>JAUPFZ010000011.1:16801888-18179860 GCA_036937285.1 Euphydryas editha | reverse complement strand
TTGTTATATCGGAATGAAATCTACAAATTTAGTCTAGGCTGTATGGACTATAGTCCTTTGTCTTTCCCTTTGGGGGATAAATTTTAAAACAACAACAATTTGACGACTAGAATATAGTAGACACAGAGTACATTGAGTGTAGGGGTAGACGTTGTAAATTTCACAAGTCAGAAACGTCACCGAAAGTGGCATTCTCCTTCACGAGTTTGATTTATGTTTTGTTGTGTTTAATTAATAATATTTTAATGATATCTTAGAAATATATAAGACAAAAATGCGGATAACAAACGTAAGACGTGGTAGGATTATTCGTATAACCGCCATTGCTGCGGTACTTTTAATTTTAATATATGCTTTACATTCTTATTCATATGCAAACGTCGATGGTAATTCTAACGAGATTATTATACCTGGAGATATACCCTTGTACTATAAGTTTCACCGGGATGTATACCCAAAACTAGAAACCGGTAAGTTACAATATTTCAACATTTTCTCAAAAAGAAAGTTAAGTAGTGTATGTACTCTTTAGGTACTGTTACATGCCCTAGACATAATCGGCATATATACATCATTCCTATATTAATTCAAACTGAAATGAAATTATACATTTTCACATTAAAATTTTAACAGTTTTTTATTATGTTATTTTTGTAAATAGTCTTAACTCAAGATTTTTTTAATAAAACACTAATTTTTTGATAAGTCTAATCTAATCAATTTGTCTAATAACTGGAAATAAAAAATAAAAATAAATCTGATTTTTTACAATAATTGAGAATATGTGTTCTGATAAGATTTTTTTAATTGACTTTGTTTTGTTTAAAGATATTATCTGTTGGTAATAAATATACCAAAATTCACAATTTTTTTAATATTCTTTGTATTAAGTATAAATATAAATTGTAATCTATTGCTATTTTATCTAGCAATAGATTGTATATAAACACATAATAACAGTAGATGTAAAAATACAAGGTGCCTAAACGATGGAAAACGTCCTTATCAGTTAAAGTACTCTTAACATAACAAACGGTTTGAATGATGATTGGATTGATGAAAATGGTATAAAGTCTATTTTCTGATTAAGTTTTATGATTTGCCGATTGGAAATTTAAATATTCATAATATTATACATACACCTATACATATGTACTCTCCCCAAACAATTATATGTAATAAAAAAATTGGTCGTCTGTAAAGTCCGTTTACGGATGATAATTTGGTAAATATTCGGTATCGCGCCACCACCGATTTTGAGGCTGATTTTTTCTTTAGAGGTGCGTTATGACTTCAAAACATCATAACTAGTGGTATTATGATGGCGCATGACCATTTTTGACTTTAAAAAAAAAATTTAAAAAAATTATCATCCTTATTCGGTATCACGTCACCAGCCATTATGGAGCAGACTTTTTTTTTAGAGGTGCTAAAAAAAACAGCCCCATTATGTCTGGTGACGCGATACCGAATAAGTACGATAATTTTTTTTTTTTACGTCAAAAAATGTCATGCGCCATCATAAAAACACTAATTATGATGTTTTAAAGTCATAACGCACCTCTAAAAAAAATCAGCCTCAAAATCGGTGGTGGCGCGATACCGAATAATTACCGATAATTTTAAGTGATAACGTCATAAGAAAACATTGATAAAAATATTATATAGGTATACTAGTCATCTTTTATTAGTAAAAGCTTCTTTAAAACAGTTTACTACTTTACAATTTTCGTCTCTCTATTTTTTTGTTTTTTTATACATCACGCAAAACAAAAGTTAATGTAGTTTTCAGTTTGTGATCCTGGAGTTCTTATTTAAATCTCGTCATCTTGATACACTGTTCGATGTGGAATTATTAGTCTATAAACAATTATAAATAAACTAGCGGGCCGTCCCGGCCGCGCCCGGGATATGTACATGTAACCTACTATATAGTAACCCTTCCTCGTGAATCGCTCTATCTATTGGTGAAAACCACGTGAAAATCTGTGCCGTAGTTTTTGAGTTTATCGCGAACAGACAGACGGATGCGGCGAAGGACTTTGTTTTACAATATGTAGTGATTGTAAAGAATTCGTTTATTATTTAAGAACACACATTATTTTATTTTAATATCGTATAATTAAAAAATAAAACTGTCCTTTTGACCCTATTAGCATCGTGCTATATGTCGTGGTTATATACATATCATAGAAATATACATATAAACAAAACAACCATTAAATCCAACGCGGCTAAAACCGCACGGGTCGGCTAGTTTAAATATATATTTGTATAAATTAATATTTCAGAGCTTGGCAATTTTGAGCCAAAAACAAAAAGGACAGTGAAAGGGCCAGGAGAGGAAGGTTTGCCTTACCACATGCCTCAAGATCGCGCCAATGATATTGCTGAATCGGAAAGTAATTATGGTATGAATATAGCAGCCTCCGACGACATTGCTATGAACAGGTAAATATAGTAATAATCTTTTTAGAGTGTTGTAACCAAAGAGATATAGGGATACTGTTACTTAGACTGCACAAGTGGAATCTTTGGAACCACAATAACTAGAAACTTTTTACGGAATATTTACGAGGGGAGGTCTAAAAGTTCGCGGAATGGAAGGGTTTTCCCAGCATGAAACCACTTTTCGACAGATTCGGCAAAAAATTTTTTCACGGGTTCAGAATAGCTTTATTTATGAATTCCTAAAATTTCATTATTTTTGACGGTTTAGATCGCGAGATATTTAAAGACAAAGTTCGCGATTTTGAGAGTAATGTCCCATTTATGTATGTAAAATGTCCGATTTTTTATTATATTAAAAAATTCTCTCGAAAGAATTAGAAAAAAAACTAGGAGAGTGTTGAAAAATGTTTTTAGAATAAGCTAAAAAAATAAAAGTAGCACTTCACGGTTTTGTTATCGAGATATTAAAACTATAAATATTAATTTTAAGTTTATAGTGATCTGGCAACACTGCACAACGCTCTCATCTTTTTAATTTAATAAAACTATTATTAGAAAGCGCAATACTATTTTTATATACTAAGACCATATAAACAAAAATATATAAAACACTCAGCGCAACATTGCCAGATTACTATAACTAACGATATAAGGCAGAGGTATTAAGGTAGGACTACACTTCACCACGCTGGAACTTTAGCTTGGAACCTTAAGCTGATTATATTTTTTAGATCTATGAATTAATTTTTCTAAACCATCCTACAAATATTTTTTATCTTTTCCCTCAAAATGAGCTAAAATTGCCTCCTGGGGTAACCAATGTCGTCGGAAAATTTCCTTACACTTAAGTCTATTTTAAAATTGGGAAACAAAAATCACTTGGGGCCAGATCTAGACTGTAAGGTGGGTGGACTAGTGATTCGAAGCCATGCGTCTGCAGAGCAGCCATTACAACTCTGCTCTTGTGAACCGGCGCGTTGTCTTGCAAGAGCAACAAATTTTCTCGACGTTTTTTCTTGATGGCCTCCTTTAATTTTTTTAGTATCGTTGCTTAGTATTCTCCGGTTATAATCCTTCCCTTTTCTTTGTAATCAATCAGTATTATCCCTTAACAATCCCAAAACACAATAGGCATCAACTTTCCAGCCGACTCCGACACTGAATTTCTTTGGCGGTGATGTTCCCTTTTTATGCCATTGCATGGACTCTTGTTTGGACTCAAAGTGATGAACCCATGTTTGATCTCCGGTAACAATCCGCTCCAAAATCTGTGCAGTTTTGTTTCCACACAACTCCAAAAATTTGACACATCGACGTGCTCCTATTTCTAAAGCGGCGTGAGCGTTCTCGGAACCTATCTTGCACAGACTTTTGTCATACCCTGGTGGTCATATAGGTCACGTATTCACAAAATTGTGATATCTGACACTCCAACTAATGCAGATAACTGTTTTTTCTTCAAACGGGTGTCCTCCAGTACAATTTTTTCGACGATGTCTGATGTGGTGGCCTCAACTGGCCTTCCTGAGCGGGGGCCGTGTTCAATCAACTCCCGACCATGTTTAAAAAGACCATGTCACTTGTCAATTATTGATTTACTAGGGCACTGTTCCCCATAAACGTTTTTAATTTCATTCAAAATGGTCTGAGTGTTCTTTCCATGCTTAGTAAGGAATTTTATCACAGCTAGGTGTTAAATTTTCTCAATAGTTTCCGTTTTCTTCCGGGTTAAATTGTTTAGCAGGCTAGTGTTCGTAAATGAATGACGCAATAGGGCTGGAACTCAATTTATATACTAACGATGAGTCCCCAATTAGTATGACACTAAGCAAGCGCTCAGCGGCTTGGCACTTACTGGAAATTGCACTAAAGAGATACGATTCATATACGACAAGTAATAATCCAATATTACCAACCTAATCTGTCGAGGAAGAAATAATTTCCGTAAAACGGGGTGAATAGGTACGAATACTATATTGGTAAAATAATTTATACAAATTTGGAAGTTCTTATATAATTAGCCTTGAATGGTCTTGAATATAATTATAACTTAAATAAATTCTACGTGTAATTTAAGCAAAAGTATTTGAATTTCAAAGTTATAAAAAATTCTTTAATGTTGTTATGTTGTTATTTCAATCAGTGATACCACGATTACCATTTGATTTAAATTTAAATTTTTATGTTTGTTGTTGTGGTGAACGGTATTATTAGGTATTTTATAAGAAAGTAGAAGGGGTAAGAAGTGACAAGCCGCTGCAAGCGCTCCTATCCCCACTCCATCCCCTCTATTCCACGAACTTTTGGACCTCCACTCGTATTATCTGTTGTAGCTATAATAACAGAAAAAAAGTGAAGTTATAAATTGCAGGATCTACAAGAAAAGAGTTTCGATTTTTAAAATATTCAGTGTTTTCAATTGATCTAATGTTTAGCTTAAAATATAGTACTGTGATACTGCTGAACAATTTGTATTCCATGTGTTTTGAACGACAGCCGTTCTAGTGTAGTGGAGCGACTAATCGCCTTAATACCAGCGGTCGTGGGTTCGATTCCCGTTCGGAGCAGATATTTGTATTTGTACAAATATTTGTTTCTGGTCTGGGTGTCCTTCCGTGCAAAGTCCAAGCAAAAGTCCTTGTGAATCTCCCCACCGTGCCTCGAAAAGCGCTTAAATCCATGGGTCGCGGATGTTATCACAAACACCCGATAGCGATCGTTAGTGACTCATGGTAAGGAAATTATACGCAAACCCGCAGTTGAGCAGTGTGGTGGATTAAGCACCAATTAGTGGAACGCTTATAGACTAATTCACTTCAGTTCAATATTATAAATTATCGTATATTAAAAATATATATACAAAATAATCGTTCATGATGAAAAAAAAAGCTATACGTATATTTTTTCTTTTCTTTACTAAATAAAAATAATATATTTGTCGTCCAGATCCATACCGGACACTCGTTTAGACGAGTGCAAGTACTGGCACTATCCCCACGACTTGCCCACCACATCAGTTATCATAGTGTTTCACAATGAAGGCTTTTCGGTCCTCATGCGAACCGTACACACAGTGATCGAGCGATCACCGCCTCACTTGTTACACGAAGTTGTTATGGTAAGTGGAAATTGTCATTAATCCTAACTGTAAATACTTATATCTTTAAGTATTTTATAATCTCAAAATAGGAGCCAAAGAAAAGACCTGGCTTTAGTTTAGTTACTTTTTAGACCTTATGGCTTTCACTATTGACAAGATAGCACAGATGACTTCGCCAATGTCACGTAGAATGGAGAAGACACGAAGGAGATTGATCGGTGTATTTGAGGGAAAAGACCTGTTGCTAGTTAACATTTAATGCGGAACTTACCTGCCCTCATTTTGCCATAATATTTTTTTTATTTAAACACAGTAATATTTCGTACTATCTGATCTAGTTAGTACTTACCATAGATAATACATAAAGTACTTACATATATATATATATATATATATATATATATATATATATATATATATATATATATATATATATATATATATATCAACTTAATTCACCGTAAATATTGACTCCTAGAAATTTTTTCAAAATGGCTTCAATTTATAAAATTGAACTTGTTACAGTTTTGTTATTAGTAGGTACCTATCTATGAGTATAGATAGTACACATCGCCCATATTGTGTTTTATGGTCGATGATAATACTGTTCTCTTATATTTACGCGAATTTTACTCATTTAATTAAAAGTCTAAATCGGATTTTATCGCGTTTATTTGTTTTAAAACTTTACAGTTTAACTGTAACTGGGGACTGTCCCCCGAGATCTTGGACGCTGTAAAGGGTCCGAAACGTCGGGAAATAATTTAATTTAATTAAAAATCGTTTTACCTATTTAGACTTTTAATTAAATGGTTGATGATAATTCAATACAGTGTAGTATGGGAAAAATGTGTGAATTAGACTAGAGTCGTCTTTTTTTTTTTAATTTAGCAATGACGCTGTGCCTCTTAGAAAACCAAAGTAACACTCTGTTTACCTACTTCTTTTATCTTGTAAGAATAAGAAATTTCATACTACTATAATAAGTTACTAGAATTTGTCTTACGTTTTATTAAATTATATTTTAAAATTTATCTTCGTAATCATACTAATGCCCTGGCATAACAGCTATGCTAGACGTGCCGAAATTCAATACTAAATTCAGGCTGAATTCATTTTCGGTACGCGCCTCAATACTTTGGAACAATCTCCCAAAATATATCCACACGAGTCCCTCCCTTGTTTCGTTTAAACATAAAATTAAAAAAAAAACACTTGCTGTCCCTAGCTAATGTTTAATCATCTGTGTGGAATATGTATGTATTTATTTATATTTTATAGTAGTATGTATATGTATATGTATCTGTATTTTGGTATGTATCTTTATATGTATTTGTTAATATGTAATATGTTACATTTTAAGTATGTACAGGTATGTTTCAATATTATTCGATATGACTTGAGGGAGTAGAGCATGAATATAATTGAGGCGATAACGGCGAATATTAAAGTGTTCGTGAAGTGTTTGTATAGGGAGAGTTTTATCGCGTTTCTGAAAACAACATCCGTAATGTTTTAAATAAAATATTATACATTTAATGTTAGTTCATTTTTTTAATATTAGAAATGTATATAACATTTTTTTTTTTTTATTTATTAAAGAAATATACAGGTGAATGGTGAGTCACTATAAATATTGGTTAAAAATTAAGTATCTATTTTTTTTACATAATTCGAATGAGAATCATGTACCGAGTATTCTCCTTAAATATTGATAGTGACTTACCAGTCATCCTGTATATATATGTCTATAATTGTATATGTGTGTCACTGGCGTGCCTAGTACTTGAGAACAGGGCAAGCCCAACATACATTTTTTGTTTATGATTCGATTTTTTTTTAATAAATTTCATGACAATTTATAAATTCCATGAAATTTTGCAACCCTTCACTCTTCAGTCTTCATAATCATTGCCGTCGGCGAGTTTTAACAAAGCACACTGAAGGCACAGTGCCGGATTAACCAATAGGCAGAGTAGGCAATTGCCTAGGGGCCCCGCTTCCACTAGGGGCCCCATGCAAGCGACAAGAAGAAAAAAAAGTTACAAACCTACATCACAAACTAACAAACAAAAAAAAAACACATGAAAAGTTAAAGCGCTATTACAGAGGCATTAAAAAAGCTTATGATAGGTATCGAAAACTGCACGATTGACTTTTGAAAAAATTATTGGTTGTTTAACGTAATAATAATGTAACAAATGAAAATTTCAAAAGTTTACTTTTGAAATTTTCATTTGTTGTTTAACGTAATAATAAGATAAAGTAATTATAATTGAAAAAATTTTGTAATTTTGATCTCAAACTCGATGCGAGATTTTATTACATAGGCTACGGAATGAATGATATCATTTTGAATTTTATTCGATAAATAACTAGGCCCCGGTTTGCCGCTATCTTGTTGTTACATATGTTTTTCTAAAACAAGGTCGTAAAAATATGCAACACCAACAATACAATTTATTGGAATGAGAGCAACCTACAATCCAATGAGTCTTGTATACTGATCTATTAAACTTTTGTGAGACTTACTTGTTTGCGAAATACACAAATCCGGTGTATTAGGTTATTCCGAAGCTATGTTTTTTTTTCTCCGTGAAATATAAAGATTTCACCTTTTCCTCGCCTATTAAAACTTTCACACACTTTAAATTCTTACAAGGAACAATAAGATTTCTATCTGAACTCATTTTAAAATCAAAATCACGAAAATGAAAAATGTATCAGTTATCCGCTCAATCACTAAACAAAATGTATATCATCATTATAAATATTTACACTCTTTGACATGTACCGTGAAATTTGAAAACCAAAACCAACTTCGTGGCGCTAATACTGTGGCGCTAGTTTGTGACTAACTTCATAGTGAAAGCCGGGCTTATTCTTCCATACTAATTGCTATAGAAACACACTGTAGTTATATCTATAGACATAGCACTTTTTCATAGGTTAGAACGGTGCAGAAATATACGCCGGCGAAGCCCCGTTGCAAGCCAATGAGTGTGAGCGAGATGCATACGGCCGTCAACGCTACGTAGTATTTGGCGGGCGCCCGGGCGCGGCGCGTTCGGACACTACTTATAATAGTCATAGATAAAAAACAAAACGAAGTGAAAGAATTGGCGCGCGAAAATTTAAATATGAAAGTCAATGTTTTCGGTCGGTACGGAATTTGAAGTAGGGCAAGCCCGGCTTTTTGGCTTGTATGAAGCTACCGCCACTGATGTGTGTGTATGTTTGTCTATGTGTATATATGTATATATTAAATTTAGTATTCTTATCCGATTTTTTAAATACATATATTTATTAGTATTTTTGTACACATATATTGTTGTTATGAATTTAATAATTCTTTTTCTTCGTCTTAAATATTTCTTGCACTGTTTGCTCGCTATATGAAAGACTTACTCATGACCATGGGTTGACTGGAAGAAATCTCTTTCAGAGATAAGTGCACCTTTGCCATAAACCTCATTATTGTTATGTTTCTGTACGTATTTTTATGTGCAATAAAGTGTATATAATTTATTTATCTAATATTATAAATGAGAAAGTAAGTTTGTTTGTTACGCTTTCACGCGAAAACTACTTAACTGATCATCATGAAACTTTGTACACATATTCTTGGAGGTATTAGAAGTGACATCTTTTTTTTGGTCGCGATAACCGACATCCACGCGGGCGAAGTCGCAGATAAAAGCTAGTCATGTATGTTAGAAAATAAATAAATTGTATGCACTCGCTGAAATAAACTAAAAAATAGTAGATATCTAAAAATATACATAACCAATTCACAATAACTCGACCTCGGTGGAGAATCAAACACGCATTAAATTACAACCATTTACAGGTCGACGACTTTTCCGACAAAGACAACTTAAAAGAAAATTTAGACAATTATATAAAGAGATGGCACGGTAAAGTGCGATTAATAAGAAATACTCGTAGAGAAGGCCTCATTCGTACTCGATCGAGAGGCGCTAAAGAGGCCACCGGGGAGGTCATAGTGTTCCTAGATGCTCACTGTGAAGTCAATATCAATTGGTTGCCACCCCTACTCGCCCCTATTTATAGAGACTATAGAACCATGACAGTACCAGTTATCGATGGCATCGACCATAGAACTTTCGAATACAGACCAGTTTACCAGCATGGAACGAATTATAGAGGAATTTTCGAATGGGGTATGCTTTACAAAGAGAACGAGGTCCCTGACAGAGAAGCAAATCTCCATAAACACAAATCGGAACCTTACAAAAGTCCAACACACGCTGGTGGACTCTTTGCTATAAATAGACGGTATTTCTTAGAAATTGGTGCCTACGATCCTGGTCTACTAGTTTGGGGAGGAGAGAATTTCGAATTGAGTTTTAAAATATGGCAATGCGGCGGTAGTATTGAATGGGTGCCTTGCTCTAGAGTCGGTCACGTCTACCGCGCTTTCATGCCTTACTCTTTCGGAGATTTGGCCAAAAACCGTAAAGGCTCTCTTATAACTATTAACTATAAAAGAGTTATAGAAACTTGGTTTGATGAGGAACACAAAGAATACTTCTATACTAGAGAGCCGATGGCGAGATTCTTGGACATGGGAGATATAAGTGAACAAGTGGCCTTAAAGGAGAAATTGAAATGCAAAGATTTTGGATGGTTTATGGAGAACGTGGCGTATGATGTTTATGATAAATTTCCTAAACTACCTAAAAATGTCCATTGGGGCATGGTCAAAAATAAAGCTACAGGCCAATGCTTAGATACGATGGGAAAAGCGGCACCTGCATATATCGGTAAGGTGGTTTCTTGTCAATATATATAGACTTATTCATAAGATGAGTTAAGTCGGTATTTAAACTTTTTATTGTTTTTACCTTTTTTGCAATACGAATCCTCCCTTTTTCAATTACAGATAAATAGTAGGAATGCTATGCCATATTAATAATGCATCAATTCATAGTATTTTTCTTGAGTAGGGTTCGATCGATATGTTGGCCATATAAATGTTTGATTTGTTCGGGGTATTAGTGTTGTGTTTATTAGATTACGCTCAAAGAGACCCTGAAATCGGATTATCCTTGTGCGTGTAAAATATGTGAATTTTTGTTATTTTCAATAAATCAATATTTCTGATATCCGGAATACCGAGCTTTGTTCGGATCAAAATTAGTGGTGATCGTATTCGATTTTATATATCGCCATCTGTTATCCAATAATAGTATTAAGTAATCGAGTGAATGCATCCTTTCCAAAATCATTCACATACTCGACAAAAGATGGCGCAAAAAGTCAAGGATTACAACTTTTAAAAAAATATCTTTAAAAACCATTCTTCAAGTAGATTTTGTAGATTTATTAGAAGAAAATTTCAAATTTATTCATTTCTAAACTTATATTGTAGAATTCTAGGCGTTTAATGTTTATATTTACGCGACTGTTCTATCCTTTCTATTACTATTATTTTTTGTTTTTTAATTAAGTTTGTATGGATGTTTGTTACTCTTTCACGCAAAAACTACTGAACGGATTTAGATGAAACTTTACAGTAATATAGCTTATACATCCGAATAACACATAGGCTATAATTTAGAAAGATTTTGTGCAATTTGGCCATAATATAATATAATTTAAAAAATATCACGCGAAAACTTCAGTAATGCCTATTCAATGGCGCTTACGACCTTCTTTTCTCGAGAATTCACTAAAGTGTCGACTGAGAGCATTCGTTACTGTTCACTTTGCGAGTGTGGAAAAACGTTTTTTGTATGAGAGTCTTTGTTACTGAGCTTTTGTATGAATTGGATACGGATAGTCTGAAGCCTGGAAAAGAACATAGGCTATTTTTTGTCTACAAATACGCGGGCATTGCCGCGGGTGAAAGATAGTATATAAATAAAATAATAAAAAAAATGTATATATATATGCTAAACAAAATATATTTCTAGGCACAACAACATGTCACGGAGCCGGTAACAATCAACTGTTCCGACTGAACGAAGCGGGTCAACTGGGCGTTGGTGAAAGATGCGTGGAAGCGGATAAGGAAAGCTTAAAACAAGCTATTTGTAGGCTCGGCACTGTTGACGGACCGTGGAGGTAAAAATTTAACTATCCTAATCCCTAATATCCTTTATTATAAATGTAAAATGTAAGTTTGTTTGTTACGCTTTCACGCGAAAACTACTTACCCGAATTATGAAACTTTGTACACATATTCTTGGAGCTATTAGAAGTTGTTACTTCTAATAGCTCATACATCCTATCTAGTACTACTACATAGTATGTAGCACATCCTATGTTAGGATAATTTTATTTAAAAAAAATAAAGCAAAAATTTTTTACGAAACAAAAAAAAAATTTAAATATTATATAATATATATATATTATATTATATAATATATAATTTAAAAATTTAAATTTCGTCAAATATTTTTTATTTCTGAAATTTCCTCGAAGTTGGTATATGATAGGAATGGCAAATCGATCGTTAGTGGTTAGTCCAGCCGATCGGGACAAGGAAAAAAAATATGTAAAAGAGACTGTGAAGTTTCTGGTGTACTAGTGCGAGTAGCCGCCTTAACGCCGACGGTCGCGGGTTCGATTCCCGCTTGGGGCAGATATTTGTATTTGTGAAAATGTTTCTGTTATGGGTGTATATCCTCGTGGATCTCCCCAACGTGTCTCGTAAAGCACTTAAAGCCGTCGGTCCCGGTTATTGTCGCCAACCCGCAGTGGAGTGACGTGGTGGATTAAGTTGTCGATCCATCACGTTATGTATCCTCTCTTTCGTTTTCAGCACGCGGTTCTCAGACGAAATGCTTAAACTGATATAAATATATAGAATATTTTTCATTTTAATGTTTTCCTTTTTATTAAAAAGAAATAACTACATAATTGTAAACTGAGGTGTATTGTTTCATTTAACATTTTAAGAAGTACGTAATTGGTTTATCGCGCAGTGTTTCAGGGGGAGTCAACTATATACCTTAGATCTTTAAAGTTGGCACCCCTGGTATATGGCATTAACAATAATAGGTTTTAATAAAATACAAAAAAAAAACTATTTATCTATATATTAATTTGATAATACGTAAAAATTAATTAAATAGATAAATAAAATAAATAAATAAATAAATATGTTTAACACACACACACGGTCGTCTGTTCCTAAGGTAGGCAACTTAATGCCTGTGTTTTAAGTAACAGCCGACTGATATAATTTTTTTTAAAAATAAATATACATATAAATAATACATAAATATAAATAAACATAATTATATTACACCCAGACTCGGGGCGGGAATCGAACCCACAACCCTTTGAGCAGAAAACAGGGCCACTGCAAACTGCGCCAACGGGTCAGTCAAAGATAATAAAGATAGAATTAATTTCTCACTCATAATACCTATTGATATGTACTATAATGTGAAAACCTATTAATTGTTCTACTGTTGGCTCTTTATTGCTATCAAGGATTGGAACTTAGTCTAGTTTATTGTATCATTGCAAACATAATTATATAGGTCATGGCCATATTTTAGAAGTGCCCACATCATGAAATACTCGAAAAATTAATGAAATTGTCGCATTTCGTGAAATATTTCATTGTCCATTAACCATATTATCATGATGTGCCTTGGCCAGATCAATGATAAAAAATCGTTTGTCGATATAGTCAACGCTGATGCGCTACTTCGTGAATTGTTCAAGATTATTTGATATCGCTAATAAAACAAATAAAGGATAGTAGGGTGACCATGCGAAAAAAAGTCTATGAATTATTACTGGTTATCCGAATATGATGACTACCTAAACCGCTTTTACTATGACAAGTCCTATACCCAAAGGTTGTCTGGAAGAGTTCGCTCTACTAGCGATAAGACCGCCTTTGTACATCTTTCTTTTTTTTTTTCATTACAAATATTGTTCTTTTTTAGTGGTGTGCAATAAAGAGTATTATTATTATGACATTATAGAAACTGCGGATGAAAAATATATTATATTGAAGAAAAAAAGTCTAACTTAACCTAACCTAAAATATTCTGGATTTTTATTGTATATTTCATGGACAACCTATTTTCATGATATGTCCAATCGTGGTTGACAAAAACGCGAAACTTTACGATTTAATAATCTGGTCAAATTTAGTCGTAGATATGTAGAAATTGTACATTTAGCGGTGCCATTCCGAATTTAAACCGACCTTACACTTAAATAGTAAGTAAGTAGTAGGTACTGGTTTAAATGTTTAAAAATCTCTATTACTTTCAGATACGACGAAACACATAATCACCTAATACATCGTCTGCACAGCTACTGCCTCACGTTACAACCTAACTCAAGAACTCTAGGCCTTGCTCCTTGTGACCCTAACAATACATTCCAACAATGGACAATTACACATAAAAAACCTAATTGGTGAAACTGAAAAAAATGTGTAAATTCTCAAAAAATAATGATATTATATTTTTTCACCCGAAAATAAAATAGATTTCAATATAAGTGAAGATCAAAAGCAATTGGAATTACATAATTATCGCTCGCTTAATAATAAACCGAAATAAGTAAAAAAAAACACTTTTGTGGGAAATCGCTGTTAAAGTTTTGAACCTCTACCTTGTTGGAGGCATTCTGTCATCTTTGTGATCCATTAAATTGGTCATTTTGCTCTGTTTTGCGTGGCAACCAGATTGTACCTATTCTTTGAGCTGAGTTAGTTAATTTTATTAGAAAAAGTAGAAATCAACAAATTTTGACTTATTTCGGTTTATTTATTAAACGCGCGTTATATTGATTGTAAAAAATTCCCGCCATTTTGTATCGTTTAAAAACAAAATGGCGCATGAAAATTAATTACGTGTTATATATTGTCGTCAAACATTTCGTTTCGTCTTAATAAAATAAAATATGAATAGTTAAAATATAGCCTTCGGTAACAGCAATAAATATTAGTGTACTTATATTAAAATTATTTTATATACGTTTCAATAGAATATGTATGTATTTACAAAACGAGGCCGAATTTATATAAAATGGAAAGAAAGTAGACAAGTACTTTGAATATAATTTAGGTATGTCTATGTGTTCCGTTCTGTACCATAATTTGTTATATTTTTGTTAGGTATTTAATAAGTCTAAAATACCGGAAAAAGCGATTTAATAGCCTAATTTTCTCAGTAGATGTAACAAAAATACATACACAAAAGGATTTTTTCTTATATTGCTTTAAATTTTTTCCAAATAAAAAAATATATTGAGAATTTTGACATGTACAAATTCTAATAAAATATTAATTTATTTTATTTATTTAAACTATCTATTGACATTTCATTTACTCGTTTTATAATTACATTTAAATATGTTTGATAATGATATTATTGTAAATGCCTATTCATAGAAATATGTATCATTCAAAATTAGTTATAAGATTGTATTTAAACGAGATTTGAAAAAAATATTTAAGTTTCTGTACTTAATTATAACATTCCTTTCAATTGTAATAACGGAGAATCTCTTATAAATTGAGATTAAATAACATATTTTTCAATTTGTTTAATATAATTTTCTTGTCTCACATGTATTTGATACATAACCTACTTATTTTCATAAATTGTTTTAATTATAATACTATTATCATAAAATTGATACTCCGTAATTGGATTTAAATATCAGTAATAATCAGTATTGCTGTATTATTTTATACGAGTTTTTATTATTTTATTTATTATATGTATATTTAAAAATATACGTTTAAAATTAGTTAATTTGTTTGTTCTTCGTAGTGATTAAACGTAATTTTTATTCGTCATTTATCGAAAATCGAAATGTTTTAATTTTGTTGTATTAAATATACATGTAAGTAGTAAAAAATTTAATAATTTACCACTGAAAGTAACTTTACTTGCTTACCGGTGTATTGAGAAAATAGTTGAAATGTATGTATAGAGAGAAAAATTGTTAGTCTATATTGTAATCTTCTAATTGTAAACTAATACAAAACGTCTAATTCGGACGATTGAACAGTCTAACAATAACCTAATTTATATAGATTTTTTGTTGACAAATTAAGAATTTTTGCAATTTTACGATTCGCAATGTATGGATTGTAAACTGACGATCTTCAAAATCGTCAATTCAGTTATTTACCTTTTTTCCACATATTTAGATTCTATTTGGTTCCATTGCTTTTTATATATACATTATGTATAGTACGTATAGATATAAATAATTAATTATTAATAGTAAAACTGTTTCAATTGTAAATTTATTATTTTAGTATATAACTATTATCATTATTAATTATAGTAGATATTTTATAAGCAACCTAATATAATTAATTAACCACGTGACCCACGTATTTGACAAATATTTTTAGTAATAAGATAATATACTCTTCCCTTTGGTAAACCGCTAATATTAGTCTCTATTCCTACTTTTATTAAACGTTTTTATAATATAAAAAAGATAAAAAACATTCATCTTCATTTGCCGAAATGTGAGCCATATTAATTCGTCTTTACTGGTACTTTTACCGTTAAAAAAAATATATAAAATCAATTAAATTTCTCCTTTTATTTTAACATCGAAAATCACTTTATAAATAAATAAAACTTTTTTATTATTTATGTACTCATTCCCTATTTAGATATGAAATAATTGTCTATTTCGTGGTATGTACCTTTTTGTCATTGGACTGAACTCGACTTATTCACACGCACATTGTTTTGGATATTAAAATTACTATTTTAAAAAGTCTGAAACATCAACCTTTTAATATCAATGAAGTTAAAAATTCGCTAAAGTTTTAAAATATTTATTTAGAAAATTGTAGTTGAAAAAAAAAACACCTACTCGTATTGTCTCACCACTAAATATCGTAGAATATACGATCACCAATAAGAATTATAATGCGAATTCATTCGGCTAATTTTAAGTATTTTTAAAAGGTTTTCTTGTAATTTGAATGTAATATGTAAAATATTAAATAGTTATATTTCGTTATTTATAAGTGTTCGATATTACGAATTTATATTTTAAATACTTGTCTAGAATTTATTTTATGCCAACGACGATTTACTTATGAAAAATGTAGGTATTGATTTCACTTAGTTCCCTATATATTTTCTTTATGAAATAAATAAGTATTTACTGTTAATGTACTTTTTTATTTACCTTAAAATACATAACTTGTTAAAATTAATTTCCTGACGTATTGTAAAAAAAACAAATGGTTAAACCAAACCATCAGTATTATCGATAACGATATACCTATAAATGCGAATTTTTGTGGATATGGATGATTCTTTTTTCTTAAACGACTACAGAATCGATTAATATGAAACTTAATATATCGATAGCTACAGATCTAGAAAAACGCTTCTTATTTCGATATTCTTACTGTATCCGCCTGTAAATCACCCACCGCTGAGCGAAGGCCTCTTCTCCATGTAGAAGAGTTGGAGCTTAATCCACCACGCTGCTCCACTGCGGGTTGGCGGATAATTTCCTTACAATGGGTAACGATCGTGATCAGGTGTCTATGATAACAACCGGGACCGACGCCTTTACGTGCTCTCCGAGGCACGGTGGGGAGACCCACAAAGACACAACCAGACCGGAAACAAATATTTGTACAAATAAAAATATCTGTCCCGAGCGGGAATCAAACCCGCGACCGCCGCGGCGCGCGGCATTAAGGTGGACATGCATAGGTCGACTTTCATACATTTTTATTTTTGATTATTCTTGAAATGTATACATTTTTTTAAACATTTAATTTGTTTTATCATTTCTTTAGAGCTTTTTATATGCGCAATGTTCATGTCAGGCAAATATTTACATTGTTTTTAATATAAAATCGGCATTCAAAAAGTGACAGATTTACTTACGTATGTGTGAGTTCTGAAGTTTACAAATTATGCGTCTAAAAATTATTTTCGAGCGCCATCTATGATTATACTGTAAAACTACTTCGCTGTTACATGCTATAAAATTTTATAGAATAAGGGAAGGTTGCATGAAGGTTCATATCTAAGCACGAAAATGGTGGATTTACATCGTCGCTCGCGCTCGGGGATCCACAAATTTCACATACGACTGATACGAGTATCTAAGCAGGACGATTGTTTAATTTAATAATATAATAAGTTTAATTGAGTGTATTCCGATATACTTAGAATTTGTTGGGTTCAAAATGAACCAAACAAACAAAACAGCATACATGAAACATCAATATTCAAATGCGTCGAATAAATCTAGGAAAAGAGTACGATCAGCCTTAGAAAGAACTACTAGGTGAGTGCATTCGTTAATATACCTAGGTATTTAGGGTTCAATTTCGTCGTATTAACCGCCGGCTAAAATGACGAATTGTGATGTTATTCCGAATTTCCAGACAATATTTTAAACCGACTTCAAAAAAGGAGGTTATCAAATCGACCCGTATGTATCTCATATTGTTGATATACCTACACATATTCCAAATATATTAATCTATATGGTATCTTAACCGGTATGCCAAATTTCATAACTGTATGTAAGAATGACATGGTCTCAAATGTGATATGAAGTCGGTTTATTATGTACCTACCTTTTGTTACATCTACTTGTATTTATTTGTAACTAGCTAATGCCCGCGACTTCGTCTGCATGTTTTTTTATTAAATCCTTTGGGAACTCTTTGATTTTCCGGGATAAAAATAAGCCTATGTAACTCCAGGTCCTCAACTATTTCCATGCAAAAAATCACCTCAATCCGTCGCTCTGTCGCGGCTTGATGAAGGACAAACAAACAAACAAACACACTTTCGCATTTATAATATTAGTATGAAGTATGAGTATAATTTATATACATAATTATATACCTATAGATAATAATGTCTACTGTGATAATGATAATAATGTCTACGGCGTAGCTATAATTTAAATACTGTTTTCCGCGGCTTTACCCGCGTCGATTTAAGTTTTTTAGTACAAATTCCGCGGGAACTGTGAATTTGTCCTGGATAAAAATGGTCTATAATTATGTTAATCCAGAGTAAAAGCTAGGTGTTGTGAAGAAAATGTAATATAAAAAATATCCAAACAACCATTTCTAAAATTTGATATTTTCATCTAGATTTATAATAATTTATTTACCAATAATTTTTGTGCATTTTGTGATAAAAAACAGTCGCCTCGCAGCCGGTTGGAGAGCTAAAAAGATAAAGCCGGGTGACGAAAGTAGTAGTAGTAGTAGTAGTACCTACGCAAGTGAAGTTAGACAAGGTCACAACTATAAAAGTTTTTCGCGCCGGCCGCGGCCGCGCTATTGGATAATTGTATATCAAAGACGCGGCGCCGCGCCGCCGCCCGCGCTGCCACCCGAAGCTAGCGACTGCGACTGCGATTCGAATAATCTAAAAAACTACAAATGTAGAAATGTGGGCATGTTATGCTTTCAGTTGTACGATTGGAATGTTATTTTATTATGCATAATACTGAATTTCAAAATTATCAACTGGCTTGATAAGGTTTAAATTATTTGAAACTTTTGAAGTGAAATATCTATAGCATTACATATTTATGCACAGTTAGTCTTTATACAAATAATAATTATTAAAGATTTTTTTAAATTAATTTAAAAAAAATACATAATAGACTTAAAATTCTATTCTACCACAGAACACTATATTAGAATTATTGTTAGCTACTGCGGTCTGCGAGTCGCAGTCGAGTAGAGATCAGTACCTAACTGATTGGATCTTGACTTCTTGAGTCACTAGTCGAGCCCTTCTGATTGGTAGCTCGGGCATAATACGGGTATTATATTTATATTTTCTCGCAGATAACGAACTTTGGTCTGTAAAAAAGTCTCCGCGAATAGTTGAATTCGCGAATACCTAACGGAGGAGGAGATATAATAAATAAATATAGTTTCAGAATATCCCGATATTGCATCATATACCTTTTTCTTTAAAAATCTTAATTATTTCTTTTTCATTATGTCTTATTCATTTCCTGTCATCTTACAACTATCCTTTTATGCATATTACCTGAACAAAATAATTTCGATGTTTCACATATGCCGTCCCTCGACGGCTCAGATTTTTTTTTAATGTAACCTTACATATCTGCAAATAAGACTAAATATATATATTATACCTATATACAATAGGTACGAAAATTTCAAAACTAAGTTTTATTTGTTAGTACTAACTACTAACTAGGTACTAATCGACTAAACTAACTAATTTTGATAATTCGGATGGAATGAGTCGCGCATCGCTAGCCTGGGAGTCTAGCCTGGTTTGGGAGGCAGCGGCACTTTCCGGTCATTTCCGCCTGTTTTATTTTTGTCGAAATATCGCCTTCCAGCTAAATTCCTAGGCTACGTGTTCCTTCAATCAGTATATCTTATTACGAAATCAAATACGGTCAAGTGCGAGTCGGTCGAAATTGCTTATCTCCGAAGTTATCATCATCTATCGGAAAATCAGAAATAATTATGGTCAATAGAAGTTTATGTATATTTTACAGGAAAAATAAAACCAACGCTCTAACTTGAATATTTTTTTTTATATTTATATATATTTAAAAACAAACCTCTACAAACAAAGTTACCGAATAATAAAAAAATAAAAAAAATATGAATAAGCAAAATAATATAATATCATTGTTTTACTTGAATACTTTTACTTCTGGAGTACGCAACCCTCGGTGAGCGAGTCCGACTTGCATTTGATCACATTTTGCAATCGAATTAAAATTTATTTTTTATTTTTTAGTTTGATTTTTTTGATTATTATTTATTATTGACGTGATAACGTCTAAAAAATCGTAAAACGCCGGCTGCATACACGAAAAAGCATGACTCATTATGCGACCGAGAGCTCGAAACAAGCGATCCAGCGTAGAAGCGCGAACAGCGTCCGAGTAGAAGAGAAGAAATATTTGACTTACCGAGTGCAAATAAATGTTAATTTATCGAAAAATTTTATTTTCAATTAACTCCTTCTTTGTATTATAATAATTCCCCATATAATGATAATTCAGTGATAATAATTCAATTCAATTTATAAAAGTATGCAATCTTTCATCAATGTTTTCTTATGTTTATTTATTGTTTATTTATGTCCATGCATTTCTCCGTAAATATGCTACCAATTTTTTTTACTGGCTTACATTTACTTCAACTAACTATAATATGTTGCCTAATCAAGATCAGGTTGCGGAGAAAACCAGTATTTTCTTCTTCTTAGTTGGTTAATATTGGTTTTAAAATATTTAAGTACGTTTTTCCTTCAAATTAACGCGGGTGAAACCGCGGGGCACAGCTATTAGTAAATAAAAAACGCTGTTGTTATTGTGTAGATTATATATTATTACTGTACTGTATTGTATCTGCCTGTAAACAATCCACTGCTGAGCGAAGGCCTCTTCTCCATATAGAAAAAGGGTTGGAGCTTAATCCACCACGCTGCTCCACTGCGGGTTGGCGGATAATTTCCCTACCATGAGTAACGATCGTTATCAAGTTTCTATGATAACAACCGGAATTGACGGCTTTACGTGCTCTCCGAAGCACGTTGAGGACAAGGACATACACCCAGACTGGAAACAAATATTTGTACAAATACAAATTTCTATCCCAAACGGGAATCGGACCCACGACCGCCGCCAGCGCGCGGCGTTGAGGCGACTACTCGCACCCTAGACCAGATTCTTTACATCCCATTTTATAGATCTATATCTTTAAAAACTACACACTCATAAATAAAAAGAAACAAATGCGTAAATAACTAAAAACACGAACGAAGCAAGAGCCCTGGCGCGACTCAGAAACTAATGCCTACTTGAATGATTCTTGGTGACTGGTGCGGCGATCTCGGATAGGTCAAATGACGTCACAGGCGAATCAGAAATAGCATTCCCGACCCTCTTTCATTCCACACACAATTCGATAATTATTTCCCGGGAATTCCCGGAAATCGGGAAATATTCCGTTTTTGTTTTTCCTCGATGTTTTTGGATATCGAGAAAACAAAGTCAGACATATAAACACATCCAATATAAATATATAATATATACCTATTATAGGACAAATAAAGCCTGGGGATGTATCGTTACTTTAAAAAAAATACACATCTCATATACAGGGTTAATTCTAAAACACCAGCAACCTCGCAGGACAAGATAGCTAACATTATGTACAACAACATTTGTTCTACCACTTTTGTTAATTTGTTAGATTTTATTTTCATACAAAAATAAATATTAATTTAATTTTACGCGTGAATGCAATAAACTCTACGCGCGTCCCAAAGATTAGGTAAATAACGACCACGTACTAATGTCTAATGTGAGGGGAAAGGTAGGAACGGGGCGGCGCTAGCGCCTTTGAACTTGACCTATTTAGCCAGCCGCGGCAGTCGGCGGCGGGCGACTTTGATGCGCGCGCGTCATATGATTTTGTGTGCTACTCGTATTTATTTTATTCGTATCGATCGATGTATTGTAC
Source organism: Euphydryas editha (assembly GCA_036937285.1). Classification (NCBI taxonomy): domain Eukaryota; kingdom Metazoa; phylum Arthropoda; class Insecta; order Lepidoptera; family Nymphalidae; genus Euphydryas; species Euphydryas editha. Next base: position 18,157,817 of record JAUPFZ010000011.1, on the reverse strand, counting down.
CTGTACTAAAGTTATTTTATAACCATGGTACCGCCGCTATTCTAATGTCGAATACACGGAAATGGTGAGGATACTGGCTAAGTGTGATGACAATGTGTCGGAAGCCTGTCGGCAATATGCAGCTAGATATTCGAACTTACCTACACCGAGCCGTGAGACAATGTCAACTCACCGAATCTGACAAACTAGCACGAGTAAATTTTTGTAACTGGTTCGGTTAACTAAAATAATTTGTGCGTTCAATCAAATTAAAACTAATTCGGAAGTGTTAGCACGTGTTAGTGAACAGCTGATTTTTAGGTGTTGTATGTGTGTTGGTTGTGATGGTGACTATTTTGAACGCTATCTGCGCGATACGCACCGACATGCGCGTTACTTTAACCTTAGAGGTAATATTTCGTTTGTAAATATTATTTTATTGTCAATTATTTTTAATTTTTTAATTATTGTAAATACGCTGATTTCACTTTTGAAATACTTATGCCCGCCTGTATTTAACAATAAAAAGTGAATAATACCTAGCTACCAATATTTGATATTAAATTGGTTTAATTAGACTTTAGTAAACGTTAAAGAATAATTATCTACGTTAATAATTTTCACATATTTTTTTATGTTCAGAATTCAGATACCTAATCTACATACCTACATTTTTATAGTATTGGCGGGCATACGGACAGTCGAAGCCTTTTGATGACTAGGTACCGGATGTCTACCGCACAACTGGTTGTGCTGTAACCTCTGGAGGTTATGCAGATGTGTTGCCCTCCTATACATACGATTTATTTGTTTTTTATCGTTTAATATAGCCAGTTCTAAGCCTGGTAAAGTATGAAGGGATTGTGGACTCAGTTTACGTATTGCAGGGACATGACAAAACAGAAATTTGATTATTCACTTAAGTCACTGCGATATACATACTATGATACTGCCCACAAACCCACCAAGCAATTTATATTAATTTTATTAACTAGAATTATCGGGCAGAGAAAGTGTTATTACTATTATTATGCAAGCGCGCCCGAGCGTCGCGTCATCCTTTCGATAATGAATGAAACATAGACTCTAAATTTCAGAGCAGTACAATAAAAGCTTAAAAAATCATTTTTAATTAATGTATTGAGTTATGTCAAAAGTCGTAGAACAAATGTTGTTGTACATAATGTTAGCTATCTTGTCCTGCGAGGTTGCTGGTGTTTTAGAATTAACCCTGTATATTAATGAAATAGTAAGTTTTACTAATTTGTTACCAATATAACCTATTGTAAACATTGTAAATATTTGGTAAATATAGTTTTTCTTTGTTAGAATAAATAATTAAACGTTGACGAGTCAGAAAATGTAGCTGCAATTCTCAGAACTTGTATATTAACAAGTATGTTAAAAAAATCAAAAAACCCGACTGCGTAAAATATTCTTATTATAAACTAAAAATAATAAAACAATTTACTAGCTTTCATTTGATACCCATATTGATACAGTAAGAAAAAAATTTTCAACTCCCCCCCCCTCATTCCGCCATTTGCGGGCGCCATTTTGAAAATTTATATAGCCTATGTCACTACTACAATTTAGACAAATCCAACGACACCTCATATGTCTAAAACCGTCCAGCCATATAAATTGACATACATACATACATACATACAATCGAAAAACATAACCCTTCTTCTGTCGCAGTCGGGTAAAAATAATATTTCTTTATATTACATAATTACGTACTTTAAATCACTCAATAATATGGTATCACCTCAATTATACGCCATTTCATAAATTTTAAGATTTCTTTTTCAATCCCGGGATTCCCGAGCGATGTTTCCCGGGATCGGGAATGGATATTTTCCGCAACCCTAATCAGAAACCACAGACGTTCCGTAGGTACTAAAATACGTAAACTTTAATAATCTATTTCAAAGTAATTTATTGATGGATAAAAAATGCAGTGATTGATTAGTTTTGATCTATATTTTAATACCATTACGTTGAATATAATATTAACAACTTATTAACAACATCATAAAACTTCTCCAAGATCGTTATCATGTCTATGATAACAACCGGGACCGACGGCTTTACGTGTTCTCCGAGGCACGGTGGGGAGACCCACAAGGACATACACCCAGACCGGAAACAAATATTTGTACCAATATAAATATCTGTCACGAGCGGGAATCAAACCCGCGACCGTCGGCGCGCGGCGTTGAGGCGACTACTCGCCACCACTACACCAGAACGGTCGTATATATATTATTATATGATTTATATGTAAATAAATTAATATTTAATAAATGAATTAAATGAAGACGTAAAATAATAGTTTAAAATTAAAGTCCATTAATCAGACATCGCACCCTTAATAAAACAAAGATGTAACTCAAAAATTACAACTTGTGGGAATTGACGTTTGAAGTTTAGCACTTTTTCCGCATTGTGTTTGATTAAAAATTGCCGATTATTTGTAAAGCTCTTCATGACTTTTACTATTGATATAATTAGTTTAAGCTATAGAGATTTATAGAATAATAGAAAAAACACTGTGTTAAAATCTATAATAGCTGTAAAATGGTGATGAAAAAAAAAATGCCGACTTAAATCTCTTTATGGCAAAAATTACTTATTAGACGAACAATATTTTAGGTAGTAAACGAAGTAAATCCAAATGTTACACATCATCATCAAACGCATTTTCTAAGAGAATGAAGTATAACAAAAATCATCTTTTTATTTTTAAAGAATAAAATATTCCATACTTTCCTTTTAATCGAATACCGAATTATTTGATGTTACTCAAAACCACAGCACTTCAATATCCGCTCACTACCGGTGCATCACTGAATCACGCCACTTTATTATTGGGAGGTCAGCGTGGATCGAATATATTTGTTCATTAAAAATGCTGTACCACTTTCCAAATAGTTTATTATTTGAACTGAGTGAAAACATCCAGTGATCGTTGTATTAAAATATGATTAAAGTTATGTAATTAATGTTAACAATGTGTCGATATACCGGAAGGACTAAAGATGGCTAAAAGGTGACAGATAGTAGACAATAATAACATAGAGTAAAAAAAACATTCCTAATATGCAGATTACAATAGGAACATACGTTCCATTACTATTTAACACTCTCCCTTAAGCTGCATATTATCACTAAAAAAAAATTAAATTTAAACACACAATTTACCATACACTTACATAGGATAGAGATACATGCTTAACTCTATTAAACATTTCTTACATTTAAGTCATACATAAAACCTTTATGTTTACTACATGGTAGAGCTTTAGTCAGAATATCTGCTATCATTCTGTCTGTAGGAAGATAAGTTACATGGATACAACCATTGCATACTAAATCTTTCACAAAATGATATCGAATGTCAATGTGTTTTGTTTTCTTGTGACACTCTCTACTCTCCAAGAGCTTAATTGCACTCAAATTATCATTACGCACCTTACATTTAATTTTACAACCTGTTATTTCATACCAAAAATTTTTTATGAATAAAACATCTTTACATGCATCGCTAATAGCCAAATATTCGGCTTCGGTGCTAGATAATGCAATACAACGTTGTTTTCTGCTTTCCCAATTCACAGTATTATTACCAAATTTAATTAAAAATCCTGAATAAGACTTTCTGTCAACCGGATCATTCGCCCAGTCAGCATCAGCAAACACCTCTAAATTATCATTTTTACATTTAGTAAAAATCAAACCATAATTTAAAGTATTTTTCAAATAGCGAAGGATCCTTTTGGCAGCCAACCAATGACTTAGATTATAATTATTATTAAATTGGCTCAGCATACTCACACTAAATGAAATATCAGGTCTAGTGCATACACTTAAGTACATAAGGCCTCCAATCAATTCTCTAAAATTGAATTTACACTCATCATTTTCAAGAGGTTTTTCAAATTTATCATTTACAGACATTGGTGTAGAGACACCTTTACATTCCAACATGCCAAAACGAACAAGAAGCCTTCTAATGTACGCTGATTGTTTTAAAATAATAGTACCTCTATCTCTATCTCTATGCACACTGATGCCAAGACAGTCTTTGATAGATCCCAAGTTTTTGATCTCAAAATTACTTTTTAAAAATGAAATGAGAGCTTCTTTTTCTGAATTACAGTTACTAAATATATAAAAATCATCTACATATAATGCCAAAATTGTAGACTTAGTATTATTTCTTTTTACATATACACATGGCTCACAACGTGTTTGTGAATATCCATGAGTAGTTAACAACTTATGTACAGTCTCATTCCATACTCTACTTGCTTGTTTTAAGCCATAGATGCTCTTCTGTAACATACATACTTTATTATTATCAATTTCAAATCCAGGAGGCTGTTCCATATAGATCTCCTCCTGTAGAGATCCATTCAGAAACGCGGTAGTGACATCTATATGGTCAATGTCCATATCTTTTTCATTAGCTAAATTGAATAAAATACGCAAAGTTGAATGTCGAACCACGGGTGAAAACGTCTTATCGAAATCCACACCAGGTTTCTGACTAAATCCTCGAGCAACTAAACGTGCCTTGAATTTATCAAAATTTCCTGACGCGTCTTGTTTGACCTTGAAAACCCACTTCGACTTTATAACATTTCTATTAAATGGTCTGTCTACAAGCGTCCAAGCCCCGTTCTTAATTAAAGAATTATATTCTTCTTTCATGGCGCATTCCCATTCAGCCTTATTAGTACTAACCATTGCATCATTATAAGACTGGGGCTCGTCAAAACATGGTGTATGAGAGAGCAAAGAACAATCAGAAAGATAATCATCATACCTCTTGGGTCGAATACCTCTCGTAGTCCTCACTGGACGACCAGTGTCCGCCATTTTAGGAATGGACTCGGTGTCCTCTGTATCACTGCACGACGAGGAGCACCTGTCTTCCAATGAGCCTTCAAACTCATCTGGAGACTGGCCTCTCTCCACAGCAGGAGACTGATTTACCTCCACATTTGGAGACTCGTTTCTCTCCTCAGCAGGAAAATCACTCTGACTGGTGGCCCCAATACCAACAGAGGGCTCCTGCACTGAGGTGCCGGAAATTTGAGGAAAAATCTGATGAATTTCAACAATATCGTTATTATTATTTCCACTAGAATTATTAGTCATGTCCAAATTAATAAAATTATTATTATTGTATTTTAAATTAGGATTATTATTACTTGTCAATTCAATAAAATAAACATTTCTAGATTTAATTATCCTCTTAGGATTGCAGGGGTCCATCAACCTGTAGCCTTTCGAATCATCACAGTAGCCTACAAAAATAAATTCTTTAGATTTTTCATTAAATTTACCACTACGTTTACTTTCAGGTATAAGGGAAAATACTCTACATCCAAACACCCTTAAGTGACTTAGGTTCACTTTGGAACCAGTCCAAACTTCCTCAGGAGTGGAGCCAGGCAACGCGGCAGTAGGGGACCTATTTTTCAAATAAATTGCTGTCATTAAAGCTTCACCCCAAAAGCGCGGTCCCAGGCCAGAGTCAGAAAGCATTGTTCTCGCCTTTTCAACTAAAGTCCTATTTAATCGCTCTGCAACACCATTTTGCTGCGGACTGTATGGTATAGTGGTTTGGTGGACTATCCCATGACTAGATAAATAATTGATGAATTTTGCATTGCAGTATTCACCGCCATTGTCCGACCGTAAACATTTAATCATACATTCCGTCTGTCTCTCTACCAAAACCTTAAACTTAATAAAACAGGACATTACCTCATCTTTGTTCTTCATTAAGTAGCCGTATGTCTTCCGTGAGTAGTCATCGGTGAACGTCACCAGATAACGTGCTCCTCCCCAACTAGGCTCAGACATGGGACCGCAGACGTCAGAGTGTACTAACTCTAACAGTCGTTGAGATCTCCTGGTACTGCCCTTAGGAAAGGTCTTCACTGTTTGCTTTCCCTTAATGCACGAGATACAATCTCCAAGCTGATCACTGTGAAAATTTACACCTTCAGCAAGATTATCACGAAGTGCACACATACCACGAAGACTCAAGTGTCCCAGCCGCTTGTGCCAGACATCCACTGGCACCGAACCAGCTGCTAAAGCACTCTCCTGCTCCTGTACATTGTGTGGCAGGGTGCATGAGGATAGAAAACTACTCTGTAAACAAGAAGAGTTAGGCACGGAACAATCTAACTTATAAAGACCATCTATATGAGACGCAGAGGCTAATACCCTATTTTTGTTCTTAATATGACATTTATCATTGTTAAATATCACAGAATATCCTTTATCAGTTAATTTGCTAACAGACAATAAATTAGCAGAGAGATTAGGAACATAGAGAACATTTTCAATGATTCTAGAACACTTATCAACATAAACAGTTACATAACCTTTCCCTTTGCATTGCAATATATTATTATCAGCCACAGTAACATTACTTGTGAAACTAGTGTCCATAGACGTGAAGAGGTTCTTGTTATTACACATATGTGATGTGCAACCCGAGTCAATTATCCAGTTTGCACTATTTACACACTCAGCTAAGGCACACACCAAAAATGTTTCACTTTGTGCAGAAGCTTGCACTGACTTTTTATTGCTTTTATTTCTGTTATCACGTTTAAGCTTAAAACACTTTGACTTTACGTGGCCTGGCTTCTTGCAGTAGTGACAAACGATGAAGGACGACTCGCTGGGTATGGAGACTCCATTATCGCTCTGCTTACGAAACTCCTCCTGTAGAAGACGCGCTCGCACTGCTTCGCTCGTCAGATTTTCCAGGATATTAGCGGTCTCCAGACTCGAAACAAGCACATCAAACTCCTGCGGCAGCCCACTCAGTAGTAATTCTGCTACTTCCTTGTCTTCAATGACACGGCCAATGTCAGCAAGCTGCTGTACGAGTGTCATCACCCCGTCGATATATTCTCCCATGGAACTGTAGTCGTTGTAATTCGATCTGTGAAGCTTCCGGAGCAGCAGGACCCTTCGGTACAACCCTTTGTCCTCGAAAACTTCCTTCAGCTTTTCCCATGCCTGTTTTGCGGTGGTGACTGACCTGAGGTACTGAATGCAGTTGCTTTTCACAGACAGGCAGATTCGTGCCAACGCCCTTTGATCTTTGGCAGGAGTTATCGCCTCTCCCTCAGTTCTCTCAATACATGACCACAGCCCTTCCATAATTAGAGCCATTTTCATTTGGAATTTCCAATTGTGGTAGCTCGCTACACCGTCCAGCTTGTCGAATGAGTAGGCGGCATGAGGCCCTTGCGCGCCCTCGCTCGACATTGTAAAATCTTAAATGATAGAATTGCGCGGTACTCACAAGTCACAACGTGTTTTGTTCTGGGCCCATAACCTATTGGGAGGTCAGCGTGGATCGAATATATTTGTTCATTAAAAATGCTGTACCACTTTCCAAATAGTTTATTATTTGAACTGAGTGAAAACATCCAGTGATCGTTGTATTAAAATATGATTAAAGTTATGTAATTAATGTTAACAATGTGTCGATATACCGGAAGGACTAAAGATGGCTAAAAGGTGACAGATAGTAGACAATAATAACATAGAGTAAAAAAAACATTCCTAATATGCAGATTACAATAGGAACATACGTTCCATTACTATTTAACATTTATAAGAACTGACTTGTCAGTTCCTCTTAATTGAAAAGAGATTGAAAGAGAAAAATCTTTCTCCATATTATAGTTAAAACGCCGGAGTCGAAGTCTACCTATTCTTTACGCGACGAAGACGCATTTTATTGTAAAATCTCCAAATCCACAAATTTTGAGTTACATCTTTGTTTTATTAAAGGTGCGACATAACTGAATACAAATTCAGTAAGTAAAACTTGTAAAAACAACAAAGAATTAATTCGGAGCGAAACTGCGAAAGTAAAACATTACACGTGCGTATCGGCTGCGTTGCTACCTATCGATACCGAATAGACGAGCGCGGGACGCGGTATGAAGCGGGAGGAGTATTATTATATCCGAACTAAATTTAAAAAAATACGAAGCAAAACGAGACAGTTTTTGTATCAGTGCCATCTAGTTCAATTTTATAGTAAACAATTCGTGATTTATGTAAGAACCACAGAATTTGGATAACAAACCTGATGTCAATGTGTGCGTGAGTGTTGCGTATATACAGTAATCGATATGACAGATATTATTTAAAGACTATTTGACTAAATGGCTCCGTTTTAAAGTAAACTAATAATGTGATAAAATAATAGGCATTGATATAGTGGCGCAATTTTTATTATTTTTAAAATCTGTTCATAGCAACATTGCGAAAATATCAAAAACCTGTCGAAAGCCCGAACAGCGCCATCTAGCGGGAATATGTCCAGGAGAAGACGTTGTAATGACCCTTAAGGCGACTACTCGCACCACTACACCAGAACGGTCGTTTATATAGATATTCTTAGGAACGATAAAATTAACGAGTATGTATTATATATTAAAAGAGAACGACAGGTACAAAAGATTATTCCGTTTTTGAAGTGTAGCTTCTATATAGAATAAATTTCGTCCGGTTTTCAAATTTCATTACAACTGGACAATAAATTGGACAAGTAATAGCCCATAAAAATTCAAGTATAAATTTTGTTGCGATTCGTTTTGCCACTTGTCCGTTGAAGTTTCACTTCTACTATGAGTCCCAGGACATACATATTTCGGTTTTTTTTTTTTTTAAACTGAATAGCTATTATTAAAGCTGTTATTAAAACTATAATGAGAAGAGTTTAAATTGTAATGAGAGCAGCGCGGTGAACAAAGATCGATAATTCTGAGAAGACTTACACCGAAGAAACCTCGATATACGAACGTATAGTATAAAAATAAAAGCAAGACCTTTTACAAAATCCTTTAATTCATAAATAATATTTAATCAATAAAAGCATCTATGTGTTAACTATGCAGTTATGTTTGTATATCTATCTACATAAAAAATTGAATCGGCAAATTTAATTCTACAGTTTTAATTAATACAAAGCAAAGTCAAAATTAAATTATTATATTAACATTATTACATGATACCTTAGATATTAAAAATAGTTATGAAAACTTCAATTGTTTTTGAGAAGCAACTGAATGGATTTTTTTATTTAATTTTTTTTTTACAATTTTGACGCATCAAGTTGCTAGTTAAGAGGTTTTAATGGAATACAGGTTATCTTATCGAAGTTTCTAAACAATGATGGAAAATATAATTTTATAATGGTGTCTTAGACCACCAATCATCCCAATCGCGAATTTGTTGTGAAATGTCCATTATTGACCAATTAGGCGAGGGTACATCTGGTGCCAGCCAGTTGAAATCATCCAAGCAATCCCAATTATTGCTATTCCTATCTAGTGCGGACATATTGAAATGTTTTTCTAAATCTTCATAATATAAATTATATGGTGCCGTTCGAATATCGCTACAATCCTCTACAATTCCTTTACTTGTTACATGTAAATATATGTCGCATTTAATGGAACTATGCATTCGAAGCTGTTGACAAGCGGTAACAATTTTACAATTTGTGCATTTTTCTACAAAAACAGATGAGGTCACTGGCCCTGATAGCACTATACAGTTATCCAAGTTAGACATATGTAAAGTCCCCATCACACCTCTCAGACCAACCGTACAGTTTTTTAAATTACGCAATGTGACATCACGCTGAAATAACTCATCGTTTTCTAAAGATAACACCTTATCTTCTTTTGAATCAAATCCAAACATCTTGTCGTCCCATTTATTGCTATCTGTTTTCCCAGCTCCATCATTTTCATCTATCGAATTCTGTTTTTGACTAAGAGATTTTGGTAGCTTTTTTCTAGTAAAACCAAATTTCTTTTTGGGAACATATCTATCTTCTAATTCATAGCATTTTGTTTGTAAATTCTGAACAATGCCTAAATACTTTCGCATATTGAACTCTTTCAAGAAAAAGGAGGATGTTACCACAAACTTTTGTAATTCATTGACTTCTCGTTTGATGTTATCAAAATGTTGAGGCAATACATTGGTTTCTAGTGTAGGTATGTGAGAGAGTAATTGTTCAATGTTTTCGGATCTTATTTTAAATGCTCCAGAGAAATAATCTTCATTTTCATTTGTGGCATCAACTTCTTCCCTTGCTTTATGTGCTTTCTGTAGCTTCTCTAAACGTTGAGCGTCACGCCTGCTTAGTCGTTCGAGAACGGTGTTTTTGTCACTCATTTTCCCTTTTTGAGCAAATCTTCTACTTTCTTGTTAATATCGGATTGAGGATTAGCGGCTTCTTTCAGTACAGCTATTGTGGCATGAGATACTTTTCTAGCATCAGTAAACCTAGATCCTTCATCAAACTGAAATAAGAAAAATAAAATATTTTATTTATATATTTAAGAATTATTAGTGTATTAAATTACTTTAATCAATTATAAGTATTTTTTTTACTATATAATCAAACTTGATGAATAAGTCACAAGAGATTTTGTGTTGGACACTGATTTTTATGTTATTACAAATAGAAAGAACATAAAGTTTTAATAAACTATCTTTATAATATAAACTAAAAAGCTATCGCCTTTGTACATCTTTTCTATATTTTATTGTGTAAGTTTGTATCATACTGTACAATAATAAATATATTTTTATATTATAATAATAATAATATATTATTATTATAAAGCTCAAGATGAGTTTTTCTATGGATTTAGAAGTTTTTTAATTCTTAATTTTTTGCTACAAGACCTTGTTATATTATTGATAAGTATGGCCATAAATTAAAAAAAAAAAAACCATAATAGCCATGAAAAATACATCAAATATCCCTATAATAAGGCTGTTTTAAGCCCAACACAAGCAAACAAACATAGAAAAAATAAAGCAAAAATGATGGTAAGTAAATGTGGTAATGAAATTATGGTACAATATGAATTACTATAACATGCCAATTATTATATAAAATTTCACACAAAATTAGTATAAAAACATAATTTGACTAACATTTAATATACATATATAGGCCTATTTTTATAACAGTCTTTTATCATGTCATAAAGTAAAAACAAGTACAAGTCTTTTTATTATTAATACAAGGTTAAAATTACAGAAAGGCTAAAAATTATTTTAATTAAATATATATGTTTAATTGGAACAACAAGACAGGTAAAGATCAAGTTATATATGAACATAAATATCCCACAAAACGGGCATTTTTGTAAGCTAATTTAATTCTATAAGCCCACAAATCAGTGACCACACAGAACATTCAACAAAAAATTTAAATTTCCAATGACCTTCTTGAGGAGTTCATCATCAGGTTTGACAAATGTGAAGAGGCCGTAGCCGAGGGTCCCGAAGGAGATCACCCAGAACAAAGACCTAGCGAGAATGCTCATCTCACCGGAATTATATCTTCCCTTCTTTAGTCCAGACTGTTGTATCGAGTTCGCGAGTCTTCAGTCCACCGATTCTTTCACCCACTTGATAGTAACCTTCTAGGACCCAATTGTAATTTTTGTACATATAAAGTCGAAAATCTACGTTAAACAAAAGAAACAATATTTTTAATTAGCAATTATAACCAAGCTTCTGTTCCATATTTAAATTGTATGTACTAAACTTTTGTTATTACGTATATATATACGTTGACTAAAAATATAAAATAAACCGTACATAATCATTTCTTTAAAATAAAGGTTAATTTCTAAAAAAAAAAACTAATTTAGAGTAGCATATAATGGAGGAGACTTAGAGACTGTATTTTTTTTTTATTAGACTTTCTTTTAACTCTTTTATGTATAAAAAAAACAATACATACGTAGTTATCACAAAATTTACCTCTTTCAGTGTTTAATTTGAACCATAATCCGTAAGTGACAGCGATGCCAATTGATTCGGCAACGAATACAGTCGCTGCAGTTAAACCAAGCACACGTTTGAGTCTAGATTTAGGTTTCTTTTCCAGCATAGTACCATTGACAACAAACAAATTTTATAAAGTACTTTTTAACTAAATCATTCGGTTTTCATTAAAGAACAATTAATGAAAACCTTTATTCACAAAATCAAAATGTCGCTTGCGATGACGTAAGAGTTAAGAAAATTATAACTTAATCCACAGAATAAAAAAGTATTTATTATCTGTACTATCAGAAAAAAAAATATTTTCAATAATTATATACCTACCTACAATTTGCTTGTATTTAAAAATACTTTATTGAACAAGTGCAAAATACAATAAATAGAGATATTTTAAATGCGTAAAATCACTTATTTTGCGTGAAGTAAGAGTAGAACCCACCTCAACGCTTCGCTTTATGAGGCGTACAATAAAAGTTCTAGTACATTATATAAAGATATTATTTTTGTCACCTATCTTACTACTACCTTACTGCTACTTTAGAAATTAATTTTCAATTTAAAATAAAATTTAATTTCCAATCGAGCCAACGTTATCCGATACAATGTAAATATTACTTAGATAGTCTCGATATTATAATATTCCATACCTACTTTTGTCTATTGTGAATAAACTTAATATGGATTATGGGTACAATTATAATTATTTTTTTATAGGTTACGTTATGATATGTCCACAAAACACAATGTGTGTATATATATATATATATATATATATATATATATATATATATATATATATATATATATATATATATAGAATGACTGGTAAATGACTATGAATATTTAAGGAGAATACTCGGTACATGATTCTTATTCAAATTATGTAAAAAAAGGTACTTAATTTTTGACCAAATTTCCATAAATTTCAATTCAAATAAATGAAGCGTTGACACTTTTCCAGTCATGCCGGCGGCGCGTGCACAGGTGTTGTACTGTGCCGCTTGTTCACATCTAAAATTTCCAAAGTTCACATCATTTACCTAGTTAACAAATTTATTGCTTAAACGAGTAAAATATCTTAGTATTTTTGCCTATCCTAAGCCAGGATAAAAGTATTAAGGGGTATTGGATAATGCTTGTTTATTAAAGGTAGCCTGCTACCTTTGTTAACTCGGGGCGGCGTTTGGACGTAGGTAAACTACCTGTTTTGTGTCGGCAGTGCAGCTAGCTGCTAGGGTGTCCAGACGACGCTTAAATAATTAGATAACAGTTGAGTAACTTTACTTAGAAGTTTATTAATATTTATGTTATATTTTTACATAATTCGATGATAATAAAAATCATGTACCGAGTATTCTCCTTAAATATTGATAGTAACTCACCATTCATTCTGTATATATATATATATATATATATATATATATATATATATATATATATATATATATATATATATATATATATATATATATATATATACCATATATACCGTACCTCCAGAACCCGATACGAAACTACCGAGGTATTTTTAGCGTTGAGCACGTTCTAATGACTCTGTGCCCGACAGTAGCCTTTGTGGGTTTTTTCCCTCGGTACGCATCTCCTTGGTCTTTTTGATGTTAACTTTAAGGCCGTCCCTAGCCACCTCCTACTGTAAAACTGACAGCTTGGCTTGCATGTCTGCGTGTCTGTGGCTGAGTAAACATATGTTATCAGCAACCCTGTCTGACTTCTGCGTGGACTTCAATGTCAGCGGAGATATATAAGGCCGTCATGATCTACTCTACAAGAATAATCTTTGTAGATGGCTTTAAGTATATCCCTGATCTTTCGAAGAACTCCCGTCTCGTCAAATCGTGACCAAACGCTGGACCATTTCACTGTGTCAAAGGTTTTGTCGATGTCGATCAAGTTTAGATAATTTTGGTCCGGAGCTTAGATGGTAGTGAGAGTAGGGTGATTCCTCTCCAATTTCCGCACTGTCTGAGATCACCTTTCTTTGGAACAGTGATTATAAGGCTCTTGTTCTATTGTTTAATTTTATCGAAAATCGAAAATAAAAACAAAATTTGCAAAGGCTTAATGTGTTTTATTATATAAGTTTATGAACCAGTAACCAGTCTAAGTATATAATGAAAATTATAGAAACCGACAAAACGTTTTAGAACTTATTTGATCGTTTCCTTTCGGTGCTTACCAAATTCTTCTATCAGCAGAAACTGTAAACATAACACGTTGTTATAAGTAAAAATATGTCAACACTATTGATTAGATAATATTATTTAATTAAAACCAAGTGGTAAATAATTTTACAGTAAAAAATTAAGTAGAGAATTAATGTATATTTAAAATAATATACCTTCTTCTTCTTCCGCACAACCTTCTTCACAAGATCTGGTTTCGATATCTGAATAATTTTCTTCACAATTCTGTGGTACTTTTTTTTCTTCATAGGATGGACTCTAAAAAAAAATTAATTTTCTAAATATAGTAGGTACTTACTGCTACTGCTATACTATTTATTATTTGTGATTATCTACATTATAACAAAATATATATTCAACATGTCGTAATAAACGTAGCAAGGCATTCTAGGTCTATCCTAAAAATGGTTGTTTCACGAGGTTCAATTCTAGGCCCTTTTTTACCCGACTGCGACAGAAGGAGGGTTATGTTTTTCGAGTTTATGTATGTATGTATGTACATATGTATGTATGTATGTCCATTTCTTTGGCACGCCCTACAGCCCAAACGGCTGGACGGTTTTTGACATATGAGGTGTCGTTGGATTTGTCTAAATTGTAGTAGTGACATAGGCTATATAAATTTTTAAAATGGCGCCCGTAAATGGCGGAATGAGAGAGGAGCGTTGAATTTTTTTTCTTACTGTAGCAATATGGGTATCAAATGAAAGCTAGTAAATTGTATTATTCTTTTTAGTTTATAATAAGAGTATTTTACGCAGTCGGGTTTTTTAATTTTTTTAATTAAGCATACTTGTTTAATATACATAAATGATCTGCAATTTTATGTTAATTTTTTTTTTTTTGTAATATTGTATTATTTGCTGATGACATATTGCATATTTTTAAAGTTGATAGCAAAAAAAAAATTATGACGACGTGAACGGTGCTTTGTCAAGAATACAAGACTGGTTTGGACAAGCAATTTGTTTTTATTCGCTAAAATAAGAGAAAACAAATGGATTATGTTCATACTAATCATGTTATGACACAACAGCTTTCTTAGAGAAATTTTGATTCCAAATTTTAGTGAAATTCTAATTTGTTATTCGTGACTGGACACAGCATTTGTAATTACAAAAGTTCGTCAATTGTCCGATGTTGATACTATTCGATTAATATATTCAATTATTTCCATAGTGTCATGCCTTACGGTTTGTTATTATGGGGTAACGCTACAAATATTGAGAGTGTATTTATCCTGCAAAAATGTGCTATTCGCGACATGTATGATCTTGGAGCTAGAGTCTACCTTTGGGATGCTTGCAAATGTGTGTATATATTTATACTTATTTATATTCGTAAAATATTGATTACTTTGATATAAACAGTAATAAGCATGGTATAAACACGACCAGAAATGATAAAATTGTAACTCCCAGTTTCCGACTCCGCAAAATAAATGTTTCCTTTCTAGGCATATAATATTCGCATTAAAATAAAAACCCAGAAACGATTTTACAATTGCCAATAAATATATATAATTTAAAGTACATATTAAAAATTGTTTATGAATATATAGTGATAAAGGCTTAGTGGCGCTGACTTTCATATACTCGTATTACATAATATATTCAGTACATACGTTATTTAATATAAAAGCATTAATTTGCAACAAAGCAGAAAGTATATTTTTATTTCCTATAAATAAATAAGAAAAAAGTTTATTAAAATAACCCAACATTAATAAATATTTTATTTACTTATCATTGGGAAACATACAGTGTGTATCTGAATAAATATATCGAAACTAAGCCTTAAGTCATTAAAGTTTTAACTGAAAACGTAAATCATACTAATATTATAAATGCGGAAGTAAGTTTGTTTGTTACGCTTTCACACGAAAACTAATTATCCGATCATCATGAAACTTTGTACACATATTCTTGGAGGTATTAGAAGTAACATGCGATACTTTTTTTTAGTCGCGATAAGCGACATCAACGCGAGCGAAGCCGCGGCTACAAGCATTATGTCAATAACTTACATTGTCGGTATATTTTCCTACTGCAACGCCATCTACAATGTGGTAACGGAACCGCGACTGGTAGCCCTTCAGCTGACCAGCAGAGCACTCTCCTTCGCACGACAACCACTCCTCCCACGTCGTCATGGGACAATCTTCATGAGAACCTGCGTCTGGAGACGGCTCTTCGCTGTAAACAATTAAAATTATCTTTTCTCTTATTATTTTAATTATGTTAAGATTTGCGTTAAAATTTGGTGATTCTTCACGAGTCTAATTAACCCATCTAAATAAAAAATGCTATAATTTCGCATATGATTCCATCTCTAATTTAACCGTTTATATATATTTCTATATATATATTTCTATTTTTTTAGAATAATTTTTAGTGCTCATTTACAGTAATAAAGGAAGTTATGTATAAAATTTAATTTACAAGTTTCTTTTTTTTGTAGTTACAAAATAGATGACTTAATCCTTACCGTTCAGGTGTAGTTGGTGATGATACTTCATTAGACTCAGACTCTTTTTTCTCTTCTGAAAGATTAAAATTATATGGAAGATTTTTTATTACTCTGATGAAAAATTAACGGAAGATTTTTTAATTTAAATTAAACAAATTGTTATATCTAAATAAAATAAAAAGAAAACAGCTCAATGATATGTTTTTGACAAAAAAAAAAGTTCAATATTACCTTTTTCTTCTTGATTAGGAGATTCAGTGGAGCAATCGGAGGTAATGTAAGTCTGCATCAGATTAAAATGTAATTTCGCAAAAGGCTTCAATTGTTCTTTTGGAAGCAATTTGTTAATATCCGCTGATTTGATAGCTTGAGGTGGCATCGTGTCTTCATTAGGAGACTGCAATTTTAAATTAGAAATAATTTAAATTATGAAAACTAAATAAATAGCTTCAATACTTTATTTGTGATTTCATGAGTTTTTTAATGTACAACTCTTCCTTAATAACAATGAGTAGAAAAATATTGAAAAAATTGGGTGTCAATTATTATATATCTATAACTTAACTAAAGTTTAATTATGCAAATATCTACACGGCTTGGAACATAAATAATGTATTCGTATTATTTTTTTTTCTTTTATTTCATTTTATAAAATTAGTAGTTGGTGTAAATTTATTAAAAGACGTCATCAATTTTTTTTTTTGCTGATAATGGTTTTTTCCATTTAGCTTTTGATGTTCTTATCACTTGCCACCTAAAACGATCCTTCTCTTCATGGACCACCCTAGGACTGGTATAGGTATAATGAACTGGTGTTTAAAATAGTCTAAAACCTTCCAGGACCTTCGCATTACACACTTTCCAAATCTACCTTACACAATTCTTACCTCAAAAGTCAGTCCACTATCTGTGCCGGCGTCTAGAGGATACAAATTAAAAGTTAAGCTTGGTGCCCATTTCGTCGTGGTAACTTCACATAGTTCCATATTAGACACTCCAAGAAACCAGTCCGGGGACGGAATAATCGCCGTTACCAACGACACTAAATGGTGTTCTCTTGTAACGCGGAAAGTCGCATGAGTTACCATGTTCGGTTTCGGTTGCCCTAACGCTTTTATGATTGTTCGGACCGATGACCCTAGCTAAAAAAAATACAGGTATTGATATAATGTTAAATTGGTAACTTGAATGAACTACTATTTTCACATAATTACTTTTTTTTTACGAAGAACACGAGCTTAAATCGAAATCATTTCGAGTGTTAAATTTATATAATTTAAAAAAATCGTGAGAAAAGCGACATGTCTCGAGAGAAATTTTGAAACAAATTTATCTCAGCCCATCTACAGTAGAGCAGCATGGTGTTATGTCATTTCCAATCCTTTTCCTCAATCTTGCCAATTTATGTTTTACGAGCTTGACATTTAATATATTTAAGTATATTTGCAAATACCAAAGAGTTGTATTTAACAATATCTTCGCCACATTTATTCCAGAAGAGAACAAAGTAATTGCGTAAGAGATTCACCTATCAGATATATATACCTTTCAGGTTAATAAGCCACTTAAAATTTAGATCTTGTAGGGAATATTCCACGAACCGACCAACATAAGATATGGTCCGCGAATATGACCAAATCTTATGTTGAGACAATTAGTTGACGGATTTTTTGCAACAACTGTTTATTTTATTGCGCTAGCGATCGTGTGTTCGATTCCCGCTCACGACGTTTGTTTTGTGATGTGTGTGTTTTCCAATACAGACATTTGAGGTAACGCTTCAATTAATAAGTATTCTTTATTTACCTCATCTTGAATAAGAATTTCTAATTTCGTCGTATTTCCTTGTTCAACCAGCATCTTTAACCCTTCACTAGCTTCTGTATTGAACTTGTAAATCTGATAATTCTTATTGTGGGATGCTCCTACAACGTCACTGAAGCGGGCTAGTTCAGTTGCGTTGGGAAACATTTGCCGATGTGTGTTGTAGGACCAAATACCTTCAAACGTCAGCTTGAAAGAAAAAAAATTAATATATATATATTTACGTATGAATATGAACTAGCTGATACCAGCAACTGCGTACTTATTTTATGTGTGTATAAAACGTCTTCGTTACGATTTCACTACAATTGTTTATAAAGTAATAACTCAATAATTATAATATATCAAGATATAACCTAGACCAGACTTTAAATTAGACCTCCAGGATCACAACTACGAAAACGGCATGTAATTTCGTCCTTTACTGCCTTTACTGACGTGGTGCCGGAACAAACAAACATACATAAGACATAGAACATAGATAAGACCAAAAAAATCTAAAAAAATACTTCAGCTTGTGTTGTTCTTATAAAGACCACTATAATAATTCATTTTTCTTAAATATCTTTCACTAGCGGCCTGCCCCGGCTGCGCCCCGTGTATGTAAATATACCTAAACCTTCCTCATGAATCACTCTATTGGTAAAAACCGCATGAAATTCTGTGCAATAGTTTTTCAGTTTATCGCAAACAGACAGACAGACAAACAGATGTGGCGAAGGATTATTTTATAATATGTAGTGATGTAACGACGTCAGTCGGTTATGATTTTATTATATGTATAGATTATGGAAGGAGCAAGAAATCCTCGATTGTACATTTTCAAATGATTCCTTAGATCCAGGGAGTTAGGAGTAAACTACCAGCCTGGGGTGTAATGACCGCCGTAAAAGATATGCAAATTATACGGCGTGAACGAACTAACCTTTGCCCAGTGCTTGAAGCTCAAGTTTATGAAATACTAATATAGGATCTGTTTTTAATTTGTAAAATACATAAGTCTCGCTACAACCACATCTCTTTTGTATTTTGATGGAGTTAAATTAAAAGCCCATGTACACACACCCCAAACAAAATTTTATTTGGAACTCTTTCGGATAACCTGTGCTGCCGGCTCTCTCTCTTACTGCACAAAACACAAATATTATAATATCTATATAAGTCGTTTTTCCAACCGAGTATAGCAAATCTCTAACAAAGTATCAACATTGCAAAGATCAACCAATAGCGAAATACATTAAAAAAACTTGGCTTGGTAACATTGGTCAAGTATTCAGAATATTTTTTCGTATTATTTCAAACATTACGTAAATGTTCTCACCAGATACATAGCGTCTTCACAGCTTGTACAGTTATCGTTTTCCATCGGTTGTATGTCATCCATATTACGACGATCCTCGCACACCTGTTTCGACAACGGACCCTCGGAGCTATACCAAACATCTGGTTTTACAGCAAGCAGTGCGTATATGGTTACACACTTATTATCTTTTGGTGGTGCACGCCACATCACCTAAAAAATATGGGACAAATATAAAACCTTTAAACTATTCTTAACTAGGCATTCCAGTTAAATTACTGAAGTTATATAGTTGGTACATTATTAGTATTTGATGTGTATCAATGTTAAATTACAGAAATTTCTGTAGTAAATATAGTTTATGGGTATTTCGTTTATTTCGTGCATATTCCATGTCCAGCTGAAACAAGTATGCTTAATTAAAAAAAAATCAAAAAACCCGACTGCGTAAAATACTCTTATTATAAACTAAAAAGAATAAAACAATTTACTAGCTTTCATTTGATACCCATATTGCTACAGTAAGAAAAAAAATTCAACTCCCCCCCTCATTCCGCCATTTGCGGGCGCCATTTTGAAAATTTATATAGCCTATGTCACTACTACAATTTAGACAAATCCAACGACACCTCATATGTCAAAAACCGTCCAGCCGTTTGGGCTGTAGGGCGTGCCAAAGAAATGGACATACATACATACATACATACATACATACATACATACATACATACCTACATACCTACATACATACATACATACATACATACACTCGAAAAACATAACCCTCCTTCTGTCGCAGTCGGGTAAAAAAGTGACCTAATTTTCACAAAATTTAATTATTTGTATAAAAACTCAAACAGTACAATGTTACGTTTATGTGCATGTAATTTTTACTCAATTAAAATGGTAGATTTAAAAAATATAGACAATAAATCTTCTTAATTCTCAACTCCTTCGGGTGTCCGTTTTCCGTTTTTCTAAATACATTTTAAATTTTAACTAAACATATTAATTTTAACATAAATAAAGTACAATACTTAGAAAGTATATGAAAATGCAAAATGTTTACATATAAAATTACAACATTAACTATATAAATAAAACAAAATTTGATATTACGAAGTTTTGTATTGTATTTTTTTCTAATTACCGTAGGTTTGAAAAGAAATTGGAATAAAAGTTTGTACACAGTCCTTAGACTCTGCTTGTCGCTACTATAACCTGCGTACACCTCTTATTTAGCTAGCAAACGTCAGAGTGAGTGCATGATTGCTTGTGTAGGATAAATATAGTCTCGTAAAGCATCGTGTTAGGTGATTATTCTAAAAGAAATCTCTTTCCTATCGACAATATTATAAAGTTAGTATTCATTATTTTGTTTATTATGTAACTGATTACTAACTCTAATAAGGACATTTATAGTTTAAATAACTGAAAACGTTTATAGTTCTGATAGTTTTAGCACGAAAACGGATTAAATGCTTAAACCTAATTGCCTTCGTCTTCATTTCCTTCGTTTACCATCGTTTTTTTTTTTAGATGGTAATGAGGTCAAAACGATTGTAATTAGAATATTTTTTTGGTAATTAGTTACTTATAAAATAAGTTATGTTTTGCCATGTGACGTGTAATTACTAAGCTTTTTTATGTTTCTACACTTTAAAATCTCATTTTCCCAATGATTTCTATAATCAATAAACGTATATTTGTTTAAAAAAAAGCATTTCTATCATTTCTTCTATACTTTTTGATTGTAATAATTTCCTTCGTTTGAATTATCATTACCATCTTACACTGAATTTTGAAAACTCCATTATTGTTAGCAAAAATAAAGTAAAATTTACAAAAAGTAGAAATATTACTTATGTATTACAAATATAAGAGAAAAAAATTAAGTTATTTGAAAATATTTTGAAACTTAAAAATTTCACAAAATTTGCACGAAATAAACGAAATACCCTTATTCTTTACCTACGTACTGTCATCTAACTTGTAAGATATAAAATTGGTAAGTTTATTTCTTTCAAGCATCCTTTTAAGAAATTTATCATTAAAATATTTAAAATAAATGTGCTTTGAATAAAAATTCACTAAAAGAAATAAAAGACGAATCGTTAATTCTGGATAGCTAGAATAACATCATTTTTTACCTGTACAGAAGTTTTCGGAGTGATATCAGTTTGTATAACAGTGTTATTGCATATCAAACTCAGTGTAGAAACGGTAGAGTTTAGTGGTGCATAAATAATACCAGCGTTCAATGGGATTGGTTTCCGACGATTTTTTTCATTTGGTTTTGTGTCTTCTAGTGCTGATATCGTAAAAGCAATGAAAGTAGAAATATCGTCTGATGCGAATAGACGAACTGCAAAAGTTAAACAATTGTTATAGGAAACTTTAACGAATGAAAATATAGCTTACAATGATTTTTCTTCCTCACAGAATAATTATAGTGCACGGTATTGTGGTGCTAAATCGGATTTAAAACTAAGATCGATAGTTTAAGATCTACAAGATATACTCATAGATTTAACAACATAATACCTAATATAGATGCACAAAATATATACCGAAACTAACAACACTTAATAGTTATAAATAGTATCGTTTAAGTTTTCCTTGGAAAAAGTTAATAAACAAATCAATTAAAATTTTATTTTCGTCAGCAAATTTGTACGTTGTTGTAGTTTGAATAAATATGACGGATAGTTGATGTACTCACTCTAGGTGTCAATACCTTTTATTTAATGAAAAAAAAATATATCAAATGTAATGTCCACTTAAGAACAACTAAAGTTGAAAAAAAGTATTATTACATTTTTGATCGGATACTGTATCTTACCGTTGTATAGTTTATTAGGCATGTACATTTTATCGTTGATTCCAATGATTTCTATTTGAAACCGATTGTCAGGTGGTAGAGGGTCAGTCTTCGCTCCCAGAGGTCTTCGATCGCATGACTCACAGTGACAAAACTGTATAACCATCATCCAACACCATAGCTTTTGTAAGTAAAGTCCTAATAAATTTATGAAAATTATTAGAAAAACTTATTTAACGGTTGAGACAAATTCAAATATGATTTGAAATAAGTTTTTGATGGTTTAAATTTCTACCTTTCATTTTTATGAGCAAATATAAATTAAAACATTTGCTTATTTGTTGTTATCCCTTTAAATATATTTAAGATGATCTTACCTTTTAATTGAAATAACACTTTCATTTTTAAAAATATACTCAAACGAACAGGATCAGTATGGGAATTTGAGCTGACTATGTCGGTCAATTGTCGCCTCTCAACTGGATCTAAATTAATTAGTGTTAAACCCGTAATGTGTTGGATTACGTCTCTAACTCTTTTTTAGATATCACGCGAGTTTGAACCTTATAACAATAAGTATAATGTCCACTCGCGATTTACAAATTCGGTTTAATAAATTAGATAAAATAATGCCTATCATTTATTTACATATATGTATTAATAGAGATGCTGAAATACCTTGCATAATTCTATATTCATATCATAATTATCACTCTGGATATAATTTTAGTGGTTTAACTCCGGAGGCAGTGTAATAGTTCGTAAGGCAATTGAACATTATCAGCTCCGTATTGGCCGTGCTTTGACCGGCAGAGAGGAATAGTCCTGACCTCTTTCTTGCCGAGGTGTCGTAACTCTGGAGTCTGATGAAAAAATTGTTGAGCTGGAATAAGAAAAGAACAGGTTACAATGGATATAATGGGTTTATCTGAAGTCCGAAGAGACGGGGTTCTACTAGGAGAGGAGGGAGGTCTACATTCAACAGTGGACATCGAATGGCTGATATGAGGAGGATGATGATGATGAGGTCCCTATTAATATTATTGCATAGATTACTTAAAGCTGTTATATAGGTTATTGTTAGCTATGTCTATAATACGGCATAGTTTATGAGTGGGTATATTGTTTATAGTATATTGTTTTACGCTGTAGCTTGTAGCTTGTTGTTTGTTTGAAAACTACCAGCGGGTTTAAATTTAAAATATTAATTATCTTGGATTAATACGAATATATATTATTATATCCCCATCACGGTTGAGGGCACAGCTCTCAAATTTGTCCGCGAATATATTCTTGCTTGGGCAGATCATCCAGCTCGGAATAAACAACTTTGAGATAGAAGCCGATAGAAGGTTTCAGTTGGGCTGGGTAGCATTTGGAAATCTGCCTCATATTTTCTCGTCGCCTATACCACAAAGTCTTAAGACTAAGTTTTACAACCAGTGTGTTCCAATCTGTTATGAACTATGTAGCCGAAACGTGGACATTCACAGTGGGGCTAGTCCATAAGTTCAAGGTCGCTCAGCGTGCTTTGGAAATAGTTATGGTCGGTGTAACCCTTCGACAAAAGATCCGAAACAAATGTATTCGTATGCGTATTAAAGTCATCGACATAGCCTTGAAGGCTAGCAAGCTGAAGTATCAATGGGCTGGCCACATCAGCCGAAAAAATGACAATAGGTGGAGTAAACGGCTGTTAGAGTGGAGACCACGACTAGGTACAACCTAGCGTGGAATTTTCTGCCATATGACTCGACTATATGCGCTAGGTGGCGGGAAGCAAAGGGTTGCGAAGGGCTGAAGATCGGGCTCAGTAGCGTACCTTGAAAGAGGCCTAAGTCCAACAGTGGACTGATGTGGGCTGAAGAAGAAGAATATTATTATAAAATTCCACCGATATACGGAATATACGGAAACATGAAATCAGATGAAAAATATATAAGGTGTCATGTGATTTTTGCGCGAAGGGACAAGTAAAGGATCTAGATTGGGAGAAAATTTAATGTTTTTCTTTTTCCCGTCTTTTTTCTTCTTCAGTTATTATTCAGGGGATTATCCAGGGGATAATTAATTTTGAAATTTTGAAGAAAGAAAGAAAAATACCATTTTATTCATTATTTATATTTTCAATTTAACAATAAAATAATAACATCCAAAAATAATATTTAGTTAAGACAATTTAATAGCTTTACATAAAGTTATACGTAAATATTGTTGCCTCTGATTTATATTATTATTACCAATAGTTATGTTAAAGTTATGTCTTCGGGAGATGTCGCTTGGAGTTCCAACCGTAGCCAGGTGCAACTTTTGACATCACTCTTCTTTCAACTGAAATATTTTTTACGAGTAAGTATATTACATAAATAGTTAAAGTTACAAATTACGTAAATATTTTAATTCTATTATTTATTATTTACATATTTACAAAAAATCTACAGCACTTAGGAATCAACCAAAACGAGGGTATTTTAAAAATAAAGTTTTTACACTAACTAATTATTATAATTTACTAAAAATACTGTCAGTGATGTAGCTAATGCGTACTTAATGAACCTCGTATCAGAATTTGTTAAAAGATACTTTTTAAGATTATGTACGGATGTTTACGGAATATTATTTGTAGCGACATCTATCTCGCCATATACGAACTAGAAGAAACTAACGAATCATACATCCCGCTATCGAAGTTTTCAAAGCGATTGAGTATATATACAAGAACTCGACAATAAGCGTTAAGTGGCGCGTAGCCCACCAGACGCAACACCGTCTGGTCGAAGGATCCTTCCTTTTCAATGGCTTCCTTGTATGACAGCGTGTAGGTGGTGTCGCGGTGCACGTCGTGCGGTGGCAAGCGCGCGTTGAGCGCCAGCACGGCGCGGTACACGGTCCAGGAGGGCCGCTCGAGCGGCAGCGCCGCGCCGCCCGCGCTCAGCACCAGACGCAGGGCGGGCAGGCGCGCGTTGGCCGGCGGCGTGTTGCCGTTCTGCTCGCCCGCGCCGCTCGCCGTCGCCGCAGCGCTCGCCGCCGCGCTCGCCGCCGCGCTCTCCTCCGCGTCCGACTCGTCGTTCAGGGGTATGTTGAGATCGACGGTCTGGTTGAGGTTGGCGCGGCCGGGGCGCGGGTCGAAGGCGGGTATGAGCGCGGAGAACTGCCGCTTGAGCACGAAGTCGTCCTCCCAGGGCTTGCGCGAGCGCGCGCCGCCCGCAACCCCCGCACCCCCCGCGCCCCGCACCGCCTCCAGCGCCTCCTCCTCCATCAGCGAAAGCAAGTTGCGGGAAACTACTTCCTGGTAAGTGGGTTCGTTTTCTTTATCGCTATCGAGCGCATCATCTCCCTCGTCGTCATCTTCCAGTTCCGTTAGTAACGCAGGCGCTCGACAAGACTCTAAGAAATCTTCTAATGACACCTGTTCACTTTCACTGGAAGTAGAAGTAAGGGATAAAGTTAATGCGTTTTGTGCATTTGGCGCTAAAGACGGATAACTCTGCGCTGCGGACAGCAGCCCCCCAGGGAAGTTACTGGACAGCGCCAGGCGCACCAAGCTCGGGAAGAGGCCGGCGGAGTGGTTGGAGCGCGCCGCGCGCTGCGCCGCGCCGCGGCTCGCGCCCGCGCCGCGTCCCACGCCCAGCGACTCCAGCAGCCGCGCCGCGCCCTGTTGTGTTAAATCGGGTTCACTAGCACTCATCGTACCGGAACCCTGTGCGTCTTTTTTGACATCAACAAACTGACCCTCGCCGCTCTCGTTCTCTTCACACTGTATGTGCAGGCGGTTGGCGGTGTTGCGCAGCGAGTGCAGCAGACCGGGCGGCAGCGCGGGCAGCGCGGGCAGCGCCAGCAGCTCGCCGGACAGCAGCGCATTGGCGCTGTTGCGCATCGCGTCGCCGTCGCAGCAGCGCGCCTCGCTCTCCTCTTGAGAGGTAGACTCGGGCAGTGGTTCTTTAGCTGGAAGGGATTTCGGAGGGGGAGTGATGTAGCGACATCTATCTCGCCATATACGAACTAGAAGAAACTAACGAATCATACATCCCGCTATCGAAGTTTTCAAAGCGATTGAGTATATATACAAGAACTCGACAATAAGCGTTAAGTGGCGCGTAGCCCACCAGACACAACACCGTCTGGTCGAAGGATCCTTCCTTTTCAACGCAGTTTCTCAACCTCTATAACTGGTGACCCCGAGCATGAACGTCAGCGCAGCCTTCGCAAATCTACGTCATCATCACTTCCTTAAGCTTTCGAACAGCGAGTCATACAGCCAGCCAGCATCCACGGCTACTACGGGTATCCTGACCACAAGCATGCAGCGGACGCGCATTCCTGGTCATCACCCACAGCCTTCTCAGCGACCTTGGCACAGCACACTGCACTTCGGCCGGTTAGCAAGCAGAGACGCACTTCTCTCCTGGTCGACGCAGCAGCTAGCCACTACGCAGCACTGCACCACCCCGACTCACTGGGGCATCACCGCAGACAGTTCCGACTCACCGTTAACTATGCGGCATCTGGTTCCGACTCACTGGAACATTCCACTGGCCCGGCAAGCATCACAAGATGTAGTATGGACGACTCAGCCTGCTATCGACCTCCGGTCTCGGAGGGGGAGTGATGTAGCGACATCTATCTCGCCATATACGAACTAGAAGAAACTAACGAATCATACATCCCGCTATCGAAGTTTTCAAAGCGATTGAGTATATATACAAGAACTCGACAATAAGCGTTAAGTGGCGTGTAGCCCACCAGATGCAACACCGTCTGGTCGAAGGATCCTTCCTTTTCAATGGCTTCCTCTCAACCTCCCAAATATTATTAGACTCCATTATCCATCCGTCCGTTTTATGAGATGTATCTTTGAAACCGTAACAGGCAGACTTAAAATTGTAACAGAATATTTATAACAATATGATAGATTTTAAATACTGTATAATGTCTTTGCTAATTCGATAGTAAGTTATAGCCTTTACCTACGTTACCTAAATTTTTCTCATAAATCACTCTATCTATTGATAAAAATCGCATGAAAATCCGTGCAGAAGTTTTTGCGTTTATCGCGAACAGACAGACAGACGCAGCGGAGGACTTTATAATATGTAGTGATTCAGTCTAATGTGATTCATATAATTTTAAATCGCTGTAATAGCTATGTCTACGAAATTGATTTTTATTAATTTCAATAACAAAATATTGTTAAAATAAATTAGCTAATATATTGCTAATATATTACTATTTCTGTGGTACAAACCTACCCAAGTTAGCGAATTACTGTCGGAGGTTAGTTCGGTAGGTTGGTTATCGGTTACCGGTTGAGCCACAGTTCAATCATTCGCGGGATTTTTGTTGTTTATTGAGTGATTTTTCGAATGAGTTAGTTGATTTTTCGAGTGACACGTTCGTTAAACACACCTACGATAGAAGACTAAAATGATAAGTTAGCCCAACATAAAGTCAATAATTTTACTGACTGCCGAATACGATTTATTTTCCTCGTATATTTTATTAGTTGTAATTTAAAGCTGTATTTATGATCTCAAAGCAAAAGCTCGCACCACCATTGGACGGTTATATGCAGCTGACGCAAGCAGAGTAGATTGTATATTAAGACAAAGTAAATCTTTAAAAAAAAAACTAGGAATTTTATTTTCATACGGAACGTGATCTGTAATACCTATAGACCCCTCCAAAGGGAGGTATTTAGAAACAAAACGTTCTATATACACCTGGAGATCAATCTGCATTAAGTTTTAGGTTTTTGCAAATAGGTATGGTTTTATGCAGGAATCCAATATACCTAGTGTTTAGAATAGTTTCGATACCTGTTTATACTTTACACTTCTGAAAAAACTGACGAATTTTACATGTCGCTTTTGTCACTGAAAATTGGACACTGGACGTAACTCTGCGGGACTTAGTATGATTAGACATATTTAAATTAAACTATTCATATTCCGTATCCTACAAAAAGTTAACTGCTGGATCGCTACCACTACCAAGCCTTCCTCTTGTACCCGGCTGTACGATCTATAGATTTGCATGGAAGCTACTGTGAACACGCAATTTACTTTTACAGGTTCCAATGAAAAACTGATTTTGTACAAGAGTCTAGAGTCTACTGGGTAACTAGGACATAAGTCCCCGAGCCCTGCCTACCAGTTAAATTGTTCTCCTTTTCGTTGTCTGGACATTCATCTTCGCACTCGGCTCTCTCGAAGTCTTCGTAATGGTTCTTGCAAAACCGTGGCACTTCTTTTATGGAAGAGGGATCCATCTAGAGGTTAGTATTTTAAAAACCTTTATTATTTAATTTTTTTCTTAGTCATACTTCAGCAATTACTTACAATACAATTACTTAATACATATTAATGTTTAAAAAAAATCGGGACAATACAAAATAATGTAATTTATAGCAAATTTTAATCTTTTTATTATTTAAAATTTAAAGAATAACATCTCTTTTAAAGTAAATTAAAATAGACCTTTTCTCCTATATTTATTTTACACTTTGGGTTAGCGAATATTTTGCTTGCCATGAGTAGTGATTTTTATAAGTTTTGATAACAATCAGGATTGAACAGCTTTACGTGCTTGCTCAGGTACAGTGAATGAGTGACAGACACATAAGGACAAACACCCAGATCAGAAACAAATACTTGCACGGATATAAACATTCGCTTCGATCAGGAATGAAACCCTCGACACGAGAACGTAGTGTGGATAAACGTTCTATCCTTTAGAATAGAAGGAGCGGTCTTTGTCTAGCTACTAACTGGACCTTGGACCTGTATGACATTTACAGGACAATTCAAATCAAACCTATTATTTAAATTCTAAAATAAGTTAATACAATTACTCACGTCAGGGTCATATTTCTCGACTGGAATACCATCCACAAGATGGTACCTTTCTCGCCATTTGTATCCCACAATTTTACCTTTTTCACATACACCATCACAAGGACTCCATTCCTGCCATTGAGACAAGGGGCAGTCTTCCGTTGAATCTGGATCTGTCACTATTGGAGCTTCGCTGGAAATTTATTTACATTTTCGAACGAAGATTTTTTTTTTTTTTACTAAATATGTAACTTACAAACTTTAAAAATTTATTTATATGAAGTGTAGAAATATACGAGTTTTTATTTTGATGTGGAACTTATGATATGGAGAATATATTATAATAAAATTATAATTGATGTTACACTGGGAGGTCAGTCGTGTCATATATCCATACAGAGGAGGAGGTGTTATGACAATATAATAAGATTGTCTAATAGATCGTCTCATGATATGTATTCTCAACAATATTATTTAGGCTACAAGTTACATTTTTTAACCATGTTTTACTGTGAACGTTGTTTGTTTGTTATCTGTTTAGTGCAAACGATCAAATTGTAAGCTAGCAAAAAACTAATATCTATTATCTAGCTGCCGCGACATGCTTGTTTTGCGTATTTGACTAGCATATTTTAAAACATATACTTGTAGTAATAACGTAACACATTACATGTTTTTAGAATAGATGGATTGTAAACTGACGACCTGTAAAATATATCTAAATTTTGCACTAGCTCTGTTCGTATTTAAGATAATTAGAGGAAGGTTACATCAGCCAGATATACTGGAGCAGATACAACTATGTGTTCCTGACAGATATGTGTGGCGAAGAAAGAGACCGCGGCTGCTTGTGGTATCGATAGGTAGGACAGAATTAATGAAAATGGCACCGCTGTCGCGAGCACTTTGTAGGTACACTTACTTAGTAGTTGAAAACGGACTTGACTTGTTCTAATGTTATTTAAACGAATTCACAAAAAGTACTTTGTATATATTATCATTTAGATTATAAAGTATTATATAATATAATTAATAATTAAGACTGTTCTAGATTATGGTTAGTAAAATAAAAAAAGTGTTTATTATAATAGGAATTAAGTTTAGGTTACTGTGCTGGTGCATTAGTTTATCATGTAAAAATAGCATAAGTTTGTTGAAATAAATAAATAAATAAATAAATAATGATAAATCTAGATCAATAACCAGCCAAGATAGTTAGTAGGTATTCTTACAGCCTTACTTTTTATCAATTTGAGACAGATTAAGTTTTTATCTTTCTCCTTGAAGAAAATACCATCCTGTGCCCCGCAGTAAGAAATATGACATTACTTTTTACTTTACTAGATATATTACTTAATATATAAGGATAATATTATAGAAAGAAGCAGATTCTAGAAGAATCACGTGCTACATCATTAAGGTATTCAATTAATACGATTAAATTATTCCCGCTCGGCATAAAAGTCAGAAAGATGACATAATGTTGTCTGAAACATGTTGACTTTTAGAGCTCAGCAAAATGTTGTCTTTTCGATAACTTTTTAACGATGTCCTTTTAAAGCAATCTCAATGATAACTAAATGATGACTTTTCGAGGACTTGTGTTGGTGTGACATCAAAGGGATAACTTTCCAATGTTTTTATAATGACCTTCTTACTATCAGCTGATTTTATTTATATGCTGTAACCTCAAATAATTCCAAGTGTCAGTGTGTAAAATAAATAATAAATATATCATTTGCAATAATTTTTTTGTTAATAAAACTTTATAAATTTTCAGATTTCTGCTATTTTCAGATTTATTGAATTTCCTTAAATCATTTTTAAAAAAACAATTTTAATTTGTTACTTTTTCAAAAATAAATTTGGTGTTCAATTCAAAAATAATTCGAAATTGGAATATACGAAAAATTGAATTGTTAGTATTTTTCGCGCCAACAGCGGCCATTTTTGTTCTATATACTACGGACCTCTCACTCATCCATAAAAGAGTTATTGTTGACAAGCGTGAATTGCATCGTACCTAATTCGTTCACCGGCATTGCTAAGTGTTTTTATTCAATTATTAAGTACTTACAACATAAACGTATTACTTTTGACTTAACATATACTGGTTGAAAATATAATTAATAGTCTTTGTGATTCTTATTATTCAGTTAGTTATCAAGAATTTAATTGCCGAACAAATAAACTTGTAAGTATGAATATAGGTTATAAACACATTTTTTCATATTTTATAACTAATTAAATTATATAAAATTGTTGTAACACGATGCTCGTCGCTATTTTAATTAAATGCAGTTAAAATATTTTACTTTTTAAATTATTACTAACTTTAAACATTTGTATACAATTTTGTTAATTTAATATTCATACATAGATGTTTTGATTAATTAAAAAAAAAAAAACTTATCAGCATCGTCTTTGTGTCTGATAAAATTTAGAATGCGCTAAAATTTAATGAATATTTTCAATTTCTGATTTGATATTTTTTTAGGATTCAACACAAGATGTATTTCGTAGTTTTTTGGGATAAACGTCTGCAATCGTACCTGCATCATGGGTAGATTCAGAATCTCGAAATGCTTAGAATCATCAGGGATCACTCTCGTCAATCAAACATTAAACAACCGTCTCCTCCCCTTATTCAACCTCTTGCAGAACTTAAAGATGATAACCAGATATCTTTGACTGGTTCAGATACTCATGGTCACGGCTGTTGTCGTAAGTATTAATCCAGTAATAAAATGTTCAGATTTTTACTTGTATTATCACTATCATACATTTTTCAAAAACTTTCAATATTCATGTTTGGACAGGAAAAGTTTTGAGTGAACTAAAAAGCTTAAAAACTTTGATTTCGTGGATTTATCTAACAATATCAGATAAAAATAATAATGCCAATATCGATACTGTCAAAGAAACAGTAGATTTTGGATTTCCGATCCAAACTCGAAGTCAGTTGGCAGCATTTGAAAGTAAAATTCAAAATGTGGTCGCATCTACTCAATATGTAAGTTTTTTTATTGCAAATTTAACTTCAAATCTATAAACTATTACTTTTGATTTCATTTCTTAAGAAATTAATTTATTTTACTTTACGATAGTCAATTTGTCGCTGCTTATTATTTATTTATGTCCTACACTTATTTTTTTTAAATGCTATAATTTTATTCTTTTACTTTTCTCTGTTATTATTTCAAAGCGAGAAAATATTAAACAGCTTGGTGGTGGTTTTTTTCTGACTCGGTTTGTCTCATTATATTGAATGGAATATGAATTAGTTTAATCGTAAGGTAAAAGCCTCAATAGATGCTCATGTAGGTACCAGTAAATGATCACTCCTGTTTCTTGTATATCTATATTCACAAATATAGATACATAAAGTGATCATATACTGGTACATGAGCATTTATTAGGGTTTTCACCTTAATTGTAACATTATACATTCAAAATTATGTAAAAATTATATTAATAACTTTATATATAATTCTATTTTTTTAGAAACAATTTTACAAAAGTGGAGTGCCTCTGATAAAGAAAAAATTGAAAAAGTTATCAAATCATGGTTTCAGCATGCTGGCGATCGCCTTAAATAACTGAAATAATTATAATAATTACTTGAGCCGTAAAAGTATTTATAATTTTAATAATAAAATTATTTATATCTTAAACCGTTTTGATAAGTGTATTTTTATTTTTAGTTTTTGTTAACTGCTTCAAGGTAAACAATTGGTATGTATTAAAACTTTTGTATGTTCTTTTCTCTTTGTCAAAAATGTAAGTATGGCAACGAATGTATGTTAACTATTTATATCCTTTTTAATTATATTCTCATGTAAGTGATATTATGTCTTTATGAGAATAAAAATCTTTAAACCTAAACCTATATTGGTTTGTAATATCGTTATTTAATTTATAAAATTACTTGAGCCGTAAAAGTATTTATAATTTTAATAATAAGATTATTTATATTGGTTTGTAATATCGTTATTTAATTTATAATTAGGGGCCGTCCATAAATTACGTGAGGTGTTTAGGAAAGGAGGGGGTCGAACGAAATCTTACAGAATCTCACGTGTGGGGGGGGGTCTCGGCAAATATCACATAATTTTTTTTCCTTATTAAAAATGTGAAATACTTTTCATGTACCGGTGATGACATTTTTTTTTTTAAGAATACGTATAGCCTGGAGGTGGAAACGCATTTTCAAAAATCTCACGTGAGATTAGGGTGGGGGGGAGAGGGTCGAGCAAAATCTCATCAAATCTTACTAAGGGGGGAGGGGGGGGTGAAAAAAACGCTAAAATTGTCTCGCGTAATTTATGGACGGCCCCTTACTTGAGCCGTAAAAGTATTTATAATTTTAATAATAAGATTATTTATATTGGTATGTAATATCGTTATTATTCATTGTGTTATCAAATAAACAATAATTAAACCTATTTTCCATGTCAATTTTAATTTTACACTAGCCTCTTAATTTTAACATAAAAACGTTAACTTTATGATCTCTAGAAAATGTTATCTTTCTGATATCTTTTTAATGACATTAAATGGCTCATAAGAGAGCTTTATGTTAACTTTATGTTGACTTTTTGATTATCATTTCTGATATCAGATCTTGAATAATGTTAACATTAAGAGAACTTTATGCTATCTTCTTGCCGAACGGGTTATTATCTGTGAGAAAATTTTATCAGTGAATATGATAACTCTGATGGTAATGTACATGCATTTGACTAATTCAATGAAATATTTAATTCTAAACTCCTTTTTGACCTCGTGTTCAGGATATTTAATGACATTTAATGATGATTAAATATTTTGATATCATTATAGTAAATCTCACCCCCGACGTCCGCTAGCTAGATCTGTGTTTTGGTACCTGGATGGACTTTCAGGTTCGCCCTTGTCTTCATTTTCTTCAGTTTTTTCATTTTCTGCTTCTTTTTCTTCCCCTTCTCCTGCTTCTGTAGTTCCGGGTTCAGCGGTTGATGTTTCTGCCTCTTCTATTTAAAAATATTTATTGTATCAACGTATAAAAGAAGACGTTGATTTTATCATTGATTATAAATCTATATTTACATATTTTTTTAACATTTAACGCCTACGTAATAAACCCTGAATACAATAAAAGTATACACTGGAGGTCGATGGGGGAGGCCGACGTTCAGTAGTAGACATCCAATAGCTGATATGCCGGTGATGATGAAATAAAAGCATCGGTTTATAAGTGAATGTGAGAGGAAATAACCTCTTAAGAGAGAAAATATCTTAAACTATTAACAATGGAAAAACACATTAATTTCAATTGTAATATGAACTTACGAGTAGTTTCTTCTTCTTCGCATTTCTTTTGATAAGTTCTAATCAATTTGATATGAAGTTTACCGAAAGGATTGAGGTCTTTTATGTCCATTTCATAAAAAGGTGAATTTTTATCATATGAACTCGTCTGGACTCTAGAAACGGCGTCTTGTGGAAAAGTTTCAATATTTGCAGACTAAAAGATAAATTATAGAAGTATGATAACTATTTTATTATTTTTATTTATTACAAACTGGCAGTCTTAAAAAAAGCATTTTAATTCCAAATTTTCCAATTTACTAGGCAATTTGTTTAAATTTTGAATCGTTTTGGCTGCTTTTTATTTGTAATATTATAAAAGTTCAAATCCCTTCAATGAATTATTTCCAACTTAAAGATTATAGTAATTAGTAGCAAAGCCTGGCTGTAAGTAATAACTTCATTACATACAGTACCTGGATGACCGAGCTTTGCTCGGTTAAATTATATTTAGATGCATTACATACTGATGAAACATAAATACATAATATTTTCGATTTTACCGACATAATAGTAAAATAATAGGAACTGGTTATTTAAATAAAAAATAAAAAGATCTCTCAATAATAGTTTTTCTCACAAAAGAAGAAACTTGAAAAAAAAAAGGAACAAGAAATGGACTGTTGACACCTGGATTTGAACCCGGGTTTTCTGATTTCGAATCCGGCCGATTCTCATCCGAGCTATTATTAGCTTGTCAATGACAGCGAAATTTGCCTTCGTATTCTAATGATATTTTTTAATTGCGTAAAAAAAGGGATAAACGAACATTTTCTAAAAATAAATCCTAGCTAGATCGATTTATCGCCCCCGAAACCCCCTGCATACTAAATTTCATGAAAATCGTTGGAGCCGTTTCCGAGATTCAGATTATATATATACAAGAATTGCTCGTTTAAAGATATAAGATAGGTCGATACAGTTACTTCTAGAGTTATATCATAGAATATGAATTATATTATTTTTTCTACATTTACAACTAATATCTTTAACCTTATACAAAGGTAGGTATATAAAGTAAGTAAAATCAAAAGGTAACGTATATAAAGATGAGAAAAGAAACAAACCTCATAAGACACGCCACTGTCAGTTCCAGCATCCCACGGGTACAAATTTAATTCCCTTTCCTGTAACCATGTCTTATCTTCTTGACATAGCTCAAACCTTGTTACTCCTAGAAACCAATCGGGAGACGGATGGATAGCAACGGCAACCGTGAATAAATGGTTGGTTTTATCAGTCCGAAAGAAAGCGTACGTTGGATTGGACATTTTGCGATAGCCATGACCTTTACCTTTAATAAGAGTCCTTACACCATCACCAATCTGCAAGAAAAAAGGCCAGAAAGAATTGTTAATATCTCAACCTGATTTATGGACCAAAAATACTTATGTTCCATACCTTTTCTCTAATTTCACCTTCTAACTTACTGCCATTGGCATGTTCAGCAAACTCTCTAAAACCCTCACTAACTAAAGTACCAGGAGCCCACAATATATAATCGGTGGCGTGTGAAGCTCCTACTAAGTCGCTGTATCGAGGAATCCAGTCATTCTCTGGATAGAAACGTGGATGTGTGTGTCGGGACCAAATACCGGTAAAAGTTAGCTGAAATATATTTGCCTTTAAATATGTCACTCAAAGTTGTCATATTTTTGTCTTAATCGAAAGATAGATAGATGGATAGATGGATATGGTTCATTTCTTTAATGGTTAGCGTTCTGTTTACATCGCATTTGTACATTTTTCGTCATCATGGATATGTTAAAATTCGAGTGATTATGGAGTATGAGTTCCGTCGTGGTAGCAAAGCGGCAAAAGCGGCACGCAACATCAACGACGTTTACGGTGCGAACACTACTAACGATCGTACCACCCGTTATTGGTTTGCTCGCTCTCGTTCCGGAAATTTTGACCTAAAAAATGAACCGCGTGGTCGGCCGAAAATGTTGGTCGACAATGACGAATTAAAGACGATTGTGGAGGCTGATGATTCTCAAAACTCAGCTGAATTAGCAGCAGCTTTCGAAGTTAGCACTAAAACAATATTGGTTCATTTGCGTCAAATTGACAAGATAAAGAAACTGGATAAATGGGTGCCTCACGAATTGAATGGACGCCAGCGCGAAATACGCGTCGAGACGTGCCTTGCACTGCTCAAGAGACACACAAACGAAGGCATATTGAATCGTATTGCTACTTATGACGAAAAATGGATTCTATCCGACAATCGCAAGCGCTCAGCTAGTTGGTTAGATCTTGGTTCAGTACCTAAACAATGCTCTAAACGAAAAATGGACCCTAAGAAAGTGATGGTAACTGTTTGATGGTCTAGCACCGGTGTAATTCATCACAGCTCCTTACCAAACGGCATGAGCATTACTGCAGATATGTAATGTGAAGAACTAAACACAATAATGGGGAAGCTCGCACATCTCCAACCAGCTTTGATAAATCGCTTGGCTCTGCTGCTCCTACACGATAACGCGCGACCTCATACTGCACAGCAGACGGTCTCCAAGTTACAAGAGCTGGGGTTGAAAGTTCTCCGTCATCTACCGTAGTTACCAGATCTTGCCTCTACAGACTTCCACTTTTTCCCGAATTTGCACAACTTTTTGGCGGGAAAAAATTAAATACCCGAGAGAAGAGTTTGTTGCCTCCCGTACAGCAGGGCATCAATAAGTTACCACTACGATAGCAAAAATGCATTGATTCCATGAGTAATTACTTTGAAAAATAAAAATAAACAATATAGAAAAATGTGCGTTAACTTATTTAATAAAAAAACGGCATTTTCATCGATAAAGACCTATTATTTAACATTTAAAATAATAAAAAGATCAAGATCTAAACACACGTTACATAATTTACTCATAGAGTATAGATACTAAGGAGGACCAACTTGTATGGAGGATTAGTTGAAAAGGTGGTGATTTTGTTTAGCAAATTATTGTTCGAACAGTCACCGAAATAGTGCTAATGTAGCAAACCGAAATGATATGAAGTTAGCAGTTATAAGCATAGTGAAGTGTGCTGAGTTGAATAATTTAGTATTTCTTTTGACTTTTGTACCTAGTTAAGAAATAGTTGACTAAATCAATACTTGTGATTTTTTTAATTTTTACTATTTAATTTATTATTGACAATGTTTATATTACATTATGTTTTTTATTGTTTATTAAGTGATGTTCAGTCCATACTATGTCTGCTTTGTTATTTGGCGCTTCCTTTAAAATTTACCCTCATGCTAATGTAGCGCTACCAATTTGATGAATTTTGACGACACTTTTCGTAACAAGGAGATGGTATTACTTAGTGTCTATATTCCAAGACTTTACCTCGTATTTCGCCTCATCACAAATATCACAGTCATGATTAAGTTGCGGTGTGACATCGTCCGGTTGATGCATATCCTCACATAGCCGAAGAGATAACGGCGAACCATCTTCGTACCATAAATCTTGACGTTCAACCACCATCGCCCGTAATGTAACACAACCGTTCCCAGATGGTGGAGCTTGCCAATAAACCTAGAAACATTTATGTTTGTATACAATAGAATCAAAATATAATGGAATATGAATATGAACCGAATATAACCAAAGTATCGTGATTCCAATGTAATGTAGATGCTGAAATCTTATGTACTAAAATTATTTAAAGAATTCATCTCGTGGTTGTTGATGAAGGGCAACATAGTGAGCTAATCTTTCGGTCTTAAGAAAAATTCAAAAACATAAAAGTATACTACCAGCTGCCAAGTTACTATGGAACAGTGTAGCCGATCCGCTCAAATCTGCAATCGCCTCAATCCTTTTCCTTAATATGATAATATAACTTTGTCAAAAAATAGTATAGTTATATATATAGTATATAAGGATTTTTGGCGACTCACAATATTTTTCGAAATATTGAATTTTTGAGTACGTTACGTTGCTTAATACGCTCTATAATAAGAAAGCGAGTCGATCAAAAGGAGGACAAATCCTTTAAAAGGGACTCTTAGTCAAATGGAATGTCCGTGCCAAACACGACAAAATTCGGTATCTACTTTTCGGAAGTACACCCCTAATTTTATACTCTAAGCACAAACTTACACCAAAAAACTTATTAAAAAATTAATAATAAATAGTAGTAGAAAATAAAATAAAACTGTTAAAAGTAGAAACCAAGAAAGCTATTCGTACCTCAACAAATGATTTTGGAGAAGACATTGCATGTTCGACGGAATACAAACAGCGGCTGCTAAATTTCGCGCTGAAAAAACTTTGTGGTCTCAATTCTCCTGGAAAAAGGACCAGCATTCTCCTCGGGTTGCCAGGATCTGATTTCATATCCCCTTCCGCTGATATCATGAACTCAATAAATCTTGATTCATTGTCCGTTTCCGTAATTTTCACTAAATTTAAATAATATTTTAATATAAATATTAAAAATAATAAAAACCTTATTTTCCTTTAAAATGTTCTACCCGTATAAAGTTGGTCAGGAATGTAGCTCTCATCGGCACCTTCCACTACTAATTTAAAGCGGCCATCAGGAGCTGATGATTGTGTTGTTGTTCCATACGGTCGTCTATCACAACGAAAACCGAACACCTCTTGACCAAAATTTAAGAATACTAGGATAATATACTTTTTTAATATCATTGTGTAAATTAGCTACCTAAAACAGATAGGTAATAAGCAATACGATTATAATTTCATTTTAAAAGAAAAATAATTTTAAAAACATAAATACCTTATAGATATTTTTTAATTTATAGTTTAGCACATCACAAACAATATGTCATTACAAGAATCATTAGATAAATGAAACAATTAAAACAGAAATGCCCTTTAATAATATCAGATAACTAATCAAGCAGTAGTCGTGTTGCCTTACATATTAATAAAACCTAGACAATTGACCTAATATCTCTGTTGTGGATAACTAGAAGAGTTTTAACCTACTTTAGATTAAAGAGTATGAGATTATTATTATGATCATGATTAATTTATATTTAAGTAACGTCTGTTAAATTACAGCTGTCGATACCGGCGATTTTTGTCGATACGATTTCCTGTCGGTTCTTTTTTAAATTTGGTGTGATTTAAAAAATATGTCAATTTTACTGTTCTCTTATATTTACGCGAATTTTACTCATTTGATTAAAAGTCTATACCGGATTTTAAGTTAGTTTTAGTTAAGAATATTTTAAATTATTTCCCGACGTTTCGGACCCTTTACAGCGTCCATGATCATGGAGATCTTTAAAATCCGGTATATACTTTTAATCAAATGTCAATTTTAATCAAATTTGTTTTTAATTTATAATGTTTATTTTTTTTATTGATTTTTTATTTATTCGACACAACGCCATTATAAATATATGTTGGAAAATTGAGTTCAATTTATGTACTTTGGCTTTTCAAAATAAAAAAATATGATTATATAGCTCTAGCCCTCTATTATATAACGATGATTATCCTATCTTGATCAATATTCCGCCCTATAAGACCAATGCAACGATTATGACGCGCAAATTTAATTGAAGTATGACACCCCACGTCTTCACATGGGCGGAATCGACATTGTCCTGTCGAACCAGATCAAGCTGCTGGGGGTCGTCATAGACCGAAAACTCACATTCAACACCCACGTCGCGAGTGTGTGTAGGCACGCGGTCGCCTTTTACCACAAGTTGGCACGAGCAGCTAAGGTCAACCGGGGGTCTCCATCCCGAGGTAATCTGTATTATTTACAGAGCGGTGGTCGAACCGGTGATCCTGTATGCCGCCGGCGTATGGGCGGCTGCCGTGAATAAGCTTGGAATCCAGAAAAAGCTAAAATGGTCCAGCGAGGTTTCGCGCGATGGGGGGTCGGGAGGTGGAGCAGGTGTTCTCGGCTCTGCGATCTTTGCATCGCGCTTGTCATGTCGACCTCGAGTTCAAGTTCCTGGTAAACCAGGAGCGGCTCATGGCCAACAATAGTAATGACTTTAACATCTTTACGGACGACAGCAAGATTAAGGGCAAGGTGGGTGCGGTACGGATAACCGTATGGAGTGACGCTGCCGAAACCAAAACTCTCAAACTTATTTTGCCGTCCTATTGCACGGTCTACCAGGCGGAACTCCTGGCGATAGGCTGGGCGGCACGGATGGCCGCAGAAAACTTTGCCGGATCAGTTGGGATTTACTCCGACTCCTTGTCTTGCCAACAAAACGTGCAGACGTTGCAGAATCCAAAGGCCCTCCATCCCCTGGCCGTAGAGGCGCGGGGCTTTCTGCGTGGTGCTTTGCTCCAGAACAAACGTGTAAGCTTGTTTTGAATCAAAGCCTACGCAGGACTGGAGAGGAACGAGCATGCCGACCATCTGTCCAAGGAAGCTGAGCTTAAGTCCAAACGCTCCTTTGACTACGACAGTTTTCCCGTCTCATTTATCAAGCGAAGCATTCACATGCGGTAAAACAGCTGGCGTCACCAGGAAATTTTGGAGAGTAAGACTTGGAGATTAAGATCAGAAGGTTTTGAAGCAAATAGTCGTATAGTCGAATAGTAAATGCTTGATTAAGCGAATAATAATAATTGAAGAACAGTGAACAACTGATATTTACTTTTTTTATTTTTTTTTTTTTTTTTTTCGGAAGGACTTATGCTGTTGGCCTTACTGGCCTTTACAGCGACACCGGGCGGGGGGGGCGGACACTTTAAGGTCCAGCCTAGAAAGGAGAGCCTCCTTATGGGCGGCTCTGAAGTGCTATACGCGTCGGTTGGCCGGCTTAAGCGAAACTATGCGGAGCGCAAAGGTGATCGAACTACTGCTCTACGTGCCTAGGCACGTACGAGCCGTTGAATCCTATTACTTGGTCTCCGTCGGCGGAGACGGTGTAGGTGAGTAGTGTGGTGTGTGGTGCGGTAGTGTACTGTACCTATCGCGTGGGGGTTGGCTAGCGTAATCGGGTCGTCTGGGTCAGTGAGCACGTAAAGGGGGCGTCTACACCGGTGTTTGAGATTACCGCGTAGTGTGTTGTAGACGCATGACTGGGCTATAAGGGGGTTAGGATGGTTGCGCGCTTTCTCGAAGTAGTTAGCGGCTAACGTTTTGATATGCTTGGCGATCGAATCAATTTTGAAATCCTTATGGAGATCTATATTACGAATGTACCACGGGGAAGCCGTGGCCGTCCGTAAGAATCTATTTGTATGTATGACCTGGAGTTTCTGAAGGAGCCCGGGCTCGCATCGAGCGAAAACTGGGCAACCGTATGTTAGTATAGGTCCAACACAGGTTTTGCATAGTGTCGTCTTATTTCTAAGAGACATTTTACTTTTACCGTTGATCATGAAATAAAGTCGGCTCAGCACGAAGGCGGCCTTGTTACGGACACGTTTAATGTGTTTATTAAACGTGAGTCGTTTGTCGAGAGTGACACCTAGGTAGGTAACTTGATCGGATCATTTAATGGGAGTACCGTAGAGAGTAATCTCATCCGGTCGGCCTGGGTAGTTCACTAACTTAACAAAAAACACAGCGGCGCTCTTATCCGGGTTTACTTCGATTCGCCACGTCCGAAACCAGTCGCCTAGTGCGTCTGTAACGGATTGTAGTCGACTCGTGATTAAATCTGGACGATAGGAGGTTGTGAATAATGCAGTGTCATCTGCGTATAGGGCTAGTTTGACCGATTGTCGCTCGGCGAAATCTATCGGAATGTCGTTAGTGTACAGAGAGTACAATAACGGAGAGAGGCATGAGCCCTGAGGGACTCCGGCACGGAGGGTGCGGGAGGAGGATAGAGTACCTTCGACTCTGTATCTGAAGGTGCGGTTTGACAGATAGTCTCGTATCACGAGTACTAGTCTGTCTGGCAGTCCGAGTTTGTGTAGCTTATAAATCAGGCCGTTATGCCAGACCTTATCGAAGGCCTTAGCGACATCGAAGAAAAGGGCTCCTGTGGCGTAGGCCTTTGAATTTGAAAATCCTGCCAGTATGTGCTCCGTTATGCGGTGCACTTGATGAACACAAGAGTATCCGGCTCGAAAGCCGAACTGCTCGTTTATGAGGATAGAGTTGGCCTCTACGATAGCTCTTAAAAATGACAATATATATATATAAAGGAAATGTATTTCCTTCTAATTTAAATTTGGAGCCCATTTGTCAATAGACAACTAGTTGACTTTCTGTGACATAATTTATAAAATGGCAGATATGAAAAATTGCTTATAATCGATACATGTTGAAATTACTAAAAGTTAAGTGAATGGTTAAAATAGTGAGGAATAAACATTAATTGTCGTTTCTCTATTTTCAGGTATAGTTTTTCTAAAGTTAATAATGTTTTATTGTATTGTTGATTGTAATCCAAAGATATAATAATAAAACTCTATTTTCAGAGCAACACAAGTTTATTCTTACCTAAACCACTAAACAAACGTATTATAAAACGACAATTGGTTTATTAAAAAGGAAAAATAATGGAAAAACTTCATTTTGAATTTACTCTGTTACCTGGCAGTGATGGAAAATCTAATATTTTATGCATAACCTCGATTGGTACACCGGACAACAAAGTATATGCCGTACCGGAAGAATTACAGGAAGTTAGTCATCATAAAGCTATAATTACTACAGCATCCTATACGAAAATTAAAAATAGTCTAAAAAAAAGGTACCAAAAACGAAAAATATGGATAACAATGTCAAAAGAACTATCCGAAGCTTATTTAGATACAGATAATAATATTCAATTTAATGACCAGTATCTGGAGGAACTGTGTAAGGATGAAACTGGTAATGTTAGTACATTGCAAACAGAAACAGATAGATTAGAAAAATTATTTGTAAGATTCATGGAAAATACACAAACTAGTAGCAGTAAGCAGCAGAACTTAAAAAATATTGCAGAAAAATTTGTGATAGAAAAATTTACAACAAAGAATCCAAATGCAAGTCAATGGATTGAGATGTTTGAAAAAGAGTGCACTCGCTGTGATGTAAAAACCGATGAAAGTAAAATTGAAGTACTCAGATTATTCATGGATAAAAATTGTCTCGACTGGTATAATTCAATGCTTATTAAAATTTCAATAAATGCAGACTGGTCTGTATGGAAAGACAAGTTTTGTCATTCGTTTGTTAATAAGGGATGGAACCCAGTGACCTATGCATTATCTTTTAGATATAGAGAGGGTTTATTGGTGGATTATGCCATGAGAAAGGAGAAATTATTATTGGATATGAGAAAAACTATAGACACAAATACTTTAGTAGATCTCATTGCAGCAGGTTTACCAGAATTTATACTAAACAAGATTGACAGAGAGACTTTAAAAGACACAGTAGATTTATTTAATGAACTCAGTAAATATGAACACTTGATGAATAAAAGAAATTATTTTACCACAAGAAAATATGAAAACCTGAAATATAAGAGTAAAAATGAAGAGAAAGGCCCATGTAAAATTTGTGAAAAGTTAAATAAAGGTACTCGTAACCACCCGGAAGCCACTTGCTGGTTTAGGTCTAATGAAAATGAAAATTTAAAGAAAAGAAATTATAAACATGTCAACAATTCTACAATCGAAGCCGAATTGATGAC
The DNA here is from genome assembly GCA_036937285.1 of Euphydryas editha. Lineage (NCBI taxonomy): Eukaryota > Metazoa > Arthropoda > Insecta > Lepidoptera > Nymphalidae > Euphydryas > Euphydryas editha. The sequence continues at coordinate 18,113,575 of JAUPFZ010000011.1, read as the reverse complement.
TGAGCCAAAAAACGAGTTGTAACGCCATTAATATATGTCAAGCTACTACTGAACGATAAACTTGAAATATATGGAGTGTATGATTCTGGATCAAATATTTCATTAATTAATTCAAAATTGTTGAAATTAAAAGGAAAAGGGAGCGATAAGAATAAAACAAGTTTAAAAACAGTTAGTGGTGTTACAAAAACAAGTGGCTTGGTTAAATTAAAAATAAAAATGTTTGAAATAGAAAAGAATGTTGATATTTATGTTATGGATGAGAAAAAAATAAACCATGATTTTTTAATAGGTTTAGACCTGATAAAAGAGTATAAATTAATTCAAAATGAAAACTTAAAAATTTCACAAAATATAAATATACAAAAAGAAATTGAGGAAAAATCTATAATAAGACTAAACAGAAAGATAGAAAATGATAAGAAAAAGAAAATACAGAATAAGGTTAATTTTAATGAACATATAAATAAGGATTTTGAAATAAAAATAAATCACTTAAAGGAGAAACAACAACATGAAATAATTAAATTAATTTCTAAATATAAAACAGTTTTTGCGAAAGACAAATATGATGTTGGCACAGTTAATGGGTATGAGTCAAGAATAGATTTAATAATGGATAAGTATTGTAGTAAGAGACCATACAAATGCACGATGGATGATAAGAAAGAAATAGAGGCACAAGTAGCTAAGTTACTTGAGAATAAACTTATTGAAGAATCCTACAGCCCATTTTCTGCACCCGTTACCCTGGCATATAAAAAAGAAGAAAATAGAAAGTCCAGACTGTGCATAGATTTCAGGGATTTGAATAAAATAGTGGTACCGCAGGCTCAACCATTTCCACTCATTGACGATCTAATGGTAAAAACTAGAAACTGTAAATATTTCTCCACCTTAGATATAAATTCTGCTTTTTGGGCAATCCCTCTACGTGTCGAAGACCGGAAGAAAACAGCGTTTGTTACCCAGGAAGGGCATTACCAGTGGACTTGTTTGCCATTTGGACTCAAAACTGCACCGGCTATTTTCCAAAGAATATTAAGTACAATTTTAAAAAGATACAACCTAAGCGATTTTGCAGTTAACTATATTGATGATATACTAATATTCTCAAAGACATTTGAAGATCATATAAGCCATCTTACACAATTACTGGAAGCAATCACAAGGGAAGGTTTCAAATTAAAATTTACAAAGTGCATATTCGCATCTGACTCTGTAAAGTACTTAGGACACATTATCCAAGACAATTCTATTCGACCAATTAATGATAATATGGTTTCAATAATGGAATTTCCAGTTCCGAAAACTCAAAAAAACATACGTCAGTTTTTAGGCAAAATAAACTTTTATCATGAATTTATACCAAACAGTGCTATAATACTGGACCCTTTGCATAATTTGCTTCGAAAAAATCAGAAATTTGTTTGGTCTGTTAAATGTCAAACAGCATTTGATACTATAAAAAAATTATTGTGTTCAAAACCTATACTAGAAATTTATGATAAGGATCTACCTATCAATATATACACTGATGCTTCATTAGAGGGTATTGGAGCCATTTTGAAGCAGATACAACCAAACGGAGAAGAAAAACCGGTTGCTTATTTCTCGAAAAAACTTAATAATGCACAGAAGAAAAAGAAGGCTATATACCTAGAATGCTTAGCCATCAAAGAGGCCGTGAGATACTGGCAATTTTGGTTGATAGGAAGATCATTCACAGTCTACTCCGATCACAAGCCACTAGAAAATTTAAATTTAAAAGCCAGACCAGACGAAGACTTAGGTGATTTAACATACTATCTGTCTCAGTACGATTTTAAAATAAAATATGCACCTGGAAAACGAAATATAGAAGCAGACTGTCTGAGCAGGAATCCGGTACTAGAATCAGATAAAAATACAGAAGAAACATTAAAAATTGTTAACCTAATTACTTTGGAGGATATTATGTTGGATCAAAATAAGAATGAAGATATTCAAAAAAACAAAAGTAAATTGATTGAAAGACACAACATTTATTTAAAGAAAAGTAGAAAGAAAGAAAAAATTATTATATCAGAAGAATTCAGTATAAATTTTTTAAAAAATATACATAACGAGCTGGGCCATATCGGAATGAAACAGATGCAATATACTATAAGCCCATACTATGTGACAAGGAATTTAATGGAAAATATTAAGAATATTTGCAGAAACTGTGACACATGCTTAAAGAATAAATCAAGAGGTCAACATAAATTTGGTATGATGTCTCAATTGGGACCAGCTAAGGAACCATTTGAAATTGTTTCCATAGACACTATAGGAGGTTTTGGAGGTTCCAGGTCAACTAAAAGATATCTTCACTTATTAGTTGACCATTTCACAAGACATGCATTTATTCTCACCTCAAAAACACAGAGTTCTAATGACTTCATTAATTTAGTGTCTAAAATACCCGAAACTTTTAATATTGGTATGATACTTTCGGACCAATACCCAGGGATAAATTGCAAGGAGTTTAAGAAATATTTAGATGAAAAACAAATACCTCTCGTGTTCACAACTGTTAATGCACCTTTCTCAAATGGTCTGAATGAAAGGTTAAATCAGACCTTAGTAAATAAAATTAGATGTAAAATTAACGAAAAAGGAAATACAAGAGCCTGGACAACCATAGCCCAAGAATGTATAAAGAAATATAACGATACACCACACACGGTCACTGGCTACACACCAAGCTATCTATTATTTGGGAAAAATGTTGCTATTTTACCGAAAGAGTTAAAACAAAACAAATCTGAAGATGATTGGATTCGAGACAAAAATATTGCATTTAATAATACTATTAAATCACATGATTATAATAAGAAAATATTTGACAAGAACCGAAAACTTCATGAATTTAAAGTAGGTGACCTGATATACGTTGAAAATGGAAATAAGCTGAACAGAAAGAAATTAGACGAACTAAGAATTGGTCCATATAAAATTTTGGAGAAAATATCTAGCACTATATATAGAATAGATACTGGGCACAAAAAGACAGAATCTAACATTTTTCACATCACTAAACTAATTCCAGTTCCTGAATTGTAGAAATAGTAAAAAGATTGGTTATTTGAAAATTCTTTATAAAATTTTCTTACTTGGGGGGGGAGATATAAAGGAAATGTATTTCCTTCTAATTTAAATTTGGAGCCCATTTGTCAATAGACAACTAGTTGACTTTCTGTGACATAATTTATAAAATGGCAGATATGAAAAATTGCTTATAATCGATACATGTTGAAATTACTAAAAGTTAAGTGAATGGTTAAAATAGTGAGGAATAAACATTAATTGTCGTTTCTCTATTTTCAGGTATAGTTTTTCTAAAGTTAATAATGTTTTATTGTATTGTTGATTGTAATCCAAAGATATAATAATAAAACTCTATTTTCAGAGCAACACAAGTTTATTCTTACCTAAACCACTAAACAAACGTATTATATATATACAAAATATTTACATCGTTGAGTCATCAAGGAGGCTTCAGCTTTGTCGTTCGTGCGTATTAGGTATTAGTGAATTGCGGGAGCGTTCGCAAACGCGAAGTGTGATAGCGTGTTGCGATATCTTGTGGCAGCTACAGTGCTCCCCCTCAAGTGAAACGTACTGGTAGCTTGACGGAACGGCCAACACCTGTTGTGAGTTTCTTATTACTGGCAGTTGATTGTGACGCCATGCTGCTGTGTGGCTTGTCGGGAGTTTTCTGTGGCGAGGTACTATCTTGTAATGAATCATTAGGTACATTTTCTTGTAACAGGTAAGCAGGCTTAAGACGATCTCTCGATATGTTAGACTCTCGATTATATAATTGTATCGTATATCGGATCTTTTTATAACACGATACGGTCCTTCGTACGGTGGCTGTAGAGGTTTTTTAACTGCGTCGACTCTAACGAAAAAGTGGCTGCAGTCGCGTAGATCTTTATGTATAAAGATAGGCTACTTACTATTGTAATGCGTCGTAGCTGATTGAGGTCTGTTTTGTTCTATTGCAATTCTTATCTTGTTGATGTAGGTTTAGTCGTCCGTAGTTGTAGTTATCGAAGTTGTAAAAAAATCACCCGGTAGACGTAGGTTATAGCCATATATAAGTTCGGCTGGGCTAATTCCGGGGTCTGTGCGTAGGGTGGCTCGTAATCCGAGTAGTACTGTAGGTAATTCGTCGATCCATGACCTTGAACTTGAGAGCTTGATGCGTAGTGCGGTCTTTAATGTGCGATGCCAGCTTTCGATGATACCGTTTCTTTGCGGATGATACGGAGTAGTGCGATTTCTAGTTATTCCCATAATTTTCATTAGGTTGTTGAATAGCTGACTTTCGAATTGACGACCTTGATCGCTGGTTAGTGTTGATGGACATCCAAACCTTACTATCCAGTGTTTGTAGATTGCTTCGGCGACGGTCTTAGCTGTTGTGTCGTCGGTAGGTATTGCTTACGGTCATTTAGTCTCTCTGTCGATCATCGTGATAAGGTAACGGTAACCTTGAGATGTCGTAGGCAGATGTCCTACGATATCGACGTGGAGATGATGGAAACGTTCTGTTGACGGGAATTTCGATGTAGCGCTGTATGTGTGACGTTGTGTCTTGTTTTCTTGACAGTCAATGCAGCTTCTTGTCCATTTAGAAATGTCGCTATTCATTGACGGCCAGAAATATTTTAGTGACATCATCTTCCGTGTCGTACGCGTTCCAGGGTGGCTGATATTGTGTACGCTTCTAAATACTTGTTGTCGATATTATTCGGGTATGTATGGTCGTATTTGCGATGATGAAGTTTCACAGTACAGTTCGACATCGGTGTTCGGGATAGTGATTTTCTTTAACTTGATGTTTTCTTGTAGTTTTCTGTTGAATTGTAGGATTTTGTTGCTGTGAGGTTGCTATTTCTTCGTAGTTGATTGAAGATGGACATGTGATGGTTTCGATGCGACTTAGAGCGTCGGCAACAATGTTTTATTTGCCGCTCACATGCCGTATGTCAGTTGTAAATTCGCTAATAAATAGCAACTGTCTCGTACGTCTTGGTGTTTCTGTTGTAGAATTAAACTTGTGCATTACGAAAGTAAGTGGCTTGTGATCGGTGAATATGAGTGGTCGTCCTTCGAACATCTTGCGGAAGTGTGTCACGTCCATGTAGATTTATTGAAGTTCTCTATCGGATTTTAAGTATCTTGATTGAGCATCGGAGAATTTTTTCGAAAAATAGCCAAGAGGTTGCCAAGTTTTGTTGACATATTATTGTAGGACGGCGCCAGCTGACTTGTCGGACGCGTCACAGAATAACGCATATGTAGCTTGATGTGATGGATGTGCACTGTATGACTTGTCACGCTTTTTTATATTGTGGCGATATGCGTTGAGTGGCGCTTGGATTGATGCGGCGTTAAATTTAATTTAAAAAAGGCGTCGAAATTTAACATGCCGAGGAAACGACGTAGCACTTCGATGTTTGTAGGTTTCGGATACTTCACGATGATGTCGATTTTCTGTGCTGGGGGTTTGATACCTTCTTTGGAAACGTGGTATCCTAAGAATTGAACTTCTAATTGACTGAAGTGACATTTCGATGGATTTATAGTAATTCCATGTTCGTCAAGTTTTCGCAGCACGGTTCTAAGGTGTTCTAAATAAAGATCCTCGTTCTCTGATGCAACAAGTACGTCGTCGATAAAAGGAAATACGTAAGGCAGTCCACTTAGTACTTGGTGTATGAATCGCTGGAATGTTTCTCCTGCGTTTTTTAGACCTAGGCACATTCTCGGAAAGTCGAATAGTCCAATTGGCGTTATTATTGCAGTCTTCTCAATATCCTTTTCGCGGACGCAAAGCTGTTCTTATTCTTATTCTTGGAATGGCTCCCTTGCGGATTTGCCAGAATCAGAGTTCTTGTTTTAACTTTGCTTTATTTAGAGTTATAGTGAGAGTACAAGTTCGGTTCCAATTCCTGCAACAGTTTGTCTGAAAGAAAAGTTAACTTGCCTAAGATATAAATACTTAACATACCCTTATATAAATATATAATAGTAAATACTAATAAAGTAAATAATAAATAATTCCATTATAGTTTTATGTTGTTAATTTCAATGAAATTGCATAATGTAGTTATAAACGGGGAGAAAACACACATTAATAAGGTTTTTAGGTCAGTAGGGCGTGGAATCTCAGGGGGAAGAGCATCATACAGAGAGAATCGTAGTTTAGGACAAGAAAAAAATAAATGTTCTGGGGTGCCCTCATCTAAGCCACATTCACAAATGGAGGAGTCTTTAACTCGTATTTTGGCCAGAAATACAGGAGTACAGGAGTGGCCCAACCTTAGACGACATATTGTTGAGGTAACAGGTTTGCTTGCATCACGGTATTTAAAAAACCACGGCTTAACTAATATAGACTCTTGGATGCTGGCATAGTATTTTCCTTTAATGAGAGTAGAGCGGGACCATTGTTCACCCCAGTCCGAGAGCATACGTGTCTTCGGAAGAGACAGGAGGTCATAGCAGTATACTCTATATTGACTTAATATTCCAGATGTAATGGCTTCCTTAGCATAGTAATCAGCGTCTTCGTTGCCTTTGATACCTGAATGTCCAGGAATCCATACCAGTTTGACATGGATTCCCTTTAAGTAACACTTAAGGAGCAAATGTTTTATTTTAAGGACTATATGGGATTTGACCTTTGTTCTAAATTGGTTAGAGAGGATGGCTTGAAGTGAGCTTTTGGAATCCGAGAGTATGACAGATTTATTTAAATGGTGTGATTCAATATAGGATACTGCTTCAAAAACAGCCAAAAGTTCACCAGTGAAAACAGATGAATATGGAGGTAATTTAAAATTTAAAACCACATTAAATCTCGGGATCCACACTGCTGATCCAGTACATCCATCCTGGGTTAATTTTGAGGCATCTGTAAATACATGTATCCAGTCTTCACAAATTTCGTTAATTTTATAATTAAACTGGGAGTTAGCAAGAGAGGAGCCTTTTTCTATACCAAGATTCAGCACAACTTCGGGGGCACTAGTGATGGCTTCATACGGAATCTCATATAACGGGTTGAGCCTACACTGAAAAATTGGACAGGGAAGACTGGTCAATTTAAGGTAAGATTTGATCAGACATGGAAGTTCCTTGTGTCTCCAGTAATTTGAAGATGAAGTAAGTTGAGATAAAATAAGTAATTTTGGAATAAGGGGATGCGAAGAATACTGATATGCTTTGAAAAGAAAACGGTCCGAAAGGTACTGTCTGCGAAATTGTAGAGGAGGCTCACCACATTCAGTCTGGAGAGCGTTTATTGGAGAAGACTTCATGGCACCAATAATTAGTCGTAGCGACTTTGACTGAATCTTGTCAAACAATTTTAAATTAGTTTTATTACAGTTTTGAAGTAAAAAAGATCCATAGTCCAAGTGACTGCGAACAAGGGCATTATACACAAGTTTTTGGGTGTACGGGTGAGAACCCCACCAGACACCAGAGAGTGAACGCATGATATTGATGTTTTGTTCACATTTTTTGACTTTCGAATTAATGTGAGCTAGTCCCGACATTTTAGAATCCAAAACCACGCCCAAAAACCTTACACAATCCCTAACCGGGAAAACTTGGCTGTTGAAAATGACATTTACATTTGGGGTAGTTCTACAACGAGAAAACACCACAACGCTGCTTTTCTCAATAGAAATCGACATACCATGGTTATCAAGCCAATCAGTTAAATAAAGTATAGCTGTATTCATACGGTCAACAGAGTTCGAGAGACTATCGGAGGAAATATACAAAGCCAGATCATCCGCGTATTGAAGGATATTGCAGAAACTAAGAACAGAGAGATCTAAATCGTGTGTATATATACTATACAGAAGAGGACTGAGTACAGAGCCTTGAGGAAGTCCTTTCCATATTAATCTAGGAGATAGATCCAAATTACGCGTAGAAATAAGAAGGGAGCGACAAGAGAAATAATTAAAAATGAAATTTACTATCCTCACTGGAATACTCAGATTGAGCATTTTTTGCCTGAGTATCGGAAGTAGTACATTATCATACGCGGAAGAAATGTCTAAGAATAATCCTATGAGAGTCTCACGTCTGGAGAAGGCAATCTGGATATCCGTAACTAAGGTCGCGAGACTATCCATTGTTCCCAGGCCTTTACGAAACCCAAATTGACTCCTCGAAAGAATACCTCTGCTCTCCATTAGCCATTCTAGTCTATTTTTAATAAGATGTTCTAATATTTTGGCTAGCGTACATGAAAGAGCGATAGGGCGATATCCACAGGGATCAGTTGAAAGTTTTCCCGGTTTAAGTATTGGCAAAATTACTTGGGTTTTCCATTCCTCAGGGGGAACTCCAGTTAAATATATAGAATTAATAACATCCAGGCACAGCTTTTTTGTACATGGACCACTTTTAACAAAAAAAGAATAAGGTATGCCATCAGGACCAGGGGTGGAGTCTTCAAGTGAGTCAAGAACCAACTGAAACTCCTCCCAAGAAAATAGGGAATCAAATTTATCTGAAGTAGAGAGAGATATAGAGGGGAAAACTTTAGATTCTTCCAAGGAAGGAACATAGGGCGGAGCCAGTCTTTGTGCAAAGGAGTTTAGCCACAGTGATGGATCATTTGATGTAGGGGAGTTAGGTGAAAATGATCCACAGAATTTTCTTATGTTAGTCCATACTACAGAAGAAGAGGAGGATGGTGATAGAGATTCACAAAAATGTCTCCAGCTAAGCTTTTTCTTTTGTAAAAATAATCTGGTTGTTGCAGCGGCTACATTTTTATATTTCATGTAGTTTTCTATAGTCATAGAAGCTGAATATGCTCGTTCAGTTTCTTTTCTATTTTTGCATGCTTTTGAGCATTCACTATCCCACCAAGGCGGGGAGGAAATCCTTGTTCTCCCTACATTCTGAGGAACACATAGGTTGGCACACCTGAGCAGACAGTTTTTAAAGTTGTTATAGAGAGAGTGTACATTGTACATATTAATAGGTGGGAAATTTTGGCTTTCAGCATCAGTAGTTGAAGAGAACAGTGACCAATCAGCCTTGGATAATTTGTATTTTAGCCTGGGGGAGTTGGGTAAGGAAACAGGTAAAGAAGATAAAGAAAGAGAGATAATAATTGGGAAGTGATCGCTTCCAAATGTATTGTGAAGGGTGTACCAAATGATATGAGGAGATAAGGATGGAGAACAAATAGATAAATCTACTGCACTCTTTGGATTTTGGAAGGGGGAAACTCTGCGAGTAGGAGACCCATCATTTAGGATCACTAAATTTAAATTGTCTATTAAGTCAAGAAAGTAGGGAGAAATTTGGTCACAGTAATAAGAACCCCAGCTAGTATGATGAATATTTAAATCACCTAGAATAAAAATGGGAGGAGGAAGGGAGCTAATAATAGTCTCAAGTTCAGAAAGAATACTAATATTTGGATGAGAAATAGGATAGCGATCGGCCCTGGTGATAGTGTTGAGACGGCCATAGTCACCACAGACGCGTATGTCTCCATTCTTCTTTGGTACGACGTGAAGAGGTGATGCCCATGGACTTTTGCTGGGGCGACATAATCCTTGTTCCATCATGTTTTGGAACTCTTTCTTGACTTTTTCGTAGAGATGCGGTGGTATAGGGCAGGCACGGCAATGAACATGCAGGCCTTCTTTTTCGATATAGTGCTGGAGGTTGATCTTCCTATCATTGATGTTCATTGCACTCAGTCTTGTTATACCGGGAAATTCTGAGAGGATGTCGTGGTACGCATTCTTACAGTCTAAGCTTCGTACTGTAGGTACAGATGTAGCTCGAACGGGTGCTTGGACTGTTGAACTAGTAACGTTTTCGATAAGCTTCTTATTTTTGAGATCTCAGAAAATCGGCTCCCAGTATAGGCTTTGACACGTCGGCGACTATGAACTTCCACTTGTATGGGTGGCGAAGGCTGAGGTCGAGTTCGAGCATTTTTTCCCCGTATGTCGATATGGTGGTGTTGTTGGCGGCGTAGAGTTTGAATGGCAGCGATGCAGTGAAGTGGGATTTTTTTCTAGGTAGAACGGATATATTAGCTCCCGTGTCTACCAAGAAAGACATTCCTGTCTTTTTGTCTGTGACAAATAGGTGGTAGGAATATTCTTGAGAAATATATAGAAAGAGCACGATGATCTGCAGTTTCTTGCCTGGGCCCTGAAACGTAAGTGGTAGTAGCACGTTGAAGATGGTGTGTCTCTTGATTTATATCGAGTTGCGCTTCAGGTTTGTCGTTCGTGCGTATTAGGCATTAATGAATTACGGTGGTGTTCGCATACGCGAAGTGTGATAGCGTGTTGCGATATCTTGTGGCGGCCACAAAATTCTTTCCTGATGCGGTGGCGGCCTACCGAATCATCGGTAAAATGGAGGTGGATAGATTGGTCATCCAGGTGTTGGCAGGGCATGGCGGATTCTTCGAGTACTTGCATCGGTTCAAGGGCAAGGAGAATCCATCGTGCGTCTGCGACCCCGGGGAGCCTAAATCCATCTTCCATTTCCTCCTAGACAGTCCTGTCCACAAATACGATCGACTTAAGCTGAAGTGTGAGTTGGGCGTTAAATTGCGAGCGGAGGGTATTAGCGACATAACCAGGGACGAAAAAAGCAGAGCCGTCTGTAAAAATTGTTAATAAGAGGAACATCAATAATAGAAAATTATGTTGAATTGATATAATTGTATATTTTTATTACAACATAAAATAAGTTCGATTAATTAATAGGATAGGCTTATAGGATTATTAGGATATCTCTTAAGTTAAGAAACATTGTAAAGTGTGTTTAGAATAGTAAAAAATGTTAGCTGTAAATATTAGACTTAGTTCCTGTAGTAAATAGTAACATATTTAGATTGCAATAATAAGTAAAACACCGTAAAACGTATAAAATGTTAAATTAAGATCAGACTATACTCTATAAGCCAATTAGATCTTAAGCAATTCTCTGTTACAGGCGAGAATAAAAAATAAAAAGTCATATTTATTCTAGCTTTATTTAAAGTAAATATAAAAATATTATAGGATATTTTTTATGGAACAAGCCGCTCTTAACTATATTTGTATCTCCTATAATTGCCACATAGTATTTATATTTTAGGTACAGATATTAGGTTTCTTACATTATTAGGCTTTTTGTTTTAATCTGTATAATATCATTGTCAAATCTCAAATGTCGAATATAATTGCTGTCAAAGTGCTGTCATCACTGTCAGGATACTGTTGATGTTAAAATAGGATGTGTATTTTTTTGATCTAAGGTATTCTGTGGGCGCGTTCGTGTCAAGGAAGTGAGTGTCAGATGGTGAATAAATGTCTGTAAAGCCAATAAAAATGCCGTCGGCGACGAAAGATTCAACTATATTGAAGATTGCGGTGGAAATGCTTAATGCTCCCGACAAAGTACCACAGTTAATTGAGTTCGATCAAAGTCAACCTTTATCGAGTATAATCCAGCTTTTGTGCAAGGCGTGGGGTCTTCCAGATCCCGTTAACTATGCCTTGCAATTCTCCGAAAGCAATAATCAAAATTATATTACGGAGAAAAATCGTAATGAAATAAAAAACGGTTCTGTACTGCGCCTCGAACAATCTCCAGCCAAAACGGTTCAAGATATTTTGGCCAAAATAAACACGGGCACAGAAGCAGAACAAACAGCTGCCTTAACAAAACTATCGAAAGTAAGCAGTGACCTTACATTTGCTCTTGAATTTATTAATAAAAAGGGATTATCACTTATTATCAACAACATAGAAACAGGAAAATTTAAAGGCAATGGCCTTAAGTATGCCTTAGTTACGTTCGTAGAATTAATGGACCACGGAATTATATCCTGGGATATTTTGGAAAATCAGTTTATAAATAAGGTTGTTAGCTTTGTTAGTAATCAAACAAATGTGCAAGATCCAAAAATTATTCAGTCATGTCTATCTATCCTTGAAAATATTGTACTAAACAGTTCAGGAAAGAATTCACATGTTGAAAAAGAAATTACTATACCTAGCCTAATCTCTCACTTGGAGAACCAGGACAGAATCATCCAACAAAATGCAATTGCCTTAATCAATGCAATATTTTCTAAAGCTGATTTAACAAAAAAGAAAACGATTGCAGCTACACTGTGCTCAAAACAAGTAAGAAATAAAATTTATGACAATCTTATTACAAAAAATGTGTCGAAAGAAACATTAGGCACTGAACTTGCACATCAACTTTATGTATTGCAAACTTTGACTCTTGGCCTGCTCGAACCTAAAATGCGTCAAAGAGCTGACGCTCAAGAACAGGAGTCACAGGAAAAAATAAAAGAACTGAGAAAGTTAGCATTTGAAAATGACAACAATACCAATATAGAAGTCACAACTAGACGTCAGACAGGAAGCTTGTCAAAAGACTTCAAAAAGCTAGGCTTCAAATGTGAAATTGATCCAATCAAAGATTTTAATGAGACACCACCTGGTGTTTTGGCATTAGATTGCATGTTATATTTTGCAAGAAATTATAGAGAGGACTATACAAAGATTGTTCTCAGGAATAGCTGTAGAGCAGATGAACAAGAATGTCCATTTGGCAAAACCAGTGTTGAATTAGTTAAACTTTTATGTGATATATTACACATTGGAGAAACACCGAGTGAACAGGGTCAAACTTATCACCCTCTTTTCTTCACACATGATCATCCTTTCGAAGAGTTATTTCGAATCTGTATAGTCTTACTAAACAAGACTTGGAAAGAAATGAGAGCTACGACAGAAGATTTTGTTAAAGTCTTGAGTGTTGTGAAAGAACAGATAAGTAGGGCATTAGCAGCATCTCCTAAGAGCTTTGATAAATTCAGACAGAAAATTAAAGAATTAACATACAGTGAAATTACACATTTGTGGCAACAAGAACGTACCAATCGCGAAGTGTGGGAATCCCATGCTCGACCCATTGTCGAGCTCAAAGAGAAAATAACACCTGAGATTATAGACTTAATTCAACAACAGCGTTTAGGTGTATTGGTAGATGGGACAAGATTTAAGAAATATATGAAGATTAACAGGAAAGATAAATTTTGGTTTGTCCGCTTATCACCGAATCATAAAATATTACATTATGGAGAGTGTGATGAGAAAAGTACACCAAGTTTAGAGGAATTGGGTACTAAATTGGCCGTTGCTGATATTAAATGTGTAGTTATAGGAAAAGATTGCCCCCACATGAAGGACTTAAAAGGTAAGATTAGTAGTCCACATTTAGCATTTTCACTTATACTAAAGGCAGCAGAGGTACCTTCACTAGATTTTGTTGCACCAGATGAGCAAATATTTGACTACTGGACAGATGGCATCAATGCCTTGCTAAAAGAAAAGATGACAAGCAAATCTTTTGAGAATGATTTAGAGACTCTGTTGTCTATGGACATAAAGGTTCGATTGCTTGACGCTGAAGGCATTGACATCCCCCAAGATCCACCGCAAATCCCGCCAGAACCAGAAGACTATGATTTTTATTATGAAAACAATTAAATCGTTTCAAAATCATGTAATGTAAATAATATCTAGTATTGTTTAGTATTTAAGCATATCTTAAGATTTATTTAGTGGATCTATTTTTATTCCAGCATCATTTAATAACTAATATTTTTAAGAATCCATTCATTGTGTATCAAATAACACATTATTTATTTTTTAATTTATACTGAGCCATTCACAGGAGATTTAAGAATATTCATAATTCAACTCAAATAATATTTTGTCTGATAAAACTTGCAAACAAATAATGAATTATATTCTATAGTATACTATATCTAGAAATTTTAAATAATAATATATTAATGCATATGTTTTGTATATGTATTTTTTGTTTAATATAGTATAATAAAAATATTTCATTTTACAGTGATATAAAAATAGTTAAGAAAAAATAATTTTAATTAATTATTTGGATATATTTTATTTCTAATTAATGAATGATGTGTAAGTATTATTTAATTATGAGTCATAATTATACCTTCACTCTATTACCATGTTTTATGTACACCAAAGATTGACAAACAAATTTAGTTTAATCATATTATAATTAAAAATAAATATTTTATATACAAAGAATTTTATTTTACGATTATTTTATTGGTTTTATACATATATACTTTAATCAAATGCTAATGTAGTTAGTAATAGGTTTTATAAAATTTTCGTTATTACGTTGGGCTTATAATGACATAAATGAGAACAATTTAAATTGCGTGACGTATAATATAAAGTAATGCAGGTACTAATGCAAATATAGACATCACACCAAGACTGGACATCATACATAATAGGGGAGAGTTGGATATTACCGAGCCTCTAAGAACTTGGACCTATAATTCGGAGAAGGTTCGATATTATATATTCAAAAATGCAGTAAATAGTACAGAATTTATTTAGCTACGCATACATCACGGCAAAATATTTCAAAAAATAAACAAAAATTAATTATTGCAAAATAATAGAAAAACGGGAAAGCGTGGTATTATCAGACTGGTCTGATAAAACCGTGCCCATAATAATTTCGTGAATTTCTATCAGTAAACTTAGAATTAAAAAAAATGCAACATTGAATAAACTCGTTCGTAGAAAAAGAAGCATAGACTCCTTTCTATACCTAGATATAATTATTATTTTACGACTAAATTAATTATCATAACCATATCGGCCATTGGATGTCCACTGCTGAACGTAGGCCTCCCCCCATCGACTCCGGTTCAAAGCAGTCTCCATCCAACGACTTCCGGCGACTCTCTTCAAGTCGTCTGTTCATCTCGTGGATGGCCGTCTGACACTGTGCTTGTCGGTACGTGGTCTTCACTCGTACACGCCCTGGGCGCGGAATTAACAAACTCTGTTATTTCATTTTATAACCTCAAAATAATACAGTCAAGTTAATTGTGTATTCAAATCAATCTAGTCATTAATTCTATAATATGTTAGGATTAAAATAAAAGTAATCAATGTGTTACAATACAAATATAGAATAGCTTACCTCTTGTCAAAAATGCCCGCGAAATTATAAGGAACGAGAGTAAAAACTTGTAAGACACGATGTGTCTTAATCGCTGCTCCGAGTAAATTAGCGTCGTGCACGGGGAGGGGTAGAGGACTCGGACTGTGATCTTTAAGGACTAGATAGCGCAATTAGCGTTTAGTTTTTGAAATATGCTAGGGCGTGGAATTATCAAACGCGCGGTATTATCCAACTCTCCCCTAAGTGTAAGATGCTTTAATATATACATTGTAATTAATATACATATATAATATAAATTAAAATATAATAATATATTCTTTATTGCACACCACAGAGAAAAGAAAATATAAAACACTATTACATGAAGAAAAAGTTAATATCTAGATGCACATTAAGGCGGTCTTATCGCTTAGTAGCGATTTCTTCCAGACAACCTTACGGGTTTGGAAATAGAGTCAATATAATGTATATGTCATATAGTGTGGTGCTGCATATAACTTAAACAATAAAATAAATACATAAGCTTTTGATTATAATATAAATACATAAATAAACGTACATATACTACATAAATAAATATACAATTACACAAACATAAATACATTTTTCTATACATATTATAGTAGATTTGATATTTGATAGTAAACTTATAAGTGCGAGTTTAGACCACAATTTAAAAGAAAAATACGTATTAGGAAGTAGTATCAGAGTGAGTCGGCGAGAGGTAATGATTTTTGATTAAATTTTTAATATAAATTTATATATAAATTGAAGGAATGTAATCGGCCAATGTCTGTACATGAGATATATTTAGTAAACACTATAATTATAGGGCTATTTATAAGAAACCAAAATAAAATGTTTTTGAAGTTTTCTCTGTCTATGTTTGTTCCGACATCAAGCAAAATCGAACTACTGCACGAAATTGGATGAGGTTTTAACAATAATTGTAATCATGGAGGTCTAACTTAAATCCTATGATGTCCATTTCCATAATCCTATGGTTCCATTTAGAGTGGAGTTATTACTATATAAACAATATTATATAGTCATAACGTAATATTATATTATAATAATTTACTATGCATATAGAAATTTGTCTTTTTTAACTTGTGGAATTACCAGATATATATTAAATTATAAAATCGAAGCATACGAAATCGCGGGTACTTAAGAGTGTCTAATAGATATCAACTGAAAATATTTTTCTTCTGTTCTATTAGAACTAGGTACTTCAGGTGTTTTTTTTTAAATAAATAATTAAGGAACAGAATTGGCAACCGTTCTGCTGGTTTAATGGTATGAGTAGTCGTTTCAAAGCTGGCAGTCGCGGGTTCGATTCTCGCTCGGGGCAGATATTTGTATTATACAAATATTTGTTTCAAGTCTGGATGTAAGTCCTTGCGGGTCTCCCTACCGTGCTTCGTAGAGCACGTAAAGCCGTCGATCCGCGAGCCGCGATCGTTGTTCATAGTAAGTAAATTATCCGCCAAACCACAGTGAAGCCATGCCATACGGTTACCGGCAGAGAATAGTAGTAGTAGTAGTAGTAGTAGTAGATGGGTAGGAGAGTCACAATATCTTGCCACAACACACTGCGCTCGCCTGCCAAGGGTAACAAAAATTCCCCTCCCCCCCCCCATATATGAGGGAGACCTAGTCCAGCAGTGGACATCCACCGGGTGATATGACTGTGGTGTGGCCACAGTAGGGGGCCGGGTTTAACTCAATAATTAAATAAAAATGAAACTCCAACCTTCTCTTGTACGGAGAAAGGGTCTTCGCCCAGCGCTGGGACGTTTACAGGCTGATTCAGAATAAATAAATAAATAAATATTAACCAATAATCACACCACGTTAACCTAGCCCCGTGCTAAGTTCGTAAGAACTTGTGTTACAGGTACTAGGAACGGAAATAAATTTAAGAAATTTATATAAATACATATATACATAAATACACATCCATGACCCGGTGCAGACATCTATATTCGTCATACAGATTATCTGCACCTGGCGGGATTCGAACCCGCGACCGCTGCGTAGAGTGTCCAGTTGCCTGACCACTCGACCAGCCGGCCGTCGAGAAGAATATAATCTAACTACATTACATTATAATTATTGTGAAATGTTTTGCCCCGCATTATTTGATTTTAATAAAATAGTTAGACGACCTACATAATATTATCACTGCTAGTTTGTGGGGATGGAATGACGTTTACTCCTTTTTCACGCAAAAATTACTAAACTTATTTCGATTAAAGAACCATGTCCCGCTTCTAGGTGGTTTTGGGCCATGGGCGTGCAGAGTTAAATTGTATGCTAATATAAAGTACTGAGTAAGTACAGCATCAATCTGGTGTTTTTATTTCCTTGCGGTGAATGCGTGAGTACTTAGCGGAGGTCAAAGTTTTATATATGGGACAACCAAAATTGTGTTTGATCAAAAGGATTTCTTTTTAACACCTATCATTAAGGTACCTTAAGTCTTCTTGTGTTCTGGGCACATCATGGTGGTGACGGCGGTAACACGGTTAATTTTGACCGGCCAAGTCCCTGGACGCAAGCCATCATGGTAAGACGATTAAAAATTCGAAACGTTGAATTGCTTCCGGAGTCCGCCCAGGAAGGGAAAATATCCAAGTGGCAGATGCATCAGGTGGGATTGGCTGACTCCTGGTGCGGGGACAATCTGAAAGGACTTCTGGCCTTAATGAAAAACTTATCTATTTGTATATCTTGTGGAATAAATCTCATAAGAAATAGGAAACGTTTGCGGACATTCTTTTTTTTCTGATTCTAAAATAAATTAAGAAGCCTATGAATATTTTCAATAGCTTACATCTAGTAGCAGTCGTTCCATAAGTACAAGTTACTGTGTATGTCAGAAATGTTAGCAGAGATTTATTGAAAATAGAGAGTCCAAACAAAACAACAATATTCAAATACCACCTATTGAAGAAAGTTCCTAAGATACAAAAGATCCTATCAGACTTGATACGGCAAGAGCATCCAGTACACAATCTAAATGCATTTTTGGGTGTCATTCAGGAAGGTTTCGAATATCGCAACAGTCTAGAGCGCAAGTATTTAATGATTTTCGATTTTACATTCCTCAAGATACCCTAGTCAAGGAGTCCGAAAAATTGTGCACGAACCATCGGTGCTTGCATTTACGTAATAACGATAATCTAGTTTTTTGGATGTACTAAATATCACAATGTACTAATATCTCCACCATAGAGAATATTTTCATACGATTTGATAGTTCAGATGACGAGGATATTGAAAAATAATTTTCATTTTTAAAGGCCCCGTATACTAAGGTGCATTCGATAAGCGGCGCTAAAAATATTTTTCTGTGAATACACTCCTCCTAAGTATAATTTTACTATACGAATTATCGCTGCACGCCATATGGCCCAAATCGGGACACGGTTCTTTGGTATGGTATTGATAGCTAGAAATCTAGATCGATCAACGGACGGACAAGAGATCGGTGAGAAATATTAAATTTCGGGAATTTCCGATCCCAGCACAACGAAGC
This sequence comes from Euphydryas editha, assembly GCA_036937285.1. Taxonomy (NCBI): domain Eukaryota; kingdom Metazoa; phylum Arthropoda; class Insecta; order Lepidoptera; family Nymphalidae; genus Euphydryas; species Euphydryas editha. Next base: position 18,094,959 of record JAUPFZ010000011.1, on the reverse strand, counting down.
ACAGAATAAATAAATATTTCGACCACCTAAAGATTTCGAAAAAAAAACGAAGGACATAATTATAGGTATTAAAACTTTTATTTTTGTAATATGAAAAAAAAAATCCCAATCACATAACTAAGCGTACGAAAATCTTTATTAAATAAAAAAACACGTAAATCACAGTGACGTCTTTATAAACAATACTATTTTATTACTGCATCTTTGAAACTTCGAACTTCGTATTGATTATTTCTTCGTCCGAGTCTAATAACGGTAGTGTGCTTGTCGGTATGTTCTCTTCGACCCACCGTAGGTCTGAATCTAGTGAAGTTGTGTTCGGTTCCGGGTCGCGAGGTACTTCCGGTGTTTCGTTTATATTCGTGGATCGCATTTTAACACCGTACGCGTCGTTTACGAACTGTTCTTCTTCTTCATCTGTAAAAAAAAAGTTATCTGGGATAGATTATAGCTATAATTGTTCATAATTTTTTTTTAAACACACACAGTCGTCTGTTCCTAAGGAAGGTAACATAATGCCTGTGTTCTACGTAACAGCCGACTGACATACATAATTATATTACATTCATAAATATTACTCCAGAGAGTAGGCTCGGGGCGGGAATTGAACCCACGGCCAGGGAGCGCAGTTATTGCCAACAGCGCTAACAGGTGTGTCATAGTACATAATATAACGTATATAAGTGAAAAACTTTATTTATTATTAGAGATATAGAGAAGACTTAGTGGACAGAATAATAATAGATTTTAATTGTTGTTTTTTTTTACCTTTAGATTTTAATTACATTAGTTTTCAAGATATAAATAATTAATCGAAGAAAATTTGAAACTACGGTATCATTACTAGGTGTCAAATAAATACCCCTCATACCAATTATTATTATAGACATTATATTTCAAAACAAAGTCAATTATCTTACAGATAATAGCACAATGTAGTATTTACTTATTTTAAAAAAAAAAGATTTTTTATACACAATTTGTCTTTTTATTTATTGCCTCACCACTGTCTTATCTGAAATATTTTTGTAGGTTTCTTGGATCATAGTTAAATGATTAAAAACACAAATACTAAAACAAAATGTGCATAAGTTAACAACCTGTGTGTAAGGGAAAGTCAATATCTTTGTTGTGTCAAATATATTTAATAATCTAGAGTATATGCAAACTGAAGCATTAAATTACTTGCATTCAGATCATATTCAGACATTTACAGATAGATAAAACTTCAAATCTAAATAAAAATATTAAAATACAAAATGAAGACGGGTAGAAAACAACTATTGTTGTGACTTTTTTTTTTCATTTTACCCGTCGAGCTAGAGAATCAGCGTTTTTTTTAATTGAATGTACACTAAGGAACCTACAAAATGTGGTAAACATCATCATGGCACAAAAATTTTCAAAGCGAAACTAAAGTCTATACTTCGGTGGGCATTCTCCTTTATCCCCAATAGGGAAAGGCAAAGGATTATAGTCCATACAGCCTAGTCTAATGTAACGGGCAACATTGTGTGACGTTGGGCGGAGAGCAGTGAGAGGGAGCAGAGGCGGTGAGGTGTGGAGAGAAGGGGTGAGGTGTGGAGAGGAGGGGTGAGGTGTGGAGAGGAGGGGTGAGGTGTGGAGAGGAGGGGTGAAGTGTGGTGAGGAGAGGATAGTCGAGCAGCTGAGCATTCCTTTTGGCGAGAGTGAAGTGATCGGACAAGAAATTATTTTCTATTAAATTATTTGTAAATTCAATCAAGAAATAAATCAATTTAATTGTCATTACGTTTTTATTTTTAGCTACTCGAATAACGGCGTTACACTAAATTTGTTTTTTTTTAATCAATGTTTTCTTATGACGTTATCACGCAACTAAAATTATCGTCGGTAAACTGACTTTACAGCCGACAATTTTTTTTTTTTTTTTTGTTAACGGCTTTTTAGTTAAATGTAAGGCAATATTTTAAAAATACCCTCATCGTCTTCAGCGTAATCCAACAACGGTGTAAAGGCGTATCTCTGATTGTTATTTGTTGGTCGCCATAGCACCATAATGACTGTTAGAACACCGGCAAATAATATGTGCCAGTACGCTTCGTCCATCCATACTTCTTTCCAATCCTGAAATTTTATTATTATTATTATGTTTATAGTTTTAAAAAAAAACTTGTCAAATACGATGGGTTACATTTGTATTTGGTAGTTTGTAATGGATAAAGGTTGTGTTATAAATTAATTTTATCTCATATTTCTACTTATATTATGCAAAAGTGAAAGTCTGGATGGATGTTTGTGAGTTTTCATGCGAAATTATTGAATCATTTGCAATAACACTTGGTACGGCCAGAATAACATATACGCTACTTTTATCCCAACTTACCATGGACTGGGTAGTTAGACAAGTAAAATCGTGGAGCACGGTTAGTTCTATCATAAATCGAGAAAAACATCTTGAGATTACACTGCTTATTTAATGAATTGTAACCGTATTAAAATTAATTTTAAAAAATGTATATACATTGTGTGAATATAGATAGCTCCATAGAATCAGTACATGTTATATTATTTCATTATATTTAAAGATAAATAGATACTTACTGAGATACAAAATATTATTCGATATGACTTGAGGGAGTAGAGCATGAATATAATTGAAGCGATAACGGCGAATATTAAAGTGTTCGTGAAGTGTTTGTATAGGGAGAGTTTTATCGCGTTTCTGAAAACAACATCCGTAATGTTTTAAATAAAATATTATACATTTAATGTTAGTTTATTTTTTAAATATTACAAATGTGTATATATATATATATATATATATATATATATATACGTTTTTACTTTTTTTTTTTTATGAAAAAATTGCCAGCAACGAGTAACTTTTACGCACGATTTCAAAGTTAGTAAGTTTCGAAGAATCGTGTTATAATCATCATCAGTAGTCCAAGAGTAAATAAAAAAATTACAATAAAAATATAACGTAATTACGTCACCGATAGATAAGTCTAACACGATTAAATTAGCATACTTATAATAAATCATACAAACTATCTTCGACCAAGAACCGATGTTTAGTAGTCGGTGGGAGGACTATTACGTAATTTACGTAACTTGCGTGATCGCGAGAAATCGCTATGGTGTCGACGTTCAATACTAGCAGAGCCTCAATTAGTATGGAAATTCGACACTACAGCGATTTCTCGCGTTTACCCAAGTTATAAGTCGCGTCATGTAAAAAGAACGCTGGCTGTCAAGCTGCGCAAAAGTCGATTTATCGATCTATTTGGTGGTATGAGGTAGGGCGCGGGGCGGCATTGTCACGCGCTACATGCTTGCCGGTGCGCTATTGGTTCGTCAGTCGGCCTTTGCTTTCCGCACTGTGTCCACGTTACTTTCGTTCTTAAAATACCATCGCGCACAAAAGTTTTAAATTACGAAATGGTAATTTAAAACTTTTTTTTTATTTTGTAACACACACACAAGGTCGTCTGTTCCTAAGGTAGGCAACTTAATGCCTGTGTTTTAGGTAACAGCCGACTGATATAATTTTTTTTTAAAATAAATATACATATAAATAATACATATAATTAAATAAACATATATTACACCCAGACTCGGGGCGGGAATCGAACCCACAACCCTTTGAGCAGAAAACACGGGTCAGTCTAACCTATTAATAGTCATTTACAAAGCCGCAAGCGAAACGCTAGTTAAAAAATATTACAATAAGCCTCGTACTTTCGTGCCCGAGTGCACTCATGCGCAAACATACCCCCTCCGCTTTCTTTGAGCGTTCTTTTTACATGACGCGAACTATACCCAAGAGCGTAAGCACACGGCGTGTTTTAAATGCGCAGACGACGCGCGTTTTAGGTTCGCGTGTTTTCGATTGTTGCATTCGAATTGATGATAAAATGCAAACGCGACAAATGGACAGAGGAGAGGCCATAGAGGTATTATATATAGAGTATGGAAGACAAACGGCAGCCTGTAAGCGGAAACGTCCAACGGTTATAAAGAGATAAAAGATCACGGTACCCCATTGGCCTTGCAGTCTCAAGTTTAAATCTCGATAATTTTTTTTTTTGTGTAGATTAATTATTTACTTTTATTTTAATTTTTCCGAATACAAACAAATCATAGAAATAACTCTAATATGCACAGTAATATTATATTGGTATGTAATTCAACCGGTACCGCGATCGTATTTCTCTTTCTAACCGAGGGACAGCTGGAGGCCTGGCTCCCCTGCTCTATTTATAATACCTCTATGGGAGAGGCACGCGCTCACGCAATCGCACGGAAGCTACGAGCGCCTACAGCACGGCTGCATGGCTGTACAACTGTGCGTATACGCACAGTAGAGGCGCGTTTCACGCTCGCCCCGTGTGCGTAGGTTGTAAGGTTGCGTTCGAATCTCGTTTGAAGCGCGTATACGCGAGTTATCTGAGCGTCGTCTGCGCGTTTAAAATAAACCGCGTGTTTACGCTCTTATAGTCCTACGGAACGCGTGGTGGTGACCTAGATGGCCGATAGAGGAATACGAACCTAGGGATATTCATCGAAAAAAAAAAATAATCGGTAATTGTCGTATCGTGTTATCGATAATTATCGATAACTGTTCATTCGATGAAAGTTATCGAATCACACATATCGATACCAGTCGATAATTATCGAATGAAAATGAATCGAGTATCGAGTAGTAACGAGCTACCGATATGTAAGTACCTGCGCAGCTGCAGCGTGCGCATGGTGTGCGCGAGCGACGCGAAGACCCACCAGCACACGGCGCTGTCCACGAGCGACAGCGGCGCCTCGGACAGCAGCAGGTCGCGGTTCGAGTCCTCGGCCTTGTGGTGCAGCCGCAGCCACGCCTCGATGGCGGCCAGCGCGCCCCACGCGGCCCCCGCGCCCACCACGCGCTGCAGCGCCGGCCCCAGCCGCGGCCTGCCGCACACCACACGTCACACCCACACACCCACTACCACACCCCCAGCCCTTCGTACTAGACACAGATCTGCCACATTACTTTTATGGGAGTTTTATTTATTTATTTATCTCTTTATTATACGTACAGAAAATTACAAAAAAGATACAAGTCGTTGAAATAAATGCATAAAGGGTTTGCTTATCCCTATAAGAGATTCTTCCAACATACCCGAAAAGGAAACATCTTAGACGTAAATCAGATAAGGTAAACATACAATTATACAATATAATAAATAAATTAAATTAGAACTACATTTTTTTAGTTTATGTCAAAATCGTAAGTATCTCTATTCTTAAAACATGATTCAGTGGAATTTCATTAATTTTAAGTGACTATTCACTTTTTATCAATGTGAGAATCGTACCGCACAGATTAGTGACTATTCAATGTATGAATATGTGAATATCAGTCTTTTAATTTCATCATTGAATATTTGAATGCGTTATTAGTGATTATAGTGAGTATTCACTAACTTGTTATTGAAATATCCAGCGGTTGGAATACAAACTGACGATGTTTAAGATATTTTTATTACAATTATTATCTTTTGTACATATATTACATTCTTTATTATACAAACCACATTAATTGGAAAAAATTGTTATTTACAAAAATATATTTGAAAAATAAAATAAGTAAATAATACCTCCACATACAACAAACGCATTTGGTAACAAATTTCCCTGATTATTTAATTTAATGGCAAGTTTATATCTGACATTTCAATTTTCTGAACATTTTTATTGTTTAATGAACACCACAGATAAAGAAATAATACTTATTTAAAAAAAAAAAATAAGGTTCATGACGTTAACAACTCGCAGTGTAATTGCTTTATAGCATCTGTTTGCTATGTAGAACAATAGAACAGAGCAGAACTTGATATTAAAATATTAACTCACTTGACTATCCCGAAGCCCAGAGACACAATGATAACAAGCATTCTTGCGAGCGCTCGCTTCGCCACTGATATCCATTCAGCGAACATGTACGCCTCAGTATTAAAATACCTATGAGAAAAAATAAGTCACATTTTAAAACTTGCATAATGAGTTCGAGTTAACCGTAATGATTTGCCGCATTACACACTTTAGTTTCTAACTCATTTACATATTTAACGGAAGTGAAAGAGTATAGTACAGAAGCAATATGGTTAAGACCGCTATACGTCCGTCTCGCTCGCACGGAGACACTCCTCGCGGATGCGAGCGAGAGGTGTACACATACGCACCCGGTCCGGTTGATGGCGGAGTAGACGCCGTAGTACGTGGCGCTCTCCACCATGCCCAGCAGCGCCACGCCGCCGATCCAGTACTGGATGCGCAGCAGGTCGCGCCACTGCAGCGCGCACACGGCCAGCCAGCACGCGCACAGCACCGTGTACACCCCGCACATGACGCCGAAGAACTGGACGAGGGTGATGCATATGGCTTATACAATATACATGTTTATTTTAGAACCCCTATCAAACATATTTACCCGACTGGGCCAGAAGGGTTATGTTTTATAGTCTGTATGTAAAATTGTTTGTCACGCTCTGCGGCCTGAACGGCTCAATGGATTTTAGCTTGAGAGGTGTCGTTAGATTCGTATTTACTGTGAGTGACACTGGGTGGATCAAAATAAAAAACAAAATGGCGGATTTTTGGCGCCAAATTCATTTCATTACCAAATTACAGAGAAAGACAGTCAGGCTTTGTATTTTTTTTATTTATCCCACTAATAAAGTTAATGCCAATTTCAGAGAAACTAAAAGCTCAGAAGGATGATAATAATTCCTAAAGAACTATAATTTAAGGTTTAAAAAATAAAGAAAATAATAGAAAGCGTAAGTATAAATCAAAAATTGAAAAATGTCAGGTTTAATTCCAACATACTGACTTACTGGCAATAGAGGCCAAATAGCTGCAGACATATAACCGGATGGAGCTACCATTTCAATGTGCATTGATGCTTCATACTTCTTATCACTGCGGACTGACATCCAAAGGGCATAAATCCCTTCACGTTGAACGACATGCAAGGGTGCTTTCTGTAACATTTAATAGAGAAAATAATAATTGTTTTAAAAGTAACTTTAGGCTAGAATTTACAATGTCATAATCCAGACTGAGTAGGATTTTAGGGTATTTTTACTGAAAATGCACAAAAATTTTAAAACTTACATATATATTGTGTTTAAAACACACAAATTAAATTTTTATTTTAAAAAAAAGTTTGCAGTTTTATATCATCAATTAAAGTATCAGTCCCTTTAATGATAGGTCTTTTATGAAACCTATGAAATTGCCGTTTTTGATGAAATAAGTTAACGCACTTTTTTATATTTTTTATTTTTATTATTCGAAGTAATTAACCAAGTATATTGATGCCTTTCTTGAAAAACTCTGCTGTACGGGAGGCAACAAACTTTTAAAACGTATTTTGTACTGCCTTTTGGGTATTGATTTTTTTCCCGCCAAAAAGTTATCCAAATTCTGGAAAAAGTGGAAGCCTGTAGAGGCATGATCTGGTGAGTACCGTCTGCTGTGCAGTATGAGGTCGCGCGTTGTCGTGCAGGAGCAGCGGAGCCGAGCGATTGACCAAAGCTGGTTGGAGACGTGCGAGCTTCCCCATTATTGTGTTTAGTTCTTCACAGTACACATCTGCAGTAATGCTCATGCCGTTTGGTAAGAAGCTGTGATGAATTACATCGGCGCTAGACCACCAAATAGTTACCATCACTTTCTTAGGGATCATTTTTTCGTTTAGGGCATTGTTTAGGTACTGAACCAGGATCTAACCAACTAGCTGAACGCTTGCGATTGTCGAATAGAATCCATTTTTCGTCACAAGTAACAATGCGATTCAATATGGCTTCATTTGTGTGTCTGTTGAACAGTGCAAGGGTCGTCTCGACGCGTATTTCGCGCTGGCGTTCATTCAATTCGTGAAGCACCCATATTTTGTCGAGCTTCTTTACCTTGCCAATTTGACGCAAGTGGACCAATTTTGTTTTAGTGCTAACTTCGAAAGCTGCTGCTAATTCAGCTGTAGTTTGGGAATCATCAGCCTCCATAATCGCCTTTAATTCGTCATTGTCGACCAACATCTTCGGCGGACCACGTGGTTCATTTCTTAGGTCAAAATTTCCGGAACGAAAGCGAGCAAACCAATAATGGGTGGTACGATCGTTAGTAGTGTTCGCACCGTAAACGTCGTCGACGTTGGGTGCCGCTTCTGCCGCTTTGTTACCACGACAGAACTCATACTCCATAATCACTCCATGATAACGAAAAACGTACAAATGCGATGTAAACAGAACGCTAACCATTAAACAAATGACTAATTATAAAAAAAGAATTCTATATTTTTAAAATAAAAATAATTTGAAATTCGAGTTCTTAACGATTTTTTTTTTTTAGTTTTGAAATAGCCAGTACGACGAAACGGCTATTTTATTGGTAAAGACCTAATATCATTTCATTTAATGATCCTTCTGCAGTAATAATTTACTGTACGTATTTGTACTAATTAGTTATGTTTTAAATAGCATTTTAAAAACAGCTTATCAAGGTACAAACTTGTAATCTCTCTCTCTCGTAAAGTGCTATATTCGATCTATTAAAAAATCATATTCAACATTATAAATGCGAAAGTAAGTTTGTTTGTTACCCGTTCACACGAAAACTACTTAACCGATCATCATGAAACTTATTACACATATTCTTGGAGGTATTAGAAGTAACATAGGATGCTTTTTTTTTTGGTCACAATAACCGACATCCACGCGGGCGAAGCCACGGGCAAAAGCTAGTAAGGAAATAAGGTCATTGATAAAAGATATTGGATTTAATTATTCATTTTAATAAGCTTCATAGTGCCAGCAGTATTTTGGCCATTACCTAAAACACAGGCATACTTAATGCTTAGTCGCATACCTTAGGAACAAACAACCGTATGTATATTAAACATATTTATTTATTATTCATCAATCTTCACAAAATATACATTTGTAATAATTATAGATAATTATACTCACGGACTGAATGATATCCACATCCTTCTTATTGTTATATAGATAAAAGACATTTTGCCCATTACAGAGTACTGTTGGTAATATTTTGGTAATATTATTTTCCTCGAAAGGTCTCTCTATATAATTTGTGCAGTCAACTATCCTCTGGAATATAATACAAATATTAAATATTGCACTAATTTTTTGGTAAGAAAGTAATATACTATATAAAAAATAATTTATTATAAAAAGTGATATATTTCAATAGGTACACAAAATTGTTCTTCTCTTCTATTATTAAAAAAATATGATGAAGTTTATTTTATTGCTAATTTGTATTTATATATACAATAAATCAACTAGACACCCGAATTGCCTCAACAATAATTTTACAAAACAAATAAAAATTGTCTTTGAGTAAATACTTGATGATTTTATTTTTACTGAACTTCAAAGCTCTTAGTTTAAGTCTCGTTGTCTAAATAAGTACACACTAACGATAATAATAATAATCTAAAAATGTTTGTAAAAAAAGGCATGGGCAAATAAAGCCTGTGGATGTACAGTAAAAAAAAAAAAGAAAAAAAACTTCAAACCTAGTACTATAGTTTATGGTAAGTAAATTACAAATAAATCTTAGGGCCTGTTGCACCAATTGCTGATAAAGCTATCTGATGTATAACAGTGTCCAATAGATACAATTTTTTAATATCATCGTTGCGCCTGCCATATGTGCATTTTCTTATATTTTGTTTTTTGTACTAAACTTAAACTCCGCTTCATTCTCTATGTGTAGATAAAGTTCTTTTTGTGATATTCGAACTAAAAACAAACTTAAGAAATTCCATATGTATTTTCACCGTTAAAAATAATTTAAAAAATATTTTACAGCATATTTTATGTTTCCCAAAAAATTACAAAAACCACATATCGAACTTGTCAGGCACAGAGATGACATATATTTTTCTTTTTTACAATATTATTACTCTACTTTATCTGTGAGATATTCGCAACCTGTGAATTCAGAAGTTCTAGTTTATTACTTGAAGTGAAACAGGCCTTAAGAGCCTGTTTTACGTCTTGCTAATATAGACTATCAGTAACTTATGTACAAGATAAAGTTTATCAGCAACTGGTGAAACCTTAATATACAAAATAGTTAATATACCTTTTCAAAATAATGGAAGTAATCTGGTGAGCAATTTGTTTTCATCCACGTATACGCAATAGTAATATTTGTCGGTTCCTTAACATTACAGTGCACTAAAAATAAATAAATAATATGATATATAAATACTTTTTGTACTTTCGTTTCTTATATCTCATTTTTTTCAACAGCTTCAAAATAGTTACCACATATTTTTATTTATCAGTTTAAGCTGAATTTTAAGATAATATAAAATAGAAACAATTTAATATAAACTATGATTTTAGTGCTTACATGCGATTATTAGTTTTGAATCCTTGAAAAGTGACTTGGCTAGTGTGAAATTGCAACTTTGCTGAAAAAAAATATATACAATCAATTATAGAAGGTGAAGTCATAAATTTTTCTAGTCGACTTTAAATTATCACTTTTTTATCAGGTAAGTTGTTCTGTGAATCACTTTGGCATTGAGTCACCTGTAAGACTTACTATACCATGATAGTACTTTAATTATTAAAACTAAAAAGTATTAGAAATAGTTATTTTAATTTAATAGACTTTCCTCACCCCATTTAGAGGTAAATCCCACGTTCCAACATCGGAAAAGCCGAGCACAACGTTTAATACTACTAATACTATAAATACAAGTACGTTCCGCAACATCTTAACTTCTCTATTGGAACTAATGGCCACAAATTATTTAACGATTAGTAAATTTCTCCAATACATTATTCTTATTTTTATACTACGAGCAAAATATAATTTCAAAAAGCTTTTCTATACATACAAGATACAAGGGTGCATGCTTGACAATAAATAACTAGTGTTGCCAACTTGCCACCTTGATTTTTGAAAATAGGCTATCCGGGCACTGAAAATGTTTTAGATTTTAAAAATTCTGTTTTAAAATGTGCGGCCAGAAAGGGCTAAAAAAGAAATACTTTTAATTTAAATAAAATTTTAATCATCAAGATGATTATAAATAATAATTTAACAATATAATAATAATCAAAACGCAATGATAAACCCGTATTATAATACTATGAAACAAATCACCTAATTTAAACTGTTATGAACCAGTCGTGATTGCATTTTAAATTACTTGGCTTATACTGACACGGCAGAGTTTGTGTTTAGGGTTTTCTCCGCTAAAACTAGAGTTACCATAGTAAAAACAAAAAAAAAATGCTGATGGTCATTGGCAAATTTTATGCCACAAAGCGCTCAATATCTTTTGTCAACTCAATAAGTATGGCAAGAGAGGTTTTGGTGTGATTTTTGAAAAGGGCTAGATTGCTCTCTTGAGGCTAAATAGGGAAATATGGAAAAATGTAATCGTAAATGAAGCTATTAGATCTAGCCCCAAAAGGGCTAGGGTGGCAGCACTGTACATAACTCTTTCTCTTAGTACTCTGTGCAATACAAGTATAATAAATATATGTACTAGGGACGCTGATCTAAGATCAATTCATCGAAGAATCGATTTTTCGAGACAAAAAGACCGATTTTTTAGATCGATCTTTAGTACTTAATCGATCCAGTAAATCGATATTTCACCCTCGATAATAAACATTCGATTTTTTATGCTTTAGTAAGAAACCATAAAAATATTTTAAGTTAGCTTAAGAAGAGTTAAAGAAACTGATAAAAAAATTTTACAGTTACTTGAACATGTAGAAAACACGTATGTATACAAAAGGCGAAGTTAAGGCCAAAAGCATTTTTACAATTATAAACAGCACCAATTTATATTTAATTATTGTAAACGCTTGTGTTCAAATATAAATTTTCTATAAAATAAGGATATTATTCTAAGTAGATTTTGTTTCATGTGCTGAACTAAATCGGTTATTGTGGTGACTTTGTGGTTTTTCATATATATTTTTATTTATATTTTAGGTAAAATAAAACTTTGAATCGAATCGATTTTTAAGAAATCGATATTTTAGACCTCGATTTCTTTAAGATTCGATTCATTATGTTGCGATTCGAATCGATTTAAAAATCGATATTTTTTTAGAAGAATCGCCTTCCCTAAAATATACGACTGATGACATATATTATATACCGTAAAACGGGGTGAATAGGTAAGATTTTGAAGTTCACACAGCAAATCTTTATTATCCATAAAAATATGAACAATAAGTTTTTTTTTTAATTACTCCGGCTATTTATATTTTACCAAAATGATAAAAAAATATACAATATATTATTATAGTAGTAACATACGCTCGAATTTGGTTAACCGGAACAAATCCACGTACCAAATTAGTTCTCGCTACAGACAACCGGATCCGACAGTTACTTCACGTTCGCCTTCAAGTGCAAACCGTTGTCACCATGAATATATGAATGCTTGTGAATATGTTTAACATACAGACACTGTCGTCTGTCCTTAGGGACATAGCTTAGGATAGGCAACTTAATGCCTGTGTTTTAGGTAACAGTTGACTTTTATACATTTTTTGTAATAAATATACATACATACAGAATGACTGGTGAATTACTATCAATATTTAAGGAGAATACCCGGTACATGATTCTCATTCGAATTATGTAAAAAAAAATAGGTACTTAATTTTTGACCAAATTTTCATAAATTTCAATTCAAGTAAATGAAGCGTTGTCACTCTACAGTCATGCCGGCGGCACGTGCACAGGTGTTGTACTGTGCCGCTTGTTCACATCTAAAAATTGCCAAAGTTCACATCATTTACCTAGTCAACAAATTTGTTGCTTAAACGAGTAAAATATCTTAGTATTTTTGCCTATCCTAAGCCAGGATTAAGGTATTAAGGGGGACTGGATCATGCTTGTTTATCCTGCTACCCTGTTAACACGTGGCGGCGTTTGGACGTAGGTAAACTACCTGTTTTGTGTCGAAAGTGCAGCTAGCTGCTAGGGTGTCCAGACGACGCGTAAATAATTAAATAACTGTAGAATAACTTTACTTAGAAGTTTATTAATTTTTACCTATTTTTTATAATTCGAATGAGAATCATGTACCAAGTATTCTCCTTAAATATTGATAGTAACTCACCATTCATTCTGTATAAACAATAAATATATAAATAACTATATATTACACCCAGACTCGGGTGGGAATTAAACCAATAACCCTGCAGCAGAAAACAAAGTCGCTACCAACTGCATCAACGGGCCAGTCGAAGCAGCATTTCGAGCATCTCGGTTGCAATAAAACTCGTGAGATATATTTCACAAACATGGACAATTTTTGTATAATTAAAGATCATCAATTCATACATCGCGTGCGGTAATGATTTCCTCCATGATGTGAAATGAACGCACGCATGGCTGAACTTAATGGCGTTCCATATAATACAATTCATAAATCATAACTTTCTAAACAAACAAATATAAACCTTATGTCTTTAAATACAGCGCTCATGAAACATGCACCGTAAATACGAATCACTCTGTCTCTTTTTAAGCAAAACGGTAAAATATGCGACATTACCATTATGATAGTATCGTTTTGTAACTTTTACATTGCTTGTCCAGTTTTTCTGCAATATACTGAGATAGTGAGTAGAAAACAATGTATTTGATGTAGTATAAGCCAAAAATATTTCTCGCATACTTGTTTTTTTACGATTTTTAAGTAAAATATAGTAAAAAAGTAATATATTCATGTGGTAACTGATTCCATGACTTATTAAATGTTTGATTTGACTTATGTTCTTACAATATACCACTGAACAAGACGGCATTGTTAAATGTTTTCTCGCCCGCGGGCGAAATCACACTGATTAGCTGTGACGGCCATTTAAGAAATATGTGCGCGTTTTGGACAAGTTGCGTCTACGCGGACACGCCCCCATGCCACTTCTCCTGTTTTTAATATTTCTATGGTCCCTATTGATACTTAGGCCGGAGTGTATTGGAACAAGAAAAGAGGGAATAGGGAAAAATGAATAGGGTTGTCAAATATTTGAAACTAACTTAAATATAGTATTTGTAGATTCGATGCTACAGTATTATATGAAATTAATAAAAATGGTAAAATGTAAGAAATATTGTACAGTATTTTTGAGCTGGTAGCATTGCGCCAAGTTGACATTAGGGACATTAGGGTATGTATATTCTGTGGTCTGCAATTGTTGTAAAGTAGTTTTCGTGTCAAAATATTTTTGTTTGGTCCGTGGTATTTTACTTTTTTAAATGCTTAATATGTAAAGTAATACATATAATTTACATTTTTTATTTATTGACTATACGAGATAAATGTAGTTGCGTATATTAGATTGTCATGTTTTGGAGGCACATTCTCCATAGCTGTTGGTGGTAGTCATGTCAGAGTGTGCGCTGGTAGCCAGTGTAAGCGAACACGATGCCAGTATGGATGTGGGAAATGACAAATCCCTATTCGAGCCTACCATTGATATGATGGTGAATGATTTCGACGACGAGAGAACATTAGACGAAGAAGAAGCTTTGGCGGCAGGTGAGCATCAAGACCCGAAGGCTGAATTAAATAGTCTACAGCGGGAAGGTGATATGCCTTTAGAGGAATTACTTGCTTTATACGGTTACAATAGAAATATGGATAAACCTATTCCAGAACAACCACCAGAGGTGGTACCAGAGGAGAATGAAAAGGCGGAATCTGCTTTGCAGCAGTTATACAGTGATAACGCTAGTCCTGAGGCCCCGAGGTGTCTTCGATCTGGTTCGAGACCGCCCTCCGAAGAGGAAGATGACTATGATTATAGTCCTGATGAAGAAGATTGGAAGAAAACCATAATGGTAGGTAATGATTTTCAAGCGGGTATTCCAGAAGGGTTATGCAGCTATGATGATGCATTACCTTATGAAAATGAGGATAAGTTGCTATGGAACCCAAGTGTTCTAGATGAAAAAGTTATTGAAGATTATATGAGCAAGATTTGTGCTATGAATTCAGGAACTGGTATTGATGCTGTACCTAGAGGAAAGCAGTTACGGGATGATGAAGAAGCCTTATTTTTACTACAACAATGTGGACATAATGTTGAGGAAGCACTAAGAAGGCGGAGAATTTCAGCACAGACCCCTGCCCATGCTAGTGTATGGTCGGAGGAAGAATGTAGGAATTTCGAAAATGGCATCAAAGTTCATGGTAAAGATTTCCACTTAATACGTCAACAGAAAGTTAGAACAAGATCGGTAGGTGAACTTGTACAATTTTACTATATTTGGAAAAAGACAGAAAGACATGATATATTTGCTAATAAGACACGATTAGAAAAAAAGAAATACACATTGCATCCTGGACATACTGATTATATGGATAGGTTTTTGGAAGATCAAGAATCAACAGGAACAAGTGTGGTACGACCTGTTTCACCCACACCTATGATGGTGTATGTGCCTTCACCAGCTGCCCAGCCTGATCCCTTAGCTCTAGGTGAAAAGGAAGTTTTCTCTCAACTAAACACTCATACTACACCTCCTAGAACCTTATCTACTGATGAACCTGAACCGGACACAGTTTCCTAATATATGCATATTTGGCTATGCCATTACTCGTCTAGAATGCACTGTTTATGACATATTTGTTAAAAACGTAACTATTCCTGTATTCATTACCTATTACTATTGACAAGATTTATAATAATGAGATTATCATTTTTTTTTCATACAGTTAAAAATAGAATACTGTAAATAATAATAATTATTTTTTAAAGTTTTGAACATGGGAATAGTCTTGTTAAGATATTGAGCTGAAGTGTTGTACTTCAGCTCAATATCTAGTGTCTATAGTTATAATTATAGTTGCTATAGTTATAATTATAGTAATGTTATTTCTGTGATGTATGAATGTCGTTCAGATTAATCATACCATACTAGCTGTTTAATAAAATGCTTGACGTTACGACCAATATAATTTAACTACTTACATATTTCTTTATTATAACTTTAAGTTTAATAAAAAAAAATTCTAATTATGTATTTTATAATTGAAGTGAAACTTCTTTATCGGGGTTGGAAAAAATTTACGCGTTACGCGTCACATTTTTTCGTTACGCGCTATCTTGTAAAACTGTATTTACTCGACTGCGACAGAAGAAGGGTTATGTTTTTCGAGTGTATGTATGTGTGTATGTGCGTATAATTACGATCGTATAAAAAGTAAACTTTTTATTATAAGTTTCATTTCTTACGAGTGTACGCTATTATTTATTAATAATATGTAAGTTTACATAGGTACTTACAAAGCATACAAATATATGTATGGAGCCGTTCATAAAATAAGTAATTGTAATTGTAACTTGTTTTGTTGCCTTAATCTTTCTTTGTAGAAGATTAAGATGAAAACATGAATAGTGTTTCAACAAAAAATAATAGTTTCGTTCGATTTGAAAGTTTTTTATGAACAGCCCTTATGTATTGTAAGTAGTCTGATTATATTGGTTGAAATTTTTTTAACAATTGTGTAAATAGGTGCTTGCTAGGTACATGTATCATCAAATACAATTTTTTTTCAGTATTTTACAGGTAATTGTCGATAATTATGTTTTACAATTAAAAAATATATGATATATTTAATACAATAATACCCATGGTAAGTGTTTTTTTTTTGTAGTTTTTTTAATTTTATTTTTAAGATAATCACTGTGCTATGCATAACTAATTTTAAGATTATTTTTAAAAATGTTACAATTATTTTGTTCAACTTATTTTGATGAATAACTCCTTAATAATTAGTCAATTGTTTGAGAAAATTATGCTTTTACTTTACTGCTATGAACCATTTTTATTACATTTCATATTGTATGTACAATTTTATTAATACAATGCCGATTACTAAAGCTACAAATTTTAATATGCATAATAGAATAAATATAATTATGTACTTCTAAAAGCATATCAAAATATTATAAATTTAATTGATATTGATAAAAATTGCAATAATGTTTCATTGAAATTAGTATGAATAATTACTTGTGTATAAATTGTTTTTTACAAAATATATATACACAGACCTAAAAATCAGTATGTAATAAAATATATTTTCATAATTTTAAATCATATGATTTATTCAATATGAATAAGATTAGTATATTTAGTTAGGGAAAAAATTAGTTTCATGTTTTCTATATTTAGGCAATTCCAATTTATTTTTGTAAAATATTAGTATTTGGGGCTATCGTTTATGCATTACCACACTTTCCATTTGATCTGGAGAATTATAATAATTTTTGTAGCCTTTTTTTTAATTTATTGCAATTCTTGTTGGTTCCAGGAAAAATAAATGCTGGCCCTAAGTGCTAATACAATCTGAATTTTTAAGTTTATTTATAATATTAATTTTAAACAGAATTTTGAACTATAAGAATGTGATAACTTGCATTAAGTGAGAAGAATTTTTGGTTCTCCTTTTTCTTATCAAAACATAAATGAAACTAGTTTTTGGTTTATATCCATCGTAAGACTGTTTAAAAGGGTGTATAACAAATGCCCACATAAGTACAAACTGCAGTTTGTTTTATATTTGCACGTATTATAATAATTTTTATACGTCTAGTACGTAGAAAATAATGATGTAAAAATTAACTTTAAGAATAAACAGTGCAAATCTTAAAAAGTATTTTATTTATACAACCGTTAGATATGATTTCTACGAGCAGTAAGACTACCATTGACGTCAGAATTTTTAATTACTTACAATGTGTTATAAGGAAAGAAAAAAGGAAACTTATATTAAATAAAAAAGAAATTAATTTATATAAAATAAAATTTTAAAAGATTTTAGAATGATTAAAAACTACATAATTATAGTAATACTGTTATAATAAGCAACTAAATCGGTATTTACTACATAATTGTTTACAACTGTCATTAAATAATAATAATAATTACATTTTGTTAGAGATGCGAATTTGCTAACTCCATAATATATCGATAAATTGTTTTAAACTTATATCGATTTTTTACTTAAAATATTTCATTTACGAGTGATTTTTTTCTAATTTAAAATTCATTAATTAATTGATAAAAAGGTTAGAAATTAGACAAAGTAATTGTTAATATATACACACTAATAGTTACACACTAAATAATTATTATTAATCATTAATTTTCATATATAAGTAATAATATATAATAATAAAAAGCGGCCAAGTGCGAGTCGGACTCGCCCATGAAGGGTTCCGTAGCAGCAAGTAACATCATATAAAAGTTCTTGTAGTTCGTTGTTTTATATTTGAGTTGATTGAATGAAAGGTAAATTGCGGTTTACGATTTATGACGTATTAAAAAAATTACTTAATAGATCTCGTTCAAACCAATATTTGGTGGAAGTTTGCATGGTAATGTACATCATTTTTTTTTTTTTTTTTATTTATCATTCTCTTATTTTAGAAGTTACAGGGGACACACACACATTTTACCACTTTAGTAAGTGGTCTCTCGCGCAAACTATTCAGTTTAGAAAAAAATGATATTAGAAACCTCAATATCATTTTTGTAGACCTATCCATAGATACACGTATGGGCTTGATGAAAAAAAAATTGTTTCAGTTCCAAGTATGGGGAACCCCCGAAATTCATTGTTTTTTTATTATTTTTGTGTGAAAATCTTAATGCGGTTAACAGAATACATCTACGTACCAAGTTTCAACATAATACG
Source organism: Euphydryas editha (assembly GCA_036937285.1). Lineage (NCBI taxonomy): Eukaryota > Metazoa > Arthropoda > Insecta > Lepidoptera > Nymphalidae > Euphydryas > Euphydryas editha. The sequence goes on along the minus strand of JAUPFZ010000011.1, from coordinate 18,076,208 downwards.
ACATAAATAACAACGACATAATTGTGATTATGTTTGATGACTTTCATTTGAGGTCATGTTGTATTACATCACTATGACCTTACCACTATATTGACATCAAACTTTTTGAATTGTTGTTTCTTAGTTTGAGAGACTTAATCACTTCAATGGATAACATTTTTACTTGGTTCAAGACTATATTATCTTTGATTGATTGTGAATTCTTCATTTAAAAACGATTCTTTCCAATCAAGAATTATTTTATTTTATTTTATCTAAGAAAAAAACCTTTATAGTAACAAAATTTTTGTTTCACTATATCCGAAAAATATTTATGCTTTACTTTTCAGTGATACAGAGAAAAATTCATTCAAAACCTGCTTTAAATTAAAAGGAATCTTTAGTTTTTTAGGGAGCGCATGCACACATCATGTTGTTCCATTTCCGCGTATGCTGAACGTATGACATGCGCATCCGCTCATATCAAAGTGAACAAATCTTCAATAAGAAGAGGGCGGCGAACGTATATAGGTACCCAATGTCACGTAGAATTAAAAAGACACGCAGGAGATTGATCGGAATACATAATATATAGGTACATATATTATAGTCTGTGTTGTATTATTTCGACTTTGACATTGACCTAAAGGTTGTAGATACCAGGTCATAAAATCCCAAAAAAAAAAGAAATCGACTTTGACAAATTGACATTGATTTGACATTTTATTTGTAATGAAAATCTAGCTTGAACGTAGCAATTGGGAAATCCGAAATTGTTTGGAATGAAAATATTATTGTTTAGTTGTAATAAATGAGTTCACTATTTTCGCTACAGCTTAAACATCGTACACTCAGGAAGTAATTACAATTAAGCTTTTATTTTTAACAAAATATGACAGTCACTGCAGATATGTCTGCTAAAGAGTTTATTAACGATTATAAAGAAAATTATTCTAAGGTTCGTAAATTATTGGATGAAGATAGTAAAAATGATCCAGAAAATGAGCCTTACCTATCCAAATATAAAGCCAGAGATATCTTAAATACTATGCGCGACACATTGAAAAACGTGTCTGAATCCGAGACAAATTTGGATAAAATAAAACTCGATGCGATGTTAGGAGTTGTGCTTTTGAACATCGGTATTATTGACATGGAAACTGAGGAATTATCTGCTAGTGAAAAGGTATTGATAGATGCAGAAGATCTCTTGATACCGAATGCTTTAAAGCCAGAAATAGTAACGACACTGATAAACGTTCAAAATAACCTCGGTATATTATGGTCCAATCGCGACGAGCCCGAGAAGGCAAAATCGTTTTTGTTGAAAGCGAAAACATTTTACGAAGATTTCAAATGCACATTACAAATGCCTTTACCTATTGAACAGATAATAAATAATAGTGGAGAGACTGTGACTGGTGATTTCATGTTTTTAGAAAAAGCTTATACATTGACACTGTATTATCTAGCACAAGTATATGGGTCACTGAAAGAAAATCTGAAGTCCGCAATATATTGTCATGTTACTTTGAGGAGACAGCTGCAGTATTCAGATTATGAGCCGATCGAATGGTCTTTGAATTCTGCGACATTGTCTCAATTTTTTGCTGAGCAAAATGGTTTTTTTCAATCGAGACACCATCTCGCTGCAGCATCGACTATTCTTGAACAGTATGAAGCAAAACTGATGGAGTCAGAAAGCTCGGATGACAGTTTTCTGGCAAAGAAAGAAGTTTTTAAACATAGGTCTGCTGATGTTGCTAGATGTTGGGCAAAATATTGTCTCTTGCTCATGACAGCATCTAAAGCAAGATTAATGAATGATGGAGAGGAGATAAGTGATGCAATTACAGGTATATTTCATTTAAAATACAATTATTTATGATATAAAGTCTATGATGATATTTGTCATTTTTTAATGCAAAAACTGCTGAACTGCTGAACTGGGATGAAAACTTGCTATGTAGATATGTAAAATAATTTAGGGTTTTTATTCTAACACCAGCTGTGCCCCACGGTTTCACCCATGTTAATTTGGTGGAAAAATGTACTTAAATATTTTTAAACAATTACTCTAAGAGTAGGTACCCGTCTCGTTGGTCGAGTGGTTGCAAGCGTTACTGCCAAGCAAGGGGTCTCAGTTTTGATTCCTGGGTCGTTCAACATAATATTGAGTTTTTTTTATTTTTCGAAAATTCTCAGTAAAAGAGTGATGTTATATTTACTTTAAAAGTGGAACTATAGTTAAAAAATGTCTAGAGAAGAGAAATAATAAAAGACACAACGGAAGCTCCCGTTTTTGTAACATTTCTTTTTATTGCTCAGCCCCTATTGGTCATAGCGTGATGTTATATAGCCTATAGCCTTCCTCGGTAAATGGGCTATCCAACTCAAAAAGAATTTTTCAATTCGAACCAGTAGTTCCCGAGATTAGCGCGTTTAAACAAAGAAACAAACTCTTCAGCTTTATAATATTATTAAGTATAGATTCTCATGCTCTCTGTTTATATCTGGGTAAAACTACAATACACACCTAGGTGTGTATTGTAGTTATACTGTATAATAAAAACAATGAAGAATCAAATGAAGGCTAACATAGTTTCAAATAGATTTATAAATGAGGGCAGGAAGCGCTAACGCGGAGGTGGGGGGAGGACCTGGCGCGGGAGGACCTGGCGGAGCAGCCGTATGGCACACGCGTAACGGCTGCCATTCGCCCGGTCCTTGAGCGGTGGATGCGTCGAAAACGCAAGCCCTTCACCTTCCGTCTGACGCAGGTTCTCACCGGGCACGGTTGCTTTGGTGACTACCTGTGTCGGACGGCCCAAAGGGAGCCGACGACTGAATGTCACGATTATGGCGCGACGGTGGACTCTGCCCAGCACACCCTCGAGGTGTGCCCGAGATGGGCGGCGCTGCGTCAAGGTCTGACGTCGGTCCTTGGAGGGGACTTGTCGCTCCCGAGCGTCATCACCGCGATGCTCGGCGACGACGAGTCCTGGAAGGCGATGGTCTCCTTCTGCGAGACAGTAATGTCCCAGAAGGAGGCCGATGAGCAGGTGAGATAGGAGGCCGCCGTCGTGGCCTCCATCCGCGGGTGACGAATGGGGGTGCGTAGGAGGCGCTACTTAACGCGCCTCCAGTAACGCACTTGTGCCCGTGTCGGGCCGGGATGGGAACCCGGTCCTGCTAGACACGGCATCGTCGGGTCTATTCAGAGATGAGCCGGACAGTCCCCATGCAGGAGAAGTCTGGCCTTTTCGCCGAGGCCAGCCTGTCGCTGGAGGGATCTTGTTGCCTGCAGATCCGGGACCCTCCAATTAAAGCGGCTGAAGGCTGCCGCAGGTCCGACATAGGTCTAGGACTGCCTACCCGGGCGACCTGGATATCATCCGTAAATGGATTCCCCTACAACAAAAACAAAATGGTTTATAAAAGTTTGAACAAGTAAAAAATAAAACAGTCTGAACTGGATTAACCCTTAACTTGGCAGAATTTTATTTTTTTAAATATCATAATAATATATATAACACTTATTTCTTATGACCCAAGGATGTCTAGAAAAATACTAAAAAAAATCTCATAAGGGGAGTTAAAAAAAAATCTAATGTATCTTGTGGGATACATTGCCAAGCGCATTAATAAATACTAGAAAATACTATATGCGTAACAAAAAAAAAAAATTGTGGTCTGTAAAGTCGGTTTACGGACGATAATTTTACGTGATAACGTCATAAGAAAATATTGATGAAAAAGTGCATACTTTTATGAATGAAATTGAATTATTATCACTGAATTATCATTATTTTGTATAATATATATTTATTATATATTATAAACTATGGAAATCACATTAACTTTTCACTATTATAACTTTAAAACAAATAAATTGACGTTACTTCAATATTGACAAAACAGTTTCCCGCCATTTGCCGCTGTCATTTCTACTCGGACGCGGCATAAGTTAGGCCGACCGATCGTGAGCCGAACGCTTAGGCCGAGCCGATCGTACCTCTCTATCGCTTGTTCCGCGCTCTCGCTCACTAATTGTGACAGTGATGTCATCTTTTTCGGACATGCACCCAGTAGCTTTTATCAATTTACTAGACGTTATCACGTCAAAATATGCCACAAAACTTTGTTGAACTAAATATAACCCAGGCAAGAATGGATAATACATTAACCAAACACCGTTACAATGAAGGTATACACGATATATCTGGGGGAAAAAATTTGATTTTATTGAACATTTACCAAGATATATGTCACATTACTGACGAGAAAGTAGCTCTGTCAATTATTTGGCTCCAAAAAATCTGCCACTTTTATATGAAAAATATAAAACCGATCGCCCTAATGTAGTTGACATTAAAGATCATAGGTTTTCTTTTGCTTGCCTAACTTGCTCTAATTTGCCATTATTGTACCCTGAAGAACGGGAGCTATCTAATGATAAAATCAAAGATCTCAAAGAAGTATTTAAAACTGATTCCAGCAGATGCTAAACCATTTTATCATTTTCTGAAAACTGTGAAAGGTGGCAATTTCACTAATGATATTGATGGTATTGGTTCTACTTAAGACTAATTGACATTACCTTATAATTTAGATTTTAGATTGACTTACATGATTTTATTTAATTCAATGTTAAATTATATGTTTTTATTTTTCTTTGCTTACTTCTGCTATAATGTTGTAGTATAAATTTCTGTTTTCTGTGTTCTACTGTGTAATGTGTTCTAAAGTGCGTTCAACGAAAGAAGATACCAAACGTAAACAAACCAACTGCTAGCAATGGTGTAGCTATGTAACGAAAGGCCCTAGTGCAAAAAAGTAAACTAGGGCCCTAACTAAACGGTTTTAAGTTTTATCAATACATGCCAAATTATAAATAGTTAAATTTAAATATTTTAAAGGTAGGTAGGTATAAGCTACTATATCATGCACACTAGGGTCCGTTCAGGTTCTACATGCAAGCAAATTTCAATAGATCAATTTATAGTTTATTGATCAGGTTCTGAGGGCTCCCTGAGCTTGGGGGCCCCGGTGCAAGGCACCGTCTAGCCCTCCAGTAGTTACGCCACTGACTGCTAGGTTATTCGGGTATGAAGGGTTTTGTTATCTTTTTTACTTACAAAAATTTATCAAAACTAGATGTAACAGCAATAAATAACAAAAACAACTACTAATACAACAAATAACAACTATAACTATAAAACCAGTAACAAATAATAATAATTAACGAAAATAATAACAGGAAATAACAGAGAACGAGCGAAATTTATGTATCACACCGAGCATTTTAGGACACGAAAAAAAAAAAAAAAAAAAAACTATAAAATCAAAGGGCCTTCCGAATGTTTTCAAACCCGTCTATAGTCTCGTTTTACCTTGCCCGTCTTTAACCGAGAGCCGTGCAGCAGATAGCAAACAAACAAGATAAAAGAGATAGACAATATATATATTTTTTAAATTAAAAGTCTAAATCGGATTTTATCGCGTTTATTTGTTTAAAAACTTTACAGTTTAACGATTTTTTAATTAAATTAAATTATTTCCCGACGTTTCGGACCCTTTACAGCGTCCATGATCTCGGGGGACTGAGGTGGTGGGTTTCCGAATAATTAATTAATTGTTACATACCCCGCTTTTATACCCTGCGATAAAATCCGATTTAGACTTTTAATTAAATGAGTAAAATTCGCGTAAATATAAGAGAACAGCAGACTATATTTTGTTTGTTCCGTCGTCGATGATGGGCATTGTTTACGTTATCTTATACTGGTATCTTCTTTCGTTGAATGGACTGTACTTGTGTTTCCTACTGTAAAATAATGTTGATTTTTATGGACTTCTTGTCCGAAAGAAACGTTCTATTTATTTATTTATTTATTAAAATTTCCATCAAATTCTTACATTTTAATAAATAAAATAAAATAACAAACTATTGATAAAATATTATGTATGTCTCATTAATAAATATTATATCAAACATTATTTATATCTGGAAAAGTGCATAAATGATAGAATGAATGATAATAATAAACGAATTGTACAATATCTTGTTTCAGATATGTCTAATTTAGAGTTGGAAGATAATGAAAACATTTGTGGTGGAGATATTAAAAAATTAATATTCTCAGATCTAGATGTTAGCAAATATGAAAAGAAAGTTGGAGACCAATTTCTACTCACGTACCAAGATGCGAGAGAAGTGTTCTTAAGTTGTCAGAGTTGGTTAAATAAAGCAAAGGAGTATTATAAGTTAGATTCGCTAGCTTCAGATTATATTGAGTTAGTGCAAGATAGCTCGCAATCGTACTCATACCTTGCATTCTTCGAAGAAGATGATGAAAGACGAGCTAAAATGCATAAAAGAAGAGTTGATATGCTGGAAGATTTAATCAAAGAAATCAATCCAACATACTATCTTCAATATTGTCGACAACTCTGGTATGAATTAGGTGAAGTTTATTCAGAAATATTAAACATTAAGTTGGATAAACTCAATAAAACAAAAGAAAAACCATCACCTCATCATTTAAAGAAGATTAATATGTTGTGTGAGAAAAGCATTGAAAATTATGATAATTTTTTGAATTCTGTTAAAGATAAAAATGGTAAAATGCCGATTAAACTAGAATTTGATCTTGTAAGACCGGTTATCAGTGCATATGCTTTTATTGGTAGGAATAGTATGAAAAGGATTGCCGTTGATAAAAATGTACAATTGGTACACGTCAAAAAAAGCTATGATTCATATCAAGCTGTTGTTGATATTTGCAAACATGACAAAGAGGCCGCAAAAATGATGAAAGAGGAATACAGTCTGTGTCAAGAAATGGTTAATATTTTGCCATTGAAGATTAAAAAATTGGAAAATGAGCTAGTTGGGGTATAATTACTATGTAACGGTTGTAATCCATTAAAACTCATTGGTCTGTTTTGTTAATAAAAATGTCATTGTTTTTGACACATTACACAAAAAAAAAACAATCATGAAATCTTGTCTTGCACATATTTATAATAAAGGCTTAAAATATTAAAGCATCTAATAAATTGGGAGTTAAATTTTAAATATTACAACATATTAAAAAAAAATCTTATTGAAACAAGTGTTACTCCTTAGACTCTTGCATCGATAAAATATTTTATTTTAGATCATAAAATTTTACTAAATAGCTCTCATATGTAGCTGTTGCTTAATTTATACAAACATTTTTATGTATGTTAAGAATATGAATAAATGCTTTCACGTTTTTTTTTTTTTGTATACTTTTTACCACAAATCTATTTCATCATCATCATCATATCAGCCATTGGATGTCCACTGCTGAATGTAGGCCTCCTACGTCGACCCACAGAGTGACCGGTTCGAAGTATCCTCCAAATCTATTTAATACATCGGTATACATATCGATAAATCCGTTAAACATTAATAAACATTCGACAATCATTAGTGTCAGTCAGTAAGGAATTTACAAGCAGTTTTTTGACGTATTTATTACGCTGCAGCAGATTATTATCTGATTATAATAAGAAGACCGAGATTAAGTAATTTCAGCCATTTTTCATGTCGTTTGTATACTATAAGAAAGCTTTCGATTCGATCCAAACCTTGGTTAGTGCTGCAGTCTCTCCAGGTGTCACATTGACTACTATATCGAATTGCAGTGTTTGTATAATAACGCTAGTATCTTAGGTCGTGCTCCTGGCATATCACGAGAGCGATTCCAATGCAGTTAGGTGTGAGACAGAGAGATCTTATCTCTTCAAAACTGTTTATCACTGCAATGGAAGACGCTTTCAACTTTCTGAACTATAATACATCACTCACCTTCAATTTGCCGACGAAATGACAGAATTCCTGGAAGACCTTAATATGATATGCTCGGTGACCTCGATAAAATTTTTCAACGGGTGAACCTTAAAATGAACACGGACAAGACGATAACAATGTCAAATGTACATGTTGTGTCCGCCTGGATATCAGTCGAGAATTACATTCTCTAATTTGTTGACGAGTACATCTACCAAGGACAAAAAGTCCAATTTTGTAGGTTTAACCATGAGACAGAGGCCAATCGCGGAATCCAGTTTGGGTGGGAAGCTTTCAGGAAGTTAAAAGAACGTCTTTTCATCCGTCACACTTCAGTGTTGAGACGTGGTCTTTAAATATGAGCTTTTTAAACTAGTAGTTTAGTATTTCTCTAAGAGATCAAATCAGAAATTATGAGATCCGCAGACGAACGAAAGTTCCTGACAAAGACCAGCAGATTTGCAAATTGAAGTGGTAGTGGGCACGGCACAAAGCTAGTAGACTTGACGGCTGGCAGAAAGGTTCTCGAGTGGAGACCAGGTATCGATACGCGTAGCTTCGAACGGCCGTTCATGAGATAGATAGACAACTTGAGGAGAGTCGCCGGAAACCGTTGGACGGAGGCTGCTTAGGATTGCCGGTCGCTCTGGAGGTCGATAGGCGATGGCAACGTTCAGCAATGGGTATTCAACGGCTGATATGATGATGATAGTGATGATACATATATAGACTTTATACAGCTTAAATATAGGGGAGAGTTGGATAATACCGCGCGTTTGATAATTCCACGCCCTAGCATATTTCAAAAACTAAACGCTAATTGCGCTATCCAGTACTTAAAGATCACAGTCCGAGTCCTCTACCCCTCCCCGTGCACAACGCTAATTTACTCGGAGCAGCGATTAAGACATATCGTGTCTTACAAGTTTTTATTCTCGTTCCTTATAATTTCGCGGGCATTTTTGACAAGAGGTAAGCTATTCTATATTTGTATTGTAACACATTGATTACTTTTATTTTAATCCTAACATATAATAGAATTAATGACTAGATTGATTTGAATACACAATTAACTTGACTGTATTATTTTGAGGTTATAAAATGAAATAACAGAGTTTGTCAATTCCGCGCCCAGGGCGGGTATGAGTGAAGACCACGTACCGGCAAGCACAGTGTCGGACGGCCATCCACGAGATGAACAGACGACTTGAAGACAGTCGCCGGAAGTCGTTGGATGGAGGCTGCTTTGAACCGGAGTCGATGGGGGGAGGCCTACGTTCAGCAGTGGACATCCAATGGCCGATATGATTATGATAATTAATCTAGTCGTAAAATAATAATTATATCTAGGTATAGAGAGGAGTCTATGCTTCTTTTTCTACGAACGAGTTTATTCGACGTTGCATTTTTTTTTAAATTCTAAGTTTACTGATAGAAATTCAGGAAATTATTATGGGCACGGTTTTATCAGACCAGTCTGATAATACCACGCTTTCCTGTTTTTTTATTATTTTGCAATAATTAATTATTGTTTATTTTTTGAAATATTTTGCCATGATGTATGCGTAGCTAAATAAAATCTGTACTATTTACTGCATTTTTGAATATATATATCGAACCTTCTCCGAATTATAGGTCTAAGTTCTTAGAGGCTCGGTAATATCCAACTCTCCCCTACAGCTTTTAGTATAAAGGTGAACTGAATTACAGCCCGTGTACAGCTTGCATGCTACTTGGGCAGTTTCTTAGAAATACTCGTGAATAAAGTAAAGGTTAAAGAATCAAAAATATTTTTTTTTCACAATTATAATATACTAGCTGTTCCCCGCGGCTTCACCTGCGTTAATTTGAGGGAAAACACTAAAATATTTTGAAAAATTTTTTCTGAGAGTAGGTACGCGCCTCGATGGTCGAGTGGTCGCAAGCGTTACTGCCGTGCAAGGGTCTCAGGTTTGATTCCTGGGTCGTTCAACGTATTATTGAGTTTTATTTTTCGAAAATTCTCAGTAAAAGAGTGATCGTGTGTGTGTATGTGATAGTTCCACTTTTAAAGTAAATATAACAATATTTACTTTAAAACTGGAACTATGGCTAAAACATGTCTCGAGAAGAGAAATAATAATTAACGGAAGCTCTCATAAAATATTATTTTTTCCCGTTTTTGTAACATTTCTTATTATTGCTCAGACCCTATTAGTCGTAAAGTTATGTTATATAGCCTATAGCCTTCCTCGGTAAATGGGCTATCGAACACAAAAAGAATTTTTCAATTCGAACCAGTAGTTCCTGAGATTAGCGCGTTCAAACAAAAAAAAAAAAAAACAAACTCTTCAGCTTTATAATATTAGTATAGATTATGTTTATCCCAAAATAATCTTAATAAATATTTTTCTTATACGTGTGAAAAAATATACAAAATATAAGAACATTCGATGTTACATTATAGTATAATCAAATGTTTTTATTTTTAATTTTTTCCAAAAAGGTACGAATAATTCCATTCCAATAATAAGCACCAAGACCAGAAACAGATATTTGCACAAACTACAAATCTGATTGTGAACGGAAATAGAATTGACGGAACGGAAATGATTCTGATTATCATTCTTTTTGTATATACAACTAATAATACGTTACTTTAAATCCTTGTTTTCTTAAAAAATTATATGACATAGGGTACGGAATAACCTTGCTTTCAAAAAGTTTCCTATTTCCCCTTTATACCTTAATTCAACTTTTTTTTTGTATTTTTAACCTCTAAAAGACAATGGCATTAATTAATTATAAATTATAATTAATCATCGTCATAGAATAATAGTCAGTTGTATGAATTTGAGGTATCTCATCATAGAATGCAGTTAGGATGACTCGTCCTAGATGCTCTGCATCATGTGCTCCATCCGGAAGGATTTGGACACTTCTCCATAGACGCTGTTCGTTTTGTTTTAAATGAAGAAGCTTATGTTAAATGGATTGAAGCGTGAGACTATTGCGTACCGATTTTGATGACACATAGTAAGTTGTTCTCACCGATTTTTCAGATAGACCTGACCGTCGTTCTAGATAGCTCGAATGCATTTACAGTCTGCGTGTGTGTCACTGCATACTTTCCATGAAACACTGTGTGATCGCTGATTGATGTAGTAGAAGGCGCACCTAGTAAAGACTAGCCGTACCCCCTGAAAATACCCATCTTGACAAAATTTCAAGATGCAGTGTTTATATAGCAAGTTGTAAGAGTACTGTACTCTGTAAACAACCCATGGCTGAGCAAAGACCTCTTCTCCATATATAAGAAGGGTTAGAGCTTAATCTACCATGGTGCTCCGCTGCGGATTGGCGGCTAATTTCCCTACCATGAGTAACGATCGCTGTCAGGTGTCTATGATAACAAACAATAAATTAATAAAAAATCATTTAGGTAACTTCATTTAATATTCACTTTCATTCTGTAATTTTTTTTTAATCAAAAAAAGTATATTAACGTTGAATAAAATAGTTATACCTTGTACAATTTAGCTTGATCTTTTTGATTGACATAACTTTGCAATGACGAACATATTATTTTCTTAATTTAATGATTTTAAAAATTATAAAAACATTTAATAAATATCGATTACAAAAAATCATTATTAAAGATCATTTTTAAGTTATTGTTACGAACGAGGGTCCTTTTGATTGGGGTTTCTTTGGCTAGTGGTTGGGATCTCTTTAGCTGGTATAACTCTTTTTAGAAAAATAAGATTAAAAAAAATTGAATTCTAATTTGAACTACGCGTTCCATTGTTCCATCGACTGGCCATATAAGCCGAACGTCGGGAACACTCGGGGTCAGTAGTGTGGAGTAAAGTCAAGAGGAAAGAAGAGGTTAAAGGAAGAAGTTAAGAGGAAGCAAGACTACCTGCCCGTAACATTATTATTGTTGAATTTAAGTTTTTGTTTTGAACTTTTGTTAAACATGCCTAAAAGGGCGAAAAAAACTGTACTCAACAGTGAAATGCGTGAGTTTGTAATTCGCTTACGCGATTATTTTGAGCGTGAGTCACAAAATGGGGGACCATTATTGCCATTTTTTTTTTTTTTTTTTTTTATTATATTATGGGCTTACTCTTGACCTAAGTCTAGCTCGAGAGCAGAGACGAGGTCGAAGATGGAGCGAGCTCGCCCAGAAAATGCCTATTCACTCGCGCTTTAAATACAGTCGGGTTGTATGTACTTGGAAATACGGACGCCGGTAGGGAATTCCACTCCTTGGCCGTGCGTATTAAAAAAGATGATTCGAAACGCTTTGTACGTATAAAGGGTATATCGACCAGGTGGGGATGAAGGCCCGCGGTACGTCTGTAAGTCCGATGGAAGAAGGGAGATGGGGGTATGAGCTCGTGCAGCTCCAGGGCACACTCCCCAAAGTACAATCTGTAGAAGACCGTTAGTCTGGCAACTTTTCTTCGGTGAGCTAGAGTGTGAAGAGACTCTAACAAACTGGCGTCACCGATTAGCCGCTTGGCTCTGCGTTCCACTGAGTCCAGTGTGGCGAGTTGATATTTAGCTGAGCCATCCCACAAGTGACTGCAATATTCCATGCACGGTCGGACTTGAGCTTTATACAGTGTTAGAAGCTGTCCCGGCGTGAAATATCGCTTAACCTTGTTTAAGATGCCAAGCTTTTTGGCCGCAGTTTGCGCTTTGGACTCAATGTAATTGCCAAAGTTGAGGTTAGAACTCAACTCTATGCCAAGGAGGTGGAGGGTGTCGGACATAGGGACAGGTGTACCTCGGAAAGTTGGAGTCAAGTTAAAAGGACTCCGTTTAGCGGAGAACAAACAAGCCTGCGTTTTGGCGGCGTTGAACGTGACCAGGTTGCAATCACCCCATTGGGATACGTGACCTAGTATTGAGTTCGTTCGCTCTACCATGGCCTCTCTCTGGGAACGTATTACGTCCCTGTCGTCTTTTGCGCTGGACAGGTATCTCTCTATAACCGTGCTGTCATCTGCGTATCCAACAATGCCAGGTAGGTAGGTAGTATGTCGTTGATGTGGAGCAGGAAAAGGGTTGCAGAGAGAGTCTCAAGTGCGGCAACGTGTAGCTGACGCTTTGCTGATTGCATTAGCTACTGTGACACGAATCTCTACGGAAAAATATGGTAAAGAAGGTAACGAGGAGAATAAACTGTCGTCTCCTAATAAAAAACGTACGTACTCCTAATAAAATACGGCGTATCCAACCTATCGTCAATCTTGACGATTTTCAATGTGCGGCCATACGGAACCACATTTATGGTTATTATTCAAGAAAAGAATTGCCCACACTTGACAAGTTGCAGGTGACACTAAGAGAAGTTCATTTATATGACGGCGGTTGAACCTCGCTGTCAAAACTACTGCGTAGAATTGGATTTCATTACCAAAAATCCAACAACCGCAGGATTCTTATGGAAAGGAATGACTTTGCCCTCAAACGAGTTGATTTCTTAAGAAAAGTCAAAAATATTACCGATTGGGAAAAAGTTGTATTTTTAGATGAAACTTGGTTGAATGCCAATCACACTGTTAAAAAAACATGGAACGATGGTACTGCCCAATCGTCTACAAAAGTACCAGAAGGAAAAGGGGAGAGACTGATTGTGTTGTTGGCAGGTATTTGTGCAGATCGATGCAGCGGCTTTTGTCTTTTCTTAATATTTTAAATAGGAGAAGGATTTAGGCAATGAATACTCGTCGAGTTCCGATCAAAGACAACTTTATTTTTCTCCATTGACAATTGTATCATAGATGGCCATAGACTGTCACACATGGACTTAGTAATTAGGTACGACAATGCTACATGCCCCTTTTTGAAAGAACAATAAAATTTTAAACGAATGACATTGACATGGCATGTTATATTAAATTAAATTGACAGTTAACCTCTAATTACATATGGCAAGAGCCTAAACATAATTTGAAACCAATAATACTTACTACTTTTATGTCAGGATATTAAATTTACTTATTACAATAAAATTAAATTATCCGATTATTATTAATACTAACTACATTTTTCGTCAATTGGTTTACGTCAGTGAAATGAAATAATTAAGCGAATCGAATTACATCAGTGGAAAACTTAAATTATTTTTTTATACAATGTCATATTCTTCAATAAACTTATAAATCTAATCTCTTTGTATGCTTTATCAATCTACCCCTTGAACTATATCGAGGTTCCTTTTTCTGAGATGTTGATATGCAAGGTAAGTTATCATTGTTTACATTCTTATCACTATTACCATTAGATTCTGACTGACTTATACTAGACTTACTTTGGCTAGAATTAGAACTTGATACATTTTCATTTGACTGGCTTGACATAAGGCTTTCATTATCTGAACTATCTAGACTAGACTGACGACTTGACCTTTGACTCTGAAGTAAATACTCAGGTATGTAGTAAAATATACGATTATCCTCTCTTTCTACATCTTGACATGGAATTGAATTTTTGTTACACTGACTCAACGCTTGACTATGAGACATTGCTTTTGACTGACCGTTTGACTGATTGTTTGTGAATGCTTGACTCGACTGTTCTGACTGGAAGTTTGACATACTTTGACTTGGACTGTTTGACTGGCTGACACTGTTTGACTGACTGACACTGTTTGACTGACTGACACTGTTGGGCCTAGACTTTACATTACTACTAGATCTAGACTCTGACTTTGATAAACATGGTTTAAACAATTTAATATGTTGAGTATTTCGCCTATAAATTGTTCCATCCGAGTTTTTGACTAAATATGATCTAGGAAAATTAGTTTTAGACACAATTGTACCTTTTGACCATGACACATCATTTGGATTTTTCTTGAAAAAGACTGAGTCATTTGGCTGAAATTCCTCTGGAGCTACAGCACTTTTATTATAGTATGTCTCTCTTTTTGAAATTATTTCTGACTTATTTTTAGAGTGTTCTGAAAATTTGATAACTTTAGGCTTTAGACTTTCAGAATGAGTAGGCAACCTAGTTCTTAGCTTTCTAGACATAAGTAATTCTGACGGTGACTTTAAATTTCCTCTAGGTGTTGTTCTATAATGTAACAAACCTAAGTGAAAATCTGTACCTGAATCTTGACATTTTTTTAATATATTTTTTATTATTTTTACAGACACTTCGGCTAAACCATTTGACCTTGGAAAGTGAGGACTAGACACTATGTGTTCAATGTCCCAATCATTAAGGAATTTTTGGAACTCCTGACTATTATATGGCGGACCAAAATCGCTGACTAACTGCATTGGGATACCATGCCTCGAGAAGATTGACTTCAAATGCTGGATGACAGTTTGACTTCTATGATCTGTGTTCAATTGAGCAATTTCTATGTAATTTGAATAGTAATCTACTACTAATAAGTATTTCTTGCCATTGTAATCAAATAAATCTGTTGCCAACCTTTGCCATGGCAGGCTAGGCTGGTCATGTGACAATAAAATTTCTTTTGTTTTATTTGGACTATATGTCATACAAGTTTCACATTGTCTAACTTTCATCTCAATGTCATGATATATGTTAGGCCAAAAAACTAAACCTCGGGCTAAGTTTTTTGTTTTTTCTATACCCATGTGACCTTCATGTAAGATATTTAATATTTCTGTGCGCATTGACTTGGGAATAATTACAGACTGACATTTGAATAGAATATCATCAATGGCATGAATTTCATCTCGAATATTCCAGTAAGGTAAAGTTATAGGATCACATTGATTTTTACTGTTTGGCCATCCATTCAAAAAATATTCTTGTAATTTTAATAAAGTTACATCTGACTTAGTATGATCTTTAATTTTTTGTAATTTGTTTTGAGATATGGCTAAATTTGAAGATAGTAATTTTACTTGACAAACAATGTTACTTTCCAATTCATTTAAATCAAATTTTTCTATGGGGTTGTTTGATGATATTGGAGCCCTTGAAAGCGCATCAGACACATACATTTCAGTACCTTTTGTATATGAAACAATCAGGTCGTATGACTGCAGTGCAATCATCATTCGTTGCAGACGAGCTGGCACATCTGCCAAGGGTTTTTTAAACAATGTGACTAACGGTTGGTGGTCTGTCTCCACCTGTGTTGTTTTTCCATAAATATACTGATGGAATTTTTTACACCCATACAAAATAGCATATAATTCCTTTTCAATTTGAGCATAATTTTGCTGTGTGCTTGTGAGTGACTTTGATGAATAAGCAATCGGGTTTTTTCCATGAAAGATAACTGCACCCACCGCACTTTTAGATGAATCTACTGACATTCTAATCGGTTTATTAACATCATAATGAACTAAGACTGGTGACTGACTAATAAGATTTTTCAATTTATTGAACTCTTTTTCATGATTATCTGTCCATTGCCAGATATTTTGTTTTTTAAGTAGACTTCTGAGCAAATTTGTTTCATCGGCTAAATTTGGTATGTATGAACCTAGGTAATTCACCATTCCTAGAAATCGTTGTAATTCTTTAACATTTTCTGGTCTTTGCATCTTGATTATTGCTTCGACTTTAGATTTATCTGCTGAAATGCCATTTTTATTGAACACATGACCTACATAAGTTATTTCTGGCTTATTAAACATACATTTGGCTTTATTGAACTTTAGATTTACTTTACGAGCTTTTTTGAAAACATTTTCTAACCTTTCATCATGTTCTTTTTGACTTGATCCAAATACTAAAATATCATCAACAAAAATGAGAACTCCCGGTAAGTCTCCAAATAAATCTGACATTACTTTATGAAATATTTCTCCACTAGAGTTAATACCATATGGAAGCCTAAGGAATTTATATCTCCCGAACTGTGTGTTGAATGTACATAGTCTACTACTTTCTTCATCTAATTGAATCATCCAGTAACCTGAATTGGCATCCAATTTTGAGAACATTGAGGCACCTGCTACTTTAGATCTTAAATCGTCTAGAGTAGGATAAGTAAAATGTGGACGCTTTATAGCTTTGTTAAGTGGTCTAGGGTCTAAACATATGCGTAATTGACCATTAGGTTTCTCTATGGGAACTATTGCATTTACCCAGTCTGTAGGAGTTGTGACTTTTTCTATGACTTGTAACTTTTCCATTCTATCCAGCTCATTTTTAAGTTTTGGATGTAAAGCATAGGGGATTCTTCGGACGGGACAAATTCTAGGCTCAACACTTGTGTCAACATGTAAATGTGCCTTGTGAGGCAGACAGCCTAACCCTTCAAATGTATCAGAATAAGTTTCCAACAGTGATGTTACTGACCTTTGATTTGTCACTTCAAACAGCCTTTTGACAATGCCCAAGTCTTCAGATGTCTTCGCACCCAGTATGGTTGAACATTCACAATCCACCACAATGAACCTAATGTTGGCTTGAGTCCCATTTTCAAACATGCAAGTCAGTATTACACTACCTAAATTTTTTATTTGTTGTCCTGAGAATGAAAATATGTTATCAAATGATTCTTTGACTGGAATTTTAATGTTACTCTCCTTTTCTAATTTTTTGACAGTATAAATTGAAATAACATTTATTTCAGCGCCAGTGTCTATCCGGCTAGGCAACAGTTGATTTAGACATTTAAGATTAATTGTCCAATTATTTTTATTACATTCTACCTTATTTATGACTGCTTCTATGATAAAATTTTTTTGACTATGACTATTTTGACTAAAATTAGGGTCTGTTTCTGAACTACTGTATATTTCACTTACTTTTCTGCTGAGACAAAACTTAGCAAAGTGATTTGGCTTTTGACAAATGGCACAGATCTTGTCCTGCGCTGGACATTTGTAACGGTGTACCTGCCCACACCTTCTGCACGTCCCATTGCTGGCTTGGCGGCTACTTGATGCTGCTCTGCTGCGATCCTGGCTGGGTTGTCTTGGTCTTGATAATGGTCTTGACGGTCTTGAGGCTGATGGAGTTTTTTGTCTTGGCTGACGAGACTGTTTTGAAATCGTTTGAACTTGATTGTTTGATTCTTGATGTTGTGTTATTCTTTTTGATCTTGAACTGGACAATTCTATGGTTTTTGCTATTGCGACTGCTTCATTGACATCTTTTATTTCGTTATTTTGCAGTAATTTTTCTTTGATGTTTTCATTTTTTAAGCCAATTATAAACATATCTTTCACTAGGGATTCTTTTAGATTTTCGAATTTGCACGTGGAAGCTAAATTGTTTAAACACGTCACGTACTCATCCATTGATTCATCCCTTTGATGTCTAGTGAAAAAGTTATATCTCTCTACAGTTGTGTTTTTACATGCATTAAATTTTTCGTCAAATCTTTCTAGAATTGAACTTACGGTTTCTTCTGACCTTTGAACATTAAATGAATCATAAATTTCCAGTCCCTCGTCGCCTATCGCATTGAGTAATATTGCAATTTGTTTCTTTTCTGGAAGCTTTTCCAAATCATTGGCTTCACAATATATCTCATATTTTTGTTTCCATCTTCTCCATTTTTCAGAATTATTGTATTCCGTGCCTCCGCCATTTTGTACGCTTAATTTCAATGGCTTGAGACTGTTCGCGAGGATAATATTTTGTGTCTTTTCCGGCGTTACCATTGTTACTTTTCTTTTTCTTCTGACACCATGTGTTGTTGGCAGGTATTTGTGCAGATCGATGCAGCGGCTTTTGTCTTTTCTTAATATTTTAAATAGGAGAAGGATTTAGGCAATGAATACTCGTCGAGTTCCGATCAAAGACAACTTTATTTTTCTCCATTGACAATTGTATCATAGATGGCCATAGACTGTCACACATGGACTTAGTAATTAGGTACGACAATGCTACACTGATAATTTGCCACGCAGGTACTGCCCAAGGTTTTGTGCCAAGCTGTTTACTGGCATTTAAATCCAAAAAAACGAATGAGTATCACGAAGAGATGAACTTCGAAACGTTTTCGAAATGGTTATATAAAATGATGGACAACCTGGATGGTCCTCATATAATAATAATGGATAATGCATCCTATCATTCCACGCAATTTGACAAGGCTCCGACGATGGCAAACAAAAAAGCTGATATAATAAAGTGGCTCATAAACAAGGGCGTAAATGCCGACATGACAATGCTCAAGTACGAACTGCTTGGCCTGGTGGCCACACACAAACCGAGGGAGCCAGTATATTTACTGGACGAAGCAGCAAAGCAACGCGGTCACACAGTGATCAGATTGCCGCCCTATCATTGTCAATATAATGCCATAGAGCTAATATGGGCACAAATCAAAGGTCAGTAAAAAAAACTTTTTTCTTGATAAATTCTTTAACATCTATTTCATTAATAGTATTATTTTAACAATCACTTATTTCATTCACAGGAAATGTAGCACTTACTAATACATCTCCTCCCTTCACCGCAAACAAAATGCTCCGCTTATTGGAAGAAGCTTGTGGTCAAGTGACCGCTGAAAACTGGGCGAATGTAGTACGACACGTCAAAGAAGTAATATTATCGGACTGGATGCGCGACGTCCACTTCGACAATTTTATTGAACATGAAATAATAATTGAAGTTCGAGATGATGACACAAGCTCCGACGACTCTGGTGATTATTATCTTGGCTGTGCTCCTCTTCCTCAATAAAAACTGTTTTAAAGATAAAACTATTTTATTTTTCAACCTTAATTTTTACATACAGGATTATTTTTGGACCTCCCGTCAAATTTAAATAGGTGGTTCAGAACATGAAACTAAACAACTTTTCCAAAGAAACATGGGACGAAAAGTGAAAAAAAATTCGACCCTCCCATAGAAAACTGCTCGATCACGTGGTCGATTTCGTATGGAGGGTCTCATTTTGAGGTCCAAAAATAACCCTGTAATATTAATGTAAGTTAATATAGTACTTATTATGAATATTGACCCACCGTCGCTTATCTACCCAATGTTTTATATGTCTAGTGCAATAAAGAATTTCACAAATAATACACCACATACATATATTATATATTACATATATTTAAAAAACGTTATTTTTTGGACTACTAGATATTTTCTGTTTCCCATCACTAGCCCGTCTGTAAAAAATCAAGCTAACTACGAAAATTTTAAAACTTTTTATTGCTTTAAAGTAAAATTTAAATAGGAACACTGAAAATAATAGACGCTTGTACAATGTTACAACGGTCGAAACAAAAATCCGACCCACCGACGTAACATTGTACAAGCGTCTATTATTTTCAGTGTTCTTATTTAAATTTTACTTTTGAAGCAATAAAAAGTCCTAAAATTTTCGGATAACGCTTGAATCTTTAGGGACTTTTGTGTTATATGTATTTTTTTAATATTTTTACGATTTTTAAAATAATTTAAAATTTGAAAATAATATGTTCGTCATTGCAAAGTTATGTCGAACAGAAAATTTACATGTGTCAAAAAGATCAAGCTAAATTGTACAGGGTATACACAATAATACACAATAATTGTGTGACTGATCCCTTGACGCAGTCGGCTACTTGTCAGTGTCTACTGCTTTCTGCTCTAGAGTTGTGGATTTGATTCCGGCACTGAGTCTGGTTGTAATATATATATTTATATAATTATGTATTATTTATATTTATTAAAAATATATATTAGTCCGCTGTTACCTAAAACACAGGAATTAATCCTATCTTCGGAACAAACGACCCATAAGTGCTAAAAAAACATACAAAAATAAAAGTTATTTTCTTTATCTATCTACATATTGTTATTTAACAGTACTTAGAAATAGTTTTAAAAATAATAAAATTTACGATACACAAAACAATCAAAGACAAAGATTGGTAACATTTTGAATCCGTTTTTTATAGAAACCGTGTTAAAAGCTTATATTTCTTTTGATACCTTATATAGTTTATATATATATATATATATATATATATATATATATATATATATATATATATATATATATATATATATATAGTAAAAAGAATAACATTATAAAGATATAACTGGGATTTACTACTATGTATTTGTTTTTACAAGTAACCCTGATCCTGTAACCAGAAATAGACAGTAAACCTGACTATAGCAACAGCCGGCAACATTTTTATTAATTTTTTTAATTTCATAGAAATCCATAAAACGTAGACTATAAATTTAAAACAGATTTATATTTTTTTTTTTAAATAAGTAAAAATATTAATGAGTATTTCGATAGTGAATATTTGCTTCTTTTACTTTTAAAGAGCAGAAAGTACCTTGCTTTCGAAAAACCTTCACTTCTAAAGTAACTTTTCCTTTGTAACTTTTTTAAAAATTTGTAATATTTTTACAATAAAATAAACAGCTGCGACAATCATTATTGTTGTAGTCACAATAATGATGGTAGCGACATCTAGTAATGATAGCTGGGTAAACGTGAGGTCCCTCGCAGTGGAGTGCAGGTTAGAGGACTTGCCCCAGCGTACCACATGTTCCGTCCAGAATACGGCTTTGTCCATTGGCTCAGTTTCCCTGTCGTGCCAAATTTTAGACACATGACTTGCTTGCGCACGCATTCTGAAAATAAAATAAATTAACCACTCAACTACCTGAAGATTTCATCTGAATTAACATTAATGGTCAATGTTACGCTATTATGAGCCGTAAAAATTAGAAAATCAGTCATCGATCCTAAAAAGCGAGAAACTCTTAATGAGTGTAATATTTCATTTACAATGTCACTTGACTAAGATATTTATCTTATTTTATTTATTAAATTACAAAAATAGAATGACGTTGACCTTCGTTAATTATTAAATTACTTAAAATTTATTATATTAATAGTGACTACCAATATTTTTGCACAGATACCGATTAAATATAAAATTAGTTGTAAATAAACATTTAGTAAAAATATAGCTTAAGCACCAAAATGATCTTAGAAGAAAAAGATCTATCTTCTATCTATCATTGTTAAGCTCTATAATATGATTTTATTTAAACAATTTAGAAAATAAATAACAAGTATGCTTAATTAAAAAATCAAAAAAACCCGACTGCGTAAAATACTCTTATTATAAACAAAAAAAAAAAAAAAAACAATTTACTAGCTTTCATTTGATACCCATATTGCTACAGTAAGAAAAAAAAATTCAACTCACCCCCCTCATTCCGCCATTTGCGGGCACCATTTTGAAAATTTATATAGCCTATGTCACTACTACAATTTAGAAAAATCCAACGACACCTCATATGTCAAAAACCGTCCAGCCGTTTGGGCTGTAGGGTGTGCCAAAGCAATGGACATACATACATACAAACATACATACATACATACATACATACATACATACATACATACATACTTAGATACATACATACATACATACTTTCGAAAAACATAACCCTCCTTCTGTTGCAGTCGGGTAAAAATGAATTTATACATTAATTTAAAATATAAAATTTAGTTTCGAATTTCAGTTATTGATCTTAAGTCGAGGAAATCTTAATTGGTGTAATATTTCATTTACAATGTCACTGACTAAGATAAATTATAAAATTACAAAAATAGAACTATGTTGACCTTCGTTAATTCTAAAAATACTTTTAAATTTATTATACAATAGTGACTATATTAGTAATTAAAAATTTGTTAAGTTTCGTATGAAAATCTTTGTTTCCTCGCTACACGTACTTCTCATTTTTTTAAAATAAATTTTACCAGAACGAAGCCGGGATGAGTCGCTAGTCTATACAAAACACAATTTGTAAAGCTTTCTTGATTTTTTTAAACAAAAACTGCAAATATTTTTGCAAGGATATCGATTAAATATAAAATCGTAAAGAAACATTTCATAAAAATACATCTTAAGCACTTTGTTTTACTTTTTTCGAAAAAAAAAAGTAGTATTGACTAATCGTATACACCATAGATTATACACTTATATACTGGTAGTTTACACCGTGATTTACAGGATGGGTAACAAAAACAAGATGTCACGTCTGTCTTAAATATGACAAAAAACTGTTTTTTTTTTCTTCTATTGGATGAGGTGGACGTCGATTAGACAAAAAAGCACGACAGCATTGTCGTAGGTCAAGATCGCAACCGTACAGATTCTTATTTGTTGTTCATCGCTCACTTAGGTATATCGAATTAGAATACAATTGTATGTATTTTGAAGTACAGACGTATAATCGACTAAATATACATATACGTGATGACATTTAAAAACTTGCACAATTATTGAAATTTAAGCTCTAATATCGAAGGTCGTCTAATTTAATACTAAATATAGATGAAATAGCTTTATAATGTCAAGTATATATTATAAATGTAATTTTACCTTTTTAATATTGCCTTAATAATCATTTGATGTTGCGAATATTAGTCTCCTATCTACGATTCTAAATATTAGATCTTTTTTTTGACGACCGTTCTGGTGTAGTGGTGCGAGTAGTCGCCTCAAGAACGCGCCCGCTGTCGCGGGTTGATTCTCGCTCGAGACAGGTATTTGTATTTGTACAAATATTCGTTTCCGGACTGGGTGTGTATGCTTTTGGGTCTCCCCACTGTGCCTCGGAAAGCACGTAAAGCCGTTACTGGTTGTTATCATAGACACCTAATAACAATCGTTACTCATGGTAGGGAAATTATCCACCAACCCACAGTGGAGCAGCGTGGTGGATTAAGCTCCGTCTTCTATATAGAGAAGAGACCTCCGCTCAGCAGAGGGTTGTTTACAGGCTGATACAGTTATGGTGTATTTGTGACTGAAGACTTATGAACGCAACAGGCCGTGGGATCGAATCTCGCTCTTTGTTTCTAGAGATAGTTCCTTGAAGAGAACGTATACTTTTAAGCGTGGCGGATAAAGCTCCTATCATGTATAGTAGAACAGGCCTTTGCCCAGTAGTTGGACGTTAATAGGCAGTTTCAGTTCAGCTTAACTCAGTTAAAGTTGTGATAGTTTCGAAATTCAAATAATGTATAAAACAAAGATACCATGTGTTTCTTCTTTCCAAATCAGTCAACGGGTTTTGATAAGATTTTATTACGCTTAGAATTTTTTTCACGGGAACGTTTTTACTATTGATTGATTAATCTAGCTGATGTAAATCTATTTATTTATTTATTTATTTACTCTTTATTGTACACATACAAGTAAAAAAAAACTGTTTAAGTATAAAATAAAAGACTTATGTACAAAAGGCGGTCTTATCGCTAAGCAGCGATCTCTTCCAGACAACCAACGTCAAGGAGTTAATGTGATAAAAAGCTTTTTTTAATTCAAAAAATTTAAACTTTTGAAGGTAGAATGGAAAAGTCCACTACCACATCACCCATTGGATGTCAACCCCTAAACGTAGGTCTCCCCCGTCATGTCTGAGGGGGTTTGCCAATAGGTAGGTACTCCCCACGCTTGGCAGGCAGGTTGGGGAGCGCAGTGTGTTATAGCAGGATATGGTGACGTTGCTACCCATCAGCACCCTGATCGATGATCGAATTTACACGTGTCTTTTACCACACCTCGGCACGTGTAAATTAATTTTAATAATTGGAAAAACTCAACGTCTTGTAATCTAATAAAAAAACCATTTTCAATCGATAATTTGCTAGTTTTACATATAAAAAGATAATTTTTCAAGTCCACGATACATCTGTTTTGAATGAACTATTCCGATATATTCGGCACGCCATGTTAGGTATATGTGCGTTGAGCTTGTATCAAAACAACTACTGAATGTGCGTAAGAATATTACGAACGGGTTTCCAACATAAACAATTTTTTTGTCTTTAATTTAATATATTGTAATAAAAAATATCTGTATCAAAATTTCATGTGTTATTTTATGTTTATTGTTAAAACGGTTAAAATTATTGATGCTTGTACGAAGAGTATCACTTCACTAATGTACAAATAAAAGCTGCGAGCCTACAAAAAACACATCCCTACACTAAGACAAACACACACACACACATACACACACACACACACACAGATACAGACAAACACATAATGCTGTACACGATGATCTTAGAAGATTTTCTTCTAAGATCATTGGCTGTACAGATGTGTTTGGTTTTATTAGTTGAATTATTGCTTTAAAACGTTTAAAATAAAATACTCACTTATCACTGATTATAGTCTTCAAAGCGTCACTCAAAACATCTTCAGTGAGGTCCTGATAAGACAGCACGATGCCAATTCCCGCTTCGGCAGCGGCGGCCGCGTTGGAGGGCTGGTCTCCGAAAAAAGGCACCACGATCATTGGTTTCCCAGCTGCCGTCGCTTCCATCATACCGAGCATGCCTCCGTGACATAAAAACGCAATGACCTTCTCGTGTTCTGTAATATAAGAAGACGGATTAAACATCCAAGCTAAGAAGTTAATAAACAAACTAAAGACTAAATAACAAGCTAAGGACTAAAAAAAACTTATTAAATACTGATGCGCGAGATTACGATTGAAATTTTGCCCAGTGGTCTAGTACGATATTTGATATTTATAGATATTTAAATCTTAAAGTAGTTTTAATACTATCATTATATATAACCTTAATATGTGCATATATAACCTATTTAACGATATTTCTAAGTATATCTTAACAAAAATTGTACAACATGTAACATTGATTATGTAATATATGTACAGAGAATAATATATTTATGAGAGTAACCGGGGCAACCGTCCCGGGCCTCCACATAAGAGGGGCCCCCACAATAGAGACTTCGGAAAAAAATAATTAAATTCAGACTAGTAAACACTATATATTTCATCCGATAATTAGCGAGTAATATCGATAGGTAGAAGCGACGACTTTTTTAGAATAGGTATGTCGTATGTTTGTTTGTTTGTATGTTTCATGTTTTCGGCATGGTAGGTATTGTCGAGTAGGCAGAGAAGATGCCCTTTTTTTAAAAAATAACACATAGTCCGACGGAGTAAACATCATCGGTCTGAAGTTTTTTTCGCTTTATACTATTTTGGGGAGTAAGTTAGAGTCAAGGTGCCTCCACTCCTTTGTTGCCCCGAAGGCTCCAGACCTCTAAATCCGGCACTCTATGTTTATAAGGCTTTGTTCGCGCTGATTTAGATCTTAATCTCCTAGTTTATCTCTCTTAGAGTTTAATTTTCAAAGAGCTTTTTTATTTTTAATTATGTAGGTACTAAACCAAAAATATTTTTTTATACAAATAATTTTGTATACAAACTTATTTTCATAAAAACTTGTTCAGTTTGTCGATTGGTCATCGGATTATACCTCTATTACGTTAATCTGATTCATTTGCATGGTTATCTCAGTAATTTTAAATATTTTATCAATGTTAATTATATTTAAATATTTCTTAATTATGTTGTTCACATTTTATTAATAAGTATTTTGCAGATTATTCTTTCGAGGTTTATATAGTCATTTGATTCCATAATATATATATATATATATATATATATATATATATGTGTTGTATTGTGGTGTTATCTCTCCGAAAGTGTTTACTGTTGCATTGGAAAACTCTTTCAAGTTCCTGGAATGGAAAGTATTCAGCATTAATATAAACGTTGAGTACATCGATGGAGTTTCCTAACGGGTGGGCCTTAAAATGAACACGGACAAGACGAAAATTATGTCGAATGTCCGTCTTGTTCACCCCGATATCAGTTGGAAAATCTACTCTCGAAGTTGTTGACGAGTAGATCTACATTTTTTTTGACGCTGTGAAATGGGTTTACGCATCCCGCCACCCGAAGGCAACGGGTATGTGGGACTCACTGACTGCGAAATCAGAATACCCACTAAAACACAGCGGTGCCCTCATCGTCGTAGTAGGACGCCACGGGATCGCTGGCGCATGCCACCGTGTTGCCCCGACGGTTGGCCCGCCTTAGATGCGGGCCGCCTTCATACATAGAGCGCTCGCGGGCACCGTGAGTGCTCTATTTCCGCTGCACCAGGGGCCGGCGAACGGGAGAAACTACGGCAAGTCATGATGACATAGCCGCAGTATTCTCCGTGACCTGGTGCGTTGGGCTTTGGGGAGCGAGTTGATCTACCTAGGACAAAAGGTCCAACTTGGTAGATCAAATTTCGAGAGAGAGGTTAATTGTCGAATCCAGTTAGGATGGGTAGGATTCAAGAAGTAAAAAAAAAAAAAACGAAAATAAAAAACACCGACAAATATGTGTTACCAGTGCTGACATGAATTCGTGATATAGTCTCTGACAAGCTCCAAGTCGCACAGCGAACAATGTAGAGGACTATGCTTGGTGTTTCTGTGTGAGGACAAATCCAAAATGATGAGATCCGCAGACGAACGAAGTTTACCAATATAGCCCAACTGAAATGGTAGTAGCAGAGCATAATTATAGCTAGTATATCTCAGGGCCAGTGGAGCACAAATGTTTTCGAGTGGAGACCACGTATCTCCAAGCGTAGCGTCGGATGGCCGTCCACGAGATGAAAAGACGAGTTGAAAAGAATCACCGGAAGTCGTTGGAGGCTGCTTCGAACCGGTCGCTCTGAAGGTCTATGGTGGAGGCCAACTTTTAGTAAGAAATAGAATGGCTAATATGATGATGATGAGGAATAAAATTAGGGTAATTATTCGGAAGTGGGCCTCCTTCTAAAATCGGGGTAACAAACTTTTATTTTTATTTTTTATGCATAAAGAACATAAGAGAAAGCAATATTAAGGTGGCGATGAAAAAAATTTTTAACCCGATTGAAGGAGGAGCCTAGGTTGCTAGGTCTTTTTTTTTTGCTAGTTAGAACTAGTTCTTGCTAAATGCCTTAGTTAAAACGAGTATTAACGCTAAAAAAAGACCTATCAACCTATCAATTTTTTTTTAAATTTTTTTTTTTTGGGCGTGCGTCACCTTATTATTGCTTTCTCTCATGTTTATTATTCATTAAAAACATTTAAAAAAAATTTCAACCCGATTGAAGGAGGAGCCCCACTTCCGAATAATTATCAAAATTAGAGAGACAGTACTCACGCAATAATTCGTACTGCGGTAACCAATTGACTCTGAGGATGTTCCCCGCAAGAGTTCCTTCTTCGCCGCTGCCTTCGTATTTCCAAATAACTCTTTGTTTTAACTTCGAAAGAGCGTTAACGAAAATTTCTTCTCTGTACTTTGGTAACGATTTCGTTTTTATATGTGATCCGAAACTAAATAATATGACACCATCATTTGATTCATTGAGGAAATTCTCAATGAACTGTAAAAAATAGAACAAAAACAAGGTCAGATAACCGCTTCACTGATAAAATAATATTTCATTGGAAAATATATATTTTTTGGCATAATTTAGATTTTTAGTACACTGCTAAGAAGAACATGTGTGAGTCAATTAAAAGAAATAGCCAAATCGGTCCAGCCATTCTTAAGTGCTGCGAATTCAACGTTATTTTTTTTGTTTATTCTAAATAAAATGATATAAATAATATCAGAAAATATATAATTGTGACCGATTTTTTTAACTGTTTTAAGAACGTCGTTATCGAATTATATTTTTCCGGAACAGATAATTAAACAACTTAACAATTTTAATTACTATTTATAATTAAATAAATCATTTGTATTATTGAATGAAATATTTACGTACACTTAGGCGCAAACAAAATGAAAAATTTATATACAATTGTAAAGACGATAATAAAAAATAAAAATAAAATCGGCTAAGAAAAAGTTATGATGGCATTAACGTATAAGACTTTTATTTTTATCTACGCTTATATGTTGTAATGATTTTAACCGTCTTAAAACAAACAAAATCCTCAATAATTATTTTTTTATTAAATTTTTAATACCTATTTATAATAAGTACATATAAATTTTATGCCACTTATTTTTCTTATACAAAAAAAAAGACAATTATAATTCTAATATAAAATCAAAATAAGCGAAGTAAGTGTTATTTCAATGCGTCCTAACGTGATGTTTTTTAACCACAACTTTCTTCAACAAAATATAAAGCTACAAGAACCCTATAGCTTTCTACAATTGGATTTCTGATATTTCGAGATAGGCGAGTTTAAGGCCAGTATATTCGAGCGTTGTAGGTATTTAGCGCTACCTCCCTCCCCGCGCGACTAGTTACGCGAAGTCTCCGATCAAATGAACTCTCGATGACCCCGCGCGCGGCGAAGGCGCACGGAAATAATTAAATATATAATTTTACAGTAACTTACTAGGTTTTTTTTTTTTTTACTTTAGGTTATTTCATAATTCAGTTTTGTTTTCGATCCTGAAGGCACAGTATAAAATGCAACATAAACATTTAATACCTAAGAGAAGTAGATAAAAACCATTATTTAATTTTTTATGGGTTTATAGCTAAAAAAAAATTTACTATTAATATTTTAATTTATATTAATTATCAGTAATTTTTTTTTTGTTAATTAATACACTTTACAACATTTAATACCTAAGAGAAGTAGATTTAAACTTTATTTATTCTCTTAGGTATTAAATGTTTATGTTCCACCTATTACTGCCACCAGGGCCCTGCGCTGGGGCTCCCAAGCGGCGCATTCCTCCAGGGTGTGACGCGCCGAGTCGATTGGCGCGCTACACTCGTGGCAAAATCAGGGGTGGCTTCTCGCCTAGCGATTTGGTGCAGGTACTTACCGAAGCAACCGTGCCCGGTAAGCACCGGCGACAGCCGAAACGTAAGGACCCTATGCCGCCTGTTGACCCAGCGACGAAGGTGAGGACGTCGCTCTGTCCATTGCCTGTCTCAATTCGTTGTCGGCACCTCGCAGGTTAGTCCCATTGTCGAACCAGATTTGAGCAGGTTGTCCTCGTCGAGCTTTCATTCTTCTTAAATTCATTATCACTGAGTCTGTGCTCTGTGACGTCGCTATCTCTAGGTGGATCGTTCTTACAGTGAGGCACGTGAATACTGCCACGTAACGTTTCTGTTGGCTGCGTCCCACGGTGACTGTTAATGGTCTGAAGTAGTCCACCCCTGTGTATGTGAAGGGTCGCTGATGGTGAGCTAGGCGACACGCAGGTAGGTCTTCTGTTCTCGGGTGTGGCGGGATCGCTGCCCTAATCCGGCAGTGTAGACACTGTGGAAAGAGCGTTCTTGTGCCGGGCCGCAGGCGTAGTATCCAGGAGTGCTGTCGAAATTCGTTCACAGTCGCCTCGACTCCCGTGTGATGCCTCGTTCTATGCATCGCTATGATCCACAACTTCACTGTGTGATGATTTCTATCTAGTATCATCGGGTTTTTAGATGGCGTTGATAGTTGCTCCGCGGCGTTAATACGACTACGGACTCGGAGGGCTCTCTCTGCACACTCGATGCTCAGCTGCTTGAGGCGACTGTTTCGGGTAAACGACTTCCCGTCTTTAATGCTTTCTACTTCATTTGGGAAAGATTCTTCTTGGACTGTTCTCATGAATAGGTCTTCAGCTTTCCTGATAAGTTCCGCGGAGACCGGACGAACCTCCAAAGTTTCTTCGAGCTCTACTCTTATTTTCTGGCGTGTGAGACTGGAAAAGGACGAACAAGAAGCTGAAAAGCTTCTTGTTCGTCCTTTTCCAGTCTGGGTCTTTTAACGCGCTTTTCTTAGTCCTTTTATAGTTGACTCGTTGTGTATTGGCTCGACAGAGTTCTATAAACTGTAGCACTCGAGCCGTCGTGTAGCGGAGTCTGTTCCAGCTGGAGTACCGTGTGCAGTCTGGTAACCCTTCTTTGAGTCGCGGCTGTTTACGATCGGTGACGTGATGAGTTTTTTCTTCGCCTGTAGGTTCGGTTGACGACGACAAGGCGGACGTTTCCGTGGGCCAGGTGGACTCCGGATGATAAGGAAATTCAGGACCTGTGTACTATCTGTGACCACTGCTGAATCCCGCTGGTACGTCCCGCGCCGCGTCGTCGGCTACGTTTAGCCTGGTTGGGACCCATCGCCATTCGCTGACCGTCGAAGAATCTTCAATTGCCGCTAGCTGCTAGCTAGCCGCTGTTAGGTGAAAATACTAATATAACTTATTGAAATTTTGGATATACTAATATATCGGTCTAAGATATCGATGACAATCATTATATTCTAGCTAAAAATAGATTGAGTGTTCATTAAACTTACGAGTACTTATCTGATCGCTTTTCTAAGCTTACGTAGTTCACGTCTAGATATTTTCTTTTTATTTCTAGTTTTATTCCCCATTTTATATCTACACTACACTGCTATACAGTAAAAACACTTCCAACGTTGTTAGAGTACTAACTAAACTAATCTAATAAAATAATCAATAATAATCTATACTAATAGATAAAACTGAAGAGTTTGTTTGTTTGAACGCGCTAATCTCATGAACCACTGGTTCAAATTTAAAAATTCTTTTTGCGTTGGATAGTCCATTTACTGAGGAAGAATTTAAGCTATATAACATCACGCTACGACTAATAGGGGCTGAGTAATAATAAGAAATGTTACAAAAACGGGAAAAAATAATCTTTTTTGAGAGCTTCCGTTGCGTCCTTTATTATTTCTCTTCTCAAGACATTTTTTAATTATAGTTCCACTTTTAAAGTAAATATAACATCACTCTTTTACTGTAAATTTTCGAAAAAAAAAACTCAGTAATATGTTGAACGACCCAAGAATCAAACCTGAGACCCCTTGCTCGGCAGTAACGCTTGGTACCACTGGACCAACGAGGCGAAAATATTTAAGTAGGTTTTTCCCTCAAATTAACGCGGGTGAAACCGCGGGGCACAGTTAGTACTAAATAAAATTATCCAATCTATTTCTCAAACCACACTATTCATTCTCTGAGGATAGAGAGGTTCACTGGCGCTCGAATTCCTAAGAGACAAGACCGGACCCTATACATCGGTTTTCACACAAGAGGAAAAGAAGACGTTGATAGACAAGGGATACGGCACCGGACAGGGATCGAGCGTCATGACTATCCACGAGGCACAGGGACAGACACGCGAGGCAGTCATCATCGTCCAGACAAAGACTAGGAGGCTGCGGATTCATGACAGTGTTCCGCATGCTGTGGTTGCGGTGACCAGGCACACAAAGACCTGTGTCTACTACACCGACGACGGTGGTGATGCAATCGGTCGTTTTGTCGGCCTCGGTGGAGGCCACAACAAAGGAAATACTCGAGCACACCCTCAAGATGGCTATACATAAAAGAGACACCGCCGTCATTGAGGATGTGCTCGAACAGCTTCCCTCGGGGGATGGCTGCGGCAGAGTCTCCAATAAATAATACAAAAATAAAGAGCCCAAATGTAAATGTAGACAAGCCGTAAAAATGTGGTGGCTGGTATGTATGTACTAACAAGCAATGAAATATTAGATTATATTAGATCAAGGAATAAACGCATGTACATAGAAAATAAGAAACATGATGTAAATAGATGTAAGAAAAAAAAAGACAAAATAAAATTATATATATATTATATAATATACCGCCATAGTATATGTGTGTGTGTGTATATATGTATATGTATATAATATATGTATGTGTGTATATTTGTATATGTAAATTATATTTGTAAATAAAGATTATGTTTATTAAAAATGATTATATGTATGTAAATATGATTATATGTATTAAAAAAAATTATAATAATAATAAATAAATAATGGTCAGTAAACGGACTCGCGTCATAGAGATCCTGACAATAAGTCTAGCTAATGTAAGTCTAAAATAGTACGCATGAAACTATATTAACAATCTTATACATTTAATTAAAAAAAGGCACGGGCAAATATAAGCCCGTGGATATTTTTGTTATAAAAAAAAATCCAATCTTTAGAGGGGGGGGGGGACGCCGCCAGACAGCAGAGATACAGGTCCTGCTTCGATGACGCCTCGCAGGCAACTAAAGCGAGGCGCGCGGGCCGTTTTCTTATATAATTTAAATATTTAATATTTAAAAAAAATAGAAACATTTATTTAAAAAAGTAACCGTTAAATGTTCTACTAAAAGTTATTACCTATTTTTACATGTGAATATTGTAACTTAAAGTCTGATATTCTTCGAATACAACTCGAAAAATAATCAAAAACATCCTTTCTTTGTGTTTTTTTTTTATCGAGTCAAGTTACAATTATCGTGTTTTGAACCGTTGAATAATCAAGAACGTTTGTTAAACTATAACATATATTTTTAACGGATCAAAAAAATGAATATTACTATGTTTAAAACTCTATCAAAAACAGGTGATTTGGGATATACTGGCCTTAAATAAATAAAATAAAATGTTTGATATGTTTGTATACAAATATAACTTATTATATTTATCATACCTACACTTCTAAATTGCATTTCAGTCGAATGGCTCTTATCTTTTCTCTCCGAGTTAAAAGTAAAATCCAAATAAGTTAGAAGTATAAAAAAAATCTTAAGCACGGCATATTACCTTCGGGATATGTTGTTTCTGGAAATCCAAATGTAGCCCCCCAACTTCCACTAATGCAGGCACTAGAGGCTTAACTCCAGTAAGAGTATGATACGAATTCGTTAGAAGCAAAGAAACGTTTTTTCCTAATTCAACCAAGTCCGGAATTTTGCCAAACTTTTTTTCAATAATCTCTCTCTCCTTTGTTTGTATTTCATCATAAAACCATTTCTTCAAAACGACATTAACCAATGTATTTTCTAAGCGATCCATTAGTGACATTCGTGATGATAAAGGTGCTGTGATTATGGGCACGTACGATGGATTATCATTAGCACCTATCCGTTCCGCTGTCCAAGGCATAGGAGTGCCAGATAATATAGATATCACTGGTGCTGTTACTCCATACGCGTAAAGGAGACCGAGCATACAATCACTTGTAAAATTTTCTAATATAACAGCATCATAATCTCCTTTTAAAGCATTCGATAGCGGTGAGAAATTTACAAGTTTTTCACATATGCTCAAAGACGCAACCGCAAAGGGTCGAAATTGTAAAACTTGCGTCATCATCCTTCCTAGTCGTGGTATTTTGTTCATTATATTGGGGGTTTCAAAGACGTTTAAATCGAACGATTCAAGACGTAATTCAAACATACCTTGAAAACTGATATCATGGTAATTTGGTGGAGGATTTTTCGAGGGATAAAAAGACGCAACAGTCAAATTGTGTCCTCTCTCTGCTAATTTATGTAATAGAGGTTCGAAAACCATATGATGACTTTTACCCGTATGCGGAAATAAGCCAAGAATATTTGCTGTATTTACACTATAAAAGTGTATTAAGAGAGTAAACAAATAGATAAAGTGTAACATGTCACTTGCTTCCCTCTGCAACCACTACTGAATCTTAATCTTAATTCAACTTCACTAAGCCGTGAACAAGAGACCGTAGCTAATTTATAGATTTAAATGGCCATGAAGCGAATGGTACTTGCTACACGAAATTATCAGTTTTATACATTTTATTTAAAAAAAAAGTACTCGTGAGTGCAGGTCCTTTAAAAGTTTTTGAAAAGGAAGTCAGTGTGGCGTCAATGTCAATATTTTTATTTGTTTCGATTTTTTAAATTTTCACGATTTAAATATAAGTCACTAATTAATTTCATTGTAAATAATAATTTTAAATATCGAATGCAAATATATCGCGTATAACTTTTTTTTTTAAATATAGGTATTGGAGAATAATATTTAATGTGATTTATTTATTTATATTTTATCTCGATGAGGCTCGTAGATTAATGCATATAAATTTGTATTTAAAAAAAATAAGTTTAACGGTACACAATTCTACAGTATTATCAGGATTATTCTCATTATAACTCATATACTCTATTCGCGCCTCGCTGTTTTAACCGCGTAACTTCGAACCCGTTGGAATGTCGGGTTAGCCTATGTGATTTTCTGGATCTCCGAATAACTAAAGTTCAACGTTGGCTGTTAAAAAATGCAGCAGCGCTAAGTTCGCCTTTTGTTAATAATTATATAAATAATAATAAAAATATAAAAAAAATCGTACCAAGTTTCATTGCATAGGTTCCGTAGTTTTTGCGCGAGAGACAAACAAACATCCTGGATGGATGAATTTTACCATTTGTAATATTAGTAGTTTAGTTAGTTTAGTATTAGTAATATTAGTAATATTAGTAATATTTGTAATATTAGTAGTTTAGTTAGTTTAGTATTAGTAGTTTAGTTAGTTTAGTATTTATTTTTTTTAGTGTATTTCAAGGTATGTTGGGCGAGATTCAATAAATGATTGCTGACTGTTTTTCAGTTAAAACCTCGGATGAGATGATGAGATTCTAGTCAAAGTGAAAGTGAAGAATTTATCAAAGTGGATAATTTCCATAAACAAATAAAATAATGCAAGCGTCTATTAATACTATTATCGGAAGACTTATTTTTTTATCTCAATTAAACATATTAATATTTATTTTGTTTTATTGTTAGGTTGTTAGCTTTTTTTCTTTTTCCTTTTTTAAATTAGTAAAAAATAATTAAGATTATCGTATCAATAGCAACAGAATAAATTAATTTAAATCTGATGTCAATATGTTTTGATCTCATTGGATTCGAACCGGTGTTATGTTCTTTACAATAACAATAAATAAACGTCTCATACTCAACCATCTCTAGGATGAAACTCTGTGTCAAATCCCTGAGAACAACGGCAAATTTCTGTATAGCCTATACAACCATTTTTCATGAGCGGGGATTGAGGCCGCGACCGCTAGCGCGGCGGCCAGTCGCTGTGACCAAATCACTAATTCATAGTGAAATCAATGATGAAAGTTATTTTAATCGACATTTATATTGACATCATGATCATTGACTTGCTTACGTCGATCACCAATGGGGAGTTTTTCTGTATTAGTCAGATTCGGTGTAACCATTCCTCACACTAATGTCAGATGCTTTAACTGTTGAAGGACAAAATTGATTTTCATAAAGAATATAATATAAATATTATACAGAAATTAATTAATTAAAAGAGAATACATTTTTAAATTTTAATTTCTTATATGTATATTATTATGAAAAATTTGATGTGAGACGTTAGCGCTGGAATTTACCTAAGATCTTTCTAGAAACCGTCTCCCATTTTTGCTTACTTTATTTTTTTATTCGCAATTTCACAGATAGATGCATCGTAATTAAAATATATAGGGCCTATACTTGTGATTGAAAATATTTTTTATAATAGTACTCAATAAAGAAGTAGTTATATAGACCGTTTCTTTCTTCCTATCTACCTCCTACCGAGTAAATCCTACTGATAAACCGTAATCCGTTCCTTTCGACCCATATCCTCTCTTGTGGATCTCATATTCATATACAAACACGCACATATTATACTCTATTTGTAACGACGGTGCTTTCTCTCTCTCTAATGACAGCTCCTCCAATCCTTCATCAAAAATTTTATCCTATTAGAAGCTCTCCTTTTAATTTCTCCTTCCCTTTCTACTAACACAATAGCACCGATGAATTTTTTTCGTGTTATCTTTGTTGTGGTAAAAATATAAGGGAATTGAATATATAATCGTCTTCTTATGACTGACTGAATAGATAATTTAGAATTTAACAAATTTCATTTATGTATGTTTGAAGTCACAAAAATAAAATATAATAGATATCTTACTGTTAGAAACAAAGTTTTGACTGACCCGTTGGCGCAGTTTGCAGTGACCCTGTTTTCTGCTCCAAAGGTTGTGGGTTCGATTCCCGCCCCGAGTCTGGGTGTAATATATGTTTACAAATATATGTATTATTTATAAGTATATTTATTTAAAAAAAAATGTATATCAGTCGGCTGTTACCTAAAACACATGCATTAAGTTGCCTGCCTTAGGAACAGACGGCCTTGTGTGTGTGTGTGTGTGTGTGTTAAAACATATTTATTTATATTTTTTTATAAAGTTTGGATAAGTAACAAGTACCTTTTTAGTACTATTGACAGTGATAGGATATCATCATCTCATCTTATATACATAAGATAGTTTTAATTTTAAGTACATCTTTTTACGTTCGTATATAAGTACACACACACACTTTTTTTATTAACTTTATCTATATATTAAATACGAAATTAATGTCGGTAAAATAATTAAACCAATAAATAGTATATATACCTAATAATATTTAATATATATCATCGGCGAAGGTTGGATGAGGACTACGGACAACCGTGACATTTGGCGCGAACTAGGGGAGGCTTATATTCAGCAATAAACTGCGACAGGCTTAAGCGAAGCGAAGTGTGAAAATTAATGAACCATAAAACACAACTACAGTTGAATTTACTTGAGTTGGAATTTTAAGCGATTAATAAAATACATAGACCATAGTATAAAATATCGCATACAAATTCTCGACGGAATCCTAAGTAGCCTGGGGTCGACCACTGCATCTTGTCATTGCAAACGATGTGTGAAATTTTGTTTATATTTTGTTGCTGGTTTTTTTTTTGAGCATATTTGATGTCGTTTCCGCTGAGCAACAAAATATATAGCTGAATATTGTCATTGGAAACTATGCGTGAAGGTAGGAGGGTTCACCCTGGTTTACAGTAACTGGTCGTAGTCTTCTCCCGATTTTTATTCTGATTCCTTTTTTCGGAAAAATTTTCAGCAACAAATGCCTGCCTGCTTTTTCATGCAATAAAATTTCATTTCGAATGCTTATTTTGCTTGCCTATAGCAAGGAGATAGGAATATTCTTTTATAAATCAGCGTTAGCAACAAAATTAGTTTTTAACAACTATTTACCTACTATCTATAGTGAAAGAACACGTCTCAGATCCGTACCTATATAACTGGTAACACACATTAGTCGACTTTCGACTTAAGGCATTGATATATTACGGATTTTAGCCGTTTTATAACTTCTCGAATGCAGCCCAAACTAACTGGATTTGACGATTGACCTTTCTATCAAAGTCGAACCTACCAAGTTGGATCTTTTGTTCTAAGTAGATGTAGTCGTCAAAACTTCGAGAGTGGAATTCCCAACTGATATCAGGGTGAGCACGACCTGGATATTATACAGGATTTTTATCTTGTCCATCTTCATTTTGAGAATTTTGGGCCCACCCGTTGGAATACTCAATCTTCCTCAAATACATTTAAATGTATTAGGGGAGAGTTGGATAATACCGCGCGTTTGATAATTCCACGCCCTAGCATATTTCAAAAACTAAACGCTAATTGCGCTATCCAGTCCTTAAAGATCACAGTCCGAGTCCTCTACCCCTCCCCGTGCACGACGCTAATTTACTCGGAGCAGCGATTAAGACACATCGTGTCTTACAAGTTTTTACTCTCGTTCCTTATAATTTCGCGGGCATTTTTGACAAGAGGTAAGCTATTCTATATTTGTATTGTAACAATTGATTACTTTTATTTTAATCCTCACATATTATAGAATTAATGACTAGATTGATTTGAATACACAATTAACTTGACTGTATTATTTTGAGGTTATAAAATGAAATAACAGAGTTTGTCAATTCCGCGCCCAGTGCGTGTACGAGTGAAGACCACGTACCGGCAAGCACAGTGTCGGACGGCCATCCACGAGATGAACAGACGACTTGAAGAGAGTCGCCGGAAGTCGTTGTATGGAGGCTGCTTTGAACGGGAGTCGATGGGGGGAGGCCTACGTTCAGCAGTGGACATCCAATGGCCGATATGGTTATGATAATTAATCTAGGAGTAAAATAATAATTATATCTAGGTATAGAAAGGAGTCTATGCTTCTTTTTCTACGAACGAGTTTATTCAACGTAGCATTTTTTTTTTAATTCTAAGTTTACTGATAGAAATTCACGAAATTATTATGGGCACGGTTTTATCAGACCAGTCTGATAATACCACGCTTTCCTGTTTTTTTATTATTTTGCAATAATTAATTTTTGTTTATTTTTTGAAATATTTTGCCGTGATGTATGCATAGCTAAATAAATTATGTACTATTTACTGCATTTTTGAATATATATATCGAACCTTCTCCGAATTATAGGTCCAAGTTCTTAGAGGCTCGGTAATATCCAACTCTCCCCTAACTGTGAATTAATACTACCCTTCTAACGCCATTATTCAAAATAAAAAATTCGAATTACAATAACTATTGATAATGTCAAGCGATTTTAATGAAACAAAGACTAAATGTTACCTCGAGATAAGTATGTTTTGAAATTTTTTTTAACCTACACATAGTATTTTAATAGATGTGATGTGCGTTCAAACATATAGTCAGACAGATAGACTGACATACAGATATACATTCTTTTAAATGATAGAAATGTTCTCAAAAAATTCTGAAGAAAGCAGACATGTTAAATTTTATATACTATTATATGCCTAGATATATTATATTTATATTTTTTACTAGCGGCCCGCCCTGGCTTCGCACGGGTATTTAACTAAAATTTCAATTCAATTTTTGATCACCTACATCTGCGTCGATACTGGAAAATATTTTAACACCGTTAGGGGATGAATTTTGATAAAATACGAAACACGTCTTCAATTAATTCTGTTAAAGAATATTTATGCAAAATTTGAAGTAGATTGGACCAAGGAATCACGTTGTCCTATACAAACTTTGCCTCCCTTTTTCACCCTCTTAGGAGTAGAATTTCGTAAAATTCGTTTTTAGCTGATCCCTACTCGGCAAAAGGAATATTCTACCAAATTTCAAGTCTCTAGGTCTTATAGTTCCAGAGATATCGTGATGAGTGAGTGAGTGAGTGACCTTTCGCTTTTATATATTAAGATTTTGTAATCTTAAATAGCTATAACCATCCAACTTTGTACAATCAACAAACAAATAACGACCAAATATTTTAACAACAAAGAAACAACCAAGACCTTAGTACACTAAGGTATAAATGCAAACAAAAAAAAAGTTTTATTAAATACGGGCGAGGGTCATTCTATGGCCGAAGTTTTGGACAGCGTGATTCAAAAAATCATATTACGTATTCTGCGCCATCTATCGTATAATGGTAGAATATTGTTTTTATATTTAGTGACATTTAACATAATAGTATATTAATTGAAAATGATGTTTATCTAAAATATTAAAACGATTTCTATTCCTATCCGACATATTTAGTAAGCTTTTAAGTTTAACAAAATAATAACTCAAAAATAAGTTTTGTGAGTTTTCAAGATTCGTTAGACCAGATGGCGTTGCGTTGTACCTATTTCTATTTTCTTAAATATTTATTTTTAAATTTAATTACAATTAAATAAAAACTAAATGTTACCGTGAGTTATGTATAATTTTTATGTATTAAAGTTATTTACTTTGGATTTGTACTTTTTACGTGATACGCGTACAAGGAAAAATGTTACAAGAAATGGCGCTGATTGAAAATTAAATCGCGCTTGTAAAATTTATTCTTGATCATATATAGTGTATTATAAAAAGGACTCGTTAACAGATTTATTATATGTATAGATTATATTCAAAAACTTCTAAAAACGGATTTTTGAATAGTAACTGGGCAAATATTTGAAAATGTGCAAATCGCGCGGCGGTTCTTAAAGAACGAATGCGGAATATGTATTTTTACTTTTGTGAATTATTTATCATGTAAAAAAGTATCTCAAATATGGAGCGATAACTAAAAATCTTATTTATAAATTGAGTTTAGAGATATTACAAATCAAAGTGCCAAAATCTAATTCCCGTTTGTGTCCAATTCTCCATTTTCAATCAAAAATTATCCTAAAATTGTTAAATTCTTCTTGAAGATTATACTTTTGGTTAGATATTCATAAACTTAAGTTGTTAATGAACACATAAAACCATGCTATAACACGTAAAGAACATAACTTATTAAAAATAAGATCAGTTAAAAAATGTCCATCGACAACTTGCTAATTACCGTTTGGGAATATTCCGTAATGATTTTTCTTGTAAAAACTGGAATATTCCAACCCAATAGTACATAGCCGCGTGGGTACCAGTCAGTGTCTCCATATGTAAATCGAGAGTTACCGTGTTGCAAGGGTAAAAATACGGTGTTTTTAGACAATATTACGGTGAATCGACTAAATGTGTACCGTGTAAATTACCGTGTAATTTTTGAAAGGAAAATAACAATGTGAATCCAAATATACTTGTTTTTTTAATAATTAACAACAAAAAACTTTAAAAAACAATGAAATATGCATAATTAAACATTTTACAGGCTGATAGAGTACAGTACCTAAGATTAACATTTCACTCCTTCCCGTTAATATAAATAAGGATGAAAATAGATTGCCGCGGTTTCGTTATTTTTTTTATCTTTGTGTGAGTAGAAATTTAATAGACGTGTAGATATTCAGGGAATCCCAGCGACCAACAACAGTGTTGTTACAAAAATATGTTAAGTTGACCAAGATTCGTTTTACGTAGTGTATGTGGTAATATTTTCAACGTAGGTAATATATTATAGATATAATTTTAATACGGTGAAGTACGACACGGTAATAGCTTATTACCTTGACGGTAGATTAAGACCAGATTACGGTGCATCTACGGTAATTACCGTGTACATATGGAGACACTGGTACCAGTCAGAGCTCGGACACCGAGCGAAGGCTAGTGTCAAAGATCAGTCTTTTTGGCGCCAATTGTGATTATCTCGTCCTCAAAGTGTTTTTGTAAAAATATTATCTAATACCCATTTATTGTTTTTTAGGCAAGTGATCAATTACATATTTTTGATAACATGTTTTATGTAGTCCTTATAGTGACTCCTTTTGGATTTTGAGAATAGAATTAGAATGTTTCTAACAAAAGACTGATTTTTTAAGAAAATAGTTGAAATACTACTTACCATTTGCCTCATTACCGATATTTGCCGTTCGCATAAGCGAATGGTAATTAGTTTTTTTAGAAATGGTAATTATGTTAAAATTTCGTCATAATTTGTAACATCATTTTTGGTCTATTTTGAAGTCTTGGTCTATTTTATTATAGAAGTAGCGCCCTACTGAAAGGCTTTTGCAGCCGAATTGGGCGACGTGCCGAGGAAGTACTTCTCTTTCACTTAAATTGTGGTTTTTAGCCACGTTTCGTACGGTTTGTGAGAAATTCGGATGGCTTGACTCCCTCTCTACTCCGTATCCCTAGTTCCTTTAGCTATTACACGAAGAATTAGCACGTTGAAGTGGCAGTGGTCAGGTCATATTCGCCGAAGAACTGATGGTCGATGGACGGAGGACAGAAGATGGTTTAATAAAGTTCTAGAATGGTGGCCGCGTTTGGGCAAACGCAGTGTTGGTCAACCGACAATTAAATGGGATGACGATTTCCGCCTAGTGGCCGGTTCAGGTTGGATGAGATTGGGCGGTTTGGCGTTCAATAAGGAAGGCCTATATTCAACGGTGGATTAACACGGGCTAATGATGATGATGATCACCCCTGTTCCCAATCCCCCCTTCCCATTGGTTAAAGGCCGTCAATGCACTTGCAATCCTTCCTGTGTTGTAGATGTCTATGAGCGTCGGTGATCACTTCACATTAGGTGAGCTGCATGCCCGTTTGCCCACACTACTATTAAAAATATATATATACTATTTTTTTAAACCATGAAAGTCGTCTGTATTTTGCCAGTTCTTTAAGTGTAAATGTTCATTGTGTACCAAAACAAAAGTACATGTTTCCTGGTTTTTATAACAGGGTTCACCATGCCTCGAAAGAAGCAAACAAAAGAAGAAATTCTATCAAAAGCTCAATCACCTCGAATAAAAAGATATGCCATGATTAAATCTGGTCCAGTAAAATATGCCATTGAAAAAGAGAAAGAACATCCAGATATACCTGAAAATAAAAGAAAGCAAAAAAATACTTAGTATTCAAGAACTGACACCTAGAGCTAGGCGCTTTTATGGGACACAACCTGCGTCGATACATTAGTTCCGTCTCACGTCAGGGAGACAGCCTTAAGAGTGGGAGCCGCTGCGGAGAAAGCTGAAATGACTAACACAAATATTTGTAACTTATCCCATGTTACGTTTTTGTGCCTTTTACAGTCGAAACAATTAGATCTTGGAGTAGGAGTGCAAAAAAAATTGTAAAAGAATTAACTCCACGACTCATGACCAGTGACAGGAGGGTTGGTGCATTTTTTGTCTTGCACGGTTTTTGTCACTTGTAAGATTTTGCGTCAAATTTTCACGAGTATTGTGAACTAATGGCGTATCCCACAGTTTTTGTTTTGTAACTTCCTTGGGGATATCGTCATTAGGTCATATCAACCTCCAGTTTTCTACTGCGTCTGTAGCATCTGTAATTTGGACCTAACCGAATTTTAAAATTTCGGAACATAGACCTTTGATACTATGCACAGAAGCAAAAAAAAGAAGGAAGAGCGACACTAGAAATTTTTCTCACGCCGATGCCACCATCTCTAATTGTTAAAGTAGCCATTATATCTTAAATATCATCTCTAATTTTTTTTCATAATTACGATTTGAA
Source organism: Euphydryas editha (assembly GCA_036937285.1). Lineage (NCBI taxonomy): Eukaryota > Metazoa > Arthropoda > Insecta > Lepidoptera > Nymphalidae > Euphydryas > Euphydryas editha. The sequence continues at coordinate 18,033,032 of JAUPFZ010000011.1, read as the reverse complement.
AACTATTCATTAATTTGTGATTGATCTAATTACCAATTATCCATATTTATCACTACCGTTCGTATGGATTTTGAATTGCCTATTATACAAAAAGTAAATATTTTAAGACAGCCCCTTAGGTACTAATTTAAAAAGAAAGTACCTGAGATTACAAAAATCATATAAAGAATCATTTTCCTCACCTTTTTTTCTTAATCTCCGTAAATATCGCATGCGCATATCAAATGCGCATTTTCAAATATTTACCCAACTCCGCTTAACTTATACTGTGTTAAGGAGTTTAAAAATTTATATAGTTTACTAATAAATTGATAAAATATGTGTTTTCAAAAGCAGATGTATAAATAATATCTAAAAAAATGGCAGTAAATTTTAGATTCCCTGGATTATATGTAGGTAGGTATATGCAGGATCGGATTTAGAGTTGTGGTGGCCCGGGTTAACAGTCGGTACCCGTGGTCCGCCTTGTAAGGGCGGGTGAGGGCGCACGGCCCGGGTTAACAGTGGAGTGGTGGCCCCGTCATCTAACATTTTGGTTCCTTATATATTTATTTGCAGACGACTACGAAAAAAAAGGACTATTCCTCTCTGCCAATAATATAAATAATAATAATATTTTTTTAATATATTTTTTTAAATTCGTACGAATAATTTTTTTCTAATTCATCAATCATCAATCATTTTATTTTTTACGTTAAAACAAATATTATATATATATATATATATATATATATATATATATATATATATATATATATATATATATATATATATATATATATATATATATATATATATATATATCGAGAGACATTCGATAGACCTTTTTGTGAAAGATACTAATCTCTTTTATCTACCAACTTCAATCGCCGGTCCCGGTTATATTGAGAGGATTCATTTCTCCAGCTATGAGACGTTTACGGGCTGTTTCAGTTCAGTACTGCTGAATCTGGATCACTGATGTGGTCGGTTCGAATAGACGTATAAGTAAGACGGAATAATTTTAATGAAAAAGTACAAGAGGATGAACACAGTTGACGAAATTAAATTCGTAGCTTTCTTTTTTTTGTTTTAGGATCAATACATGATATATTTATAACATAGTCGCATAGGGATATGTCGTCTAATGTTTCCTAACTACTACCTCCTACCTATTTCCTTTTTTTGTACTGTTCTTGTTTCTTGGTGTACCTACATTAAAGAATTATAATTTAAAAAAGATTCTACAATTTTCTTAAAATATTGTATTGTATATAAATCTTATCAATTTTATTTTTATATCGTAGCATTTTCTGAGAAAATTTACCATAAATAAATAATAAAATAAATATATTTTGACGTGAGAATTTTCGATTGAAAATTAGAGTGCTTTTTCGATATTAAGTCAAAATAAGGAGAAAAAAAAAATATATTTTTAATCAAAAAAAAAAAAAAAAAAACAGTATGTTTGGGATATAAAAAAGTAAGTTTTCACCAAAATTCATAAAAAAAAAAAATTATTATTTGAATTTTTCACATAAATTTTGAGGCTATGTGAAAAAAGTGTAAATGCAAAAGTTGTAGATCTTTTTATAAAAGATCTCCTCAGATCGCCCGTAATTTATTTTTCCCTGCATTTTTGTTATATTCTCTTCCTTTTCCAATGGGTTTCATCCTACTATAATATTTTTTGGTTTCAAAAATTATCGGTTATTCGCAAGAGTTAGATATGGCTGATGTGGTGAGAAATTTTCGGGTGATTCGGCAAGTATTGATAATGGTCACTTTTTGAAGATTGTAGATTGTGAACTTCGGGAGTTTGTTTTGGAGTTTGTTGAGTTGGGAGGAGCAAATTGATCGTATGGGCCAAAACCAAATGTACACCAACGGGATAGTGAACAACAGATTATTAATTCTTTATTGCAGTGTAAAATATCTTTTAAGTGTAAATCTAATAATTTATGCTTGTGGTTGGCTAGGCTGATTGGGCTCACATTGGAGAAATTTTGCTAAGCAATCTCTGTCTGAATAGACAGAGATTGCTTAGCAAAATTACTTAGCTTAGCACTACTGCTTTTTGCAACAGTTGATATGTGCTTGTAATTTTAGCGTGCTTAGAGACAAATGTAATTAGGGGGTATGCTCCTGTTGTAGAAAGAACTATTGGGATTATTTTTACTTTTTGTAAGTGCCAGAGTCGAGTTACCTCGTTTTTTAATTCGACATACTATTAATAGAAAGTTTGTCTGTTATTGTTGATTGTAATTTATGTGTACCTATTTGGTACAGCTATATCAATAAGGAAACAAGTTTTGCTTATTTTGTCAATATTATATCGGGCCTATTAAAATAATTGTGCGATCTGCTAAGATGCCTGGGTCAAAGTACAATTGTGTTGTGGAAGTCGCCAATGAAGGTTCAGGGTGTATTTATAATGTGTGTGTTATTGTTTGTTGTGTATATTAGTAAGCGAATTTTTGGCGAATAATGCTAGCGATTTGGATATATTTGTGTTTATAGTCTGTTTGGGCTATCAATTTCCAGGCACTGGTTATATGTTGGATTGTTTCTGCACTACTAATATTATATTTTCGATAGGAGTCTGTCAGTGGTGGTGATATTTTTGATAATATGTTTTCGATAGTTTTTTTTTGTTTTTGTTTTATTGACCTGATGTTGTATGGCAATCATGAACCCTTCAGTTTCCGGAGAGTGTATTTCGATAAAGTCACTTATTCGACCTTATTTTGTCGACGTTTGAAAGTTTAAATATTGGCGATGTATTCCGTTTAGAGTTTTTTGGGTCCATTCAGTTTGTGATTTTAGTTTTGTCATCGATGAGTGTTTAATTTTTCTGTACAGTTATATTTTTAAGATTTTAAGAGATGTAAATATTCGAGCCATTTCTATATTAATTTGTGATGTCTGGAAGTATCTGTTTAAAAAAAAACTAAGAGTTATCTGTCTGTAGTGTAAGCTTGAAATATCTATGAGGCCTCTGCCTCCTTCCTTTATTGGTAGTGTTAGTCTCTGTAAATATGATCTTGGGTGATGTTTGTGGTATTTAATCATAGATGTTTACTCTCTATGGAATTGTTCTGTGTCTGACGATAACAGTTCATAATTAGTTCATAATTTAGATAGGATGGAATTAAAGAATATGAATATATCGCTTGATATTTGTGTATTGTATCTTATTAATTAATAATATTATATATATACATTAAGTATTTAAGTAATTGTTCACTAAAACATGATGCTAGCTACACAGCAGCAGTAAAATGTTTAAGGTTTATAATTTCATTGAATTAAATAGGATATAAAATTTTATATAAACTTTGGCATACAGTTTAAGTTTTACACAAACCTTCTACAACAATTATCTAAACATTAAATCACCATATTAACTATCTAATACAAGCTAATTATGTTTTAAAATATTTCATTTATGATGTCTTTTTAATTGTTACAATATAATACAAAAAATTCTCAGTGAACTTTCTGTTTGGTTTCCTTAATTAACAAATGGAAAATTCTCGTCAATAAAAAGTAAATTGTCATTATTATAGCTAAAATTATTAGTGCATATGCCGCAGCTACGTCGAGTAGTAAATATTCGTAGAAGGGCATGTCTTTTGACACTGAGTGAAGTTTGCCCATGTGACCCCAGCGTATGACGCGTTCTGTCCAGAACACGGCCGAGTCTAAGGGCGCCGATTCTCTGTCTTGCCACATTTTTGACACGCGACGTGCGTTCAAACGCGTTCTGTAATTAATAAAACGAGGAAAAATTAATAAATCAACAAATATAATAGAAGTAATTGGTCTGAAATTCATCCTGTAACTACATTTGATTGGTATATTTACTCATACACATAACATGGTAATATTGTACTCGTATATTGTACTTGGCATCTAACCATGCAAATTTTTAAACATACAATTCTGTTGGTGGTTTTATTAAGAAAAACATGCAAATAAGCTTCTGATTGAACAAAACAGTATTAATAATATGAAGAGGTGGTCATAGATCGTCGTTTTTAAGTATTATATATCATTATAATAAAATTATTCAAGTATCAAATCGAGTTACTGCTAAGTATATTGTAAGTGCCGAGACGATCAAGTTAATAGAATAGTTGCGTGCTTAAATCTGCCACTAATTAGTTTAAAAATCCATCGGTGGTTGAAAAACGGATTAAGGAAAGAAACATGCATGTCTTGACGAATTTTTGAGATAAAAGCAGCTCATCCACTGTAGAACATCTGAAGACAAGAAGACCACAACACATTGGCGTAATAGTTTGTGTCAAATTGGTACATCTAAAAGCCATATAACGAAGAATTACCTAAATTGACACGTGGATAAAATACTTTTTTACATTTTGATCTGCATAAATAGGTTTCTTAGTTATTACAATATTCAAATTAATTATGTATTATTACTATTTATAATATTTACGTATTCTAAATATTTTGTTATTGTTAAACTGGGATTATGTGTGCACCCTCGAGGTGTGCCCGAGATGGGCGGTGCTGCGTCAAGGTCTGACGTCGGTCGTCGGAGGGGACTTGTTGCTCCCGAGCGTCATCACCGCGATGCTCGGCGACGACGAGTCCTGGAAGGCGATGGTCTCCTTCTGCGAGACAGTAATGTCTCAGAAGGAGGCCGACGAGCGGATGAGAGAGGAGGCCGCCGACGTGGCCTCCATCCGCGGGCGACGAATGGGGGTGCGTAGGAGGCGCTACTTAATGCGCCTCCTGTAACGCCCTTGTGCCCGTGTCGGGCCGGGATGGGAACCCGGTCCTGCTAGACACGGCGTCGTCGGGACTGTTCAGAGGTTAGCCGGACAGTTCCCATGGAGGAGAAGTCTGGCCTTTTCGCCGAGGCCAGCCTGTCGCTCGAGGGATCCTGTTGCCTGCAGATCCGGGACCCTCCAATTAAAGCGGCTGAAGGCTCCCGCAGGGGTTTAGTACGGTATTGCACTCCCAAAGTGCCGAGTCCGACATAGGTCTAGGACTGCCGACCCGGGCGTCCTGGATATCATCCGTAAATGGATTCCCCTGCGTACAAAAAAAAAAGGATTATGTATGCAACTTGGATGGTGCAATATAATACAAACATTGAATAAGGACAACATTTGCACTTTACTAGTAAATAACAACACACATTACTTACGCATGACAAATTAAATTAATTAACAAATTACACATTACATACATATGACAAAGCAGGATTAGTGTGGAAATGAGCATTATGATAGTTTTGCATAACTTTACATAAGTAATTACATATAGTATCACGTGTATAATTACATTATAACATAATAAAAATATAAATTGATATAAAATAATAGAAAAGAAGTTATAATTAGGTATTTATACGTTTTTATTAGCCGTGCGGTGACCGGCAGAGAATAATAGTTCTGACCTCTTTCTTGCCTAGATGTCTAAAAAGGCGACTAAGGCCATAGTTGTTTGAGCAACTATACATCAACTAGGATGATAAACTAGGTGATGGGCATTAGCATCACCATACCCTGCCGCAATACACTGCGCTCGCCAACACGCCTACCAAGCGTGGAGAGTATTGGTAAAACCCCCTAGAGATGGTGGGGGAGGACTACGTTCATCAGTGGACATCCAACGGCAGATGTGGTGGTAGTGGTGGTAATTAGACAACTATAAGTTTATAATTAGCTAGACTACGCTTTTCTTCTTAAAAATAAATTCGTTACGTTTTAAAATGTTTTATATACAGTAATACCCCGACTTACGCTACCCCGTTTTACGTGAATTCGGAGATACGCGATTTTTCTTTCTGATCATCACGCACATCGGCGTGGTCGGTTTACGACAAGTTCTAACGTGTACCGTGTGGCATTATTTTAAGTACGCAGTGCACATTATTAATTTATATTTATTTATGTCATCCAAAAGACAAAAATGAGTCATTTGAACCTAACAAGAAACGAAAAACACTGTAATTGGAGTGTAAACTAAATATTATCAAAGACTTTAAATCGAAAATAAAAATTTGTGAATTGGCAAAGAAATTTAAAAAACCTACCGGAAGGAAAAACTCAAGAAAATGATTGATGATGGTAGTCACTATAGCCAAAATATTTTCAATGAAGACGAAACCGGTCTTTTTTGGAAGAAAATGCCTAAACGAAACTTTTACTTGCGCTTCGATATCAAAATAACATCGGTTAACGTTTTTTTATTCATAATACTTAATGTAAATTGTTTTTATTATCTAACATTTTATTAAACATGTTTCTTCTAAATTATTGTTTTCTTTAGTCTCTGATCCCGATTAAACAAATTTTATACGTGTTTATATGCAAAGTTGAACCCCGACTTACGCTAATTATATAATTATTATAAGCTATCGTTTGGTCCCCCTTACCCATCGCGAAAGTCCGGGCTATTATTCAAAACAAAACAAACAAGACAAAACGTTTGTGTGTAATTGCATAAACGAATTTGTCCAAAATTTATGCAAAAAAGATGCTACATCTAAAATAATTAGACCTTTATTTGTAACTGAATTATATCATGATTTATTAAATATATTACTAGAACTTAAATATTTATATTACTATTTTCGAATGAGTTATCGCAAGCTTTATTTAGTAAATGTAAAAAATATGACTTGTAGTAGATGTAACGACTAAAATATAAAAATTAAATCAATGTAATTGAAATAAAACAAAGAAGTCTTATAAGATGTGCGACAGAAGACCGAGTTGGTAAGATCAATAATAAGATGCTAATACGTGTCCTATTTAAGAATTTTAAAACGATTCAGTCACTACTATTTGAAAAGTAAATTATTCTAACTAGAATAACAATACAGGCTGTTATGGTAACTAAGGTTGAAGTACTTACTTGAATGAATCAGTGTGACAACTATCATAATAGATAATGCAGAAAAATATGAGATGCATTTGCTTAAAAGATATCCTGGAATAGATGTTGAATACTGACTCATTGGTTTTACTTAAAACAATTTAATATATCATTTTAAATTAAGAGAAAACAAAGCATTTGAAAACATGACCTCTAATATAGACGTGACTATAGTTTTATAATATACTAATGTCATTCGTGGTTTCATCCGCCTTAAGCTTCGATACGACAATATTAATGATATATAGATATAATAATATTATTATCATGAGATTAATAAGGGGGTAGACCAGTTAGAATGTCTAAAAAAAGCGATTTTATTTGCCTATTCTTAATAATAATTTAAGGTAATTGTTTCTCCTTATCAAAGATATATATTTCAAGAATATATCCTGAAATTTTCGTTACAAAATTATGAAAAACACACGGGGTACCTACAAAAATTTTGCGAGAGGCCCAAAAAAAAAGAAGGGGGCTTGCAGTGAACACTGTAACTCGTCACTAGATCTTATGAAATAAAAAAAAAAAAAGAAAGAAGATTGATACTTTTTGAAACGGTGGTAAAAGTGGACGAAGGAATTAAAAAAATGATTTTCTGCAAAATGGCGGGTGTTGAAAGTGAAATTTTCATTTTCGACCGAAATTCTGGTCTACCCACTACCCACTTATTTTTTAATCTGAACTTTTAATCCTGAATTTAGAGCATTTAAAAAACTACATACACTCTTTGTTTTTATTATATTACGTATGTAGTATATATTCATTAGTCATTTTACATAGATAACGCAATAAAGTTCATTATACAGATATTATTAATTTACTGTGATAGACTTCAATAATAAGTTAATGCAGTTAACAACTTTTGTTTTATCTTATGAGTTTGAGATAAGAATACTGATTCAATGATAGAATGTGTAGAATGGATCGTTTAACTTACTTCCTTCACAGGGGAGAAAATTTTTGCCTAGATCTACATGTATACATGTCTGTTAAAGAACTCAGCAAAACAATAAAATATTAGAAATTTTTATTTGTTGTATATGTTTTTTACAAACGATGTCATCATCTTTGGAGGAGCTAGGCTGGATAATGGGTGCCCTGAACGAGTCCTTCCGACTGTTTGGTCTCGGTATGAATTTGGACAAGACAAAAGTTAAAACTTTAAGTTTAAAACTTAGTACTTTAGCATTATACGTTTTAAAATAAACAGACGGTCATAGATATACATTTCTAAAAATAGAAATAACATAATAAAAACAACGCATACAATCATTATTTCAATTAACTTGTTTAGTACATCTGTAGATATACATACATCTGTAGATATACATCTGTAGATATACATCTAGTACATATATTAACAAAATTGAATTTTCGTGTCCGTATATCATTTTAGATTACATTTAATTTATATATTAATTATTAATTATTAATGGATTACTAATGTATTATTGCCTACCTATCTTATCTTATTTACTTTTCACTTTACCCTTGGAACATATCATTGACCTTTTGTAAGTTTTGATTGATTATGATACAACGATGGGATATGATAAGGAAGGATGAAAATTTTAGAAAGATTTTAAAAATATTAGATTAATTAATTATTAGTAAGTTATTATTCGTAACTGTTTTACATTCTAATTTTTAAATAACATGCAAATTTTGATTAGTATATGATTTAAGGACGGGCGGTTATTATTAATGATGGAAATTTTAGAAAGGAACTAATCCATTACGTATTAAAATAGCATAGAATAAATCAAGTCTTAAATCGTATGACCATGGTGGTGATATTCTTTATCCTAAATAAGCGGAAAAAAAAAAACACAAATGAAGAATCTACAATCAGATAATATTCATATTTACGAGTAAAAATATTAGCTTATTTATTAGTAAGATATTATTCGTAACTGTAACATTCTAATTTTTAAATAACATATGCAAATTAATATGATTGCTTAAAACAATACGATATTGAATTCAAGGCAGTTAATGTTTCGGCTGTAAGTGGCTAGGTACGTATCGTTTATAGATTTTGCTCTGATGTTCTTCTGTAGCAGTACTATTCAACCAGCAAAATTTCAAAAACAGTTGATACATTTCTACTTCATATACATATGTATATTTTAATTATTAGAAAACAAAATTCGCTCGTTGTTTCCCTAGCGCTGACACCGGTTTTGCTCATATTTTGTAGGGGGACATTGACACATTTACAACTTGATAGCGAACGGGTTAAGGTATAAAAGTTATTTCTTATTCGAATTGCGTGTCGCTGAAGAAATTCTATGATATGTATATTCGCCAAATCGCAGTGTAACAGTGTGGCGCCTTTCTTTACAGGAGTGAAACCATTACAGAATGTTGAATATTTTATAAATTAAAAATACTTACTCAGCACTTAATACAACTTGAAGGGCTTCACTTAGTGATTCTTCTGTGAGATCCATATAGGAAATGACTTTTGCGAAGCCAGCGCTTTCAGCAGCGGCACCATTAAGTGGCTGGTCACCATAGAACGGTAACACGACCATCGGTTTGCCAGCGGACACTGCTTCCGTCATACCGAGCAGGCCTCCGTGAGCGAAAAACGCGACGACTTTCTTGTGCCCTGTCAAGAATTAAGAAGATTTTTTATATTTAATTTTATATAGAGTTTCCGGCTTATATATACCATCCTTCAAGGGGTGTTATGTAGGTGTTATTGATCACTTTTGATGTGATGATTCTGATATGCATGAAAATAAATTGACTTTTGGAACGAAGTTTCTTATAGGACGACGGGGTACCCCAAAAACCGACCGACAAACAACGTCCGGCTCAAAAATGCGTAAAATTATTTCGTCTAAAAACCTCTTAAATAGAATTCTATAAAAGAAGTATTCGAAACTAAAAATCAAAATATTCACTTCAATATTTATTCTTAATTGTAATTATTTAAAAAACCAATTAGTAGTTATTTAATTTACCAATTATCTATAATATAAAAATAAGTCGGGTTTTCCTTCCTGACGCTATAATTCCAGAACACACGAACCGATTTCCACGGTTTTGCATTCGTTGGAAAGGTCTCGGGCTCCGTGAGGTTTATAGCAAACAAAATTCAGGAAAAATTTTGACAGAAAAGCAGGAAAACAGGGAAAAATCATTTTTCACATACAGCGCTATCTCTGATACATAGCATGTACTACAAACCAATATGGTTTTGCATGGTGGTGGAGCAGATGGCGCCAGTACGTGGTGTGAGTATCCCTCACGAAAATAAGTTGGTGGCGAAACGGAGTTCGCCGGGTTTGCTAGTTTTTTATAAAAGTTATCAATTTAGTGGTTTTATTTCTGAACTGTATATTTTTAAAATGAGTTAGCGCCATCTAGCGAAGATCGTGTCACAATCAACTCGAGAGAACGAGGAGAACAACTTGGCTCCAACATAATCTCTAATTTGTGCTTTTAGGTTAAAAAAATGCATTAAAAAATCAACAATATTTTTTTTTGCAAATTGTGTTGCTTCTATAGTATCCGAAGAAACTTCCTTCCTACATTTTTTTTTAAATCTTAGGTGGATAGGCAAACTGGCAGACGTTGACTGCATTGTTGTTATTATATATTATATATTTTTATGAATCATTGTAAATAAAATAAAAGTGTTAAGAAAATTTAGTAAAGTAGTTTTTGATTTTTAGTGTTAAAAAAATCATAATAAAAAATTTATACCCGAATAATTATTTTATTTTTACCTCGACTAGAACTTGAAATATATTATTTATGTAATAAGGAACTTCGTTCCTATCTAGTGTTCCACGACACCACTACTTTTTTTTGTTTTTTTTTTGTCATAATAATATACGAGCTACTCCGCTTGCGTCTTCTGTATAAAATCGTCCAACTACGGCGTGAGGGTGAGTAATGAGTACCTACATTATAGCATTGTCATTAGCACAAAATAGCAAGAACGATTTCACCAATGTCTCGTGCAATGGAACTTACATACTCTAGTCAACGAAAATTTCGTTATCTATCACTCCGTTCAAGACTGTATCTTTGGAACCGTAATAGTTAAACATTTATAATATTCTTGTAAGTGTCCCAATGCTAGACAAAGGCCTCTTCTCAATTTAGAAGAGTTGAAACTTAATCTACCGCTCCACTGCGTGTTCGCGGATAATTTCCTACTCCTAATTTCCTAATTTCTAGTCTTTGATAACCGAGATCGACGGCTTTACGTGTTCTCGGAGGCTTGGTAGGCAATCTCACAAGGGCGTACACTCAGACTGGAAACGAATATATGCGCAAATATCTGCTCCGAGCGAGAATTGGACTGCGACTGCCGGCGTAAGTACACTGTACAACTACTCTCACCACTACACCATGCCTTTTAGGGCTTATGTAGATTAGACTCGCGACCGCCGGCGTAAATACAACTACTCTCACCAGAACAGTTGCCTTTTATGGCTTATGTAGACTTAAATATTGATGTCGGTACCTATGGAATCCGTGTGCGAGTCCGACTTGGCCAACTTTTCACTTCTATCTCGTTCTATTTTTATACATTGTTTATTATAATTATTATATTATTTTCATTTTAATATAATTATTATTTCTATATGTTGTTCAATGTAATTTATTATATTAATTACTTTTAATTTATTTTTATAATAAATATAGAATATGCAGAAATGGTCTGAAGTTTATTTTTAACTATTAGGTACATGTAAACAGGAAAATCGTTAAAATTCCGACATTGTATTCGGATATTTTCTTCTCCTTCGAGATACGTGGGACTGGCTAAGAGCCAAACAATATGCCGAACCCTTGAACTTACAAAGCAAGTCACAGTATTAATATTAATCATAAAAATAAAATATACCTATTCGTATAATGCGACATTAAAATACGAGTGAAGTGAACTAAACTGAATCAGCCTGTTAACAACCCACTGCTGGGCAAAGACCTCTTCTTAGTTTAGAAGAGGGGTTGGAGCTTAATCCGCCTCGCTGCTTCACTGCGGATTGGTGGATATTCTTCCTACCATGAGTAACGGTCGTTATCAGATGTCCGTGATAAGAATCGGGACCAATAGCTTTAGGTGCTCTCCGAGGCATGATGGAGAGACCCACAAGGACATATACCCAGACCGGACATTTATACAAACACAAATATCTGCTCCGAGCGGGAATCGAATCCGCAACCGTCGGTGTTGAGGCGACTACTCGCACCACTACACCAGAACGGTCGTCAAGACGACATTACCATCAACTTATGCGAGTTAGAGGGATAAAATCTGAGTTGACACCGCTAATATTTAAGCCAATCCGCAGTGGTGAAGCTTGGTGGAGTCAGGTTTACCTTTTCCTTCATTCTTATGATATAATACAATTATTCATTAGGATAAATGGTTTTCAATGGTGCCAAAAAAGGAGAAAAAGCTTATGCTTGGGAAAATTTAACAGTTAGCTAATTTCGTTAGTACTCTTTGGGTATGGAATCTTAAAAAGTAATAAAATACTCACGTAATAGTTCATACTGTGGAATCCACTTCACTTTCAATATGTTACCGATTAGGGTCCCTTCTTCTTCACTGTTCTCAAATTTCCAAATGACCCTTTGTTTCAACTTCGATAGCGCGTTGATGATGATGTCTTCCTTGTACTTCGGTATAGTGGCAGTCTTTATCAATGATCCGAAACTGCATAACACAACACCATGTTCAGACTCGTTCAGGAACCTTTCGATATACTGAAAAAAATACATTTAATTTTTTTTATTTTTCGAATAACAATAGCATAGTATGGGATTAAACATATTCGTATTCCAAGTTACTCAATACATTTATGTTTACAAAATTTCGAATTCAAGTTAAGTATAAATGTGTCCGTAAGTCATGCATTTTGTTGTTATGCTTATCCTTTGCGATTTACAAATTTTACTTCAGATCAGCAGTTCTAGAACTGCCTAGAAGGCTAGGACGTGTTCCAACATTGACTGCATTATTCTATTTCAGGTATATTTTTAATTATTTTTTTCTTGTTACAATACTTTTTTTTTGTACAGTCGAGCTGTCGGCGTAATCTGTTTTTTTGCGTTTGTTTTTCATTTATTTAAAATCTTTTAACTAAATGTGTAAAATTCGCGTAAATATAAGAGAACACTAAATCTTATTTCTAATACATATATATTTTCGTAGATTTGACCTGCCACTTAAGATCTGTACATTATTATATTCCAGTTTTCGGCGTGGCAGTGGTGCGAGATCGGTGCAATCAGCACACTAGGTATACATACACAGTGTCGAAAGCATACTGAGCGCCTGCATTCTTTCGATTACAATTTACGATTGGCGCGATATGCTCGGGAAATCTTTAACGGACACAAGATTTTATTTTATCAAAGGCAGAGAGCAGACGCATGTGCATGTTATTTTAAAACAAAAATTGATAAAACCATTCTTCCCATAGTTTTACAAACTGTTACAAATTGTGATAGGGCCTAATTACTATTAGCATTTTTAAATTACAATAATTAATTATATTTTACAACATTCATTTAATTTACTTTAAATATGAAGATAATCTTTATTGCTATCATTATTATCAATGATATATGATAACGATCGTCTTCCAATTTGTCTTTCTGTTCGGAAATTGATGGTTTCCTAATAATACATCGGTAAACATTATTCAAGGCGAGAGTCAATTGAACAATGGGTAGATAGATAAGAATTCCTTTTATATCACTTGTCTCAATTACCGACAATCATGAATTTTTATGATTATATAAAATTGACTTTATTTCCAGAATTTTTCTGAAATATTCAAGGAACTCTCTTATTTTTGTAATCTTATGTATCTATGTTAAATTTACTTCGAGGTATGCCTAGTCTATTCAATAATAAAAAAAAAAAACACCCATTTGTTAATTGGAAAGCTATGTGGAGTAGAATAGAATCAGAAGTAGGTAATGATTTAATGAATCTATAATCGATCTGTTTGTATATTTTTAACCTTAGGAAACACAGATTATATTAATTTTAAAAGATAGTCGTAATTATTCGACCTGAATGAATGAAATTAATAAGTCTATAAATGTTCTCCCACTGGGCATTGGCCTTTTCTTCATACAGCAGAAGGGTTGGAGCTTAATCCTCTACGCTGCTCAACTGCAAGCTGGCGGATATTATCGGGTGTCCGATTCTCCACGGTAAGACGAAACTCGTCAATATATGAAAATATTGACTTTAGATGCCTTACAAAGTAAACATCAATAATTAATTATTTGCTTTTTTTTTAGTTCTAAGTTATTTGGACTAATTACTACGCGTTACACTATATAATAAAGAAGACATTTCGATTTTCATCCCCTCTCCCACTGGAACCGCACCATCCAGTATCCAGTGTCTTAGCTCGCGTCATAAACTCAAATCGTGCCCAGTTTCATTTAAATCCATCCAGTAATTTTTGGCGTGGTTTGCGGCCAAGTTACAGACACTTTTCAATACAATATCGAAAAAAAAAACAAAAAAAAAAAAAGAATTCCATTCAATGTAGAAAATTGGACCTGTAACAGTGTCATTATAATAGATTTAAAGTATTATAATCTTAAATGGAATATAAAATAAATATATTTTTATATTTATTATGCACAGTGATGTACAAGATACCCTATACAAAGTATCTGGAATACAAAATACAAGATACTTTAAAATCAAGTATTTCAGATACAGATACAAATACCTTTCTGGAATGGTATCTGAAATACTAGATACAAAATACGTATCTTCCAAATACTTTTTAAAGATACAAATTCTTTTGTAAGAAAATAACATTTTATTGAATGTAAGTTTAATTTTTTTACGTGAATTATTTACAAATACCTACATCGCGTTGATCGCGTAAAAGTGAGAAGATAAAATATTATATTTTTAAGTTTTTAATTGAGACTTAAGTAAAACCAGTTCTTCAAACATTTTATCACTTATTTTTCTTCAATGAGGCCTGATAATCATACCTCCAAAAGAGAAGAGTCGCTCCACAGGAGCAGAACTTGGCAAACAGGTGTTATATTTGAAAAATATTTTTCTTATTGTAGAGTAAGCATTTAAACTCTTTAAGTTGGTATCTTTATTGTTAAGGTATTGCAGTGTTTTTAAGTCAGCGGTGTTGCCAGTAGACCCTGTGTTTTCGCCACTTGCAATAGAGGAATCAGAATCCTCTAAAAACATTTAAAATTAATGTCACCATAGAAACTTAACCCAGTCATTTTAGGTTTTAACTGCGGAAAAATTCCTTGTGAGCTGATTTTTTTATATACACCTTTATTACGTTGTAATGAAGATGTGAAAAATCGAATCAATGTTGAGAACTACCGACCAATGTTGAGAACTACCGACCAATATCAATACTGCCTGCTCTGTCGAAGCTTTTTGAGAAACTTGTTTATAATGCCATATACCCATCATTGCACAAAATTATAATTCCTGAACAGCATGGCTTCGTTAAGCGTCGTTCAACTAACACGAATTTGTTAGTTTATACAACTTACTTATTTAAAAGCATCGATGAAAATAAGCAGACAGATTGCGTTTACACTGATTTTCAAAAAGCCTTTGACAGAGTCGATCATAAAATCCTTTTAGAAAAGCTGGCATTCAATGGTATTCGTGGTAACTTATGATGCTGGTTTAAGTCCTACATAACCAATAGGACTCAAAAGGTTGTTTTTAATGGTTATGAGTCAGAGTTCGTTTCTATAACGTCTGGTGTTCCTCAGGGCTCGATTTTGGGTCCCTTACTTTTCCTATTATTTGTAAATGACGTAAAAACCTGTTTTAAGTTCTGCAATATATTACTGTATGCAGACGACTTAAAAATTTATCATACTATCGTCACTTTTAACGATCATCTCAAATTTCAAGCAGATCTTGATAAATTTTCCACATACTGTATCGACAACAAACTAGAACTCAGTATAAACAAATGTAAGCAGATTACTTTTACCAAAAAAAGAAATGTTAGTCACTTTCAGTATGCATTATGCAATGTACAGCTGCAATTGGTTAAAGCTATCAGAGACCTTGGAGTTCTGATGGATTGTAAACTGCATTTTGATATGCATATAGAAAATATCAGAAGTAAAGCTCTCAAAATGTTTGGCTTTGTTATGCGAGCATCCATTAACTTCAAACAGCCATCCTCTTATATCACTTTATATAATGCTCTGGTTCGCTCTCAGGTTGAATATGCTGTGCTTGTTTGGAACCCATTCTACAAAAAATATACAGAGATTCTCGAAAATATCCAAGCAAAATTTTTAAAGAGTATGCATTATAGATGTTGTCTATGTCGACTGCCATATTCACAGTTACTTAGGAGGTATAAGCTCCTTTACCTTAGAGGCTAGACGTAGTCTACTTGAAGCTATGTTTGTGTATGATTTATGTCATAATAAATTTGATTGTCCTAGTCTTGTGAACCAAGTATGTTATGGAGTGCCAACTAGAACCCACTGTCGCAGTGCCTGCAAGATTTTTGCCACTTCTCGATGTCGTACAAATGCTGGTAAAAGGTCCCCCTTGCATCGAATGTTGAATACCTTTAACAACCTGTTTAACGCATTAGATAATGCAGCAACGAGTCCCCGCACTTATATAAAACTTGTGTTACAATGTTTAGACTAATTTACTGTATATTTCTTTTTTCTTTTTAAATTGTATAGCTGTTTGTCCTAATTATTATGATCGACTAATTTTTTGTACTGAAATTAATCTGTGGTAAACGGTGTTGGTGTTACAGTAAGTAATTTTTGTTTATATCACATTTATGTATTCATACTGTAATGCTGTTTGTTTACCTCAATAAAGAGAAAAAAAAATGACCTCGATTGACCTCCGAGCAATAGATCGCGAGATATTTGCAACAAAACCTTTGTAACTTTTTTACCCGGCACGATATCTATGTCAATTTTTCACATCTTCATTACAACGCCGTAATAAAAGTGTATACAAAAATTCAGCTCACTTAGAATTTATCCGCAGATTGGGGCTTAAAATGCCTAAAATCACTGGATTATGTCATATTTTGTGAATGAATGCATATAATAACTATTACTAAAAGTATTTTACCAAACATAGTATTTACAAAATACTAAGATACCAAACAAAAGGAATTTAGATACAAGATACAAAATACATTTTTAAAAAGTATTTTAGATACAAGATGAAAATACGTATTTTGTATCTTGTATCTGTATTTCAGATACTTGTATCTTAAATAAGTCACATCTCTGATTATGCAGTACCTATCTAAAATCTTATTAAACTATTTAACTGCATACATTAAAAAAATAAATACAACTTTTAACAACTTTAACTTTAAACCCCAATCAAACAATACAAGAAAAGATACAGGAGATATTTAGAAAATAAATAGTCATAAATGCAAATCAACACCAGACTAGCGTTTGTGTGACGCCCTCTCTGTTTCCTGCTGCGACGAAGGGAAGAGTTTATTCAGAGTCTCCTTACATTAATGAAGCCTGAAAAACTTCTTAAAATAATGACAATTGGAATTTTAGCTTTATTAGGAAATAAGTTTGTATAAATATATAACTTTTTACCATAGATTTGTTGTAATTTATTGCGTATCTTTGATTTACTTTGGTTTACCCTGATTGTTTAAAAACCCTTCCCGAACATCCTGCAAAAATTCGAGGAATCTGTTTTGAAAAGAGTTGTTTTTCAGCTATTTTTTGTGGTATCTAGTGTAGCTAGATACAGGTATGCACATGACTTTCCTTATTATCGTTCGTTGACGATTTTCAGTTATTACATACATCGAGAAGTTTTTTATTTTTTATAAAAATATTCTCGTTATATAATTATTATTTAATCACTGTAGTTTTACTCGACTTGTAAACGAAAATGCCAATTATTTGTCTCGAAATTAGAATAGCTTGACATGGCAGCACTAGCGGTATCAGTATCTTATAGTGAAACATGACAAAAAGAACCTGTGGTCGTTAAAAGAGCCATTTTTATTGAAATTTAACTCACATAGACATAATTCTATCATTCCAAGCCAAAAGTTATGGTAACTAACTACCTACACGAAACGTTTGATAAATAAAAGAGAGGGAAAAACAAAATTATTAAGTTAGAAATAAAAAAAAGTTAAAAATTAATTATGGTTACCTATAAAAAGGTGTTTTTTTGGAATTTTTAGCTTAACCATTAAAATTTGTACTGTTATAATTGACAACTAGCAACAGTTTTCGTGTACTGGTACGAATACTCACCTCAACACCGGCGGTTCCCGCTCGGCTCAGATATTTGGATTTGTACAAATACTTGTTTTTGGTCTGGGTTCTTGTGCCTGCCCACCGTCCGCCGAAACAGCCTACCGCGAATGTGCAATGCCCAAGTGCGCGGGAGCATCTCACAGGAGAGAGTGCCCGATGGGGTTGCCGCATGCGGGCCACGGAGCAACGCACCAATGATCCACCTTGTAAGGCCGCCAAAACAAAAAAAAATATGGTTTGGGTTTTTGTGGGTCCTCCAATCAAACCTTGAGAGCACGTAAAGCTGTCGGCCCCGGTTGTTATCATGGACATCTGATAGCGATCGTTACTCATGGAATGGGGGTACACACTAGTGATGCGACTCGAGTCCAATTTTACCACTCGAGTCATTCGAGTCATTTTGCAATGTCACTCGAGTACCACTCGAGTGGTCGAGTCACTCGAGTACTTTTGGAGTCACTCGAGTGACTCGAGTTATTGCTAAGATTTTCGGACGACGAAAAAAAAAAAAAAAAAAAAAACAAAATACATCCGGCCTCCAATACCGACGTTTACGCCCTAGCCCTATCCGAATACCTCAAAAAAAGTCATCCGCCGAACCATAATTATCGATTCACAATTATCAATACTTCTCGGATCCAAAACCAATTATCGCACACCCCTACTAACGGCTTGTCACACTCGTACATACTTAAACTTGTTTGTCTCGACGAGTGATAAATATTTTTTGTGATAAATATTTTTTTCACTCGAGTATGATTTTTTCCGTAGTCAACTCGAGTCACTCGAGTAAAAGTGACTCGAGTCGCATCACTAGTACACACCAACCCGCAGTGGAGCAGAGTGGTGGATTAAGCTCCAACCCTTCTTCTATATGGAGAAGAGGCCTTCGCTCAGCAGTGGGTTGTTAACAGGTTGATACAGTACAGTACAGTACCAATGACCTCTGATAATGAGTACATGACATTACAAATTTCCAAACAAAAGCATTCAGTAACCTACTTTTTTTAAATTAAAATAACACAATAATTTATATTCATTATCTTGTAATTAATAATTTATCAATGTAACATGTAAAGCGATCAACTTGACCTCTTATGACCTCGTGATAGTAAAACTAAGTGATTTTGCGTAGTTTTATCAAGTAATAAAAAGTTGATAACATTGATTGAAGCTCTCTTAAAGGATTCTAGCAATAATGAAAATAAACGTTGAGTGAGGTAAATTATGTTCTTGAGTATTCGAGTATTGAGGTTTAATATGACAATGTTGTTTTAAGAATATAAAACATTGAAATAGTACCTAACAAACGGCTTACATTTTAATCTTTGTTGGTGTACATTAAACAATACATCCCTTTATCATATTTATTAGCTGATAATGTAATGTATATTATCTATGTACACAAATTAAATTGAAAATCTCTAAAGTACTTTGAACAAAAACAGCTTAAAAACAATCAATTGTAAATCAAATAATACAAAACCGATTGATTTTAAATTCCTAAACTGATGCAACAAAAACAAATTTTATTATAAAAACAATATTTATTCATTCGCATTTAAAATTATCGCTATTAAAGACTAATTTAACACAAAACTATGCTTATCAACTGTCTGTATGAACAGCTAAAATGTTTATGCATACGTGAAACGTAGTCCATACCGAGGATTAAAATGTCAAATCCGTCGATGTCAAAAGTACGTCTCTATTTACCAAAGAAGTAATGAAATTGCTTTAAGATATTTATTACAATAATAATAGATTACTGATGAATTGAACTGAACCGAGTCATCCTGTAAATAACCCACGGCTGGCCAAAGGCTTCTTCGCAATGTAGGAGAAGCGTTGAAGCTTGGAGCAAAGTGGTGGATACGCTGCTCCAATGTGGGTTGGGAGATAATTTCCCTACCATAAGTAACATTGACAGTTTTACCTGAACTCCGAGGCACGGTGAGGAGAGATCCACAAGGACATACACCCAGATCAGAAACAAATATTTGCTCTGAGCCGAAATCGAACCTGCGACCGCCGGTGTTGAGGCGAATACTTGTACAACTACACAGAATGGTTGTCCTGCTACTAATAAGTAGTTATATTTGTTTTAAAAAAAGACATATGTAAAGTACAATATTATACTATTCAAAATTAAAAACTTTACTGAGGTGGCTAAAGTTGCTATTTATACTGTAGCGACATCTATCTCGCCATATACGAACTAGAAGAAACAGACGTATCCTACATCGCGCTATCGAAGTTTTCAATGCGATTGAGTATATATACAAGAACTCGACAATAAGCGTTAAGTGGCGCGTAGCCCACCAGACCCAACACCGTCTGGTCGAAGGATCCTTCCTTTTCAAAGGCAGCCCCACTACGCCAAAATACCCTCGCGAGGACATTGGTCCTATGGCCATTTGAACACGTCCATAAAGCTAGAATGTTCAAATGGGCAGAATCACTTAATTTTATTATGAAAAATAAGTGCTCATTTAGTGCTAATTTAATGCTGCAAAATTAAATTTTACGCTCCAATAGTTTACCGAAAAATTAGAAAACTGCTAACTTTACATTAAGCTAGCAGTGCACTACTTCTTAAACGCTAACCGCAGGATATAGCATCAAATCGAAATGTAGATAATTTAGTGCTCAATTAGTGCTAATTTAATGCTGCAAAATTAAATTTTACGCTCCAATAGTTTACCGAAAAATTAGAAAACTGCTAACTTTTAATTAAGCTAGCAGTGCACTACTTCTTAAACGCTAACCGCAGGATATAGCATCAAATCGAAATGTAGATAATTTAGTGCTCAATTAGTGCTCCTGACATACGAAGACGAAAATATGAAATAATAATAATAATAATTTTTTTCATAACTGAACTTGCTAATTTAACAATATGAGCAGAGAACCTGCTGAAAACTTGAAATCTAGGTAAGTTATCGCCTAATGACCTTAAGGGGCCACCCTACCTCAGCTCGAATTCAGATTTCACCCCCACTTCGTCGCAACCGCAACACGCTCGCGGGGAGCGCGTGCGTCTTTTCGGAACATGATTACACCCCAAGTATTCTTTAAAAAAATATTCAATGTACAGTTTTGACTTTCCTACCATTTTATTATATGTATATAGATGTTGAATGAAAGTATACAAGCTCAAAAAGTAAAAAAGTATAGTACCGTCCTCCGTTCAATTCGAGCGCAAGCGACACAGGTATCCCTTACGAAAGCCGGAGCGGTACTGACACATATGAGAATTGAGAGCGCTTGGTTGTTCGTCGCACGAATTATAGGTATTTTCTCCCCACAAACCTTATCAATAGTTATTTTTTAAAAAACGCAACATATAAAATGTTCTTCATACTTATTTCAATTACCATGCTTAATCTCAAGTCCATAACTTCTATATTTACTGAGATATTAAGGATTTAATAAAAAAAATAGAGGTAACTTTGCGATTTTTTTGTATCGATAAAATTTTTATGGAATCGTGTTTTCGAAACATATGAAAGATAGTTTATGTCCTGAACTTTACCATACATAAATTTTAAACTTAAATATTCAGTAGTTTGGAAGATATGGATATCCTGCCGAGTGGAAAATAAGCAATTTGAGGTAGCATACACTCTTAATGAATAATTAAGTGCTCAATTAGTGCTCTTGATATACGAAGACAAAAATATGAAATTATTATTTTTTTTATTTTAATAACAGAACTTGCTAACTTAACAGTATGAAAATAAAACATGCTTAAAACTTGAAATCTGTGTCAGTTATCGCCTAATGACCTGAATGAATAATTAAGTGCTCAATTAGTGCTAATTTAATGCTGCAAAATTAAATTTTACGCTCCAATAGTTTACCGAAAAATTAGAAAACTGCTAACTTTATATTAAGCTAGCAGTGCACTACTTCTTAAACGCTAACCGCAGGATATAGCATCAAATCGAAATGTAGATAATTTAGTGCTCAATTAGTGCTCCTGACATACGAAGACGAAAATATGAAATAATAATAATAATAATTTTTTTCATAACTGAACTTTCCACTTTAACAATATGAGCAGAGAACCTGCTGAAAACTTGAAATCAAGGTAAGTTATCGCCTAATGACCTTAATGAATAATTAAGTGCTCAATTAGTGCTCTTGATATACGAAGACAAAAATATGAAATTATTATTTTTTTTATTTTAATAACAGAACTTGCTAACTTAACAGTATGAAAAGTAAAACATGCTTAAAACTTGAAATCTGTGTCAGTTATCGCCTAATGACCTGAATGAATAATTAAGTGCACTAATTGAGCACTTAATTATTCATTAAGGTCATTAGGCGATAACTAACACAGATTCCAAGTTTTAAGCATTTTCTCTTTTCATACTGTTAAATTAGCAAGTTCTTTTATAAAAATAAAATAATTTCACATTTTTGTTTTCGTATATCAAGAGCACTAATTGAGCACTTAATTATTCGTTAAGGTCATTAGGCGATAACTTACCTAGATTTCAAGTTTTCTGCAGGTTCTCTGCTCATATTGTTAAATTGGCAAGTTCAGTTATGAAAAAAATTATTATTATTATTATTTCATATTTTCGTCTTCGTATGTCAGGAGCACTAATTGAGCACTAAATTATCTACATTTCGATTTGATGCTATATCCTGCGGTTAGCGTTTAAGAAGTAGTGCACTGCTAGCTTAATGTAAAGTTAGCAGTTTTCTAATTTTTCGGTAAACTATTGGAGCGTAAAATTTAATTTTGCAGCATTAAATTAGCACTAAATGAGCACTTATTTTTCATAATAAAATTAAGTGATTCTGCCCATTTGAACATTCTAGCTTTATGGACGTCATTTGAACTACTCGTATTATCTAGCTCTATATAATGAAACGTCAATCGTTTAATATATTGCAATATTTGTAGAGTATTTCAAATTATAACGGTAAATGACAATAGGTAAGAATAAAAGAAGACAAATCTTGAAGTGAATCTTAAAGAAAGTGGACAACAGACACAAAAAACACGGTTTTTATATCTGTAGCCTACTTTCTTTTGAAAGTTTTAAAATTTTTGGTATTGTGTAAAAGAGTTTGTCAGTTTGTTGCGTTTAAAATATGAGTTAACATCCCGCGCTTGGCGGTGGCTAGCAGTTTATTTTACAAACTTTTAAAAGTATATAATAATAATGAAATTAATAATCTCGCGCAAATAAATTTGATATGGTATAATAAATAATAATATTAGGAACTGGATTCTTGCAAAGAAATTTAAAATTAGTGCTGATGTGCGTCTTTGGTTATTTTTGCATGCTGCACACAGATGTAAAGCGAGATACGATTGTTTATATTGTCCATAGTGCTTCTCACTAATCCACTTGTCCTAGTTACCCCAACGACCTTTTACTTCTCTTATAAAGATAAAGGAAATACGATGTTTGTAATAATTGTGGACGGACGGTTATGTGTGTGTATGTGTGAATGTATCTATCTTTTGGTCTTTAATTTAGGCAGGTTCTTCTGTTATTGATAGCGAAGTACTATAGGAAAAACTTGTTTTTAAAATTTTGTCCTATGTAACATACGCGTTGTAAAAGTATTATGGCAGTCAATTATGTGTATTTATACTCATTGTTAGATCTCATGTGTATTGATAAATGTAATAAGCTATAATGTCAGTGTCAAGAATGCTTATATAACGTAGACCTATTCACTGTGAGTTTGCGCAAGTCACGTTAAGGTCCCGTGTTCTGCTATTACTGTCGTACTATTTATATATAACATATGCGTAATGGTTTTTCTGACAGGTTTGGTATACTAATATTTTGTCATAATGACGACATAGTGGTCACATCAAAATTATTTTCCGGTGGCTACAAATGAAATTAAAAATAAATGACCAAACACTTGAGTAATAACCTTCATTGATCGACCATTGGAACACGATTTTTATAGCAGAATACCACCCATTAAGCCACTTATAGGTACATAAAATCTACGTTATTTATAATAAGTGTTTTTGAATTTAGATGGATATGTACTGTCTTGCTATCTCAAATTAGAATACACAATTAATTTATATTTTCTTTAAAAACGACTTAAATTTTTTTTCTATCTATTTTCTATGCGTCTACATCGAGGTTTCTCGGCCGATAAGCGTTCCTTAAATTGTATTGTAAGCTAGGATGACCACAGGGAGCAGCCATCTCCTTCTAACAAAAGTGTAAGCCACGTACGATTCCGAAGCCCCCAGACATCAAAACAAAAATCATTCAAAACATTGTTTGATAATTCTGAACATACGTCATCAAAATTTATAAATGTTGCCATACACTGGTTTATTTTGACAATAAATATTTTTGTTGATTTACCATTACAGATACAAATGTGCATAAGCTATGTACCCATGGCTTCATCCGCACATAAGTTTTATTACATAAAACATTCTGATTTCCTAAATATTCGTTTTTCATTAATTTTTTATTATATTCTATTTTTCGTGATAATATTTTAATGCATTAACTTAGCTATTCTTTTCTCCTAGTTAATCACGCTGTCATTTAACTGTCATGTCGGTTTTTTAACTTACACTTTAGCACACCTAAGTAGGTACCTACTTTAGAAGTGATAAGTACGTGTTCAAACAGACAGACATTTCTAAAATAGATTGAAATGTGAATAATTAATGTTTTTAGACACTACATTTTTTTCGGAAAAAAATTGTAAAACAGAACAGAGACCTGAAATTTACAATTTTATTATATGTATAGATTAAGAATAATATCAGAGAAAAATTGTTGTTTTACAAAATATCTATGCATTTAAATGAATATATGTTTACATATCTAATTACTAATGTATCTACTTATAAATGATATTTGTTTAATAGTCTCAGTATATTTTTATCACATTAACATAGCGTCACAAGAACAGTATCGACAACAGGAACATATAAAGATGCTTTTTTTTGCTTTTTAGACATTTTTTATTCCGATTCTCTATCACAGTTTTAAAAGAATACTAAAAAAACAAGTGATTAATCAGATTAGTATGGAACTTTAAGACGGGTGAAACCGGACGTTTCGTCTAGTACTACATTTAGTTATAAAAATTATTTAAGCGCATATGGGAACCAAAGCTACTTTTGTTAAATGTCAATAGGATTGTAAATGTGTACCTACTTATGTTTTTTGCATAAATATCAATGAGATTTCACAATTTTCTTTTAATATTCTTTATTAAAATTCTTAGGTATATAGTACGAAATATTGTCACGTTTCGGACCGTAAATATTAATAGGTACAAAAGGAACTTTAAGATACGTATTATATACTTAATAATAGATATTAATTGGGAATTTTTGTTAATCTTGCTCAATAAACTGACTTTCTAAAGCATAAATATTACAGAGATTAGCGATATCAAATAAATTAACTTGCCTTCATATACATATCTACTTGCATTTGTTCATTTTCCTTCAACTTGTCAATATCAATAAATCATTGCAAATAATGGCGCGTATTGAAAGAAATGTATACAATATATAAAACCCAGGGTTATATTATGAGACTTTGATATATTATAACATCTTATAAAAATGGGTTAAGTGTGATATGTTTATGCACAACTAGGTTACCGCCGAGTATGACGTAACTGGCGATAGCTGAGCGATTACAAAAATTATACAATTATTGCTGGAATAAATGCTGCAAGTGAGCAATAGGCGAACAAATATTAGTATCGATTATCTCTGCTAACTTTGTTTTCGATAAATATTTAATGAAAAATGTGTATTTGACGATTAGCAAGTTGTTATTGCAAAAATCCTTAATAAAGTTATATATAAAATTACTAATTATTAATTGCCATCCTATTTATGATTTTATTTTTTTTGAGGAATTTTAAGGAATCGCGTCACGAAAGTATATTTCAAGAATAATTCATAGTTTATGATTCATTAGCTAATATACGTTTATTAAATGCGGAACGCTAATATTAATCGGTAATTTCAATCGGTAACAGACTTCAATAGCCTAGCGGTTTATTTATGTAGCGGTTTTTACAAGGTCTTCTTGTTGGCAGGTTACCAGACAGTGTCATTGCCATCAATGTATTGTTTTAAAAATTGGAATGGATTTAAGGAATAAATATTTTTTTTTTCTCATAAAAACTAAGTTTTATCAATAATTGCTTGTACCTAATAATAATAAACGCATCATACACAACGGGATGCGAATTCCGAGTCAGGGATCCGAAAACGGACACAAGACCTATAACATTTATAATATGGCCTATATAATTATATAGCCTTTACACATATTTATCATGTGCAGGGTCATATTATAAGGAAATCGAATGGAGTACCTATTATAAGTAAATATTTCTGAATATAAATGACTGCAATCGACAAACATTATTCGAATTTGCAGAAGTCAAAAGGAAAATAAAAAAATTGTGTGTGTCAGCTCCGACGCACGACTGGAGTTTACTCCTTAAGGGGCCACCCTACCTCAGCTCGAATTCAGATTTCACCCCCACTTCGTCGCAACCGCAACACGCTCGCGGGGAGCGCGTGCGTCTTTTCGGAACATGATTACACCCCAAGTATTCTTTAAAAAAATATTCAATGTACAGTTTTGACTTTCCTACCATTTTATTATATGTATATAGATGTTGAATGAAAGTATACAAGCTCAAAAAGTAAAAAAGTATAGTACCGTCCTCCGTTCAATTCGAGCGCAAGCGACACAGGTATCCCTTACGAAAGCCGGAGCGGTACTGACACATATGAGAATTGAGAGCGCTTGGTTGTTCGTCGCACGAATTATAGGTATTTTCTCCCCACAAACCTTATCAATAGTTATTTTTTAAAAAACGCAACATATAAAATGTTCTTCATACTTATTTCAATTACCATGCTTAATCTCAAGTCCATAACTTCTATATTTACTGAGATATTAAGGATTTAATAAAAAAAATAGAGGTAACTTTGCGATTTTTTTGTATCGATAAAATTTTATGGAATCGTGTTTTCGAAACATATGAAAGATAGTTTATGTCCTGAACTTTACCATACATAAATTTTAAACTTAAATATTCAGTAGTTTGGAAGATATGGATATCCTGCCGAGTGGAAAATAAGCAATTTGAGGTAGCATACACTCTTAAGTACGATTGTCTAAACATACGCAAAAAGAGTTTATCCAACTGAAAATAAGATTAATACCATATGAAAGGGTAAATTAACAAATTAATGAAAATAATATACATATATAAATATATATTTATTCATTTTATATACATTTATTATAACTAATCGGCGAAATATTTTACATTAAACTTTTCACAATAGTCAATTTCAGATGTGCACAAATATTTCATTAGGAATGTTGATAAATTATGTAATTATTATTATCTGACAATTATCATTTATTTTTTAAATATTATTTTTCAATATTAATTAGAGCAACATTTAGGGTTGCCAGATGGCCGGGAAATCCGGGATTGTCCCGGAATTACGTGTCTTGTCCCGTGTCCAGGAATAATAGTTGATTGTCCCGGATTTCGAAAACCACTTGTTTTCTCGGTACCATTAGTTTTATTTTATCATGTTACGCGTAGGTATGACATGCACATACCATTATACGATAGATGGCGCAAAATACGTAATATAATTTTTTGAATCGCGCTGTCCAAAACTTCGGCCAAAAGAATGACCCTCGCCCGTATTTAAAAAAACGTTATTCTTTTTTGCATTTAGGGTACTTCGGTCTTGATTGTTTGTTTGTTGTTAAAATATTTGGTCGTTATGTGTATGTTGATTGTACAAAGTTGGATGGTTATAGCTATTTAAGTTGTAATCTATTATATATAAAGAAAGTCGTGTTAGTTACACCGTTTATAACTCGAGAACGATTGTACCGATTTTTATGATTTTTGTGTTTTTGGATTTGTCTTCGTCGGGAATAATACTTATTAAAATGTGATATTCACCAATGAAAAAATAATTAATAAAAAAATCAGTTCAAATGTTTCATCCGTACTATCTATATGTAATATAATAAATCTGTTAACGAGTCCGTTTTATAATCTTAATATATAAAAGCGAAAGGTCACTCATCACGATGTCTCTGGAACTATAAAACCTAGAGACTTGAAATTTGGTAGGAATATTCCTTTTGTCAAGGAGAGGTCAGCTAAGAACGGATTTTATTAAATTCTACCCTTAAGAGGGCAAAAAAGGGGGGAAAATTTTGTATGGGACAACGTAGTTCCTTGGTCTAATCTACTTCAAATTTTGCATAAACTATTCTTTAACAGAATTGATTAAAGACGTGTTTCGTATTTTATCAAAATTCATCCCCTAACGGGGTTAAAAGGGGGTTGCTTTTGCTTCGAAGTTGATTTGACAACTCAATCCGTCTATTATAAAATATTTTCCAGTATCGACGCAGGTGTAGGTGATAAAAAATATAAATTTATAATTTTTTAAATTTTAATTAAATACCCGTTTGAAGCCGGGGCGGGCCGCTAGTTGAATAAATAAAGACTTATTTTGATTTTTTACCAAAGTTTTATTTAAAAAATAAGCAAAAGCGAGAAAGGGTGTTCAGTTTCTGATTGAAGCTTTGCGTTTTAAAATAATTTTAAAAATACACTGTAAAAATAACTCACCTACCTAGACGTACATTACTCATACAGTGAATAATGTAGCTCGTTTTAAGATAGATTTAATAGAATGTTTGCGAAATATTACTACGCTAAAGCTATTTACAAAAAATATTATCAATTATCGTATATTTTTCAACCGACCGAATTCGTAATCCTCGAATTGTCCCGGAAAAGACATGCTTGAATCTGGCAACCCTAGCAACATTACTTTCGCACCGCACCATAGGTGCGCGTGCACCGAAAAAGTAACGAGGTCATTCATCAGTACATTTTACCTCTCATATTTTTCTCATACCGGGCACCTTATATATGAAAATCGATTCTTAAGGAGTAAACTCCAATAATTTAAAGTGACTAATTATAATATCATAATATCATAATATTAAAAAAAAAACAAGAATTATGTTAAACGGGTTTTAAATTTGTATATATTTTTTAATATGTATATTTATGGCGAAAACCAAATTTTATTTATTAGCCAAACCGAGCTTTAACCGAGTTTACATTAAGGTAGTTCCAGCATGAAACCCCTTTTCGACAGATTCGGCTAAAATTTTTTTCACGGGTTCAGAATAGCTTTATTTATGAATTCCTAAAATTTTATAATTTTTGACGGTTTAGATCGCGAGATATTTAAAGACAAAGTTCGCGATTTTGTGAGTAATGTCCCATTTACGTATGTAAAATTTCCGTTTTTTTTCTTATATTAAAAAATTCTCTCGACAGAATTGGAAAAAAAACTAGGAGAGTGTTGAAAAATGTTTTTAGAATAAGCTAAAAAAATAAAAGTAGCACTTCACGGTTTTGTTATCGAGATATTAAAATTATAAATATTAATTTTAATTTTAAATTTATAGTGATCTGGCAACACTGCGCAACGCTCTCATCTTTTTAATTTAATAAAACTATTATTAGAAAGCGCAATACTATTTGTATATACTAAGACCATATAAACAAAAATATATAAAACACTCAGAGCAACGTTGTCAGATTACTACAACTAACGATATAAGGCAGAAGGTATTAAGGAAGGACTACACTTCACCACACTGAAACTACCTTAAGAAGGCCATTCATGATCTACATAGCTGTCGCACAGATTAATTATTATCTGTTGCGTTTGGTGATTGCGTGAGTCGCAAAGTATATAATTATTAAGTTACATATATCCATCAAGCTATTATATGCCAGTAATTAACGCATTTATTTCAAAGAGAATAGTTTATTGAGACGTAAATAGTATACTATTTTGTTGTTGTTTGTTGTTTATTATGTTAAGGGTGTGCTTTTACTGTCTCCGTTTTCTTTTTATAGGTTTTATAGATTTAGTATAGATTTATTATATATTTATAGACGGATTGCGAATCAGGGAAATAAATTTGGCGAAAATAAACCGATTTATTAAATAAAACAAAATAAATAATTGGACGATACGTATAACAATTAATTTGTGGCAAATGTTAGATATAACTCCATTATTTGTAGAATACATAAACCGGTCAATAATTTTTAACTATGATCCTGTACGTATGTTCAAGGTAAAAAAATTGTCAAGGTTTAAGTCTTGAGTGTTAACAAAGACGTAAACAAAACACGACTACAGTCACATCAGTAAGTGAATGGTCTCATTTTATTGGGCGTTGTTGCAACATATAATGCAATCGGTAACAATTCGGTCAGATTTTTTATATCTAAGGAGATATAGATTTTTTTTTTTTAATTATTTTTTGACGTCCTTATCACTAAAATTGGACAGTTAACGGTCGCGGGGACGTTTTTTATTTGTATCCTTCTTCGGTATCGTCGCAATATTTACCAGATAATATTTAAAATATCTTTTCTTAACAAAAAAAAAAAAAAAAAAAAAAAGAATAAATTAAATCGGACTACGAGTTAATGAATTATTACTGTGTATGTAATTAAATGTGTACTGCTTTTAACCTTTGTATCTTTTCCCAGGAGGACCATGATAAACGAAATTAAAAGTACCCAGTTTCTAAGCTCGTAGTATGAACTGAAATCCCCATCATCATTCATTCGGTAGTTTTGTCGTGATGCGCGGTGATGAAACAGATAGGTATAGATAAAATGTAAAATTAAGTTTTAGCTTCAGTAAAGTCTATAAAAAAAAAAGAAAATTAAGATATGTTCTATGAGCAAAATTGGATCTTTTACAGTTTTATTACAAGTACAGATAATTAAATTTAAGGTGTCACAGTATCCTGCTGATATTATAATTTTGAAAGTTTGTTTAGGATAATTACCATTTCAAACAAAAACACCAGTAAACATAATATGTAGATAGCTGGAGATTCAGGATAACACATAACTTAGTATTTATGTTATAATTATATATGACTCGACGTCTAATAATTTCTAGTTGTCAATATTGAATGGAATCCTACGACGCATGTCCACAACGTACTCTTTTCTATTCAAGCGTGATACATTGTAAATTGTAATATACAAGCATATTATGCATATAAATTGTTGCAACACCGTATATTTATGTCGAGGAAATATCTATTTAAATATGCAAGTAGAATCATATTTCCTATTCATTACGTATTATTTTACAATCGTATAAAATCGTGAAGATTCTTTAAGAGGATAAAGCCAGTTGGGATTTTCGACAAATCGATTTTTCTTTTCTTGCATTTTCTGAAAGTATAATTAATAATTTTTGGATATTTATTTATATTTTTTTTTTACCAAAACCTAATATTGAAAGCAGTTAAAAAGTAAGTGCACGTATTTAGGTTACAAGAAATGCATTTTTTATCATTAAAATATTCGATAATGTTTTTTTTTGTTATTGTAATGACACGGTAAAGATATCGTTACACCGCACGTAACGGGTTTTTCGTTGAAAGCAAAAGTAATCTCAATACGGGTTTCAAGAAGTTGCCAGGGAATGGATACTAAATCAAACAGTTTTACTCCATTACGAATAGCTAAGGGAATTATCTTGCTTTGTAATATGTGTAAACATCTACATATCCGTAAAACAAAACAATTTATAGACGTTAAATCTCGATTGATCCATGAAAATCGTATATAAATTTTACATCATCATCAGTCATGATGACCATGATGAGTCAAAAATTTCGGCTTCAAATTTAAACATTGTTAAATGTTGAAAGCAGTTAAAATCTTTTGTTTAAATAGTTAATCTCGATATTGGTGGTAAAGGATATCGTGAGGGAACCTGCATAAGGCAGCATGTCTCGGAAATAATTTCCATATCCTTCATTCCATAGTTCCTTCCCCTTTTCCGTAATAGAAGAAATATTTGCCCAGCAGTGCGATAAAATTATTCTGTAAAATACAGGACAGAACAGTAGTCAGTCGATGACTTTATTACTGATGCCTCTGATATATAAAATGTTGAAAAGGATTGGATAGATTTTTCGACGCTTTTTTCACTGCTTGATTTAATTTAATTTACCTAAATCTTTATAAATTTGTTAGGAAACCGTGAAAAAAGGTGAGACAAAGACATAACGCACCGCTTCTTCGTTTGAGGACCTTGACGTTGACGGTGTGGATAGTACACGTTGTAAACAAGTATGCTTAATTAAAAAAATCAAAAAACCCGACTGCGTAAAATACTCTTATTATAAACTAAAAAGAATAAAACAATTTACTAGCTTTCATTTGATACCCATATTGCTACAGTAAGAAAAAAAAATTCAACTCCCCCCCCCCCCCCTCATTCCGCTATTTGCGGGCGCCATTTTGAAAATTTATATAGCCTATGTCACTACTACAATTTAGACAAATCCAACGACACCTCATATGTCAAAAACCGAAACATACATACATAAAACATACATACATACATACATACACTCGAAAAACATAACCCTCCTTCTGTCGCAGTCGGGTAAAAAGAAGTTTGTTCAACAGGTTGATTTTTCTAGGACAGTTCCATCTATGAAATATACTGCTTGAGCATCTAGATCTAGAGCAGTGTTTCCCAACCTTTTTTAGGCCATGCCCCACCTTAACATTTCTAATGCTAGAATGCCCCCATGCTAGGGGTGTTCATCGGATATAATTTTATTATCGATAATTATCGTATTGAGTTATCGATACTTATCGGCACAATTTTCGGACGAGAAAAAAAAAAAAAAAAAAAAAAAAAAAAAAAAAAAAAAAAAAAAAAAAAAAAAAAAAAGGTCATCCGCCGTCCGGTATCGAAATAATCTATCGATAATTATCGGATCACACAAAAATATCGATAATTATCGGATCGGAAAAAATTATCGATAATTATCGGATCGCAAAACATTATCGATAATTATCGAATGAAAAGTTATCGATAATTATCGAATGAACAATTATCGATAATTATCGAATCAAAAGTATCGAATAACACTTATCGATAATTATCGATAATTATCGAATGAAAAATTATCGAATACTTACGAATTATCGATAATTATCGCACACCCCTACCCCATGCATAATTTTTAACCTTCAAAATTGTTAAAGTCGTGTCGAGTCAATTTTTAAATTGCCCCCCTTAACTATCAAATTGCCCCCCAGTGGGGCGTAGGCCCCACGTTGGGAAACACTGATCTAGAGGAAGACTTTTAGACAGGAACGGATAGCAGCAGTCGCAAAATCGAGTTTTATGTGCGAGTAAATAGTCTTGAAACAACGAAACATCTATCGACAGTTAGATTTGATTTGTTCTAAGTCGTAGCTCGCAGTCCGCATAGTGCCGTCCTTTTAGTAAAACATTTTAGCAAAAAAAAAAAAAACATCTCCACATTCTCGGTTGATAATTAAATAATTAAAAAAAAATCAAAAAACCCGACTGCGTAAAATACTCTTATTATAAACCAATTTCATTTGATACCCATATTGCTACAGTAAGAAAAAAAAATTTAACCCCCCCCCCCCTCATGCCGCCATTTGCGGGTGCCATATTGAAAATTTATATAGCCTATGTCACTACTACAATTTAGACAAATCCAACGACACCTCATATATCAAAAACCGTCCAGCCGTTTGGGTTGTAGGGCGTGCAAAAGAAATGGACATACATACATACACTCGAAAAACATAACCCTCCTTCTGTCGCAGTCGGGTAAAAAAAGGGATATATTCTCACTTCGTTTTATGCCATCTTCGTGTTATCACTTCCTTTTCATTACAAACTGTTTATAAATATAAAAAGTATTTCAAAACTATTTTTAGAAAAATTTTCACGTGAGAAAGTTATGTCCATAGTCGCTCTAAAATAAAACATCTAAAATCCTGATTTGCAAAGATGTAACTTATTTAGATACAAAAATAACACGCCGATATAATTTTGTCTCATTTAGAATATAATAAATTAGGTAGCAATAAAACAGGATTTCTCGACTGGTATAAATGGAAAGATTTGATATGTTAATGAGATCGTAATTTCTGGAAATTATATCTTTATATTCAAATTCACCGGTCGACCATTTTGATTAATAAATACATAGACATATATATATATATATAATATACATAATAAGATATATACCTAACCTAGTCTAAGTGTCTAGTGAGTGCGTAATCTTTTTCTAATAAATAATTATAAATTGGAGGTTTGTTAGAGCACTTTGACACAGTAATACTGTGACTTTGATATCATGATCTAAATTCTAACACATGAGAAAAAAAAATAAGAGAAAATATCCCGCCCTTTTTAAAATATTTGACAACTTGGAATAAGGTTTAATTTTAAGTTATTATTAATTAACTTTTGTTTTACGTTGATTACGATAAAAATAAAGCAAAATTGAGATAAACTTTGATTTTTCATCACTAAAGAAAAAAAAAATTCGGAGGTAATATTTTTTTAAATAATTCATTAGATGTTAAAAATAAATAGCAGTATCTATGCATCAATTTACTGGCTTATATTCATTATAATTTTGTTTACATTTTGTGGTTATATATGTTTAAAAAAAAAATATTTCATTTTTAATCGAGAATAAAGTTATTTTATTTCAATCTTTTACAAAGTATAGTACTAGTAATCGGTGCTATATTTACCTAAATTATATTAAAATAACCATAATGGTATTATGAATAATACATTTCTTTTTATATTATTTTCGTATATTTTTTAGGTGTCGAAGAATACAAGTATCAGAATTTTCATAGCGAAGAAACATCAATATTTCTGTCCAAAAAATCAGATGGCAGAGTAATTCTGGATAAAATTAATATGAATAATAAAATACAAAAAGCAAAAATACATTATTGTAATAAAATTTATGAATTCTTTTGTTTTTCTTTAACCTTTATAATTATATACAACTTCAAATCAATACAAGTATGTATTACATTATACATACAACTTTTATTACTTTGATGATAGATAATCTATATATTTTATTAATACGTGAGGCAAAAACTATGTACCCC
Organism: Euphydryas editha; assembly: GCA_036937285.1. Taxonomy (NCBI): domain Eukaryota; kingdom Metazoa; phylum Arthropoda; class Insecta; order Lepidoptera; family Nymphalidae; genus Euphydryas; species Euphydryas editha. The sequence continues at coordinate 17,997,764 of JAUPFZ010000011.1, read as the reverse complement.
TTTTTACGAAAATTACGCGGACTAAGCTAAAGTTTGTATGGAGAAAAAGTGCACAATCCTAATATTTTTATAATAATGCTAAAAAAACGTTAAATAATAATTTAAAAAAAAAATCTACACACACTACGGCACACACATAATTATGTACAATGTACATAATATATACACAAATTTTGTTTCTTGTCAAAGTCTGTTATCATCACGGTCTTAAATACAGCACTTGCAACAAATTTTTTATCGAACACGGTTTAATACAGGTCTTGCAACTAATTTTTTATCGATTTTTTTATCACAGATCAGGTTCAATGACTGCTGCATATGCTCACCATTTTATGCGCAATCATATTTTTATGATGTTGACAATGCTGTTAATTATAGATTAGGTCGAATTTCAACCACTGGGCGGTCACTAGTACGTTTTAATGTGCATCAACTCAATTCTATGTAAATGTTAATACTGACACCGGTATTTTATACTTATTAAAAGGCGCCAAATTATGTGAAAGTTATTGTAGGAATGAAGAAATTATTTAAATTAAATTAACTTAAAAAAAAGTCACCCATCGAGATAAAAATACGTTGCGTTTTCATAGTTATTCTATTTTAAATGAATAGACAGCACATGTTTAAATCTATCAAAAGACAATATTGAATGTATAGCCGTTGCAGCTTGATGCATGTATACCACGTGCAGTGTATTTTGCTAACATGTTCAAACGATCCGTGTTACAGAAGCCCTTCAAAACATACGGAACAGATGTGTCACGTTTTTAGACTAAACAATGTCTGAACATGAGAATAAATTTTTTAATAAATTAAACGATCTTCGCGGTTTCACCTGTATTTTTTGTTACTTGTCAGATTTTTGCATGTAAATAAAAAAGGACTTTTGAGATTAGATTTGTAGATCCCGAGATATAACTTTCAAAACTTATAATAGATTATAATCTAACGGGATTTACAATTTCACGATGATATATACACCAGTTCTTGGATACAAGGATACTTAAATTATAAAAATTATATAAAAAAATCCTGAGGTAGGCGACTTAATTCTGACTGATAACAGCCGAGTGATATATATATTTTTTTGGAATAAATGTACATATAAATAGTACATGTATAAATAAATATATATTCCACTCACATTCGGGGCGGGAATCGAACCCACAACTGGAGTAGAAAGCAGGATCGCTGCCAACTACGCCAGTCAATACAAGGATACTTGGATTAAAAATCAATTTAGCTTCGTTGTGCTTTTATAAATATTGATTTATATTTTAAAATACTTAGATTTAAAATTCGTTAAATTACGTTGTTTTCTTTAAATATACTGAAAGAATAATCAAAAAATATATACTTTCGTATATGTGTCAAAAATATAGAAAACGTTACAAAACTGTGTTCAATTATTATTGACTAAATAATATATAACTATATAATAGTTATTGATGTGAGTGCAATGATCTTCCTGTTTTCGACAATTATAAAATATTTACTAATTTATATGTAATAACATGTTATCAATATTACAATTACTGTATCAATAAATAATTACTTAAATTTTAATCATCATATTTAATATTAATATACATTAGACAGTAGACATTGTTCAAGTCACTCACCTCTGGTATGACTTCTCTTCTGGAGTTCAAATGCATACCTCCAACCTCCACAAGACCGGGTACAAGAGGTTTAGCCCCGTTGAACGCATGATGCGTATTCGTCAAAATTAAACTTATATTTTTCACGAGGTGACTCAATTCAGGAATCTTTATTCCATAATGTTTTTCTATCATCGCCTGCTCCTTCATTTGAACCGCTTGACGGTACCAATAATTTAAAAATAGTTTCATAAATGTATTTTCCATTCGTTCCAAAAATTTCATTTGAGAGGTGAATGATGTAGTGATTGTGGGTACGTAAGATGGATTATCTGTAGCTCCGATGCGTTCAGCCGTCCACGGCATTAGATTACTTGACAACAATGAAACAACAGGCGCCTTTATCTTGTACACATGCAACATACCTATCATACAGTCACTATTAAAATTTTCTACTAAAACTACATCATATTCCTTGCTCAGAGCTTCTTTAAGCGGTGGCCAATCAATTGCCTTACTGCAGATATTCAATGCCATATCCCTTAGTGGGAGAAAATCTATAACTTGCTTGTAAATGCTTCCTATAATCGGTATACGTAGGATAAATTCCGGATTCTCGAACCAATTCAAGTCGAAAGTCTCTACACCGACCTTAGCGATCCCTTCGAAACTAACGTCCGTGTAATTGGCCGGTGGATTTTTAAGGGGAAAGAACGAGGCGACTGTGACATGGTGTCCACGTTCAGCGAGTTTTTGTAATAACGGTTCGAAGACCATATGATGACTTCGGCCGGTGTGAGGAAAGAGCCCGAGAATTCGTGCACCGTGCACATAGTTAGAAAGCGCGAAAAACACAAAAATAAAAGCGAGTGCGGGACGCATGGCGCGCGATCTTCCCTACTCCGCGTCGTATGAAGCACTGTGCCGGTTCCATGACCGACCGGCTCCTATAACGAGTGTTATTTTCAGAATCAGTTACGTGATGCTCAACCGTGATATTGTGTATTTAGTATCAATATTAATAACACTTTTTAACATAATGTCGGACGTGAATTATATGTATCAATTTAAACAATATGACTGTTGCACGCTTCAATTTAAATTGCAAATTTAATCCTTTTATAATTTTTATTTTTTAACCGTTAGTCATAAATTAGTTATTTTTATTTTTTAGTTGTTAGCCGGGTCAATAATCATGTTTTTATAATTTCGTTAAATTTCGTTCTATTTTTAAATTGCTTGTGCCTAATGTGCTTGTAAAATGTGAAACTTGATTCTTTTGTGTATAATTTTTTTTGTATGTACAACTAATTTGTATGTTGCCGGAATACCTAAATAAATAAATAATAGTACCAATATAATTTTATTTACACTTATATAATATTTAGTTAAAGATTGTTTATAGTATTGAGAAAGGACTTTTATTTAACTATGAAAAACTTAATAAAATATACAGTGGCTATTTCAGCACTTTTTTAAATATATCTTATATATATAAAAATAACTTACTGTTCGTTAGTCTCGCTAAAACTCGAGAACGGCTGAACAGATTTATCTTATCTTGGTCTTGAAATGTTCGTGGAGGTCTAGGGAAGGTTTAAAAGGTGAGAAAATTTCGAATAATTATTGCCGGGAAAACCCTAAAAACAGCCCTTTTCTTTTTCCCATATAAACGTTTTAATTTGGTAGGGATATTTCTTTCGCCGAGTAGAAATCGGCTAAGAACGGATTTCTTGAAATTCTACCCCTAAGGGAGGTGAAAAGGGGGGCAAAGTTTGAATGGGACAACGTGATTCCTTGGTCCATTTTACTTCAAATGTTGCATAAATAGTCTTTAACAGAATCGATTGAAGACGTGTTTCGTATATTATCAAAATTCATCCCCTAACGGGGTTAAAAGGGGGTTGAAAGTTATTTGCTTCGAAGTTGATATCAATGCTCCTCAGTGCTTTTAATTTAAATTAAATTTTATTTTAACACATGTTTGACAACTCAATCCGTCTATTATAAAATATTTACCAGTATCGACGCAGGTGTAGATAAAAAAAAATATATTTTATAATTTTTAAAATTTTTGTTAAATACCCGTGCGAAGCCGGGGCGGGCCGCTAGTATATACACACATATATATATTATGTTTGTAGACGTGACATAAAATTATGTACCTACAGAAATTTTCATAACTATAGTAAGCAATATTAAATATTCTTTGGTTTATTTTAGAAATTCGAATAAATTTCATATTTAGGTAAAATAAAAGATGGTGCAATGTAATCTTTTCTTTTAATTAAAATATATACGGGCGTTATTAAACTTGTAAAAATCTTTTATCTAATAAGTAATTAAAAGTTAATTCAATTGGTGACATAAAATATACGTTTCATAATAATCACGATGATGACATCAAATGATAAAGGTATCTATGTCATTGTGCGCTAATCACACATGGATCGACTGATTTTAGTCTAGTTTTGTATTTGGAGAATCTAGGCCCTTATCTAAAACGCGGCGTCATGGTTGTATGCGAAAACGATCCAATGGCGCCCCACTACGGCGCCGACGGTATCGATGGGTTATAGTGGGTATTCCGCCTGCCAGATTGACATGCAGTCCTGGCGTCCGGCCCCTTTCCGCCTCTCGGCGGGATGCGTAAATGCATTTCCCATCGTTTAAAAAAAGGCTTATCTAAAAAATTATTGCCATATATTCATTTCATATATAAAGTTATATTATTTTTATAGATCAATGAGTATATGTTTTTAAAACAAACAACGAGTTTTTAGTATTTTACAAAGAAACAAGTGTTAAAAATAAAGTATGTTATTGCTTCCAATCGTTCTTTTTTTTGGATATAAAATAGATTGTTAATATAATAAGCAACGCAGACGAAGTTGCGTTACGAGTATATATATTTATCTAACAATAAGCTAGTATTATACAAAACTTTATTAAGAAAGTCAACGTCATTATTTTACCACACATAGGTACGTAAAAAAATGCAATAATGTACGTATTTTATATATATACAATAATATTATATTTATTATCTTATGGAACAACGGCAAAATAAATAGATGACAGTCAGAGATGTACATCTCGTACTTATATTAAAAAAAAAATTATATAGGTACATACTTTATCAATAGAACGGTCGTCTAAAATTAAAATTAAAAATTTCAAACTAAGTGATATTTACAAAAAAAAAAGTTATCAGCGAATTAATTATCTCTGTAACTTTTAATTCATGTAATACTTAGATGGATACGACAAGGAGCGGAGTAATTCGATAAAATCTATATATATATATATATATATATATATATATATATATATATATATATAGGAGACTTTCTATAGATGTCATCATCAGTCACTCATCACGATATATCTCAAACTATAAGACCCAGATACTCCAAATTGGGTAGGAATATTCTTTTTGCCAAGTAGAAGTCAGCTAAGAACGGATTTTACGAAATTCTATCTCTAAGGGGATGAAAAAGGGAGGCAAAGTTTGTATGGGACAACGTGATTCCTTGGTCCAATCTACTTCAAATTTTGCATAAATATTGTTTAACAGAATTGATTGAAAAAGAAAATATTTTGACACATGTTTGACAACTCAATCCGTCTATATTTTTTTTAACAATAAATTATATTAAAGAAATTTTACAATATTATACATATTTACAATTCAAAACTTAAAATAATTATTTACAAACAGTTTTGGTATAAATCATGTCCGCGTGGAATGGTGCCAAGAATACTAGCAGCATTTCCCCGTTGAATCGCAATTCCGATTCTTTGCGCAAAAAATGCACCAGCCCTCCTGTCACCAGTGGAGGCTATGAGACGTGGGGTTAATTCTTTTAGACATTTTTTTGCACTGCTACTCCAGGGTCCAAGTGTTTCGACTGCAAACTGCACAAAAACATAACTTTGGATAAGTGACGAATTATTTTCTATTATTATTTATTATTCTACTATTATTAATTATTCGTCTATTTTTTTCCAGTATTGACGCAGGTGTAGATGATATCTTTTTTGGATGCTCCTGGTGGAACAGGCAAGATAAAATAAACGTAACAAAATTGAGTTGTAAATATACCGTGTGATCGCTTTATTGTAGAATAGTAATATTTTTTACTTCAATGTTGGTGTTCTGTTAAGTCAAGGGTTTTAAACTAAATGACTCATCAGCAAGGCATCTGTAGTTCAAAATGATACAGATATAGAAGACACTGAAGTGAACTTGGAAATATTTTTGAATTATACGGCATTAACACCCCAATTAGTACAGATTAGCACCACGGACTAATGTTGTAACAAGATCAGAAAACATTATAAATCATGTACCCATCTAACTTTATCTTACACTAAAATTAAGAAGGAGGAGATAAAAGCTGTCTTGGACTATTATTAAATATAAATATATGTTTGACATACACTGCACACGATCGTCTGTTCCTAAGGTAGGCAACTTAATGCCTGTGTTTTAGGTAACACAGCCGACTGATATACATTTTTTTAATAAATATACATATAAATAATACATATAGAAATAAATACATATTACACCCAGACTCGAGGCGGGAATCGAACCCACGAACTTGGAGCAGAAGCAGGGTCACTGTCAACTGTGCCGAGTCAATCAAAATTTAAAAAATAATTACTTGCGGGTTTATTCAAATCTAAGAGACAAAATCGTATTGACTTGTGGTGTAATTATACCAACGATACAATGAACGAAGCATTGATGACCGTTCTGTACGTCTACCATGAGTTTCCGAGACGATACACGTTAGCGAGTGTAGTAGACAATTTGTATGGAAAGTTGAGCAGCGCCTCTACCGGATACTATCATTACTATTGCGTTTCTACGTTTACTATGTAGTTATGTCATGTGCGCTTGTAACAAAAACTCATGGTAGACGTACTGGTGTAGTGGTGCGAGTAGTCGCCCCAACGCCTCGCCTCAATGCCGGTGATCACGGGTTCGATTCCCGCTCGGGGCAGATATTTGTATTTGTGCTAATATTTGTTTCAGGTCTGGGTGTCAGGTCTGGAGAGCACGTAAAGCCGTCGGTCCCGTTTGTTATCATAGATACTTTATAACAATCGTTACTTATGGTAGTAATATTATCCGCCAACCCGCAGTGGAACAGTGTGGTGGATTAAGCTCCAACCCTTCTTCTATGTGGAAAAAAGGCCTTCGCTCAGCAGTGGGTTATTTACAGGCTGATACAAAATAGTACAGTACAAAGCATTTGTGGCCTGCAGTGACGAAACTGAGCCTTACCATAAATATTAGAGTCCATCTAAGGGGAGATGTTACTGCTGGACAGTTCTCAGACCTGTTGCTTAAAATAGGAAATAGTGATTTCCGGGAACTGGATAATAATATAGGTACTGGATAATAATATAATGCATGTATATATGAGTATGTATTTACCATAAACAAAGCTTAAGGTCAATTTCTTTATGTAGTGGGAGTATACTTGAAGGCAAGCTGCTTCTCCCACAGCCAGTTGTATGTGGCATGTTCAGAGTAGCCTGGCGATTCTAGCACCCCGAAGGAAAAACAAAAAATATTGTTTATAAAGAAATACTACGGAAGGTGTACGGTACGGATTTCGTTGTAAAAAGATAATACCTCCGTGTAACTTTCTCCAGATCAAAGGCCGAGCTTCGTGTTTCTAAAATATAACAATTTTTCTTTTTACCCGACTGCGACGAGGAGGGTTATGTTTTTCGAATATATGTATGTATGTATGTATGTATGTATGTATGTATGTATGTATGTATGTATGTATGTATGTATGTATGTATGTATGTATGTATGTCCATTTCTTTGGCACGCCCTACAGCCCAAACGGCTGGACGGTTTTTGACATATGAGGTGTCGTTGGATTTGTCTAAATTGTAGTAGTGACATAAGCTATATAAATTTTCAAAATGGCGCCCGCAAATGGCGGAATGAGGGGGGGGGGGTTGATTTTTTTCTTACTGTAGCAATATGGGTATCAAATGAAAGCTAGTAAATTGTTTTATTCTTTTTAGTTTATAATAAGAGTATTTTACGCAATCGGGTTTTTTGATTTTTTAATTAAGCATACTTGTTGTAATGTTTATTTAAATTTTAAATCCCTACTCTATAATAAAGATTGTTACCTTCTCTCTCTCTCTCTCTCTCTCTCTCTCTCTCTCTCTCTATATATATATATATATATATATATATATATATATATATATAGAGAGATATATATATATATATACTATATATATATATATATATATCGTCACTCATCACGATATCTCTGGAACTATGAGACCTAGAGACTTGAAATTTGGTATGAATATTTCTTTCGTCGAGTAGAGGTCAGCTAAGAACGGATTTTACGAAATTCTACCTCTATGAGGGTGAAAAAGGGGGGGGGGTGGCAAAGTTTGTATGGGACAACATGATTTCTTGGTCCAATCTACTTCAAATTTTGATAAATATTCGTTAATAGAATTGATTGAAGACGTCGACTCATCCGTAGAATAAAGTCCGATCTGTAGATTTGATTGTTTTCAGTAGAGGCTAAAGAAGTTGTTGACTTTTGTAACTCTTAAACGGTGAGACTTGACATTTTGATTTTTTGGTATGTTGTTACATCGCCCCTGTCTAGTAAAATGCTTTTTAGTGTATATTTTTTAAACTTTTATTACACGAGATAGTGAGTTCCATGTTACCATATGACGTTTTATTGCGGAATAACTTGGGTCCGTAGTGTATATTATACATTGTTTTACGGAAACGTCTAAAATAAGTGACGTTCCATATTAAAATGGTTCGCTTTTTGTTGGAATTACCCATAACTTTAAGAGTCCATTGTGAATAATTACCTTGAAATATATAATTATAACTACTCTCCGATTTAACTAAATAAAAGACGAAAATATCATTTTAATTGTTTTTTAATTGAAAAAAAATCTCAAAATAGGTAGCAAAACCATGAGATGTCATCACTTTAAATAGCAATCACATCAGAGTTAGGTTAGTTTAGAACTTACAGATCTATGCTCCTGATAAAATAAATGCTTTAATTATAAAATCAATAATAACATATTTTTTTCAAATAACATTCAGCTTTTATCATTTCACAATTAGAAGCACCTAGGCGAGGTTCTATACTTTACAATTAAACTGTACGTATACTATAAACTGGTGGCGTAACAATTAAAACTTAAAATAGTAATTAAATGGCATATCGTATCACATTATTATTTGAATGTACTTGTAAAAAGATAGCCTACAGGAATTACAGCACGAACTTAAATAGCACTCTTAAACTTATAAAGGTACGTACTTAAATATTTATCATAACAACGGATAAAACGTATTTTTAAATATTTCACTAGTGACTGAATTCAAAATAAATCACTTAATAATCAGCTTCATTAATTTATAATCGTAGACGTGTGTAGGTAGATACACTTACTTAATAGCAAGGAAATATTACGTAGACAAACAATACATTATTATAATTAACATTAGTAAAAAGAAATTAGGTCTAAAAATAAGTATAAAAAAAGAAAAAAATTTATAAAATATATCTTATTCCGATAGGTCATCATCCGATTCTTCAGAAACATCAACAGTAATGTGATGTGGCAAAGTTAAAGTATAGATGATACTCTAAGAGAATAAATAACATGCACATATCCATTAAGTCCATATATATGGACTGGAAATGGGAATATGGAAAGATAGATTGAATTTTGTTGACAATGACACGATACTGGCGTTCTTTTATAGCCTTAGATGTGTATTTCTCTGAGTCGAACCATTGAACATATAATTTTAAAATTTTCGTAATACTCAAGTCCCCTTCTAGGTAAAGTTTTTGGCTGTTTTTACTTTACATTCAATGGGTACAAATACCCGAACATGGTCACAGACACCTTCTTTCATTGCATCATTTATAACAATGTAAAAAAAGCATACTTTTCGTGGCGACGCCGTCTATCCTCTTCTAATATAGCACTTCCATCGTACTTCTTCCAAACAGTTTTTAAGATACGAGTTGAAACTGCAAGAGTATGAATGAACATAATTTGACATACTTCGATTTTTTTTCAGTGAGAACCTGTAATCAGCGGGAGATAATACTTAAAAGTATGTTTCCTATTATTAGGAGTGTGTTTGTTTAGGCATTTTTTTTCTTTATTTTATTAGAACATTTGATGATGAAATTCAACTGCAAAGCTTGATCACCCAATTGCCAAATTTTGTAAAGCAGTCCAGCCTGTTGGTGAGATATTTTATTAGAAATTAGATCATTTGTAACGGCATTTACATGATAGTCCCATTGTTTTTTAATCTACGGCTTTACCCTTTTTGTTACGTATTTTACCTAAGTTTTAGTAGGTGGGATATAATTGCTTGAGTGCGAAAGAACGGGTGTATTCGTAGTGCTAAATGAGGGTGAAGAAATCACAGAGTCTACATGAATAGCGCAGAATATGTTATCGCAGAACTTATGGACATTAGTAGGAGACGGAATGGGAGTTGGCACTGATAGTTCCAAATTTATCAGAGTAGATCTATCGTCAGAAACTTCCAAGTCTTCAAGCTCTATTATTGGTGAATTTTCGAAACTAGAAGGTGCTTTCAAAGAAAATATACTAGGCTGATTGCTGTAGACTCTCTCGGTAGACGGATCAGATGTACTATTCGGTATTGAGCTGTCGCAGGTAATTTTTTTGGTTCCATCATTTTCATGTAGAATTTCTTCCCATACATCAGCTAGTTCCTGACCAATTTCTTTCGCACCAGGAGGCAATGGTGACCTTTGATGTGTCATGGCGGTTTCGTTATCATACACAACTAAAAAAAAAAAAAAAAAAAAACTATTAATTGTAGGTATTCATAAAATTACTATTAATATTATATGTATATATCAAGACAGTGTACATAGCAACTAATTAAACAAATTTTAAATTAAAAATATTTATAAATAACAATATTTAAAAACAAACAACGTCCTAACTGATTCAATTTTCCCTGTAACAACGTCCCATCTTAATATCGAACCAATAAATCGTAGCACAGATTCCGTAGAAAAACGTCTGATAGTCACATATAACGCTTCAAATTTCAATTTTATTCGTATAACATTGGCCTAATATTACATAGGACTTCTACTTTTTGTTGTTTATTATTACATAAATAATAGCCATCTAGTGAATATGTATTACGACAAAGGTATTTCCGTACTCAAAATGCTATTTCACTAAATCTCCGTCAAAAAACGTCTTATATAAAAATCGATCGCCCACAACTAGTAATTGCGATAAAAAAAAAATATAAAAGTAATATTTATTAATTTAAGATCTAAATGTTATATAACGAAATAATGCAATAAAAAATCGTCAACTTACCAGTATTTATGATCTTCTTCGTATAAACAACATCATATTTTGTAAATGTTGAACTAAGATCAAGCTCTTCTGCATCATCTTTGAGCATATCCAACATTTTTCGAGATCGTGACATCTCTAAAAATATGTTTTTTCATGCCAAACACTGATAAATTACACTTTTATATCAAAGTGAAATAAAGCTAAGCGCATGCCACAAAAACACCCGTTCTCCACCAAACAGCGGCCGGAGTGACGAAGGGACGTGGCGCCTGCGCCGCTTCAGCTACCAGCGCGCCGTCGCTTGATCACTTCGTGCGTTTTTATGCGGAGCAAAATGTCAGATTGAACGTTATTCGATTCCATATTTTCGAAACTAAATAAAATACGAAAATTCTAAAAACGCACGTTTGTAGAGTTCAAATTGCTTATCTCGTCTAGCTATTTAACTCATTTTTGCCTCATGATCACATCGGACTCTGTTCTACGGATGAGTCGACGTATTTCTTATTTTATCGAAATTCATCCTCTAACGGGGTTAAAAGGGGATTGAAAGTTATTTGCTTCGAAGTTGATATCAATACTCCTTAGTGCTTTTGATTTAAATTACATTTTATTTTGACATGTTTGACAACTCAATCCGTGTAATATAAAATATTTTCGAGTATCGACGCAAGTGTAGGTGATAAAAAATATAAATTTATAATTTTTGAAATTTTATTTAAATACCCGTGCGAAGCCGGGGCGGGCCGCTAGTATAATATAAATTTTAATATAATTCTTGGGAAAATTAATAAATAAAAATGGATTTTAACAAATCTATTTTTATTTATTAATTTTATGATTTATTAATGTTATGATCCAGCTAAAAATCGTCGAAAAAGCACGCTTTTTCATATTGTACTTGAATCATAATTTTCAATTTTAGTTTATTTGTCGTACTACCGGTATAGCGGTCCGTCTATATGGTTATAGAAATAATATACCTACCTAGATATTTTATGAAAATTTTATGTTACATTCTGATAGATAGTAAAGTCTTAGTTCTTAGATTATTTTCTATTGTTTTTAATGGTGGTAAAATTAAAGTTCGAAACTAAAAAGACTAAAAAATCTTAATAAAAACTCATTTTACCCGCGTTGAACTCATCGTCCTCATTATTCACAGTTACAGTTAAATACGATTCATAAACGTATTTATTTATGACTCAAGTTTATTTTCAATACATTTGGTTATTTTGTTACATAATTTTATTCTTTGCCTGGGCAAATATTTGAAAATATGCAAATCGCGCGGCGGTTTTAAAAGAACGAATGCGGAGTTAATATTTTTACTTTTGTGAATTATTTCTCATGTAAAAAAGTATCTCAAATATGGACCGATAACTAAAAATCTTATTTATAAATTGAGTTTAGAGATATTACAAATCAAAGTGCCAAAATCTAATTCCCATTCGTGTCCAATTCTCCATTTTCAATCAATAATTATCCTAAAAGTGTTAAATTCTTCTTGAAGATTATAATTTTGGTTAGATATTCATAAACTTAAGTTGTTAATGAACACATAAAACCATGCTGTAACACGCAAAGAACATAACTTATTAAAAATAAAATCAGTTAAAAAATGTCCATCGACAACTTGCTAATTGCCATTTGGGAATATTCCGTAATGATTTTTCTTGTAAAAACTGAAATATTTCAACCCAATAGTACATACTCCCTATCCCTATTTTCCCTATTTCCTATAGCTATTATGCGAAGAATTAGCACATTGAAGTGGCAGTGGTCAGGTTATATTCGCCGAAGAACTGATGGTCGATGGACGGAGGACGGAAGATGGTCTAATAAAGTTCTAGAATGGAGGCCGCGTTTGGGCAAACGCAGTGTTGGTCTACCGTCAATTAAATGGCATGCAATTTCCGTCTAGTGGCCGGTTCAGGTTGGATGAGATCGGGCGGTTTGACGTTCACTAAGGAAGGATTAAAAATCTAAAAGAATTAACTCACGTCTCATATCCTCCACTAGTGACAGGAGGGTTGGTGCATTTTTTGCCTTGCACGGTTTTTGTCACTAGTAATATTTTGCGTCAAATTTTCACGAGTATTGTGAACTAATGGCGTATCCCAAAGTTTTTTTGTAACTTCCTTGGGGCTATCGTCATTAGGACACATCAACCTCCAGTTTTCTACTGCGTCTGAAGCATCTGTAATTTGGACTGAACCTAATTTTAATTTTTCGGAACATAGGCCTTTGATACTATGCACAGAAGCAAAAAACAGAAAGAGCGACACTAGAAATTTTCCTCACGCCGATGCCACCATCTCTAATTGGTAAAGTAGCTTTTATATCTTAATTATCATCTCTAATTTTTTTTCATAATTACTATTTGAAAACTATTCATTACATTGTGAGTGACCTAATTACCAATTATCCATAATTCTCACTACCGTTCGTATGAATTTTAAATTGCCTGTTATACAAAAAGTAAATATTTTAAGGCACTCCCTTAGATACTATTTTAAAAAGAAAGTACCTGAGATTACAAAAATCATATAAAGAATCATTTTCCTCACCTTTTTTTCTTAATCTCCGTAACCATGCCATATGCGCATTTTCAAATATTTACCCGCCGGCTTTATGATTATTGCTTTGCTCTTAAGAGACGTGGCGACATACAATTTTTATAGTCTATCACTTGCTTTGATGACATATATTATAATTATAGAAGAATATAAGAATAGAAGATATGTAGATATGTACATAGAAGTCATGTATTGATAAATACTACATCCACTGGTCATTTATATATATCAATTTAAAATTTTAAATATTGATTTAGATTTATTTCAAATTGCTTAATGAAGTTCCGAATTCGTTCGATCAAACATTATTTATTTATAGTTTTAATATGTATTTATTTAAGGGTGACATAAATAGTACATATGTATATACTAGCTGTGCCCTACGGTTTCACCAGCGTTAATTTGAGGAAAAAACGTACCTACTTGAATATTTTAAACCATTATTAATCAACCAAAGAAAAGAAAATACTGGTTTACTCCATAACATGATCTTGATTATATATAGTTTCCGCGTGAAAAGCCACTCTTGATGTAAATCGATTATAATGATATGTATGTGCTTAAATGTTTGCCTCTATACTTTATTAATTATTACAGAAAAGGTTTCATTTCATTTTACAAGACATATATATAAATATATAACTAAATATAAAAGGCAAAGTTTATCTTCATAAAGTTGCCTTGTTGATGAAGTATTTATAATTCGTAAGGATTCATATGACTGGCTAATAATAATGCAATAAAATCACCTTATTATTTTAGAAGAAACTTGATTAAAATAAAATAAAAAAACGCTTATAATGAGTCAACCTCAAGAGATAGATATATGCTGTTGCGAACTTTTTTTTAGAACTTTTGATGTCAATCAATTTCGTCATACATGATTTTTGCGTAATTTTAAAAATTTAAGCAGCGTACTGAACAGAAGCTCTAAAAAAACAATCTTTTTACCGTTTTTGTAACGTTTCTTATGAATACTCAGCTCCTATTGGTCGTAGCGTGAATGAAAAAAATGCGTGTCGTGCGAAATAATTTTTCAATTTGAACCAGTAGTTCCTGAGATTAGCGCATTCAAACAAACAAACTTTTCAGCTTTTTATATAAGTAATAGATTAATTATATATAGATTAATTATATATTATTTTCATATGTGGTATTGTACATCTATCATTCGATTTCGAATGTTCCGGAAAATATCTCTTCTAGATAAGCTTGTCTTTTGTATTAATTTTAATTTGACATGTTTTTGTTCTGTGTATATTTATGGATAAAATAAAGTAGTAAATATTTATTCAATTTTTTTATTTTTAGATTTATTTAAATATTTACACGACCGGTTTTATATGTGTTGTGAGCTTAAATTTGTAATATGTATGTTTTATTTTTAAGGTGATTATTTATTTATAATACGACATTTTTTTAATTTTTGATTTTAAATTATATCTTAATAAAATAATTATTAAATTTTTTTTTTTAATATTTATTACAGAAATTTTACAATATTGTACATATTTACAATTCAAAATAAAATAATATTTAAATGACGTTTTTAAATTAGTAAATTTATGTTAATAATTTAGCGAAATTTTGCCTAATTTCTAATTTAATTTAATAATATTTAGTTGTAGCGAAATTCTGATCTCTATTAAGTTCTTTAATATAACTTTCAATAACTGATAATTATTTTCAAAAAACCAAATAATTATATATTAATATATTATTTATTATTATTTAAAGTATTCAAGAGAACCGTTCTGGTGAAGTGGTACGAATAGTCACCTTAACGCCGGCGGTCACGGGTACGTATTCCGCTTGGGGGAAGTGCTAGTATTGCTTTTGGTCTGGGTTCTTCTGTTCTTGTGGGTCCTCCTTACCGTACGGAGAATACATTTAGTAATCGGTTCCGGTTGTTATCACAGACATCACCATTGTAAATAAATTATCCGAAAGTCCACAGTTGAGCAGTTTGGTGGATTTAGCCTTTGCCAAGCAGTGTGACGTTTACAGGCTGATTCATTAATTCATCCAATATTATTTACAATTGTAACTACTCGTAAATAAGGCATACGTTTTGTCACATAATGTAAGATAAAGAAGTAAACTCTTTTTTATATATTTTGTATCGGTTTTATCATGAAATATGTCATGGACGTAATAAACCGCTCGAATGCGGAATAACCATCACCGATCTATTCCGTTCTGACCTCAAAACTATAATATCAGCTGAAGGTCAATAACACTGTTCAAAAGTCAAGTTCACGGACTTTATGAAGTTCTGTTTAATTTTAGAATACCTAGCGGTTTTTGCGGTTTTAACTACACGTGCTTAAGAAATATTACTATCTAAGCATGAATTAGTGAAATTTTCACTAATTACGTTAGTGAAGCTGTATTCACTAAATATCAGTAAATTCCAATAACAAGTTAATGTATACAGTATACTCACTAATACACATGTAAATATTCAATGATCAAATCAGTGGACTCTGATATTCATACATTGAATAGTCACTCATTCTGCAGTTTTTCACACTCTCTCACGACTCATTCACGATTCTCACATTTATAAAAAGTGAATAGTCACTTAAAATTAGTGAAATTCCACTGATTCGTGTTTAGAGAGTAAGTATAGATTTGTTTGAAATTAAGTATTTCCTGTAAGTCGTATCGTCATATAAGCTTTACTTTCTTTAATGAACGGGCTAACTAAAGGTTAAATATTTTTTGGTTCCTGCATTCATAAATCAAAGAAAGTTAAGTAATAAATACAAAATTCATATTTGAGGGTCTAGGATTACATCCATCCGTTGGCGCAGTTGGTAATGACCCTGCTTTCTGCTCCAGGGTCGTGGGTTCGATTCCCGCCCCAAGTCTGGGAGTAATATATATTTATTTAAATATAAATAATAAAATAAATAAAACCATCATCGTACAATCAACCATCGTAACTTTTTTTTTATTATTATAAAGGTTCAACATCGGCAAGGCAAGGACGAGGCTGTGAATGATTTGTATTCCAAGATTTCCTCGTTTGTGTGAAATCATCTTTGGATTTAAGATACTTATTTATTATTATTTTCTTTATATTTAAATATTATATTAACCGGTTATTAAATTTTGAATCACTATAATATGAATATTTTGGTCTAGACAAACATGTTTTTTTCTTGTAGGTAGGTATACGCAATAAACACCCATATAAATACCCATGTGACGAACACGTGATTATATTCTCGACCTGTTAATCCAGATTTCTATGTAACTACTAATTTTTGAAGTGAAACTTCTTTAGAATCGCTGTGATTTGAAACGGAATGCGACGGAATAAGCGACAAGTAAGAGACACAAATACAAAAATGTGTAGGAGAAAATGAGATAGTATGATGTCGCGTATCTCAGCAACGCGTATCCTAGCAACGCGTAAACAACGCGTAAATAAGTAATAGAATGTTTAACTATTAATATTAAAATAAGTAATAGAATGTTTAACTATTAATATTAAAATAAGTGATAGAATGTTTAACTATTAATATTAATAAATTTTAAATTGAGTTTGCCAAAGATGTTTCTGACATTCATGACTTCTGACATTTTTTTTCTTTTATTCTGAGCTGAACTGAATCATCCTGTAAACGTTCAACAGTTCGGCAAAAGTCTCTTCTGCAGATAGGAGAAGGGTGGTAGCTTAATCCACCATGTTACTCCACTGCGTGTTCGTCGATAATTTACCTACCGTGAATGACAATCTGTTATATTTTTTATACGCTTAGCATACACACGGTCGTATCGTAAATATATATTACACCCAGACTCAGGGTGGAAATCGAACCCAGAATCGTGGAGGAGAAAGCAGGGTCATTGCCACCTGTGCCAGCGGGTCAGTCAAAATTATAAAAACGATGAAGCGACTACTCGCACCACTACACCAGAACGTTATAAAAATAAATAAATGTACATATAAAAAGTATTTAAATAAAATTACCTTTTATATCATCATCGTCATTATCATCATCATATCGTATTGGATGTCCACTGCTGAACGTAAGCCTGTCCCATCGACCTTCAGAGCAACCGGTTCTAAGCATAATATAATGATAAGTATTATAATATAATTACTCTTATAATTAATTACTTTATTTATTAGTTCGCTCACAGTCATAACTCGATAGATCTTTTTGCTCATAAGACAGAATACGGATATGTCTCAGAATTTCTCTAGAGACTTGCTAGTTTTAAGCGGTGTTTTTCTCCAATGCCGAGCTCGGGAGTAATTTAAAACATGTTTAGGACTTCCTAAGACGACTATTTGACTATTCTGCTGTAGTGGTGTGAATGTTTCATTAACGCTGTGGATAGCGGGCTCAATTTTCGCTCGTAGCGGATATTTGTATATTTAAACAAATCAATCAACAAATCAATTTTTGTGAATTTCCCCATGATGTGCCTAACACTCATAAGCACCTGATAACGATCATTAATCATGTTTGGGAAACTATCTACCAATTGACATTGGAAAAGCGTGGTGGATTAAGCTATAAACATTCTCCGTATGGAGAAAATTCCTTGCTTAGTAGTGGGACACTACCACACTAACAGGATATTTCAAAAATCAGCTGTGCCAGATCGGACTTACACCCGTGACCTTCCATTTACCTTCCTTACCTTCCCATATCTTAAAAAATATACAAATTTGAAATCGTCTTTATATTTTTTTTTATTGTAGTTTAAAAAAAAAAGATTAAATTATTAACTGGGCTACACCTGTCTGTCATTATCGCAAAGGTCGTCATAAAGACATATTATATTTGTCAATATCAACATTTGTAAAGACATACGATTAGTATTCGAGAAAGTACCTAAATAAACTAATGAAAAGTAATTTAGTAGGCGTGTTTATTGACACTAAATTCTATTTATCTTCTATTCTTTTTGATAAAAAAGAAAAAAAATACTTTACCAATCGCAATGTCAGTTACGATCCGATGTTCCGATTTCTATCTCAATAAAATTTTGCCTTTCTCTTGAAACTACTTTCGCTATAAACTTTTAATATCTATCGAAGTTGAAGAATGAGTAGTACTCGTATAGTGACGTGCTGTCGATAACTGCTGGGCTGTTATAAATTATTCATGCAGAAACAGAGTTTATTATAATTTAACGTCGCTGCATATGCATTGCGTACTTTGTAAATACGGCGTAATGACTAAAGATGTATTGTTGCAAAGTCGTTGTTATATTAAAAAATACTGTTTTGTTGTAAATATCTTTGTTATTAGATTATCTTTATGTGTTCAAATTCAAAACATTAATAATACTTAATATTTATTTTCAAATCCGGGTAGCTACTAAAACTATAGTAGCTATAAGTACCTACTTTTATTAAGTAATATTTTTCACTGAAAGAACATGGTAAAGAACAGTACCTGGAATATAAGCCAGTTATTGGTAAATTTACGTAATCCTAACATAATTCTCTAAGAAGAAGTTAAATATTAAGTTTCTTCTTCCTTATGTAAAATCGTTATAATTTATCTGAGTTGCGGTTTTATATGCGCTTCTATGTATCTCATTTTACCTTTATAATTATTGTAGTAATTATAATAATATATTTGATGGACAGGATGGATGGGTATAATAACTGGCCCGTTGGCGCAGTTGGTAGTGACCCTGCTCCAAGATTGTGGGTTCGATTCTGGTATGTATTATTTATATTTATATTTATTACAAAAAAAAAAGTATATTAGTATACTGTTACCTAAAACAGAAACATTGAGTTGCCTACATTAGGAACAGACGACCGTGAGTGTATTTTAAACATATTTATTTATTATTTCAATATTAACTTTATAGTCAAAATATGATTTTCAGAAGTTTTAGTTTTGGTAAATAGGAATAGGGTTGTATCATTCTATGTAAAGATATCATATGCTTTTAAGAGACAGTAAATGGAACACTTATTTTTGAATTATGTGTATTTGAGAATATTGTTATTCCATTTTAATCTGGCTGTATTTTAATTACTCACAACATAAGGTTGTCTGGAACAGATTGCTCATTAGCAATAAGACTTATTGTTTATTAGAAATAGAAGATAGAATTGCTCATTTATGAACTCATTTTTAAAATATTTAAAAAAAAATGTACCTAAATGTTAAGATATTCTAAATTAGTAGTTGTTTGTAATGATGTATTTTTAGCAATGAGCAATTTAACTATTTCCAAACGAATTGTTAATTGCGTTACGTGATGTGAGGCGCAGATTTAATAATTGCTACTGGTTTTGATTTTACTTTATTATAGCTAATTTATTGTCAGTTGTATCTTATCTCAATCTTTTGAGTATGCACATTTTCTCATTCTGGTCTCTTTTACCCATTTAGTACTTAGGACATGAGGCTAGGGCTTGAAAGCAATGGAGCTTCCAAGTTTATGTCAAATTAGCATCCCATAATCGTTCCTGCGCATAAATATTATGTGTATCTATTTTGTGAAAATCAAATGATAGTTATAGGCAATCAATAGGCTCTTACTCTTAAGTGAATAGGACCTCCTGTGGATTAAAAATTGCCTCAACCGCATACCTAGTAATTGTCAATAATGATTAAATTTTCATCAATATCATTCAATGACACATTGCGATACATTTAACAATTATTATAAATTGCTTTAATTAAGCTTGTAGATGATCAATGGCAATTGTCAAATGCGTAGTTTTGATCATTGCAATTGTTAAATAGATAGATAAGTCCGCTAAAATCCGATATCTTCTCATGCAGCAGTGGTTAACTTAAACAAAGATTTTTAATAGAAAAATGTAGAAATATTAACAAAATTACAATATTGTTAATGCGTAATTAAATGAATATTAGATGCCTGCTTCTATTAATGTTGCTTAACTTTCTAGACTTTTCTAACTTTTCTAGATAGAAAATGTTCATTATTACAGGAGATAAGACGAATATAGATATTAGCAAAACTAACATTTCAGACTCTGATTAAGTACTTACTGATAAGGTTGAAGATAAGAATATAGGACATCTTGATATAGGTACAAATTTATATTATGTATTATATCTATATATAACGTAACCAGACGTCCCGTTTTGAACAGGACCGTCCCGTTTTTCGATTGTGTGTCCCGGTGTCCCCAAGAATAGCCCCGGGACGAAAATTTGTCCCGTTTTTTGAATGGCGGAAAAAATTAGTCGGCTGGACCGCTCATCACCGCGTCGTTTGTCACGATACGCCCGTGGGCACTGTCTATATATTTTTTCTGTCCTACCAACGCGGGCAGGAGGATGTAAAAGACTAGATTGCAATACATTACCTATGTGAATTAATAGAGACGCGCATTTTTCCCATTTACTTTGGTGTTAATTGATATTCGCGCATTAGTTTCGTCGTAAATATCTTAAAGACTTATGAAATATTGTGTTAATTATGCCGAAAAACTACATGAAAAATTCAGTATTTTAATTGAATATATTTTATGTCTTCCTGCTATTAACGCGCTGGTGGAAAGAGTCTTTTCCTTAATGAACAAAATGTGGACGTCTGAAAAAAAAAAACCAGTTAAAGATTCCAGTTTTGAAGGCGATGCTGATAGTTAAAGTAAATAAATAAATAAAAAAAAAAACGTGCCAAGAATTTTATTATATCTAAAATCCTCACCTGCTGTATTAAAGCAAATTTGTTTCTCTAATAAATACAAAAATATATTGCATCCAATTTTTTATTTGTAATAATTAACCTTCCTAAATAAAGAAAACTAAACGTGTTAGTGTAATCGTAGTAAAAGTGTTTTTATTTTACTGTGTTTTTCGGTTGACATACATACGGCCACACATCAAATGATTGACCTTGAACTCGCCCTTATCATAGTAGCAATAGGCGCTATACTTGCAGCGCAAGTAGGTATATCGTGCTATTTGCAGCTGTCTGTACATGCCGTAGTACAATAGGTAAATAAACATCGTATTAAGAAAAAAAAAAAAAAAACTGATCTCCCGTTTTAAGCCAAAAAATAAATGGTCACGTTATCTATATATTATGACATACGACGACGAAAGTCACCGGAAGTAGTTGGATGGAAACTGCTTCGAGCCGGTCGCTCTGGAGGTCCGATGGTGGATTCCTACGTTCAGCAATGTACATTTAATGACTATTATGATGATGAAAATGATAACTACATATATTAGGTAAGTATATGACACACAATGTTTAAGATCACTTTAAATTTGCACTTAAAACTACTCTGCTATTAATTATCGTTATCACAATACTTTGGATTGCTAACTGTTACTTATTTTATATATAAGTATGGGTACTGCTCTACTACACACACTGGCATATTTAGCGGAACATAAAAAAAGGTTTGATATCAGTATCATATAAGGTTGCTGGCTGGTTTATACGTCATTTAATTTAAAAAGAAATAATTTCAAATTAAGAAAACAACTGAACATCACATTTTATGCAATTGTTTTCATTTTATCTGGAACTTCGAGTATTTCTTCCTTCTGAGTTTGATTTAACATTTCATTGAAATACTGTTTTTTTGTTACTTTTTTTTTAAATCGTGTATCTTTTTGGAGTTGAGAACTGAATTATGCCTGACTCAGTCCCAACGGAGATTGCCAGGGCACTCGAAATGCGAAGAAATGGTCAAACCTACAGAGTAATATCCAGAGATCTTCGTCGACCAGTTTTAACGATCCATCGCAGTATCCAACGGTTCAGGGAGACCGGTACTTATGTGAGAAGAGCAGGACAAGGCAGAAAAAGACGCACTTCAAGTAGGGATGATCGTTTCATTCAGCTTCGTGTACGTAGGAACCCCCGTTTGACGGCCGTCCAAGCCCGACATGAATTAGAAGCAGTGCGGGGTGTAACCGTAAGGGAGCGTGCGGTACGAAGAAGGTTCGAAGAAGCTGGTTTGGGTTCATTTGTGCCCGCCAAGGCTCCAAGGCTCGAGGTAAATCATCGTAGAAACAGGTTAACTTTTGCTCAGGAACATCAACTTTGGAACGCGGACCAATGGAGTAAGGTATTGTTTAGCGATGAGTGCAGAATTCTCTTAAATCAAATTGACGGCAGGCAAAGAATATACAGACGCAAAGGAGAACGATACATTCAGACAAATTTTGAAATACTACATTTGCATACGGTGGTGGATCAATAATGGTTTGGGCGGGCATTTGTTTGGGAGCTCGCACAGACTTGGTAGTAATTGACAGAGGGAGTCTGACTGCAGACCGTTTTATCAGAGAAGTTTTAGAAGAAAATATCGTACCGTTTTCCCCATATATCGGTGACGGTTTTGTTTTTATGCAGGATAATGCTCGGCCGCATAACTCAAGCTTATCTTAATGATATGAATATAACTGTTATGGAGTGGCCGGCGAGATCACCGGATATGAACCCAATAGAGCACGTTTGGGATTTGCTGAAAAGAAAAGTTAAGTCCAGAATTCCAGCTCCTGCCGGAAGAACGTGGGTGAACTGCGAATCGCCGTAGTTGAGGGATGGCGGAGACTATCCGAGGAGACCATCGATAACATCATTCTCAGTAGGTATGCCTAGACGGGTAGAAACTTTAATAAGAGCACGTGGAGGAAATACGCGATATTAATCACCACTTTCTTCACTTCTTTCTAACTTAATTAATTGTTATTTTAATATTAATTTTCACTTTTCCCGGTTACATGAAAAGTTCAAAAATGTACCATTTTAACCCGACTGCGACAGAAGGAGGGTTATGTTTTTTGAGTGTATGTATGTATGTATCTCCATTTCTTTGGCACGCTCTACAGCCCAAACGGCTGGACGGTTTTTGACATATGAGGTATCGTTGGATTTGTCTAAATTTTATTGTAGTCATGGAATTATTATGTACTGTGTACAACTAGTACATAATAATTCCATGATTGTAGTAGTGACATAGGCTATATAAATTTAAAAAATGGCGGAATGAGGGGGCGGAGTTGAATTTTTTTACTGTAGAAATATGGATATCAAATGAGAGCTAGTAAATTGTTTTATTATTTTTAGTTTATAATAAGAGTATTTTACGCAGTCGGGTTTTTTGATTTTTTTAATTAATTCACAAATAGGTAGCCTTTACTCGCAAAATCTGTTCCTAATGTGATCTCATTTTAAGTAAAACAAATGAAACTTTAAAGAACAAAAGAAGTGTAGTAAGTAGATTTTAAAATAAAACCATATTTTTTTAATTGTAGATCTTTTTTTGTGTTCCGCTAAATATACCGGTGTGTTTAGTATGGGTGTAGAATAATATTTTATAACCTAACTCAAATAAACAGGCGCAAACCGATTTTTTTCCAAAAAGAATGTCTATCTAGACATTCTTATTAAATCTCGAAATTATTATAATATCAACAAAGATTAGTGTAAATTATTGGCTTCAGGCGGGTTTAAGTATTGTCGGAATAGTACTTATATTTGATTATTTTTGTGATCATACAGTCGAATATTCGGTTAATACCTACTTACAATGTTTATGCTAACGTTGGTGCTTCAGAATGCGATTTTTCGCCCAGCGCTAAGCAATAAAAGCACAATGAAATATAATATAAGGGAAAGTACTCATACTACGTGACCATTTTTTTACCCTTAATAAAAATAAATAATAAAATAAAAAAGCCTTATATTTCTCAAGATAACATATAACAAAAAAATCAAAATATTTAAAAAAAAACAAAAAAAATTGCAAACAAGTTAGTTATTATGTTATTTTCTTGAGAACCCCTGAGGTGAAGGCCTCCTCCAAATTATGCCACCTCTCTCTGTCCAGTGCTACATCCAACCAGTGAGGTCCAGCTATACGAACAATTTCGTCTTCCCAGCGTGTGTATGGTCTGCCTCGTTTACGTTTACCGAACGGTCCATTCCAGGATGTAATCTTTTTTGTCCATCTATTATCTTTTAACCTCGCTATATGGCCTGCCCATTTCCACTTCTGTTTTTGTGCGTGTGTCAGAGCATCGATCGCTTTAGTTTTAGAACGTATTATTGAGTGACGGACTCTATGTTGTTTTTTAATGTTAAGCATGCTGCGTTCTATTCCTCTCTGGCAAATTGTAATTTTATTTTTAACAGTATTGGTAAATTTCCAGATTTGACATGCGTACGTCAGACAAGGGAGGAGATTAGAGTCCATTACCTTTTTCTTTAATGCAATTGGGAGATCACTTTTGAACACTTCTTTTAAATTCCAGTATTTATTCCATGTATGTTTTACCCTGCGTTCGACTTCCAACAAATTATTGTTTGTTTTAAAAGAGACTTGTTTTCCTAAGTATATGTATTCCTTTACGTATTCAAGAGGTACATTATTAACATTTATGGGTATCTGTCTAGTATTTGTCATTATTTTTGTCTTTGATGGATTCATATTGAGGCCCACTTGTGTACTCGCAGAATGCAGTGTGGTAGTCATATATTGTAATTCTTTACAGCTCTCTGAAACTAAGACAATGTCGTCTGCGAACCTTAGGTGATTGAAATGTGTTCCCTTTACAATTATTCCACAGCGATCCCAGTCTAAATGCCTTAAAACATTCTCTAGTACAGAGATGAAAAGAGTTGGTGATAGCGGGTCTCCTTGTCTAATACCTCTTTTTACTGCTATTTCTGGACCTTTACTCTCTAATGTTATCCTACATGTGCAGTTTTCGTAGATGTTCTTTATTACGCTTATATACTGTGGTTCTATTTTTTGTACCATGAGCGCTTGCCAGATGCTCGGGTGTGTCAATGAATCGAAGGCCTTTTGGTAGTCGACGAAGGCGATATAAAGATGTCTCTGCTGTTCCTGGTATTTTTCTAGAATTAGCTCTAAAGTATGTATGTGGTCGACAGTGGAGTATCCCTTGCGAAAACCTGCTTGTTCGACGGGTTGTTGTTTTTCAACCGTCATTCTTATTCTTTTTTTAATTATTGAGGCAAATAATTTGTAGAGACTTGGCAACAGACTTATAGGCCTGTAGTTCGAGATGTTTCTTGGATTTCCTTTCTTGTAAATTAATATGATGTTCGAGGTTGACCATTGTGATGGAATAGTAGCGGTATGAAGTATACGGTTGAATAAAGAAGACAATGATTTACTCAAGATAGATCCTCCATGTTTTAATACCTCGTTGACGGCCGGCTGGTCTAGTGGTCAGGCAACTGGACACTTTACGCAGCGGTCGCGGGTTCGAATCCCGCCAGGTGGAGATAATCTGTATGACGAATATAGATGTCTGCACCGGGTCATGGATGTGTATTTATGTATATATGTATTTATATCTTAAATTTATTTCCGTTCCTAGTACCTGTAACACAAGTTCTTACGAACTTATCACGGGGCTAGGTTAACGTGGTGTGATTGTTGGTTAATATTTATTTATTTATTTATAAAAAAAAAAAAAAAAGTTCTTGATAATGGTTAGTATCTCTGATTCATCTATAGGTTTTATGTCGGTAGAGTTGTTAACATATTCATCGTCCGTTTGGTGACTTATGTCAGGTAATCTTGGCCTGTCATACAGGTTCTTGTAAAATTCGGTTGCTATGTTTAGGATTTCGTTCCTGTTTAAAGCTGTCTTCCCAAGGTTGTCCAAGCCGTCTATCCACGTACTATGTGTTTGTAATTCTTTACGAGCCTTTTTTATACTTCCAGTAGTTTCTAGGTGTCTTTGTAAGATGTTTTTTCTGTATTCTATATAGTCTTGTCTTATATGTTTACTGATAAGTTTATACAATGCTTTGAGTTCATTTTTCATCGACCTTGTTTTAAATTTTGTTCTTTGAATTACCTGTCTTCTCTTTATGAGTGCTATTGTACGCTCTGATATCTTTTTGGGTTTTGAATCGTAGTTTGTGCTATGTGTTTGCTGTAGACTTAAGTTAAGTGCGTTAAGAATCTTATCATAAGATTCTTGAATTGTATCGGTCTCTTTAGATGTTTCTACTTTCACAATATGTTGGCAAAGTTTTGATTTAAATTGTTTTATTTCTTCTTCGTTACTTAAAATTTTACAATTTTTTTACCCTTACATTTTAGTATTTGCTAAGACCCTCCTCTCTCACTCCAGTTTTCACGTAGTAATTTATAAATATGGTTTTAAATCAAACTTTGCAAGCAGAAAGTTAAAAAAGTTGTGGTCAGTAGTAGTGTAGTGTAGTGTAATGTTGCCTCCTGTAAGTTTAAAAAGCGCTAAACGCTGCGCACAATATTTGAATATAGCTCGAAAAAGCGTGAGATTTCTCTAGTTTAGAGGATATCGACTATGTGACGAAAACCCAAGTAAATAAAATATGGCTGGACAGGTGGACTAAATTTTAAGAATAATCGTAAATCGTTTTGGTTTCTATTGTTCTCATAAAGACCTATGTAATTAGTTTCTCACAAGACATCGGAGGGTTACAATTTTATTATATGTATTATGTATAATTACTACTATATTACTATAATTTTATATTATTATAATGTAGGTATATTTATTTATAATAAGGTGAGATTACGTGGCCTGAACAAATCTAGTTATGGGCAAAATTGCATCCGTGATGATTCCAGTGTTATTTTTATTTCCTAGGCAATGGAAGCGACGACGATGGAACGGACGACCGTTCTGGTGGTGCGAGTAGTCGCTTCGCGCGCCGGCGTTATCGGGTTCGATTCTCACTCGGGAAAGATATTTGTATTTGTACAAACATTTGTTTTCGGTCTAGGTGAATGTCCTTGTGGGTCTCCCCACCATGTCTCGGATAGAACGTAAAGCCGTCGGTCTCGATTGTTTTCATTGACACCTGATAACGATCGTTACTCATGGTAGGGAAGTTATCCGCCAACCCGCAGTGGAGTAGCGTGGTGGATTAAGCTCTAATCCTTCTTCTATATGGATAAGAAGCCTTCGTTCAGCAGTGGGTTATGTACAGGTTAATACAGGTGTACACAATGGTACAGCACCATCTTTAAATAAATAAATAAATATTAACCAACAATCACACCACGTTAACCTAGCCCCGTGCTAAGTTCGTAAGAACTTGTGTTACAGGTACTAGGAACGGAAATAAATTTAAGATATAAATACATATATACATAAATACACATCCATGACCCGGTGCAGCCATCTATATTCGTCATACAGATTATCTGCACCTGGCGGGATTCGAACCCGCGACCGCTGCGTAAAGTGTCCAGTTGCCTGACCACTCGACCAGCCGGCCGTCAATTATAATAATCTTAATTATAATTATCTTTTATTAATAAATCTTAAGATTCATCGGCTACAGTAGGATGAGAATCCGGAATTAGGGTTCCAGAAACTCACAACACGAAGACAACAGCCCAAGCCGCGAGAAACATCGGTAGTCTATACCAAGAATGGCGAAACTTTATACACCAACGTGCCATTTTGTCTAAACAGATATTTACTGAGATCATAGACGTGCCATCAAATAATTATCCTGTGACGGTGACTGTGAAGTACACACGAAAAATAAAAAGTTCGCCGCCTCTACGTATCGATATTACTCGATAATTATCGGATGAAATTATGCACCGATTTTATACACACCCCCTGCCCCCCCTTTTTAGTGCATAATGGATTTCGTGATCGGTGACGTGCTCAAAATATTGGGTCGCGTGCCAACACTGTCACGCGTGCCATTGGTTAGCCACCCCTGGTCAATCATCCCCACAAATATTTATTATGTGTGGGAATCAAAACCGCGACCGCTGGCGCACAAGCTCTTTACTTGACCACTGATTCAACACGTTGTCAATTAATACTAAACTAAATAAGTGACTAAACTAGGTGAATCTTTATTTTCGAAAATTTTTGAATGACGATGTTATAAAAATTATTATTATGTATCTACTTTTGTTACCTGTTAAATTAAAATATCACACTATAACAAACATTTCTTAAATATTACACTACAAAACATAGGGTATATTCAAATTAAATAAAATATAATCAATAAATAATTATTCACTTATCAATGTGAGGTCAACGAACAGTTTCCATTTATTCATATATTCATATATCATAATTTGAATCACTTTGAATCATCAATTATTTATAATAAAAGAATTTTGATTGTTACTGGTTATAATAATTATTATTGTAATGGTAGGTATATTTAGGTGTATCTATGTCTGAATATCTATTTTTATATCTTTATATTTGTCATATATATGGGGATGACATATTCAAGTTAAAATTATTTATTTTCTAACATGTTTTACATAAACAAAATAAAATATCAATACATTAAGATTATTGATTTTATTATTAAAATACTTCACAGAACTATGAGGCTATGCAACAACAGCTTGTTCATATTATAACATTACGGACGCTCCTTAAGGGAATCTAATAATAAATAATAATTTAAGGAATTATTCTCGATTTTAAACTGCTATCAGCACAACTATCATTCTGAAAAAAAAAAACAATAAAAATTATAATTAATTATTTAGTATACTGTTCTCTTATATTTACGCGAATATTACTCATTTAATCGAAAGTCTATATCGGATTTTATCGCGTTTATTTGTTAAAAACTTTACAGTTTAACGATTTTATTAATTAATTAAATTATTTCCCGACGTTTCGGACCCTTTACAGCGTCCATGATCTCGGGGGACTGAGGTGGTGGGTGTCCGAATAATGAATCAATTGTTATATACCCCGCTTTTTATACAATTATAAATTATTACTTTTAACCGTTCCTATTCATGCAGAATGAGCTTATTGTGTCTGGAAGTCGTGCTGTGTTCTTATTTTCCTTGGGTTCAATTAATTTTAGTACTGGCTCCCAAGCTGGTGGTACGTTCCAACCATCCTCTCTATTGAAATTAGGATGTTTTTTGATTTCAATAGCCTCGCGAATCATCCTTGGTAGGAATCGGTGTTCTTTAGCGAGAATTTGTGGCTTATCAAATCTGATATAGTGGTTGGTACCTTGTTGAGTATGTTGATACACAGCAGACTTTGTCGACCGTTGGTGTTTCATGTCAGCTATGTGTTCTTTGACGCGTGTCTCTATACTCCGCTTAGTTTGCCCTATATAAGAGAGACCACATTCACAGTCTAATTTGTAGACCCCTGCATCTTGTAAAGGTATTTGACACTTGACAGATGGTAATAATTGACTTATCTTCGTTGGCGGCTTGTAGTAAGTTTTTATTGAAGCTCGCTTCAAGATGTAGCCAATCTTGTCAGTGACTCCTTTGACATATGGTAGTACGGCAGGCTGGCGCTCAACTGTGGCTGTCTTCTTTCTCCGGGATCTGTGACGCTGACGCGGTGCTCGGAGGTTGTTGTCTCGCAGTACCTGCTTGACGTGCTGTAGCTCTGCGTCCAGGTGTTTCTCGTCACAGATCCCGCGAGCTCTCTGAAACAGAGACAAACCAACGGCAGAGAGTTGTCTAGGATGATGGTGAGAAGCACCGTTTAAATACCTGTTTGTGTGGGTGGATTTTCTATACACAGAATGGCTTAAACTATGATCAGGATTCCTGATTATAAGTACATCTAGGAAAGCTAGTGTGTTGTTTGCCTCTAACTCCATGGTAAATTGAATATTGTTATTTATGGAGTTAAGGTGTTCTAGGAATATGCAAGTACTGTCTGTTGGTAATATGGTGAAAGTGTCATCTACATACCTTTTTTAAATGTTCATACGGGGATTAACACGAAATTAACTTTACGGTAAAATATATTACCTTGAGGCCTGACGTTTCGGCTAGGTTACACTAGCCGTGGTCACAGGCAGACTGATCCAGCGATGTCACGACTCCGCCGTCGGGGTAAATGTTTCTTCATCCACCCTCAACTCGTGATTATTGTTATTTGTACCGCGACACACAACACTTATTACGTCCCTATTCTGAAAGTCAACCGGAAGGTGCCTATTCTGATATTTAACCGACTGCGAACTAAAACGAGGTTGTGTAATTTTAATCACTGGGTTCCATGTCGGGGATAGTTTGAATCCGTCTTCGCGATTGAATGTTTTATGTTTTTTAATTTCTATTGCTTCTCGCACTACTCTTGAATAAAAGTGGCGGTCTGTGGAGAGGATTTCCGTGCGATGAAATTCGATCCAATGATTAGTGCCCGGTTGTAATATATGTTACACGCACTTGCGTGCGAGGTCAGATATTACAGTACTCCGTGCAGATAAAGGGAACGCTACGGTAGTCATGGACACATCAGATTACAATACAAAAATAGAACAACTTCTGTCGGATAAAAGTACGTATAAAATCGTTAATAAAGATCCAACGAATAAAATATTAAAAGAAACTTGTGACTTAATAAAGAAATACTCCGACAAATTAAAAATTGATGTCAAACCACCCACATGTGCAAAATCACCACGCTTATATGGCCTACCAAAAATACACAAAATAAATGTACCTCTACGTCCAATTGTAAGCCAGATCGACAGTCCAACCTACAAACTGGCTCAGCACGTAGCGAAGGTACTGTCACCACTCAGAGGCAACACAACAGCATATGCGAAGGATTCCTACCAATTTGTGAGTGAGATTAAAGACCTGCAACTCACTCAGAATGAAACAATGGTGAGTTTCGATGTACAGTCTTTATTCACATGCTTACCGGTACAAGACTGCATTGAAATTGTACGAAGGAGACTAGTGGAGAACGACATGCCAGAAGAATATGCAATAATACTCAAGCACTGCCTTACAACTGGCTACCTGTTGTGGAACCACAAATACTACATACAGGTGGATGGCGTGGCTATGGGCTCTCCAGTATCCCCCATAGTGGCTGACATCTACATGGAGGACTTCGAGGATCGAGCCCTAAGGACAGCACCTATCTCTCCTAGATTTTACAAGAGGTATGTAGATGACACTTTCACCATATTACCAACAGACAGTACTTGCATATTCCTAGAACACCTTAACTCCATAAATAACAATATTCAATTTACCATGGAGTTAGAGGCAAACAACACACTAGCTTTCCTAGATGTACTTATAATCAGGAATCCTGATCATAGTTTAAGCCATTCTGTGTATAGAAAATCCACCCACACAAACAGGTATTTAAACGGTGCTTCTCACCATCATCCTAGACAACTCTCTGCCGTTGGTTTGTCTCTGTTTCAGAGAGCTCGCGGGATCTGTGACGAGAAACACCTGGACGCAGAGCTACAGCACGTCAAGCAGGTACTGCGAGACAACAACCTCCGAGCACCGCGTCAGCGTCACAGATCCCGGAGAAAGAAGACAGCCACAGTTGAGCGCCAGCCTGCCGTACTACCATATGTCAAAGGAGTCACTGACAAGATTGGCTACATCTTGAAGCGAGCTTCAATAAAAACTTACTACAAGCCGCCAACGAAGATAAGTCAATTATTACCATCTGTCAAGTGTCAAATACCTTTACAAGATGCAGGGGTCTACAAATTAGACTGTGAATGTGGTCTCTCTTATATAGGGCAAACTAAGCGGAGTATAGAGACACGCGTCAAAGAACACATAGCTGACATGAAACACCAACGGTCGACAAAGTCTGCTGTGTATCAACATACTCAACAAGGTACCAACCACTATATCAGATTTGATAAGCCACAAATTCTCGCTAAAGAACACCGATTCCTACCAAGGATGATTCGCGAGGCTATTGAAATCAAAAAACATCCTAATTTCAATAGAGAGGATGGTTGGAACGTACCACCAGCTTGGGAGCCAGTACTAAAATTAATTGAACCCAAGGAAAATAAGAACACAGCACGACTTCCAGACACAATAAGCTCATTCTGCATGAATAGGAACGGTTAAAAGTAATAATTTATAATTGTATAAAAAGCGGGGTATATAACAATTGATTCATTATTCGGACACCCACCACCTCAGTCCCCCGAGATCATGGACGCTGTAAAGGGTCCGAAACGTCGGGAAATAATTTAATTAATTAATAAAATCGTTAAACTGTAAAGTTTTTAACAAATAAACGCGATAAAATCCGATATAGACTTTCGATTAAATAATTATTTAGTAGTTGTTATATTAAATGTTACTAGACAAACTAACCAAAAAGAAGTGATTTCAACAATGTAATAACAATATAAATAAAAGTATAGATAGATGCACACAATACAGTCTCAAATGCTATTCATTGAGTTGAAGCAAAATAGATATTGTTGTTATCTTATTGGAATTATATTATTATGTACAACCTTCAATCACTGAGTCTAAGATATAATTAGTTTTATACTACAAGTCTCTATCTCGAGAAAATAATCACAGTATAATATATAGATTAGGCATTACCTTACAAGTTATAAATCTACACTTACCCATAAAGATATAAAAAGAAAGATAACAAATAGAATGCAAGTTTTATCCAGCCCTCCCTCTGACACACAGTTAATACATCTGCATTCATTATACTTGTCGGGTCATACAGACCTGGACCAGACATTACTGGTCTCGTACGATACCTGGAAAATTTATTAAAAGTAAAAATAAATACTGTATATAAAATACTCTTGTATTAGGTGTCTTTGATTACTTCGGTCGGAATGCTAGTGTGAAGAATGAATCAGCAATGATGCAAATTTATTATAATTAGAATAATAGATGGAGCATGATTTTAGCAAAATAACCTATTTACCTGTGTATATGATACAGGATCAGTGGTACGTTTACTAACAATGAAATCCATTCTCCGGATAAGAGGAAGAGTATGTTAATAAATAAATGCAGCAAATATTCCGGTAACACCAACTGAAATTGATAAAAAAGGTTAAATGGCGCAAGTCACTCTCTGTTCTTTAGAAACGTAAAATACTAACTGGATTCAAGCTATTACACTGATCAATTGGATTTTTATAATCGGTCTTTAACTCATCAAATGCTATGACATGGAATATCGAGAAAAATATTAAAAATGCGTCTACAATTAACGCTATAATATAGGAAAAAGCTGGGAAGCTAAACGCCATTTTGACAAAAAACAACTTTGACAATTTTTTGACGTGTAGTTTTTTAAATTTTATTCTAGACAATTGTAACAAGTTATACTTCTAAAATGTGACTATTCATGTAAAAGACTATTATATTTTGTTATATTATCACTAAATATTTTCTAAATATATGTATTATAAAGGATTTATTCAATGAACAACAATTTATTATGCAAGATTCTGCATCTAAATGTTGCAATTTATAATCTGTTTCATAATAATCGATTCCTTTGACAAATGACAATTAACCAACTCATATGTATGCCAATGCGAGGAAAGAGAAAAGTCACCAAATAATTATTGTACTATCTCGAAATTTCATATAAGATTCCTATTAAAGGGGTAGGCGCTAGTGTTGACTTTTATAACTTCTTAATTTTGCACACTTATCTAATTTTGTTATGTTGTGCAAAAACTGAAAAGTACTTTATCAGTTTATAGAATTAAATAAATTAGTATTACATATTATGGTTCTCTAAATATTAATTGAACGATTAAATATTGTTTATTATCAAAAAGTTTATAAATATGAAAAGTTTGTGCTTAGTTATTTTAAGTGCAGTGAGTGTTTTTTGTATAGAACATGATTTTAAAGGTTTTGATGATAGTATATTATTCGGTATTAACTGGCCAGGAAGTCCAGAAACTTTACCAAGTTTAGAAGATGAATCCACGGTAAATAAGGTACACAAACATTATTATTATATCAAACTCATTTTGACAGTTAATCTTAAAATTTTACACCTGATAGGTTTATCACTTTTTAGTTTTGATGTTTTTCCGTTGAATTAATTTTCTTACAGTGAAATTAATAAAAATGATTGCCAAAAAGTTTTTTGATTTTTACTTTACTTCTATTACAAATATTACAGAACAAGGAGGTGTTAAAGGTGACAACATCACATAATGAGAAATATGAATGTCACTTACCTGAATTGCATGTGCAAGAAACAATAAATATAGAAGATTATGATGGTCCTTCTCCTATCAATCTCTTGAAGCCGCTGTTTACTCAGAAGATCTGTTCGTACAGGCTTGAAAGTTATTGGAGCTATGAGGTGTGTCACGGAAGGTATATAAGGCAGTACCATGAAGAGAGAGAAGGTATTATTTAAATATAAGTACTATATACTTTTTTCACAAAATTGTTTTTTTTTTAATGTTTTTTTTTTTGTGTTTATTTTAATAGGTTATGTTAAGAACACAAAAAGTATATATTGATTTAAAGATACTTAAGATCTTTCTGTTAATAGGTTTTATATATGATGAATAATTAACAGAAGTTCTTAAAAAGTTTGTTAATATTTATGTACTATTTTTATTTCTATATCCTTATATTAAATTAAATATTTAATAACATTTACAGGTAAAAATCTTAAAACTCAAGAGTTTTTTTTGGGCCACTGGAGTGCAGAAAAACAAGCTAAATTAGAATCTGATCTAAAAGCAGCACAGGAGACCAAAGTGAAGCCCAATACAACAAAAGTAGAAGGAATGTCATTACCGTACATTGAAATGGCTATGGATGATGGTAAAATTGTGTTCGAACTGTAAATATTCTGTAAACTCTAACCATATCAGAGAAAGGTTGGAGCTTAATCCAACAAGCTGCTTCATTTTGGATTAGTAGAAAATTTCCCTACCATTAATAACAATTGCTTTCAGCTGTTTATGATAACAACTTGGTCTGGCGGCTTAACATGTTCTCGGAATCACGGTAGGGAGA
The DNA here is from genome assembly GCA_036937285.1 of Euphydryas editha. Lineage (NCBI taxonomy): Eukaryota > Metazoa > Arthropoda > Insecta > Lepidoptera > Nymphalidae > Euphydryas > Euphydryas editha. Next base: position 17,962,431 of record JAUPFZ010000011.1, on the reverse strand, counting down.
TTCATGACAACATCTACCTAGACCAATATAAATAATTGTATAAATGCAATAGTAATCTACCCCAAGCGGTTATCAAAGTCATGATGTTGACATGACGTGGGGTTGAGGCGACTGCACGTACACCACTACTAAAAAAATTGTTTCTTAATTGTTAATAATGGTAATATTACTTTCTAAAATTGTCTATTGTAATATTTTTATTTTATATCATGTTATGACTTTTTTATAATAGACAATCCATGCATTAATGTACATAATAATGTATAAGTTATTGTCATAGTGATGTTAGCTGGCTTTAATCTGCAGAGTTGTAATTAATTATATTTTAGTGTTTGAATTTAATTTTTATATTTTTTTTATTTTATTTTCTAATAGTTTAATTTTCTTTAGGCACAATATGTGACTTAAGCGGTAAACCACGACTTACAAGGATTCTATATGTCTGCTATACGCACAGTAAACACGAAGTATACTCCTTTAAAGAAACAGCCACATGTGAATATGAGATTATAATTCTATCACCGTTACTGTGTGAACATCCATTATATAAACCGAAAGATGTGAGTGAAAACATAATAGACTGCATACCAGTTGACGGTGCACCGAAGAAACCAAGGAATTTGTTGAAAAGTGAAGTTGAAAGTTTACTATTTAACCATCAAACTACTAAGTTAATGAGCAATGTGAGTTCTTTTACTATTTCGCATTGTTATAGCACCGTAGACACTAGAAGTAATTGTTTTTTGTATCTAATTTTTGACATTTCTTTTTGGTCAAAGATTGATTAATTTGCTTCTTTTTTTTTAATTTCTCCATTTCTTACAAGGTAATATAGTGTTTCCTATTTATACTTTTTTTTTGTTAAAACTTGTGGCTTAATAAAAAGGACTATTTTATGGACAACTTTCGTCTGAAATAAATGAATATTATTATTATTATTATTTATTATTAAAAAGAAGTAAGGAGAATATAGAAAAAAAAATCCTTCTTATTAAAGTTTACCTGACATATATATTTCTACAATGAACATTACGATGTCAAAGACAACCTTGTGACACAAATGTATTTCTAAAATATAAATGTATTTTTTACTTTGTATTATAAATTTATTATAAGTAATTTGTAAATTAGACAAAAATGCGCATTGATTTCTGAAATAAATGTATTTTGAATTTAAATTTTGTAGTTGATATTTATCTTACATTATGGGGTCATATTGTAAGAAAAAATAGACATGTTTTTAAAATTAAAATCAAACAGCTATATCTTAAAGTCACCATTAATAAAGTTCTATACAATATCATTAAGCCACAAGTAATTTTATTCTAGTCTTAGAATAGTTGCTTTATTAACATTTGTGTTGGCATGTTCAGGATAAAGAAGCTAGGGATGTTCTTGCAGTTTTGAAAGTTGAAAAGATCGATAAGGTAATTATAATTTATTTTGCTTTATTTTTTTTATGTTGTCTATTGTTGTTTATGGTTTTCGTTTTTTTTATTTTGACAATATTTGTAAATTTTATTTCAGAAAATGAATGTTTTTACACAGTATTTGTATATAAGTCATTAATTAAATTAGATAAAAAAAATATAGACATCTAATTTATTTTTATTCTCTACTTAAAACCTTGTGTACACTTAGATAGCAAATAAGCTTTTTGAATTTTGAATATTTTGACATGAAGTTTTTGTAAAATTTAAGCTTCATATTATTAGCTGTGTATACTTAAGCCAAATTCGATGTGGAATTTTTGTAAACAAACCAAAAGTCATCGTGTATAGGGTTGTCACACTTTTATTAATGAAAAATTGTAATGTATCACCAATTTCCTAGTTATACATTAAAAACTATACTTTAACGTTTTACTTTACTGTTTCCTAGAACTTAAAGGCCAAATACGTAATATGCAAGAAAATTAGCTTGGAACAAAAATTAACAATTTTTTATTTACTAATATACATTTACAAATTGTAATCGATTTTTGTACAAAACTTTAAATATTATGATTATTATGTTTATTCAACGTAAGTAAAATAAATAATAAAAGAGAATGAGTGTCTGAACATAGATTTTCAATCATAATAAATCCATTTTAAAACAAATGTTTTATTTTGAATGTTTATCATGGATAGTGTAGCTATTTTTAATATAGGTATACACTATTTATGAAAATAATTAGAAATCATTTAGTGGGAAATTAGTTATACCCACGTTAACACTAAATTTTACCTCTACAACAGATAATTATAGATAATATATATATCTAACTCCCTGACTTATTTATTTCAAGTTTTATGTAGCTACTGCTACTGTGTATAAATATTAAAAAATATAATTACTATAATTATTTTTCAATAGGTTGTTAACATCTGCTTATGGTTTGTTGCTAAGCAACGGTTTGTTGGTAAACATTCCATATCGAATTTGGCTTAAGTATAAATATTATTCCTTCTTTGTTGACATTATTATTCAAATGATCAATGAGTTTAGTTCTAAGCAAGATTTTGGTCAAAATGTGTAATTTTTTTTAAAGATTCGTGTCTTTTTATAGCGCAGTTTAGAAATACTGAATGCGATGCGATGCTTTCAATGTTACTATCATTATTTGAACCTATGCAACAATTTATATTAAAGTCAGATTCACCGTACAATGCCGATCACTGGACGTTCTCGAGTTTTCGATCTGGTATTAGTGTGGTAAAATTTACACAATTTAGAAATAATGACAAACATAGTATTGGTCAAATTCCCATAAATTCTAATTCAGTCACAATAAGATAAAGAAAATTTTGCGTTATAAGAACCATATACAAGAACGAGATCGCACCGAGACTGAACCATGATCGGTATTATAGATCGGAACTAAACAACGAATATAATTTTATTATGGAGCATCATACTGTCTGTCGCTAACCGTGCACGTATCCGGTCTGTAGCTTTCAGCATCTATATGACATAACGATGTGGGAAGGGGAAAAAAGAAGACTCAACAGTCTGTTTGTTGGTTTTTTTTTTTACTCACAAATAAAAGTAAAAAAATATATATATTTATAGGATGGTGAAACCCATTTAAAATTGGAATTGCATCCATTAACCGAAGATGAAGATATCACAGGCGATAGTAAAGCTGCTCCAACCCCCGATAAATTACAACCCGTGACGGACGATTCGCCGGCTCGCGCCTTCTTGAGTGGAGAAACATGTTTGCATGGAGTAAGTTATTTATATTATTAATAATTAGTTTTAATTATAATTCCTATTAAATATATCTCTATTTGTAGTATAGTTCAGTGATTATAAGACTGTTTTCAAATGTAACATCGTCAGCTTAAAATCTTGTTCCAATCCTTCTTCTAATGGAGAAGAGACATGTGGCCAATAGTATGTTTTATTTCAACTAATTTATAAAATTATGCATGCAATTATGTATGCAAAAATATAACACTGCATGTTTTAACTTCCACTTGTTTCCTTTCAAATGTATATCCTTTGATAGTCGATCTTTGATACTCAATTTCGCGAGTGATGCGAAAGTTCTAATAAAATTTTGGTCGTGGGTTTGATTCCCATTTGGAGCAGATATTGTGTTTATATAAATATTTCTCTAGTCTCGGTCTTTGTGATTCTTCCCATCGTGTCTCTGAGAGCAAGTAAAGGCGTCGGTCCCGTGGGACTATTACGTAACTTGCGCGATCGCGGGAAATCGCTGTCGTGTCGAATTTCAAGACTAATTGAGGCTCAGCTAGTATTGAAATTCGACACTATAGGAATTTCTGGTTATCGTGCAAGTTACGTAATAGCGCACCGGTTGCTATCATAAGCACCTAATAACAATAGTTATCGTCGTCGTCTCGGTAGGGAAATTATCCGTCAACTCGAAGTGGATCAGCTTGGCTGATTGTTCTCTAATCCTTCTTCTAAACGGAGAAGAAGCCTTTGTCCAGCAGTGGGACAGTCGGTTTCAGTTCTGCTCAGTATATTTTTGTTTTGAAATTTTCATCATACAAGTATATTCCAGGGCACTGTACTGTACTGTACTGTATCAGTCTGTAAACAACCCACTGCTAAGCGAAGACCTCTTCTCCATATAAAAGAAGGGTCGGAGCTTAATCCACCACGCTGCTCCACTGCGTGTTGGCGGATAATTTCTCTATCATGAGTAACGATCGTTATCAAGTGTCTGTGATAACAACCGGAACCGACGGCTTTACGTGGTCTCCGAGGCACGGTGGGGAGACCCACAATGACATACACCCAGACCGGAAATAAATATTTGTACAAATACAAAGATCTCTCCCGAGCGGTAATCGAACCCGCGACCGTCGGTGCTGGCGCGTGGCGCGAGGCGACTACTCGCACCACTACACCAGAATGGTCATCGATTCCAGGGCACGGGCTGGTGGAAATACGAGTTCTGTTACGGTAAGCATGTGATTCAGTACCACGTGGACCGTGCGGGGGAGAAGACCACTTTGCTGCTGGGGAAGTACGACGAGCAGGCTCATCTCGACTGGATCAAGGAGAACAGGGGGAAGGCACCCAAACCCGTTGGTAAGATTTAGGGGTCCACATTACAGTGCCGGTTTCGATTTGCTTTTAGTCTAAAAAACAATTACATTTTTTTAAGTGGTTGACATCGCCCATGAACATAAACTAGTTTACCTGGAACTAGCCCACGCAACCAATCTATGTGCTGCCTATCCAGAGACATAAGGTGTTAAAGTCTCAGTGCCAGTAATTACAACTGTTGTGTTTTGAGATCTAATTTAGAACCGAAATAACTGTTTAAAGCGAATATCACTTGACCTCACAGAAAAAATGCAAATCTTAATTATTCTTTGCTTTCAGATCAAAGAACATCAGTGTCCCATTTCTATTCGGGAGGAGATATTTGCGACAAGACCAGCAAACCTAGACAGACCGAAGTGAAATTGAAATGTCTAGAAAACTCTTCAAGCCCTGCTCAAGTGTCATTGTATCTTCTAGAACCTAGGACATGTCATTACATTCTAGGTGTAGAATCGCCGCTACTTTGTGATATATTACCGCTAGCAGATGAAAATGGTCTTATAAAGCCGAGAAATCCCTTACTTGAATTTTCAAATAATGTTGTGGAAAAGAAAGATGAAAATGAAGATATCAAACAGAAAGATGTGAATAAATTCGGTTTCGATTAGATAAATAAATATTTTCAGTTGTTTTTATTTTAATTTCTTCTTTATACCTTTAATTAACTGGCAATAAATCCTTTTACGTCTGTGATACATTGCGAGACATTGTTTTAGTAGTGAACATATCTCGGTATAAATTTATTGACGTGATAACGTCTTATAATTCGATGAACGCCGGCTACACGCACGAAAAAGCATGACTTATTGTTACGTTCCGCGAGCGAGAGCGCGGAACAAGCGATAGAGAGGCACGATCGGCCTAAGCGTTCGACTTGTGACGCATCTATCTCTCCTCCACTCCATCGAACGAGTGCAAATAATTAAAGTTAATTGATCGAAAAAAATAAATTTCAATTAACTCTTTTGTATCATACAAAATAATGAGAAATCAGTGATAATAATTTTATTTAATTTATAAAAGTATGCAACTTTTCATCATTATTCTTATGAAGTTATCACGTAAAATTATCGACTTTACAGACAACCATTTTTTTTTTCAATCAAAACTTACTGACATCAATTGTTTTAGGAGGAAGTTAGCCGTGTTATATATGTATATAGCCGTGTTGTTGCCGTGCCGTTTAGGAGGAAGTTAACTTTTTTAGTAATCATGAAATAGTTAATTTACCATAGATGATAGAAGAGAGAATAGCTGAAATCGAATATACTGGTATAGTTATTTTTTATTTAGTAAAAATACAATCCAAAACATTAATAAAAAAATTCCCTTAGAAAAATCTATTATACTTTACTATAAAAATAATTTTCGAGGAAATATATTTTTCTTGGTAGAGAAATCCAAAACGACTCTCTGATATACATATAATTACTAATTATATAATTATTAACCCTTTGACAGCAAAGCGCAGCGCATGGAAAGCGTGCCCTCCACGCCAAGCCTTTTTTTTACTATTAAATACCTACAAAATGCTAGTGATGAGACTTTCACAAATATCGATAAATATTTATTACTCCTGCTGTGATAGTTTTTCCATATATAGGTGTTAAATTTATATATGGATATTAAATTTATCAAATAAACGTTGCAATAGTAGCATTAATTAAGTTCCATAAATGAAATAACCGAATTAACAAACTTCACCGAAAAAAGTTTTTATCGAACAAAGCCCATCCCTAAAATGAGAGTGACGTCAATACTTGTCGCTTTAAAGCGACAATGGCGTATGGCTTCAAAGAAAATATGATTATTTTAGGCATGTGGTAATTGTTAAACATGTACAATAATAATATATAAAATAATAAAATATAAATAAATATAAAATATAATGAACACGTTTAATAGCTAGCTGTTGTATTACGAATCTGTATGTATGTGTATAATACAGAAAGTCACGAAAATTCATTTTCTCCACGGCATCTCCTGATCCTGTTTATGATCTGCCCAAAGACATTTGATCTTTCCTCAGGCCTGATTTTTTCCAATTCAAATGCAACTTAACTAGAAAAATATTCGTTAATATTATCTGAAGGTCATTTACATACAAATCTCGGAAATAAGAGTGCATCGAGATTCATTTTTATTCGGATCGGATTTAACTCTGATGTTCGTCTTTAATTCACGAAACATTCTTCACACTGAGTTGCCTTCCCGGGAAAAATGATCAGGCCTGATAATATATGAAAAATGACCGGGCGTGAACAGGCCTGATCAGACATGAACAGGCATGATCATGTCTAATTTCAGGCCTGCTCATACATGAACAGGTATGATCGTGTCTGATATCAGGTATGAGTAGGCGTGACTATGTATGATCAGGCCTGAACGTATTTTTACTCTTCAGATATGATCATGCATGAACAGACCTGATCAGACATGATGTCTAATTTCAGGCCTGCTCATACATGAGAGACAGTCAAAAAAAATATACAATAAACTAGGTACCTAGAGTGGATCCCAAGGGAGTTGCTGGTCTCCTACGGGGCGCGTTCCGCGGTGGTGGATAGGGGAACGCCACTCGAATGTCTCGCGAGTGGTAGGGGTCTTCGGACCCCCGCGGACCAAAATCAGCAGCAGTGGGCGTGAAAGCGCAGGAGGGGGATGACTCGCTCTCCCCCTCCATTCGGGGGCGCGAAAGCGTGGTAGTGGGCGCGGAGGCGCACAAGCCACTGGGCTTCCTGGACCAGCTGATGTGTGGACCCATCAGCGGGGCCTCGCCGTCTGGGGTAGCTGGGCGTCCAGTGGTGGGCGGGGCGCGAAAGCTCGGTGAGAGTGTGGGCATAGGAGGTGCAGTCGGCGAGGGCGTGGTGCCGGGATGGTGCGGAGAAATGGAGGAGAAAATTTCTCCCCCATTCGGTGGCAGAAGCGGGAGGCTTCGGTTGTCCGTTCCGTAGAAGTGGGCGCGAAAGCTTAGTGGTTTGGTGCGGAGGCGCACAAGCCACTGGGCCCCTGGACCAGCTGATGTGCGGACCCAGCTCAGGGGTTTCACCGTCTGGGGTAGCTGGGGTCTAGTGGTGGGTGGAGCGCGAAAGTGCGGTGAGAGTGTTGGCACAGGAGGTACGGCTGGTGAGGGAGTGGAGCCGAGAGGGCGCGGAGATTTCGGTGGTGGGGCCGCTCCTGGTACCTCTCTGGATTAGCAGAGTGGATCAGTCGAGCGGCCCCAATCACATACGGAGGGGCCACCGGGCTAAGCGTCGGGGTGTCACGGTTGTATGCGCGAGCGATCCCGTGGCGCCCCACTACGGCGCAGACAGTCGATGGGTTTTAGTGGGTATTCTGGCTTCGCAGCTAGCGAATCCCACATACCCGACTCCTGCGAGCGACCGGATGCGTAAATGCATTTCCCATCGCTATCGTAACCTGTGGACTATGGCATACGAAGGAATCAAAGTACTCAGTTCATACAGCAGCCAGAATCCAAAGTACATAATAGTAATGTAAACAATAAGGAACGCCGCGCCGCCGCCGTTGTACAGCTTAGAAACCGGTCAGGTGGGGAGACACAGATTATCCATTTATTTGTTGACATACGCTGTTATATATATGTTTACATATTGCTTTTTGATTATTTGTTAAATTGTGAACTCTTAAAACATAAATAAATCACTGATCAAATTTTTTACTGATTTTTTTTTGTTGATCGTCAAAAAACGCTCAAAATTCGGGCTTCTAGACTAGAGTACCCTTAATTTGTCTATCTTAGGGACAGACGATCTTGAGTGTGTATGCGTTTTGTATAACAATCAAATGCTTTGATATATCACTTTTTCTGCCTATATATTTTTAGCGCTTTATAAAAATCTGTTGATGAAATTCTGTAATAATTAGCAGACTAGCAAAAAGGTCTTGGTTTCTTATAATGCTAGGGAGTGAAAATAATGCAAAAGTCAACTGTGAAACCGTTAAGTGCCGATATAGCCCAATCTTTAAGGCTCGTGACGGATATACCTTGACAATACTGGTCACAGGTCAAAATTGGGAGTAGCATTCTAGAACAAATATGTATATAGTAAAGCAACCCGAGTCGAAATTTAGAGCCGATTCAGCGCCGCCTACGGTAGGACTTATGTCGGACCTCTGGGCTCAAAGTTGGTCCTAACCCATGTTAAATTAGGTCCAACTTGGCACCCAAAAATGGCACAAATTTCCGTTTTTTCCACTTTACGACTAAAATCGGACCTAAATGGAATAAAAATTTGCGCTTATAGGCGCTAAATCGGACTACTGGGTGCTAAATCGGACTACTGGGTTCTATGTTGGACTTTATGGAGCTATGTCGGCTTTAAATTTCGACTCGGGAAGTTGATTCAAATGTATGACTATTACTTCATACTAGTAACTATACTAGTTAATCCTATTTATAAATATTTTACGACCAACTTTATACATGATGACTATATTTTTTTAATATACACAACAATGTCTTTGAATATCTAATATTGTAATAAAACTAACAATCCCAATCAGACCTAATTCATTGAAATTATTTTAAAAAAATTGTCTCTCGGTTTACGTGTCTGTATCTTGACCGTGCATTAAGCTAAAATTATTGAAGCAATTTGAAGGAAACAAACGACGATTCGAGGTCTTCGAGCTAGGGTCCTATTGGGAGAGGGTTAAAAATCAAAGTTTGTTAGCGCGAGCAGTCGCGGTACAGCTAGTAATGTACGTATTAATTTTAAACTGGAATGTTTATATAATATTATACTAGTACTATATTATGAACCCCGCTTTTTCCTACAGGGTTATGGGTTCTATTCCCACCCCGAGTCTGGGTGTGATATGTATTCATTTATATATATATAGATTATTTATATGTATATTTATTTAATAAAAAATGTGTATCAGTCGGCTGTTATCTAAAACACAGGCATTAAGTTGCCTACCTTAGGAACAGCAGTTGGATATTCATTGGTGAACGTATGCTTCCCCCATAATTTCTAGAGGTTGCCAGCAGGCGGGTTAGCGAGCGCAGTGTATTGTGGCAAGATATGGTGACGCTGCTGCCCATCACCATCCCGGTTGTTGTACAGTTATTCACACCTCTATGGCCTGAGTTATCTTTTACTACACCTAGAAAAAGGGCGACTAATACCAAAGTGGTGCAAAGAAAGAGGTCGGGACTATTCTCTGCCGGTCAGCGCACGGCTAAATAATACTTAATACAGGATTGAAAATAAAAACACAAAATTTTAACTTGACATTTATTTACATTTATATCAACAAAACGGGTGTTGTATAAAACAGTTCTTTTTTATTAAATTACCGATTGTTTACCTACTAAATACGGTGCCTCTAAATAGTGTAAAAATAAATTATGCGTCTGTATTAGGATAGGTACCGTGACTTTGTTTCTATTATAAAATAAAAAGTTAATATGTTTTTTAGAAAGTAATTTTCGAATGGATCGATGTTGTCATTTTTAATATTTGAATTTCGATTGTATTCTTTTACAAATATGAAGAATACTAATCATGTTTGCAATTCAATTTTAAACGTGAAACAATAATTTTAATTTACAAATAAGAACTAAAAAAGAACATTAAAAAGCACTTTTTAAACATTTTCATGACATTTTTTATTCATATAATGAAGATAAACCAGAAGCGAGTAGCTCTTAATTATCGATTTAGCAAAAAAGAGCTTTATATATTACCATTTTAATATGCAAACATTGATCAGTAGGTTATGAATACCAGTCTGTTTTTTTTTAATTTATGAAAAACAGAAATTTTTGTAAGTCAGTTGCAGTACATTATAAAGCCCCTTATATATTATCATTTCTTTTGTAGTACTTAGGTATTACTAAAAGTCCTCCATTTTGTCGTTATTTCTCAAACAGACGTATATTCAACAACCTTTTGAAGGTTTCAAAATTTTACAGCAAGAACACACTTTTATTAATAATATTTTAAAATGATCGTTTCCATACAAAACTATTTCAGCCAAATATGTGGTTCTGAAATCGTGTTTACTTTTTACACATTCCATACGAAAAGCCGTCTTTATGTCACGTACTTTGCAACAATGAGGTTTTATAACATAGAAATTCTACGTAGGTAAAAAATTTTTCATTAAATATTTCTTTTTTTTAGATCACACCTACAAACAGACTATTCGGAGTGGTCGTGTCTAGGATTGTATTAGTAGGTAACTCTAAAATAGAACAATCACATAAATTGCAGCATGTTACGCAACTTTTTCAATATACCCACATTTCATGATTGTTCTATTTAGATTATCGTTAGAAATTTCAACAATACATCCCCATTTCTAATAATTTATTTACTTACAACAAAAAAAAGGGAAAATTCCCTTAAACGTTTTTACATAGAACTCACAATAAGACAATAATCACACTGAATCAACTATGACATAGTTGTTCTATAGCTATAAGGAAACTTATTCAGTCTAAATATTGTCTTTTATCAGACATCGAAAACCTTTAATAAATTTAAACTATATGGTATAAAGCCCAACGTTGTATTTCTTTTTTAACTAAAATTCAATTCACATGACAAAGATGCTGCATCAGTTTAGGTCTTTGTCGATAAAAAAAACATAAAATTTTTGGTCAAATGTTTTCCTTTCATAAACGCATTGGCACAATAACAAAATACTTGGGTAACCTTATTTTTTAAGAAATATTTTAAATTAAGTAAATTACATAAATATATCCCCATTGAGCGATTTTATAATCACATTATTTTTTTTATAGTGTATGTGAAAAGGAATAAAATGTATTAAGTAATACTTAATTTATAAAATTAGAATATAATATACTACAAGTCGAATAGTGACAGTTTAACAGCGTCGACATCTAGGTGATTGAAACAAACTATACAAATAGCGTAGAATAACTTTAACGATATTAAAATTTGAAAAGTTTAATTTTATTGTAAGCCAAGAAATATAAGAAATTATTTAAGTGCTAATCATACTTAAATAGTAAGAAAAAATACGTATAGTCCATTTTCATAGCATTTGAATGAAAAAAATTATAACAGAGACAACTGACAGCACAATCAAAATATTTGTTATATTTTATCTTAAAGTAAAAAAATGCTGTTAATAATTACGACGACTGTATTAAAATTTAATTAGTTTATACAAATACTATTTAAATGAACTATAAATAATAATTAATGTCGAACTTACACAAAAACTTATTCTATGTTTAAATACTTAAATCTAACGAAAAATTTCTGACTAAATGGTCAAATTTCGATGTTAGATATATAAGTAGGAAATTGGTTAATATTTCGCTTAAAGAAAATTATTAAATTAACGTTTTAAAACTAAAATTTAGACTTCTTTTGTTCAGTTCAAACACACGACTCATTAAAGATATCATGTTCCGTGCTTATTGTTAGTGACAAAATGCATATACCGGGATATCCAGTTTAAAATTTTTTTTATCAAACAGTCCGATACAAATTGGATATTGGGTTGTTGAATGAATAGATGCAAATAATACAATAACTTGTATTTCTGTTTTACGGAATTTCACTATAACATTATCACTATTTTTTTTTTTAATTTTCATAATACTACTATAACAAATGTCATCTTTAATGAGTCCTATGAATAACAGTTGATTAATTTGTTTTAAATTTGATTTCAAAGGAGATACTAATTGATCGATTTGGTAATTAGGGGTTAGAAATTGGTCTTCACAAAAATTAAGTACTCTATTGAACATCTAATTAATAAATACATTGATCACTTTGAGATCTTTATATTAATCTAACACTTTATAATTTTAAACAGGAATAGACTGTAAATGAACACGGTCGCTACACTTAAATGTGGCAACACATACAAAATGAAACAATAAAAAAGTTTCACATAGAACGTAACAGTGGATAAATATCATCAATACATAGATTGTATTGCTTTAAAAATGGGTAAACATCGGACGACAAACATAGTTTTACTTATTTATTTGTTTACATTATGACACAGACGTTGATAAAAACCGTACATCTATTGACAGCTCTTTGGCGCGTAAAAATCGCAACGGTTCCTAAACGCATTCAACTTATGCTTAAAGTGACTATAACTTATCATTTAAAAAAAATCATTATATTAATAAACAAATTTGGGGAATACTTTGGAAACGATAAATCCTTTGACACAAACCTTAATCTTATCCTTATTAGTTAACAACTGTGCACGTGGACTCGCGATTCCGAACGAACCTTACGACTATCATCAGTTCAAGTGCACCGGATACATCACAACAAACGTTCAAAAACTTACAACCTCTGCATAGTTTTAGTTTTTTTTTTAAATTTCTTTATTTTACTCTCTCTGTAAATTCACTAGGAACGAGTTCTGGAATATTCTAGTACGGTCTCGATAGTTCTTTAGAGCGTTTCAATTGAACTTTGAGTCTCTTTGTACCTATTTGGAAACCGTTCATCGCTTGAATGGCGGCCTGCGCAGAGGCTGCGTTGTCGTAGGAGACGAAACCGAAGCACTTTGATAGATTCGTCTGTTTGTCTATGAACACTTTAGCCGATATTACGTGACCGAACGGTAGGAAGGTGGACGCCAGGTCGGTGTCGGTGAACTCCTGCGGCAGGTGATAAATGAATAGGTTGCCGCCTTCCGGTCCTAGAAAATGTTAAAAAATAAAGTTAATTCTTTAATACGAGGAAAATTTATGACAATATACAAACATTGTTGCGCTACTGCGCTACTGTTACTGGTTGGTAGTTACTGCAATAGTGACCAAGTGCAAGGTGAACTTCAAATTATTAAATGCTTGTCACGTAATTGACTTAATTTGATTTTTACTCTTTTTTTGTCAGTTGTATTACCATTTCCTCTGCCCTAAGGTTGCCTGGAAGAGACCGCTCTTTAGTGGTCCGGCTTTTTGTACGTATTATTATTACTACTTAAAGTTGATTTTTCTTGATATAAAATAAAGTGTTATTTTTATTTATTTCACTCCACCCGTTTAATATAATAAAATAAAATAAAATAAAATACTTATGTACCTCATATAATACATTTACATAAACTTACATTGATAAATATAAACGGGTAGAGGATCAAGCCCAGGCTGGAAGATCAGACGGCCAGGCTCTAAGGCTAAGAAACCCGCAGACAATTCTAGCCGTGTCGGGCAAAATCGCCCTATGCATCCTGGCCACGAGCGAACCGTCGCGGATCCCCAGCCGCCTCAGATAGTGAGTGAGGCTCACCGGGGTCAAACAGTTGGCAGATATTATGATACTACTATTATTTCAAACGTACCCTCGACTTGCTTGCCCGCGGCCGCAGCGGCTGCCGAGCCGAGCACAGAGCCGAGCGGCGCCGCCGCGTAAGCCGTGCCGAACTGCGCTGCGTACGCCGAGCCCAGCGGTTCCGCCGTCGACCCTAAACATAAATACCCATTATATATCATGCATACATAACAAGAAACTTTGAAATTATTTAAAAGAAAAATCGATAAACCTTACGTTTAATATCCCAAGTGCAAAATTAAAGTCACTCTCGTCGCGAACATGGACCATGTAATACGGACATGTATTCCTCTTTACATAAAATAAAAAAGTTTATGTGTGAACGACACTAATTATATGATATGATAATTTTACGAAAACGATGAAAAATTGCATACTTTTATGAATTGAATTATTATCACTGAATTATCATTATTTTGTATAATACAGAGAAAGAGTTAATTGAAAATTATTTTTTTTTTTCGATAAATTAACATTTATTTGCACTCGGTAATTCAAATATTTTTCTCTTCTACTCGAACGAATCTGTCGATGGAGTGGAAGAGAGGTAGATGCGTCACAAGCCGAACGCCGATCGTGCCTCTCTATAGCTTTTTCCGCGCTCTCGCTCGCGGAACGTGACAATGAGTCATGCTTTTTCGTGCGTGCAGCCGGTGTTTATCGATTTATAAGACGTTATCACGTCAAAAAAAGTTACGTCTTACAGTCTTACTTTCTTATTACCTACTCTAAGAACTGCTTTAATAATAATCTATCACTATAAAATTAACCGTTTTGGGACAAAGATAAGCATTAAATCTTTTAATTTTGCACTTATTATATACTCAGGATACTTTAAGTGGTTTTTGTAAAGAATCATGCGTTTTTATTTTTAAAATATCTGTAAAAAATCCATAAAGATAACAATACAAAAAAAATACTATAATAAGTTTGGTGACTGTGACTGACATCACGTGTAACTTACTATACCCTGTACAAGATAGCTTGATCTTTTTGACAGATGTAAATTTTCTGATAGACATAACTTTGAAATGACGAACATATTATTTTCTTAATTTAAATGATTTTAAAAATATTAAAAAAATACATATAACACAAAAGTCCCTAAAGATTCAAGCGTTGTCCCAAAATTTTAAGACTTTTTATTGCTTCAAAGTAAAATTTAAATAGGAACACTGAAAATAATAGATTGGGACGACGCACAGTGGTCCCGATTTAATAAAATATGGACATTGATGCTAGAGGCACGAAAATTTTACTGATGGTTAACACTAGGATAACTAATAAGACAAAAAAATATTATTATCCTACCACGATTATTGCTTAGTAAAAAAAAATTATTACTTTTTTTTTGTATGAAAGAAAATACATTTCTGTTAATTTCTCGAAATTCTTAAAAGTTGTCGAGATGGCGATCACACATGTTAGAAAACAAGTGATTCTGAGTATTTCATGCGAAGATACTTTCTACTTATCTCTGCGTACTTTTGAGTTATTGCCGGTTGAAAAATGGAATTTTTTTATATTAAACATGTTCTTATTTTTGAATTATATACTAACTGAAATGCTTACAATGTTTGAAAATTTTAAATTTAATAATAGTTTTTGAGATAAGTTTGAAGAAATACAAACTCAACGCACTGGGGTACCTTCATTTATGAGTAGTACTCTAGTCTACTAAAAACATAACTCACATAATATTTGGGTCGACGTTTTCTTGAGAAATCTCCGTTTCCTCCGAAAGTAATTCATTGTTTAAGATCAATGCGCTGGCCTCTGGGAATAATTGTTTTTGCGATCGAACAAATTTTGGTTTAATATGGGTGATGAAGGGATCTGAGCTAATTAGAAAGTAGTGGATTATGTCCAAATTAGTTTGAACTATACCGATTTTTCTTGTGTGGGCCAGTCTAACGTTCCTGAAATCTTTATTTCGCGCTTCGGATGCTTCTTCGGAAAGCATGCCTATGGGAATAAATGAGAAACTTTCACAAATGTCTGCACCATGAAGCAACAGCTTATGGACACTTGAAGGCATGTAATACCATGTGTACAAGTTAATATAAAGTATTGCTGTTTCTCTGCAATATTCCCTAAAAAGGCTAGTATTAATGAGTTGCCCAGATGAAATAGTTTGTAAAATAACTGCCATGGTCATCTTCTCATAGTAACTATAAACAAAAGTCACAATTTGACATAAAAATTGACGATTCTTCAGTATTTATGATCAGTTTGGTCCCGCTTCGTTTGGTAGAATCTTATGGAATAGTGGTAGTATCTTATGGCAAAATCCTACTCCATCTTCAACAAATTACTGTCGTCCAATTTGGTTTTAAATTTTCAAAAGAAACAAATGATTTGATCCAGGAGGAAAATGCTTCCATAAATGAAGAAATCTGTAATCTTGTCCCGACAATTGTAGAAAATCTTGAAATACATCATGATTTGTATATGACTATGATTGATGGGAAAATTTCTACTCTGGTTTCTAATACTTCTTCTGCAGCGGTTTGTAACATATGTGGTACTCCACCGAGTAAAATGAATGACTTGGACTTTGTGTCTAAACAACCTATCAGAGATGATATGTACAAATATGGTTTGTCCTCGCTTCTCTCTTTCAAATGTATTTTACATATTTCCTACAATTTAGATTTCAAAAAGTGGGCAGCTCGAAGTGATGACAAATTTTTAACAGATAGCAAAAAAAAAAATACCCAAGATGAATTCCCGGAAAGAACTGGTTTATTAATTGATATAGTTAAACAGGGATTTGGCAAAACCAACGACGGTAATACAGCACAAAGGTTTTTCACAAATTTTGAATTATCTTCTGAAATAACTGGCATTCAACCTGATTTAATCAAAAGGTTTGCAGTTATTTTACAAACTATTTCATCTGGGCAACTCATTAATACTAGCCTTTTTAGGGAATATTGCAGAGAAACAGCAATACTTTATATTAACTTGTACACATGGTATTACATGCCTTCAAGTGTCCATAAGCTGTTGCTTCATGGTGCAGACATTTGTGAAAGTTTCTCATTTATTCCCATAGGCATGCTTTCCGAAGAAGCATCCGAAGCGCGAAATAAAGATTTCAGGAACGTTAGACTGGCCCACACAAGAAAAATCGGTATAGTTCAAACTAATTTGGACATAATCCACTACTTTCTAATTAGCTCAGATCCCTTCATCACCCATATTAAACCAAAATTTGTTCGATCACAAAAACAATTATTCCCAGAGGCCAGCGCATTGATCTTAAACAATGAATTACTTTCGGAGGAAACGGAGATTTCTCAAGAAAACGTCGACCCAAATATTATGTGAGTTATGTTTTTAGTAGACTAGAGTACTACTCATAAATGAAGGTACCCCAGTGCGTTGAGTTTGTATTTCTTCAAACTTATCTCAAAAACTATTATTAAATTTAAAATTTTCAAACATTGTAAGCATTTCAGTTAGTATATAATTCAAAAATAAGAACATATTTAATATAAAAAAATTCCATTTTTCAACCGGCAATAACTCAAAAGTACGCAGAGATAAGTAGAAAGTATCTTCGCATGAAATACTCAGAATTACTTGTTTTCTAACATGTGTGATCGCCATCTCGACAACTTTTAAGAATTTCGAGAAATTAACAGAAATGTATTTTCTTTCATACAAAAAAAAAGTAATTATTTTTTTTACTAAGAAATAGTCGTGGTAGGATAGTAATATTTTTTTGTCTTATTAGTTATCCTAGTGTTAACCATCAGTAAAATTTTCGTGCCTCTAGCATCAATGTCCATATTTTATTAAATCGGGACCACTGTGCGACGCTTAAATCTTTAGGGACTTTTGTGTTATATATATATATTTTAAATATTTTTACAATTTTTAAAATCATTTAAATTAAGAAAATAATATGTTCGTCATTGCAAAGTTATGTCGATCAGAAAAATTTACATCTGTCAAAAAGATCATGCTAGCTTGTACAGGGTATACTAAATAATAATATCTAGCCAAATATAAAAAAAAAATATTATTAAATTAAATATGGAACTTTTCGGTGAATTTATATTATCACTCATTAATTATTTTTATTCTAATCTGGTAAACGTTTCAAACTACAGTACAACCTTGATATAACGAGCCTCAATATAACGAATTCCTCGATTAAACGAATTTTTCGAAATCCCCTAGAACTGCCCGTAAGAGATAATACAAAATATACCTCTACATTACGAATAACATTTATCAAAAACCTCTTTATAACGATTTTTCAATCATTGCAGAATATAGGTAGAAGGTATTTTTACATCTATTTAACGAATTTTTTCAACTTAAAACCTTGATATAACGTATCCTATTAATTATTTCCACTTAATTCCAAGTTCTTACCTCGTTAAAACGAATCGCAGTCCAGTCTAACCTCTATATAACAAACCTCATTATAGCGAATTACTTGGTATAACGAATATTTCCTAATTCCCTTCAGTTTCGTTATATCGAAGTTGCACTGTATATATAGTAGTCAATTATACTTTTATACTCTATTATCTGACAGTGACACGAAATAATGGTAAGTTACTTCTGTACAAAACAATAAAATAATAACTAATTAACACCTCGACAGACAAACAAATAACAGGAAAATTTATATGTAAATTTTATCCTAATTAGACACAGAAATACTCAAAGGCACAAATTAAAAAAAAAAATTATCAAACACTCATGCAAAAACAATAATAACGAATGTTAATTTACGAGATTGGTTTTGTCGCAATTATTTATTAATAAATACACGGAAAATTAATTTAAAAAAAAATTGGAATTAGTATATTAGTAATACTGCCGTGTGCTTAATTAAAGAGAAATATTAACAATTATTAGTACAATAACAAAAGTTATTTTAAATCATTGCGACACTCATTTCTAAATGAATGTTATTACTTACACGGAAATGTCAGAACAAAATCTAAACACAATTTAAACATAACGACATCCATAACTTAGCGTAACAACAACTTACGGTCACATATCAGTATTTATTTAAACGAAAAAAAAAAAAATTACAAAAAAGAAAATTGCGCTATATTTTGTCAATGATGACCTCGACGAGGCTTTCACGAAAACAGTTTCCGTAATATTTAATATATAAAAACAAAAACAGTTTTTACACGTGCGACCGTTTAATACGGAATAAAAATGGCAATCGTTTCGAAAAAAAAAAAAAAAAAAACTGATACGTAACCATAGTTGAATACATAAATAAAAATGAAAAAAAAAAAAGCGTAACTCACGTTGAAATAATATTGGATTTAAGTTTCGCTATCAATTCCTATACAGAACGTTGCAAATGAAAAAAAAAAAAGGTTTTAGTTTCGTAAAATATTACGGTGAAAACAAAATGGCGTCTTTTGCCGATTTACGTTTGAGAAGGCTAATATCACGCAAAGCAATTTTAGATCGATTTATGATGCAGATTAAATGGACAGAAATCAAACCAAGCCAGTTTAGACTCGTGCAATAAATTATGTAGACGAAATGTAATCGTTGAACAAATTAAATTCATCGGCGGATCCTTACAATATTATAGGCACAAGAAATCGTCGACAATAATTTGTTGCATTTTTCCGTGATACCAACAAAGATGTCATTCCATAACATACACTTTCGATCTCATTGTGGTTTGTTTACCTGTGATGTTAGTCTTCCCGAGAAGACCTGAAGTGTGAAAAAGTTTCATCGTTAATAAACGTTTTTTTTTAAACTCTCAACGTATTAAAGCCCAATCTGAAAGAGGAAAGTTTTGCGGACAAAAAAGATCATTACGGTTTTTTCACGACCATCTTATGTGGCAACATTCCAATTAAGATTTGGACAGGTAAGGCAATTAGGCCGGAATTTATAGAACCTTAATTGTCTTTCGGAGGATGAATCTGCGAAAGGGACAGAGGGGACTAAAGCAAAAACGTCAATTAAGAGTTGCCATTTTGAAATTTGTATTAGTCGAAATTAGGAGATTTTTCGGTTGTTCCATTTATTTGAAAAAATTTAATCGTAAAATAAATCTCTGTTAACTTTAAGGTTAGTTCTTTGATGCTTATATTTTATAATGTTCGTAAACGGAGCTACCATTTTGTTTAATTTAATAGTTTTTATACTATTTTATAATTTGATAAATTTATACGTCTATATGAAACTATCAAGTATCGAAAATAAATTACATATTGTGACATTTCAATATTTTTAACACAGTTTCCAAGAAACCGAGCAGATAAAGTAATATACTTACACAATTGTGGCGCAGTGGGCTGTGGTGCAGCGGCGGGTGCCATCGGCGCTGCCTGCGTCACTACCGGCTGCGTCATAGCTGCTAGTGCTGCTAAGTTCTGCACGCTCACTGGAGCCAAAAGACCCCCTAACTGATCAGCTGCCCCTCCTCCTATACTCCCAACCCCCCCGACACCGGTGACACCACTCACGGCGTTCCCGCTTAGCCCTGCGCCATTGAAAGCGATATCCTGATAGTTAACACCTAAGACCAGATAACGAAAATGTAAAACAAAATAGTTTGGGCTGAAATTAAAATTGGGATGGGTAAAGGTTAGGATACATACAAAACAAAAAAAATTAAAACAAAACAATTAACGAAAACGCAAAGTATAATAACATTTAAATACAATAGACTTATCCATGTAACCTTGTACAATTAATATTAAAATAAATTAATACTCTTTTGTAAAACAGTTTAAGCGGTCTGTGGAATGAGAGTATATTTTTATTTGTATTTGACTACTTTACATATTTATTTGTAAGGAACGGAACATTAAAAAGTAAGTTTCGTGCAAAGTGGAGAAAAACGCCGGAATTCAAATGCGGGATAATTAAACGACCCGGTTCTAAATGAATGCATAATTAGTCCTAATCGTAACTGTTTCCAATTACGCTGTGTGCGTAAATTGCTCCAATTGTTTTTCACTTGTCGAATCTAAGTCTATTGTATGAGGAGGAAAAATGTAAAAAAAAATCTTTCTTCATAGAATTTTTAGGTTGCAAAGGTGATTTTAATTTCAATAATATAAATACGTTTCGATTATAATCATTACAATGATTTCCTATGGTGAATAGTACTATATTTATGTATTTACATATTTGTCATATAAAGTACAATCTTATCATTCAATAAGAACAAATATTTACGTAATAATATTCTTTATAAGCCAAGTTACAAATTAAACTAACCTTGCAACAACGTTGAACCTTGTCCTTGTAACAGTTGTTGTTGCAGACCAACTGCTTGTAATTGTTGCAACAGTTGCAACTGTGTTGCGGGCGACAACGCGGCTTCGGACGCGAGGTATGCAGTAGGCGCAACTGGCGTTGTTAAGCCCCATAAGCTGGCTTGCATTGCTTGCAACTTCTTTTGTTCCTTCTCTTTTTGTGTATCAGCGAATTTTACCACTAGCGGCGCAGAACATCCTTCCATCGTTTGACTGTGATGTAGCGCCTGTAAATCATGATCATTGCCCTTTTATAATATTACAAATTATAAGCTGGTAGTCGACGGTCAACGGTGTATAATTTTTCACGAAAAAGTTTTTAAGATATCATATTTTTTTTGTATCTTAAAAAAAATGTAATTTGAAGTGTTTCTTGGATTGTTTGAAATATTAAGAAATAGTTGTTTTATCGAAAAAAATATATCGAAAGAGGTGATTAAATAATTAAGGTTATAGTTTTGCTCATGTTGAAAAGTGGGTCAAGTGTAAATCTCATCATAATATTGATATTTATGTTGGCTTCTTATTATAAAATTAAATATAAATAATATTTTGAATGAAGGGGATCAAATATTTTTTAAAGGTGTTTGATAAATGTTTAGATATTTTTATAATTTCAGCTTAATGAATTTTAACATAATGTGAGATACTGAGGGAACTAGCAGGTTTTGCAAGACATTTTAAGACATGTATAATCGCTAACCTGCAGTGGAACGACGGGTTGGATTAAACTTCAACCCTTGTTCCTGCTTTTTCCTTTCCTAGAAAAAGTATTTGTTCAGCAGTGGGATATTTATTGGTTGTTTACAGTATAGTAGAGTTCAAACCTTGATAGCAGCGATGGCGGCCTGCTTCGACACAAATGTCACGAACGCGCAGCCCTTGCTTTGTCCCTGCGCGTCTCGCAGCACCGTACACTCCTCTATTGCTCCGTGTCCCGAGAACAGGGCGCGGACGTCGTTCTCCGACAACTTCTTGTTCAACATGCCGACAAACAGCTTACGTTCTGTTGACAAAAATATGTAGAATGAAATAACTTTAGGATTATTAAGAAAATGTTGGTAATGTTATTGAAAAGAATTTTCGAATTTGTTCGGTTCTGTCAACTATATTATGCTTATTTACATTTTAAAGTTAACTGTTTTAATTATTCGCCTAGAGGTAACGATTTTCAGTAACAAAATTCAAAACTTTGTCAGAAATTTAGCACGCGGATATCACTCATATTGGGCGGAAAATTACCTACTTCGCTATCAAGCGTCACGGTCTGCGAGCGGGTCGCTGCAGGCGCCGTAGAATGTACACTTCAATTCCCTTTTCTTATATTAAATAATAAATCCTAGACGACACATGTCCCGCGTGTAAAACACGTCATTTCTCATGCCCCTGGTTATTTACAGACGGATCCGATATTAAAACTTAAATCATGACGAACTGAACCGTATTTCCGTTTACTTCATTAGATTTTGTAAAAAAGGACCTCAAAATTAACCTACGGATTTTTTAAGGATTCGATTCTTCTTGATTTTGAAATTTAATTTGTAAATTTAAAATACGCTAAATAAATATATGTAATTTATATTGCGATCTATATTTTTCGTAATTTAAAACATCCGGTACCAACGAATGAAAAGTCTAGACATATACATATTATAATGTAAAACGATCAAACACTTCTAAAGCACAATCCGTCAAAGATTCATATGAAATGATCTCACGTACTTCAATACCATCTCGTATTACATTTGCATTACACTTGCAAGAGCGCATTGAACGATATGTTATGCCTTGGTGTTGGATATTCTGATATACTGAAATATTCACTAGGAGTATAGCTAAAATCCATGATAAGTCACACGTCAAAAGGAATAAAAGGCTTATTTTGCTGTCCGTCTGCTAGTGTAGGTCGAAAGATATGATAAAAAAATAAACATAAGCTCATCGAGGCGTCGTTTTTTCCTCCGAGCGAACTCCTTTATTCGGTTTAGAATCCCCAAGAGGTGAGAGTCTAAATTGAAAGGGTACGTCGGAGTGCGTCTGTTACAAATATTTCATGCCCGCAAAATCAGTGCTCCGAGGGATATTAGCATTAAAATGGCGAGAGAAAAGCCCCGGGATCTGTTGAAAAAAATAGGTCAACCGTAAGTTTCAAACTCATAATATGAAATCTAAATCTTGCCCAAAACGTGCCTTTCTGAAAACGCCAGACAAACCGATTGTGGAAAACGAGCGCTGGTTCTAAATAATGGAACGGCTTAAATTCTATGATCCCCGACATAAAACTGAAAACCTGTATGTACGAACAACGGATTCTCAAATTTCTACATCGCACAATGCTCTCGTAATGAATGTTTTAAATTCGGAAACAACACGACTGGTTGTGAAATTATCCCGTGCACGTTGTCGGACCTTGCGGTTTCAGTTAACAGGTTTTGTTTGAGGTACGACTACGAATTCATTTATCCGTCCTATTTTATTCAGAGTATGTAGACCGCAAACTAAAATATGCCATTAGGGGAAGCTTATTTAGGTGCCTTTTTGGAACTTGTCTTTAATTTAAACAGCACGGACTCTTGATCACAAAGTTTGAACTCTATATCGTCGTTTTATGTGGAACGAATATCGTCTGCACTTGGACGTGTATGTACAATAGTTCGGCCACTAAATCTTTTTCGAAGTTAACCGATATGGGACAGCTCGGCTCTGTTTATATGGCAATGTGCCAGGATGACATTTGGCGTCGATAGATTTTTGATAGTCGTCGTGGAACAAAGGATTGGCAAAATCGAATGTGTTTTATCTAAATTTGAAAATAATGACAGAATTTATCGAAGAGTTAGGAAAATTGAAGTTTTTCATAAGTTTTTCAATTTTTTTTTTAGGTTTGTATGTGTTTAAATGTAATGTGTCAGTAATTCTAAATACTGATTTAATCATTTCTTTGCACAAATGTTTTGGCAAATGTTGCCGAACAACTTAAAGTCCATATAACAATAACGTTAAAATAGTAATAACTTTACGACGTGCTTAAACCTAATGAATCATGAGGCAATCTTTACTTTCCACAAAGATACAAACTACAAACATAAGAGCGATTAAGGTTAATTTTATGTAAGCTAACAAATATCTACAGAAAAGTTGACATTGACACACTATTGATACTTCATACATAAAATCATTAAAACATATTGAATAACGTAAAACAAACAATAGAATAGGTAAACTCGTAGTAGTATTTTGGACGACTGGAACTAAGAGTGATAGATGTAACCTTGTAACATCACAAGACTAATTTGAATATTCAGGACTCATTCAACGTGTAATCAGTTTAAACGACGGTCTAATTGTGTATTTAACAAGTAATCTTTTAAAATGTTAATGCCTTAAGTGCGCCATCGGACTCGCTACGGCGGCGTTCGTTAAACAATTTACGTAACCTCTGACTTCGTCCGTGACGGACAGGGACGGATTATCCATTCGGGCGATGTGACTGCCTCTGGTATCTCGACAGCTATGTAAGAACTGGATTTTAAGGAAATTCAGGCAAAGTACCTAGTTTGACGGTTTTGTTAATTGTTTTTTTTTTTACAATAGAGTCACGAAAAAGTAATCTTGAATGGTGATATATAAAATTTGGTGTCATATTTGAATTAAGTATGATACGTATAGGTTACTGAGACACTTCAAGGCTTACAATGTCTCGAGGTTTTTAAACGTTAATTCGGCCCTGGTGACGGGGAATGAGGGCGTTTGGGTTATAGGTAATGTTGCTCGAGCCCTGACCTTTGTTCGAGCGTCCCGATTTTATATTTATACCTAAAGAAAGGATACCTTAGGTGTAATGATGAATATGCAATTATTTTATCTTGTAGGACAGTTATTAACTTGTGGTCCTTAAAGTTCTTTTTCACGGCTTTGTTAAATAACAACACTAACTGTGTTACATTTTTATCAATATATTTTTTTTTTTGTAATTTTTGTTTTTCTTGAATGTTCTTGGTACAGTATGACTGAAATAAAATGGAATTTTTGCTTTTCTCAAAAGCGTGATTTAAAGCTGCATCTGACAAAATTTAAGTAATATGATTTGATAGAAGATTGAAATCAATCATCATTGTTGTAACGAGTTTAAGATTCATAAGCGTCAAAGTTACCAATGTTTAGATTGTTTGTTAAGGATTTATCGATGTGCCACGTCTATAATTGGCTTGACGCATGTCCTTCGAAGTCGAAGTGCATTTGCCTGTTGGATGTGTAGACACGTGTCGTTAAGCATAGTTACGTGAGAATAACGGCTCGGCTTATTGTTATCTGTTAAGTTTCGAAATTATTGTACATTTATAGATGACGCTGCATGGTGGACCTTATTCGCTCTTGGCGAAAACCCGTTTCGTTACGATAATACACATTTTTATTGTTTACAATTTATAAATAGTGATGAATATAGTTATGAACTTTTATTTACATATTATTATTCCTTTTAGCAAAGACAAGATTTTTTTAAAATCATTAATCGACAGTTTTCTTTCAAGTCTGTAAAAATAACTAGTTTAGGTACACATTTTTTGGTCCTTGAAATGACAACGACCATGGTTCTTGATCTATCCTTTCAGGCTGAACTTGGATGTTTATCTGTCTTTGGGAATAGCTACTGTATTACGGTTTTATTAAGCGGATAACAAAGACCGATATTCAAATAGGCCAGTAACCGAGTACCTATTAGGCTTCATTCGAGGCGACACTAAACGGCGCGGCATGGTTTGGTCGTAGTGCGAACACTATGTGTACACATGACACACTTACATGCAATTAGCACTACGCTCACGATTAAATCATAAGTCGTACAGATCCATTTGCATGATAAAAATGTTACGAACGATAAAATAGGTTTTCTATTTTTGATAGAACATGTAGAACCTTTTTTTGTATTTTTTTTTCATTTTTTTATTGCTAATATCAGTAAATAGACAATCCGCGTAGGCTCAAGTGCGTTTATAGTTAGGCTAAGTCTATTTAATGAAAAACTGTTTTTAAAATGGTATTAGTAAGTTCTGTACTAGCATCTTTAATCAATTAAACAAAAAATGTATGAAATATTTTTGAATTGTAAGTACTTTTATCTGTCAAATTCAACTAAAAGTTGGGGTTTTGTATTAGAAAGAAGAATATTAAAATCTCACTATAGTACTATAAATGCAAAATTTTGGATGGATGAATATTAGTTTATCACGCGAGAACAAGTAAACGAATATGGATGAAATTAGGCAAAATTATAGGTTATAAATTTGGAAATTTGGAAGGCTACTATTTCAGAAAATAAACTGTTTCCGTGAGATAGATTGCCAAGGAGCAAAGTCATGAGCTAGTACTAGTCAAAATACAATACTTGATCTAAAATAACCGATATGCACATACATACATAGGTAGAATGGGTCACACTTCCGCTGAGCGTTTCAACTGTCAAATGGTCTATTTGAAATCCTTCCTACGCCTTCATTCAAGTTCAAACATTCCTTAACAATACCGTCGCACTGACCTTATATACGACAAACAATAATAACACAGCCATTAGTAATTATTTGGTTTTACAAGTGAGGGCGTACCTACTTACAAATTATCATTTTTAATTTTGTTTCAATGCGTAATTACATATACTTCGTTTTTATGTATGGATGTGTTATATTAAAAAGAAATTTATTATTTAAATTGCATTTTATAATTTTTATTAGATTTTTCAGATAGATTTATAATAAATACTACACCTACCCATCTACACAGCCAAAAATATGTAACAAAATTAAATTTGTATACGTCGTTATAGTAAGCATTAGAAAAGTCTTTTAAAGAAAAAAGCACCACGAGTAGTCCACCGGTTCGAAAGGACGTTTCTTATGCATAAAATTGACAAGACATTGTTGAGTGTGAAGCCGAATAAAAAATTGAGTACTTATTATAATCTAATGTCGATGAAAATAAACTTTAATATGATTAGAAACTTATGACATAAAATTTTAAGAAAGAAATGGCTATGATCGTCAAGAAAATGGCACTGAGCTCTATTAAAGTTTGTAATCTCAAAGCCGAGAGCAAGTTGTGACGTTAAAACTGAACTAATTACATACTTATTAAGTAGTTACAAAAGTGTCAAAACTAGTTAAAACGGCAAACGACACCGTCACACAGTTTGTTTAATTTGTCGCCAACTGAGTTCGAATTTACCTATGTACGTTATACTCTAGAATTCTAGATTCTAGGATCAGCAGTTCTCAATCGTTTCGTCGTCAACCTTTAAAATTTTTGTAGCGGGTTATTTATAATTATATTTATCTATCTATATATATTTATTAAATTATTACATTACTTTTTGTCTATATGTATTGTATGTGTATAAAATAAAACTGTATACCTATACCATCAGCATACCATTTCCTCTGCCCTGAAGTTGCCTGGAAGAGATCGCTCTTTAGCTTATTTCCTATTTTTTTTGTGTGTCTTTGTAATGTTGCATATTATTGGTGTAAAATAAAGAGTTATTATTTTCATTGAAGTAAAACTTCTTTAGGCGCGATTAAGGGGTTATTGAATGCTTTGCACGACGACAATGCAACGGAAACGCGGAACGCGATGACGCGTTTATATAGTTTTTGATTTTTAAATATATTCATATCATATTTGAAGTATAATGATAATTAAATTAATGTATTTATTATTTATGATGCTTAATATAAATAAATGTATATATTACTGTTAATATATTACCAATATATACTTTTTTTAAACTCTAGCATGGTTAATTTATTTTTAACTTCATGGTCATCTGTCACAATGTCAAAGAAGGTTTACTTTAACGGTTTACACACGCTCATATTTTTTTTTATAATAATTTTGTAGCGGGTTTTTGAGACACGTCATGATCTTTGAAATAAAGCTCGTCAATTCAGATGACGAATTGGCGAAGTGGTCACAGCAATTGGCTGTCGCGTTAGTGGTCGCGAGTTCTATCCGCGACCATGATAAATGTTTGTATAGGCCATAGAGATGTTTGTGTGGTCCAGGGCTGTTTTACGTCTCGTGTGTTTCCAGATCCCCGACATAGGCTTTCATCATAATGGGGGCAATGATGCGTTTTTTTAAATTTAATAAATCGAATTTAGTTATTGTTGAAATCAAAATAATATGCAATGAAAATGCGACACTGCGAAAATTTATTTAAATTTTATTATATTATCTTCCTATTATTGATTAATATTAGTAAATAAGAGTGTCCCTTTAAAATGTGTGATCTTAATTATGGATTACTTGCAAGTGGCTACAAAGAGAATTGGTGATCCGCAAAACACAGGTTGGGAAGCCCATATCTAGATTATCTCCGTAGATCGGTTCCTCGTTTGGATGACTTTAATAATCGACTGTGTTGAAGTAATTACATCCATTAGTATGAAACTAGTTAAACGTATTTTACTAGAGCTTCGGAACTTTTATTTAACACTTTGGGTTTTAGGAATCTCTTCGAATACGAACCTTGGCGGAGATAGACTTATATATATAGTATCCGGTGGCCTATTTGGAGGGGTATGGGGAAAAAGAGGGCAACGCATCTGCATCCTCTTATGCAGATGTTAAAGGCTCCGACTGCCCGTTTGCCCCCTATATCTTATAAAAAAAAAAATTAAAAAGGGATTAATGTTATGGCAGATGAGCTGTAATCTTATACTACGAAGGTTATAATGCAGCATTGTACTGTGTTGTATTGAAACAGCATGATCCTTCGCCAGGCATAGGTTTATTGCGCAAAAGAATCGCATGCTAAGTGGCATTGACATATCGCAAAACTACTCGCGACGTATCATACATATTTTTTTTGCTTCATTTTCGTATTAATTTCTTTTCATCTTCTTCTCTCATCTTTCTTTAATCGTTTCTGTTCAATTTTCTGACCAAGCCGAGATTATTTTTAAACAAATTTCACCATTAATCAAGCCAATGTTACCAAAGACTTTCTATTTTGTATACCACTTTATACCTTGTTTTAGTCCTTAGTCAACTTGATCTTTGAACGAATTTTCTAAAATTCATATCCTAATGGAGTTAAACGAAGAGAGTTTTTAATTGGTCAGTTCTAAGATTATGGATGAAAGGTCTCAACGAAAAAAAATACTTCAGCAATCGAAAGATCTGAATAATGAACAATTTATTGCATACAAATTGCGATGCAGAAGGACTTAACACAGTGAATGTACTTCGGTAACGTCGTCTTAAACGCCAGTCTAATTAAGCTAAGTGTCTGACTGTCTGTGGATGCATCTGTTCGGTCTTAAGTGAACGTGTAGCCACCTTTAGTGGAAACCTCATCTATTATTCATCTTGACGAAGAGATTTGACGACTGATATGCGCAGTATTCTCCGCATTCTGAATTTTACGACTGCACGTTAGTTTTTCTGTACAAAACCGATGCTAGTGCTTGTGCCGGTATGTATTTTATTTCCGTACCTAATTGCAAAGCATTGTGATGTCATTGTATTAATAAAAAATATGTTTATGGAATTTTTTAAAACTCGTATTCCCAACTGAGAGTTTAAGCTGTCGCAAAAGTTATAGTTTTTGAGAAAATGATTTCAGGTACGTACTAGGTTTCATTGTAATAAATCTTCAATATTCATAAAATAAAATTTATAATTGATTGTAACAAGAGTATTGTTTTAAATTATTCAACCGGGGCCGTGAAAATATCAGGAGAGTCGTCCATTAAACAATTCCACCGTTGGTAAAGTTATTCAGGAGCCAGACTTATGTATTCTGTATCTTAAAATAAGCAGCTGCGTCCCGCCGCAACGAGATTACCTCCAGTGTTACTTAATCGCCACTAATTGTATCTATTTATATTTTAAGAAACTTCGGGACAATTTCACCGTTTGCTGGTAAATTTTTAGAAGTTATGTGAGATATAACTGTATCCAACTCGACTGAACTGAATCATCTTTTAAGCGATCCACTGCTGGGCAAAATTCTTGTCTCTATATAAGAGAAGGGTTGGAGCTTAATCCACCATGCTGCTCCATTGCGGGTTGGCGGATAATTTCCATATTACTAACGATTGCTATCAGGTGTCTATGATAACAATCGGGATCGACGGCTCTACGTGCTTTCCGAGGCACGGTAGGGAGACTCATAAGGATATACACCTAGCTCAGAAACAAATATTTGTACAAACAGAATTATCTACCCCGAGTGGGAATAGAACTCGCGACCACTGGCGTTGAGGCGTCTACTAGCACCACTAGACCAGAACTGATAAAAGTTTCTGTCAAAAATTTCTATTCACAGCCTGTGAAATCAAAGTGGTTTATCTAGCACATAAGTTAATGATAGACTGTCAGATACTTTATCAGAAGGAGGTGAAATAGGCTCTTAAGACAGTATTTTCGACTTAGTTATAGTTGCCATGATAATATTTAAGAAATAATCAAATAATTTAAAAGAAAAAGGGAACGAAACCAATGATTAGATAAAGCAAAGTTCTCATTAATATGTGTCATATTTGAGCGATAGACTATCTGTGTCGTTTCACACACAAATGTATTATTCTTTAACTGCACCGTTCCCTTAAGTCAAACTTTGCTTTTTTATAGCTTCATATACAACAAATAGGTTTTCTGTCACGAAAATAAAATTAAAACCTGGTCTGATTCCACAAGTTAACAAACTTTCATTTTAGACATTTTAATTTAAGTTCTATTTATAATCGAGGGCAGTTTTATTTTAGTTAAAATTATTTTAAACCATAATTGATAATGTGACTAGGCCAATCTACTTGAGGGTATAATTGTAAAAATAACAAATGAAATTCATGCTGACAGTTCGAAAGCTAGATCGGGCATGATCTCGAGTGAACGGAGGCAGGATCGAACAAAATAATTTCCTCCGACGCCGGTCCCACGAATAACGTTCAAGATATTTGACGTTTCAATTTTGAACCGATCCAGGTAACGAAATGTTAAAACGTCATTCATTCTTGTCATTATGTCATGCTATTATATTATTCATATTTTATTGTATATATATAGATAATGAAAGATTTTATTTAATAACGCGTTTAATAATTTCTTAAGTTGTAATTTTTTAATGAATAGTTACTGGTTTCATTTTTTTTTTTAAAAGATCACGCTGCTAATTTACAGAAGCAGAACGATATCAACAAAAATGTCACTAAACATCTACTTAAACTTATCGCTATAATATATCGTTTCTAATTGTTGATTGATTAATTGATTCAGCCTGCTGATGTTCCCATGGAGGAGAAGTCTGGCCTTTTCGCCGAGGCCAGCCTGTCGCTGGAGGGATCCTGTTGCCTGCAGATCCGGGACCCTCCAATTAAAGCGGCTAAAGGCTCCCGCAGGGGTTTAGTACGGTATTGCACCCCCAAAGTGCCGAGTCCGACATAGGTCTAGGACTGCCGACCCGGGCATCCTGGATATCATCCGTAAATGGATTCCCATGCGACAAAAAAAAAAAAAAAAAAAAAAAAAAAAAAAAGCCTGCTGATGTAAATGTATTTATACCTTTGAGAGTAGAATGAGAAAATGCACATCAACATCAGCTGTTGGATGTCAACTGCTGAACGTGGGCGTATAATTAAATATAAAATTATTAAGTAATAAACGACATTACACAAATCTATTTTGTGAATTTCATTAAGAACAATTGTAACAATACTCATATAGTTACAACTAATTTAATATGGCCGATTAACAAAATTCTGAGCACAGTTTCAATTGTGCCGAGGGCTGGCTCGGCGCCAGGTTCTTTAGTTATATTAAATTCGGAAATCTCTCCGCTCGGGATGTAGAACCACAGGTATAGTTCATTTAGTTAGTATTTGCGTACAATATAAAAGATCAACGGGAATAATATGGTTTGAAAAAAATAAAAATCATCGCTATATAGATAGTTCAAACGGATGTCACTCTTTTCGACTAATTAAAAAAAAAATGAGTGTATGTAACCTTTACACGCGGTTGAAGTAAAACATCTTTGACACTGTGACAGATAACGATTAAGTTAAAAATAATTAAGTCATGTTAGAATAAAAAAAAAGTATATATTGATAATATAACAAGAGTAATATATACACTTATTTATATTGAGTATTATACATATTATATATATATATTCAATTTAATTATCATTATACTTTAGATATGATATCATGATACTTTAAATATTTAATAATCGAACTCTCTATAAACGCATCATCGCCGTAACGTGTTTTCGTTGCATTGATGTCGTTCAAAACATTCAGTTACCCCTTAGTCGCGCCTAAAGAAGTTATACTTCAAAAATTAAAATAGAATAAGATGCGTAGAGTAAAAGCTAATGATTGTATGAGATATATGGGATGTATGAGATGATGATCTCATATGTATGAGAAAATAGATGTAGGTATAGGTGACACATTAAAAAAATAAAGAATAAAACAGAAAAAAGTCAACATAATCACGGAATAAATAATAAATTAGCTTCAACTTTATTATTAAAGTATTTTATTTTAACATTTAATGAGCTGACTATGTAATAGAATGCTGTTAACTACGTAAAACATTAATTAGGATTTTAAAACACAAGTTTTATTGCGATACTTAGAATAGCATAAAAATATAATATTAGTAGTAAAAATATAAAAGTTTATGTAATATTGGTAAATAATTAGGTATTTTGTAAAAATAATGATAATCTTTAAACGACTATAAATTAAAAATACATGTTACATGTCAAAAAAACAAATAATAAAATCCGGTATAAGCTTGTAGTTCAACGATAAACACGCAACAATACCGCACGAGTTCACGAGAGCTTCCATCCGCACTACAGCGCAGCAGCGCTGCGCGAAGCGAAGCGTTGTGGATTCGAAAAATTTCAGCAAAACAAAATTCCATTTCCGAACTATCTGGAGCGCGGTTCTTTTGAAATTTCAGCATACACTGCGCTTCCGAGGCATTGTTTTATTGCTGTGCTTCACTGCGGTGTTTATCTCGCTTAGAAGTGTGACTTTAGTATGTGCGTCGGCATCAGAGTTCCTTCTACGTTTCCAGGATTGTCAGGACGTGATTAATTTTAATCGTTCGAGCCGAGTCGTCGACTCGAAAATATTAAACATTGCAGAGGCGCCCGGTTTCAAAGGCCCTGACGCTAAGTAATGGAGCCGTCCTTAAGATAATCAGGCATGAATGGAGCACGTGGTATGCGATTGTCTGAAGTATTTTAATTAAAACATCTAGGAAATAAAGCAAAATATTTTAAATCATTATTAACTTTTTAAAGAAACAAACTCAATAACGCTGCTTACAAAAAAAATGTTATTTAATCATGAACCTGTTATTTACCTACTTAATTTATATTGGTAATATAATATGTAAAGTATACTTATATGATATGAAAGTTATTAAGAAATAATACTCAATAAATTCTGTAGTTATCACATCACTAGTTTTGTTCGTTTGACGTGTGTATAAGAGTCCATTTTTTTTTACGGCGACCGAACTGTACGCAACTAATTTTATCGGTGTAATTTTCCGCCAATAACCGTTAAAAAAGCGGAATACCTAATGGTGATTCGGTGCGAAGGATATATAAGCGTTTTATTTCCACTCGACGATCTTAAATTGAATAAATTTGGATGAGGAATGAATGAATTTGGTTGAATTTAAAAGTCATCACGACGGAGATGAGAGCTGACAGCGGATCGAGTTTCAGTTTTGTTTTTAAACTTTAATGCCTGTTAATGTCACAGTGTTTCATTTTATGATTGTTTGGAAATTATAAAAATATCATATCATAATATAAGAGAAGTGAATACACATTTATTACAGTAATGATTCGTAAACATGTAACTTCTAAATACAATCGATTTACCTAGAGCCGGTGGAATAATCTTATGGCACTGTTAGGATCTATAATAAAAAAAATCGTGTTGTATGGTGTTGTGATTTCTTATTTTATATCAGTCTAGCAAACCCGGCGAACTCCGTTTCGCCACCAGATGGGTTCGTTTTTTGTAACATTTCGTTTGGGGATTAAACCATCATGCAAAACCATATTGGTTTGTAGTACATGCTATGTATCAGAGATGGCGCTGTATGTAAAAAATGATTTTCCCTGTTTTCCTGCTTTCTGTTAAAATTTTTCCTGAATTTTGTTTGTTGTAAACCTCACGGAGCCCGGGACCTTTCCAACGAATGTAAAACCGTGGAAATCGGTTCGTGCGTTCTGGAATTATAGCGTCAGGAAGGAAAACCCGACTAATTTTTTTTAAATATCAGATTAGCTTTTGCTCGAGTAAAATCTTTCTTTCTTATGTAATCCCCGTCATGTTACTTTCATTAGAAAATCTCTCCAGTTTTATAATCTTAGTATTTGAAATAACAACTCCCACAGAAACCTTTGTCCCCTATTTGACTCGTTTTGAATTAAATTGCGTTCATCCACTCATACTGCTTAACATTCATGATGAAGATATAATTAGTTTACGAGCGTCGATGATGAATCGGTAAATCAATCAGAGCGTGTTGTTTTGTAAATTATTACAGATTAGGACCCAGGTGACATATGTTTTGATAAAACTTAGTCACAGCAACCGTTGGTGTAGTGGTGCGAGTAGTCGTCGTGACACCGGCGCGCAGTGGTCGCGGGTTCTATTCCCGCTCGGGGTAGATATTTGTATTTTTACAAATATTTGTTTTTGGTCTGGGTGTATATCCTTCTGTTATTATAAATTAATATGCAAACTTTTAGTACAAGACTTATCAATACATGTGTCGGTAATTTTTGTAGGAATCTAAAAACACTAAATTATATACGATTCTATCATTTATTGGAAATGTCTATCTGTCTGTTTATTTGAACACGCATATCATAGCTAAAATACTGAGTGAACGACGAAAGAACGATGAGTGAACGATTTAAGGACGATACTGTTATAATAGATGGCGCTGATGGTGCTTTCTGAATCGCAGTTAGAAAATTTATGCCCGGGGAACGCCGTGGGCACAGCTAGTAGTTAAATATTTTACTCTAAATATATTTAAGTTATGGTAACACTGTGTACTTACAAGAGTTTTTTCAAAAAAAAAAAAAAAAAAAAAACAATTAAGCTGAGTTGTCTACTCGTCACGTTTTAAACTGTACTAAAACAAACGAGCTAATTGTTAAACAAGCATTGTGCATTGTGTTCGACTAAAACTTATACTGATTGGCAGAATAAAGCTATGCAGTTGTCTTAATTTTTTTTTTCATTTTATAAATATATTTTTCTAAGTTTTTGAATCGAATTATAATTGTAAAATTAATTTAGTAATTTAACGATTAACATTAAAACTATTTTTATTAAAAGAGCACAACACTTTTTACTATATCTTAAATTATATATAAAGACAAAAATAATTTTTTTTTTCAAAGCGGAGCACGATTCTTTCACACAATCGTAGCACTCAGCGTCACCGTCGCCTACAATAAAAACGTCGGCTTATTATCTCTTTGTGACTCTTTGATGTGAGAAAAACGTATTCAAATACAATAAAATTACAACACTTTACATGTTAAACGCCCGGGGGCGACTTATATCGATCACTAGGGAAATTTCACTTTTTCAATAAACGATAAGCGAACGATAAGCAAACGATATATTATATTTCATGTGTTGATCTAAGAGAGACGTCTATTGCCAATCGTTTAGGATGAATTGTGTTTATTTTGTTAATGTTTTTTTTTTTTTGTATTTATTGAATACTAGCTCCTGTCCACGGTTTTGTTCGATTCGATTTCGGTACGGTTGAGTTAAACAAGTGTAAAAATTTTGAAAGTTTTAGTTTTAAGGTCATTGATCTATTTTTAATGTTATATTATTCTTGTTCTGTATATACACAGAGTTGGGACGCCTACAGATTGTCTCTTATAAAAAATTGGTTATAGTTTAATCCGTCCATCTGATACTATACTTCGGGTTGATGGATATACCATACATAAGAATTTCTTATAAAACATGCAGATTTCTCCGCGATCCTTCTCTCCGTAAAACGAGAGTTTTGAAGGCAAAATTAGTACACAAAACTCAGCGGTATAAGTCCTTCGAACCCATGATCGTCTGGCGTAGATCACGTTTTACATTCACAATACTAAACCTAGCTTAGTTGCAATTTGGAAAAACCATCGTATCGCCTAAAGTAGAAACAGGAAAAGACAGTTCTTTTTCTTTTTATGATGTAAGGAGGTAGCATAGACTTTAGAGGTGGTAAAAATATCTTAATTCCTTGAATTTTAACACAAACACATTAAATTGGAATTTAAAAAAGTAACTATGTATTACAGCGTGTGCAGAAAATCATTCTATATCATTTATACGACGCGGACGAAGTCACGAGATAAAGCTATTTATAAAAGTGAAAATCGATCGAAAGGCGGTAGTTTCGCATCAAAGCGGACCCAGCATCATACGATTGTCCACCTCTCGAACTAATCGTCCAATTTTCAGACACCAAACATTCCCGGTGGAGATCGGCTTACTCGATTAATTCCGGAATCGGTTCATCAAACA
The DNA here is from genome assembly GCA_036937285.1 of Euphydryas editha. Classification (NCBI taxonomy): domain Eukaryota; kingdom Metazoa; phylum Arthropoda; class Insecta; order Lepidoptera; family Nymphalidae; genus Euphydryas; species Euphydryas editha. The sequence goes on along the minus strand of JAUPFZ010000011.1, from coordinate 17,925,687 downwards.
TCAAAAGCAAAATAGAACCAAAAAATCGGGGACGACGTTATTGCAATATCGCTTAACACTTTACGTATGTGATTTTTTCTACTATGATTTTTGAAGAAGTTTTTTAAAAGAAATACCCAAGTACTGAACTAAAATAAAAGGGTCTGAAATCGTAAAAATGTTCAGCGACATGCCACTTTTTACTCACTATCATTATACCACATCAACAAACATAAAAAATAAAATATGTCGATTGTCAAACATAAAAGATAGATATGTCTATATCTTATATAAAAGGCTATGAGCATACTCCTAAAAAAAGGTCGTCGCTTCTACGTATCGATATTACTCGATAATCATCGAATGTAATTATGCTCCAATTGTATGCACCCCTTTTTTAATGCATTATGAATTTCGTGATCGGTGGCGTGCCCAAAATATAGTGTCGCGTGCCTTCAATGGTACGCGTGTCATTGGTTCGCTATCCCTGATGTAGTGCGGTTTAACGGATAATTTGCCTATATTATAAGAGTAACGATTGTTGACAGGTGCTTATGTACCGAGGGTTATGACAATGACTTAAGCCCAGACCCGACAAAAATATTTGCATAAATATAGATATATCCGTTTCAAGTGAGAATTGAATCCGCAACCACCGACCGGTATCGGTGGAACTTTAAACAATAACTTTTTGAATTTTCGTTAGTATGTACGTTACGGAAAATTGTAAGAAGCTCAGCAGTGAAGTGCGTTGTAGCTATTTTTCTTTAAGTATTAATAAAGTAACAAATGCAAAAAGGATGGAAGAATTTACTATCGTTTACATAAAAGAGCGTCTGCGAGACAATGGCCTTATGTAATATACGATCGAACGAGGGAAAACGATTCAACGTAACTCAGTCTTCATGGAAAAAAAGTTGACCCAATTACATTGAAGTTACTAACATTGTGTAATACATTTACACACATACACATACTTGTATCTGCCTGTAAGCAAACTACTGCTGAGCGAAGGCCTCTTCTACATACAGAAGAAAGGTTGGAGCTTAATTCACCACGCTGCTCCACTGCGTGTTGTTGGATAATTTTCCCTATCATGATTAACAATCGTTATCAGGTGTCTATGATAAAAATTGCGACTGACGGCTTTACGTGCTCTCCGAGGCACAGTGGGGAGATCCATAAGGACATACACCCAGACTGGAACAAATATTCGCACAAATACAAACATCTGTCCCGAGCGAGAATCGAGTCCGCGACCGCCGGCGCGCGGTTTGAAGCGACTACTCGCACCACTTCACCAGGACGGTCATCGACACATACATCCTATTAATATCACAAATGCGAAAGTTCGGATGGATGTTTGTTAATCTTTAAAAACTACTGAACCGAGTACGCTGAAACACGGTACGTAGATAGATGGAGATCCTGGATAACAACATAGGAATCCACACTAGGTACTTTTTATTACCGACATTCCGTAGCTTGGATATCTTCGAAGTGCTTATCTCAGCATTTTCAGCGTGATTTTTATAAATTATCTCTATATGTATGTTTGTCTATAGCCTCATAAGTCCTGTATTTATTCAATAGCGGTAGTCATATCTGCCTGCTGTACTATATATACCAAGTACAAACCCAGAATAGTGCTTTAGCCCGAGACAAAAATATGACGATTTTAGAGATTTTTTGAAGTGAAATCTTATTGTCTATATTTAAAGTACTTATAAGTATTTATTTATAAAAACTAAATATTTAAAAAAAAAAAAAACAAAACTATTATAAAATTCAGTCTCAAAGACTATTAAGCATAATCGACTTTTGTAAATTTGATAAGAACAGGTAAATGGTGAGTGAACATTTTTTAAGTTTTTTAAGAACATTTTTTTTTTAAACTTATGTAAGTACGACATTAGGCAGTTACGTCATCTATGTAGTAAAATGACAGGTCTGAACTGCTATAGTTCATTTGTACTTGTACAAGTACGTGAGAACTTACGAGGATAGAGGAAGGTTATCGGCTATAAAAATCGCATTATGACCCATAAGCGATAACTATAAAATCGAGTTAAGCCGCGCGGGTATTCTTGTAGTCAAAAGTAATGAAGAGTGAATAAATGTAGTTGAAGAGTTCGTATTTTAGTTTAAGCTAATATGAGACAGTCAGAAGTAACATATACGTTCAAATATTTCCTGTTAGATCTAGCTTATTGAGTATGATTATGAGCACTAATCAAGAATGTGAAATAATTTGGTTAGTACTGAATTTACATTTTTCATATTTAAAAAAATATTAATTTAGATAATACTGTAAGAATCAAAATACATCTAGTATCTAGTGTCTAGTATCTAGTTATACTAATCCATAGCTAAAATAATCTTTAAACGTATTTAACGACACACTCGATGGTATATTTAAACTTTTGTGTGATAGTAAAATTTAATATAGTAAAATATTTATTAATTATTATTAATTTAGCGATGTATAACAAGACCTACTTAATAGAACTCTAATACTGCTTGATTGGCTAGCCTTTGTCGGTCTCAAAATAAGAACCTACCTTAACCTAAAATCCTAAATATCGAGTAAGTATATGGATTGAATATAACCGGCCCGTTGGCACAGTTCTCAGTGTGCTTTCCGATCCAGGGTTTTGAATTCGATTCCCGTCTCGAGTATGGGTGTAAAATGTATATATATTTATAAGAAAATATAAAGATACAATATATATCAATCAGCTGTTACCAAAACACATGTGTATGTTAAAGATTTTTATTTATTTGTATGCATATCGTTTTCGTGCTATTAAAAAAGAAATATTTCAGACTTTTCAACTGCGAACACTTAAAACCTTGAAAATTATTGTTTTCTTTGAAAAATATTTATACCAGTGTACCATTGTTGTTCAGAATGGGATTTTTTTACGGAGTATTGATAACAAGGAATTGTTTTTTTCGAAACTGAACGCTTTTAAGGCAGTTACACACAGGTTGAAAATTTAATTTCTTGTTCGTTTATATTGCGAACTTTAATAATAAAGCAAAGCAGTAATATCACTTACACAGTCGAACAACAACGCTTCAACACGAATCACACTTACGTACATCATATGTATGTAACAAATGCATTCATCCGCCGTCTAATAAGTGGAAAACCGCGTATTATGAAAATTAATTAAAATTTCGCCCGTTGAATCGCTCTCCCGTGAATCATGAGCGAGTGAGAAATTAAACAGTTAACAAACAGCTTGAAACGGCGATCGTTTCTCATTATAATAATAATAATAATAATAATAATAAACGCCGTGTGGTTCCCGGCAGATTAGAATAGGACTAACCCATACTCAGCCTAGGGTGTCGTAAAAGGCGACTAAAGGCAACCAAAGCTGCATAAGACCGGCGCAGCCTCCTCGGGAAGCGTGAGCGACTCCCCGAGTGAGTACCTAACAGCTCAAAAACTTATGGATGGATACGAATAAAAGGAAAAGACTAGGGCCGCTACCTGGGGGGCGCCAGGGCGCGTCTGGAGCTGGCGCTGGACGTGGCAGCATGCGGGCCGCCAGCAACCCCCGCCGACCGGTACCAACACCTAGCCGGCCGGTGTATCCACCATCCCCACCAGTTGGCTTGGCGCCGACAGAGTCTCAAGGGACTCAGCATTCGATGCCCGCCGCTGGTGGAGTACGCCGCATGAGATGGACAAATAATATGAACGAAAATGTCATGCGTGCGTATTATAGGGCTGTAGGAGGGGAAACCGGACGGACTGGCTACCGAGCGGTAATGCACCGCGAGTTCCTGCTGCTTGAGCCAAATTTAACTGTCACGGAACAGAACCTGGCAGATAGAACTCGGTACATACAACGAAAGGGCGTATTCAACACCGCCGAGCTCGAACGGATTTGACGTGAGGCTGCTCCTGAAGTAGAATCCGTATCTACAGAGCACAACGCAGTTATAACACAACAGACGATCGTTCGTAGCGAAGTGCCTGTGGATGCGATCGCTGAAGGAGCAGCCTCCCATAAAATAGAGCAGATGAGAGGGATTTTAGAGGAGGCGATTTCCGAGATCCGGAGCGCTCCTCTGGAACAGAGGCCACGACTCTCCCGTCTTCCTCTTAATGCTACGACGCGTGGTGCCATTGAGGCAGCTAACAGGCTGCTACCTCCATATTTGGACGGCAGTCTGGGCTTGGACGATACGGGTTCTATTCTCTTTGGTGCAGCTCTGGCGGTACACCGCTTCATTGGAGCCAAAACCCAGGAGCCTGGACGCACTACTAATAAGAGTAGTGACGTACCAGCCTGGAAGAAGAGAATAGAACGCCGTATCGGCCTGGCCAGGGCCCTCATTGGCAGACTGCAAAGCTTCAGGTCGGGCAACACTAGGCCAAGGATTGTGCGCTCCGTCAGAATAGCGTTTAGTGGATTAGGCGTCAGGCTTGATCAGCCTGATATAGCTGAAAAACTGACGGAGCGCATCGACGGCCTGAAGCAAAGAATCGCGGCATGGGGGAAGCGCATTCGTAGGTACTCTGAGAGAGTTGAGCGCTTCCGACAAAATCGCCTCTTCGTGAGTGATCAGAAGAGGTTCTACAGGAAGTTGGAGAACCCGACGCCGTGCTCTACTTCCCCAAAACCGAATACGGCTGACCTCGCCGCCTTTTGGCGAAACATATGGTCACGGGAGGTAGAGCATGAGGAGGGCCCTTGGATTGCGGCGGTTCAGGAAGCATGTGCTAGAATCGAACCGATGAACCCAATCGCCATCTCTTCGGAGAACGTAGCTGATGCGGTCCGGCGGGCACCGAACTGGAAGAGTCCGGGGGCCGACGGCCTGCATCACTATTGGCTGAAAGGGTTCTCGGTATGCCATGCGACCTTGGCTCGACAATACCAAGAGGCGATAGAGCGGAAGACGCTTCCGAACCTCTTCACTACTGGGATCACTCACCTAGCTCCTAAGTCCACCAACACCGCGGATCCTACCAACTACCGCCCATAACGTGTCTGACTTCCATCTACAAGACACTGACATCCGTTCTGAGCTGCAAGATCTCTCGTCATATTGACGAATTTAACATCTTGTCTGTAGTTCAGAACGGATGCCGTGGAGGCGGCCGCGGCACAAAGGAGCTCCTTATCATTGACTCTGTTGCGGGCCAGCTTGTCAAACGCAACCGTCGGAACTTCTCTGCTGCCTGGATCGACTACAAGAAGGCATTCGACTCGGTGCCTCATTCATGGCTTCTGAGGGTCCTCGAGCTGTACAAGATCGACGGTGCAGTTCGAGACTTCCTCGAAGTATGCATGGGGCAATGGAGCACGATCCTTTGTCTCCAGGGCGAGAGACTGACGACGGGTGCCGATGACCGAATACGGATACGAAGGGGTATTTTCCAGGGTGATTGTCTGAGCCCACTTTGGTTTTGCTTGTCCTTGAACCCTTTAAGCACTCTGCTGGAGCGTTCGGGGACAGGCTTTCAGTTTCGGAGAGGAGGTACTAAAGTCTCCCACCTTCTCTACATGGATGACCTCAAGCTGCTGGCACCTAATCCTGCACGCCTTATGGAGTTGCTGAAAATCACTACTGAGTTCAGCGGCTCCATCAGGATGCAGCTTGGAGTGGATAAGTGTGCGGTCGTGCATGTGGACAGGGGACAGGTGACGCAATCGGCTGAAATTAGCCTAGAGCTTTCTAACTTCAAGACCCTCTCCGAAGCTGAATCATACCGGTATCTGGGCATGTCACAATGCATAGGGGTGCAGGAGGTGGATATGAAACAGGCGGTTTGCGAGGTCTTTTTTGGACGGCTGACAAAAGTTCTTCGGAGCAACTTGTCGGGTGCCAACAAGGTCCGAGCTTATAACGGCTGGGTCATGCCCACTCTCTTGTACACATTTGGCGTGCTCAGATGGACTCAGACCGAACTCGACGCCCTGGACAGAAGAGTCCGCACGACTATGACTTACCATCGCATGCATCACCCGAAATCGTCGGTCATGAGACTGTACATCCCACGGAAGTGTGGTGGCCGAGGCCTATTAAGCGCCAAGTCCATGCATAACCGGGAGGTGTGCAGCCTCAGGGCGTTTTCAATAATTATGCATTCTTAGTTTTTATAAAATTCAACGTCGAGAGTACGGCGAGTATTCTTCACTCGTTTTTATAATTTCATATTTAACCATCGACGGTCACTTGAAAATTGTCAATTGCATTAACTTTTTCATTTAATAGTACGGCTACGGAGTATAAATATCAGGAGTGCGAACGTAATGTTGAAAGAACGGCATCAATTTAGGGAACAGATTTTTTTTTTTTTTTTTTCTTTTTTTTTTTAGGGGCTTTTATCTTAATGGATATGTCAGCCCCATCATACCCTAATTCTTATTATTTCTACGAAACGAGAAAAGGATCATTGATGCTGTACAACCATATTAACCACCGACTTTGCTGCATCAGAGGGAACAGATATTTTGTCGGTAGGGCGCGCTACGTTTCAACAAGTACTCGTTTAAATATTTACGCGGAAGTCAATAAAGCCACTTTTCCTAAATTCTCACTCGCCTTTCGACCATTAATGCAAACATAATTTAAAAAATAAATAAATTAATATTTTATATTTAATTTAATTTATTTTTACAGTCACGAGCCAGGTTAGCCAGGGCTCCATCTAGTTAGCACCCCAAATAGTGAAATTCGACCTCTTAAAAATTGTCCAAATTGGTCACGAAATGGTCATTATAGGTCAGTTATTTTTAGTAATTGGTCGATACTTTGAGAATAGTTACAGAGGGGTAAAAATTTCAAGGACATCGAAAAATTTTTGGCACCCCAAATTAATCCTACGAATTGGTTCTAAAATTATTTCAATTGATCTCAAAATAGTCATAATTGGTCGATTGATTTTAATAATTGGTCAACGTTTTTTTATATAAAAATTAAAAAAATAATAAAAAATTAAATTAGCTTCATCTATTTAGCGGCCCAAATAATGAAATTTGACCTGTTAATAAGTAGTCCAAATTGGTCACGAAATGGTCACAATTGGTCAGTGATTTTTAGTAATTGGTCAATACTTTGAAAATAGTTACAGAGGGGTAAAAATTTCAAGGACATTGAAAAAATTTTGGCACCCCAAATTATTCCTACAATTTGGTTCTAAAATTATTTCAATACATCTCAAAATAGTCATAATTGGTCAATTAATTTTAATAATTGGTCAACGTTATTTAACTAATTATTAATAAATAATAAAAAAATAATACAACTTTTATAAATCGCGGGGTGAATAGGAATAAAACTGGAAGTTTCACTAATTTGTCTATTTTATCGATTATTTTTAGGTTTAACCAAACGGCAATTAAAATCGACGTAATTGCAAATTTTTAATCGTTTATTAGATTTTTAGAAACGTTTTGGTTAAAGAGATACGATTATTTAAAGTTGGAATGACATTTAAATTATTTATTTATTTATTGTGAGAAAAAGAGGGCAAACTCAAAATCGTAGGTAGAATTAAAGGGCAGTTAATGTCTATAGTTTAGTATTTTTAATTAACAAATTATTAATAAATAATACAAAATAACAAAACTTTCATAAATAGCGGGGTGAATAGAAACTAAACTGAAAGAAACTACTAGCTTCATCTATTTAGCGGCCCAAATGATGAAATTTGATCACTTAATAAGTGGTCCAAATTGGTCACGAAATGGTCACAATTGGTCAGTGATTTTTAGTAATTGGTCAATACTTTAATACAATAATTACAGAGGGGTAAAAATTTCAAGGACATTGAAAAAATTTTGGCACCCCAAATTAATCCTACAATTTGGTTCTAAAATTATTATAATACATCTCAAAAAAGTCATAATTGGTCAATTAATTTTAATAATTGGTCAACGTTTTTTAACTAATTATTAATAAATAATAAAAAATAATACAACTTTCATAAATCGCGGGGTGATTAGGAACAAAACTGGAAGTTTCACTATTTTATGTCTATTTTATCTCTTATTTTTAGGTTTAACCGAAAGGCATTTAAAATCGACGTAAATGCAAATTTTTAAGCATTAATTAGATTTTCAGAAACGTTTTGGTTAAAGAGATACGATTATATAAAGTTGGAATGACATTTAAATTATTTATTTATTGTGAGAAAAAGAGGGCAAACTCAAAATTGTGACCATTTCGTGACCAATTTGGACCACTTATTAAGAGGTCAAATTTCATCATTTGGGCCGCTAAATAGATGAAGCTAGTAGTTTCTTCCAGTTTTGTTCCTATTCACCCCGTTATTTATGAAAGTTTTGTTATTTTATATTATTTATTAATAATTTGTTAATTAAAAATACTAAGCTATAGACATTGATCTGCCCTTTAATTCTACCTACGATTTTGAGTTTGCCCTCTTTTTCTCACAATAAATAAATAAATAATTTAAATGTCATTCCAACTTTAAATAATCGTATCTCTTTAACCAAAACGTTTTTAAAAATCTAATAAACGATTAAAAATTTTCATTTACGTCGATTTTAATTGCCTTTTGGTTAAACCTAAAAATAATCGATAAAATAGACAAATTAGTGAAACTTCCAGTTTTATTCCTATTCACCCCGCGATTTATAAAAGTTGTATTATTTTTTTATTATTTATTAATAATTAGTTAAAAAACGTTGACCAATTATTAAAATTAATTGACCAATTATGACTTTTTTGAGATGTATTATAATAATTTTAGAACCAAATTGTAGGATTAATTTGGGGTGCCAAAATTTTTTCAATGTCCTTGAAATTTTTACCCCTCTGTAATTATTGTATTAAAGTATTGACCAATTACTAAAAATCACTGACCAATTGTGACCATTTCGTGACCAATTTGGACCACTTATTAAGTGATCAAATTTCATCATTTGGGCCGCTAAATAGATGAAGCTAGTAGTTTCTTCCAGTTTTGTTCCTATTCACCCCGTTATTTATGAAAGTTTTGTTATTTTATATTATTTATTAATAATTTGTTAATTAAAAATACTAAGCTATAGACATTGATCTGCCCTTTAATTCTACCTACGATTTTGAGTTTGCCCTCTTTTTCTCACAATAAATAAATAAATAATTTAAATGTCATTCCAACTTTAAATAATCGTATCTCTTTAACCAAAACGTTTCTAAAAATCTAATAAACGATTAAAAATTTGCAATTACGTCGATTTTAATTGCCTTTTGGTTAAACCTAAAAATAATCGATAAAATAGACAAATTAGTGAAACTTCCAGTTTTATTCCTATTCACCCCGCGATTTATAAAAGTTGTATTATTTTTTTATTATTTATTAATAATGAGTTAAAAAACGTTGACCAATTATTAAAATTAATTGACCAATTATGACTATTTTGAGATGTATTGAAATAATTTTAGAACCAAATTGTAGGAATAATTTGGGGTGCCAAAATTTTTTCAATGTCCTTGAAATTTTTACCCCTCTGTAACTATTTTCAAAGTATTGACCAATTACTAAAAATCACTGACCAATTGTGACCATTTCGTGACCAATTTGGACTACTTATTAACAGGTCAAATTTCATTATTTGGGCCGCTAAATAGATGAAGCTAATTTAATTTTTTATTATTTTTTTAATTTTTATATAAAAAAACGTTGACCAATTATTAAAATCAATCGACCAATTATGACTATTTTGAGATCAATTGAAATAATTTTAGAACCAATTCGTAGGATTAATTTGGGGTGCCAAAAATTTTTCGATGTCCTTGAAATTTTTACCCCTCTGTAACTATTCTCAAAGTATCGACCAATTACTAAAAATAACTGACCTATAATGACCATTTCGTGACCAATTTGGACAATTTTTAATAATTTTTTTTTCACTATTTGGGGTGCTAACTAGATGGAGCCGTTAGCCAGTCCGTATTTACGTGTAATAATAATAATTATAGTATCGGTACCTCTCGAATACTTGCGCAGCCAGTGGCAAAAAAGAGGACTAAGATCTCGGTTTTTTTTATTGTTTTTTTTATTGTATATAGGTACATAAATAGCGTGCCAAATCCTATACCGTTCGCACTCCTGATATCTATACTCCGTGAGTACGGTTTTTGCTTGTTTGACGGTTGTCTATGATTTGTTTCACAATACGTACAAATATCGTTTAATCAGTCTCTGAACCGAGTCGACTAATCGAATACAAATGCATCGAAGTCATCATAATAACATAAATCAACAATGTTTGAAACAATATCATGTATACACGGATATAACTCTATCGAGTGTCAATATTTGAGATTGACGGCGATCGGAGAGACGGAATCGATTCGGTTCGAGATAATACCAGGTGTCGAGTCTGTCTTAATTGAGATTATTGAGTGTGTATATTCGTAGTCGAGAGTATGAGTATATTTGTCGTATTAACGTTAACACAGTGTTAATGAGCCTTTAATGCGGACTTTATGTTAACGGACTACATACGGTTAACAGACGACAATTCAACAGAAGAGATGACCTAGTAGGTGAAATACGTGGATCCAGTAAACTGACGGACAGGGCTTGGAAACCGGAAAAATTCTCGAACCGGTTAACGCCTTAGTACATAGGGAACTTATGCTTTCGGTTTTGTTCTACCTTTAACCTCAATTAAACGGTTTTAAGCTACAAAAGTTCTTAAATAGGTTTTGTGGAATTAACCGGTTTTGAACGGTTTTTGTCGCCTATCTTCAGAAGTAGGTATAATATAAGAACGATTCAGTTGTAAACAAACACACATTGGAAACGGTCGTACAAATCTACACAAATAATTATATTTGTGCAATCAACGTGCCCTTAAGGAGACAAAAAGTAGAATTTGATGAGATGGGTAAGTAACTTCATTATTTCAATACAGAGATTGTCAATATTTATAGTTATAAGATGGCAAAAGTCCCACCTGATGTTAGACTATTATTTGTACCGATTACATTTACGAACCTCTTAGCCGGTTGCTTAAATAATATTGCATAATATCACGTTTGCCATAACTGAGACCTAAGACATGAAGACAGAAAGTATTATCTGATTGTAATTTTACCGACAACCGTACCTTTCATACTATACCTATTGTCGTACAGCAATACAAGCATCACTGTTTCGCTGCAGAAATAGGCAGGTACGGTAAGTATTTTGGTCATATTATTTTACTAATTCAACTTTGTTTACATACTTGCAGACTCATTTACTTGTCTTTCCGACTGCAGTCAACCGTTTTTTCCAGAAAGGGAGCAGTGTTATAGTAATGGAAATAAAGATTTACGTGAGTAACATAAAAGATAAAACCATACAGATATATGTACTTCCCCCTTAAAGATAAATTCTATTCTATTATAGTCTTACTAACGAACATTGCTATTTAAATAGTTATACACTGTTTTGTTTCTCTCGTTCGAATGTTATTTATTTACCGACTTTAGTATATAATACGTTGTATATTAACGTGTAACATAATAAACGCATTACCTCTTACGAGGTATTCACCATTATGATCAACTTTTACGATTGGACCAACAATGAAATCGCGAAAAAAAATCGACTGCCTCATACATTTATGTGGGCATAATCAGACAAAAATGAGCTGAACAGCTGATTTTTAGGGGGTTAATATTTAAATAGGTGTACATTGTACCTAAATGTGTAGGAAGTGTGTGTGGTGTAGGTGCGAGTGTGAGTTATGCATAATAGACCAATGCCGAAGCCTTTGAAAATAGTAAAAAGTGAAAGAAAATAATAGTAGGAGGAAACCTATTGGAAAAGGAAGAGAATATAAGAAAAATGCAGGGAAAAATAAATTACGGGCGATCTGAGGTCGGGAAGGGGAAGGGAGGGGTGGTTTAAGGGTAAGAAATGGTTTATCGCGATTTCCGGCAAAACTTGTTAAATCAAAAAAAAATTACAGTGTGTTGGGACATAAAAAGGTAAGTTTTCACCAAATTTCATGGAAAAAAAATATTTTTGTAAAAGATAAAAACAAAAAACCAAAAACTTGGTTATTTCAATTTTTTATGTAAATATTTAGGTTATGTCAAAAAAGTGTAATTACAAAAGCTGTAAATCTTTTTATTACCTACAACTTTGTTATTTAACTTTTTTACATAGGACTTGTAGTTTTACCAGAAATCGTGATAAACCGTTTTTTACCTTTAAACCCCCCCTCCCTTCCATATCTCGACCTCAGATCGCCCGTAATTTATTTGTCCCGCATTTTTCTTATATTCTCTTCCTTTTTCAATTGGTTTCATTTTACTATTATTTTTTTTGCTTCAAAAATTATCGGCGCTTGTCTATAACTGGATGCGTTTGGGGTGTTTGTAGGTATATTATATTTGAGTAAAAGGTAGATGAATGAAAAAATAACGCATAAAGTAACCAATCAGTTTTATTTCAAATATTTTAAACTTAGTATTTTACAGCTGACTCTCAGAAAAGACAAATTGAAGATTCTGACGAAGAGGATTCTCAATCATTGTTACAATCCACAAAATTAAGACATAATCCAAAGATTTTAAAAATTACAAGCACACCTCTGCTAGATGAAAATACACAAGTTCTAAAAACTGATACTGAAGTTAACAAGCAAAGTACAAATGGAAGTGATTTTGGAACCGAATATGATAACAAAAGTAGTAAATGTAACTTATGTGTGTTTGAAAAAGAACTTGACAAAAGGAATTATTATTTTGGTAACTTATTGATTGGAGAACTACAATTTTTGCCTTCTTGTATGCGTTCTGAAGCATATATTAATATATTAAAATACGTAGACTCTTTAAAACAGGAACATAGAAATAAAATTAATCATTAATTTAGGAAAATAACTTATGTGAAATAAATTACCTAGGTGCTCATTTGAGACAATGTAAATGTAGGAATTTTAAATTACGAATACTTTTGATAATTATTCAATGTCGAAGCTTTTATTTTTTTTAAATTTTCGTTTCTGAAATGAGTTCCTAGGTTACCATTCTTAAAATTGTTAAATATTTATTAAAAAATTAAACTAATTATTCGCTTTTAATATAATGGGGCTACTGTCGAAAAAAACGTATTTTCTAAGGTATGTTTTTTTATTACCGAGCCGCTGTGACTTCGCTCGCAGTTTTACCGTTACCGAGCGTGGTACCTATATAATTTTGTGATTTTTAATGTAAATGACAAATCTAAGAGTTAGTAATAAGTCATGATTATTCCGATTACTTAGCATAAATCTACTTATTACCTAAAAACCATACCTAATTATTTTCTTTCTTATTACTTATTATTCTTTTCTTATTTCTTTTTATTAGCAATAATTAATTCGTAGTGAGACTCAAGACTATTGGAATGATAATACTGATAATATGACCTACCTAATCATGATTATTTAAAAAAATAAAAAAAATAAACTTAAACCAACACTGAAGTTTTATTTTTCATACAACGCATTATTTCGGATGACAAGGAAGACAAGACACAAGTTTGTGCGTTCACCGCTAAGAAAACCCCATTCACTGTGGCCCCTCAATTCCAGGACACAACCCTTACCATCTCTAACAGTATTGGTATCCTTGGTGTCGACATATCCAGCGACGTCCAGTTCCGATGTCACCTGGAAGACAAGGTCAAGATGGCATCCAAAAAACTCGGTGTGCTTAACAGAGCGAAACGGTACTTCACGCCGGGGCAAAGACTGCGTCTGTATAAATCGCAAGTCCGCCCCCATATGGAGTACTGCTCTCATCTCTGGGCGGGAGCACCAGCATACCAACTTGGCCCTCTTGACTCGGTTCAAAGAAGAGCTGTGAGAATTGTCGACGATCCAATATTGACGAGCGATATCGAGCCCTTAAGTCTAAGAAGAGATGTTGCATCCCTATGCGTGCTCTATCGCTTGTATAATGGGTTGTGTTCCGAAGAATTGTTCGAAATGGTGCCAACGGCCACTTTTTATCATCGCACCGCTCGCCATCGACAGGGAATTCATGCTCACACATTGCAGCCCCAATGGTCCCGTACAGTTCGGTATCAGAGGAATTTCCTCCCACGGACCATTCGGTTGTGGAATGAACTCCCTGCCGAGGTTTTCCCGCAGGACTACAGTATGGGGTCCTTCAAGAGGGGAGTAAATAGGTTTTTAAAGGGTCGGCAACGCGCATGTGATGCCCCTGGTATTGCAGGCGTCCATAGGCTACGGTAACCGCTTACCATCAGGCGGGCCGTATGCTTGATTGCCACCGTCGTGGTATAAAAAAAAAAAAAAAAAAAAAACAAGGACATCATCGATTATTTCATCTTTCAGAGACATTCGTAGATTATTCATGACAAATTTTAAGGATGAAAATAGTCTTTCCACGCTTACTTGAGTAGGTGGAGTAGCCAAAATTATATTTGATAATAGGTAGAGCTGTGGCTCACGAATTTTCATTGAATCCCAATAGTCCAATATGTTGGTATTAGCCGCAAGCAACGGTTGGTTTAAAAATTCAATCAAAATTCTCTTAAAATTGTGTTCACTGTTAAAATTTAACATGTTTTGCTGTCGTCGTCTAAACTGAGCTCGTAAAAAAGCATCGAGCTCGGTTATGGTACTTCTTGAAGAAGATAATTCTTCATCGGGAACTTCACTTTCTTCCGGTGCTGTAGAATTTACATTATTTGTTGAAAGTAATTGTACAGCTCTTTGGTAAGTTTGCACTAAATGATCACGTGCCTTTTCTAGCTGTTCATCTGTTAAAATGGAATTGACTCTAGGGTCTAAATAAATCGCACTTATAAAACAATCATTATTCATAAGTGCAGTTTCCCTCTCTTTCATGCATCTTGTCAGAAAGAATGCAAAAGCTGTGTTTAATTTATCAATTTCTAAAACACAGTTCATCCAGGATAGGTAAAAGTCGCCAAAAGTTAATTGCTCTTTCTGTAAGACCTTTGAAAGAACACGGCACGGCGTAAGAGCGTTAAGACAGTCGTCTAATTTTTCCCATGAGTTATCTATGTTTAATGTTTGAAGTATTGGGTCAGCTTGTTGACTCAAAAAATTTTTCAACTTCAATATTCTTTCAATCATGTCTGCGGTAGAGTCCCACCTTGTTGGACAGTCAATAATGGCTTGAGGTAATTGACTTTCTCTTATTCGCAGCGCATTATTCGGCGACCGAAGTGCTCGAGCTACTCTGCGACATCGATCAAAAAGATGCTCGAGTTCAGCGCAAGCATCTCTTATGGAAAGTTGTAACGTATGCGCTGCACAGCGCACTGCAGTCATTTTAGGAGGCACCGCACCACCAACTTCACCCAAGTCGAGAATGTCTACATCTTTTATAAGTTTCTCAAATTCTATGTCTTCCTCGGAATGTTCTTCTGAACCTGGCAATTCAGAATCTAATTATAGAAGTAATTGTCTTGACATGCTCAACATATTAGCACCGTTATCCGATGTTAGCGAGTACAATTGCTTTAATTCGATTCCGTAGCGGCTTATAATTAAAATAACACTTTCTTTCAGAAACGCAGCTGTATTTCTTCCATGTAATTCAAGAACCCCAAGGTTCCTCATTATAATTTTATCATCCAAAATGTATTGTATGTTCACACCAAGAAATCTTCGAGATTTTACTGATGCCACATCAATTTTCAGTGATATGAGTTTATCTTTTATCTCGTCGTGAATTTTTCTACGCACTTCATACGCTTTCTCTTGGATATTAGTTTTTATATTTTTCTTATTTATCCCTGAACAATCTTTTTTTGTTAAGTTTGGAATCAAGGCGATTATGTTCTTAAAAGCTTCATCTTCTAAAATAGAAAATGGTCTACCGTGAACAGTTACCAGATTTGTGCAGTTCTCAATAACAACAGACAAAGTTGTTTTTGAAGTTGTTGGCGTTACATTTTCTTTATTATTATTAGATAAATTTCTTTTTTGAATTTTTTCGTATTCCAGTCGATGTTGGGTGTAAAAATGGCGAAGTAAGTTCGCTCCGTGATTACCCTAAAATAAAATCATTTTGTCATATTAATTTTAATCACCTAGGTACTTATGATATGTACGTAACATAAACATCACGCATGTAATGCCCGAAGGATTAGGTAAAGGTGTATCTAATAATACACCTGTTTTGCCAGTTATGTTTATGTGGCCATTACCAGTAATGATGGAGCCAAGAATATGAAAATCATCAGGTAGCTTAAATCTGGTTTGTACCATCTAAAATGAAAATAATGCTAAAAAAATACATTAAATTCATTAAAAAAACACTACACACACTACGGCACACACATATGTACATTGACATATATACCTACACAAATTTTGTTTATTGTCAAAGTCGGTTGTGAACACGGTCTTAATAAAATTAATTTAAAAAATCAAAAAACCCGACTGCGTAAAATAATCTTATTATAAACTAAAAAGAATAAAACAATTTACTAGCTTTCATTTGATACCCATATTGCTACAGTAAGAAAAAAAATTCAACTCCCCCCCTTCATTCCGCCATTTGCGGGCGCCATTTTGAAAATTTATATAGCCTATGTCACTACTACAATTAAGACAAATCCAACGACACCTCATATGTCAAAAACCGTCCAGCCGTTTGGGCTGTAGGGCGTGCCAAAGAAATTGACATACATACATACATACATACTCACACTCACACACACACACACACACACACACTCTCTCTCACACACACACACACACTCTCAACACTCTCACACACGCACACACTCACTTTCACACACACACACTCACTCTCACACACACACACACACTCTCACTCTCTCACACACACACACACACACTCACACTCTCACTCTCACACACACACAGACTCTCTCACTCTCACACACTCTCTCACTCTCACACACACACACACTCTCACTCTCTCTCACACACACACACACACACACACTCTCTCACTCACACACACACACACACACTCTCTCTCTCACTCTCACACACACTCTCTCACTCACACGCACACACACACACACACACTCTCTCTCACTCTCACACACACACTCTCTCACTCACACGCACACACACACACTCTCTCACTCTCTCTCTCACACACACATACACACTCTCACTCTCACACACACACACTCTCTCACTTTCACTCACACACACACAGACACACACACAGACACAGACACACAGACACACACACAGACACAGACACACAGACACACACACACAGACACACACACAGATACACAGGCACACAGACACACACACAGACACACACACATACACACACACACAGACACACACACACACACACACACACACACACACACACACACACACACACAGAAACACACACGCACAGAAACACACACGCACAGAAACACACACACGCAGAAACAGAAACACACACACATATATGTATGTGTGTATGTCCATTTCTTTGGCACGCCCTACAGCCCAAACGGCTCGACGGTTTTTGACATATGATGTGTCGTTGGATTTGTCTAAATTGTAGTAGTGACATAGGCTATATAAATTTTCAAAATGGCGCCCGCAAATAGCGGAATGAGGGGGGGAGTTGAATGTTTTTTTCTTACTGTAGCAATATGGGTATCAAATGAAAGCTAGTAAATTGTTTTATTCTTTTTAGTTTATAATAAAAGTATTTTACGCAGTCGGGTTTTTTGATTTTTTTAATTAAGCATACTTGTTAGACTATAATGATCACTAAAACTAGAAGAATGTTTGTTGTTAGCAGCGCCGTAGCGGAGACTCAAAAAAACGTTCTATCTGATAAATATTCTGTTAATTTAGTAAAAAAAATAATTAAAGTGCTACAATAGGTAGGTACTGCTCGTTACTCACTCGTAATACTTGTCCACAGTTTTCCATGCGGCACTTAGAAGTTTTGGTAACTTCATCATAATCAAAGTAATGGTACACACTGTTTACTTTCTTTCGTCCCATCGTTTTGATTAGTATCGAATATTTATAACGACGACGACTTGTGACGTATTCAATGTAAGTTTCTGGCGCGTAAGCAAGTCGGTGCGTGTCTATGTGGCGTTGTAGATAGTCGGTAGCGATACGTGAGCGCTGTACCCCCCCTCCGTCACACACCGCCCTGCCTAAATGTACTAAAGCGGACACCGCGTGTCGATCGGCTCTTGCGGAATAAACCGGTTAATAAGGGTTTACAATAACGCTCTTTTAATGATTCTACTCCGAACGAAATAAACGATAAAACCGATTTATAACGTTTAATAACCGGTTAATTTTAAACCGGTTCCAAGCCTTGCTGACGGACACATATTCAAGCATGGGCTGGTATGACGTTAACAAACATAACAATGAATATTAGTTAATTGGTAGGACGTGTATAGAGTATCGTGGTGAATTAATCTCCGAGCTCCCTTTACTTCCTTGATTGGAATTAGAGGTCTTGCCTAGTAGTAGATAATAATAATTTACATGTTGTTAAAGTACATTAAAATAATTACAACAAATAATTAAGTAACCTTTAAAAATCCTTATAAATAACAAACAAATAAACAAACATTTTATCTTTATATTAAATTAGGTAACGTACGAATCAACACGTCGTCAATATAATATCTTCACCTCACAACAGAACATTTATCCCAGAGTATACATTCGTAGGTGTCCATTGTAACGATACGCTCCCGAGATAATCCCAGGTATTGGGTAGATCCTAATTGGGGATCAAGTAGAATCGTCGGATGCTCGAGACGTAGCCGCTTTACGGCCTTCACACTTATCATTGCGCGTGAGAAATAAATCGCACATGTAATTAATTTTTTAACAATATATAAAGTCATAATATCTATATTTATTTATTTAATTAAAAAAAATATTAACGTTTACACTCTACCTTTTGATTTAATGTAAGTCCATTTATAGATTTCCTACGCGAACGTCGTGATAATATCAGTCATTATACTTATAAGCTGGTCTGTTGGGTAATTCACGTCACGTGTTGTATTTTTTGCGTTATGTTGCATCAAAGCGCATCGCTTATGTAGGATATAGCCTTGAATCGATTAATTTAATATTCAATACAAAGGTTACAAGGTTATTAACGTTTGCTAAGTCACAATTTACATGATTATAGGTATTCAAGCAAACAATAGAAACGAACAGTCCCTATACTCGTATTAAGACTCTACAATAGGTTATACAGCTCTCCTTAACTAACGTACTATACCTGTTAATTAAAATTATATTATATTGACTTGTTTCTAAAGATTTCTAAATACTGCTCTCTAGTCCTACTAGACATGACCCTCAAAATAAGATCACGTGACTATAGTTGATAGTTAATATATCGAATTACTTATACAAATCATTCAGTATACAATATATGTGGGATAAAAAGATTTCCAACACATTTAGGCGTGTGAGTACAATATTTTACTGTCGCTGTGTGCGTGAAAACGGTAATTCCTTTCCTAATGATGTAGCCGTACAATTTACGTTAGTTGTACATCGCGTTGTATTTAATACGTTGTATTTGTTCGGTCTTAATGTATTACGGAACTAAGTAGTGATGTGATGTGCTAAGTGCTGTATCGTTCAGGGATGTCGCTTAATCCACGGTGGAATTGGCGATTTTTTTTATATTATTTCTATTATTAGTATAATATACGAAAGTTTAGTTATCTTAAATCGTTAAATAGAATGAAATCAAGCCAAAAATAAGTTAGTACAATAAGGTGAAGAAAGGTTAGATTGTTGTTCCCATTCACACACATACGAGTACACACACACACACACATACACACACAGACACACACACACACACACACACACACACACACACACACACATATATATATATATATATATATATATATATATATATATATATATATATATATATTACCTGTATGTTTAGAAATGATAGACTTAAAAATCACGCTATGATATATTATATTACAGAAGCGAACTAATAACCATAAATTTCAATAAGTTTTGTAATCGATCGCAGGTGAAACCGCACGGGATGTAACAGCTTAATGAAACTCAAAACAAAACACATAGTGTGAGAATAAAGCAAAACAATACTTACAATCCGAGTTAACTAACGCCTTGTAAAAGGATAATTTATACAGCACAAAGCGGAAAAAAAATCGTTTAAAAGGATACAAGAGCGAGTACAATGTTTGGTAAAAAAATAGGGGAGAGTTGGATAATACCGCGCGTTTGATAATTCCACGCCATAGCATATTTCAAAAACTAAACGCTAATTGCGCTATCAAGTCCTTAAAGATCACAGCCCGAGTCGTCTACCCCTCCCCGTGCACGACGCTAATTTACTTGAAGTAGCGATTAAGACACATTTATTTATTTATTTATTTATTTATTACTTTATTGCACAATACATCAAAGAATTGTACAAAAGGCGGGCTTAATGCTAAAAGCATTCTCTACCAGCCAACCTTAGGACGTACAAGAGCGGACGTTTGTAGGTGTGCAAAATTGAGTATTAACAAAATTCACTTTAATAGAAAAAAGAAAAGATGGAAAAAATAAGATACGTTAATGACAATCGTTATATTATATACACAATACATACATAAATACATAAACAGATACAAACATACATACACACACATATGCATACATACATAAACAGATAAAAACATACATACATTCAAACATACATACATATAAACATACATACATATAAACATACATACATACATACAAACATACATAATATTTAATACATAATAATAAGCTGACAATAATAATCAAAACACAATTACACGGCGTTTATTGAGATCACCACATATTAGATTTTGGCTAAGAAGAACTCCTTAACTTGTCTCTTAAATGATTCGCGTGAAGGAGCTCTACGGATAGACTCAGGTAACGTGTTCCAGAGACGAACAGCAGAAACAGCAAATGCATCAGACATAAACCCAGACCGATGAATAGGAGTAGAAAGAGATAGATTATTTAAAGAGCGGAGAGATCTTTCATGAGAGTCGGAAAGGAAGGAGAACTTACATTTAAGGTAGGGAGGGGTAGTAGGATGGAATAAAAGAGTGAAGAGTAAGCAAAGGATTCTCGAGTTCCTACGCTCACGGATTGGTAGCCATTTAAGTTCAGATCTGTATTGGGAAATATGATCATACTTCCGCAAAGCGAAAACAAAACGAATACAGGTGTTGAGCAGTCGATCAAGTTTGTTCAAAGAGGCTTGGTTGAGATCCGAACAACACACATCGCCGTAATCAATAATAGGCAAAAGTAAGGTATTCACCAAATCCCATCGCACCAGGTTACGGAGGAGACTGCGGCTATGTCATCATGACCTGCCGTAGTTTTCCCCGTTCGCCGGTCTCTGGTGCAGCGGAGATAGAGCACTCACGGTGCCCGCGAGCGCTCTATGACCGAGGGCGGCCCGCGTAGGCGAGCCAACCGTCGGGGCGTCACGGTGGCATGCAACCGCGATCTCGTGGCGTCCTTGTATGACGATGAGGGCACTGCTGGGTTTTAGTGGGTATTCTGACTTCGCAGTCAGCGAGTCCCACATACCCGTCACCTTCGGGCGGCGGGATACGTAAACGTATTTCCCAGCGTCAAAAAAAAAAAAAAAAAAAAAAAAAGGTATTCACCAAATGGAGCTTGGCTTTAGTTGGTAAAAAATGCTTTAAGTGTAGTAAGGGATGCAATGTTGAGTAAAATTTACGCGAGATTTCATTTACCTGATCGGACCAGGAAAGGGACTTGTCAATAATTATACCTAGATCCTTGACCTCGTGTCTTACAAGTTTTTACTCTCGTTCCTTATAATTTCGCGGGCATTTTTGACAAGAGGTAAGCTATTCTATATTTGTATTGTAACACATTGATTACTTTTATTTTAATCCTAACATATTATAGAATTAATGACTAGATTGATTTGAATACACAATTAACTTGACTGTATTATTTTGAGGTTATAAAATGAAATAACAGAGTTTGTCAATTCCGCGCCCAGGGCGTGTACGAGTGAAGACCACGTACCGGCAAGCACAGTGTCAGACAGCCATCCACGAGATGAACAGACGACTTGAAGAGAGTCGCCGAAAGTCGTTGGATGGAGGCTGCTTTGAACCGGAGTCGATGGGGGGAGGCCTACGTTCAGCAGTGGATATCCAATGGCCGATATGGTTATGATAATTAATCTAGTCGTAAAATAATAATTATATCTAGGTATAGAAAGGAGTCTATGTTTCTTTTTCTACGAACGAGTTTATTCAACGTTGCATTTTTTTTAATTCTAAGCTTACTGATAGTAATTCACCAAATTATTATGGGCACGATATTATCAGACCAGTCTGATAATACCACGCTTTCCCGTTTTTTTATTATTTTGCAATAATTAATTTTTGTTTATTTTTTGAAATATTTTGCCGTGATGTATGCGTAGCTAAATAAATTCTCTACTATTTACTGCATTTTTGAATATATATATCGAACCTTCTCCGAATTATAGGTCCATGTTCTTAGAGGCTCGGTAATATCCAACTCTTCCCTACTATTTAATGATCGGAAATATAAAAATCTCTCAGGACACGTGTCACATAACAAAATTGTAAGTGTCGTGTTTTTAAAAATAATCTTAAATCTAAAATCACTACAATATTTAGTAAACTGAACATTATACTTACTTATACCAGTGTATAATATAAATAATAGGTTTACACTAGAGTAGCGTATGTCGAGGCGGGCCATGTGTCATGAGAAATAAACGGAGATAGTCAAAATGTAATGTATTGGTATTTAACTTCCGAAGCAAATCGCTTGCACAGCAGCTCTTTGCTTTTTCTTTGTTGTATGAAAGAGAGAGACAACAATAGCTTCTATGAATACTGTCAATTTTAGTGGAATAGTACAAATATGTATATAATTCTAAATTTAAAAATTGTATACCGTTATATTTAAATCGTTGTTTTAAATGTAGGGTTACTGTTTTGCCAGTGAAAATTATTCAAAAAAAAAATTAATAAATATATATATATATAATATTATCCCTCATAATAATAGCATTCATGCATGTGATTAAGTCACATTCTCACATACATACATCTAAGTGACTACTCGAGTAAGTTTACGTGTAAATCATAACGAATTTCAGTCGCGTGAAAGTTAAGTCATAATAATATGAGTACAGTCGCGTGTCACTCGTAATTTTTCTCATTTATAATACACAATTTGTGTACATAAACAAAGGCTCTATTCAACGGCGACACCTATATTGCCGGCCGCTATGGCCTTTGAACGTAATCTAATAATAATTTTACTTATAACTCGTGACACTGTAAGAATAGTCGACCGTGGGTGATTATGCGTTATTTTACACCTACGATATAAAGAAGGTTGTATATTTATTGTTTTCGAAATTAATATCAAAATTTATTTTATTCAAGATGCTTTAAAACACTTTTGAATCAATTCATAAGAATGTGTGTAAATCATAAAACATAAAATTAATAAACTTAAATTAAAAAAATCAAAAAACCCGACTGCATAAAATACTCTTATTATAAACTAAAAAGAATAAAACAATTTACTAGCTTTCATTTGATACCCATATTGCTACAGTAAGAAAAAAAAATCAACTCCTTCCCCTCATTCCACCATTTGCGGGCGCCATTTTGAAAATTTATGTAGCCTATGTCACTACTACAATTTAGACAAATCCAACGACACCTCATATGTCAAAAACCGTCCAGCCGTTTGGGCTGTAGGGCGTGCCAAAGAAATGGACATACATACATACATACACACACTCGAAAAACATAATCCTCCTTCTGTCGCAGTCGGGTAAAAAAGACACTATATTCAAGAGGGATTTAAAATCACTTTTGAATTGTCACTGTACAATATAAAAAAATATAGTTAATGTGGAGCTACCAGTGGATTCGGTTGTGAATTCTGTTGAGAATTACCGGCAAGAAACTCAACAGTTCGCTAAGCAAATCTTTTAAAATTTATTAATACGTCATTTATTTTGTCTGTATCCAGCTGCAAAAATTAACGGTTAAATATATTACCACCTAGCATAATTAGTAGGTACTAGTGCTTAAATGTGATCTGTCTGTTGGATGATTTTATCCTACTTGTACGAGAATGGATGTATGGTTGAACGTTTGTTACTCTATAACTGATTGATTGGACTGATGGTTCTTGATGGAAATTCATGTTTAATAATAACAAACCTGACGATGACTTTGTCATAACCGGTCGTGTAATTTATAATTAAAATAAAATAAAAAGTGGAAAAGTGTAAAAAAGATTGTAGTGCTATTAGTTCGTTACTCTATTTATTTATTTTATTTATTTATACTTTTTGCACACTAATACAATATAGAGATAATACATGGAAATCAAATGTAATTGACATTGCATCAGTTGCAACAGGCGGCCTCACCGCTAACAGAGATCTCTTCCATTCTACCTTATATACTACCTTATCTAGAAAATTACCACAGAATCGGAAGTTACGTGAGCGAAACTCCGGAGGTACAGTGAGTGTTTATTTGATAATACAATAATTAAATATAAGTGATTGATCATATTATTTAGTAATAATATTAAGGATTCAAAAAATTAGAAAAAGGCACATAGTGACATGACGTACATCACCTCCCCAATTCATTCTTTTGAGCTCTACAAAATAAACTAAATCTTTGTTTTTTAATCTTCAGCAACACAGAGACACACTTTAAATTTTATTTATAAGTTTATATACAGGTGTTTTAAGTTTATCCGAATGACAAATAGTTAAATTTGTAGAAGCGTTAGAATTAAGATACTGCTGTGGTGTTAGAAACATAATATGACATGCGGCTTACGCTTTGTAAAGAAAACAATCAGTTTTTATCCAAAACAAACAAACGAAAGGACAAAATATAGTAACTATTTTGTAAATTTTTTTAAAAATACTTTTCAGTAATTTACCACAAGTTACCAACCTGTTTATAGCAATAATAAATTTTTAAAATATGAGAATAAAATTAACCATTACAACCATTAAAAACCATTGACAAGATGAAAAGTTAAATAAGTTTAAAAAAAAAATATGTTTTTCTTTGTAAGAACACGCTCATCTAGGTTTTTACGTGCTTTTGCGTTAAACAGTCTATCGAAGATGTGTAGGTATATCGATTATGGTGAAAGATCATCACTTTACAACATAGAGGCGAATACGAAATGTAAACTCGTGAGATTTTCCGTCTGGTATTTTTTCCTGAAAATTTATAAAAAATAGCAACAGTTTTATTTATTTTCTCTATTGATTACAAACTTTTAAAAGTATAAACTATACAATCAATGTAGCATGAATTATTTGTATTTTTAATCAAAATCAATTAGTCAAATAATTATTAATTTATTTTAATTTTTTAATTAAAGTTTTTTTTATAATTTTTTTTAAATATTTTTAAATCATCTTACTGTGTTCAATTGGTAGTGGTCGACATGCTTAAAACGGCCTTTGTTCGATGGTAAATCGCTTTAGTTGTAACATGGAAATAATATACTGTGAAAAGTGTAATTATAGGTCAGACAATGCTAATGGCCGGTTTCGTGTAATTGTTCACGAACCATCAATCATACTATTTTATACAATTTTGTACAAAGTTGTTTTATTTGTTTAACAAATATAGGTGGTAGTATCATTACCAATGAAGTTTGATTGAATCGTAAGTTTATTAATTTATTTTTTGAGGTTAACCAATAATTGTTTACACCAACCAGTACAGATAATATACAATATACATAACTATTAATCTAGTGACAGCGACAACCACTTACAGGTAAACTACATACAAATGCATGTAGATATCTTGTATAGTCTATAATAGGCTTTATGAAGAGGTTTTTTTTTGAAAATTGAAGTAACAAAAGCCAACAAACAAAATGCCTGCATTCAAACAAAATATTACTTAATATTTACTAAGTAACAGATGAATTAATCCACACAGAATCGTCGATGTTTACTTTTTTACGATGGTTTGCGGCTTACTAGCGATATACTCGTATTGCTGACACAATTCGGGTATGAAGTTTATGTCTATCCGTAGTAAGCAAAATCAGAGATAGATAGTTTATATCGGCCGTTAATAGTAGTCTTTAATAAAAATGTACATTTAAGTACATTGTAATGGTAAGCGATTATTCCTTGGCAGTTGCACACAGACGAACGATCTTGTTGAAAAATAAGGTATCTCAAAATTTTTCAAAGTGCCATAATATGTAATATACGAGTATATTAAATAATAAAATTATCTTCACGTAATATTCGCATAATTAAAAAACGAAAATTTATATTAATTATTTGTAATAAATCATTTATACCAAACCATATAATTATGTATACCAAAATATATCTTCTTTTTATTGATATATTTCTATTTATAATTTTATCATGACATGGTTAGAACTAACTCTTCCATTTCATCACATTAAAATTGACACAAATTGCAAGCAACGTCTCATGTAAAGATTTTACATTTTCATTGTTTAGGTCAACGTGACTCTCATAGCAGGAAAACTTGAATATATCGTATATAATATAATAATATGCGTGTAGTACATGATAATTTATATTTTAATATCTATTTACCTTGTAGAGCTAAAAATAGCCCACGAATACGTAACGATAAGAGACACAAATTACATTGACTTTAGTAATTTACATAGGGTATATATATGGACAATTGGACATGTATGTGTGTAGGTATATATGTATATCATTTGTTATTTCGTCCATTCGTTATATATATTATTGGAGTTGTAGGGAAGTGGACATTAGGATTATGTATGTATGTATGCATGATGTATTTATGTAAGTATATATGTTTATGTATGTATGTATGTTATTTTTTCACTTTTGTTGTTGTTGCGAGAATTGCCCGTATCGTATTGTCCAGAACGATATTTACCATTTAAAATAATATGCAAAAAATACTAATAATACAATTTAATATTATCATAATATTATTTTATAAAAGCGATTAAACGACAGAACGTCTCACTTACTATACATCAAATCGAGTTCGAACCGATAAGTCAGGGAGGATTTCTTAAAAAAATTCCATAAGTAATATATCGGACGAGATAAAACGGTCGGGAGTTCGATATTAGGTTTTGATTTATAACTGTTCTTCCGCTGAAATCGATGTGTTACGAGCGTTACGGAGGGATGAACGTATTACGAGTGAGGGATGAAATTGTCCTTTGAAAAATTAGTAGGGTATTCGATTTATAAATATTCTTATATCATTATAATAAAAATTAATGGTTATTGGTATGAATCTAGGTTTCTAAGTTTAAATTTCCATAAAATTGACAATCGTTTTGGTGTCGTGGTGAGAAAGTTCTAATTAACACCGCCGGTCGTGAGTTCGATTTCCGCTCGGAAAAGATATTTATGTTTATACAAATTTCTCTTTCTTGTCTGGGTTTTCATCTTTTTAGGTCTCCCTACCGTATCTCCGAGAGCAGTAAATAAATCGGTACCAGTTGCTATAACAAAAACCAGATAATAGCGGTACTTTTGGCAGGGAAATTATCCGCCAACCCGCTGTGGAAAAGATGGCAGATCAAACGCCAACCTTGTCCAATATAGAGAGTAAATCTTATTAAAAAAAAAATAAGGCTAAAAAGCAGCAGGCTGTTTGTTTTTTTAATTGCTCATTTTAATAGCGTTTTTTGTTTTTTACTTTTATATTATACTACTTTTTACGCAAATACAACGATTATTATTTTTATAAGTACGAATAAAATACAGTATTTCAAAACAAGCTCTGAAGATGAAAGGAGTTGGCGTTTTGTCATTTCTGAAAAAAAAACCTGATCGTTGAACGAGTAACTGCAGCGTTAACAAGACGCCACGTCGAGTAAGTTTACATAAATAACAAGCTATTACATAAAATTGACTACGCTGCTGTCTATCGGCCGATAACTTACACAGCTCTTCAAGATATGTTTTTGTTTGAATACGCCAATATTGAGAAATGCTACCTATAAAATATCACGATGTAGGTAGCTCTTCGAGTTAACTGATCTGAAGAGTATAGAAATGTCATCACGCGACTGTCTATACATACAAATAATAAATCTGTTAAAACCTCCGTTTTATTAATACACTATATATCATCAAGAATAAATTTTAATAGCGCGTTTTTTTTGAATCAGCGCCATCTCTTATCGTTTTTTGTTCGTGCACGTATCACGTAAAAAGTACAAAACCAATGTAAATAACTTTAATACATAAAAATTAAACATAACTCACAGTATAATTTAGTTTTTGTTTCATTGTAATTAAATTTAAAAATAAATTGTTAAGAAAATAGAAATAGGTATCTACGCCGCCAACGCCATCTGGTCTAAGGAATCTTAAAAACTCACAATACTTATTTTTGAGTTATTATTTTGTTAAACTTAAAAGTTTACTAAATATGTCGGATAGGAATAGAAATCGTTTTAATATTTTAGATAAACATCATTTTCAATTAATATAGGTACTATTATGTTAAATGTCACTAAATATAAAAACGATATGCTACCATTATACGATAGATGGCGCATGTAGGTGATAAAAAATATAAATTTATAATTTTTAAAATTTTAGTTAAATGCCCGTGCGAAGCCGGGGCGGGCCGCTAGTATTCTAATAAAGCCTAAACTTCTTTCACGGCTTCACCTGTGTTAAGGTTTAGATATCGGTTGTACAATTATGTACCTATCTACAACTATTACGGGTTCGATTTCAACTTGGAGCAGATATTTATTTGTATAAATATAATAATTTATTTGTATAAATATTTCCAGTCTGGGTGTATGTCATTGTGGGTTTTTCCATTGTTCCTCGAAGAGCTCATAAAGCCGGCGGTCCCGGTTGTTATCACAGACATCTTTTAACAATCGTTATTTATGGTAGGGATATTATCTGCCAACCCGCAGTGGAGCAACGTGGTGTATTAAGCTCCAACCCTTCTCCTATAGGCAGGAGCGGCCTTTGCCCAGCTGTAGGACGTTTACAGGCTGATTCAGTCAATTGGTCAGTCAGTCTTTATTTATAAAAAGGTTTATCCAAATAGGTTGATTGGTTTCAGAAATTATAATAGCAATCACATCGAAAGAATATGCATATACCATAAATGTAGTCTATAACTTCTTGAAAATCGAGAATACACACATATCCACTGAATAGAGCGCCGTTAAAAATATTACAACCAACAATTTGCAAATTGAATCCACCCGGCATAAAGCACGACCCACACAACAATCGCTTAGAAACACATACAAATTCAACACATGTATGAGCTATACCGTCGGTCTTTAGGGAGAATCGCTTTAACTGGAGGTGTGAAGTCGGCATAACAGATGCATTGTTATCGCTCCTGTGTGACACGCACACACTTACAGGCACACATACGTCGGATACAACGGATTCCTCGTTCAAGGCCAGGGTTGGCGACGTGATTGATATGTCCGGATAGTGCTGGATAAATGAACTATGACGGTAGACACAAGAGGATATGATACAGGATTATTATAAAATAATATAAACGTTTGTATTCTTATAAGATATACCTGTTTCGGTAATACTTAATAGTCAATAAGCCGAAGTTTATACACTCATTTAAATATCTACATACATATTTTAATCCTCATATATTTTTTTAGAATAAGAACATTTTTAATACACATCACGAATAAATGCAATTAATAACATAAGGAAATACATTTACTAATAAAATAATATGTATTTATATATAAATTAAATAAATTATCTCTCAATAGTAACCCTATAATTATCCATATTGTATGTCACCTGTAAGCACACGCGTCAATGTGTGAGTATACATCATCAGACACACAAGTGTAGTATAGCGAGTATTCTAAATCCCCACTAAGACATTTGAAACCGCAAATGAATATTACAAACATGCTGGCGATAGCACGAATTTGTCTATTCATAGTATGAATTGCAACACGACGTTCTGTTTATATTATAAAGTTCTATTTTTAAATAATTCTTAGAGCGTATGTAAGAACGTGAACATTTTTTTTATTTCAAAGCTTCGATCAATTGATCGAAGTTTCAAAGGAAAACAGACTACTGACGCTTCTAACAATAAGTGCTATGATTTTTTTGCTATTTTATGAAGGTATAAAATAAAACCTTCTTACAAAGTAGTTTAAAAATAATAATAATAAAAAATACTATTAATTTTATAATTGTTGACAACAGTATTGTGTAACATTGTTAGTTGCTTACGTTCAAATCGTTTTCATGGTTAGAAAATGTTCAATACGTGCGTCATTGCAATACAACTTACGTACTTCTTAAAACATTGTAGGTACGATTTGTAATTAGGAGTTACGACTTTTTTATCATCACATAAGTAATACTTAAAATAGGGATATAAAAAAAAAACAAGTTAAGTTGATAGCTTAAAGGTTTGCTTAAAAGAATGGTTTAATAGAGAAAATATGTTGATCGAGACTTACATGTGTGCTACATTTGATTAAATAAAGAAAGTATTCTATAGACTTTTGCATGTCTCGACAGAAATTATGAGGCAAGTACATTCGCTAAACCGCTTAAACTAATCAATTGCACGTGTGGCAATGTACAGTCAATGTGAGACGTGTAAGAAAGCGATATACGCTTCAAACCTTCTTCATAATCGTAGTTATAGAAGCCTGCTTTTACGAGTAGAGTACGAGTATAATATAATTATAAGTAAACTTACTGTATCGTTTTTTTTAAAACTGTTTCGTACGTTTATCATTATAAGCTCAAACTCTTTATACACTTCATTATCCGCTTTTACTATACTGTGTCCTATACTCAAAGGTTGTCTGGAAGAAATCGCTCTACTAGCGATAAGACCGCCTTTGTACATCTTTCTTTATTTGTTATGACGAATAAAGAGAATAAAGAGCAGAGAAAAGTATTATGATAATACATATTTTATTAGCTTAAAAACAATCATCACATTAATTGTGGTCAAAATCGCGTCACACACCGCGCTATTGTTGTATGTCCGTGCTGTCAGTCGATAGACATTTAATGTTCCAATGCCGAATCCCCGAGGATCAACTAGAGTTATACTGCTCAGGTTTGACAGACGTTAAATTTTATAAAGTATATATTGTGTATGTTAGTTTGCACGTGTTGAACGTTTGGGATGTATGTTTATATAATAATAATAACACATATGAGTCTATGACGTGTGCATATAAATTGTCGTGCGTTGACCGGCAGGCAGTGTAGAATAGTCCCGACATCTTTCTTGCCGAGGTATCGTAAAAGGTGACTAAGGCCACAGTGGTGTGACCAACTGTACACCAACAAGGATTCTGATGTAGCTTCATCATATTCTGCTAAAACGCACTGCATTCACTAACCCACCTGCAAAGCGTGGAGAGTATTGGCAAAACCCTCCAGAGTAAATGGGGGACATAGGCCACGCTCAGCAGTGGCCATCCAACAGCTGATGTGGAGGTAGTGGTGGCGGTGTATGTAAAATCCTTACAATAGTTTGTGAGTATGGATGAATGGATGCATGTTTTTTACCCTTTCACGCAAAAACTACTGAATCAATTGCGATGAATCTTGCTATGTACGAGTACATATCTGGATATCAAAAATAACATACAGGCTACAAATTTTATCCCAAAATTTTATCCCAAAACTAGTCAGTATGTTATAATTATTTACAAATATTAATCTAATTACGAAAGTTTCTGTATTTTTTTTTCTTACCAGTCAACTATGAGTCAACTCTTTAAACTTATAAATATTTTGTATCACTTGTCTGTCACTCAATTCTACTTTTTAATAATACATACTATAAATATTACAGACTATACGAGCATTTCAAATTTTGTCATTTATCCGTGAAAGTCTCTTTCCGTGTGTGTAGTGCCACACACTTCAGAAGATTTTTTATAGATTTTTTTTTTAAGTAGAAGACAGGCTATACTAAATTCAAGTAGGCTTTTGAAGTGCTTTTGTATCGTTATTTTACAATAATTTATTGTTAATAGAAAACTTCCACTGACTCGAATTGCAGCTTCTGCTGAGGAGAGACGATAGGAGTTATTTTTAAAATTTTTCGATAAACAGTTTTATGAATTATTCTCGTAAATATAATATAATTATTTTTTTATGCTTCTTAAACATTACTGGATTATTTTGTTTATTCTGGATCGCTTCGGCTTATATTTTACTAACAAAACTAGCTGTGCCCCGTAGTTTCACACGCGATATATATTTGTGTACACATCTAATGAGTACAAAACGACTTCGTCACGACTTTACTACAAGTCTATGATAAATAAATAAAATAAATAAAATATGTTTAATATATACATATTGTCATCTGTTCCTAAGATAGGCAATTTAATGCCTGCGTTTTAGCTAACGGCTTACTGACACGTATTATAATAATATAATATATTATTATAATTTTTAATCTTTATCTACAAAGTATTAACAACACTTAATGACATGTCAAGATGAAATCTCAACTCGTTTCTAAGTTAGACCTCCAGGAACACAACTGTGAAAATCGCATCGAAATTTGTGTTAAACAAACATATGTACAGAGATTGAGACAGAAAAAAAAATCTAAAAATAATTCCTTTGGCTTCTATTGCTCACATAAATATCCCTATAATTCGTTTTTCCTCAACATTAGTATGTATTTCATGTACAGATATAGCTTGGTTACAATTTTATTATATGTATAGATAAATATATTATTCTTTGTTAGGAATATTATGCGTCATAGACGCCAAGAAAAAAAAATGTCAAACAAAATAAACAATCCTTACTTAGGCTATTGCGGTAATGAATTTGACCTCATATTCCGTTTTGAATATATCACATAATTGTAATATACATAGACACATACACGCTAAAAGAATTTATGTACCTACATCACGTAATCATATTTGATGTATGGAAAAATATTTTTTCTGGATTCCTGCAACTCTATTACGCCGTATAGTGTAAAATAATTGTTTGCATCAAATAACAGATTATTAAAACAATTGATTTAAGTATCGACACGTGACGTTACAAGGCCATCGGCAGAGTTTCTGCGCACGGATAATATTGACAATCTTTAACTGTTTCTGAGTTTCTAGTCGGTTCCTCTCAGCGGTATCTACATTCCAAATTCGGTGGTAGTTTCGCATTAAATATGATTAAATTGTATATTCGACATGTTAACTTTTTATAACTGGAAAAATTAAAAGTTCACCCATAATAGTTATGAATGTGTATTTACAGGTACAAATTACACGCGGTGTAGGCGCGGTGAGATAGCGTGCGTGTGTCGCCGAATTATCGACTCATTTCCCGGCTATGAGTAACACTGAACATAGTCCGGGAGACGATATGAGATTTGGTGATCGCTGTGTGATCTTTCTTATGTGGTATATATAGCTAACGACCATGTTGTAGAATCATATTTCGTTAGAACAACTATTTGAAGACTTTGGTCTTAAGGCACTAGAAAATAACACTGAGTTAAACACCTAATTGAACTGTTTTCCGGTTTTTTTTTCACGACATATGACATAAATTTAGTCATTAATTTTGAGATTTACCTACTTAGAAGTTACCGAGACTATTACAGTAAGTTTTTGATATATTTATTACTGTTAAGATTTTATCTTTTTGAGTTATAAAAAAAAACAGAAATGTCAGTGATGTTTACTATAGTTATATCTAGTTATGGGAAAGATAATTATTACAAATGTGTAATGTAATAATATTATGACTGGCCAGTTTATTTGTTAGAAAATACAAATCTTAGGATTATAACCCATCCAACTCTTTTTTTTTTGTGTCAGCACAATTTGTGCTTGACCGATTGTCTAGTCAATACAGCATTGTAAAGTCAATATCTCCTGAGGATGCTCCGGTGTCGGAGCGAAACGTGCGTCGAGAGTAGTGTTAGAGTCTTGTGTGGTGGTGCATGTGAATGGTGGTGGTATTGCTTGCTTGGGAACTTGGCTTTCTTGCTTGGTTGGGAAGGTGAGCGGTGCTTAGCTTTTAATTACATGTTTGACCATACAGATTCTGCTGTTGGCGGATTATAGCAAAATAATTTTAACCTTTTCTTGCTAATTTCATTTTATATTAATTTATTTACGTTGAGTATATAATTTGCGATTGCCGCCCGGACTGTATTGTCGTTATCACGTTCGCGTCTATACAGCTATTTAGCAAGTGTCGAATGTACACACGAAACCGTCTATCACGTAATTATCTTTATCGAATATACGTATTAATAATAATCTGTAAACAGTTTAAAGGAAATATTGAAGTAAATAAAACATGGTTATTCGTTTCGGTTCTTTGTTTATATGGCTTTTGGTTATTTCATTTTGACACAAATCTTTTTATTGATGTCATGATTTAAAAATAAATTAACTTCTTTTATATGCATAATTACATAAGATATTTTTTGTTGTGAGCCTCTGTAATTAACAGAGAAGCGAGAGAATATAAAAAAATGTCGTGAATATGCCAAACATTTATTAGGTACTTTCAATTACCAATTAGGCTTATTTAAAAATATTACATGAGGACAAAGTTACGGTTCCACACCATCACACCATAATATATTATGTATGAGACTATTCAAGTATTTATATAACAGTGTCGATCGTGAGTCCTCTGTCGAGGGAATAATAAAAGGCAATTTGCCTCAATCTTGGTAGTGTAATGCAAAATAGGTTTACGGACTTATCCACTCCGGACCACTTCTATATATCGCCTCAGTGACCGAATCGAGTGACGCAGAATGGAATGTTGAGGAAGTGATATTTTTACGGATGTACAGAACTTCGCGAAGGGAATACCAAATGCTGAGCTTTTAATGTATGCTCGTATGATTAGTAGAAGCGGGAGATGTTTTTAATAGATTTTAGTAATAATTTTAAAATTACATGTATTTATTTTATTGTGATTTAAAAATTATAATAAATATTTATTACAGATACTAAAAAAAAAAAAAAAAATGTGGGATTAGAATATTTCTTACGATGTATTTGGATGTATCGTGAATACAATTTAGCTACTTTTGTGATAAGCATTGTGACTTCATTTAAAAATGAGGTGTAAATACTTTTTATAAGAAAAAAAAGCGTTTTTTTTTTCTTTAATATATATTTTTTTTATGTAAACATATCTATATGTCTTTATAATAAGTCATGTGTTTAGGCGGTATTCAAAAGTATTTTGTGTCACAAGGGACGAAAGTAGGTACCTACTACTTTCTGTCCCGCATGTGAAATTGCCGCATGCGGGAAAGGATGTATGTAGTACTTTCGTCCCAAGTTGCACATACTTTTTTTCCTACCTAGGCCGAAAGTTCGATTTTCCTCCCTGTGAAGCGGGCAAAAAAGTGTCCCGTTTGTGATTTTTATTGTAAAAATCGGACTCTCCGAACCAGTGAAATCTAAAAATTACATGTAGTACATGTAACGTAAAAATACAAGTAATTTTTATAATTTATGATTTAAATAAATAATTAAAAAAAGAAAAAAGAAAAAAAGAATAATAATTTGCGTATCATCGTCATCATCATCATAATCAGCCATTGGATGTCCACTACTGAACGTAGGCCTTCTCCGTCGACCTCCAGAGCGATCGGTTCGAAGCAGCTTCCGTCCAATGGCTTCCGGCGACTCTTCTCAAGTCGTTGTCCATCTGTTTCACGAACCTTTCTGCTCCATCGGTCGTTTTAATTTAAATTAAATTAAACTGAAATTGTTTATATCATATCCATAATCTGTATTCTTAGGAAAAATCTTCTATTACTTATTCAGGTCCCGAAAACGGTTCCACGTTAAGTAGTTTTTGATATTGTGCTCTTTTGTTTCGAAGAGAAAGAAAGTTAATTTCGTTACAATAAGGATTTACTTCAAGGTTGAAACTGTTTCAAGTTTTTCGATACATCCTTTAGGAATTATGCGATAAGCTATAATTTATTTATTTATTTATTTATTAAAACTTTATTGCACACAAAAAAAAAGATACAATTTAGAACCATTAGCTACTAACAAAATATATGTATGCAAAGGCGGCCTTATCGCTTATAGCGATCTCTTCCAGGCAACCTATAATGATGGTAGTTTAGCTAAGAGAAAGTGCCGGTAATTTTGTATAAATCTTAAAATGAAACTGATTCTTAATGAAAAAAGATACGTTTATTTTCGTTTGATTTTTTTAACGGTGTGTATAAATTTGATGTAGAGCGTTACAAAATGTAAAAAAATAAAACAAGCTAGTTAATTAAAAAACTAAAAAATCCGACTGCGTTTCTGTATAATTTGGAAATGAAAACGCCAAAAATCCGCCATTTTTTATTTTTTATTTTGATAGACCCAGTGTCACTCTCACAGTAAATACGAATCTAACGACACCGCTCAAGCTAAAATCTATCGAGCCGTTCAGGCTGCAGAGCGTGCCAAACAATTATACATACATACATACTTACATACGTATTCTCGAAAAACATAACCCCCTTCTGGCTCTTAAAAATACAGATATTGATTTTGAAATGAATAAAATTCGAGTTCATAAAAACTTCATTCCCTATTTTGTCACGCTTAGGCGTAGAATTTTTCTTCAAATTTAATCGATACTAAACAGACACAAAGTCAAAAAGTAAACAAAAAAAAATAAAGAATTTTCCATATCGATTCATAAATGACAGAGCTCTTACGTAACAAATACAATACAAAAAATATAGGCGAACTGAGAATGTTCTCTCTTTTTGAAGTCGGTTAAAAAGCGATGGGACATTCGACCATTTACTCTGGCACGTTCTTTTTGATTTTATGTTCATGTTATGTTATACATTTCAGTCAGACCTTGAGAAGTTACTAATTTTTACCGGCAAACCATTACGATATTTATCCTGCGAACCAAACATTATTAGACAGATTTGTTTTCCTACGTAGATGTGCAATGATGACGAATGATGATGACAATCAGAACGATTGTATTGTATAGTGATACGAAAAGTCCCTTTAACTCCGGCGGTCGCAGGGTCGATTCTTGCTCGGGGCAGATATTTGTATTTAAACAAATATTTGTTTCTAGTCCGGGTGTATGTCCTTATGGGTCTCTCCACCGTGCCTCGGAGTTCACGTAAGGCTGTCGGTCATGGTTGTTATCATAGACACCTGACAGCGTTCATGGTTGGGAAGTTATGCCAACCTGCAGTGAAGTAGCGTGATGAATTAAGCTCCAACCCATCTCCTATATAGAAGCGACGCCTTTGGCCAGAAGTGAGACGCGTACAGGTTGATTTTTTTCAGTCCAGATGTAGAATCGAAGTAAAAGTAGGCCCCGATCGACAAGGGCAGATAATCAAATACATAACAAATATTAAGAGATTTATAAATTCAAGTTTTCTACACTTATTTTCAAGTTTGTTACTCGTAATTCCTTTTACGAGAAAATAACTTGGTATTCAACCTTGAAATTGTAGATGGTATTTTTTGATAGCGTCAACATGTATATGAGTAGTACCTCTATATATATATAAACATATTACTAAGATTAGCAACACAAATGAGAATAGCATTATAAAATAAAACAAATATAATAATAATTGTTACACACATAATTATGTTTTATATTTCTTTTTATAGATAACCAAAACATGCATTAGATAACATTTTAAAATATTGATGTAAATTAGAAAAATATAATATTAAATTATAATTGCAGATTGACTAATTTTTTTTTAGAGAAACTGAATTATTAGCATATTACGAGTATAATCACTATTATTATGTTATAATGATTAAATTATCATTTTTAAATTGTTATAATATTTATATTTATTTATTATTGATATAATATTAAACAAAAAATACATATATTCTGCAATGTAATTGTAAGTATATTTTATAAAATATTATACGATTTAAAGGTTATTTTACTACGATATATAGTTATGTATATACATATTTATTTAATTTAATTTTTTTTAAAAATAATTTTTGACTATACTTAATGAATCTTAAAAAGCTCATATTATGATTTAATAAAAAAACAATCCTATCAAATTTGAATGAAACGTAGTTGTTTTAACAACTATAGCTGTTGTCTCCGACTTCGTTGTTGGAAATTTATCCTATGGAAACCAACCATACATTTTCCGGAATAAAAAGTAGCCTTGTTCCAGATCATAACCTATCGCTGTACCAAATTTCAACCGAATTCGTTCAATCGTTCAGCCGGCGT
Organism: Euphydryas editha; assembly: GCA_036937285.1. NCBI lineage: Eukaryota > Metazoa > Arthropoda > Insecta > Lepidoptera > Nymphalidae > Euphydryas > Euphydryas editha. The sequence goes on along the minus strand of JAUPFZ010000011.1, from coordinate 17,887,404 downwards.
GATTGAGTGATTAAGTTCAAGCGTGTTGAAAGACAAGCATCCATTTATCCAATCTGTCGCGTTTATAATAATAGAAAGATTAAATATAAAAAAGCTATACTTAAAATTTGAATGGTACGTGATTGTTTTTTTTTATAAGTAAAACAAAGCGGACGGCGCTCGGTGCGGGTGAAAACAATAAGGAGCACAGTGGAGGTAGCGTTCATGACACGAATTCGTGTCATCCTGGTAAAGTTTATTGATCTTTAACGTGGAAACACACTCGCATAACACACGTTACAATTAAGAAATAAAAAGAAATACGACGTACTTACTAAAAAATAAAACAATAATTACACAATAATACTACAATACGCTTCATGTTTTCGTAACATGACTATGAATTTATAATTATTAAAATGTGTTATTGTATGTTAGTTTTATTCTACTAAGTTTAGTATTTAGGCGACAGATTAAAAGACTGTGTTAGGTGGGCTGTCTGTTGAAGAATATCGCTAACGATAAAATTAAAAAACCGGGTGTCATAAACCAAACACTTTAACTAATCAGACAAATATAAAAACGTACGTTTAAAACCGCGCGGTAGTTCTAGTGAATAATATAATATCGAGAAAAGTGCAACACAAGAGAAAGAGGTTGCAATTACATTCCACAGTCAAGCAACGTACACGCATAAATCATATATTACCGAGTTTGTTTCTATTGTAATGTCGCTTTATTATGCGCGGCGCGACGTCCGCTCTGTGCTTCGGACGTATGAATTTAAAAAAAACTTATTCAAACTCTTTGGTATAGCTGGACTGTGAGCGTGGACAGTCTTTGCCTTTGATTCTTTGTAAATATTTTTTTTTTCTATATAATATGTCATCTTATAATATAGAATATATCAAAATAATTTGCAACGTTTAATGACAATGTTTTACGTCTTAAAAATCTAAAACTCAAGAATATACATTTATTTTAATCTAATATTAATAATACTAAAGATAGTAATCCATACCAATGTTATATATGTGAAAGTATTTGTTTGTTTGTTCCATTTTCGCGGATCAGCGTCTTGATTAACGTACGTTTGTCGATTTTTTTTTTTAAGAAAGCAGACTCAAACATGACACGATTTCAAAGAAAGTTAACCAAAAATTATTCCTAATATTTTAGAAATTTATAAAGACGATTGTATATATGTAAACTTTTTTAATTTATTAAAATAAAAGATAACACGAGTATAACAAATATCAGCGAATATAATCAAAAATATAAAATATAAAAATAGTCAAAAAATATATTCAACTTTTAAATTTCACTACCTACCATCAGTTTACTAGTAGTTATTAAAATGTTAAATTATTACGTGATATTATATAAGATTTTTTTGTATTAAAATTTTAAGTTTGTATCTATTGTATTATGCGTGATATGACACATTTCCGCTCCCATATGCTTCTGACGTTTGAATTTAAAATTTTATTCAAACTCTTTGGTTGAGCCACGTAGTATAAAGCAGTCATTGATTTAGATTTTTTTTTGGTATATATGTTATAATATTTTATTTTGGTAAATACATTTAAATACATAGCTGTATATTATTTAATCGTAAAACAGTTATATTTCATTGCTTAAAATATTAAAACTATTTATCCTTAAAAAATCATAACATTAAAGATAAATATCAAACTAGATTATTTTAGTATTCATTTAATTAAAAGTCTAAATCGGATTTTATCGCGTTTATTTGTTTTAAAACTTTACAGTTTAACGATTTTTTAATTAAATTAAATTATTTCCCGACGTTTCGTATTAGTACATTATTCGGACACCCACCACCTCAGTCCCCCGAGATCATGGACGCTGTAAAGGGTCCGAAACGTCGGGAAATAATTTAATTTAATTAAAAAATCGTTAAACTGTAAAGTTTTAAAACAAAAAAACGCGATAAAATCCGATTTAGACTTTTAATTAAATGAGTAAAATTCGCGTAAATATAAGAGAACAGTATTTTAGTATTGTTATACCCTATTCTATATGGAGTGGAATTTTTTGCCCAGAAGTAGGATATCTATCGTTGTTTCAGATCAGTTAATTTTTTTTTTCATTTTGTCATAAATATACACTTAATAGTACATAATATATATAAATATGAAATTTGAAATTAAACTTTATAAGAAAGAAAATAAATAGTTTAAGGGGAAAATTATATTCAACAAGTGAAACAGGAGCGGGGTCCTGTGGCTAAGTACCGGTTGTAGTTGAACAAAGACTATTGGAAAATGCTTCACTGAGAGGTTACGGGTTTTCAATTGCCAAGAAAAATAAATTGCAATTCAAGTATTCTTATGTAAGGTGTAAAAATACTTATGCAAAAACATACATGAAACGAGAACAGAGATAATTAAATTAAAATTACCCTTAAACGGATTAGACCCCAATTAAGATTACCGGGTAGTGGACGCTACCGGTGAGGAAAAGCCTGGGTAGATAGGCGAAATCCTAGGAGTCCTAGGAGCCACCCTGGAGTGTCTCCCCATAAAATATTTTTGAAATAATAGAATATGTACTATAATAACGATTACCACTCAGAGTCAGTCTCGTCGTGAACATGGACCATAGACTTGTATGAAATATCAACATTTAGAAACGACATATTTTATCGTGGTATGAACATCTATATCGAAAAAAACTACGAGTGTCTAAATTAGAAATTAATTAATCTTTTAAAGTTTAAACCATTCTTTTCATTACCATGTATGTATAAATGGACAAATACATGATTAAAAAAACAGTCTGCAAGTCTGTTTTGTTGTTGAGTGAGCTGAGTGTTTGTAGAGTAAGCTGCTTTTTTAAAACACCGCATGAAATGTAACCATTGCCACATATTCCCACTGCTGGGCAAAGTCTTTCTAATAATGTATACGGGTTGCGTTGGAGCTTAATCAGTAACGTTGCTCCAATGCGGTTGGCGGATAACTTCTCTACATAGAGTAACGTAATTACTACGTAGATAACGACAATGAGTGATAGCATTACGTGCTCTCCGGAGCTGGGTGGGGAAACCCAGAACGACAAACCAGTCATAAAACAGTAATAAATATTGGTACAACTATACAAATAACCACTCTAGGCGGGAATCCAACCAGTCGAAAACATAAGTTTTCTTCGTAAATTATTTTATAAATATAATTACTACGAAATCTAGTTTCAACATGTATCTATAAAATTACAATCTTGGCAATATTTTTTAAACGTAACAATTACAAGTAATGAGTAAAAAAAATACAAGAAAAATCTAATCCCGTTTCAATGCTTTAGGATGTAATAAGAACGCCGAAATCAACAAAACTTTGATCGGAAAACTTTAAACACGCGCCCTCTTAAGTCCACAGACGAATAATATAAACATAATCAATTCCATCCTAAAATATACTTTATAAAATTTTAATTAAACTTTAGAAAAAGTAACAGCCTGTTTTACCGGTTGGTGATAAAGTTTATCTCGCAAATAAGTTACTAATATGCTTTATCAGCAGGAGGTAAAACAGGCATTTGATTCAACTAATAAATTACAATTTTTTTTATTGCAAATAGAAATATCTAACAGATAAATTGAAGTTTGATGGTGAAAAAGAACAATATATCATAACCTTTTATCTGTCGGATACCGTTATACGTCAGGTAACATAATTAGCAACCGGGGATACTGGCTCGTAATCTCTAATAGTGTTTAGAAATAAATATTGTAAACTTTAAAATATAACTGACATCAAATATTCAATGCTCTTGTAACAATCAAAGCATTTTTTTAAAAGAATTTATGTAACTTTTTAAAGATTCATGGTCACTATTAGTTCCCGATATTTGGACACTGTTGTAAGCCACAATGGTCACGGGTATATTGTACAGGTTATCACCTCAGGGCGAGTATCGACAAGCATGGTAAATATCCCATTTTACGCCTCAAGTAATGATTTTTTTTTTAAATCAGGAAAACATTTTTAATTGGCAATGTTGTCATCGGTTTTTAATGTGTGTATAAATTTTGAAAGAAATCGGATAGTAGTGTGGGTGTTTCTTGAAATGTTTTCAGATTTATTTATACCGAGTGTATTTATCCAGTATACAGTTGCGTGGGTACATACGAAATCTCGTGGCATTCTTATCTACTGCCTTAAATTAAGAACATTAAAATTATTAACAAAAATGGATGAAATGTTAAATAAGGTGTGCAGTTACTCTTTGATTTTTCTCGAACGAAAAAATTTTGCTCGAGGAAAGCCGCCGGTAGCGTCTTGTATACTACAACAAAGCCGTCAAGCTTGTTTAATTGTTACCTGGAACGCGCTAATCTCGGGATTCAGCTTCCTTCCGGGAGTTCTTAAGAACAGGGTAACCACGATCCGACAAGATTGCACCGGCCTCGCAGTATTTACAAAAAGAAAAGAGTTAGGATTATCTTTTTCTATAAGTTTATAGAAAGGAATAATCACTAATTTTGAAAACTAGATACTAGAGTCATGAAATTAAAATTTGGCACGGAAGTAGATTATAAGTACCTAGGAGATGTCAAAAGTCTAAAAAACATTTTTAAGAAACTCCAGCCGTGAAGAGGTAAAATAGGGAGTCAAATTTGTTAGTTATGAACTTAGACTAGAAGTTGGATGACGCATTGGCGCAATGGTCACAGCACTGGCTGATACGCTAGCGGTGACGGGTTCGATTTCCGTACATGGTAAATATTGGTATAGACCATACAGATGTCGGATGATACCTACAGATGTTTCCGGACTCCCGACACAGTATTCACATCCTACAAGGGGCAGTTAAATGTGAGGCGTTTATTTAATGTGAATGTGAAATATGATGAATTATATAAATTGATACTTAGACTAAATATCACAATTAAAATTTTATCTTTTCAACATTTTTCGAATAACATACTTTGGGGAGTAAAAATGGGGATGAAAGTTTGTATTGGAAAATTTTTTAAATATGGGATTTGCTTATTAGGTTTCTGTTTCAGAGGATTTGTGGTAAAATAAAACTGTTATAAGATGATTACCGAATGATTACTAGTATGTACTGTCAAGCTACCGCGGATTAAACCCTAAATCACAGTTAGTATCAGAAATAAGAAATAAAATTTAGACAGTAATTAATATTTTAAGTCGGTCGAGCTCGCTATCCAATTTTCGATAAAATACATCAAAGTGGACTTATTGACCATGGATCCATAATGGAATTAACATCTCTTTCAATGTCCGTTCAGAACGTTTCAGAACGGTCACAGAGTTTATAGTTTAGTGAATTAACTTTAATCTCTGTTCGGAACTTTCGGTTCGTTAAATTATCGACAGTGTAATTACGACGTATTGGAATATCAAAATTGTCATCGTAATATTATTGTAAGTCATATTAAATACTGTTTTTAGTTATATAATTTTGAGTAATTACATTTACATTGTAATGTGTATGCTTTCTTTAAACAAGGATATTGTGTTCAGTTTCATATACCGATTGTCATGGCGTTTATTGTTGTAAAAATATCGGAAACTCGAAATGACCAAAGACAAACATGGTAATATCCCGTTTTACGTGTGAATGATTACTATTAAAAAGATATTTGATATGATTTTCTATAGAATGTTCGTTATTATTAAAAATAATTTGTCTGCTGTTCGGCTTATTAATTTTGAATAATGCAATTAATTGTTTAATTAATGTATTGATAAAGAAAAAAATAAACAATGAAAATCAGTTACTGTTGAGTTTTTGCCGGTTCTTCTCAGCAGAATCTATATTCAGAATCCGGTAGCAGCTACACACTAACTATAAAATCATAGACTCATTATTCAAAAGAGCTTATGAAACCTACTTGAACAAAGTACATTGTTTTGATTGATTTTGAAAGAAGTAGGTACAAGATGTCAGAAACAAATACACGGCAAGTGAATGAATAAAGTCGACAAAATTAAAAAGGCGCATATCACGACTCGAAAATCGTGCTGCGAGGCGCTAACCGGTATAATTTACACCCGCTGGTAATATTTCGGTGAACATGAACGAACGTGTAACGCAACAGTAATTTTTCGCGCGTTTTAACACGCGATGTGTAGGCTTGAAAGGTTTTCACACGCGCTATTTCAAATTGAACGATTTGAGGTCGTTTCCGTTTAAATATAATAAGCGCTTTGTTTTAGGGGATGTGTTATAATATAGATGGGTATATTCAGGGCCGGATTTAGAGTTGTGGGGGCCCGGGACAATGGAGGAGTGGAGGCCCCTTGATCTGAATTTTTTTTTCTTGCAGAAAAAAATGACGACGAAAAAAGAAAGGTCGTCGCAATCTCAAGCCAATATATTATCTTTGCCGGGTGGACATATTCCTAAAAAAAAGGTCGTCGCAATCTCACGCCAATATATTATCGTTGCCGAGTAAATATATTCCTAAAAAAAAGGTCATCACCTATTCCTACTTTAAAAAAAAATACGTACCGACTCCAGACCACTCCAACTCGATTGCCTTAGCTCTATTGTGGAAGCCCCTCTTTTGGGATGTGGGGGCCCGGGGCAGTTGCCCCGCTTGCCCTCCCCTAAATCCGGCCCTGGGTATGTTATTCATTGACTCGGTATGTAGACAGTTTTGAGATCTGGACTTACTAATATTGATGATATAATATGAAATTCCCACGACATTGACTCTCAAGAAAGTAAATAGCTGTTCAATTTAGATTTTGTTGACATGAAAAATAAATTAACGCTCGACTAGACGTTTGACGTACGACGTCATAATTATATTTTGTTATTTTTTTCTATGAACTAAACTAAATCTACCGAAATTAAAACAGTCTGTAAATGTCTTACGCCATAATGTAAACTACTCTTCTCTTATATGGAAATAGGGTTAGAGCTTAATCTGCCACGGTGTTCCAATACGGGTTTGCGAATAAAATCCCCACCAAGAGTAACAATTGTTATCAAGTGTTCATGATAAAAACCGGCACTGACATCATTACGTGCTCTCCGAAGAAGACAATTTATAAATACGAACATCTAGACGGACCAGAAACAAATATTTGTACAAATACAAATATTCGTTCTAAGTGGAAACCAAAACGTTAATAGAATTTTTTGTCACCACTATAGTACAACGGTTTGTTTCTATAGAAATTTAAATATACTACTTCTACTACTACTACTACTACTACTAAATTAGCCTGTAAGTGTCCCAATGCTAGGCAAAAGCCTCTTCTCCATGTATAACAGAAGGGTTGGAGATTATTCCACCACGCTGCTCCACTGCGAGTTAGCAGATAATTTCCCTACTATGAGTAACGATCGTTACCAGGTATCTATGATAGCAACAGGGACCGACGGCTTTACGTGCTATCCTAAGCAAGGTGGGGATAAACCCACAAAAAAAAAACTGTACTGTACTGTATCAGCCTGTAAACAACTCACTGCTGAGCGAAGGTCTCTTCTCCATATAGAAGAAGGGTTGGAGTTTAATCGATCACGCAGCTCTACTGTGGGTTAGCGGATAATTTCCTTACCATAAGTAACGATCGTTACTAGGTGTCTATGATAGCAACCGGAACCGACGGCTTTACGTGCTCTCCGAGGTACGGTGAGGAAATCCACAAATAAATAAAAGCTGTTTAAAAAAAGTACGCCTATATTTTTTATCTATGTTATTTCAATTAACTTGTGAAATAGAGATTTAATTAGACCTAAAAACAAATGATTATACTAAAAGCGTAAAGTCGTGTTGTGACTTGTTTTAACAAGCTATCGACTCTAAAGAAGAGTTGCATAGGATTGTAAGTTTGAAAGTAAACGATACAATCTTTTTCCTTCTTCTTTTGTTTGCTAATGGACATTTTTCCTTCACTAAGAATTAGCGATGCTTAGCATTATATTTCAAGTTAAGTTTTTCTATAGAGAATTTACGTCTACTGAATAGAATTTCACGACTGACAGCTCAAAGTGTTTGTTGTGCGAATGAATGAATGAATGGTTTGATTGTTAACGGATTTTGTAACGTCATTATCTTTCATAGCTTTGCCGTTTTAAACTCAGCCGTGGAAATGTTATTTTCTGTAATATTTATATTGTTGTAATTTATATTCACAGAATTAAACCAAAAAAAGTTTTATTCGAAAGTGTTGCCATAAATACATATAAGCGTCTTATTTAAACAAGATAAAAAAGTATATACATAATTATATCATTTAATCACTAATAGATTTGATCTACATTTGAAATTTGAATATTTTATTGTACAGTGTTATTGTTATTGAAGGTTTATTTTATTATTTGATTTTTGTGTAATGAATGGGAAGATATACGTATATTTGAACAGTGCTGAATAACGTTATTTCATTTAAATGTATATTTCATTTCATTTCATTTCGAGAATAATGTTCCGTTATGATTTATACATATTTAATATTTTGCTTTCGATCTGATTTCATCATGTAAAATATTTATTGTTTTATTTTACATGACGAAATATAAAATTATATATGAGTCTCGCACTATATACAATATGATTTGGAAATTGTTAACAAATTGCTTTTTGATTAAGCCTCATCCATAACTTATTATAACGAGTATTTATTGTCAATTTATAAACGTATTTATATGTGTTATAGAAATTCGATGCATGAATGAATAATATTTTCATTAGGAAAATCAACATTTTGAAGTACTTTCTCAAATAGTAGAATATCCTATTGAATACATTTCCGACTATATATAAACGTCAGCTGTAATAAAATATACATACAGTAAATACTCATTAAATAAATATGCTGATTGATAAATGAACGGACATGCGAGTTACGGAGCAGTTTGATCATTGGTTAATACTATCTACTCGAAAATAGACATTGACACGTTTCGTTACCGGTGACTTTAACTGACGGTTAGCTTCATAGTTTACTTGATGTTAGCGGGAAAGGATGTAGTTTCATGCGTAAATTAACGCAAGAATCTATACAAAGAAAACATTATAAAGCAGAAAAGATTTTTATAAAGTACGCTATTTGGAAGTGAAATAGGCTGTAAAATATCATGCTACGAATCGGCAAAATCAGAACAGTCAGCATGGGTTAAATTCCAAAGGACATACAGTGTAAGAAAAAAAAAACTAAAGCTACATTACGCCTCGAATTATCAAATTGTGATGAAAGTCCATCGTCTTACCTGTAACAAAATAAAAATTAAAAATGTAATTAATAGAACAATAAAAAAAAACATTATAGTGCCAGTCGCGATTTGAACCCGCGACCGTCGTTTCTATGCGTTTTATCTACTTAGCATCTTGGGCATGGATTAGAATGGAGAGAACATTACAATTCAGATGTTATCACGTGTTTACATGTTACTATGTGTCTGTCCGCTCGAATTGGTTAAATTTATTGACACATGCATTCGATATGCAGACCTCGTTCCGACCTCAGACCAAACAATCCGACACGTGTGGGTAAGAATAAAATGTGATTCAAATAAAATTTTACCAATGAAAATAGGTATCCGAAGCCAATTCTACAATTTCCCGTCCCTCAAGCAGATAAACTTGTGTTTTAGGAAGTAGTATTCTGAAGAATTCAGATTTTTTATATACATATTTAGACACGTAAATAAACGAATTTGTCAATTGTTACGTAATGAGAAACTATCTAAGATATTCATTACAGTAAGAAACTGTAAGAAGAACCTAATAAGCGTCTGTATAATAATAATAAAGCCCATTTATTTCCAATATTTAATACTGTTATTACGTGTATACAAAAAAAAAAAAAAAAAAAAACAATTCTATCTTTTTTAATATAATATGTAATGATTTGAATGTAAATATAAATTTATTTGTTTTAATTGCTATCGTTACTGTCTTGATTACCATTAATCGTAACCCCTTCTTGGGTAAAGGCCTCCGTAAGCGTCTGTATAAGCGAACTAAAGCCGTATTTGTTTTGATATCGAATCTCACATCACATTGAAAATATCGACTCATCCGTAGAACAGAGTCCGATGTGATCATGAGGCAAAAATGAGTTTAATAGCTAGACGAGATAAGCAATTTGAACTCTACAAACGTGCGTTTTTAGAATTTTCGTATTTTATTTAGTTTCGAAAATATGGAATCGAATAACGTTCAATCTGACATTTTGCTCCGCATAAAAACGCACGAAGTGATCAAGCGACGGCGCGCGGGTAGCTGAAGCGGCGCAAGCGCCACGTCCCTTCGTCACCCCGGCCGCTGTTTGTTGGAGAACGGGTGTTTTTGTGGCATGCGCTTAGCTTTATTTCGCTTTGATATAAAAGTGTAATTTATCAGTGTTTGGCATGAAAAAACATGTTTTTAGAGATGTCACGATCTCCGAAAATGTTGGATATGCTCAAAGATGATGCAGAAGAGCTTGATCTTAGTTCAACATTTACAAAATATGATGTTGTTTATACGAAGAAGATCATAAATACTGGTAAGTTGACGATTTTTTATTGCATTATTTCGTTATATAACATTTAGATCTTAAATTGATAAATATTACTTTTATATTTTTTTTTATCGCAAATACTAGTTGTGGGCGATCGATTTTTATATAAGACGTTTTTTGACGGAGATGTAGTGAAATAGCATTTTGAGTACGGAAATACGTTTGTCGTAATACATATTCACTAGATGGCTATTATTTATGTAATAATAAACAACAAAAAGTAGAAGTCCTATGTAATATTAGGCCAATGTTATACGAATAAAATTGAAATTTGAAGCGTTATATGTGACTATCAGACGTTTTTCTACGGAATCTGTGCTACGATTTATCGGTTCGATATTAAGATGGGACGTTGTTACAGGGAAAATTGAATCAGTTAGGACGTTGTTTGTTTTTAAATATTGTTATTTATAAATACTTTTAATTTAAAATTTGTTTAATTAGTTGCTATGTACACTGTCTTGATATATACATATAATATTAATAGTAATTTTATGAATACCTACAATAAATAGTTTTTTTTTTTTAATTTTTTTTAGTTGTGTATGATAACGAAACCGCCATGACACATCAAAGGTCACCATTGCCTCCTGGTGCGAAAGAAATTGGTCAGGAACTAGCTGATGAATGGGAAGAAATTCTACATGAAAATGATGGAACCAAAAAAATTACCTGCGACAGCTCAATACCGAATAGTACATCTGATCCATCTACCGAGAGAGTCTACAGCAATCAGCCTAGTATATTTTCTTTGAAAGCACCTTCTAGTTTCGAAAATTCACCAATAATAGAGCTTGAAGACTTAGAAGTTTCTGACGATAGATCTACTCTGATAAATTTGGAACTATCAGTGCCAACTCCCATTCCGTCTCCTACTAATGTCCATAAGTTCTGCGATAACATATTCTGCGCTATTCATGTAGACTCTGTGATTTCTTCACCCTCATTTAGCACTACGAATACACCCGTTCTTTCGCACTCAAGCAATTATATCCCACCTACTAAAACTTAGGTAAAATACGTAACAAAAAGGGTAAAGCCGTAGATGAAAAAACAATGGGGCTATCATGTAAATGCCGTTACAAATGATCTAATTTCTAATAAAATATCTCACCAACAGGCTGGACTGCTTTACAAAATTTGGCAATTGGGTGATCAAGCTTTGCAGTTGAATTTCATCATCAAATGTTCTAATAAAATAAAGAAAAAAAATGCCTAAACAAAGACACTCCTAATAATAGGAAACATACTTTTAAGTATTATCTCCCGCTGATTACAGGTTCTCACTGAGAAAAAATCAAAGTATGTCAAATTATGTTCATTCATACTCTTGCAGTTTCAACTCGTATCTTAAAAACTGTTTGAAAGAAGTACGATGGAAGTGCTACATTAGAAAAGGATTGACGGGGTCGCCACGAAAAGTATGCTTTTTTTACATTGTTATAAATGATGCAATGAAAGAAGGTGTCTGTCACCATGTTCAGGTATTTATACCCATTGAATGTAAAGTAAAAACAGCCAAAAACTTTACCTAGAAGGGGACTTGAGTATTACGAAAATTTTAAAATTATATGTTCAATGGTTCGACTCAGAGAAATACACATCTAAGGCTATAAAAGAACGCCAGTATCGTGACATTGTCAACAAACTTCAATCTATCTTTCCATATTCCCATTTCCAGTCCATATATATGGACTTAATGGATATGTGCATGTTATTTATTCTCTTAGAGTATCATCTATACTTTAACTTTGCCACATCACATTACTGTTGATGTTTCTGAAGAATCGGATGATGACCTATCGGAATAAGATATATTTTATATTTTTTTTTCTTTTTTATACTTATTTTTAGACCTAATTTCTTTTTACTAAAATAATGTTAATTATAATAATGTATTTTTTGTCTACGTAATATTTCCTTGCTATTAAGTAAGTGTATCTACCTACACACGTCTAGGTCACGATGTAAGAGTGATTTTTAAATTAATGAAGCTGATTATTAAGTGATTTATTTTGAATTCAGTCACTAGTGAAATATTTAAAAATACGTTTTATCCGTTGTTATGATAAATATTTAAGTACGTACCTTTATAAGTTTAAGAGTGCTATTTAAGTTCGTGCTGTAATTCCTGTAGGCTATCTTTTTACTAGTACATTCAAATAATAATGTGATACGATATGCCATTTAATTACTATTTTAAGTTTTAATTGTTACGCCACCAGTTTATAGTATACATACAGTTTAATTGTAAAGTATAGAACCTCGCCTAGGTGCTTCTAATTGTGAAATGATAAAAGCTGAATGTTATTTGAAAAAAAAATGTTATTATTGATTTTATAATTAAAGCATTTATTATCAGGAGCATAGATCTGTAAGTTCTAAACTAACCTAACTCTGATGTGATTGCTATTTAAAGTGATGACATCTCATGGTTTTGCTACCTATTTTGAGATTTTTTTTCAATTAAAAAACAATTAAAATGATATTGTCGTCTTTTATTTAGTTAAATCGGAGAGTAGTTATAATTAGGCTTAAATTATGTTTTATATTTCAAGGTAATTATTCACAATGGACTCTTAAAGTTATGGGTAATTCCAACAAAAAGCGAACCATTTTAATATGGAACGTCACTTATTTTAGACGTTTCCGTAAAACAATGTATAATATACACTACGGACCCAAGTTATTCCGCAATAAAACGTCATATGGTAACATGGAACTCACTATCTCGTGTAATAAAAGTTTAAAAAATATACACTACAAAGCATTTTACTAGACAGGGGCGATGTAACAACATACCAAAAAATCAAAATGTCAAGTCTCACCGTTTAAGAATTACAAAAGTCAACAACTTCCTTAGCCTCTACTGAAAACAATCAAATCTACAGATCAGACTTTATTCTACGGATGAGTCGATATAAACACGATAAAACACTGACATGCCGCTGTCAACATACGACCGCTTTCAATAATCTCTCTATCTCTGATTTTAATCGCTGGAGACAGAAATTTGACATAAACTCTATACATATTATTTATTACTACTTCATTGCACAGAACATTAAGGAATTGTATAACAGGCGGGCTTAATGCTAAAAGCATTCTCTACCAGCCAACCTGATGACGTACAAGAGCGGAAGTTTGTAGTTGTGCAAAATTAAGGAATGATAAAAATCACTTTAAAAAAAGGCAAAGGCAATTAAAAAAAGGCAGGCTTTTATATATCGATAGTAAAAAAAATTACAGATAGATTATTGAAATCGGTCGATAGTCTACTTGTAATTTACGTATTCGTATGGTATCGTTACTTCTTGCGTTCAGAATCTGAGCTTTTGGATAGTTCAAAACTTTCGCCATCAGATTAGCTGTTTAGTTAGGAAAGAAACTTGTACTTGTAACGACAGTTGAAGAAGGCATTTTCTTTTTAAGTGATAAAATTATATTTGAACAAAGGCAAAGCTTCGGTGAATTAGATTTTTTTCAGTTTGTCAGAACATTTGTTAGAATGACAGTTTTTTTTTAATAATATAACAATTGTCAACCGCCATCAAATGTTATAACAATATATTGGTGACATTTGAGTAGCTATTTTCATTTTGTGATAAAGGCAATTGTCAACAGTCAACCTGCAGAACCTTTGTCGCATTCGACCCCGATCTTTGCGACTTTCGTGACTTGAATGGCGCCTTTATGACATTCAATGTCACAGACGTCACTTTTCAGTCACTTTGATTGGCGTATAATGGAATGGAAAACTCAGAAGTAATTGAGTTAAACTGTCACGTAATACGCGAATTCGTTCGATAACGGGAAAGTATTCGTATTGATCGTGAGAAATGTTACGAATGTCAGTGGGAACTAAAGCATACCTATGTAATTACATCTTTATAATACTCACTTTGTGGAAAAAGAAATTATCTATATTAAAAAGAAATAAATGTTAATAAGCGCCCCAAAATCAACGGCTGCCAGTAGGATTTGGTCCTGCACTTACAAAACAAACCTCTAGATCTCAATAAATACCTGTAAAGCCTAGATAAAAATATTTGCCCGGAGCGAGGATCAAACGATCGTCAGCGTAACAGATTTCAAAATATTATGAAGTTAAGTGTAGTGTTTGTATCTATACAATAGATATAATACACTGTCTCACGTACCACATTGGAAGGGGCAGCTGTCAATGTCGGGTAGTTGAATAACGAACGCGGTACAGAGCGGACGTGCGCCTGCGTTCCAGTGTGGTAGTAGTGAGCCAGTGCCTATCATAAATCCTCATTGAGGGACCGTAGGGTCCTACATATGGCGACGAGTCAAAGGTCAGTAAAAAAAAAAAAAAAAATTAAATAAAATAATAAATAAATAAATAAAAGAAGTTAATACTCGTGTGTCTAAATTAAAACATAGCTATCAAAATATTTCATTTTGTGACTAGAACTGGAGTTCAATTATTATAGATTTCATAATAGAAGAAAGATGACAATATGATTATTACGAACACTAGTTTACAGTCCAATATAATTTTATAAGTTGTTTACGCGTAAAATAGTGATGATGACTCATTGCAGCATGCATTTGTTTATTAAAGTTTAGTTTCACAATAACTATTAATTTTTAAATAATGTTACAAAGTTATTGTGATAATTAAGAGTAATATTTATTCAAAAATACCTAATTGAATTCATTAAAAATTAATTATTAAACTTTCGAGTACTTACAATAACAATCTATATAAGTATCAACTTATGTATTTCCTTTGTTTATAAAGATTTATTTTTCTGGTACGTTAAAGTGGTCTATATCCAATAATCTTCGATCTTCGATATACATATATATGAAACTGACATAAAAAGACAGGTACAGGTCGTATTTTGAAAATCGGCTATCATTTAAGTAAATTAATATCATTTAAGTAAATTAACAGATAGGTAGTGCCCCCGGATTTCCATTAAATTGGAGATATTTTATTTTCTATTTTGGATTTCCATTAAATTGGAGATATTTTATTGTCTATTTTGATTTCCATTAAATTGGATATATGAATGCCTAAATAGGTATACCTAATAAGGTGTTTTCTGTGTACTGAAAAGTTACACATTTATAATTTGGATTTCCATTAAATTGGAGATATTCTAAAGTATTTCATTAAATTGAAGAAAACAAAATGAAATTCATTAGATTGGATTTTAGTGTCTCGGACTTCTTTTAAATAAGAAGTATTAGGAAATACAAAAGACTTTCATTAAATTGAAGGTATTTTAGATTCCCATTCGATTGAACATTTTCAGGTCGCCTCAATCCAACCCATCATGGCAAATCAGCTTCCACCACCCGAGAAATTGGATCTCGAAGGCGACAGTACATCGGTCGGTTTGAAATGGGAGAAATGGAAGCGATCTTTACACATATATTTGGAAGCAGCTGATATTGTGACGCCTGCTAAAAAGAGAGCTACATTATTAGTACTGGGAGGAACGCCACTGCAAGAAATATACTATAATTTACCGGGCGCAAGCGGCGAACCAGGAGAAAATGTGGACGTTTTCGAAATAGCCATTAAGAAATTAAATGAGTACTTCCTCCCAAAACAAAATAAAATATATGAACGACACATTTTTCGTTCAATCAAACAAGACGCCGGTGAAAGTTTTGAAAAGTTTCTTATAAAACTTAGAAACCAGGCAGCAAAATGCAAATTCGATAAACCTGATGAACATATCATAGATCAAATCATTGAGAAATGTATTTCATCAGAATTAAGGAAAAAGATGTTAACAATGGGAGACGAAATAACTTTGGACAAAGTAATAACACTAGCAAATACTCTAGAAATTGTTAATTACCAACTAGAAAGCTACGAACAAAAAGATAGAACGGAGAATAATGAAGTAAATGCAATAAAGAGTAAAAACAAAGAAGGATCAAGATCGGAAACACATAGTAAACAAGACAATGAAGATAAAAGACCATCAAAATGCACCAGATGTGGAACTACAACTCACCTTTCCCAAAGATTTTCATGCCCTGCAAAAGATAAAAAGTGTAATGGCTGTGGAAAATTGGGTCATTTTCAAAGATGCTGCAGGACTAAATCTAATCAACTGAAAAGGAAATTTGAAGGAAAAACTTCTGGAGATAAAAACGACAACAAAAGGCATAGGAAAGAAGCCACAGTAAATTCAGTGGAAGATGGAGATATTCACTATATATTTAATATAAATGATGATGCAACAATAAAATGTGAGATTGGGGGAATTAATTTGGAAATGCTAATTGATTCGGGCTGCAGACTGAATTTGATAACTGCTGAAACCTGGGAATATCTTAAGAAAAATGGGGTTTGTTGCTTTAATCAAGAAAAAAAACCGAATAAAAAATTTCTTGCCTACGGAAGTAATACACCTTTAGGTGTGAAAGGATCATTTGAAGCCGTAATAAAAGCGAACGGTAAAATGGAACGCAGCACCATTTATGTTATTGACAACGGACCACGTGACTTACTTGGCAAAGATACGGCCATGCAACTTGGCGTCTTAAAATTGGGCGGTGATATAAACCAAGTCCAACTAAATGAAAAACTAAATAAGCCATTTCCGAAATTTAAGGACATTTTAGTAGAAATTCCTGTAGATTCGTCTATAAAACCAGTTATGCAGCCTTACCGGAGAATTCCTATACCTTTAGAGGAAAAAATAAATAAAAAAATAGAAGAACTACTTGATTTGGATATTATAGAGGAGGTACACGGACCATCACCATGGGTCTCTCCAATAGTTCCGATCCTTAAGGATAATGGCGAAGTACGGCTGTGTGTGGACATGCGACGTGCGAACTCAGCAATTTTAAGAGAGAACCACCCATTGCCGTGCATGGAGAATTTACTACCGAAAATTAAAAAGGCTCAATATTTTTCAAAGCTGGATATAAAGAATGCGTTCCACCAAGTGGAGCTGCACCCGGATTCAAGATATTTAACTACATTTATAACATCGAATGGTCTTTATAGATACAAAAGACTTATGTTTGGGGTAACATGTGCTCCGGAATTATTCCAAAAAATTTTAGAGAAAATGCTTATAAGATGTGAAGGGGCTGTAAATTTTATAGACGACATTTTGATTTGGGGAAGCACAGAAGAAGAACATGATTCGAGACTGACTAAGGTGAAAGACATACTTAAAGAAAATAATGTTTTGCTAAACCAGGACAAGTGTATTTACAAAGTTGAAAAAATAAATTTCTTGGGACATGAACTCACATCAAAAGGAGTTAAACCACTGCCAAAATACATCAAAAGTATATCAGAATTTAGAGTACCAAAAACGATTGAGGAGTTGCAAAGCTTTTTAGGACTTGTAAACTACATAAATAAGTGGATCCCTAATTTGGCCTTGATGACGGAACCAATAAAGGAAATACTGAGAAGAAAATTAGGCAAAAAGGCAAATATCGAAGAATACTGGACTCATAAACAAAATAAAGCATTTACAAAACTGAAAGAGGCATTATCGGGAATACAAAATTTGGGATATTATGATGTCAATGACAAGACACAAGTGATAGCTGACGCAAGCCCGGTAGGACTAGGAGCAGTCCTGGTTCAGATTGATAACAATGGACCTAGAATTATTGCATACGGAAATCGAACGCTTAGCCAATGTGAAAGGAAATATAGTCAAACGGAAAAAGAAGCCCTTGCCCTTGTGTGGGCTATAGAGCATTTCAATACATTTCTCTTTGGCAAAGAATTTGATTTGATAACGGATCACAAGCCGCTTGAATTTATATTCAGTCCGAGATCAAAACCATGCGCTCGTGTTGAGAGGTGGGTTTTGCGTCTTCAAGCATACCGATATAATGTGAAATATAAACCGGGAAGGACCAATATTGCGGACCCATTATCGCGATTGTGCCAGCACTCGGATCATTCAAATGAGATATCACCTGAAGATTACATTCTTCAAATAGTTGAACTATCAAGACCTCGGGCAATTTCAATGCAAGAAATAATTAAAGAATCGGAAACTGATAACGAAATTACAAGAGTAAGAAATGGAATTTTTAATAATCAGTGGGATGAAAGTATAAAATGCTACAAAACATTTTCTGAAGAATTATGCTTTTACGAAAATATTCTATTAAGAGGGAACAAAATAGTCATACCACAGAATCTTAGGAAACAGGTTTTGCATGCAGCTCATGAAGGCCATCCAGGAATTGTGGCCATGAAAGGTCGTTTGCGGTCTAAAGTTTGGTGGCCTAGAATAGACAAAGACGTCGAGGTGATGGTGAAATCATGCAAAAGTTGTACCCTCGTCTCCTTACCAAATCCTCCAGCACCTATGAAACGTAGGGAGCTTCCTTATGAACCCTGGATAGACATCGCGATTGACCTATTAGGTCCATTGCCAAATAACGATTATATTTTAGTGATTATTGACTACTACAGTCGATATAAAGAAGTGAAAATCACCAGGACCATAACAAGTTCACAAATTATTAAAATCCTGAAGGAACTCTTTAGTCGACTGGGCTATCCACAATCAATCACTGCAGATAATGGCCGGCAGTTTGTGAG
This sequence comes from Euphydryas editha, assembly GCA_036937285.1. Classification (NCBI taxonomy): domain Eukaryota; kingdom Metazoa; phylum Arthropoda; class Insecta; order Lepidoptera; family Nymphalidae; genus Euphydryas; species Euphydryas editha. Next base: position 17,868,333 of record JAUPFZ010000011.1, on the reverse strand, counting down.
TGAGGAGTTTAAAACTTTTTGTGAAGATTGCAACATTAAACTTTTTAGTACAGTCCCATATTGGCCGCAAATGAATGGAGAAGTTGAGCGCCAAAATAGAGACATCTTAAAGCGCCTCAGAATAGGTGCAAGTGAAAAAAGAAATATGAGAGAAACATTATATGAGTATCTGATGATGTACAACTCTACTCCTCACTCAGTAACAGGAAAGAGTCCTTCAGAACTTTTCTTTAAAAGAAAGAATAGAGATAAGATTCCGATGCTACAAGATATTGACAAAGAAGATGATTCGGAAGTAAGAGATCGGGATAAGTTGGAAAAAGAAAAAGGAAAAGAATACGGAGATAGGAAAAGAAGAGCAGAGCATCCAGAATTGATAGAAGGCGATAAGGTTTATGTTAAAGAATTGGATAAGACAAACAAACTTGCAAGTACATTTATCCCTACGCCTCATGTAGTCGAAAAAACTACATGTGGTGATGTTACAGTAAGAAATGAAGAAACTGGACAAATACTACGAAGGAACGTGATACATCTAAAGCGAGTAGAAGGAGAATGGAAATCTATTCAAGACGATAATTTAAATGAAGATACAACAAACATTAATAAACGAAACAATCTGATTGAGAATCATTAATTGATAATTAAATATATATATAAAACATAACATTTGAGGTGAAAATAATAATAATAAAATAAAACTTGTTAAAAAGGAAGGGATGTAGTGTTTGTATCTATACAATAGATATAATACACTGTCTCACGTACCACATTGGAAGGGGCAGCTGTCAATGTCGGGTAGTTGAATAACGAACGCGGTACAGAGCGGACGTGCGCCTGCGTTCCAGTGTGGTAGTAGTGAGCCAGTGCCTATCATAAATCCTCATTGAGGGACCGTAGGGTCCTACATTAAGCATACATGGTTTTTATTTTGTGTAATAAACAATTTTCATGTGGTGTACATTTTCTAGAATTAGTTTTCTGCTCAAAAGTTACTTGAAAAATATCACCGTTTTAAAGAAAGTAGGTACCATCTGTGGCAAGTGATGCAACTTTGTACGTTTTAAATTTCATATTAAGATATTGCGAAAATTTTTGTTTATGTTTAGGAAAAAAATAATACATTAGGTAACAAAAAAAAAACAGACGTATTCATATGTATATATTGTATGTATGGGCAAGTGCGGAACATGTGGACACTTTCCAGAATTTGGAATAAAACATTTTTTATATCTGAATTAGATAAGTTTTATTTATTTTTAACATATCACATATCTTAAGAGATAATCAGCCTTTCTTAAACTAAAATTCTAGTCTTAATATCACCTATACTTACAAAAATAATCACTTTTCTTAAAAAACACCACATTTGTCCACAGGTTCAACAGACGATTGTACCTATGGACAGTAAAATTGTACCTGTGGACAGTTCAAGTTAATTTGAAAATAAAAATAAAAAAATAATTATTATACCTATACTTCTAAAAACAACTTCAAACAAACGTAAAAATAATAGAGTATTTTTAATTATATTTATTACGAAAAGCTTCGAACAGTTTTTCAGTAAATTCATCACTATCGTCATGTTGTCCAATACGATGCAGGCCACGCATTCAAAATCTTCACTCTCATCATCAGACTCAAAATTTTATCTGTATGACTTCGAAACACAACAAATGTGATAGCTATGATTGCAAAAACAACATAATATGAGTATTTGGTTTTTGTCTTTGGAATAAGTTTTACACTTCAAACATCTAACAAACGATAACTTCTCTTGTTAAATTATTTTAATCATTTTTTTGCCGGATTTCTCAGTGTTTTCATTCAAAAGTGCTTTGGAAGGACTAGTTTCAGAAAGATTATTAGCTAACAGAGGGTTTGGATGACATTTTGAGCAACTAGCATCGCCTTTGGAGGAACCAGAAAAAGGTTTGATAACAATTGTTTTTTAAGCAGAGTTTTTTTTGTCCATTTTCCGGGCCTACTATTTCCTTCTTTTTGGCTTTTTTTAAATTCTTCTGGGCTTTTATCCACGTTGAACACACTTTCGTAGGCCAGCTTTTTCAAATGGGCGGACGGTTTCGGGTGTTATTTGTAGATCAATAATCCAGCGGGGTGCGAAATCCAGATTGTTCTGGTATCAGCCGATTATCCTTCTGGATAAGCAAGATTGGTTATGTGATAGTCTGAATAATAGGATCTGTAAATAGGTCGTTTCGATCCAAGTCTTCCAGATAGGATAGATTTGGCTGGAAATCTGCTCAACTGGTTGCTGTAATCTAATTTATCTAAATTAACCGTTGGTGTTTCTTAATAAGTTCCGGTGACTTTAATATAAGAAATAACAAATCAAGTAAAACGACTGATCATATTTTGTAAGTAAACATTATAACACTTTTGTACTTGTGGACAGTCCACAGGTACACTCGTATGTTTGTCCACAGGTACAAATTGAGACTTATAAAATAAAACAGATCAAACTTTGATAACAAAACAGACTTAAAGACATGAGATAGCCACCAACTAAACGATAAACAACGCCCATTATACAGCAAACACGATCTATCTGATATCATAAGTATTTTGACGGTAAAACACATTTAAATTAAGCAAAAAAACTTACTTTTTGACGAAAAAAACTTTCATAACCAGCACAATATCAACCATACCGAAAACAAAGATGGTAATACGTCCAAACAGTCAACCATAGACAAAGCTTTACGGTCAGGTTTAAATTAGAATTTTAGGGTTACTAATTTCGACGGAATCGATTGTGTCCACAGGTACAAGCGTCCATAGGTACAGCACTTGCCCCTACATATTGTACATATTGTATATATTGTATTATATTATTTGTATTCATATGTATTGAAACAAATTAAAATGTAATAAATGTTAAAAGATTTTTACCACATTTTATCGTTTTTTTTTAAATGAAATTATGTAGGTAGGTAATACAAAGATGGTAAAATTATAAATTGGTATTATATTAATAGATATAACTAATTATCGTTCCTGTCGTTCAAGAGTTAAAGTTCTAGTAGTTTTACAAGTGATAAACTATTTGATAAAAATGCAAACTAGTCGTTACGTCATTATCTCACATTTAACGATCGCCGGGATGCGTTTATTAAATCACGAGATGGCACTCGTAACGAGTTACTACCTTCCTATCATCGACGGCCACGAAACCGGCGTATTAATATCAAATTGTTCTAACGTATTCACTGTATAATTGTGTGTATACATTATATATTTATGTGAATACGTTGTACATATACTTATTATAATATAACAACAAAGCCGTAAACTTTGTTTGCACGAACTCGGCAGGTGATACTATAAGCCTATACTAATATATAATTATGTTGTTTATTGATCAGTGTTAGAGGCTATAAATCATCAGTCTACGAGCGTGAGAGATGTCTGGTATATATACAAAAATAATATAACTTATTTTAATTAACAGCTTTACGAGTAAGTTTAAGTTATGTCTGTTTATTGGTATATATCTATATCTTTTGCAGCTGATATTAAAATGCTAACAATAAGATAATTTTTTTTACACTTAACGGTAACGTAAAAAAAAAAATTAAATATTAAACGATTTAATTATAAACTTTAATAAAATATTTCCGACAATGACTAGATTGTAATTCATTCAATTCAATTATACGTTGTATAGCTTTTAATTGTTTTAATTTTACATTATTATTTCGCCAATTAAATGTAGATAAGACACAGTGGAGATTGTTAGGTGCGGTCAAGATCAGTACTCATTACGATAACGTGAAATGTACATACATATACTGGCCCGTTGGTACAGTTGGCAGTGAGCCTGCTTTCGGCCAGGGTTGTTGGTTTTGATTCCCGCCCCGAGCCTGGGTGAAATATATATTTGTCTTTATATTTATTATTTATACGTATATTTATTCGAATAAAAAAAATATCAGTCGGCTGTTACCTAAAACACAGGCATTAAGTTGCCTGCCTGAATAGACGACCATGTCTGTATGTGAAAAACAGAAAAATAAAATATAACATTACGAAACATTACGACACGACGACGAAAAGTAATGACATACGTCATTATTGAATAAATTAACGTATAATTGACATCGTTATTTTATAATTTATTCTCTGTGGAATAAATTATTGGTAACTGATAGGGCCATTTAAAACTAAACTATAAGCCAGGATGTATATATCATAATGTAGTTATCGCAATGGCTTACTACTGCCTTCCTATAAACGGCCCTGAAAACAGCGAATTATATTCAAGAATATCATACAGTTAATTATAATGAAATTAATTTTTTTATGACTTAGGTTAGTTGTAATTTAATTATTGTAATGACGTACAACTATTTACATAATTATTGTAAAAGAATATATTCATATATAAAATTAAAATGTTACCAAAGGCATGTGCATGTCTGAAAATAATTTTTTTTAATGCTTTCATTAAAAAAAAAAAAAACAATAATCTGTCTGTATAATGTACTTTATATTGAAAATGGTTACCATTAATTATTGCTTAAAAAATAAAAAATAAAACAAACTTAATCAGCCTTTTCATAAACGTACTATAAGCCCGATATAGTTATAATATCTTTTGCCTCGATCTATCCAATGAAAAAAAAAAAAAAAAAAAAAAAACTACAGAACCAAGGAAATAAAACACATTTTAACTATATCGGGCTTATAGTACCTTTATGAATTAGGTCAAAAGTTTATATAACTTTTTATCATCGCACCGCTCGCCATCGACAGGAAATTCATGCTCACACATTGCAGTCCAAATAGTCCCGTACAGTTCGGTTTCAGAGGAACCTCTTCCCACGGACCATTCAGCTGTAGAATGAACTCCCTGCCGAGGTTTTCGCACAGGGCTACAGTATGGGGTCCTTCAAAAGAGGTGTAAATAGGTTTGTTCATGTGATGCCTCTGGTGTTGTAGGCGTCCATAGGCTACGGTAACCGCTTACCATCAGGCGAGCCGTATGCTTGATTTCCACCGTCGTGGTATAATAAAAAAAAAAAAGAAAAAAAAAACGAAATAAAATAAATGGAAAATTAACGGAAAGTTCGCAATCGTCTGAAACGAATTACATAAAGATGTCATGTCACGTGCATCGTCTTATTGGCATATCTATTTCTAGCGTCGGTTTTGTATTGATTAAGGTATTAGGTACATGATACATCATCTAGTTTATTATAAATGCTTCACGCTAAAATTTAACACTTTCGTTTATTGTGATATGATTCATTAAGTAGGTACTTGGCAATCGTATTTTTCTTATTATTTTCTCATCTTATTATTGATGTTGTGACGACTGCGACGGCTACGACTCAGTAGGTACTCGGCTCCCCCACCAGTGATGTTGTAAAGGCCGCTAGGGTCAACCACTACACACATTAAAAGAAATCTTTTAAGGGCAAAATTTTCAAATATTATCGATTTATCAGAAAGCCTGCACATAACACTGGCTAATGTATGCCTCACGAAACAATAGGTATTGTTCACGCAACATTTTTTTTTTCGTGCACACAACCAATTATAAAGCAATGTACCGTCCCGAACGTTGGAGGTGACGAATGACACGCCACCCGTTCCAAATCCATACATCGGTATTCGGAACCGAATGCTCGTCTGTTAAGTGACAATACTATTTATATACTCGACCAACGTTTACGACCCCTCAACGTTTCACAACTCGACGTATGATGTACGAAAAAAAAAATCTTTTTATACTGGTTCTAGTACACTAATGACCGATGCGTCACTCGGGTTTTTTTTTTTTAATACAATGGTCGAACGATAAATATTTGTTTAACTAATGGATGTATTAACACGGTTATGCTGTTCTGAAGACGAATTAAAGAATTTTCGCTATTAAATAATTTTTATTATATAATGTTTTTTTATTTATTTACATACATATAAAAACAAATATTTACGCACATATTTTATGTTTTGTTTGTGTAACATTATTTTTAAAGTCGTGAGAAAAGGTTGTTTTTACAGTAAACGAGATTAAATATTAATAATTCTATTACTATTAGAAAGTTGCGTTATTCAGAGGTAACATAGGCTCTATAACAGTAGCCAGAAACATAACGTATTTTAATAACCCGTAAAAAGTAAATTCGTAAAGAGTTTACTTTTGACATTCAATACTTTTTTTTTGTTAAATTTTGTATTTGAGCTATTGTGGCCAAAACAATATATATAATATCTTTTTTTTCTGTTTATCCGTTTGTTCGAACGCGCAAATCGAAACCTATTTCGACAAAAAAATATTATTACAGCTTATATAGCTGATCTTACCTTAGGCAATAAAATAGGCATTAAAATATCTCGCTATGATATATCAATAGAGCAGTAAATGTTAAAATTCAGTCAGTCAGTTGGTCAGCTGTGAGCCGATCCAACATTTTTTTTAAAATTAGAAATATAAAAAACGCTTCGTACCCTACGGCAAATATAGGTTATACGAGTATATAAAAATAGTTTCGAACAAAATATTTTTATTAAATATCTTACATAATAAGCGTGCAAAAAATTCAAACGGTTACCCGCATTCGTTGCATACCAATCGTATATTATAAATTCTTCTCGCTAGAGCTACGAAGTGAAACAGGAGAACCGTGTCCTATCGAGAAGAATTCGTCGATTTCCTCGAGAATCCATCAAATCAACCCCACCTTTTGCGAGGAATCGATAAAACAATTCAGAAAGCGATTTTTCATGCGAGTCACTCGCAAGCCTATACGAAAATGCGAACTTAATATCGCGAGCTAAGGTCAAACATTCACAACGTTATATAATATATTACGCGACATCGCGCTATATTTTCCACTTCTTTACTATGTATTTACTCATACACATTGGTACTCAAATTCATATCATAAACCAACAGATAATGCCCATTCGAATAGGGGCTTATCTTTTAGACATCTGATTTTGAATTCAAATCGATATTAAAATATATATAAAAAATAGAATAGAAGCCTTAATTAATTTCACAAGTACGAAATAGCTATTTCAAGACCATTGTTCAAATTGTTTTGTCATCGTAAATCGAAGGTTGTGATTGGTCAATATTGATTTCGTGAGTCGAATTGTTTCAGCTCTCAAGATCTATGCTCTATTATTTTGGCGCCAACTAACGTTCATAATGACTCGGCGATTTTTATAATTCGTACCGACAAAAACATCGCGAATACTTAACGCGCTTTCTGTGTTAATTTGGAATGAATTTGTATAGCAGTACGTTTTTGACGGCCGGCTGGTCGAGTGGTCAGGCAACTGGACACTTTACGCAGCGGTCGCGGGTTCGAATCCCGCCAGGTGCAGATAATTTGTATGACGAATATAGATGTCTGCACCGGGTCATGGATGTGTATTTATGTATATATGTATTTATATCTTAAATTTATTTCCGTTCCTAGTACCTGTAACACAAGTTCTTACGAACTTACCACGGGGCTAGGTTAACGTGGTGTGATTGTAGGTTAATATTTATTTAATATTTATTTAGTGTTCCTATATTGTCGAATAATTTGCTCACACAAAACACGTTCATATCTGCGCTCGAATTAGCATCATTCTGATGACATTCTAAGCTGAGGTGCGAGCCCTAATGTGCGCGCCTATTTTACGGCTGCGTTTCAATCATTACTTAAAAAAAAAAAAAAAATAGTCCCGCTGAGTTTCTTTCGCCAGTTCTTCTCAGGTCAGAGGCTTCTTCTTTCCGAACTGGTGGTAGACTCATGACGTTCAGTAAATAATTGTAATAATTTTATGCTGAATAAAATATTTTGACTTTGACTTTGACTTCAATAAGGTGACTTTCTATAAGCACAGTAGGTCAAACAGCAATTAGACACTAAATAAAAGAAAGCGTTAAAAAAGCCATACGGACTTTTATCGCAGTGTCATAGCTACATATATCTTCGCGCTATTTTTTAAATAATAGCATGGGAGATATGTATTAATATCGGTAGCGTGACAGAGCATGCATCAATCAACTCGCTCAGACGCCTACGCTGGCAATAAAATTCATTGAGTTACAGGGAGATCGAGACCTGACCTATCGTAATACGACGTATCTTAATAATTTAGCAGTATTTTAGTGATATAACAGACATTTTAAATCGTATAGGATTTGTAAAAGTAATTGGGTACACGTAAACATATTACGTACAGTATATGTATTTTCGAAATCATTGGTCCTAATTCCAATAAGTCATTAATTAAATAAAACTAAATTAAATTTACGTTTCCCTAATTTTATATGCTCACTGTGAATTTATCACAGGTTTTAATAAAAAAATGAGTATAATAGAATTTATTCAAATACATCATTTAACAAACGGAATCGCTTTTAGAGAGACTAAACTAAATTTAAAAAATTTATTTTAACTAATGTGTGTGTATGCGTATGTACCTACCGTTGTATAACATAATTGACGCATGTTCGATATTTGGAAATAAAACTATATCAACTATGTATCGATTTCCAGCTTTAATTTAATAGCATATTATTACGATGACAGCTAAATAAATATATATCAATCAATATAACAATCAAATAATAATCTTAATATAGATATTATATGTATATATAAAATAAATCAAAATAATAATCTTTTATTCAATATACGCGAATATGTTATAAAAGCAACAATTTAATATTACAAATTAAAATTAGCAATATCGTTAATTACAGGGTCCGTTGAACTCGACTTAAAAATACTGTTCTCATTAATACGAATACATTTAAACATTTAAATTAAGTTCATTTTGATACAGAAGTAACAACGTTGTGTTTGTCATGCGGGTTCGAATTTATATTTTACATTAAAAAAAAAAAACAAAAAAAAAATTGGTGACTGTTAAAAAAAGGTTAAACGTAGCTTATAATTTGGTTACTTATTCAGTCCTTTAGGTCACGATTATTTTATAGCCCAAGACTTCATCAATAAACAGGCTAGTTCAGGTAGAAGATTTACTGAAATAGTAGTAACTCCGGAGTTTAACACAATTAAACAAACAAATTATTCACTTTATAATAATTAGTATTGTCGTTTTAAGCTACCTTGACACACGGTGCTCTATGTGTGCGTCGATTTTGTAATTTTGTATAGATAAGTAAATGGGTCTGCGTGTCAATAGGTAGAGTCAAGTGCGTTTCTATGCATAAAGATGTATATATTGTATATGTCACTTTTATATTGTTCCAAATTTGAAATAATTACGAAATTCTCTGTATCAAAACATCTAACTTTTTTATTAAATGCACTCGCACAGCAAAGTGATAAGAATACGCGTTGCTCGGAAGACGACTGTTAAGTCAATGTCACACTGATCAAAGTTGCATAATTATTTACAAGTACACGCACACATACAACCACACGTTTATATGACTTGATAAATAAAACAATATTTAATTTAATTGGTAATTAAGTAATTTTTTTTTGTAAACATTTGAATATAATATATAATTATGTTTTATAATTCTTAAATGTTTGTATTTGAGTTAATATGTTTCCGTTAGATACACCTATGCGGTTTTTCTTGTACTTGGACTTGGACTTGCTCGTTGGCGTAGTTGGCAGTGACCTTGCTTTAATTCCGCTCTAGCGTCGTGGGTTCGATTCCCACCCTGAGTGTGGGTGAAATATTTGTATATTATATAATTATGTACTAAAAATACGTATATCTGTCGACTGTTACCTAAAACACAGACATTAATTTGCCTAACTCAGTAGCAGAGGACCGTGTGTCTATGTTTAAATTTATTCATTTACTAGCTGTTCACTCTGGCTGCGCTCGGGGTATGTATTTGTACCTAAACCTTCCTCATGAATCACTCTATATATTGGTGAAAACCACATGAAAATCCGTGCAGTAGTTTTTAAATTTAGTCCTGAACTGAAATGAGTTAGAGTCCTGAACAGACAGACAAATAGACAAACATACAGACACGGCGGAGGACTTCGCTTTATAATAGTAGTGATTATTTACTTCGAAGATTGTATGGAAGATAAATTTGTATACCTTAGAAAATATACAAACTAATAAAATAAGTTCGAAATAAATTTAGGTGACAAAAAGGAAAAAAGGATGTAATTTTATTAATCAGATCTAGCTCATGGATAATTCCATTCATATTAGTACACATAGGTATGTACATATATTATTATTTGTAGTAGTTGTTCGTAGACAACGTATGAGCCGAATTAGATAGATGAGGGAACTGCGGATGCTCTTGTTTGTACTTGATATTGTAATAACGGCACGTTCTAGTTGTGTTCATTCCTGTTCGTTTCGCAGAAACAATTTAATTTATAACTAGCGATTTAATAGTTATTTGAATTTTCGTTGGGTTTTTTTTTTATCTCGACGGATATTAGCTTTCATAATATATATGAAGGTACTTTTATTAATATGTAAAACGGGATACTTTCTATTCTCGTTTGTCATTCAGAGTTCCCAATATTTCGGCACTGTTGCAAGCGTCACACGCACGGATACACTACAAAGGTCAAGTGAAATCTAACTTCTTAATTGGCGTGTTAGTGACCATGATAATTAAAAAAACTATGGCATTTATTAAACTTTTTCGTTAGATTTTTAACTTTTTTTTCATAGATCATAGAATGTTAAATTTCTAATCTAATCTAAAAAATAGATGCGTATAAGAAATCATTTTAATGTTTTAATTAAAAACTGGAGGGAATTACGTTTTGAGTGACCTTTTAGTGGAGTTTATATTAAATAACATGAGATGAAAGCTAAACATGTGTAAAGTTCTTTTAGATATTAATTTAAAAAAAAAAACTGGACTGGATACTAAGAGTGAAAACGAAATAAAGTTTATAAACATTAATATATAAAGTTATACATCACCGATTATTATAATATAAAAGTTACCGAAGACTTCGAAGGGTTGGTATAAGAATCCTTGAAAACATATTTATGAAAAGCCGTGGGCCACATATCGGCCCATCGAATATATCGCGAGATTCGCGATCGGCTCATAAATAACCCATTCGTGTATTTGCGCTTATTCGCGCCCGAAACGATACGGTGTGACCATGATTCATCGAGTTATAATTCAGAAGCGGAAAATTACGTACGGGGCACGAAAAGTTGTGTTATTGCCGATATTAAAGCTGAACAGGGGCACGGGTGAAGGAAATAGTGAATTATCGTCCCCCCTCCCCCCACGCGTTGCCCCGGGGTGTGGGGTAAGGTGACAATGTACGAGGAAAATTCCCGGAAACAAAAGTGCGAATAGTAATGAAATTAATCTCTGTTACGAATGACGTTTATTGTTTTACTCCTTCTCCTCGCCTTTCCTTGTTTTTGAAGTCATGTTCCTAATGGAATATGAAAGTAAGATTCGGTACGCGAGATGAATTATTACGGAAAGCTTTTCGTATCGTATTCGAAGCGAATTGGGTGATTTGTTACGAAACGGAGCGGATATTATGTGAACCGTTCTTCATGTATGTTCATCATTAAAAGACAATGTGCGTATTTTTTGTTCAATATAATCTTACACTATTACAAATGCGAAAGTTTGGATGGATGGATATTTGTTAATCAATCAAAATAGACTCGCTTAACGAATTTGGATGAAAAGGATAGAAATAGTTTGTGTGTATGTATGTGTGTGTGTGTGTGTCTTGAATAGCACATGGCTACTTTTTATCCTGAAAATATTATGTAAAATGCTCGTGGGATTGATTACCATGGGAACGAAGCGACGTTTAAAAGCTAGTGTTTATATAACATTTTACTATTCTTAAATGTAATTTAACATAAATATATAGTCGTATATCTAAGGAATCATAAAATTTTACGTCCCGTCAATTCAATAACAGTTTTACGAGCGTCGAAGTATATTCGCGTATAAAATACCGTGTAATCACGCATAGAGCGAATTTCCGGTACAAATGAATCGAAATCAACGTCCCGAGAGCTTCCGTCGCGCCGCCAGTATCAAAGATCAAATATTTATATGTGTTAATTTTTTCTATATGATTGTACGTTTCGTGGGATTTGTCCGGTGAATGCGAATTTCATGTATGTCGTACGGTAGATATGTTTCACGTTATGTGATATATATATTAAACGTTAGTTTTGAACTTATAGAATAACGTAACAAGAATTTTTAACAACAATTTTTTAACTCGTAATTGTATGAACAAAAAAAAAAAAAATTATTCAATAAGTATAATTATGTGTTTGAACTTTCCACTAATTTATTATAGTTTTAAAAATATATTTATTTTTATAAGATACACATACATCAGCCGTCATCATCTCTGGGGGTTTGCAAATAGTTGCCAGGCTTAGCAGGTGGGTTTAGAGCGGTTGCAAAGACTCCGACCGCTCTCCAAAGCCCAACGCACCAGGTCACGGAGGAGACTGCGGATATGTCATCATGACCTACCGCAATTTCCCCCGTTCGCCGGTCCTTGGTGCAGCGGAGATAGAGCGCTCACGGTGCCCGCAAGCGCCCAATGTACGAAGGCGGCCCGCGTAGGCGAGCCAACCAGCCAGCGATCCCGTGGCGCCCTAGTACGACGATGAGGGCACCGCTGTGTTTTGGTGGGTATTCTGACTTCGCAGTCAGCGAGTCCCACATACCCGTCGCCTTCGGGTGGCGGTATGCGTAAACGCATTTCACAGCGTCAAAAAAAAAAAAAAAAGGCTTAGAAGGTGGGCTGGCGAGCGCAGAGTGAAGTGGCAGGTTATGGTGACGATGCTACTCATTATTATTCTGGTTAGTGTACAGTTATTCGTACCACTATGACCTTAGTCGCAACACCTTATATGACACATCGACAAGCGATCGGGACTTCTCTTCTCTGCCCGTCACCATTCGGCTAATTTATGATAAAATCGTAAAATATAAAACAAAATTTATTTCACAACACGACATTTTTTTGTGGACATCATTAGTTGAAGGATACTCGTATTTGAGAAAATTAACGACAAGGTCGCATTACGTAATTTCGAACCGAAGCGTTAATTTGTTAACAAAGCAATACACTGAAGGATTTGTTCCTAACGTTACCGTATTTAGTGCGACATTTCGGTAATGAATGCCGAATTCGTGGTATTGTCAATTGTTGACATTATAATTCTAAGCCGTTCATTTATTTTATTTGTTTTAGGTCAGGTATCTTATTATGGCAGTGCCATTGTTAAAAATATTATAAATAAAAACGAGAGGAATATTTAAAACTCATGCCGTTAAGAAATTGTTATTGGCGCGTTTTAATTTTATATTCGAAATAAGATAATGTTGTGTTTTATGTCTTACATATTTTTAGTTACAATACATGTGCATTTTCAGCAGTGTGTGTTTTGGTTTGTTCAACAATAAGAGAAAATAAATACTGAAAATTAAAAGGCGACGTTTTGATTGCAGTTCCAGATTTTTGTACCCACATTTTAAGTCTTTACGTAATAATTGACGACTGGTTATTAGACTTAAAACTGGACTCAGTTTTGCCAAAAAGTTTGTGAGTAAACTTGATGCTAATAATTATTAGTGATTATAATCACTGCACTACTGTTCATAACAGAGGAGCAGTAAACAAAAAATCATGTATTCTGATAAGTATCGAAACTCAAAGAATAGGCGGTATCTACGTCTTATCAGACAACGAAAATAATTCAATTTTTCGAAATAGCTTTGTAGAATAAAAAATTAACTATAATTATTCTCTCTTCCACCAGCCTTATTCCCATTTTTGATTAAGGTCGGCTTTCCTAATCATTTTTTTCCAGAGATGGCAAATCTGAGTCATCTTTGGGTCAATGTTGTACTTGTAAATATTGAGTTCGTTTTCTATGGTCCTTATCCATGTGAGTTGGGATCTCCCACGTCATTTCGGCGCTGGTTCAAGTTCGAGGACTTTTCTGGTTATATGGTCCGCTGGTCTCCTCATGACATAGCCATACCATCGCAGCCATGTTTCTGCTAGCTTATCTTGAATAGGTCTAGCTTTATAAGTTTCTCTTATGTATATCATTACATATTAACTATTATTTTATTTATTAGGCACCTTGTTTAGCAGTGTGACTTCCCGGACCACTAGAGCATCCTCATTTCTGTGAGTTTGTCGGCTTGTTTCTCTTTAATGGGCCAGCATTTCTCACCATATGTCATCGCTAGTCTTGCATCAATTTTTTTTTAAAGTTATTGCTTTTTAAAATTTCATATTCACTTAAACTATTGAACTAAACTGAATTAGCCTGTAAACATCCCACTGATGAGTAAAAAGTTTCTCCATATATAGGGAGGGGTTGGGAGCTCAATCCAACATTCTGCTCCACTGCCGGTTGGGGGATAATTTCCCTAACATGAGTAACGATCGTTATCAGGTGTCCGCGATAAAAAAATGGAACCGACGGCTTTCCGTGCTCTGCGAGGCACATCGGGGAGACCAATAAGGCAGACTAGAAACAAATATTTGCACAAATAATAATATCTGACCCGAGCGGAGGAGTTCAACCTGCGACCGCCGACGTTGAGACGACTACTTGCACCACTACACCAGAACGGTTGTAACGGCACGGAAAGTATTTTTAAGACGTAAAACGGGATAGTGACCACGTTTATTGTTTGTTGATCATTTTGAGTTTCCGATATGTCGGAACTATTGCACAGGTAATCCTGTACAGTATATCTGTGAATATGACACTGTGTAATATCATGTGGTGTAGATGATATATTCAATGCGTCGAGCATAAAAAATAGAATTCTGTTAAAAATTAAGACGAAAAAAAAAACAGAAAAGGTATTTTTGTTTTGTTATAAGTTATAATATAAAAAAAATGTGAATTTACAAGGTAATTATTTAAATATTATATATACATCTCAAACATGTAAATAAGCAGCAAAATGTCACATTATCACATGTGTGTATTAAATAGCGTAATACGTTCGAGCGTGTTCGGCTCATTTGCGAGATTATGATAGTTAGCCTAGCGCTGAAGGTCTGATGTGTCTAATGTTGTTTACGTAAAGCTTATGTACATACCTCGTTCACTAAGAGTATATACATATATAGTCGACGATAATATTAAAGACCACCGTTCTGGTGTAGTGGTGCGAATACTATATAGTAGCAGGTTCGATCCCGCTCAGGGCAGATGTTTGTATTATTAAAAGTGCAAATATTTGTTCATGATCTGAGTTTTTGTGGGTCTCCCCATCGTGCCTCGGAGAGCACGTAAAGCCGTTACATCCGGTTGTTATTAAAGTCATCTGATAGCGATCGTTACTCATGGTGGGGAAAAATATTCGCTAACCCGTAGTGGAGCAGCGTGGTGGATTAGGCTCCAACCCTTGTCCAATAGAGGAGAATTTTGCCCAGTGCTGGGATGCTTACAGGCTGATTCAGTTCAGTTCAGTAATGTCAAAGAATATAGTATTATATGTATAATGAGTTTTTGAGAGCAATGAGTCTTAAAAAGAGATTTGGACATTAGAAGAAGTAATGGATCAAAAGATTATTTAAATAATAATATTATAAAAAAAAAAGAAAAATCCGACTGCAGCTAAAATGAACTGAACAATATTAATTTTAAGTATGTATATTATATAATATATTACTTAATTGTAAATTACATTTGAATATTAAAGTTGTATATACATATATATATCCCTTCCTAACTCTCCTTTTGAATTTAAAATTATGTATCTCTCTCTAGTACCATAAATCTAGATAGATACTGATATTCCTTACTATATTTGACTTTATAATTTTTTGGTATCGGATTTTTTTAAAACGTGGATGACTTTTGTTTAATAAATAGTAAGACTTTTATTGATTAGAATCATATTATATCAATTTATAATATTTTATCGGTTCTCATTAGTTGTATTAAATATTTATTTTTTGAAAATGAACCATTATTATATAAAGCAAAACAAGACGTTCGAATAAGAAATAAAAGAACGTGATTACTTTTTTATTTAAATTAGCACACCGATCCGATATGGCAAAAGTAAAAATAATGTCGAGTGAAAAAAAAAAAACAAACGAAGCGCGAACATAGCTGAGCAGATAATATTAATGTATTAGTACTTTTTTTGAGTTATCTTGTAAAACTAATAATTTCATGAAATAGGTATTAAATATACATCCATATTAAATGTTAGTTTATATGTATGTACTATATTAAATAAAATTATTACTATATTAAATCTAAGGCTAAATTTTAAAATAATAAACCTTTAAATTATTCAAACTAATTAAATATTAAAAATATTCAAAAACAATAAAAATACTTTTAAAAGAAACACATTTAAAAATCGTGAGCGAGTTAGCAATAGAGCATAAAATATATTCTAGCTAATCAAATTACGATCTGATAGCCATAAACAATTCGAACGTACATCGAAGACAAAGGTGGAACCGACCATGAAGTTTCTATTGAGATCCAATTATAGACAAGTGAAGCTAGTGATGCGACTTATTTGTAGTGTTGCGCGTTATGTGACGATGAAATTGAATGCGCTGTAATGGAAGGCGTCTATAACGAGATAGCCTATAGACGTGGAATGTGTCTATGGCGTAATAGTCTAAAGACTACGGCTATTAATTCAGCTTTTAGTGTATATTATAACAGTTTGGAAAACTGAATTCAGGTTAATTATAAAGAAAAAATTTATAATTAATATATTTTTAATATTAATTATTAACATTATAACAATCAAAATAGAAAAATAGATATCATTGAATGACACGTTAGTACGCTCATTGCAGTTTGTCACTTAATAAATTCTATGTTTATAATTTTATATTCAACTTAAATATATTTAGTTGCAATCAACTTTTCACGTTATTAAAGTCTTATAGGTATTATGAGTATAAACATTTTCTTCTAAAAAATAAAATATCTAAAAAAATTATAGGCATAATATTATTTTTCAAGTATCAAACCGAGTTAGTGTTAGGTAAAGCAGTGTTTTAGGGTTACCACACTAAGGTTTTTTTAATTTCCTGCGTGTTTCAGATTTTATGTGTCGGGCTATACGTGAAAGTGTTCTCATTATCAACCTATCGATTTATTTGAAAGTATGAAAATATTTGCGAATAGTCAATAATAATACAATTTTATAAATTACTTTGTTCTATTAGGGTCTTTTTTATTTCTTTTTTTTTTGGGGATTTTTATACAAAAGTACATGCCAATCCCATAAATTCTATTAGGGTTGATAAAATGAAAATCTAAAATACTCGTCAAATAAATTATACATAATTATTCTATGGAATAAGATAATATAAACACATATTAGTTATTGATATCATCAGAATAATTGTTGGCTAGACACATCAACTTCATTTTGAGTTATCTGTAAATAAATGTTACAAAAATTGAGTAACTAAGTATTTTTTTTTATATTTATGCTGTTATCAGCAGCATACAGATAATTATCTGTGGATCACACCATCTGACTGTCGCACCAGCGGTCGCTGCTATACAGATTTTTGTCGTGGTCTGACCCCTGACACAGGATTTTTATCCCATTGGGGATCGTTGAATTTTAACAGTTTTTATTTTGATTTTAAATGAAATTATCGTATAATTTTGGATCCTCATTTTCAAAATAGCTTTTCGAGTTTTGGAGAATATACATAATAAACATGATAAACAAAAAGATGAAAGGCGTGCTCTGTTGAAATAACCTCAAATAGGCTCTCATTAAGCGTCTTGTGCGTTCTCATGTCATCTTAGAGGTTTTTCATAAAGATATCAAGCAAAGAGACGATTCGAAGGAGTATCGTGTTTAATGAATGTTTTATTAATATCAAAAACTCCGTAGAATTCCACTTAAAGTTTTTTTTAATTTATTTATTAAATTAATTAGCAAAACCATTTCCCTTTTAATACGCATTAATTGTTAGAATTGTAAATGTTATTATGTTGTTTTATAAAAATTGCAAAAAAAAATTGAATAAAAAATATTTGTGTCTGTAAAGTCAACACTAAGAAGGTATTTAAAAAAAAATTAACACTAAAGGGATGAAATAGGGGTTGCAAGCTTGTATGGAAAAATCTTTAAATTAGCAACGATTTTGATAAAACTTGTGATTCTTAAAAATATTTCATTTAATACGTGTTTCATGGTTTATTGGAATTTACCCCCTACGGGTGCAAAATAGGAGTTGAAAGTTATAGAATATTTAAAATCTGCTCTAGTTTCTATTAAATTTATTATCTGAGCTCCTAAATATAAATAACAGAACAAATGTTTTCCAGTTTTTTGACGCGTTGGACAAAAATTTGGCTTGGAGGCACTAAAGTCACTCATGGCTTAAAAGTCGTGAGGATGAACATAGCCTACTTTTGGTCGTGATAACCGACATCCACGCGGTCGAAGTCACAGATTTATAAGACGTTATTACGTAAAAAAAGTTTTTCGTTTTACTGATATATTTCTATTGTAAGTTGGCTTCGGTTTGTCTTTAAATAGTAAAAATGACTGTTACACAGACATTTCCTGTAGCCCTAAATATATTACCTACAATTTACTAACAAAGGTCATAAGTACATACATACTACTAATTACAAGAACTAGTAGCACAGTGAGCTGAATCGTTACAAAATTTTCAATGTAGCTATGACACTATCATCTGTATTACATTGACAATAGAAATGATTTTTGCATAATGGCATCTATGTCTAGGACCCTAACGGTTGGGCACGTAATGTTGACCGTTTCTGATAAGCAATTTTAACCTTTACTCGTATGGCGCTAAAGGTTAATACTGTTTGAATTTGTAGTAGGATGGTAGGTAAAATTATCGTCGGTCACGTTAGCTCCTGTACGATGCTAAATGTATTGTGCTGCGTTGCGCCAATTAAGTTAGCGAGTTTTCTCTAGATCTTGTTAATAATAAAGGAGTATGTCAACTTTTTATTGTTAGTGTATTTCTTATGTGAAAGCATTTCATTTAGTTGGGGTTTAATACAGAGATGATGCAGTGGGACCTTTAACTTTTTGTTTATAATATTTATGATCTGTATCCTTAAAAAGTCTGAAATGTGCTAAATTCGGTACTGAGGTTCCGAAATAATATGATGATTTTATTTTAAATAAAAAAAATAAACGCACACTCAACGGTTCTCAGTAGGATGAGAATCTTGTGTCGGTCTGGAAAAATGGAAACACAGGCAACACAACAACAATAATCCTTTTTTTTTTTGATGGATCGGAACCGACAACTGCTAACGCAGCAGTGCTGTAGGTACTTGTAGGTATAATGCTCGTATATATATATATATATATATATATATATATATATATATATATATATATATATATATATATATAATTGAAAAATTAATAGAAAGGGAACACTCATTTAATTTTTCCCAAAAATTATTATTATTGTTATGTCCTATGACCATGATCAGACCGCCTTTGCACTCTATACTCTCTGTAGATAATAAAATAAATTTTATACGGACTTGAATATTAAAAAAAAAGTTTTATTTTTAATAAAAATCAATTGTCACTTTACTGGACTGTTATTATAATATTAAGCAAATTATTTATCGACAGATACGTGGTTCAATGGAATGAATATACGGATTTAAAAAATATATATTTTTGGGTAAAATACGAATAAATAAATAAAAAACAAAAAAAAAAACAAAGTATACTAAAGCCTGGAACGCAAACATATTTAGTCCATTGCTATCTATTTTATCTAGACCCGCTGTACTACGGAATGAATTTGTAAGACCTTATATTACTTGTGTAGGTCTAGTTTTTACGTGTTTTCTTTTGTGTTTAAAAGGAATAACCGTAAAGTTTGCTCTACGGTGGATTTAGGTTTATACATACACATATACATATCACAGAACCTTTTAGGCTTATTTTGCTTCCCCAAGTGTGGATAAACATTGAATAATAAAGAGATTTACGTGAAAATTTTATTAGTAACTCTAAGCTAGGTGTATATAGTTCTTTTGCTTATTTATATTTTTTGTCACCCGCATTGATTATGTAAGTAAGTCATTTAAAATACAGACTAGATGATGAGATGAATATTAAACACTTTTAAATTTCGACAAAAAATTCGTTGCAAGACCTGTATTTAAGATCGTGTTGACAACAGATTTTGACAATAAA
This sequence comes from Euphydryas editha, assembly GCA_036937285.1. Taxonomy (NCBI): domain Eukaryota; kingdom Metazoa; phylum Arthropoda; class Insecta; order Lepidoptera; family Nymphalidae; genus Euphydryas; species Euphydryas editha. The sequence goes on along the minus strand of JAUPFZ010000011.1, from coordinate 17,848,151 downwards.
CATTTGTGTATAAAATATGTCATTGTACATATGTGTGTGTGCCGTAGTGTGTTTGTAGTGTTTTTCTTTAATGAATTTAATGCATTTTTAACCATTATTATAAAAAATATTCGCATTCTGCACTTCTTCTCCATATAAACTTTAACTGTGAAAAATTTCATACTCATCCGTCCGCGTAATTTTCTTAAAACAGGGTAAAAAGTTTCTGCTTCACGTATTAATATATAGATAATGTTAAATAATAAAAAACATATTCCAAATACAAATAAAAGGATCGAAACGAACGTTACGGTACGTGGAAATGACTCGTTAAAAACATGACATAACAAAGAACCTACACGGAGATAAAAAGATGTGAGAAATGTAAGCTATAAAGAACCCACCGCACTAGTAAATCGTATCGTGAATGTGACAGTTTTAATTATTTTCTTTACTTAATGGTTTATATAAATTTATATAAATGACTAGCAAACCCTGCGAACTCCGTTTCGCAACCAGATGGCTACGTTTTTTGTAACATATCGTTTGGGGATTAAAAGATGAAGTAGTACATGCTATGTATCAGAGATGGCGCTGTATGTGAAAAACGATTTTCCCTGTTTTCCTGCTTTTCTGTTGAAAATTTTCCTGAGTTTTGTTTGCTATAAACCTTACGGAGCCCGAGACCTTTCCAACGAATGCAAAACCGTGGAAATCGTTTCGTGCGTTCTGGAATTATAGCGTCAGGAAGGAAAACCCGACTTATTTTTATATATAAGATAACAATGCTGTAACGATAACCTAAAATATTTGACTAGATGCTGCAACGTTCGTCTGATACCTGCAAATATCTACAACTTAGCTAACTTCTTCCTAAATTACGATACATAAATTTGGGGTTATTGGTTTTGGCCTTAATGAATATTTTATGACAGGATAGTGACTAGGATTTGATGATGGAGCAGAAAGAGTAATTAGGATAGTTGAATAAGGAATTTCTTGGAAGAGCTAAGTTATTTTTGTCGTACAATTATCATGTATCATGTAAAGAAAGAATATGATATTAAATGTTACATACGTTTATATGATAAACAGAATATAGTATTTACGACAAAAATAAATGTAATTTATATGTGTGATTGTCATCACCGAGTTTCAATTATCGGTGCCAACAAGTCAAGCGTTGTAAAAATGACAAAAATAAAGAAACGTAAAATCAAAATTCAAAAAGAGCCTTTTAAACGGGACGAAACAAATATTTTATTAGCCTTTTATGTTGATGGTTACTAATAATATTTTTTACAAATTCATTGTTACTTTGATAATTATTTTTTCAATTGTATTACGCGTGAACCAGCGGTATTGTCACAAAAAATACACCATCGTCACGCGCTTATTGTAAATCCATTATAGGACAGGTTAATAAAACCCGCCACAAAGAAACGCAAATATAATAACCGTGATGATATTAAAAAAACGTAAAAAAAAAATTAAATAAAAAATAAAAACCAACATTGAAATACCGTACAAAATATTTGATCACGTAGGTATTCAATTTCGTCAATAACAACAAACGTAATGTAATCATACGGAGTATGTACGAGCGTGATGAAAGCCACTATTTTATTAAAACCAATCTTTTTAAATGCGTTTGTCACATTGTGGAAAAATATACCGGTGAAATTTGAACCCTATCATCGTCGGAAAATAGATGAAAATGTTATATTAATGAGTTTTTAGGCTGTCGATACACTTGTATAGAAATTTTGTATAATTATAAAAAACAAACGTCCTAAGGTTGTCTGGTGGAGAATGCATTATTTCGTGCAATTAAGAATATGTAAATTTTTAAATACCAGTAGTGTTAGAATCCTTTGTCGGGTGTCCAAAAGCACCGGCCACAAATACAAACACTTAAAATAATGCCGTTTTTCTTGTATTTTTTTAAAACAAAACACTTCTATTATAAGACCACCATATTAACGATGCCATTCGATCTGACGCATTTAATTTATCATTTTTATATTTGTAGCGTAGTACGAGATTCTAATGTTACAGAGGACAAAGTTCGTACGCTTAGGTACACACACTACATAAGTTTTAACACTTTTTTTTAGGTTTTAAAATCATATAAAATACTGTACGGCATCAATTACAACTCTAGGATAGTTATTGTCCAAATTAATTCAATTTATAAATAAAAATATATTAAAAAGGAAAATTTCTAAAACAATATTTTAGTATCAGATAAATCTTAAAGTGGACTCGATAGTAATAAAAACAGAAATATCTAATTTGGAACCGATACTTGTAGATGAAGAGACATAAAGTCGACGAGTATGCGGTATTCCTTATCCAACAAATGACAAAGAAGTTAAAGATGAAAACGGCATAAACTTTTCAGATGCCACTCGCGCCTCTACCGTCGCAGTTATGTCACGCTGCTCGTAAATATTTAAGAACGGAAAATACAACCTTATATCGCGGAAGCTCAATAAGTTCACAGAATCGTATTCAATGTAAAAGATTCAACTTAACGTACAATGATAATAGGTTAGAGTTAGATTTTCTTGAACGTAACTAACACAACACTTTACGAACGTAACTCTGTATTCTTTGTGAATTTTGAAATAAAAGCCTATGTGTTATTCTAGATAGGTCCGTTCGTCCTTTCTGCCGTTTATTGAGTAGGAAATATCGATCCAAACTTTATCAGTTTAAACTTCACTGGTAGTAAGATTATGTCATTGGTTGTTAAAATATTTACTTTTCGATTTAAAAACTATGTTTTATTTTCATTTGTTAAATATGAACAATTTTTTATAAAATTTTACGTTATTTATTTACTACTATATTGATAATTAACAAATCAAATCGAAATCTGCATTAGGCGTTGGTAGGCATTTGCGAATCTGAATCATCATAAAATGCAATGATTATGTTAGTTTAAAATGAATTACCGTTACGGAATGTTGATAAAACATTATCACGTAATCAAGACTTTTTAAAATCATTGCCTTATAATTAAAATAATATTAACGACATTACACAACTGACAAATTACAAAAAAAGGATGATTGTGTGAAATCAGTTTAAAAGGATAATTTTCTTCCTGGTTACATTATACTACTATTAGTACTATAAAATAATTACATATTAGGGAATGTATATTCAGTTTTAGGCCTAGTACTGATAAAACAGATAATATATAACTTGGAATATGTAAAAACCTATTAATAATGACTAAAAAAAAATAGGTATATATATAACAAGGAATTTATATACAAACTGGAATGCTCACGTGCACTCAAAAAAACGTTCCTTAACCCGGGATTGCATCTCTTTCTACCATAGATTCAAGCCAAAACTCGTAAGAAAGAGACAAAACACCAGTTTTCAACGAAATGCTCGGAACAATTTTTCACTTTACATGTTGGTAAGAAATGTCAACCTTATGTCGTTTATTTCAAGGTGCATATTTGAATATACAAGTTTACTAAGTGAGCGTTCTAGTTATGATATAAATTCTTTGATATATAATAATAAAAAGTTTTAATCTAGAAATCAAAGTACGTATAGAGGTTGTATATATTATCTGAAATATCGATATTATATCAGACGGCAATCGGTATGAACCTGTATGTGGATATCTGTGCCGCTGTTACGCTGATCCTATCCCGCCGATTCGATAACTTGCGGGATTACGATCTGGCAAAAATCTTGCTCTAGTGAATTTGTTTCGATAAAATATATCGATTTTTACGATTCTGCTCGGTTTGAAAACGTAATTGAAAAACGAATACCACGCATTACGTTTATATCGATACGATAGTGTTGGAAAATATTATGTATTTTTAAGCTTTAAAAATCGTTTTCGGAAATAAAATAACGCGTTTTTGATGTCCGTTCTGATAATGGTTATGAAAATAACTCCAACGATTCGATCATGCGCGATTTTGAATTTTTATATCCAGTCTAGAGCCAAATATTTACATTTTTCTTTGTAGACTTAGGTATCAAACGAGTCTAACGTGGTTTAATTATATCTTTCTACAAATATAAATGTGAAAAACTGTGTTTAGATGTTCGTTATTCAATCACGGCATAACGGCTGAATGGATCTGGAAGGAGTTTGGCACAATGATAGGCTAGTCTGGATTAACAAAAGGCTATTTTCTATTCCTGATAAATTTACTATTCTACGGGATGGCATAATAATTTTATTCTACAGGAACCATAAATTTAGAAACATTACAATTTCATTAAACGAAATCGCGGGATATAGTTAGTATTACAGATATTTGATAGAAGGATACAGTTGAGCTGAGCGGAATTTGGCGGGCTTCGCCTAATCTTCACAGATACAGAATATGGGACTAATACACAAATTTAAAGTCACTCAGGTCCGATTTCACCAACGTCGTATAAATCTTATTCCCGGAATAAGTTGTCAATTAGTCGCGAGTAAGCCCATTTTACGTTTCACCAACATTTAACCTAGGGATAAATTCTCTATACTAGAGTAAAATCTTATACCGCCGATTTCGGCCGAGTAAACCTTTATTCGTAGATTAGTAGTGTCATTGTCTCTGTCACTGTGTATAGCATTGACTATAAACTTAAAAATGGCACGTCGTTTGATTGCATTATTAAACGAAACCGATAGTGATGACGATGATATTTACTTACCTCGCCCTCGCCTAATAATTTATGTTAAATATATCCATTAAAATATTTCATATTTATTGCATTCCATGATTACAATGTTACAATAAATGGTACTCAATTATTATTACTTAACACATTCATCACTGTCATTATGTAGAGCACAGCAAATATTAGGAGAGAGGAGGATGCAACCCCTTTGTCGTCATTCTAAACCATATTCTTAAAGGGATTTTTTTTTTAGTTTTAGGTACATTTCAATTCTATATAAGTACAGTAATATTGTGGTTTCTCTGATGCCTTCCAATTCGCAGATCACTTTCGCTTTTCATTTGCCATTGTTTATAAATAACGATTTGTATAAAACAATATTATAGATTTGTTTATAACGAATAAACAAGTTCAAAACAACAAAACCAAACTAAAAAGCGCACACAGAATTACTGTCAACTCAACTGTCAAGTTAACGTATTATCCGAACAAATAAAAGAATACGCAGCGCTATTGCGCAAGTATACGTCAAACTTTTACTTGGGTGCATTACGCATTCATTCAATCTTTCGGTCAACTTCACAGAGTAACTATGCGAGAGTAAGATATCTATAGACTAACGTGATGAAACAAAATTGAAGTTAATCATCGAATAAATCGACAGAGTAAAGTTATACTGGGATAGCTACTCTAGTGTAAATTCGGTGTTGGTGAAATCGGCCCTCCGAGTTCTATGGAACGGGCTAAGCTTGGAGTTTCTCTCAAAAATAAAATCAGTAATTAGATTATCTGCGAGAGAAATAAAGTAACCGACATAGCCCGTAGATTCAGCAAGTTGAAGTGGTAGTAGGTTGGTGATTGCCCACCATCCGCCGAAACAGCCTACCGTGAAGGTGCGATGTCTAAGTGCACGGTGCCTCGTACAGGAGAGAGTGCCCGAAGGAGCTGCCTTCGGGCCATGGAGAAACGTACGCGATAAACGTGGTCCGCCTTGTAAGGGTGGGTGAGGGCGGTTTTTGGGATGATTTAGTTGTCATAAATTGGATCCCATTGGAAAAGATGGTTAACATAAATTTCAATAGACATTACGTTATTATCCACGCTATGTATAATAATTTTTTTAAGTGATTACTTATCGCTTGTTATTATTAGTCAAATAGTTTGTTGAAAGTTGAATTTCAAGGTAAAATTTTCGCCTTAGGCCGTCCCTGTTTTAGGAAATGCTCATTGAAGGCAAACTGATAGTGATGAAAATATTTTCCATTTCGCATGTTCGAAACAATGTTAACTTCAAGAAGTAGTTGTACATCACGCTCACGTTCTGTTTGTAATCGCGATATCATGTTCGCGTAAGTTGTTCGCTGAAATCCGCCGAGAGAGCTATTTCCCTCTGTCAAAGGAAACATCGCATTCATTGGAAATTCAACCGTGCCCTAGTTCAGAATTCGGTACGATCGGTTGAAGCCCTAACGGCTCGTTATTAGTAACGTTAGGGATGTCTTTAGGGACTCGCACTCGTCTCTACCAGACATTCGCGTCGACGAGTGGCTTTTGTTTAAAACTCGATTAAAACTTGAGTCGCGGGAAAAGCGTCCCGGCTAGGAGGTAGTTAGTGAGTTTCAGAATAAGGACATAGATCAAACGGTAAAGTGGATTTCGGGACGTTTGCGATACGAGAGGCGGTTTAACTTGTGTTCGGTCGGATTTATGCTTCCGAGGCAATCCCGCGCGTTGCACCGGGAATAACTTTATTACGTCACGGCGATATTTTACCGGCGGACGAGTTGGGACCTATAAATTTGTTTGAAATATAGAAGGTAATGTTTTATGATAGCGAGGGCTTTGTATTGTTGGTGGTACGATTGTCGTTTCGCATTTCGGAACGGATGGCGAAATGTTCATAAAATTACAACAATTATTACGCCTCGTAATATTAAAACGCAAATTCTCGAAATTATTCTAGCTTTGCTTTAGAATAAATTCTTGTGAATGTAATTCAGTCTCCTTTGTATAATTAATGTGACTATAAATTCCAGTAATTACACTTTCAAATTTAATAAAACAAATTTTCATACCTACAGAGTCAATAGGCATAATAAATACAATTTTCTCTATAAATACAATTTAGTCGAGCATTATTCATAATATTTTATTATATGTTAACTACTTCGCTACAAAAAGGAATTGATTATCCGTTGACGATTTAGTCGTTTCCGAGACAGTTATTCAGAGTGACAGACAGTCGGGCAGATATCCAAATCAGAATACTGGGGCATCACTTTAAGAGCTTTTGCTATAGCGGCTTCGAATTGCTTTTGTTTTAAAAAAATATATACAGATAACACAACCGATGAATTTAGTTCTTCTAGTTAATGATATATATCGTAAACTAGCAGACAGTTGTTTTAATTATAGTTAAAAGGTAACCTGGATCATTTTTATAAGGTTTAAGTTATCGATATTTATATGTTAATGAGTATGTTTTTTTTTGTTTTTTTTTTTTTATATAATCGATCAAAAAGTATTAATTATGTTACAAAACATTGTGTAATGATTAGAAGGAGCGGAGAAGCGACGATAAGGAGAATAGGTAAAACCGCGATATCTAGTACCCATGTACGAAGGAAATAAATTAACACATTAAACGTATTTTGTCATCTTACATGAACTGAAACAGGCTGTAAACGTCCAACAACTGGTCAAAGGTTCCTTCTCCATATAGGAGAAGGGTTTGAGCTTAATCCATCACGCTGCTCCTCTGCGGGTTGGTGGATAATGTTACGATAACAATCGGTATCGACGGCTTTACGTGCTCTCCGAGTTACGGTGGGTAGAGCCACAAGGGTATACATACATCCAGACCGGAAAAAAATATTTGTATAAATACTTACAAACATCTGCTCTGAACGTTAATCGAACCTGGAACCTCCGGAATTAAGGTGACTAGTCGCACTATACCAGAAAGGTTCTCATATACAAAAAAAAAAAAAAAAAAAAAAAAAGAAATTCATTACGTGATCCAGTTTTCCATAATATGACGTAAATATTTAATATCTGTTATTATAAAACGATTAATAATGTATTTGTTATCTGGTCTAATGGAGTTTAAAATATTTCCATTATAGAACGCATTTATGAGTGTAGTGTTGTTTTATATTCTGTATTATCTTTCAGATTTAATTGGGTTTTTTAAATACTAAAAAAATATATTACACTTACTTTTTGCTCCGTTATTAAAATTTCGCAAGCTTAGTAAAGGAGGTTTTCAGAAACAAACAACTTACTGTAAAAACATTGTTCTTATAATCTATTAATATCGTAAAAAATATAAAGAAAATTGGCAAAGATAATACGAATAAGTAACAAACACGGCTACATTTTAAAATGTTTATTAAAGTTGGCATAAACTCAATCTGTGAACTAAGTTAAAAAATATTGCGAATAGCTTCATACCGACCGATCGTAGGTAGTTTATTAGTAATAGGGTTGTCGAACCAAGGATTTTCGTAATATAAATTTATTTTATTTCTTAAAATTACATTTTTTTTTCACTGATACTATAATATGAATATAGTTGGATTATTTAAGAATGATTTTAGACGATATTTGTACGTGATCTCAAAACTTAATTATGTAAACGTAGACAGTATAGAGCACTTTGTTTTTCTCGATCTATGCACGTGTACTAATAAATATTTATATAAAACAACACATTGAATTTTAATATAAACCTCATGCGAACTGTAAGCCCTGAACCACAGTCAGCTTGGCGGGAAATGTGACGCGACGTATCGAGACGACACTAGGCGGCGGTTAAACTGTTATATTTACACGGCTCGCTGGTTACGTACGTAACTATCGGTTCACGATTGCAAACGAGCATTGTACATCTAAGTGGGATCGACGCTCGAGCTTATTGTCAGACGACGCGATACACGTTACCGGATTCGGTGGGATGCTATTGGAATTGTTAGCGACGGAAATTATTACCGTACGTTAGTTTGCAAGGCTTAAGGCGTATATTGTATTACGATAAAATGATATAGGATACTTTTATTGTTTTCAACGTTCGATTGGCTTCACTACGATGCGTTTAATAAACATGTACACATATGTACACATGTAAACACAACGGACGTATTATATAATTTTAGTTCAGAAATTATCCTTTAAATAAAGTTTAAATTTCGAACTTTTACTTTTTTTAAACTCATTTATTCAGCTCAGATATTAAGAATTCTACGAAAGAGGCGGTTGTATTTAAATTAAAATGGATGAACGTTATAATGTTTATACAATATGTTTATGTTACCGAGTAGAAATACTCGACGAATTTCCGATTATTATCCTGTAAGCAATGCAATGATGCAAATGAGTGAGTCATTGCGAGGCGTATTTAGAAAACAATGGCCGGTACATTGATTGCATAGCATTTGAGCTAAGAAACGAATTGTTATAAATAGCAAATTAAAATACATAATATAAAACAAAACAATAAAAAATATATCAGGACTTCCGGTAAAACATGTGTGACGTGGGTTATTTAACTATTTATTAAAAAAATAGTAACTACCCAACGTTTATCGGCTATTTTCTATTTATGATATAATAATTAATTCTCATGTCAAAATTATATCAAATTGTGTCAAAATTATATCTCTAGTAAGCGATATCAAATACAGATATATTATTAAAACGGTTTGTATTTAGTTTTCAGAACGAAAAGATCATAAGTAACGATATAAATGGAATGAAAAACGACATTTTAAAAATCATCCGTCCTTAATCATTGTAAAATTGTAAATTTAGATTTAATGAATCATCTGTTGTTTTTATTTAATGCGAATATATTTCACGAGTCGTTTGCGTTACCAATTTTTAATTAATTATTTTATCTTTACAGTTTTAAAATTAAACTAAATCGTATGTTAATAATTATGTTTTCCTTAACAGGTGTTTATAATTACGTAACTTAATGTTTTAATGTACCTACTACTTGATACAAACAATTTTTTTTCGTTAGTTAATGAGTCCGTCCTTCTGGAGGTTAGTCTGTCACAAGTTTATATCTCAGGAACCGCAATAGGCAAATATTTGAAACTCTGACAGAATATAAATTTCTGTAACTGCTATAAAATCAAGAACAGAATTGACATTTTTATTTAAATTACAATAAAAAAAAGTTTCGTTAAAGTTAGTGCGAAAGAGATTGTAGCGTCAGTTCCAGTTCTCACACATGTATATCAAAGTTTTCACGCGAACGAAGTCGCGGGCAACGGCTGGTATTAGTGTAGATACAAAATTCAACACGTAAAGAGTAGGTACGATGTGACTGTTAACAGTAGACGCTTACGCAAGAATCGCACTTGTTCAAACAATGCAGGCTACGACAAAACGATGAAACCTTAACGATAAAAAATTATAATATTAATATTTTATTGTATTATCTTCTATCTCTCTTTCTCAATATTTTTTTTTTAGATTAAATAATTAGGTAATTGTTAATTCCTCTCAAAAAATTGCATTAAAAAAAACACTTCGAGTAAATTTGAAATTGGAAGTAATAAAATCCAAGCTAATTAAAAAAAAATATATCCTATATTTTTTTCTCTGTATAATCTGTATTTTTTCTTCAAAAATAGAGACTAAACGAGTTACGTAAGTGTACCCTTCCAAACTAAAACAGAATTTCCTCTATTGGTTCAATTGTGATATGGCGGAAGTAACAAACGTTAAAAAAGGCGATTTAAAGATCACCTCCTTTTCTGTCGTCGTGATATTATATGACATTCTATGAAGATGTCTTGATGTTGTAGCTCAATCTTATTTGGTTATTTTATTATGAAATATATTAATCGGTAAAAGCGTAAAAATTATAAAGATTCGCCAGTCAAATAAGTCAACTAAGGTTAATGTGAGAAAATTGCCTTTATCGAGAAACTTGTTGAAAAAAAAAATTTGTTTGTTTGTGGCAATCTCGGATTCTATCGTACCGATTTTTAATATTAAAAATCAAGTCGCCATCTTATAAGTGTTGACATTCGACGCCTATGGTATCGCGGGAGATATCTAGTATTTTGAGAATTTCATCATTTTTATGACTCATAAGTACATATATCAATTCTATACATTGTTAGCTAAATTTCCTCTCGTGCGGTATTATAATTCATGTCTTATCACGCACCTGTGTCATCAGAGATTAGTGATACGCTTACAAAATTTTAAACAGCTTTCGTAGACAAAGGACGATGAACCGCGACCCGTAACGAAAATTAAAAAAAAAGACACACGAGTCTTTTATTATCTGTGTCATGACAAAAAAAAACTTTCTTATATTGTGTATTTTTAGTCTGTACACACCCATTGTGTCACATGTTATAGAGACGTTTAAAAAATACAATAATGGTTTCGAATTTCAAGTTTCGTTCGGTGTTAAAAAACGTAATGATATTTACTTGTTTTGTTAATTGATACACACACATACGTGTATATATCCCTTAAATACATATATACTCATATTTATATATTTTTTTTAATTAAATATAATTAATTATGTATTATATGTGTTTATTTATGTAAATTGATACTTCATTGTTAACGTTCTGTGTGCGTTTGAAGTTATATTGATACACACACATACGTGTATATATCCCTTAAATACATATATACTCATATTTATATATTTTTTTTTATTAAATATAATTAATTATGTATTATATGTATGTGTTTATTTATGTAAATTGATACTTCATTGTTAACGTTCTGTGTGTGTTTGAAGTTATATCTGTGATATTAAACGGTGTTTGAACATTTTTAAATGATCGTTGTGGGAGTTACACTCGCCATTTTACTTCTAGCAAATAGTTTATTCTGCTATTAAAAAAAAGATTGGCTTATTCCGCCACGCTGACACATTGCAAATTGACAGATATACTCGTATGGAGTGGTATGTATAGATTTTTTTAAATTTCATTTAAGATAAGCAGGTTTAACATGACGCCTTTTTTAACTATTGACCATTAGATGATTTAAAAAAAAATTTGAAGTCCTACCGACCCTGATCGAACCCGCAAGTTCAAATCAGTGTTCGTTGAAATGCTGAATGTCTGAGCGTTCGCTTTATACACTGTACAATATTTTAGCGTTATACTCATCGTGTATTCGGGTAAAAAGTACAAAGAACTATTTGATAAAAAAAAAATCATTGTCTATGATTATCATTTATTCTTGAATTAAAAAACATTGTCTATGATTATCATTTATTATTGTATGAAGCTGAAATAGTCGGTTTATGTCCCAAAGCTGCATAAAGGCATTTTATTTTATACATAGGAGAAATGTTGGAGCTTCAATCCACCACGCTGTAACATTGTGGGTTAGTGAAAATTTCCCTATTAGAGTAACGAGACTTTTCAGGTACCTACATATTTACGATGATAACCGTGAATGATGGCTTTCGTGCGTTGTTCCGCCACACGGGAAACTCACAACACCTGACTATAAATAAAATTAAATACAAATATGTACTCCAAGCGGAATCGAACCCAAAACCGACAATGGTAAAGGAATTTCCGTCACCACTGCACAATTCATAATTTGACTTGTCGACCACCTGTCCTTTTACGAGAAAAGAAAAAATATTGTGTCTTTTATTTATTATTCAAATTTTAATTATTTAAACCTAATAAATCTTTTTATAATTAGGTATATCTTATTATTTGTGTCAGTTTAAAAAAAAAAAAAAATTGCCCGTATACATTTGTATATCAAAGTTCGTTCATCAGCAACAATCAATCTGAATGTCTTTAAAAAAATATTGAAAAACCTGTATTATCTGTGTTACTTAAAATGTTTTTCTAATTAAACTAAAATATATTTATAATGAAATAAAATAAATAACGTATTGCAAGATAATGAATATTATGACAAATTATTCAAACATAATTATAAATACCTAACGGAATTATTTCGGTTACAGTAATATACACATGTGTTAGCGACAATCGACAAGTGATATGTTATGCAAAACGAGGAAACATACGTTTATTTTTGGTCACAGACGGACATAGCGACGCGTGTCCATAACGACATTATAAATCGTACACTAACACTAGACTTTATCGATGGATTCGATCGCGTATTATTATGCGAATTCAAAATTAATCTTGGACCTCTATAATGAAATTAGTCGGTCTTCTAGTGTATACTTATAAACGCCTCACCGTCAACGTTCTCCAGTATAACTAAATTTTGTATCTAGAAACATACACAACACCATCACAAATGTCCAGACCGCGATAAACATTTATATGAATTGTTAAAATATGTCATGAGCGGAGATCCAACCCGCGACCGCTAGCGCATCAGCCAAGCTGCCGTGACGATTAGGTTTCCGTCGCAAACCTATCGTCATTAATAAAACAAAATGTGATAAAATTTTTTTTTCGCGTTCTCAATATTATAAGCTTTCGGTTCGATTTATTCAAAACCTTATTTTAATCAGCGTCTTCATTAATAGATGCCTTAAAATGACATATTGTAGTATTTGATTACGAACCTTTTATCCTCATTTGATGTAAAGTATCCGCTGCTACTAAAGTGAGGATATTCTAACATAGCTTCTGAACCTATACATAGATCATTCACAGTCATTGTTGCCCAATGGTTATTTTTGACAGTTTTGATATTTATTAACTCTTTTTGCATACCAATACACAAAAGTAACAATAATAAATATAATTTAAAGCAATCAACGCATCAGCTGCAACAGGCGGCCTTATCCTAACTTAACCTTTGCATATAAACTACGGGAAGGGCGAAAAACTGTATAATAAAGAATGATATACTACAAGATACATTTGAACTAACAAACTCTTGAAACACTAGATGTACGTCTCCCTCGCGTGGTCTTATTTCAGGTGAAAATGGTATATAAAAAATGTATTCATTTGTACATATGATTTTTGTAATGTAAAAATTTACCTCAATTTTTTATAATTTAATTATAGTATTTTTAATCATATTTTAAAAGTTTGTTTGTTTAAGTTTATTAATCTGAACGGTATGAAAACACAAGTAGATAATTTGATAAACACAGAGACACTTTTGTTAATTATAATATTAACAGACAGACTTATAGTGGGCCTTTAAAGTCTCTTGAAGAGATGCTTTATGTCATCGCTGCAGTGTTGCCGCAAAAACTAAATTGAATTATTGTTACAAGTAAAAATTATAAATTATGCTTTATTGTATAACAAAAAACAAGCTAAAAAGAAAATTAGAGAATTATATATATATATATATATCTATTTTTTTTTATAAAATCTATTTGTATGTGGGTCTAGGGTTAGTGTACTAAATATATGCAAATTTATTACCAATATTTTTTCATGAAATGTCTAAGCTTCTATCTACGTGTCCCAATTAAGTGTATGGCCACTTGGACTCCCTCCTGCCCCGCACAACCCGCCCTCCTGCTACGTCTGGACGAGTCCGTTGAATGAGTGCATACGATTTCTCTAGATTGTGACATTGTAGATAGTTATAAAGCTCATAAAAATAATAAAAAGTCAAGAAATCTTTATAAATTTGTTAAATAATCACTTCAATCCTTTATAATTTATTACTAATATTAATTTAAAATACAAAATCATATTTATTTAAATTATTTAAATTTTCGTGTTTTAAAGACTTGCTCATTAGGATTAGATGAATAAAGAACAACGACTATCTTTATAAATTACTAACGTGGATTCACCTGTTTTGAATTCCGGTACCTACTTGGAAGATTGACATTTATCTTAATTGCTTTGCGCATATATGCAGACATATAAATAATCGACGGATATTTTATATTAAAAAACATTTGTCACTTCTGAGCTCGTTCAAACAAACAAACAACCTCTTCAGCTTTTATTATATAAGCTTAGAGTATTGGCTGTCAATATTCGCGTCGTCGCGTATTGTGGCTACAATGTTGAATGTATAAATATCCTTTAAATTATTCTGGTGACTTCTCGTGGTCACATTGACATTAGACAAAACATATTATAGGTAAAACTATCGCTCCTATAGATAAATTTAAAACTTTTTATAAGAATTGTATAAATAATCTAAATCTTCGTCGTTTCGTTGTTACTTAATTTTTGTGAAGTTGTTATCAACTAAAATTATGATACTACTAGTTTCTACTGTATTATTTATGCAACTGAAATATTTTAATGTATATTTAGTGTTATTAGTGTGTATAAGAAAAGAAAAAATTTTTCTGTAAAGTTGGTTTACGGTTGATAATTTTACGTGATAACGTCATAACTTCATAAGTAAACATTGTAAAAAAATACATACTTTTATGAATTGATTGAATTATTATCACTGAGTTATCACTATTTTGTATAATATAAAGAATTAGTTAGTTCAATTAATTACATTTTTTTTTCGATTAATTAACATTTATTTGCACTCGTTAATTCAAATATGTTATTACTTAAATTATACAGATTAATTACAAGTAACAATGTGCTATTAAAAATCTATTTATAACTTATATAGGTACCTACATGTGTGATATTTAAGATCCGCCAATCTGCGTTATTGTTTTTCATTTACAAGCCAAACTCTTAGGTCAATCGTGTCTCTCTATCGCTTGTTCCGCGCTCTCGCTCGCGACACGTGACACTTCTTCGAGCCAGCAGCCGGCATTCATCGATTTACAAGACGTTATGACGTCATCATAAATAAATAAAAAAAAAAGGTAGAGCGATGTCTTGATGTCACGATAAAATGATACGGAAAACATAAAGTTATTTAACCCATACAAGTTACTTAACAAATACAATTAACACGTTATTCGCTTACATATAATAATTTCAGGATTTACGAGATCAATTCGATATGTTCTGTTTGTGCTATTAGAGTTTATTGAGATATGTTTTAGGATATAAAACGTCACGATATGATTTGTAAAAAAAATGATAAACAATCAGAATGTTGGAAAAAACGCGCGCGACGATGGTTCTATATAGATAAATCAAATAGAGCTATAAATTTTCACGTTAAAAAAAGTAAATTACACAATATAAAATTTCATATTAACATTGTTAGATTAAGGAGAAATTATAATATATTACCAACGACACTCTATAGACCAGTCCGATTTATTTGTTCATTAAGAGGCTTAAATACCCGTCGTTCAATTAGTTAGTTATATAAGTTAAATCCATACTTATTCTTTAGAAAACTGAAAAAGCACTTAAAATTTTTAGACGTAAAATGGTCGGTTCGGTGGAATAGAGCGAATATCCACTCTATGATTTCAACGTTTTTATTGATTTAATGTTTTACTACTTTGAATGTAAGAATAATTACATTTTATTGCTGTTTTATTTTTCGTTTATGTATTCACTTAGTAAATATTTTGTCGTTGATGTAAGAAAATGACAGAGTTCTGTCTTATCCGTTGTCCTACTTGCGAAATGCGGCAACTATGAGAAATTATCAATTAGTCATTATACCTTTAGACTGCTCCACGTTGCCGTGTTATTTCATATTACCTGAAGTATTTCGTCGCGATTTGTCGCATTAGGTTTTATCGCTTTGCGTTACGACGCATCCCTTATCTAGGACAGCCCGATACAAGAGTGTCATTTAACTCTTTACTAGACCGTACCGTACCGGGTCCGTGATCGAATCGTGACCGGCGCTACATTATTGAAGCCGATACTACACATCGAGTCTTAGGTTCGTGGCGTCATCGTTTACATTACGCGTGTGCAAGTCCTCGACTATATGCAAATATTTGATCTTGTCGGTGAACGCATTTCAAATTTAAAGTCAACGATTTTCTTAAAGCACGTATGTGTTTTCGAACTTCAATGTGATGAAAAGGTCAAAATTTCGCTAATTGTTTTAAGCGAATCTTAGCATACAAAATTCTATTTAATATTAATGTTATCTTCGGATTATACCATAGATATCTTGCAATATTATCCACACTTAAAGTTTAGTTGGTAAGTCATATGACTTATTTGAATACACGAAAATAAGCGTTCTGTAAACAATTGTAAAAACGTGTCATTTATTTCGCACGATATTTCTTCACACTGAACCATAGGTACGTGTAATGCATGTCTTTAAACAATGCATTCAATCACATATATGATTTTGAATTACACGAACGCACGTGTGAATCGTTAACGTAGTAAGAATTATTGTTAGTATGACAAAAAATTAAACTTCACAAATAGTATTATTGATATAATTGATGTATGGAAATCATATTGGTTGACAGATTACTCCAGATAATTCAATCTTTTTCCTTATTAATAGAGTAACGGCCTTTGCTCACTAGTGTCATGATGCAGTGTAGTTTCCAGAGAAGTACACTTTACTACTACTTCTAATAAATTATTGTTTCAATATATAATTAATTCTTTCATGCTAAAAATACTAATTATTGGTTTTATTTTTATTTTATTTAAAATTATATAAACTTTGTAATTTCACAGTTCGTAAAACGAGGTAAAACGTATTAAATATTAATTCCTACGACAACAATCAATTTTGAACCTTGAATTTGTGTCCTTAAAGCACTTAAAGACATCCGAATGAAAGATTTGTACCGAGAATTTAAATTATCTTTCGTGAGTAAACCCAATTTATTACGAAATAGCGACGGAAACACCGTATTGTTTTTCAGTCAGCATGTTGGTCAATGTCAGTGGCTTTCGATTTCAAACCCAACAGCCAAAAAAACGCGTTAGATGCAATAATCACGGTCAACTTTTTGTGTCCATGTTAACGTAACTGTAATAAAAAGGATAATACATTGAAAAACTCATCGTTGATTCACATCACCGACCGACCGACCGCGCGAAATGTTTGATCAAACGTTTGCCAGACGTTTGGCGAGAAGATTCCTTGGCGTATTATATCGAATTGTGATACACCTGAATTTCGTTAATGGCATATTAACGTGGCATTGACGATAAATTACTGAGAGTATTGATGTCGAGTACTGTCGCATAGCCAACACGAAGTATTGTTGCCTTTTTATATATTAGCACATATATGCATATTGTTAACATTTATATATGCGGTACCGTGGATAAAGCATTCTTTACGTCGCCGTATGGAACACGGCAGAGCGAAGAGTGATAAGGCGAACACTAAACGTGACATTAACATTATGTATTCGGTGCGTCCGTGTGTGTAACTCACGTTCGTAGAGCTTATCAATGGCTAATATAGCGTGCATAAAATCAGGAACGGCATTTCGTAAACTGATAACGAAATAAGGTGCTATTGTGTTGGGATCGATAGAACGTTGATCATATTGGGCAAATGTTTGTATTGGATCATCGAACCTGGCACATGGTAGGGGGTAGGGTTCGATGGGGGCAACCAGTAGGCGGCGCTGATGGCCGGATAGTTGGTGCTGGACCTTCCCGCGGTCTTGCCGCGAGTGGCGCCCGCCTCGCCGCGCATCCTTCACACTTTACACACACACTGTCACAACATCGCGCGTCTGCATTCAACCGCGGCCGCGACAAAACTAAACACGTAATAGCTATAACGATAGGTGTGCACTGCGCGCGCGCTGACGGACGATCAGTCATTCTTCTCGGGTCTGTGTCAAATCACTGTCCCCCCTCCGCACGCTAATGAGCTCGCTCCGTGTCACGTCTCCGTTTTTCACTTACTGACACAGAAGCCACAGTGTCCTAACTTTCAGGCATCGAGTGAATGCCTCGAACGTTTAAAAAGACTTAATGCCGTATTGTTCAACGTAACTGTGTCGTAGCTCGTATTTCATGCGATAAGCTAATTTTATCGAGCGTGAAGTAGTATCGGCGAATTTTCTTTTTAATAATGTCGCAAAAAAAAGTATGACATTTAATTGCTATTATTATTAAATAAATTTTAGACCGGATAGGTAGAGCAACGAGAGTATACTGCAAGTAAAGATCTTAATGGCTGTTTTACAATCACTAACCGAAGTCGTTGTAACATGATGTGTAAAAATATTTGTTTAACCTAATTAAAATTATTGCCCGTTTGCACCCGTGTTACAGCCGGTAGGTACAAATAACGTTAATTTCCTATGAATTATATTATTTACTAAATGACATGTCGAAGTTAGTCGTTGCAAGAATTTGTAATTTGGCGCATCAAGACAATAAGTAATAAGAGTCTTATAAAGGCAGTTGATATTCAGTTATATTCCATGATTTAATAAGCAGATCGACTTTTAATTAAATGGCAAAAATTCTCGGTAACATTCTCGGTAACACAACAACATAGACACTTCATGCGTCATAATTGAGCGTACCTAAACGTATGAACCGTGTCATCAACGTTTTCCATTTACGAGCACGGAGTCCTACTCCGGCTGTTTAATATTCGAAACTTGTAACCGAGCGTTGAAACACACTAAGGTTTGTCGTATCGAATATGTGTTCTTGTTATGAACTATAGTGTAAGTTTAAATAAAGAAAAATAATAATTAATGAAAACACATTTTTTAAGGGCTCTAAAAATGTCCAATTCATTTTTAAGGGCTCTAAAAATGTCCAATTCATTTTTAAGGGCTCTAAAATGTCCAATTCATTGAGAAATTAATGTTGTCAACTTTCATTTCAGTTTCAGTCAAAAAAATCTTGAATGTTTCAACATCGTAAGTTAAATGATTAATCACCTGAAAATTTAACGCATGACATAAAAACACTATATTAACGACAGAACAAACAATTTCGTCGTATCATATTAATATATCACAAAAAAGGTACCGGTAGATGTGCCTACACACCTTAAGATATTACAACCCAATGCACACGTGACGCATCAGATAGGAGGGGGGCCGTCTGAAACTTAGTTGAAACTTAGTAGCTAAGATATTGTCTCGCTTTGTCCAAGTTCGTATCGTACCTCGGCTTAATAGTTGTGAAGCTTTACACGCTAAGCACTTTTGTGGAACGTTCACCTAACAGAGACTTCGGAGTGTACGAGTTGGTCGACTGCGATTACTGTTGGCTATTTATGAAATTGGAATAGTTTTAACCACGTAGATAAACGTACCTATATGGTTGACAGAGAGGTTGACAATAGGTATATGAACGGTAACATTCATATATTTTACGTCAGAAGTATTTAAATTTCGATGGTCTAATGACTTGTCGGTCTTAAGATGATTAGACATCAGTTGTATTTTCATCCATTTGAATCGATAAAATCAGTTTAATAATTTTAGAACTTATTGATTTACAACAATCAATTATAAGTATTCTGATAATAAAAATGAATTCTGAAGTACTATGTTTATGGACGAATCAACAAGAAAATGTGTTTATGGCTACTGACAGAACTGCGTTGCAAATCAATTGGTACTTTTCCGTACCTATTTATTAACAAATCATCTTTTCAATAGTATTTATAATAATACGCAATTTAATAATGAATTTTGTCTTAATCTCTAAATGGATGATAGCAGTTTATAACGTAAATATTGCTTTATGTGCCATCTATTGAACTACGGCCATTACTTCTACTAGAAGAGAAAATGAAATGAACGGTGTAAAATTTGTATATAATATAAATTGTGTACATCACGACGAGGTATCTATCAATTTACGAGTAGGTATGTTATAATTACAAATTTAAAAAAAAAATGTACTATAAACTAATTAGTTGAAATCACCATGATAAACATAAGAGAAAGTACCCATACTATGAGAAGCATTTTTTTTTAAATAATTTTTACAATTTTTATACCCCATCACCCGTAGTAGGTTTTTGTTAAAACTTCGAGTTTTTAGATGGTAGGTAATTTATAGATATGGTTTTAAATAATTTTTTGAAAACAGACACTAAAAAAAAAATATAGTCAGTACCTAGTATTAGTACCTAGTAGTGTAGCGTAAAGCGTATCCACCTGTGAGTTAAAAAGCACTTAAAGTTGCGCGCCATATTTGAATATAGGTCGAAAAAGTGATAAGCTCTAAGGATGACAACGCGACGAAAATCTAACCCCCCCCCCTAATCTGTGACCAAGCGTCAGATTTTTGAAGACCCCATCCCGTATGAGCGGATCACGTAGTATGGGTACATTCCCTCAGTATGGTCTATATATATACATTTGTCAGGAGTGGTGAACGAACCCGCAACCGTTGGCGCAACAGCCAGTTTTTGTGCTACTGCGCCAAGCCGTCAAATATAAAAAAAAAAAGAAATAGAATGATTGTTGAACATTATTTAGTCATTACTTTTTCATTATTGCATGCGTGCAGGCAATGACTGAGTATATTTCGGTGGTCATTACGTGTATTATTATTACTTAAATGACACAAATTATACTGTTTCGAGCTTAAAGGTTAAATGTTTCCAATTACAAACTAAAATCTTGATACAATTGTTATATTTTAAATATGGCAGTGGTTAAGGCATAGAGCACGCTACAAAAATATAAACCGTATTTTCTTGAACTACAATCTATATTTATAATCAAACCGTAACAAGTTCAATTCTAGAGGAGACATTTAAGAGGATATTATATAATCCTTACTAATAATATAATATATATATAATATTATAAATGGGAAAGTGAGTTTGTATGTTTGTTCCGCTTTCACGCCGTAACTACTGAACCGATTGCTTTGAAAATTTGCAGACGTAAAGTTAGAAGTCCGGATTAAATAATAGGGTACTTTTTATCCCGAAAAAGTTTGATTTTCCCGAGGGAAAACCAAAATATTGTTAGTTCGGAGATGATGGCGATAGATGGCGCTGTGTGTAGTTTAAAACAAAGTTATGTTTTGCATACGAATATACACAATGTAAACTTAGAAGGTAAATGATATGATAATTAATCCCCGAAAATGAGGAATTTGGTTTATCTTCTAAACTGGTTTTTTACATCTACTAATCCTGTGTACTTAGTAATTTTCATTGCAAAAACTTCTGTTATTATTTACCTACCCTTTATCCTGGTATAATACTGTTCCAGAGGGTTTACAAAAGTGAAGAAATTTCAAAAAAGTAGGTTATTACGTGCAAATATGACAAATATACTGAAATAAGTATAAAGTATTAGCAGTTACGCTATTTAGTTCTTAAGGTATGCGATAGATGGCGCTTGGATACAAAGGGGGACTCCAGCAGATGAAATAAAAGCTTGCCTAAAATCGTCTAAGTTATGGGACCATGTCATAAAATTCCAATTGACAACAAACATGCGAGTAAGATTATTTAACGACTTTCACTCAGGTCATTACGCGGAAACATTGTTAAAAATCGGTGATGGGAGAATGACTGTAGATGCAGAGGGAATGATAACTTTAACGGAAGATTTTTGTAATGTTGTGGGCAGCGAATCAGAGTTGGTAGCCAAAGTTTATACTGACTTACACAATAATATACATGATGACCAATGGCTCTGCGAACGCGCAATATTAGCACCAAAAAACGAAACGGTCACTAAAATAAATGAAAATATTTTGGATGAAGTTATGGGAGAAACTACTGAATATTTATCTATAGACACGGTGATAGACTCAGAAAATAGTACCTCATATCCTGTAGAGTTATTAAATTCTTTGGAATTATCTGGGGTGCCATCACATAAATTAAAATTAAAAGTAGGGGTTCCGGTGATGCTCATGCGTAATCTCGATGCCCCTAGACTGTGCAATGGTACCAGGCTGCGTGTCACTCACCTTGGGCGGAATATTATTACCGCCACTATTTTAACTGGCGCTGCAAAGGGTGAAAGTGTACTCATTCCTCGGGTTCCGATTATTCCAACAGACCTCCCATTTCAGTTTAAAAGACTTCAATTTCCTATAAGGGTTTCATTTGCTATGACCATTAATAAAGCACAAGGTCAAACTCTAAGGGTTGCTGGAGTACACTTAGAAAAGCATTGTTTTTCGCATGGCCAGCTCTATGTAGCGTGTTCCCGGGTATCCAGTGCCCAAAATTTGCATGTTTTTGCTCCCCAACGTAAAACATATAATATAGTTTACCACGCAGTTTTGGTTTAAAAACTCTAAACTCTATATATACGGGAAAACTAAGAAGCGCGATTTAACCGAATTCATAACCGAATTCCACGCGGGCGAAGCCGCGGGTAAAAGCTAGTTGATTATAAATCCAAAAATTTACATTTTGAAGTTATATTTCTATTGGCGCGTTAGGGAAAAATGATGAGAGTAAGTTTTTACGATGCGCGAGCACACCGTCACAAAAAACCGGCACCCTGAAGTTAGCTAGATAACATTTTAGTTTTTTTTAATGATATTTAAATAAACTTTATTTAATTAAATAATGTGTTATAATAAAACTTTCGATATAGTAAATACATTTTTTTTTCTATTATTAGTGTCGTTTCTTTTTTTTTTCTACAAACGTAGGATAACGCGAACGATAAAATTTTTAGAAAGATTTTTATCTTGTTACGCCAAAGAAGTATAACTCCTTACGTGCGTACATAAGTACACACACATTTTTTTCATTTTTGTCATTCTGTCTCTATCTTGGCCGCGAATAACACACAAAACTAGAGATAAGATTTAAACGAAACTTGGCACGATTTGAGTTCATACTACGAGCTAGGACACTGGCTGCATTTCATCTCGAAATTCGGCTCGATTTACTTGGGAGAAGGGATGAAAGTCAAAATATGTAGTAACTTATAAGCCACTAACGCGTATCCGATTTAATTTAATCTTATTTTTTGTTAGGAAGTAGATATTTTAAATATTATCTGGTAAATATTACAAATACTTTAGTTTGTTAGTTCAGAAAGTACAGACATATTAACACTCACTCTTAGGTCTAAATAATTTGAAACTTGGAATGTACAGACATTTTTGAACGTACGCCTAATTTGAAGCGTACTTACGTACATACTTTATCTTAAGGGTTAATGAAAGGGATGGCAATCGCGAACGGAGTCGCGGGCACATATAGTTCTATACGAAGTCGAATAGTTTACTTTAAACTGTAAGTGTATTAAGACTTATTATCGAGGAAGGCATATCGTTTTTCTTTATACAAAGAATTAAGAAAAAAAAAGCGGAACACAAAATCTTACAAAGTAGTTTTTAATGTTACGGAATAATAAACTGTAAGTTAAATTAAACAAGTTTTGAAAAAAAAAACATTTCCTACAAAAATAATATAATTATTATTAAAATGATTTCATAATTATAATGAAAACTTAATAAATACGAGTATATAATGTACATATTATAGGTACAATAAATAACGCTTCAAGTACAAGTATACGGAACTGTACGAATGTGTGAGTTTAGTAGGTAGCACTCTCTATCGTGCAGGAAGTACGAGTATAACTGAATTTATAATATTTAAACTTATGTATTGACGGTGATCCCGTTTCTTCTCATACAGTACAATCTATATTCCGAATCGGTGGTAGCTTCACATTAACTCTAATTCATTAATTAAAAAATATATACTAGACAGACTACAAACACAAATACTACTACAAGCCAACTTGAAAAAAGAAATTTAGGATTTAAAGTAAAATTCAATAAAAATAAAAAATAAAAACTTACCGTTTCTGTTTTCGCTATCGGCCGGTTTCATCTGGATCGGATGGTGCATCTGTAACAAGGAAATGACAAATAAGTTAAATGTATTCGTATATATCTACTCATTATATACTTAAATGTTAATTTATGGGTTTTTACATTAGGTACAAAATTTGATGAAAGAAAATATTACGCATAAAATACATATATACATCTATACTAATATTATAAAGCTGAAGAGATTGTTTGTTTGTTTGTTTGAACGCGCTCATCTCAGGAACTACTGGTTAGAATTGAAAAATTCTTTTGTGTTGGATAGCCCATTTACAGAGGAAGGCATATAGGCTTATAGGCTTTATAACATCACGCTACGACTAATAGAGGCTGAGCAATAATAGATGTAACAAAAACGGGAAAAATAATATTTTTTGAAAGTTTCCGTTGCGTCCTTTATTATTTCTCTTCTCTAGACATTTTTTAACTATAGTTTACTCCACTTTTAAAGTAAATATAGCATCACTCTTTTACTGAAAATTTTCAAAAAATAAATAAAAAAGCTCAATAATACGTTGAACGACCCAGGAATCAAACCTGAGACCCCTTACTCGGCAGTAACGCATGCGACCACTCGACCAACGAAGCGGGTACCTACTCTTAGAGTAAATGTTTAAAAATATTTAAGTACGTTTTTCCCTGAAATTAACGCGGGTGAAACCGCGAGGCACAGCTAGTTGTACATATATAGCTATCATATTAACGTTTTTGTGCTTGATTGAATCAATGAAAAAATTCTAACTTAATATTAACTGTCGAAAATCTATCCTTAAGTAACTTTTAATCTATATCAAAAGTTATTTTTGTTTTACTAAGATTGTTCAATTACACGTGTTTCTATCTTTAATAGAAAGCCAATAATAAAGTTTCATACCTTCTTGAGTATCAGACTTCATAACTTTAATCCCCTATATCAACCTCTTGGGGGTAGAATTGAAGAAGTGATTATTTACGTTATGAGAGAACTTTAAGAACTTTAAGCCATAATTCATATTATGTCTAGCTTGAGTCTATCTCAGTATAAATGTATCTACAAGTGTTATTTTATACAAATTATAAATAAATAAATTTATATAATAAAAATAAAAATAATTAAAATACACACAGACCAACACAGACACCCAAATCACGACAAATATATGTAGGTATGGTCTACACAAACATGTGTCACGAGTGGAAGTCGAACTCGCGATCACTAGCGTTATAATCAGTCGCTGTCACCAATGCGCCAATTGCCATTGAATAAATACATATTACATAACACAATAATTCACTAAACACTTAAACAATTGTTTGTTCGTTGATCGCTCGAACAATCGCAACAATTTCAATTATTTATAAACAAAATACAACGAATCGTGCGCTCCATAAACAATTACAAATTAAACATTACACTAGGCAAAGAGATCGTTAGAATTTTATTACGGGAAATATTTTACAACGCTAACGAAATTATTCTGAGATTGATAGGGTAGTTAATTTTTATGTATATCGGATATTGGAAACGTTACAAAATTCCTCGAAGATCTTAATATTTCACAGCTGGTTCCTTATTATTTACCCGAAAAGAAATAACGCCACGATACGAATATGTTTACGTCCTTGTGGTAACTTTAGGTTATTAGGTTTAGTTGCTTAGATAAAGCCGGAAAAAGAATATTTTCTACCTTATCCTAACCTCCCTAGTACTCTTCGTTATTCCTCTAGACATCGACGCATTTTACCGCTTGCTTGCTGGCTATCATTATAAATAATGGTTAACAGACAACCTTCTAAAAGAATTGTTAAATATAAAATATTTTGTCATAATTGTACGTACTTAAAAAAAATATTGCTACTATGTAGAGATCGTAAATCAAAAGTATTTTTCCAAAACGGAAAATACAATACGCGTCATAAGTTGTGGAATAATTACAACACTAAGGTTGTCAAGAATATCATTTTACTATATCATTATTAATTCGGAGGAGATTTATGAATAAAAAAAAAAAACGTGTGACACGTAAAAATGTAAAACAAAACCGCATGATCAAAGTCAAAACGCACACTCACACATCAAAGTGAAAGAAACAAACACTTGCCAATAAGTCTTGCCGTCAGTCGCCTTTAAAAATAGCCCAAGCATTGATTGACATGCGCTCTCGAGTACGCACACAGCATACTCTCAATTACCAGACATATCAAAACGAGAAAACACACACAATGTTACGCAACCCTTTTTTTGGTTATAAATACATATTAGAAAAGTACGAGTTATTGACTACGGTCTGTGTTTTCGTTATGTACTATATTTGCATATATATTTCATGTAAAATATACCAAAAAAAAACACTAACCACCAGTGCTTAAATTAAGCTCCAATCCTTCTAGGGCGAGGCCATATATAATAGGCGTTTGCCTAGCAGTAGAACAAATTTAGTTTAACAAAAACAAAAGAATAAAAAAAATTGGAATGTCTGTGTGTTTATTCTCGAATCACAAATAAAACTGTTGCATGAAATTGGAAGTGGCTTTCACAATTATGTAACTGAAAACATGGCGGAAAGTTTTGATATCTTAGCACCGTAATATCAAATTTCACATGTAGAAAAAGCTAATATTATGTTACATAAATATTAAACCTGTAAAATTTATATAAAAATTAAATTTTATGAGTGAACAGGCCGCGTATTTTAAATAAGCTGTGTTACGCAAAGTTTGTGAGTTATTAAGAGACGAGACATTTAAAAATTATATTGTATTCGAATAAATCAAGTCCGTTTCATAAATACATATGAACGTGTGTCGTTACACATGTTTTATGTCCGTATAAAATGTACGATTAGCACAAGTCAGTGTGTGTGTGTGTGTGTATGTGTTGTTCGATAGAACATTTAACGTCACAAAACAGATTGGCGCCGATGTAAATGGAACTAGTTAAAGTATGCACAGATAAAATACAGACAGGAGATTTAGTTTTTTGTTTTTATCCAAAAAAGAGTTTAATATTTCCGGGGTTTAATGTATCACACTGAAATGTACTGAAACAGCTTGTTAATTTTCCACTGTCTTGCAAAGAGCTCTTCTCCAAATAAAATACGGTTTGGAGCTTACTCCATCACGTCACTTTTACGTTGGTTGGCAAATAATTTAACAGCTTAATAGAATATATAGAAATAGAACAAGTAACTCTATATTTTATCTATATATTTAGGTATGAAATCGTAGAATCGTAGAACAAGTAACTCTATATTTTATCTATATATTTAGGTATGGAATCGTCGACGACTTGAAATCACAATGTCCTCCGTCAGAACTTGATATGGCGACCATTAGTAACAGCTTTATATTTTAGCTGTTTTTGTTCAAAAATAAATATACATTAATAAAACGAGGTAATAGATAAACTTGGATTGACACAGTGATCACAGCGACTGGCTGTTAAGCGATCGGGCTCGGATTCGATCGTCACATGTGACATCTGAATGGGGGCCATACAGACGTTTGCCGTGATTGGAGCGTTCGTGCTTATGTTATGTTTTTCGGGACCTAAGATTTTCATACTACCGGGCCCGTTGAGTGAGACGCGCTTATTGTAATAATGTAGTATTGTAGTCTATACCTTAAGTATAACTACATATTATAAAAAAAGTCCTCCGCGGCGTCTGTCGGTCTATCTGTCTGTTCGCGATAAACACAGAAATTACTGCACGGATATTCATGCGGTTTTGACCAATAGATAGAGTGATTCATAAAGAAGGTTTAGGTAGGTACATGTACATACTCTAGGCGCAGCCGAGGCGGGCCTTTAGTAAGATATATTTTAAAAATATAACTGCTTTCGATTCAAACCTGCACTCGGTCTCGGTCACCACCTGTTGGTATTAGAACTCTTACTTCCTAACATCTATTTGAAGAGTATCTCTCGAGAGGCTTTATTTCTCAGCTCGGCTTTTACATTATTCTAAAAGAAAGTATAAAAATATTCCGCAAACGAGAAGAACGCCAGAAATTGATCACCACCACTAATGAACTCAGTACTAGAGGAGCCACAAATACGCGGTTAGCTAAAGGAATAAAGAGAAGGCGCCAGGTATGAAATTTCACATGTTATTTTATCGTTGAGGCAGCCTTCAAAATAATATTTAAAGAGACTTCCTTAATTTTCGAAGTCGGTTATAAACGGCTACGATGTCAAGAGAATGTATGTCTGATATATATACGCTAGTAAAAATAACCTGGCGTTGACTGATACCCACCGGAGCACGGGTGACTGACACACACTATCAACATTGTAATTTGAACGATTAACTACGTATATGTGGAAGTTTAATAGCCTTTTGGTGCAGTGGTTAGAAAGCGGTGATGGTAGCGGTCTGATTCGTGTTTAGACCAGATATTTGTATTTACAAAACACTTGATTCTGGTCTGGGTATTTTGTCTGTCGGTGTCGATCGTTCTTGGTAAGGAAATTATCCAAAAACCCACAGTGGAACAGCGTGAAAGCTCCAACTGTTCTCCTATATGGAGGAGAGAACTTTGCCCAGCAGTGGTGCGTTCACAGTCTAAGGTCATTTCGGTCCGGCTTAGTATGTCAAAATTCAATCTCTATTAAGCTAAATCAAAGTTAGTGGAAGCTAAACATAGATATGTAAAGTTAAAAATATAAAAGAGGGATGTAAAATTTACTACGCAAGAGGTATTTCAACACTGAATCAAAAAAAGAGATTACTTGGTAAAGTCACATATAAAATATTTTAACGATAAATATAATATAATTTCAGCATCGCTTATTTTTACCGGCGAATATTAAAGAGCCATTCGTTCAATCATGATATAATTTTATTCACATAAAATACACTGTTAGCTGCAACGAAAGAATAAACAAAGTTTTATTACCGCTTTGTAGAAATAACTTGGTTTTGATAGTAACGTAATTTCAAACCTTCCACAGATTTATTAACCTGCAATGGAGGTGTCACAGCAATTCGTTTATTTTTTTTATTTTTATAAAACGGTATAAAATCGTACAAATATTGTAAGAATCTAATCTACTCAGCTAACAGCTACAAAAAATGCTCAACGCGCACTACAGTTTTATACGATGCGATTAAAGAAAATAATTTTAAATGAAACGGAGGCGCCGAATACAACTTTGCTTTATTTCTTGTAATGAAAACAATACCGGGCAACAGTGTCGCTAAAATAATAAACTAGACGGAATTTTATTATTCACAAAATGACGATTGTTAAACTGACGCAATTTGGCGCGATAATACGAAAACGTAGTGTTCGTTTTCTCAATTTTAATTTATTTAATAATCTTTATAAACTAGCAGTTTGTACAGCTTCAATTACATTTCATTTAAAATTGTTTTTCAGATTACTAATATACAAATACTATCATTAAAAGTTAAAAATCATGCATTTAGTAACCTAATAAGAGAATAATTTCATAAAGTTTTAGATTTCATTTTAATTAATTATATTTCATAATTATTTATTGATTATATAGTATCATCTGCAAGAAACTTTGATAATGAGTTAGGTAGATCGATATTTAGAGTCACTGCTTACTCCTATAAGTCGTTCGTAGTGTGGTGTTGTATAGACACAATCACAAATCAGGATATCTAACGTAAAAAGAATTTCGCAAATCGAATTTAAATCTGAGTATAACACATACATTTTTGCTATAATAGTATACATATAAAATAACAGAAACAAAAATATGAATCATATAACAATAAACACAACTATAATAAGTAAATCGTCATAAAATTTAATCGTGGAACATGAATCGTACTCATCTCACCACAGTGCGCGGCTAGATAATACAACCAGTGTGTGTAGTTTAAACAGCCATGAATCACGCGCGAATTACTAAGATCTCGCAGAGCCCTTATCTAATTAGGCGCAGACAATCATCAATCACGCCACATGGACAAACAGTGTACAAACTGAACAATTTGTCACGTCTCGCTTCGCCCTAATCAGAGTCGCCTTGAGCGTTCCATTATGGGACCTCCATGTAATCCAACTTTAATGAACACGAACTAAATAGTATCTTCATGTAATTAGAAGTTTGTGTATCAGTAAAATTGTCACGACATCGTCCGGCCATAAACTGCAGACTGTATAGGTTTTATTAACTGTCTAATATCGTACGTCAGGCTGAGGTTATTAAGAAATGTATCGTCTATGAAACATTATTGGTTAAGTTAAACTTAGAAGTTAGTTTGTGTACGTAGCCGTCCATCGCTATGTCATTCACGCATTTAATTTTTTTTTGCTACCTTGAGCCGTAGTCTAATGTTTTATAATCAATATTAATTCAGAATAACGTGTTACTTTGATAACTTTTTAATGTTGGTAGAAGTGTTGTTGGTTCATTAGTTTCAAAGTATCGCTTACTCGCTCGCCTTAGGCTATTGCAGTCCACTGTTAGACTTAGGTCTCCCCGAGTTCGCGAAATATCCCGGTTGTCTGCAATCCTCATTCAGTCCTACGTCCTACGCAGAACTTCGCTCCAGTGGGCTAGAGGACGCCGCACATTGCGTTTGCTGAGACGTGGTCTCCACTTCAGAACGAATCTGCTTCGGCGGCCATCGATCCTGCAATATCAATTATATTCTCTCAAGCCCTCTACCACTTCAACTTTATGATTCTACGGGCTATGTCGGTTACTTAATTATCTTGCGGATAATTTCATTCTTGATTTTATTTTTTAGAAATACTACACGCATACTTTGTTCCTTAACACATTATAAAATAACTTTAAAATTTTGCACTACTCCCTTCGTCAGTATCCACTTCTCGGTACCAAATATCAACACAGGTAGGACGCATTGCTTGAATTTTTTTGTCTTTAATCATTGCAGAATCTTGAAGTCTCGATGAAGCCTACCAAATGCTACCTAACCCAACTGAACAGAACTGAAACTGAAGCTTTCTTCTCGAAGTTGCTTCATCCTAGTTGGATTGTATGAGCAAAATAAAGTAGACATAATCTTGTACAGCTTTAAGAAGGGTATCAGGACTTGTTTATTGTATACACCTTTATTTTCTCAATTTCATACTGAGAACGATCAGTCGGGAGGACTCACATAGGTCGTTCAGCATTCAGCCTAGCTCCTTCAACATTTATGCAAAGATGGTAATATATCTAGTGAAGCGAGGTGTGAGATGTATTTGTTATTGACGTTGATAACTCGACTGGAACTCAACTGGAATGCAGTTCGAAATCTTAAAAACTTCCTACATGGTAAACAGTTTCGGGATATTACATCCTGTATTATCACGCGACGATCACCTTCGTCTGGTGTCTAGTATGGGTCTCGTTCGTTGATCATGGATACGGACGATTATCTTCGCTGCGTTATATATGCATCTCAGTACCTTGATATATCGCCAGTCGATATAACATCGCTGCAAAGAATCCAAGACAGGCCCGGTCTCAATAAAGTCAAAAGCTTTCTAGTAGTTCACAAATGCCATACACAGAGGCTGATTATACTCTTCAGTCTTCTGAATCTATGGTGCTGTAGGCATTTCGAAGCCTAGTCTACTCCGTTGGTTGGAATTCGTCCAGTCTTGCAGCAAGGCGATTCGTATCGACCCTCGAATACAGTTTATAGAAATGACTTCGAAGTTAGCTCGGTCTGTCAATCTTGAAGAGAGATTTAGCACCTTTTTGAAGATCAACAATACTACACTCCTGGACCACGCCTCAGGTGTGGTACCCTGGATATTGACGTTGAAGAGTTCCGCTAAGGCTTTTAGAACAGATCATCCCGTGGCTTTACGGAGCTTAGTTGTAATTTTATGATCCCTGGGGCCTCCCGATTTTAAGCTACCCAAGCGCCGTACTATACTTAAAGAATTTGATATCCGGGATATCTTTTGAAAAATGGCGCAACAGTGGTGCATGTGGATCTTCGTTGTCCTGAATCTCTGGCTTGTGTGCACTTGATGAGTACATCAGCTCATAAAATGAGTCGAATTGAGTGATTCGATTTTTATTGACCCTGCGTAATCTTAATTTTTTTTATATATCTCATGAATATAAAATAATAAATGAATTAGTATATAATAAATAATATACTTATATTGAAGAACAAAAAAAAAAACACACACACACACATAAGTTTACAAATGAGTCTTAACTATGTACAATAGGTGGCCTTATCACTAATTAGTGATCTCTACCAGGTAACCGATAATATTTATCTAAGTAGAGATAACTTCATGGTTTTACCTGTGAAAGTGTTAATGTTCCTACTTACTATCTTAGTGCTGTAAGTTAACAACGAACAACCGAAGTCTTTAATTGATTAATATAGACATCAGTATCTTGGATCAGTCTTTTAATTACGTTAGCTACTAAGATGAGTAAACAGACAGACGAAACAAGAAAATGATAATTAATCGACGTGTGATACTAAATGGTGCACAACCTTAACTAATATATTTGTTTTTGTGATTTACAAATGCATTCAAGATCTGACATTTGGTTAATAAATAATAATATTGACAGATAATTAATCGATGCACGTATCTAATTACGTGTGTCGTGATTGTGTCGGTCCGTACGGACGGGCGTTTAAAAATAAATAATGTGTAGACTCGAGCCAAGATCGCAACGGGCTCATTAGACTGATGGCAAATTAATTTATACACTACGAATGAGCGTGACGTAGCGTGTACGGTTTATTGTGCGAAAAACTACATGAAAATATTCATCATTCGAAAATTATTCACTTGCACCATCTTTTTCATATGATTTCTCTTGAAATAATTCACTTTAATGACCAACTGAAAGTTAACATAATATAAAAATAAAAAATAAAAAATAAAACATTAAAAAAATTAAATTAATTATCAATCGTAAGCGGCTATTTCTGCACGGCCATAGCGGATCACCTGCTAATGAGAATGGCTCCTTTCTTTTCGACGAAAAAGTTTAGAAAAAATTACAACATGAAAAATACACGCACACGTATGTATACATTGCATAAATATACAAACCATACGCAATAATTCAATAGTTTGAAATACGCCGAAATTGAATCCTCGAGTCTAACAAGACCTTACCGTGAATACCGTGAAAAAAAAAAAATCTCAAGCATCCCATTACGGTAAGTCGAAAGGATACAAATCGTCAAAATAGAGAGATTTAGATTATCCCATTACGTTCGAGGCTTTACGTAAAAAGGGTCAGAGTGGACGATAAGTTAAAACATAAAAGGCATAATATATTTGCGTACATGAACCGTTGTCCAATACCGCGACCCTAGTGGCTATTGATTTGGCATTAACCGATTATGAAGGCCATCGGTGGTGAATAAAACCCTTACATCCGAAGAATCAAAGCCCTCTTTGGCTTATTACACGGCTGAGGGGACACTCGAAAAAAAATTTCCTTTCCTGTGACTAAGTAGATACAGCGGGTAACAATTGTAAGTGCCGCATTGTTTCTATTGAGGCTCCGTAATGGAGTTATGAAATGTTCACGTCGAAGTTCGTTAGGGTCGCTTTTGTCCTTTAAATTCTTTTGATGAATTCGTAATCGTTATTTCATTTCGGTAGAAATTGTTATGATTATTTACGCGTCTTTCATGGTTATTTGATGTCTATTTTTTTTTTAAATTGTATTATTCTTTTACAATTAGTAATCCTCATTGAATTGCAGATTATAAATCTCAACACCAATGCGTTTTATATTCAAATTCCAACATTTAAGGTCATTAAAAGATAAATTAATCGACTATTTTTATTAAAATCTAAATAATATTCGTGTATGAGATTCGATGGTAGGTAATTAACTGACAAGAAATCTAATTACCTCCCGTAGTAGTCGAATTATAATATCAAAAACAGATTAGCCTCGAATTACCGTAAGCCTTAAACGCTTTAAAAACATACATACGAGAACATATTATAATGAAGCTTAGATGACGTATTATCTAAGTTAGAAAACTATTTACATTTATTATTTAGTATATAATGGTAATAATTCAAAGACTTTATTATATTTTTAATTTTCTACAAACATGGCGTACAAAACTACGGTTTCACAATTCAGTGACTCTACACCTGAAACGCTACCTATTTTGTTTTATAATTTTCAGTTATTTTTTTCCGAAGCTGTGTTTTATTTTTTAACTTTTATTTTATTTTGATTTTGACATTTGATTTTGTTTTTAATATAAACATCGTCATATAGATTACGAATACGTTATTCGTACATAAATTTCACATTTCGTTGGTAGAAATTGACAATTACTGCACAGTAACTTTTTCTTTTATTGCGCAGTAGTTAAGTGATTTGCGATTATGAATTCTCTCTCTGAAGCATTTATTATCGATAGTATATTTCAGACACGAATATTCCGTACAAGATTGTTTTTTTTTCGCAGTATGCTCATAGTAAATTAACAGTATAGTTACGATCGGTACCTTGATCAGTTCGTGCATACAAAATGTTATAACAATTCCGAATCTGCATTCACAGATTGTTCGTTATTTATTATACGCTGTGAATTCTTTATCAGCTCTGATCTCGATTCTTACAAATTTATATATCTTATAGTCTCAGGAATAGGGTTCATTATGAGTCATATTATTTTAAAGGCTATGTACAAAGCGATAAACAAAAGTCGATCACGTTGATTTCCCTCGACACACGCTATTACGTTTAATAACGATTCTTTCTTTAGCGAAACTACATATTAAATTATAGTAATTTATTTCTATAGTAAATGTTTTTATGTTCAAGAAGTTTGATTAAGATTTATTTACTCATTATACTTGGTCAATTAATGTGTTTCTTATTAACGTCGCAAAACCTATTTCCATTTGGTGATACGTCACATATATAACTATTAGTACCTATTTATTATTATATACTAGCTGATCCGACAGACGTTGTCCTGTCTTAGCTATGAATATTGAATTCGAATTTATATTTATATATACATATAAAAATGAATCCCCATTTCCCTTGGTCACGCCATCACGCGTGAAAGGTTGAACCGATTTCATTACTTCTTTTTTTTTAATATTCTAAAATTTTCTAATTTCCCCGCGCAATTTTCTTAATTAAGGTTACATTAAAAAAGTTTATATTGTCATAAGCGCTAAGGTTAGATTAGAAATAATTTTACATGGTGTTTAAGTATTCTTAAATTTTCATATTTTCCTGCGCATTTTCTTAATGTTTTCTTTTATACGAACCTTCTCCTGACAATAACAAACACAACAAAAAAATAATTAGTGAAATCGGTCCAACCTTTTACGCGTGATGGCGTGACCAAGGGAAATGGGGATTCATTTTTACATATATATATATATATATATATATATATATATATATATATATATATATATATATATATATATATATATATATATATATATAGATTTAACAAGCCTTAAAACGCATAAAGTTCATCTATGCTATATCTATACAAATAATAAATCTGTTAAAACCTCCGTTTTATTAATTCACTATATATCATCAAGAATAAATTTTAA
This sequence comes from Euphydryas editha, assembly GCA_036937285.1. Classification (NCBI taxonomy): domain Eukaryota; kingdom Metazoa; phylum Arthropoda; class Insecta; order Lepidoptera; family Nymphalidae; genus Euphydryas; species Euphydryas editha. The sequence continues at coordinate 17,812,401 of JAUPFZ010000011.1, read as the reverse complement.
TAGCGCGTTTTTTTTTTTGAATCAGTGCCATCTCTTATCGTTTTTTGTTCGTGCACGTATCACGTAAAAAGTACAAAACCAATGTAAATAACTTTAATACATAAACATTAAAAAAAACTCACAGTAACATTTAGTTTTTATTTCATTGTAATTAAATTTAAAAATAAATATTTAAGAAAATAGAAATAGGTACCTACGCCGCCAACGCCATCTAGTCTAAGGAATCTTAAAAACTCACAAAACTTATTTTTGAGTTATTATTTTGTTAAACTTAAAGGTTTACTAAATATGTCGGATAGGAATAGAAATCGTTTTAATATTTTAGATAAACATCATTTTCAATTAATATAGGTACTATTATACGTTATTATACGTTATATATGTTAAATGTCACTAAATATAAAAACGATATTATTACCATTATACGATAGATGGCGCATGTAGGTGATAAAAAAATATAAATTAATAATTTTTAAAATTTTAGTCAAATACCCGTGCGAAGCCGGGGCGGGCCGCTAGTAATAATTAAAAGAAAAGAGAATTAAAAAAAAAACGGCTTGTTTATTAAAAAAGTTTTTGGTTCTCATAAATTATGCTACGACTCACTTGAGTAGATCGGTAACGGATCGAAAGTCTCTAGTCTGTCTCATCTAGCAAAACTATACTTCTATGAATAACTAGTTGCTGCCCGCGATGTGAACTACGTGAACGCTATTAGATTATACGTTATTACAGAATGAATTGAAGAAATAAAAGTTCACTGCTCGTAGGTGATAGCGTGATAATATGTAGCCTATTTATGTTGACCCGACTTCTTAGTAATATTCGTGCCAAATTTGAAGTAAACCCATGCAGTACTTTTTGAGTTTATCCCGGACATACATACAGACAAACAGACAAACAGACAAAAATTCTAAAAACTAAATTTTTGGCTTCGGTATCGATTGTAGATCACACCACTAATATTCTTTAAAAAAAATATTCAATGTACAGTTTTGACTTTCCTACCATTTTATTATATTATGTATAGATATCACATGTTTGGTTCGAGTAAACCGAGACACGATCGCGAACGTTTCACATAAAATTGATAAACAAAACAAAAATGTCACCATGCATGTGTATGGTAAGGTAAACACAAATATTTATACATTCTATCATTTCGTACCGGATGCTAGTTAAGTAAACAAGTTGGAAGCGTATGCAAATTTTCTTTGCCATTTTCCACGCGACTCAGTCGATTGGAAATCAAATTTGAAATGTCGAACAGTGCACTGATACAAGTTATAGACGCAATAGTCTTTAAAATTTATTTTAGTGATTATATATTTTTATTTCGGGTAGATGTGTTTAAGTTTTAATATAAATCAGCGAGTTTTAAAGATCGTTTTATTAAAAAAAAAAAAATATAGCCAGCAAACGAGCTAGTTGTGCTCCTGATTCTATCCCCATCACCTATACATTTAAAACACCAGAGGAAACGCAAATGCATTTTGGCTTAACCTTTTTTAAGTTAAGGGTATAAAGATAGCTACTGGTTCTCACGCTCAGCGTACAAAACCCTATAACAACTACTGGACACAGTGTTCCGCCGAATGTGTACTTATGCCGAGAATTAACTACGATGAAAACTTAAAACTTTCATTATATACATAATATATTTACTATCTTGAAATGGAACAATAGATTCTTTGTAATAGATAAGAAATTGTGTACCGTAAGTAGGTAGGTAGGTAGATAAAAAATAAAGTTAGGAATGTCGAAAATTTTATTAAGACTTAATTAATCATACATGTGCGAAACATAATCATCTGTTATGGAAAAAGGAACAAATTAGTTTTCATATATATATATATATATATATATATATATATATATATATATATATACATATATATATATAAAGTAATTAATTTAGTAATATGTTACTAAATAGATATATAAAAAACATAATAACGGTACGGAATTTTGTTTCGTAAAGTACTCGTATTTTCATACACGATTATAAAGTTATTAATTAAATTACTAATAAACGTAGTAATAACCCTTTAAAAAAATGTTTGTTAGATTAAATATTATATATAAAATCGTAGTGAGACCAATTGAGATTGAATATTGCACTACTGTGAGCAAAATAATAACTTTTCGTTTGTTTTTGTTAGTCGTTTTATATGAATGGGTAAATTTCAAAAAGTACCAAACCGAACCTAAACTTTTAACTAAATCTAGCATAATATATATAATCTGTTATAAAATAAAATATCACGCCTCGATTCTAGTAACGGAGCTGCATTAAGGAACCAACATTGATCGCCTAATCATTTAATTAGGATTCAAAAGGGTCTCGAATAATTTGCTCGTTTCATTGAAAGTTTTTCTTAAAGAGCCGCAATTAATCCGTCGGTGGCTGGTAATGGCCATTATCATTAAACCGAAAAGATGATAATGAAGCACGAACAGCACTTTAGACAACACATTTAAGCCAAAATAATTTTGGCACAACGCTCAAACCGGTCAACGAGTAGTGTAAAGCTTAACACAGAATAACATTTAATCGACCTGAATCCAGTGTGAAACACACGAAAAATCTTTTTTTTTTTACCAAGACAAGGGATAAGATCTATTGGTTCTATTTTTAAAAATATCCCCAAGTTAATGGAGCATAAACTCGGGTAAATTGTTAGATCTACAGCATATTGTACGAAATGTACGTTAAAAAGTTTCTACCGTACACAAAAATATACTGAGAGTATACTTTTTATTCTCGAATCCAAACATTGTTAGGCTGAATCACATGTTGGTCATCGCCGGCGCTTATCCGATGCATGCTGAGCGTATATGAGCAATGCTAATAATCTCGACTCTATTCCAAGAGCATTGCCTACTGGACCTAAGGTAGGTAGTTTTGATAGCGTCCTTTAGAGGAGATATCTTACAGGGTGCTGTCACGGTAAGATTTAAAGCAAGACGCATCACCTCGTTCGCGAGTTCGGTCATACAATTATGCACGTTCTATACAAAACACGATTCAGTTTATTATATCCGGTCCTGTATGATGATACAATTAGATCTACGGAAATTACGGTAACACACAATTGTATCTACCGGATCTGATTGTTGTTAATATCGTAAAATTTTAGGAGAAGGCATATAGACCGATGTGTAATAACGTTGAAATGGAAATGATAGTTATATTTAAGCCAATTTATTATATTACGAAAAATACTCTATTAGTATATAATGGTGTAATAATTTCAGAGACACCGAGAAAAAAAAATACGTTTAGGAAGTTCTTGGATTTTTAAGTGTATATTATATTACCTATATATTATTATAGAAATCGGGTGATCATTTTGTAAAGGACTCTGGAGACATATAGAACAGTTAACAGAACTCTTTAATGTTGTTAGTAAATCAAAAGTAATAATATCGTTGGTAGTTATTACTTTATAAAAAAGTAAATACTATAATATTAAATTACTGTTTACACTAAAATAATACAAAAATAAACTTTCTCTTTAAAAACAGAGTCGAAAAAAAAAAGAAAAGAAACTCTCAAAGTACAAAATTGTATTTTTGTTCTTTACTGTAAAATCTTTAAGTTGTACTTGGTTAAGCTACATAATATGTATCTTTACAATGACAAACAAATATATAAATTAGTAATTTGCAATTTTTTATAATTTGTTTTTAAATATAATTTTTTTTTACATTTTAATACATTTAATATGATGTTTTTTTTTTAAATAAAAATCAGGTATACAGTTTAATTATTGAAAATTTTATTACAAAAATTACGTATAATAAATAATGACAAAACCCGTTTAAAAACCTTTTTGGTACAGTCGATCAAAAAATAAACATAATTACAATTTAATTCAAAGATCGCTCGAGGCGTTGTTATATAGGTACTGAAAATTTATAGCGAAATCAAACAATTCGTAAACCATGTTAATTAATATCGAAATGTTATTATTATAAGCGAAATATCATCAATAACAAATTTCATTGTTTTCCGACGTGGAAATACGAGAATAGTTGGAAGGCTGTAATTGAGTCAATATAAAGCATATATACGAATATAATTAATTACCTTCCAGCATTTAATACGTTTATTGTGAACGTACGTCATTATAACAAACCGACTAACGCTGACGTTAGCGAGCTTAATTTTCGGTCGAAGACTTTTGTGTATGCACAATTATATTAAAGATGTTACTTATGATTTTTTATGATATCTTTTTGATTGTATGTTTCGTTTTATAATCAGATAGCTCAGAATACACGTGATTCAACGGTCAAAGTAAGTTTCGGTAGATATTATAGGCAACATCTAGATATACGAGTATGTATGTTATCGTAAGGTGACTACTGGAAACCAACGCTGTATCTTGCATCAGTATTATGATGAGTCAATATTTGTATTTCGCAAGCTTTTTTCTTAATTTATTTAGAATTGTTTATCTTGTTTAGATATAGAAATCTGTATTATTTTGCGATCTAATAAAACATCTTTTTTTTTTTAAATGCATGGTACGATTTGTAAATTCGTAATTCCCATTGAAACTGTGTGGCGGATTAAACTCTGATAGTTTTATTAATATGAGATAAAAATAATTGTCGATTGTGGGTATTTTATATTTCCACGCTCTTAAATTAGTAATATTAGCAGTATTTATAACATAAGTTTGGTGAAATATTCTTTGACAAAAAGCAGTCCAGGAGTAAAAATATTGCAGCGTTCGTAAAACTAACTTCGATAGGCTGTTTATGCTCCGAAAAAAATATAGTACCTAAAGCTAATATGCTATTTGAATATTAAAAACAACGATAAGTTATGGGGACTTAAAAAGTTATATATAGTAATATATATTAGAAGTTATGAATAATAAAAACAATATATTACTCAATCTCGTTGGGGCAAATGGTAACTTGGGTATTGTTTTGGATCTTCAGCTAAATTTTGACTGAAAGAGTAACAGACATCCGTAAATCCATTCATCGCCACAAATTTTCGCATTTATAATATAAATAGAAAAAAGTATGATAGTATATAAGAATAACATATGATGTAGTGAGATTTATAAATGACGACTGTCACGCCACTGGCGTTTGATACATTCGTTTCGCTGATGATTCCATATATGATACTCGCTCGGGGAGACCTATTATTTATATTTCTACTTTTAAGATCATTTTACCATCCGTCAAACGATTTGATTGACCCGTTGGCGCAGTTTGCAGCGACACTGTCGATAGACGTAGATAGACGATATCCTATCGTCTGACTCAGCGATTCCCGCCCCGAGTCTAGGTGTAAAATATGTATATTTATTTATATGTGTATTATTATTAAAGATATATGTTTGTGTGTATGTGTATCAGTCAGCTGTTACCTAAAACACAGGGATTAAGTTTCCTACCTAAGTAACAGACGACCGTGTCTGTATGTTAAGCATATTTATTTATTTTAAGCTCTCGTTTTTAAAGGTTATCATAAAAAAGTGTTTTTTTTTTGGTGGACAAATAAGCAGACGGTTCTAATAATGTCAAGTGATCACTGTTTCACATGTCAACATTCGCCGGTCAAACCCAGACTACCGTAATAAGCAAATCCCGATAAGAGAGTTTAAAAAAAAAGTGCTAGAAAAAGTAAGCTTAAAATATCTTAAGAACGAGTTCAGTCTGGCGAAAGTGCTGAAGGCGCTATTTTTTTAGACTCGATGTAAATATTATGGGTATGTGTTTATAAAGGATAAGCCGGGATGTTACCAATATGGCTTCCAACTGTCTTTTGAGAAAGTTTCTCATACAAATATCAAGAAAATACAAAAGTACTAAATAAATTTGATACAGAAATAGCGAATACCCAAGTTATTCCATTGTTGGGATTCAGCAGTACTTTGGAACGGTTGCTTCTATCGGTATCTTATTTTACGCCAGTTAATATTATTTAGGAATCGAAAGGAACAAAAGGAAATATTCAAAGTAGCCTAAACATTTCCGAAAGCAATCAGAAAAACCCGAACTATTTGTCGAGTTCAATAAATAGAATAAATGGAACGCTCGAATTGGAACCGATATGGTAACGTTGAACACGTACCGAGATGACCAATTTTCTATGACCTTTCTGTTTTCGAAGTGTTCTTAATACGGAACCGAATCGATTCATATTTAACGGGTCCCGCGTGAATTGCTAAGAGACGAAACCCGGATACTTGTTAAGGATAATATCGAATCCTCGACGTTAGAATAGTCTTCATCCTGCATTTGTGTTCCAGTTCTGTTTGACTTTGTAAGTGCAGTTTTGATTGTAATATCGAACACTTGAGTGGATCCATCGTGGAAATTTGATCGATTTAATTTTGGATGATGCATGAAAATGCATTGTATATTCGTCGTGTTTATATTTAAAACCTGAAAATATTCTATGAAAAGACAAACTTTGAAGAAATAAATTTTGTATTTATTGCAACATACGAACTGTGTATTTTATGTTAATCAAAATATTAAGTGCTAAGACAGCGTCCGTGGACAAATTTTAGTTGAGAATATTGCAAAGTGTTATGTGTGTCTAATGTTAATAGTCGTTGTTACTGTTTTATGTATGTAATTATATTTCTTTTAATTAGTTGACAAAATATTGTTAATTTTTCTGTATTTCATCCGTCTAGTCCTAAAAACTGGCTCAATAATTACTTTTGCAATGTATTAGTTATAGGCACTATTATGTCCTTAGATAAACCTATATTAAACATGTAACTATTTTTATATGTGACTGTTTGTTGCCTTGAATAAATTAAAAAAAAAAATAGTGTTAAGAAAAAAAAACACTGATATTGTGTTGATAAATTTTAGAAGTCTACCAAACTTTGTCACATAATCCACAGAACTACACTTATATCCATCACAAAAAGTGAACGCAAAATAAAATCATTTATCCGGATAAATTGGACCCGTACTAACATCAAGATTGCTAGACCTTTTTCTATTCAGCATTTTTACAACCGAGCGTAGTGTATTACATGTGAAATGAAAACGTTACTTTCGTTATTTCGTATCATAAACTTTGCTTCTGTTGCAATTTGGGAACATTAAAGCTTAATTCCACATATTGTATAGCATTAAATAGCAAAGTTATTTTATAAAGCTAAAGAATCCGTACATGTAATAAATAATAATTTTTTTTTTAAATAGAAATAATTTAATTATTGTTGTTGTACTGACTGTTATATATACTACATAATTTTATATGTAAAAAAACTTTCTTTATTGTTATTGTTCTAGGCTACGAAAGTCGGCGTGGCAAATAATTTAAAACAATATTACCTTTTTTTTAATGAAAGCTATTTATTCAATTATAATTTTAATTTAATTTTTATATTTTAGTATGGCGCTATACGAGTATCGTCCTGCAATTTCAGTGAATCGCCAGCAATAGACCGGATTGACCGAGTCTCTCTTTCCACTACATTGTCTAATTCGGCCCGCTTGAGTCATCAATCATGCCCGGGTCGGGAGCTCACCCGGTCAAACGACTATCACGAGATATGCATTGTCGTAAAGGATCACTTTAAGAATTTATCACACCATCTATATACTCATGTACTCCTAGTACGTTTAAGAATATATTATATATTTACTTATGTTTGGCATCGTCGAGTCATCTCAGAACTTTTTATGGTACAAATGTACCATCGGAAATCATTATTTGTTAACTGGCGGTTTTAATTTAAACAATCTGCCTCTAATTTTGCTTACCAGAATTAGGATTTTGCTATAAACTCTGTACGAATCGTATCAAAAATCTCTATCGCTAGTAATCAAAATCAGACATATAGAGATGTATTACTGAAGTATCTTTAACTGTTTGTTATTTTATATTATGTAACTTTAAAATATTTCAAAAATTAATAAATAAATGTGTAATTCGAAAATGTTACCTTAAAAAAAAATTAATTTAAACGCATTTTAATAATTAATAAAGCCTTTCTGAATAAAAATTTTGAGTACTATTTATTTTATAGGTTTAATAAATATATTTACTCTGAAGAACAAATTGACAGGAAATACATAGATTGAAACAGTGTTTTAAGGCATTCTTAGTTAAAATTTACTTTTTAAGTCGCCTAAATAAACAAAGTGAAAAAAATATATATGACAATTGGCCTATGTATAATTATTTTAGAAAATGGGTCAAATTAAGCCGTTTGCCATGCGAAATTTCCGTGACCCTGTTTTCCGCTAAAGTGTCATGGGTTCGATACGAAGTCTGGGTGTTATATTTATATATGTGTGTGTATATAACACTCGGCTGTCACCTAAAATAGACGCATTAAGTTGTTTACCTTAGAAACAGATAAATAATAATTTTAAATTAAACAGATAATTAATAAAACATATATGAAACTAAATGGCTAAATTCATATAGTCTCAAATAAAAATTCATTGATATCTTTCTATTATTTTTATTGACTGTTAGTCACAGGGAATTACTTTCAATTTTACCTCATAAATAAAAACGAGTAAATAAAAAAAAGTATATTAAATCTTATATAAATATAAACGTTAAAAGAGATTACACGGTCCGGTGGGAAAACGGTAGATTTTTTTATAGTTTTACGCCGTTTATCATGTTACTACATTTCGACCCTTGTAATGGACTGACCCGGAAGCATCTTGCGGTGATCTTAAGACGCGGTCGCCCCGAGACCGTGAGGTTTTAGTAGCCATAAACAGTTCGTGAATATTGTCGACTTTTGGTAAGTTTTGGATCGATTGTATTCAGAAAACATGTACCACGAATCCCACAAATCAAAAAGATACGTTGGCAGTCAATACAGAATTCAATAAATTATTAAATATATCTATTTTCTTTTTAATTTTTTACCAAAAGATACATGCTGTAGCTTATATACATCACTCGCATTTACTTTTAATACTACCACAGCATGTCATTTTATAGCCTTCACCTTCACCCTACCTTCACCCATATAAAATCTTTGTAAGGTACAATAAAATTCTTTAAATCCGACTAATAACTGACGAGATAAATATGAAAAAAAAAAACAGTTTTTCAGATTTTATTATATTAATATATGTATGTTAATATTAATAAGGCAATCGCAAATTAATATTTGTATAATATAATAATAGTACGAGAATCTCCAGGGTCTTGTAGTGTAACATCTTGTGGTGAACTGAGATTGTCGCTACACTGAGCCAGTTCTGTAGCTTATAAATGTAAGCGTAGCACTTCGTAGCGGTTGTATTGTGAGGAATTTGTCGAGGATCACTGAATGTTTTGCAGCTCTCGTGAATATTGTATTACGTAATGGTAACATATTTTTTTTAATTTTATTTAATAAATTTATAATCAAAGTCATATGTCCAATAACTGATTAATAAAATATAGGCTATGTATGAAGTGTTTTGTTTGCTACTTTTAAAATTGTATTTTAACAATAATTATGGTCATACTACTAGATTTTTTGATCGTTTTGAGAAATATAAATAAGCAACAAAACTTAAATATAAAATAAAATAATCTTTAATAAGAAAATAAATTTAAAATTCAGACTAAAAACAGCCTTTTATATATAAAACAAATTATTTGGTATAAAACTATATAATGAATAAAGGTGTGCGGGGACGCTGTCTGTCACGCTGTCAATTATCATTTAATTTATATTTTTTAATTTGTATAACAACTCACAGAACCGGCAGGAAATTCACCTGTTGTTCAAAAGTACAATAACTGAGGTTCCTGCCGGTTCTTGTCAACCGAAGAAATATTATTGTAAAATGACGGATCAAAACTTAAGTTAATCAGATGTTACGGTCTACTCATAGTATAGTTTGATTTGACTGTATAACAGAACAACATAGAGGCTAATGAGTTATTGTTACAAAGTTAAAAAACAAATAATAGTCAAATTTATATATATAAAAAATAATATGTAAAAATTGTTACGATATGTGTATAATTAAAATAAGCATGAGTGATTTAATAATTATCCTACGAGACGAATGGCCGGGTTTCGAAAGGCTGAACAACGAAAAAATTAATGAATTGACTGATGATTGAATGATTGAATTAATTTATGATTTAATACAAGTTTGTTTCCGAATTATTGATTCATTAATCATTGATTAGTGAACATTGAAAACGAAATTCAATTTATCAAACGATAATTAACGCATCTTGGCCTGATAAATTTCGTCACACACTATAGCATGATAAATATATCACCAAGCAATAAAAATTGCTAAATAATATTACTTGTTTGGGTATTTTAAAGCTTAACCGGTCGAGTATCATTAACTGACATGACAGTAGTCATTTTCATTGCTTGGTTGCAAAACATGTCCGATAAACGTTATTAATACTATATTAAATGCAGTGTTATTATATTTCATTGAAACGGAACACACATGATGACGTACGAGGGCAGTCGAGCGCAGAACCATTTAGGTCGAGCCAAGATCAGTTTCTTAAGACAATATTTTACTGTTTTATAGTGTTTCAATATCATAGACAAAAATAAATTTTAAATTGATTTTTTTTACGCTTTTTACAAACATACATAAATATATAAAACGAAAACAAATCGAATCAAACAAATATTAACAAAATTTCTGCATAGCCCTTTACAAAAAAAAAAAAAAAAAACAGTGAAAAGTAATAGTGGCGATGAAAAGAATATTTCACAGCTGATTACTGACCTTGCATGGATTGAAAATAATCTTTTCGCATCGCACCACTCTTTTAATATCGAAGGTATTTGAACAAGCAAATGTGCGTGAAACCGAGCGGCACAACTTGTTATCTTTATCATATTAACGTTGGAATTATAATCCATACTAATATATGGGGGTTGAGATAATAAGTCGCAAAGGTTCGTAAGGGAGGACCGATCAAGTCTACCCGGCGACCTTCCATTTCCACCATTTGTTCGTCTTTATTGCCTCATCTACATGACAATGATAGTTTTCAAGTGTGATTCGGTCCTCGTTATATAATAACGATATTATATTGCTGATATATATATTATATTTTATATATCCTCATATATTGACCAATAAGTTCTAATAATAAAATTGGATAAGAGTCCTTAAAATAGAATGAATTTATATGTATATGGAATATGCCATTCAACATATTTATTTATTCATTTGTATGAAAAAAAACAGTACACAATTAATGTAATAAATAGCAAATATAAAAAATTGCAAATAAAAAATATTACCGAAATCAGTTTCCAGTTAGAGAGAGAGAGAGAGAGAGAGAGAGAGAGAGAGAGAGAGAGAGAAATGACAAATTCATAATTAAATAAAAGAGAATAATATTCAACTAGTAAATAAAAATAAGTTCTATAAAAAACTTGTTTAATAATAATGTTTTTAACAGTCGTATTAGGTACAATTGTTTCATAGTTTAGCGCGATAAACATAAAATCTTCTTTTAATATATTGGTAAAAAAATTGTAACGAAGTATGATATTAACTCCCTTAGTTTTTAATACTCCAGATTCAACGTATGGACTCCCGTAAATCTAAGTCTATATATTCGACTGTCAGAGTCCCTAAGCTCATAAGAACATTCTATTGGTACTCGCTACAGCCTCCTGTCTCCCATTCATCTTTACAAACGACGAAGCGGGAAAATTCTCCCAGGTTCAGACTTAGAAAGCCGGCAATTAGTCTCGAGAGCGTAATCTCCTATTGATTTTAGAACTAAGGGCGCTCAGTCAACGGCTTAGTATCGTGAGACTGCCTACATTAATGAAGATAAAAGGGTGGAGACGAGAGCTATTCAAAGAGTACATTATAAACTTTAACGTATCAGTTTTGTCGTCAATTTCGTTTAACGTGTGTACACACAACTAGATGTCCTTTGGGATTAATTCCGTGTCGAAAAACGAAGTCTTAAAATATTAACCTTTATTTTTATATTAGTTATATTTTAGCTAAATGACTTAGGCTATATCTCAATCTGTCCAATAGTCTATTGTTATATTGCTATAGAAAATTATATATATATATATATATAAATAAAGAAAATAAAAAGGTGTAGACTAAAGCTTAACTTATTACTTAAACCAAAATACTATTTACAATAAAGTGACAAATATTTGTTTTATTACCTATATTGTTAAAAAAAATGTGTTGGACATTCGATACTAATATAATTGATTAGATGCGAGTGAAAACAGAAAGATCGCTTACCAACAAATAAAAAAGTATATTTTATAATAATTATATAATTATTATTTGATTTCCATTTTCGATGAAGATATAATATACATTTTCCTTCAAAAATATTTATCTCAAGTGATATGAAAGTTTCTTAGAATATGAAAATACTCTATGTATAAAATATGAATGAATATCAATATTGAGAGTAGAGGAACTGCAGCATATTTGGGATACTGCAGGTAACATGGAATACTTCGATATCTAAATCAATATAAATACCATTTGTGTATTTTTGTCGTAAACATAACGTCATACGAGACATGAAGCTATTGAGTATTAAAGGCAGGATGCAATCTTGACATTCCGGCTACAAACCCCAAAAGAACGAGACGCCTGATTTGAAAACTTATTTGGCAAGAATTCAATCAGTGATAATCATTTACTGTAATACTTTAGATCTTTATTATAATTATTTAAAATGTTAAGTGACCTTGTTAGTCTACGATGTTACTATGATTTTGTGAATATTTCTAGAATTAAAAATGTGACATAGAATTTTAGGTTAAGATGATATGTTGTTAATTTGGAATAGGTACCGAAAGTGAGTGAGTTCCATTCTGGTTTTTTTATTTTTTTGAAAATGACGACATTTCACAAATATAAAAAGAGAAAAAGGTGAGAAAAGGAAGAAGTGGCCGCTGCTCTTGGCGCTATTAGATAAAAGAGAAATGGGACACTTAAAGGCAGCTAAACAGTTCAATGTTCCTAGGTCAATACTTTTTCGATATTTAAATAATAAAGACTCCGATAGAATCATCCGATAGTTTTTTAAACAAAAAAATAGCCTTAATTTTTTTAATTTATTTAAAAATATTGATTAGCTATTTAGCTAATTAGCTATTTGGAATAAATAATATATTCCAAATTACCTGCACCTAAAGTCAAATCCCGTTTTTGGAGTTTTTTAGTTTTATAGGCATTTTGATAAGGTTTTTGGTTTTTGTTATGTTTGATTTTTCTTATTATTAGAGTTTAATACTTTGACAATAATTTAGTGTATTTTTTATTGAGCCATCCCGTTTCTCATTGAATATATTCTCAAAAAACAAACTAGTATTCCAAATATGCTGCAGTTACTCTAACATTAACTCAATATTATATATTAGTAAACATATATTTTATTAAAGTATTATTTATTTCGCCATAAGACACGCACTTAACGAATGTCAAAAAAAAATGTATTTTTAATTTAAATCTAATCGTCTTAAATATTTTAGTTTATTAGTTATTATCAATTGATTAGGAGAGGCAACCCCAATAAAAAATGGGAATAAGGCCGGTAGAAGAGAAGAGAATTATTACTAAAATTTCGCCATATCTACCATTTTTACGCATCGAATTTAAATCGATTTCTTTTTTGTTAATATATTTATTGTAATAGGAATATCCTTAAAAAGAATATTATAAAAATGATCTTATAACATTTTCTGATTGCCGTTGACTTTTCCGTATTTTTTTACGTTCATTATAAATAAATAAATATTAACCAACAATCACACCACGTTAACCTAGCCCCGTGCTAAGTTCGTAACAACTTGTGTTACAGGTACTAGGAACGGAAATAAAAAGAAATTTATATAAATACATATATATGTTTTATTATATATGTATTATATTATGTATGTATATACATAAATACACGTCCATGACCCGGTGCAGACATCTATAGTCGTCATATAAATTATCTGCACTTGGCGGGATTTGAACCCGCGACCGCCGCGTAAAGTGACCAGTTGCCTGACCACTCGACCAGCCGGCCGTCATAAATTAATCGTCGTCAATAAATTAATCAAAATGAAATAAATTAAACTCGTGTTTTAAAACAGTATAAATGTAATGAAAACATGTATTTGAATTGCACAGCGCTCGCACATACACACGCACACACACCATCACACACTCACGCATGCACACACGCGCGCACCTTTCATAATAATATAACAACACGAATAAAAATCTCGTATAATTGAAATTCTAAAAACACTATACAAATAAAACATGACCTCAATTACTTGCGAAATCATAAATAAAACCCTTAGGTATAATGGATCAAGGGATCCGTATTACGTGTGGACATTTTGGGGCACTCGTAATTATCTAAGTAATTAGAACCATTACAGTTGCCCCACGTACAACGATTTGTCAATTAAAAGTGGTATGGTCTGTCTTATAGCGTTTTCTTTAGGTATGTATATATGTCTTGCTATATGTCGGTCATGAAGCCGACGAACCCTAAATAAATTACAATAAGTAGTTCACAGGAAAGGAAATAGGTAGATGTCGCTACAGTGTGGAAAAAAAAGGAAATAAAAAATGTTAGCTTTATCCTATTAAACACGGTTATTATAGTTACTATACAGCTTGGGTGAGATAATAAGCTGTAGTCAATATCCTTCAGTTAGGCTCAACCATCAAAGTAACAATCAATAAAGTCACATACGTTGCCACTATAAACAAAAAACCAAATGATTAACAAATACAATTCCTAATTATTGTAACTAAATAATAAAATTCATGATTAGTGTGAATTGTAGGCGTTATGCAGTTTGACATTTCGGCTTACTAGTGATTATATAGGTAATTATCGCCGCGTCACGCTCCACAATTGCTCAATTAGTGTTGGGCGCTTACGGTGCTCATTGCTTGTATATAATATGTTGTCAGAAAACGATATGTTTTTAAATCAAAATATTATTTTAAAAAAAAGAAACTGGTAGTATTGTGTCGATTTTAATAGCTTCTTCGTAACATTACTTGTATATAAGGCAAATTAAAATTAATAAATCACGAAGTGACTCACAAACATACACAAATACATATATAGACAGGATACAAGAAAAATAAAAAAGTCTAATCTGACAAGCAATGTTACTTAAAGCGGCAAAAGCCGCGCGTGTGAACTGAACCGAATTGAACTCAAACAGCCTGTAAACGTCTCACTGCTGAACAGAGGCCTTTTCTCCATATAGAAGAAAGGTTGGAGCTTAATATATCACGCTGCTCCACTGCGGGCTGGCGGACAATTTCCCTACCATGAGTAACGATCGTTATCAAGTGTCTGTGATAACAACCGTGACCGACGGCTTCGCGTGCTATCCGAGGCACGGTGGGGAGACCTACAAGTTCATACACCCGGACCAAAAAAATATTGTACAATACAAATATCTGCCCCGAGCAGGAATCCAACTCACGATCCCCAGCATTTAGGCGACTATTCGCACCAATACACTAGAACGGGTCAACTAGTTTCGTGCAAAACTAGCTTCACCTAAAACAATACAAATCCGAGGCCATACTCATGTTATAACAGAGTCTCGTTATGAACGACATACCCATACGACTGACGCACGAGTTTACATAGCGTGTGTTTAATAAAGTCGTATTTTCAAAGTGCTCAACTTACATTATAAAGGCGCCTGTGGGAGTCGTAAGTGCTTCCATGGTCTTCATATTATATCGGTATCGGAAGCTGCTATTAAACTTATTGGCGAGGGATTCGAACTTCCTTACGAGGGTAATGGGTATGCATAATTAATCAATTGAATTTAATAATATATATATTATGGTAAATAAATTTAAGATTGAATTATTTACAACAGAAAGTGTTTTAATGTAGGCCAAGTACATCTATAATCTCGTGTTAAGCAGGATACAAAACCACTAAGCTGCTCCGCAGTGAATTAGTTAAGATAATAGCACCTTTATTTTATTTATTTGTATCGATCTACTAGTTACAAGAGCCTCAATACAAGCCTTAACAATGCTTTGAATATGGATACAAAATTAAATTAAATGGTTATTGAATCCTTCTCGCAATATATAAGCGTGTTCTATGGTATAAACATAGATGAATAAAACATATATAGTATCTTTATCTAACAATATTAATATTTGGACACTGCAGTTTTGTTATTTGTTATCCGTTGTTGAATTTTATTCATAAATACAACTAAATAAATGCTAAGTAATTTATTATTCGCTATACACATATTGAGGATATTATGAAGATCATAAAAAATAAAAACGATCATTGCTGAAATTTTCATTCATTCATTCCGTTCGAATCTCTTAGAGGCACTGAATAAATAAATTAAAATTTGCATGATAAGGTCTCATTGTCATAATTTTTTGCCGTCGTTCCGAATTTCGTATTTATGGCGCAGTTTTTTTTTAAAACTTAAGTTCGTGTCGAAATACGTTTAACGAGAACGAATTTATGGTAAAATTTTAATCAAATCACGATAAACAGTTGCAGACTTTGAAAAAACATTTACATGACTATAAATCCTTGTTGCATGTAACGTCGAGACTGAGAAACGTCGCGTCGGTCTGTTCTTCGTGTGCACTTTATGTATATAATTTTAAAAGATTTACGCTTCATTATATATAAACGGTTAAAATAAATAATAAAAATAAAGAGTGCGTCGTTGATAAAGGTCATGAATTATTGTGTAAGATATTCCTTAAAATTCTTTCGAATAAAAACTAAGTACCACAAATTTTTACAAAAAAAAGTAGTATAAAAGGTTTTAATTTTCTACGAGCGCACTAATCATAATATATATTCTAACTAATCAAATTACACGATTGGTTTCACCCAAGAAAAGTATTCCTTATTTATCTCATCAATATAACGTTATATTAAAATTTACAAGTATGCTTAATTAAAAAAATAAAAAAACCCGACTGCGTAAAATACTCTTATTATAAACTAAAAAGAATAAAACAATTTACTAGCTTTCATTTGATACCCATATTGCTACAGTACGAAAAAAAATTCAATTTAGCCACCCCCCCCCCTTATTCCGCCATTTGCGGGTGCCATTTTGAAAATTTATGTAGCCTATGTCACTACTACAATTTAGACAAATCCAACGACACCATATATGTCAAATACCGTCCAGCCGTTTGGGCTGTAGGGCGTGCCAAAGAAATGGACATACATACATACACTCGAAAAACATAACCCTTCTGTTGCAGTCGGGTAAAAACATCAATATCACGAGAAAAAAAAGATTTTACAACAATAAAAAATATATTTCAAATACCAGAAAATCAAAGTATCATTTCAATTGTACGTAGCTATATCCATTCAATAAAAAAAGAAAATTCAATAACTCCCGAGTAAAATACTCGTATAAATCACAACGTTTGTATAGCACAACAAACAGTACACTACGTCACTCAATAATGGAGCCGGTCAATTACTTAAGACCGGGGCATCATAAACCTCGACTATCGATCAAAGTTCGCCGTGACCGCCCCGGACCGATCGTGTCCCGGCGGGACGAATTTTTTCCATTTTCTAACCGGTTATAACCAGCTCGATTGATTTATTATGATGCCCTAAAGACGGAGTTGCGAGATTGATGTTCTACGTTGCTTTATTTCAATAAAGTCGATACCTTTAATAATGGGACGGGTGTATTTAATGGATTTTATGGGCTTCTTAAATATGGAATAGTTTTAACGAAGTCAAAAACTTAAGAATTTTAAGACTATGTGGGACTAATTTCATTTTATTCGGGTCCTCTGATTGATGGAATAATTTATTATGATTATGATGTCCTTAAGGCGAATCTAGAATGGCAATAAATATTAAAAATAGATATATTAAGTCGTTTGTAGAATAGTAATATAGGTATATTTAATGGTTCATATTTTAACATAATTAATAATTTGATACTAAATTTATGAAATGAATTACTACAAAAAATAAATTTTGTATAAAAAAAAAGTTCAGTCTTTAATCTATGAATAATTTTAAGTATAGGTATATTGCCCACGAGATTTTAGCGTTCTTTCATCCAATCTCTTTTCATATAACATAATCTTTTACATTAGTCTGACATGGATTTTTTTTTGTTTTTGCATAAGGAATCACTAATTATTCAAAGAATTAGGTACTGAATTACTTCCTTTCCAATATTCATCGAAAATTTCCAAAAATTAGCAATATTTTTTAAAGAGAATAACAATGGTTCTATGAGCGAAAGAAGAATTTTATTTACAATATCACTTTATCAATATTGTCATATCAAACTGTCTCCTTCAGTGAGTTTTTATAACGGAGCAACTCAGACGCCGCAAGACGCGAGTGAGAAAGTGACATAATGGCAATACCACTATTTAATTGTAATCATAAAAATTCTATGAGCGAAAGAAGAATTTTATTTACAATATCACTTTATCAATATTGTCATATCAAACTGTCTCCTTCAGTGAGTTTTTATAACGGAGCAACTCAGACACCGAAAGATGCGAGTGAAAAAGTGATATAACGGCGATATCACTATTTCATTGTAATCATAAAAATTACAATAACGTACAAATTCAATGATGATGAGATGATGAGATGTGTATGTGTGTGTATTAAATATACATTTTTGTAAAACGTGTATAAATGTTATAGATGTGTGTACTCGTATGTCGAAGATGCATCGGATGTCGCGGCTTAAGTTTGAATAAAAAAAAAATTGTGATATCATAAAATATGCTGATAAATGATTCTCTAATACCAAAAAAGTTAATATTATTTTGTATT
The DNA here is from genome assembly GCA_036937285.1 of Euphydryas editha. Lineage (NCBI taxonomy): Eukaryota > Metazoa > Arthropoda > Insecta > Lepidoptera > Nymphalidae > Euphydryas > Euphydryas editha. The sequence goes on along the minus strand of JAUPFZ010000011.1, from coordinate 17,793,599 downwards.
TGTTCAAATTCAATTTGAAACAATACAATTATATCGAGCAATATTAATTGTATGAACTTTGTGGTAACATTCAATAGGATGTAATAAATATAATTAACTCCGTACTGTACTGTATCAGCCTGTAAACAACCCACTGATGAGCGAAGGCCTCTTATTCATATAGAAGAAGGGTTGGAGCTTAATTCTCACTGTGCTCCACTGCGGGTTGGTCCATAAATTTACATAATCTTTATAATACAAAAAATTTACTGCAAGATTCAATAAAAAAGGCAGTAAGTTTATTACCAATAATAGCACATTATAATTATTGTTCATGTATGCAGCATTATTCGATGCTATGAATTACTATGGTTCTCAAAATACTGTAATGAATCAAGAAACCTATAAAGAAAAGTAAATAAATTTTCCTTTACCTTAATTTTTAACTAATGTGTTTATTATTCTGTTTTTATTAATCTCCCTGACAAGTACATGAAAATGCCATCGGTGATAATTGGCTTTTAAAGAAACTTGATCCTTGACTGCTATTAAATTTGTTGCCTGATTTTTCGATGGTAGTATTTTTCTTCATAAGTATTAATTTGTAGACCTTAATAACTTTATGATCCTTGGAGGATTCTCATACTTATTTTAGTAGTTCAGACGAGCATGGTTAGGTTTTTAAGTGCTTTTTTGTCTTTAAAAAATTTCGCATGGTTGAAGTTAAAAAAAAAAATCATCATAAAGAAATTTTCAGGTATCAAATTTAAGGTAAGATAAGAACAATGTTGAGTTCACTAGAATACTGTGAAAGATTTGTAGAAAAAAAAAAACTTAGTTTTTTTGGTACAGAACTGATTCAGAAATTTATCGTATTATTTTGTTAATAATTCAGTACATTTACTAGCTGATACTTGACAATAATTATGGGTAGTTATTAGCATTCACCCTCACCATTTCACCTGTGCCGAAGCTTTTGAAAATGGTAAAAAGTGAAAGAAAATAATAGTAGGATGAAACCCCTTCGAAAAGGAAGAGAATATAACAAAATGCGGGGAAAGTCGGGAAGTGGAAGGAGTTTAATGATAAAAAACGGTTTATCGTAATTTCTAGATAAATTACAAGTCCTATGGAAAAAAGTTAAATAACTTGTAGGTAATAAAAAGAACTACAGCTTTTGTATTTACACTTTTTTCACATAACCTCAAAATTTATGTGAAAAATTGAAATAACCAAGTTTTTGTTTTATTATTTTTATCTTTTACAAAAAAAAAAAATTCACGAAATTTGGTGAAAACTTACCTTTTTATGTCCCAAACGCACTGTATTTTTTTTTTAATTTAAAATATATATTTTTTTACGTCATTTTGACTTAATATCGAAAAAGCAACCTTATTTTCAATCGAAAAATCTCATGTCAAAATACATGCTTTTTTTAAAAAGTCTGTGGGTTTTTTGTTTGTTAAAATCTCTACTTTCTGATGATGTAAAAAATATACAAAAAATATACGTAGGTTTCAACCTACTATTATTTTATTTTTTTGTTTCTAAAATTATCGGCACTGTTCTACTGACCGTGTTCAAGCAAAAGAAACTTTTAGAATTTCATTTTTGTAAATCGACTCGATCGACTTACTCGAATATAAATTAGTGTTATCATAGCAACTCGAATCAAAATTAAAATGTTTTATTCTAATAGATTTTGTTTATTTATTTTTAAAGTTAATTTAAATATTTATTTTAACAACTTATTTTAGGTAATGGAAATATTGCTACGGTTCGAAATGGAAATGTAGAAGTGAAAAGGATCATTAAGAAACTAGGTGTGATTATTTATGAACATGTTTTTTTTTTTGTTAAATATATAGTATCTAATACCTTGATTTGATTTGATTGTGACTCACGGCAATCGGCATTTGAATTTATCAATTTGATTTTTGTTTTCGATTTTTTAGTGGTTAATTTAGGTGTTCCCTATTTATTATTTTAATAAGCTAACCCAGTATTGAAGCGAACAAAATAAAAATAAAATTATGCAAATCGGCCGAACGATTTGTGTGTTGAGTTTTTGAAAGGGTAAGGGTAATTTAAAAAATAATATAAGTATGACGATATACGATTCAATTCTTATTTGATTGTTTGACATTTATAATTTTTAAAACGTAAGCCGAACTCATATTTTTCACAGAGGCTTTTACCATACCGTTGGAAATTAACAAGGTTTTAGTAATGAGCAGTTATGAAATACATAAATAAGAACAGCTATCAAATTATGGCAGATAAAGGCAAACCATGTTAATATATAATGAAAAAAAAAAATAATAAAAAAAAACGAAATTATTAAAAAAAAGTTTCTAAAATAATTTATTTTTTAGCCCATTTATAAATATACATACTCGTATGTATAATATACTTTTTCATATTAATTTTCTTATAAAATATTTGAGGTTTCCAAATTTACTGTTTAATATATATATAAAAAAAAGAAACAAAATGAAACAGATACTCTATTAATTTATACACATTGGAAGCTCGTTGCACCATTGAAAAGTGTCGAAAAAAAAAAAGTGTTAATATTATATTCACTCGTCCAGTGCAGCATGTCAATTTGACGATAGCAAAAGTAATCAGATTAAAAGCTATTACCGGTTGGCGAACTGCCACGCAATGTCATCATATATCGTTATGTTTGGCATACTAACTGGCTTACTAATAAATTTTTACATGTAAAAAGAATAAATCATATTTCAAGGTTCTGATTCTCTATCTCTTATTATTACTAGAGAGAGATTTTAGATATAAACTTCCTACGAATGATATCTGAGTTCTGTCGCTGGTAAATCAGTTATCAAAATCATAAGTTATTGAAACGTCGAAATGGTTCGGTGGATAGGTATATTGCTTGCATTGCGATTGATTGAAGATCGAGTAAGATTTTCGAAAATTTTCAATCTTTTACTTAATACGTGTTGAATATATTTGTTAAAAAAAATTGATACAGATCGTACAGATCGATTGTAATATAATTGTTGATTAAATCATAATTTACGTATATGTAACGAAAAAAATTTAAATAACAATGTCTTAAATTTAAACATTTGAAACATTATATAGGAGGAACTAAAAATGGTTGCAAGATGAAAATAAAAAATGAATATTATTTTATAAGAATTATTCATCTACTTAGTTAAAGTTATTTCAATTTAGATGTATCCGTCAATGACCCTGTCTGCACTAGTCCACTTGTAGCAGACGTTGATTTATTAGAACACGCATTAAGCTGTTTGCTAACATGATAAATTGTAAAGCGTAATTTTTTAGTTGTTACAAAAACATATATATAAGGCGACCCGCACGGCTTAGACAACCGCATTAACAGTTCCACTTACACGTGTCAGTGGCATAAATACGAGTACCTATATATTATATATAGAACTCATCATCGGCGGCCCTCGAATAAACTATTTGTTCTCGTCAAATCTTTATCAAAAATTAAATCGACTGTTGTAAGAATCATATGAACATTACGGGATAATTTTTTACTATACTGATTATTATATTAACTGAATTTTATGTGTAAAAAGGAAAACCCGAATTAAGGATACTGGATAGTAATATACATATTATGTGTAGTACCAGCGGTACATCATGTGTTAAATTATAATGTTCCCAGTTCAAACGACATAAGAACTGACGATGAGTGTAAATTGCCGTATCCGTCTAATAAACAAAGTTTCTTTACAATTGCAAATCGAAAATCTAAATTTAAAACCGCCCCAGCGGTCGTTTTCGACGTAGTAATTAAACGTACCGAATAAAAAAGCAATAAAACCTCCTCAGCAAACCAATCAACAAATATTTACTCTCGAAATCGAACAAGTTACCTGCCATCTCGAGCAAAGAATCGGAATCAATCGAGATGGAACAACCAGATAATATAATACAATTGAATTATCGCGGGATGAAGACGAGGGAGGCGAGATATCGAATAAAAGAATCGGTAATTCGATTGTATTCGATAACAATTCGATGAGCGCCAAAAAGGATGTTTGCGCTATCGAAAAGGCCAATAATGAAAATTATGTTTTGTATAGCAACAGGTTTTGTAAACAGAGATATCGCTACAATAGCTAGGCGATAGAAATAAACATTTTATAACGTCGTTTATCGCTGTCCGAACATTTACTAGGGGATGAGAGGGAGCGGGAGAGAGGGGGGACTTCGATTAGATCGTTTTTCCTGTTAGTTTTGTTATGATCGATATGGAACAGCATTGTTATTTAGGAATTTTTGTTTTGATAGTATGTATATAATATTTTTTTTTACAATAACCGTATTAATCGTATTTATTAACATCAATCAATTATTATATTAGATACTTTATTTGTATTTTTTTAATATATTGTACCTACTTAAGTTACATACACACGCAAAAAAAAAAAATATTACTACTTTTGCTTTTGGTTTCCTATTGAGCGTTTATAAACGTTTACTTGTAATATCCACTAATTATTTACGTTACTGTACATTATAATTATTATTATTCGTGAATTAGTACGTATTTTTAAGGAAAATGCATAAATAACAGAATATAAAATAGCATAACAAACATATATCAAAAAATAACGTCAATACCTGCTTCGTGTTTCTCTTACAATTAAACGTAATTCTTATTATTTCACATTCAACATAAAATCTAATTTTACTTAAAGCGTAACACTGAACGTGAAACAATTAATCAAATATAGCCTAACATACGAAAGTCGAACTCATCCTAGTGTGCCTAATTAAAAAAAAATTATCATACTTATGACTAAATAATTACTGTAGCACTATGTTTTTATACTTAAAGTTTAAGAAAAAATATAACGATATAATTACATTATGCTCTTTTATCCACGAAATATTTACGAAAATACAAGTTTTATTTGATTCAAATACAAACATTCAAAGTCCTACATATATATACTTACATTGATGTTTTGTTAAGCGCACTATAATGTGGCTTAGTAACCATAGTGATATTAAATAAATAAATAAATATTAACCAACAATCACACCACGTGAACCTAGCCCCGTGTTAAGTTCGTAAGAACTTGTGTTACAGGTACTAGGAACGGGAATAAATTTAAGATATAAATACATATATACATAAATACACGTCCATGACCCGGTGCAGACATCTATATTCGTCATACAGATTATCTGCACGTGGCGGGATTCGAACCCGCGACCGCTGCGTTAAGTGTCCAGGTGCCTGACCACTCGACCAGCCGGCCGTCTTCTATATCCGTCTATTAAAATAATGTTGCCATATAAAATGTTTCGTCAATTAGTTTAGGTTCAACTTTCGCGTGGTAGACTATAACATAAAATACAGGATAAACATATAGTACTTACCCCGCTTAAAGTTTTTATATTGTGTAAAGCGTCCTGCGCTTTCAACGCCGCTTTCCGCGTGAAAAACGTCACAAAACAGCACCCTGCAACAGAAGCCACACTTACATAACGTGACAAGACAACGAGACATAAAGACAGACAGGGTAATCGGTCTACGTAACGTTACAGTTAAAAGTACACAATGCGGTCTTAGTAGCGTGAAAGCATTCCTTGATTTTCGTCGTCGCTATATCCTCTTGAACGCGAAAAGCGATAGGCGACGCTAAGCGGCATGCTGCGGTTGATACCTTGTTCTAGGCGACCCAACGCGTTGCGATGCGAAAATATAAAGTGGTCATTGCGCTTATAATACGTTCTATCTGATCGTTTTAATTAACGTCTCGTGAACTGTTGGATCGCGTCATTACGTTTGTTATCGTTTACATTACCACTGAGACAACTGGTAAGAATTAGGGACTTAGCTTGGCCTAGTATGCGTATTGGATGCACTTACGCGTACTGATCGTACCAGAAACAACGTGTAAACATTTATATACACATATAGAACGTCAATATACCTACGCATACCACAAGCATGATCACTATACATACGCCTATGGTGGAAAGCGTAATCTGTATATTATGGCTTTAGAGGTCAGCATGAAACTTTACTTCGAAATTTGCGTCACACTGAATCGCGTTTTGGGTACATTTCCAGGCCATTAATATCCGACTTTCGAAGAAGGGTTATGTTTATTGAGTGTGTATACTCTATATGTATATAACAGACAGATAATTTAAAGAAAAGTTGACAGCACAAATTTGCACATAAATTCTATAGAAATTAGAAGTTCTCCTCGATTCCTACCTTTAGTTTTCTTTTCAGTTTTTACGTCGTTTTAAATTTTAAAAAGTTACTGTATATTAAACGATCAGCTTTATTTTAATATTTTTTTATTCAAATAAAAAAAAATACACCTTAATTGACAATATAATAAAAACTTAATAAAATTTTCTGTACGTATATATTTTGATAAATGAAAAGTTGAAATTGTTATATAATTATTCTATATTAAATTCTAAATTGAATACACAAAAAAAAAAAAAAAAAAAAAAAAAAAAACAAAAAAAAAAGAATCAAAAATACATCAAACATTTAAATTAAACCTTTGCAATACGATGGAAAAATAATAACTATTATATAGTATATAAAAGAAAATTAATAAATGAAACAATACACTGAAAATCACAAGCGAAAATATCATTTCGCTATAAACAATTCCCGCCTTGACTGACGCGCCCTGGATATGTTGGCATTGCACGTGAAATTAAACAAAAGAGTTTTCATATTTGCACGAACACTTACAAAAGGTGCTTTTTCGTATGAAATACGCGTAACAAAGCAACAAAAATGTCAACATGTAACATAACGCGTGACGCTTTGTTTGAAACAATGTCGTTGAGACGGGTCCCCGGGGTGCGTTTGATTAAACTATTTCAAACAAAAGAGTCTTTATGATATATTTTAATTATTTTAAAATCTCGTTAATCTATATTCGAAACCACTCAAAAGTACAAGCACGAGTCTGTTGTTTTCGTTTTGATTCAGCGCCTATTAAATTCGAGATCCTAAGATTCATTCATAAGATTTCAAGAACCTTAAGATTAGAACTCTATATCTGTACTGGAATAATTTAGCTTCTTCTACGCTGCTAAGCTTGCTGCTGTAGCTTCTTATTTAGCTACGAATTATTATCAAGTTCACTATTTTAGCTATTATAAAAAAAAAATACACAATACAAAAAAAAAACAAGCCGGTTATTTTTTTAATTGTTTCTTATCATTTTAATATGTATTGTTTTGGTTTTTTTTATAACACAAACATAAAAATACTACAACCACAACAACAATATTACAAACATCAAACATCTCTATCATTTACACACTAGAAATGTAAAATTAAAAGACATCACGTTGGGAACGATGCATATGACTTCATTAACTACAGGCTGTTTCACATCAATTTTCTTTAAGTATACTAATAATAAGTTATTAATTATTGACGGAATGTTAATTAATTTATGGTCTACAGGTTTCACCCGCTTTTTTATTAATTTGCAATTCAAATATGTTTTTTTGATGTAGGTACTTGTATCTGGTTTATTCTGAAAGACTAACAAAGAAGCTAGAACTAGACGAAAAGGAAAAATCTTACGCTATGCAGTTAATTATTACTGTATATATATATAAATAAAATAAAAACAAATTTATATGAGAATATCATAATGTAATAAAAAAGAACAACGAAAACTTTACATTATTATATAAAGGAGAAAAAAAATTACAATAAGGTACCTAAACAATTTCGATACGCAAATAAAAGCATAACATTACATTTTCTAAAATATTGCTTTAAAAATTGTGCCAATATAAGAAATAAAGTTAGGAAAGTTCTTTATTATAAAATAAATTAGATTGAAAAATTTATTTACAAGCAATGAAATGATAAATATTAAAGTTATATAATCCTTACAAAGATTTTTCTTGTTTTAAAGATTTTTCATAAATAATGTAACGATTTTATTATTTCAAACTTTTCAATAATTCAAACTATTTATTTTTTTATTGTTTTTATTTATACTGAAAATTTTTTCATTTTCATTGTATGGTTAATACAAACTATAAAATTTTGATAAAATATCATTCTTTGCTTAAAACTAGAATCAATAGATTGAAATACTGATATTCTTTGATATAAGATGAAGAAAATTGAACATTTAACGGACGTTAAGACAAACCATCTCATTTATTATAGTTCCATGGAATAATACTAAAGATCCGGACCAGACACGCTACCTGTCAAATAAACTGAATTCAATTCAACATTTCAAACCGTTTCAGACATTGTTGCTACGTCGTAGGCAATCCTTATGAAATGGAAAAAGGAACTATTTTATATATTATTTTATTTTAGCTACAATTTAATAATCTACAAAATTATTTATATATTTAAAATAAAATCTGTCAAATAATAAATAATTATATTTTTGATGATGTAATATTATAAGAAATTGTATATTATTTATGTTCAATATTTTATGTTGACTTGAAACCAAAAAGCGACAAAGTAACTGCTTAACATTTTCTGTTAATCGTTATCGTTGTTTATTATAAAATTTTTAGAATATATAATAAATATAGCTTAAGGATATAGGTATATAAAACGTATTCAATTACAATTTGATTTCATGTATTAATAAAATTATTTTATAAATTAGTTATTACTAAAAAAAAAAACACGTCATTTGCTAACTGGACTAACTTGTCAAAGCTAACATGGACTTAACTAGTGTTCAAATAATGGTACAAGTACACATGAACATCTCAAGTTAGCAGTACAAACATACTCCAGCATGTATGTACCGACTCGTAACTAAGATATCGTTAAGAAAAGTGTATATTTTCTAGACAAGCGCACTCCAACCTATCTTCCATCTCTGCTTTTCGTCATACAAGATACAGGCAAGAATATCAATATGACTTATGAGTTTGACTAATATGAATAGAAGAAAAAATTTCTCCCAGTACCCTAGTACTAAACCTACCTACTACCTACCTACCTACCTACCTAGTACCAAATGAGTGTCAAAGGTGACTGACCTTTACTCGCGCCCGTGATCTTGTCCCGGAGCACGTTGATCTGGTGCACCCTGCCGAACTCCTCGAACATTAGTCGGAGGTCGTTCTCGTCCATACTTCGCGGCACTTGACCGACGAACATCTGGAAAAATTACAAGAGTATTTGAAATATTTGCATTATAATGTGTTGAAAGTTAAAATAAAATACTATATTTGCAATAAGTAAATGACAATACAAATAATTTTCTTAGCACTAAATAGTTTAATTTGATATTAAATATAAACGAAGTTTTGGCAACCGAACTACGCCTTTTTTTTCGGAACTTTCGGCTAGCGAACCGCTTGTTTCTCCCGTGAAAAAGCTTTGCTGTGTTTCGGAGAGAAGGGCACCGAGACTTTAACACCTTATGTCTCTGGATAGGCAACACTCTATGTGTTGCCTATCCAGAGAGTTGAGTTGCCTGGGCTAGTTCTAGGTAAACTAGTTTATGTTCATGGGCGACGTCAACCACTTACCATCAAGTGGAACGTCTGCCAGTTTGCCTATCCAACTAACATAAAAAAGAACCAGGAAACCTGTGCATTAACTGTCACTACGGTAAACCTACTGTATTTTTTACCTACATAGTTATTAGAATATACCTAGTCTACGAAAACAATACACACACCCAATAAGTTATGCCTTCGTTCCTTCGCGTAAGAAACGAAAAATGATTTTTTTTTCTCCTTTTCTTTGTCACAGAATCCATCAATAGAAACTTTTGTAATGTAAATTGATTAAGTAACGTCTTTAGAGAGAAGCGCGTCAAGTTCAAATGTTATGTACATATTTTATTGAATCTTATACCTATTTCGACGAAGATACGAAAAGTTGTTTTATTTTTTTTATATTTTTTTTTTATATTGGGCCGTTACAATCAAATTTATTGCTACGTGATTGTAAAGGGATGGATCTTGCTTTTATGCTGATTTATGAATATTTTTCAAAAATTTATTTCAATATGAATTTTGGATCAAATTGATATTGAAATAAAGTATATATATTATAAACACGAAAGTTTGTTAGGTTGGATGGACGGTTACGAGTTACTCATCAACGTTGAAACTATTGAACAGATTGTATTAAAACTTACCTTATATGTAGAGAAGTGATAGTTGAAAATATGAATTAACAGAAAATGTACATTCTAACACGAAATTACCAGAGGATCGGTGGAGAAATTACATAGCTGAGCCTGACAATTAGTATTGAAATTCGACACCGCAGCGATTTGTCGCGATCGCGCAAGTTACGTAATAGCCGCGTACTGATTTATGTGAGTGGAAATGCAGGCTAACAGGCTGCAGCTAGTACGCATATATGAGAGAGAGAGAAAATTTCACGTGTCTGTTTTTTTCCGAATTATTTGACAAAAATTTATTTAAGGATTTTAAGACGCTAATCCATTTTCATTATTTAAGAAACGTGTTTGTCTTTTCGCACTACAGCTAAAGTACTTAGTATAAATTAAAAAAAATAATTCATAAAACATATGCTGAGGATCCTGATTGATCCTGATGTCTTTATTTCATCAAAATCGTTTAATTCCATCAAAAGTTATTGTGATTTGAATTTTGTATTTTGAATGACGGCGTGACAGAGAACAGAGTAGGTAAGTTATTAATACATTGATATGTGATCCGAAAACTTGTAATAATGTTTTATATCATTTAATTAATCATAATGAATATTTATATTCAATAGTTACAAAAAGGAAAGAAGTCGAAAAAAGTCAAAATATCAGGATTGTTTTTTTTACAACAGTTTAAAGTACGATATTATCATAATAGATGGAGCTGATGGCGATTTCTGAATCGCGATTTGTTAGTATCTAATAAAACGACAGACTAAAGTAAAACTTATGTACGGGCGACCTTGCGGACGCAGCTAGTATTAAATATGATTCCTGTTTAAAATGCATCCAAAATATAACATTAAAGTAAATTTAGAATGGAATTTTAATAGGTAGGTACGGATAATTCCTTCTTTTATATGGAGAAGAGGCCTTCGCTCAAATAGCTCAAATAGCTCAAAATTCATCAAAATCGCAGTGGGTTGTTTACAAGCTTATAAGGTACAGTACAGTACGGATGAGAATTAGAAGGTAAGCATTATTATAAGTATAAATTGATATCTATATAAAATGATTAAACGTTTCGCAGTTTCTCTTGTTTAATGAAGCGCGATGTTTTTCACCCTTTAACCTTAATAAAAAAAAAATTTAAAGCTTCTGAGAATAGCGCGAACAAATAAACAATGTATCTATAGTAGTTAATATATATAACCATAATTCCTACTAATTTTGTAATATTCGTCCCGTATAAACAGAATAAAGACTATATATACGAATACATAATTAAATAATTCAAAAGTTTTTCGTAAATATTTTCACAAAAGCGGTTCTGTTGAGATTTATGAACGAAGATAAACATATTGAACTAGTTTACGCCCCGGGCGCGACCCTGTTATCCTCTTTGCTTAGCGGAGCGTTGAGACGACGGACGGTCAAAGTTGTTTTTAACTTTCTATCATATTTATGGTTTCCATAGACATAGTGACTATTATTTTTAATCAGAAAGGACCCCTCAAGGCCAAATTGTATAAAAATACTGGCTATCTACTACTTCGTCTAAAAAAAAAAAAAGAATTACAACATTCGACTGATTACATTACTCTGAATATCTATAAAATATTTAGATTTACGATTCGTCAAATATTGAATAATGTATATTAATATAAATAAATAAATGAATGCCTCACATTCAACGGCCTTCAGTAGGACGTGAACCCTGTGTTGAACAACCGTCCAGACCACGACAAACCTGGCCTACACAAATATTTGACTAACGCATCAGCCAGTTACGAGTACCGTGACCACTGTGTCGACGCGTCATCGATATAATATTAATAAGTACGTAAGCTTTTTTTTTAACATTTACGTACTAAGTACATGCATTACGTAATAAGTACGTAAGCCTGTATTATGGCAGGCAACTGTGTACATGTGTAGTGACAGAAGAGTGCATTATTTATAATGGATAGGCACTTTGAATAAGGGCAAGTCAAATTAGGCCAATGATTAATAGTTTTTTAATCTTTAATGTTTATCAGTGTCTGATCATAAAGAAAATTGCATATTAATAGACGTGCAAATGATAACGAACGTAGGTAAATAGGTAGCTATGTAAGGCAGACAGGGGCCGTATTATTTTAACTATAAACATTCTTACTTTATAATTTATTTCGCGAAGTTATAAAAGGAAACAAATCATTCACTAAAACTAGTGATAAAATCAAAAAAATTATGAAACCTTTCTGGTTCGTTCACAAGCTTAATTTTAAAAATAATATGTGTATCGTCGTTACAATTAAGCCTATCTATTTTGTTGTTTTTTTTTAAAGTAAAATAATATTATACATTTAATACAAAAATAATTTTCTTACTGGACCATTATTCAAACAACCCGGACATTATAAATGTGCACTACGCATCGAGTCGTGTGCAGCGTTTGTCGCTTTTCTACCAATAGGGTAACACGGGTAACCGCCGGTTTTGATAACATATCTATGTCTGAGTCTGATCACTAGATAGAGGTTTCATGTAACCTCCATACGAATCTTATCAGAAATCAGAGATGGATAGACTATTAAAACTGGCCGTAAGTTTTCGACTCGACTATGTATCGAAGTAAGCTCCAAACGTTTACTTATATAGCCGAAGGTGCCTTGGATCAGCAAATCAAGAGGTCGTATCAGTATAGTTCTGTTTATTTTCCTAATAAAAGTTAAGAGTATTTACGCCCATTCTTTACTAATAATTTTATAGCAAAAAAAAAAAAAGAAAATTCAGATCATATTTCAGATCCTATATTAATTCTACGTAGCGAATTAGTATTTTTTAATTAATTTATTTTTTTGTTAAATTTAATGTAATTAAAATAAAATTACCTTTATATAATCAGGGTCCGGCATTTCGTTTGGCTTTTCGTCATTGTTGTTGTTGTTGATGCTTGTGCTGTTGTTGTTGTTTATGTTCATATTCATCCCACTGGAACAACAAAAATAACGAAATAAGTTAATAAAATAACTAAATAAGTTAAATTAGTTACATTTTAACAATTCAAAATAAAAAATTTTCAGGATCCTTTAAGAAAAATCAAATTAAACGTTGTTTTTTATTCTGTGTTCTTGTTGGAACTTTAATTTAATCTATAATGAGATTTTAAATTAATACGATAGGGGTTATTATTTAAAAAAATATATATATACCAAGATCAAATGACTGACATTCTTATTTCAATACAATTTTATCAGCAAGGTCTGGTGTTATTATAATTACGCTACCATTATTTACAATACAAAACATATATATAATATGATAAAAATTAAAGAATAATCAACAAATAATATTACAATAAATTTATTACATTGTTGACGAAATGGTCTTAGTGTGCTGTATGTAAAACATTATACATATATAAATTTTACATTGGCGACATTTCATCAGACATTTGATATATTTTCAACGACTCTGGTCCTCTTTCGTCTTCTTGAGTCATTTACTCGATGTTTCAGCCTATAAAATGTTTGAAAAAGTAGGCTATCTAAAGCATTTAAGTTAGAGCTACCTATGTTATTCTAATTACCACACGTATTAGAGAAAGACGAGAGTAAAAGAAAAATATGAAATAGAATAAATATAAAAATAAGAGGAAACACTGAAAAGTCGATGTTTATCTATCTTTTTATATATGGCTGATAAGATAAACTTGTGAAATTAAATACACTTTCGAATTTAAAAATTTGCAAACTTAAGATAAAAACTTTAAGAATTATAATAAATAAAACTATTGAAACAATTTGAACATTAGAATTTTATGTAAACGCGTATATATTATGCATGTATATAATAATTATGTATAAATATGAAGTAATTGAAAACACGAGACTTGTAACATGTCGTAATGTACCTTATTGTTCTAGAAAAGCCATAACTCCACACTCCACAGTCGGAGTAGTTATTTGTTTGGTTCTTATCACTGATAAGGGCGTACATCGCTCGATTACACCGCGTTATCATTTATCACACTCAATCTACTACGAGAGCGCAGGTTACAACATGAATATAATATGTGTATGCTAAGTTGGCAAGTAAATTGTTGAATTTTCGAACTACCCACATTTTGTTTATTATTAACTTTTGCATTTCTAACTATCAAAGACGAATAAATATTAGTATTTTTTTTTCAAATATTTTTTCTTTGTAATCAATGTTTATATAAATATAAAAATTCCTTGTAATTTTTTTTTCTTTTCGAAGTTAAAAAATAATATTTTGAGGTTTGTTGCTTATATTTTTTATTTTAAACGCAACATAAAATGAAAGAAAAAAATGTATTATTTCTAGCACTAAAGCTAGAAAAAAATATATTATATTATTTTATTTTGTATACTGTATAATTTTTATGGTGTAATGTTATTAAAACATAATTTATGTAACGTATAGAGGAACGCTCGTGAGCCGCCTTTGAGTACATAAATTGATATCGCTGTTTAAGCCTTGTTGACCTAAATTACATTCTTGTGCTGTTAACGTACTAAATATTAGATTTTTTTTGCAATTTTTGTTTGTTAACAACCAAATTTAACTGGTAATAATCAGTAAAATTAACGGTAAACGAATTATTTATAGGATTTTTTTGATAATTTTTGATTGGCATTCTTATGAACATTCAAGTATGTGAAAGATAGGGTCATAAAATGAGTTGAAAGTTGTAATATACGTAGATTAAAAGCTGGAACTTAATGTGTTATATTGTTCCATTGGGGATTGGTGGATTGGAATTAACGCTGAGGCGAAAACTTCTCCACACGATATATTTTTTTTACTGCTGAGTAGGGATTTTAAGCAAATTAACACTTAAAAATTCAACGTTGGTGGTGGAAACAAAAGATGAGATCTGGATGTATGAACGCAAAATACTATTACATAAACGTCAGTACTCTTTGCAATATTAATGCAATAAGTATTTAAATTTCGACTGCGATAAACCTAAATACCACAAAACTTATCAAAATGTCTTATTGCACATAATCCAACCACAATCAAAGATAGTCGACAATTCAGCTGTTCTTTTATGGTCATTGATAACCTACTGATTAAACAAAGAGCACTTATAGTACACTAGTTTCGCGGTTCTACACACGTAATCCTCCACCCGTGGATTTGAAAGACAAACTATTTTCAGATTAAAATAAACCAATGTGTTTATTTTTGAAATTGGATTTCCAGATATCAACGTTATAAGTTTTATCGCAAATGGTACAGTGTTTTTTACCTATTAATAATGATACTATTTAGTCTATAGTCTTCTTAAAAAATAAATCCTATATATATATATATATATATATATATATATATATATAAAGTTGTGATAAATTCATTATCGTAAAGCTAGAAAATCTGAAGGTATATAAAATTAGGGCGGTTATGTTTTACCGTAGATTAGAGGCTTAACTTGGCCCTTAACAGAGTCAAAGTGACTAAGATTCGTAAGAAAAACTCTTCATCGAGAATATATCTTTTATCATTAAATCTTTGATAATAGGTCGAAGTTTCCAGAACGAAAACATTGGAACCAAAATCCTACTGTTTTTTTTTTTTGCGTCACCGCAACCATACACATCATTAATCCTTCAAGTCGTTTCTGCAGCACTGGTGCCACGGTGGAACTCGTACTCGTGTGATATTACAAGTTTTCCATTTTGTAAACTGAGTGAAGCAAATATGAAAAACAAAAGAGAAAAAAAAACAAATGAATTAAGGTTTTGAAAACGCAAATGCATGAGTAAATAGCTGTATACATTTGAATTTGGAATTCATAACCAAAGAGGAAATATTTGAGATCAAAGTGGCCAGTACGACAAAACGCTAATGTAATATGTAAGGATCTAATATTTCAGTCTCTGACTAAATTCATACAATAAGTGTGTAAAACCGTCAACAGCTCTAAATCACGGAATGAACTTGCTTTTTTAGTTTAAAAAAAAAAGTTTATTAAAAAAACAGATTGCGAGTTTTTGTTCTTGAATTTTATCAGAAGTATAGTTTTGAGCAATAAAATTCAGACAGGAAGTGATTTATTTTCAGCGTCACTCTGATTTTTCTTTCTGCCTTAGAATGTTAAATTTTTGTATTTTTTTATTGATTGATGTCAAATAACTGCAAACCCGTTCTGTCCATAATTAACCTTTTTCGATTTTAGGTTGTTTTTTTTTCAAATACATTGTTCACTTGTTTTTGCTCGTAAGACAGGTTTGTTTTAATGTACTCGTTGTGTATTTTATTGATAGGGTCTATCAATAAAAGTAATATAAGTCTTGGTAAAGTTTGTATCAGAATACTAAAAGTCTTTTTCGGTTTCACTCACGGAAACGTACTTTTTAATTGACAAAATAATTATTTGAAGTGGACATTTCCGTCTATTTCAACAAATTTACTAAATTCTTTTTTTATAACTTTAATATATGTGGATATAGTCTTCAAACATGCAACTGCACAAATACTAAATTCACCACTTTTATTTATAATATTCTTGTATATATACGGGTGTAGTTTTTTAAGCGGACTATAGAACATTATGCGAAATATTATTTTTAATATTCAGCTACCTTTATTACAAGAATATTGTATGTAATAAACAATGTACCTACCGATAATCTATTGAAAAATAAATGGTGCTTGAATGTTATCTCTTATCTTTCGATCGATGCAAGTTTTAATAATAACTCTTACAGCTATCGATTACCTTTGCTAGTGATATTTTGAATCGTTATTTTATTTTTTGAGGCTATATTTTTTATTTAAAAATGGACTCGACACGACTTTAACCCTTTCGCTTTGGATTATTTAAATGCAATGCTATACCTTGCCCAAACGTTTATTATCTTTTTGACAGCTTACATCTATAAATTTCAGTTTTTTTTTTCATTATATGTTTTGAAATTTTACTTACGATTTTTTGATAACAATTTCATAGTGATTTCTTCCTAAAACTTATCATTTCTTAAGGGAACAAAACAATTTTAAAGGTTAAAAATTATGCATGGGGGCATAAAAAATTTAGAAATGTTAAGGTGGGGCATGGCCTAAAAAAGGTTGGAAAAGACTGCTTTATACGATGTTTTAGTTACGTTGTTTATTCATATTGCGATACTTATTATTAATTATACCGGCACATTATGTGCTTACTAGACGTCGCTCATGGCTTCGCTCGTGTTGTTTCGGCACCTATAAGATGCGCGATTCGTTGTCAATTGTGTCCTTTTTATAACAAGTTTTTAATTTCCTTGGAAAAAAACATGATATTACAAGTATTAGGATACTTTGAATTGTAATTCTTGATTATAAGATTATAAGATTCTATAGATGCTTGATTATAAGATTGATGATTGATGATAAGATTTTCTAGACTAAACTAGAAAATCTTTATCACACAATTGTGACAATTATTACGCGTTTTAATTAGTATTATACGCAAGTTATCAAAAATAATCATTACGAAGTCATTGATTGACTATTGATCTACTGTTTTGATACGATTGTAATATGATTATGGCACGATTGACAGAATCTTTCCTTCAATTTAGTGACATTTATATGTCCGCTACGCAGCGTGTACAAACTTGTTGCTGTGTGTGTTAAGTTCTATATTGTATAAACATTATTCGATGAACTTTATATGTAAGACAAAAAAAAAAAAGAATACCAGTAATACCTCAAACTAGCAAATTCAGACGAACAAGTTGAGTCCCCAATTTTAACCCTTTCGCTACCAGGTCCTCAGGAGAAAACGGCTTAGATCTTATAAAGAACCGTAATTATTGCCAGGCCAAAATACCGTAATTTATAACGTCTCCCACTCCCTACGTGATTAAAATCCTTTTTATTTCAGCGTAAATAATGATGAACGTAACACGGTCGTCACAAAATTCTACCGTCAGTTTTTATTTTCTAAATTTTATTAAAAATTAATGAGAGTATGAAATATTATAGCAATTAAAGCGCTAACTAAAGCGCATTCAAAAAATATACTAACGAATGAAGTAATCCGATGCAGCCTTTTTTTTTTTTCGTATGCATACAAATCGAGTTTTATTAAAAACGTGATCATTGCTTTAAGTGTCTCTTTCGCTACGTTTGTATTCATTTCCAGTGATAAAAAATAAATTTAAAATTAAAATATATTACTTATTCAGTTAAAGCGAAACATGTGTTTATTTATATCATTATTATTAGATATCATTTATAAATGAAATCTAATAAACGTAGGTCATTATAATATTAATTATACACTAATAAACAATGTAGCAGATTGGCAGATTAAGCTCCATTCCTTTTCCTAATGTTACGTAAACATACAAACATTACATAAACGTTATACAACATATAGCATTAAGTAACATTCTATAACATTTACATATAATCATTTTTTGCTACTTTTTGAATGTTGTTAATATATAAAATTCATAAGCGTTATAAAACATTCTGCAACAAATAGATGTTTATTTAACTTTTTTTTAAAAGTAGGATAACATTAGTGAACACTTAATAACGTTATCCTACTTATGAAAAAAGGTAATATTTAATAATAGAAAGAAATTTTTTGTTAATATAGTCAATTAACATTTCGAAACGTCGCTCCACAAAAAATAACTACGGTGTGGATGCTCGATAGTAGATGAATAAGCTTTTGGCCATTACAGGCTAATAATAAAATTATAATTACAGTGGTCAGTACTTACTGTAAATATATATGTATATAATTTATATGAAATAAAAAAAAACTATTATTACTGAAGCAGGTCTGAAATATTACAATTAATATTACAGTATTATTACTTATTTAAGATAAGAGAACATTCTTTGATACTGGATTATATAATACACAAATACCAGTAAAGAACGTGATATGATTTTATAAAGAATGAAGTACGATACAATTTAAATTCACAATTGATCGAACCATTTGATATCCGCCTCACTAGTTGTAAGTTATTATGGTTTCTGTTCTATTTCACTTATGCGTAGCGTGATGTCTTATATATTATTATTCATTAAACGGGCTTTTAAAACAGTTTTACAAATTAAAATTTTAGCTTCCGAGATAATCGCGTTCAATTAAATGAATTTATTCTTTAATTTTGAACCAACACTTTTACGATTCTCTTGTAAAACTAAATACAGACATTGAAAAAATAACATGGATTATTTTTTGTATGGTTTTCATAATAAAATTTATTGATCAATGAACATAAAAGAATATAAATTACTAGTAGTAATATTATATGACGAATATCGTTCATAAAAGGATTAATTAAAAACATTACGTATTCAAATCAGGTCGGGGTCGCATTAGTTAAAATTGTGCGTCACAAAAATATTTGAAATAATAGTCATACTATACTAGCGATTCATCCAAGCTTTGGTGAATAAGAGAAAAAGAAAATCTTTTATGAAAATAAATGATAATAGAACCGTTTTATTTTCATTGTGGTTTTTATACAAACCCATTATTCAAATTTCAGAATTAAAACTTGGTTTTTGACAATGTTACGTGTAATAAAAATATATATATCAAAATTAGTTGTTTGGTAATATAACTGCGGATTGCATTGGACAATACTATGAAGGATTTTAGTTTGAGTAGTAAGCAATGTTTTTTTTTTTAAATTTAAAGTATAATAATAATGTTCTAGGAATATTATAAGTGTAAAAGTTTGTGCAATTATCAGATTAAATAAATAAATAAACACCAAATACTTAACGTTTTGGAAACACACACAACACTTATACTCGTACAAAGGTCCAGACCGTGACAGTTCTTTGAATCTAAATAAAGAACAATACTTGTATTAAACAAAGAAAGATGTAGGAAAGCGGTCATATCGCTAGAAGAGAGAATAGAGATCCCTAATTTATTTTAATATACAATATAAAATTAAATAATATACTATGCAACAGTATCTTCTTACAAAGTTAATATTGATATAAAAACGTGAAATATAACGTCGAGTCACACGTGGTGATATTTATTTATTTTATTTATTTATTTATTTATAGGACAACTTACAAAACATACACTAATACACTAATATTGACTTAACAAAAGCACTTACAATCACCTGCTAAGTGTTGTTTTATTTAAAAGCCGTCACGGCATGGTAAAGGACAGTTTTATTCAAAAAGAAAAATCATCTCATAATAAAAAACTAATAAAACAAAATAAAACAAAAATAAAAAACAATAAATACTCAACGTCACACATTATTTAAAACAAAGCTTACACCAAATATACAATATACACTCATACGATGTATGTGTCATGAAAAAACATACAGAAAAAAAAATACAGAAAAAAAAACATACAGAACATGATCAAGATGGAGAAGAAATAAAGCTTGCAATAACTTTTCTTTTAAATTTTGGAAGGCTGTCTGAAAAGATATCCACATCGATTTCATTGGTTTTTGTTATTCTGTTATACTGTTTAAATAATCTGTTCATAGTACCATTCTGACCTAATTTTGTTTTTGAACGTTGTATCGAAAATGGAGCATATTTACTTGCACGGGGTAATCTTGAGGGAGCATTTATATATATTTTTTCTACAAGATTAGAGCTGTCCAACATACCGTTAACCAATTTATACAGTAAAATTTGATCCAATAACTGTCTCCGATCGAACAAACTATCAAGCTTAAAATGCTGCAAACGACTATGATATGTCGGTAACAGTTTTGCTTTATTATATTGGTAAGAAAGATGCCATAGAAAACGCTTTTGGACCCTCTCAATACGTTTAATATGTACTTCATAGTGTGGTGACCAGACTTGAGCACAGTTTTCCAGACCAGATCGAACCAGGGCCGTATAAAGGTCAATTTTAGTCTGCGGTTTTTTAAAATCTTTAGTGTTCCTTATAATGAAGCCCAGGTTTTGAAACGCCTTAGTTGTTATTCTGTCGATGTGTGTATGGAATCTAATCTTACTATCAAAACTAACTCCCAAGTCTCTGATAGCAACGACCTTTTCCAACGTCTCATTATTGATAGTATAAGTCTGCGAGTTCGGATGAGTTCCACGTGAGAATCGTATGTATTTGCATTTATCAATATTCAGTGCCAAACCGTTTTTCTTACACCAGTCGACCAAGCAGTTTAAGTCCTCTTGTAGAAGAATAGTGTCATGTTTGTTTTTTATTTGTTTCGCAATTTTAAGATCGTCAGCATAAAGAAAACATTTGCTGTGTTTAAATATTCCTACAATATCGTTTACAAATATATTAAACAAAATTGGCCCCAGGACTGATCCTTGGGGGACACCTGATTGGGTTAAAAATGGTTGAGACGAGTATCCACTAACAACTACCCTGGAAGTCCGATTGCTTAGATACGAGTTAAACCATTCCAACAAGTTACCTGCTATACCAAAGTTTGTAAGTTTATGAAGAAGAATAACATGGTCCATGGTATCAAACGCTTTGCTTATGTCTGTATAAATTGTGTCAACAGGGATATTAGAATCAACTGAATCGGTTAAAAAGGTCACAAATGAAACAAGGTTGGTTGTTGTGGATCGAGCCCCAAAGAAACCCGACTGTTGTGGCGATATCTTTTGCTTTATATGCCAGGTAAGTGTAGGTCTTATTAATCTTTCAAACAATTTACCGAATACAGGTAAAATAGAAATAGGTCTATAGTTTTTTATGGACGCAGTATCCCCAGACTTTGGAATTGGTACAACTCTAGACTCTTTCCAAGCAGTAGGAAAGTATCCGGACTCTATTGATCTGTTGTATACTATCGAGAGTGGTAAGGAGAGCGCATCACAACATTCCGCTGCAAAGAGACATGGTATACCATCAGATCCAGCTCCTTTACTTCGATCCAAGTGTTTTAATTCAAGTAGTACGTCATGTTGTGAAAAGGATAAACATGTTAAACAATTGACAGGTGAAGAGGTTGGGAATGCAACGTCACTATAGGATGTTGAAGTAGAAGAGGGTGTTCTATAAACAGATGCGAAAAATGACGCAAAGAGATCGCAAATGTCAGATCCATTAGAGGCTCGTCTATCATCTAGATACATTAATGATGGATACGTACTTTTATTCTGGCGCTTATTTTTTACGTAAGTCCAAAATATTTTCGGATTTTTGGATAAAGAGTCCTCTATGTTATTAATGTAGTTTTTGTAACATTTTTCGATTAATAACGAACAACGTTTTTTTAGTAATAAGAAAGAAAGCTCATCTAAGGGATTCTTATATTTGCGATACCTATTACGTATCTTATATTTTTCCCTTAGTAAGTTTACAAGTTCTTTAGTATACCAACAGGGATATTTTTGATGTATGGCCTTACTTAGTGGTACGTGCTTTGTGATTGCCTCTTTAATTATCTTATACAACATGTCCACCATATCATCAACATTCGTCAAGTTTGAGAATTCATCGACCCAAGAAATAGAGTTGAGTTCGTCCACAATTTTGCCAAAATCTGCCTTGTGAAAATTAAACTTGTCACTGGGAATCACGGGAGAAAGACCAGGTGCACTGCAAAATGACAAAACAAATTCCAAAGGCGGGTGGTATGGGTCAACATTGCTAAGTACGTACTTGCTTGTTTGCAAATGATCAACAATTTCGGTCGAAAGAATTAGGTCTAGAATCTTTCCTTGGTTGTTGAGGACTGTGTTTTGTTGCCTTAAATTGTTAAGAGCAATAAAGTCGAGTAATTTGTTTCCGAGTGGGTCACGTAAAGAAGCCGGCAAGGTTAAGGTGTTTTTATTGCTAGGCCATGCTATTGAACTTAGATTAAAATCCCCCAATATTAGTGTGTTATAGCAAGATTCTAAAACACGATTAGTATTGTCAATAAAATGTTCGAGAATATGCATTTGAATCGGAGGGGGTATGTAGACCGCACATATGTATAACTTATCTGGGGATCTCCGGCTGCTACACATATCCAGTTCCACCCAAAGATCCTCGCAACCGCTCTCGAACTCAGTCAACCTACGCGACTTAAATCGTTTAGATATAGCAATTAGGACACCACCACCCGATTTATTTTTATGATATTCACTAGTCTCTCGATCACGTCTATATGTCTCATATCGATCGTTAAACAATTCCGAATTAAATATAGTATGGTTAAGCCATGTTTCACACAACACAATAACATCATAATCACAGCACAATACATTTTTATACAAGTCTAAAGTCTTAGTACGCAAGCCTCTAACGTTTTGAAAATATACATTTAAAGAAGAGAATTTTAATAAAAGTGTAATATGGACTAAAGATTAATTTACAAAAAGTAACAAAAATCAAATTTAATCAATAGACAATTTTTCTAAGGTTGCGGCATTACGAACAAAAATGTATTCAGATGTGTCAGTTTTACGCATATATATACGGCCACCGCGCACCCAAACATGCTTGTAGTTTAGTTCCCTAGCTTTAAGTCGTGCTGCAGCGTGAAGTGACTTGTTCTCGGGTGATAAATTCTCTGTAACATATATTGCTGACTTCTTATTCTCGCTGAGACCCAGATGACTCGAATTTAGTTTTTCGTTGGGGTGTTGCCTGTTATACTTTACAGTAGCCGCTAAGAGGGTATCACGTTGACGGGGACTACTCAGCGTGACAAGAATAGCACGAGGTCGTAGGCTTTTAGGATCTTTTTTAGCAACTCTAGTACAGTAAGATATGTCTGTATCGTTTATGGGGCATGCTACTACTTTACCTAGTTGCTTTACTAATGTAATTAGGTTTTCCGTTTTATGTTCAGGTACGCATTGAATTTCCAGATTCGATGAACGCATCAACTGATCCAACTGAACACAGCGAGCAGAGACAGCCATGAGATCATTTTTAAGAGTTTCGTTCTCTTTCTTAATGTGATCGATATCACCCTTGTATGCTTTTATTTCAGAATTAAGTTTTTCGAAATGATCGCTCATGAAAGCAATCGACTCATTAAAATTTCTTATATCATCCTTCATTTCACGCAACTGGCTATTAATATCATTCTTAAAATCAGATATACAGTCTCGTAGTTCATCCCTTATAATACTACGAAGATCCGAATGTGACGAACAGGAGGGTGTGCAGCAAATATTCTCGTTGTTATTGTCGCGAAGCTCAGTAGTACCGCGCTTAGCTACGTTAATATTAGAACGGGAGCTAGGCGACAACAACGGCCGGACTGGCGTGTTTGAGTTATCATTCTTAGGAGCTTTACAACGACAGGCAGGACATAACCATTTTGATTTGGTATCAGTAGTAAGGTCTTTAAATTCTTTATTGGATATACTGATGCACAGAGTGTGAAAGTATAAAAAACACGATCGGCATTTCAAATATAAATTGTCCTTAATAGTCGATTGACACCCAGAACAGTGCATTTTCGTTGTCTGTACTCGTATCGGCGTCCAAGTTTTACAAAACAATTATTATAGATGATTTTAGTTCAAAATAAGTTGCGGTGACTCACTTGTAAAAAAAAAAAAAAAAAAACGAAGAGTACCGGTGCGATAAGGATGAATTATTTCTTCACGCAGCCCGTCTCGTTTACTCGCGGTGAGGAGGAGCCTACCTCAACAAGCACTGGCGTTGCGAGCGGCAATTTATTTATTAATTGGACTTGCGGCAGTTTCTGCACGACACGCAAATGTAGCACTTTTTATAAATATGTGCAGAGGTTAATTATGCGCGAAAACTTATAGGTATAATAAAGACAAATCTTAAACACGTCCACTTTCATGTGAAGTCGAAATGTGAAATATATTGTGAAATATAATAATAATATAATGTGAAATATAAGTTATCTGCGTAAATACAATCCCCCAATATTGTAATAATACGCACCCCCAGTCTGATACCATCTCTGGTAGGAGAAGTATTAAGGCGAGGGTTCATTGACGCCGCTATGCTATGTTTACGAAGCGTAAATTTTTTATTATATCAGTACAGTAACAACTTTTTTAATACGATTTAAAGTATCATATGAAAACGAGTAAAAGAAGTCAAAATTGGTCATTATTATTACGACGTTAAATATTTTAACTTAATACACGTTAAAATATATATATATATATATATATATATATATATATATATATACTAGCTGACCCGGCAAACGTTGTTTTGCCATATAAATAATTTTTAAGTAATAAAAAAATAGGGGTTGGTGATAAAAAAGTAAAAATTTAGGGTTGTATGTATTTTTTAATGCCACATTATAAAAAATAAAAACAAAAAATTTCGTCCAAAAATTAAAAAAAAAAAATTAAGGGTGAACAACCCTTATTACTTAGGGGTATGAAAAATAGATGTTGGCCGATTCTCAGATCTACTCAATATGCTCACAAAATTTCATGAGAATCGGTCAAGCCGTTTCGGAGGAGTTCAAGTTCGAACCCCGTGACACGAGAATTTTATATATTACATATCAGTCAGAAATCAAAGATATATATATATATATATATATATATATATATATATATATATATATATATATATATATATATATATATATATATATATATATATATATGTGAGAATTAAATAAAGCGATTTTATTATATCCTACAAACACTAAAAATGTTATTGTCTGTAAGGAAAGTTATATCGGTGAATGGACGTTTCTTGAATCTTTCAAACAAAACTATTTAACTGATTGCAGTGAAAGGTATATTTATATTAGATAGTTTAGCTTCGTACTGATGAATCGTCCTATACGTGCCATAAGTACACAACAGATAAACAGCATTGCAGATATAATAAAACAAATAAGGCGAGTGACAATTGTGACAGTCGAGCGTTATTAGTTGTGGCATATGTGAGGAGAAATTAATATTACAACACGAGCAAGCAATGATAAAGGGACGTTGAAAACTTACATTTGTTACAGCGTTCTAAAATATAGGATATAATAAATATTAAAATACAAATTTAAAAGAAATTGGTTTAGCGACTAAAATGTCGGAGAGATATTTTTATAGTTTGAAAGTAGGTATTTTTTATTCAATGTTCTTTTCTAATATTTAAGAAAAGGTAAATTATATAAGATATTACAGTTTATTTAAGATAGCAGAGTAGGGAAATATTTTCAAAATATCATTAAAACAAATGTTCATACGTTTCATTTAAGAAGTTAAATTGAACATTAACGTAGCAGTACTTTAAATCACTAATACATCAAATTAAATTAAAATATAATTGTAAGTGCGAGCGACGCCGCAACTATTCATCATCATCATCATATCAGCCACTGGATGTCCACTGCTGAACGTAGGCCTCCCCCATCGATCTCCAGAGCGACCGGTTCAAAGCAGCCTCCATCCAACGGCTTCCGGCGACTCTCTTCAATTCGTCTGTCTATCTCGTGGACGGCCGTCCGACGCTTCGCTTGCTGGTACATGGTCTCCACTCGAAAACCTTTCAGCTCCATCGGCCGTCAGTTCTACGAGCTATGTGCCCTGCCCACTGCCACTTCAGCTTGCAAATCCGTTGGGCTATGTCGGCAACCTTCGTTCGTCTGCGGATCTCATCATTTCTGATTCGATCTCCCAGAGAAATACCAAACATATCCCTCTCCATTGCACGCTGTGCGATTCTGAGCTTGTTTAAAAGGCCCATAGTCAGAGACCACGTCTCAGGTCCGTATGTCATCACTGGTAGCATACATTGGTCGAAGACTTTCGACTACGGCCGCAACTATTAGTAAAAGGTCAATCCTTCACAGTTCTATATAAATGTAATAAAATATTGAAAAAAAGTTATAAATAATATATGTATCTTTTTGTTACATATACAGAGATGGTGTGGAGAGTTTACGTATGATTTTAGTTAGAGTACGGTTCGGCCGATATATACTCGTAGTCGAGGATCACTCAAATCATCACTATTGATACAAAGTAAACCTACGAATAATGAACGAAACCCTTGTAAGGGTTTATTTTATTTTACAGATGCGGGGGTGACGTGGGAAGATTATTTCTGAATGTATGGTGAACTGTATGACCAAGGCATTCTATTCTGACGGATTTCGAGGATTGGATACCGGTCGCGGATATATCGCCTTCAGTTTACTTTGGTGATACAGTGGGGGTCGAAATATACGGAAATAATACACGTGTCCCTCCTTCTTTTGCCAATAAAGAAGAACGAAATGATTGGTTCCTTAGATGGTTTGACAATAACCATACTATTTGCCAGTACGGGCGGTGGTCTGAGATACAAAACAACGTATTTTACCACAGTGGTGATTGATACACAACATATGCGATAAACATGATGTTCCACTATGATGGAATGCATGCTCGGCAGTAAGAGGTGCTGGTCGGCCGTAGCCTCCTTTTGCGAGGAGGTCATGGCTTTGAAGGAGGCCGCGGAGCGGGAGTGTGAAGCAGACGTTAACGCTGACCCGCTCCGCAGGAGACCAGCGGGAAGAAGGAGACGCCGCTACATATATTCTTCCTATAGTCTTCCCACTTGTCACCGGGGTAATAGAGCGCTCCCGGTGCCTGCGAGCGCTCTATAGGCGAAGGCGGCCCGCATAGGCGGGCCAACTGTCGGGGCGTCACGGTTGCATGCGCGAGCGAAACCGTGGTGCCCCATTATGACGATGAGGACACCGCTGGGTTTTAGAGGGTATTCTGGCACGTTCTGCGTGCCAGCGAGTCACACATAAACGCCGCCTCCCCGCGGCGATATGCGTAAATGCATTTCCCAGCATAAAAAAAAAGAGTTGGGACCGAGGATCTTCTCTTTCAGAACAATATTTTTGATTTGGTTTGATTGTATTTCGAGCGAGGAAAACTAAATCAAAGTCTTCCATCAAAGAGTACTTTAAGTCGTTGAAAGAAACGGTAAGCACCATAATGGAATAGATAGGTTTCACAATGCGTAAGTATTATTATCATATTTTTTTTAAACTTCTGATGGCATTCGTACTCTTATAATTACGTACTGGTGTATTTACTAAATGATAATAATTATAAATAGTCTTATAGACCGTCCGATAGCTATTTCTCATAAAAAAATAACATAAAACTCTTAAGGTTTACTAAGCGGTCAACTGAATAAAGAAAATAAACAAAATATGAGTGGGTCTTATTCAATACGCATTACAGTAAATTCGTAATGTTATTTCTGACAGAACAAGGATTACAGTACATATAAAAGGTGCTAACCAAACAAACAAATCAAAAACCATTTTCATTGTTTTAACATTTCTGTTGTATAATTAAAAAGATAGGAAAGAGCCACAACATACATCAATCATATATTGTACATCCTGTAAGTTTGATTTATTACGACAGATACTCAAGGAAGTCTGCATTTTTCAAAAGAAATTCTCAGTATGCTTGAATGTAGGATTATTTTTAATCCTTCTTCGAAAATATAATCAGCGTACTCTAAGTTTTACGAGTACTAAGATTTATACTTCTACGTTTAGCCATAGACGTACCCATGGCGAAATGAATATTGCCTCGGAACGAATGTTAAAAGGGAATAAAACATATTTAACTTGGTAATATATGCAACATCTATAATTAATATAAATAGTAAAACGAAAACAGTGGAATTTCTAAGAGTCAGTCTATATTTTTATGTATACTGAAAGATTTGAGGATTTAACATATGAGATGTCATTCGATTGTTCATTATAGTAAAAGTATAAGGGCATACAGAATTCTTGTTTTCTTTTAATCTTTATTTGTTCAAAAAAATCATCTTATGTGCAGCCTGACTTAATACACTGTGAGGGTACCATACATGTGGAAACAATTCAAAAACCCGTATATCTGCCGTTCCACAGTGGAATAACGTAGCGACTTACACTCTAAAGTCTAACATTTTATCTCAACAGGATAAGTTGCCTGTGCCCAACAGCAGAACATTTACATGCTAAAATACATTTACAAGGTATAGTATTAACATTAATTTTAAATTCCTTCCAGCGAAGCAATATTTTTCTGTTAAGCGACACATGACGATTAGGAATAAAGCGATTTCGCAATAACAGTAAAAGGAAAATGAAATCTCACGACGAAGTGGGACGTGCGTAGAATTTTTTTTCTTATCGACTACGAGACCAGACAATCGCAAGTTAAAAATTCTAATATCAAGTTCAAATGAAGTTCATGTGAAATATTTTACTTATTATAGGACAGCTGTTAGCTATGATATGAGAATATTTAAGCGATGCCAAAATTAGACCTCCATCGACACTTTTTCGTTTTTTGTAACGTAGACGAGACGTAGTACAAACTCTTCAGCCTTGTAATATATATTTAGTTTGGGATTGATTGATCACTGCGTGTATTTACAATCGGTTACAATGAAAAATTTATCACTAACATCATCAAACGTGAAAAAAAGAAACTTCGACTCATCTTAAAAATAAAAATAACTGCTCGTATTTATATAGTATACGGGGATAGATGTATCATATCTAAATACCGTTTATATTTAAAAACAAAATTTAATTTATTCAAGTAAACTTTAAAAGCACATTGAATTATCATTGTACAATATGTTAATAATAATGTAAATAAACCTTCGGATTCAGATTATAGATCCTGCTGAGGAAAACCAGCAAATAATTCAACAGTTATTAGTCTTTTAAAATAATTTATTATACACTAATAAATAATCATAAAGTGCTATAGATATGTAACCGTAAAGTGCTATAGGGTGAAGCAGGCCTTCGACGCGCTATTTATATACACGCGCCACCGGACCCCGGTCGGTACCGCTGCAATCGCTATGTCCCAATATTTTAAAACTGTAACATCTTTGAAAATATTCATTTAAATTACATGCTGTAAAGGTAAATATTGATCTATATTAAATGCACAATCTATTTAAGATACCTAACTGGATAAGGATTAACACTGTATTGCTTAAAATCGCTTTGTAAATAAGCCGTTATTTCTCGTAGAAAAGTAAAGGATAAAAATGGTTATTTTGGGTTATCTCTAAGAGATAGACATATACCATCGCGGACTTTTTTGTAGATCTTTTTAAGGTGTATAATACTGTAGCATGTATGTAGTATACTGTACATTATTATTATCTATCTCGTAGGGTTCAGCCAGCGTTTGCAATGTAAGCGCAAAAAAACGTGTTTATTTACATCACATTAAAAAACCTCTGAAATTATCAGTTTTTCTCTACAATACTATGCATGGTATATATATACATAGAAACCTTCCTCTTGAATCACTCTATCTATTAAAAAAAATCCGCATCCGTTGCGTAGTTTTAAACATCTAAGCAAATATAGGGACGGAGAGAGCGGGAAGCGACTTTGTTTTACACTATGTATTGATTATAATTAACGCTCACTAGAAACTAACTCACTCGCTGTTGCAGATACGACAAAATATATCGATCGGATGACATTTGTCGTCGAGGGCCATTATTTTGTCATACTAGGGGGAAATTAATAACGTAACAGGGGATGATATACGGTACAAAATGAACTATGGAAAGAAGAAATTCGTGGATGAACCGCACTACAGTAACAATGATTTATGCGTTCGTTATTAACCGATTCGAGATAAATATATGTTATTCATATTTAAAATGACGAAGCAGAGGAGTATTTTCGTTTCGATGTTCTAATATCTCTGACGACCGTTCTGGTGTACCGTAACGGCGGTCGCGGGTTCGATTCCCGCTCGGGATAGATATTTGTATTTCTACAAATATTCATTTACGGTCTGGGTATATGTCCTTGTGGGTCTTCCCACCATGCCTCGGAGAGCACTTAAAGCCCTCGTTCCCGGTTGTTATCATAGACACCTTATAACGATCGTTACTCATGGTAGGGAAATTATCCGCTAACCCGCAGTGGAGCAGCGTGGTGGATTAAGGTCCAACCCTTCTTCTATATGGAGAAGAGGCCTTCGCTCAGCAGTGGGTTGTTTCCAGGCTGACACAGTACAGTACAGTAGTTTTAATATCGAGAACTACCTGACCGTGTTGAAAAAAAGACTTTTGTATTAAGAAAAAAGAAAAATATGGTAACGATGCATGCTGAATAGTATTACGGATCTAAAGATAAAGCTCTTTGATAGATGTCATGAATGCAGGAAATATGACAGACTAAAGTAATAATTATTTAATGATGTATTGACAGTTTTCAAAAGAGTAAATATTGAGTTTCTTGAAAGTTCCTCTCGATTACTCTACATTCCGAATCCAATTGTAGCTTCAAATTATCTATAGTATACTTTTGTAAAGTGACGTTCCAAAAGTGCTTTTGACAACTACCTGAATACAGCAAATTTTTAATTTGATTTTACTTTTAATTTTGTTGGACAGAAGTGTGGAGAGGGAGAAGAAAGGAATTAGTTATATGATCACGCTTCCGTTAGTCGATTCTTAAATCAGGTTTGATCACTACGGAGTATTCACGTGTGTTCGCTGTTGGTCATTGTTTATCTAACACGATAACAATTTAAAAGCCCCGATGACGTCTAGAGTGACATCATCAAAATTGAACTATGAATTTCCATTGGCCTACTTGTTGTTTATTTTTTCTATCTTATCTTATTTAACTTAACCATATGAGATTGCCCAAAATGTAGTTTGAATATTTGTCACGATTTAGACATTAATAATATTTGGTGCAGTCTATTGCTTATTTATAATATATAAAGTAGGTCTTTGATTGACCAGATTGCCCTAATCTTGAGGAATATTAACTTTATGTCCGTAAAAATATAGAGGATTATTAAAACACCGCTACGCGGTTAACTACCTTTACTGCTTAATTTTTAACTGTTTAAGTTGATTTGCGCAGATAAGCGCAGATTAAGAGATATACAGTAAAAATGCAACTAACTAGCTTAGTCAAAAATGTACGATTTGAGCCGATGTTAGCTTCACGTAGAACTGACACGAGACTTGTAAAGCAACGATTAAAAAGTGTTTGCGTAATGTTACTTGAATGAAGTATATTTTGAATATAAGTATAAATATATATAGATATAATATAGACTTGTAGGTTAAATTGTGTAGGTTTGGTTTTTTATGAGTCTAGTACTCAATTCTATTGCTATTCAATTCCACGATTCATTAATCATAGATATGAGTTACATAAGGCCAGGGCCTGATTTAGGGGAGGGCAAACGGGGTAACTACCCCGGGCCTCCACATAAGAGGGGCCCCCACATCCTCAAACGAGGGGCCTCCACATCCACAAAAGAGGGGCTTCCACAATAGAGCCGGCCGAGTTGGAGCGGTCTGGAGTTGGGACGACCTTTTTTTTTTAGGAATAGGAATAGGTGATCACCTTTTTTTATTATCAATAAGGGAGGATTATCAATGAGGGAATAACAATCAGCGGTTTGGAGGTGGGACGACCTGTTTTTTTAGGAATATGTCCACCCGGTAACGATAATATATTGGCGTGAAATCGCAACGACCTTTTTTCTACAAAAACAATTCAATTTCAGATCAAGGAGCCTCCACTCCTCTGTTGCCCCGGAGCTCCAAAATTCTAAATCCAACCCTGCATAAGGCGATGCAATGATCTAGCCACTAACACGTTTATTTGGTTTCGATCATCACGTAGAAAAATAAATAAAAATCGACTTCTTCGTGATATATTATCAATAAAAAAGAAAGGTGTAAGTTTTACAGAGAATACACGAGCTCAATCAAAATTCGTATGAACTCATACATAGCGTGACGAAACTATGTGTTCATTCAAGTCAGGACAGATGAAGATGCAAGCATAGTATCAAAAAATTATTACAATATTTTATACATTATTATTATCAATTAGGTTTAATGGCTTTCACTAGTGCCAAGATAGTACAGATGACTTCCCAATGTCACGTAGAATGGATATGACAGGAAGGAGATTGTTCGGTGTATTTGAGGTTACAACCTCAATAGAATTTTGAAGACCGTAGAAATAGTAGGTATTTTAGGTTAATCCTATCTTAGATTTCATACAACCATCATTCACCATTTATATGATAAGTTACTTGTCAATAATTCATTCATTTATTAGAATTAATGAATTTGATTTCGTCAATCTTATGATTGACTATTCTCGTCTACGGTAAAACTGATCTATCTGTCTAAACTGATCATTGTGTAAAGTTTTTGTATTGAAAATTTTAGTGACAAGTAAATATTATTTCTTCCTTTTAATAAGAGTAGAGATTTTTGCCTAGTAGTAGAAGATATCTATTATTGGAAAGGAACCAACAATAGCAGTAAACAATATTCAGCTTTTAGTCTTATTGCACTGACACTGCGCAGATAACCGATGTCGTATTATAGCGCACGTAAATATTTGCGTGTAGCGGAAACATAAGCAGTTAATAAAAAAAAAAAAAACAAAAAAAAAAAAAAAAAACGACTTCAATTCTACCAGCAATAAAATAACTCTGTAGCATTAGTTATCAATAAAACTTTAGTACTTGATCGAAGGTTATAAACAGTATTTTAATAATTCTCGAAACGAAAAAAATAGGAAATCCATTCCTGATAATGTTTTATACTTTTAATTTAATATATTTTTTAAATTGCTTAATTAGTAATGGTGTTCGTTTTTCAGGTTTAGCGTATAATAATTATGCTCAACTTTTGCTCGTTTTATTTTATTTAAGACTTCGTAAATGAGTTCTCCAGTTAAGTTTAATTAAAGATATGAGTCAGGTGAAGTCTCAAAGATCATGTAAGCAAAGTTACAAAGTTGTTAAAGTTTAAATAGAACGTCCGTTTTGAGCAAACGATTTGAGTTATATTATTATAATCTCAGTAGGAATATATATATATATATATATATATATATATATATATATATATATATATATATATATATATATATATATATATATATATATATATATATATATATATATATATATATATATATATATATATATATATATATATATCAAAAGTAAATTATCTATGAATCTTTTCTTAGGTTATTATAATATCAGTAAAAATACAATTAGCGCAGATTATTAGATGAGTTTGGGCTATCCAAATGGTATAATAGTTTTGGCTTAGTGAATGTCAAAATGTTTTCATATTTGGCGATATATATTTTCATTTAAGTAGGAGAAGGGGGGTCATGATGGGGTAGCGGGCAAGATGGGGTATCGGGTCTCGTCGGTCGTACGGACGACCAATTACAGCCGCTCTGACTCGTCATCATCATCATCATCATCATAAATCCAAAAATCCCTTCCGCCAAAAATTCGGTTTTTGCTAAGTTCGTTGTGATTTTTGTGTCATATATCGCATGTGTTCTGTCCCTCAACATTAGTTTTTAAGAACTGACTAAAAGTTTTTCTTGTTTATCAATAATTACACCAGCAGGTAAGAGCATGTCTGTTTCCATATTTTGATTAGTTTTTTTAAGGCATCCTATTTTATTGAAATGAGCGTGGGAGGGCAAAATGGGGTATGAGGTACCTCATCTTGCCGCTCTGAAGAAAATTATGATTTCTATAAGAGACTTTATGATCCTTTAAACTTAGTTGAATTATATCTTGTCTTAGGATAGTGAAACAGTATTAAAAAAGACAAATAGGGGAATTGTAGTGAACAGAGTATGAAAACTACGGTAGATGTTGTAATTGAAGGGAAAAGGGGTATAAACTAGAATCAAAAACATATTCTGTGCCACAAATGACCTTTGAAAGAAAAGTCAAAGAGGCTCTTGCAGCCCTAGAAGATCCTGCTGCTCCTACAACTTGGTTGAATGTTCCTTTAGGCCCAAAAAAGTGAACATTTTCTGATAACGAAGAGAAAGAACTTTGCAGTTATGTTGATAACAAAAGGGAAAGAAGAAGATAACAAAAAATAGAAAAAAAGGTAAAAGAATAAAAAAAATTTGCTAAGAAAACAAACAATAATCCTAATTACCCGTCAGAGTGTGAAAACGAAGAAGATAATATTCCTGGCTTTTACTGCCATGGAAAATACTTGGATTCTAATGAAGTATGGGTCGCATATTCTTACTGACATATTATTACGGATAGATGACGAGGACGACGAGGCAGTATTTGTTTGCGAGTATTGCAGCCAAAAATGGGATATGTCTGCCATACCCCATCTTGCCCAATAGGGTACCCCGTCTTACCCTACCTAGGGGGCAAGATGGGGTGTTGGACGTTTTTGACAAAACTGATAATTTTTTTCTCTTTCTATGAGTGTAAAGTTTCTTACGTTCCCTATTTATAAAGATTGATAATGTAAGAGTAATTATAAATAAATAAATATTCAAAATACTTAAAGACGTACGTTTTATTACGCTCCAAACGTTAACTACCCCGTCTTGCCCCCCCCCCCCCCCCCCCTACATAAGTGATAAACGGCGTGTTTCTATAAATCTCCTCCTATCTGATTTGTTAAAACAATTTAGGGAACAGTCTCATACTTTCTTTCTCTTTTATTATTTGTTAAAACGGATACAATGCTTAACTTCTAGTTTACACACGAGGCTTTAATCGTTGTTTTGCATTTATATGAAGTTTTAAAATTAAATAAAATAAAAATTTCTATTTAGTTAATGTAAGACGCAATTTTTTAACAACCTTTCTGGTGTAGTGGTTCGAATAGTCGCCTCAACGCCGGCGGTCATGGGTTCGATTACCGCTCAGGGTAGAAATTGATATTTGTACAAATATTTGTTTCCGATCTGGCCTTATGTCCTTGTGGGTCTATCCACCGTGCTTCGGAGAGCACTTAAAGCCGTCGGTCCCAGACACCTGGTAACGATCGTTATTCCTGGTGGTGCAATTATCCGCCAATCCGCAATGGAGCAGCGTGGTGGATTAAGCTTTAACCCGTCTTCTATATGAAGAAGAGGCCTTCGTCCAGAAGTGGGTTGGATAAGGCTGATTCAAATCAGTTCAGTTCAGCTTTTTTTAAAGATAAATCAAAAATTAAAAAAAAGTAAAATATAAGGGCGTTAACGATTGTTAATTGTGAAAAGAAAAAATAAATAATTAAAAAGCATGTGACATGTTACCTACATAATCTAATCTCACCTATAAATAGCTTTGCATCTAAGTATTGTATCACTTAATCACCACTTGTATAGCTTCTGTTATATAGTTCTTATTCACCCACTATTATCTACAAGACACTAAATACATTTCCTAATAGACACTTCAAATTTTAAAAATTTAGCTATGATGCGTGTGCGCATACACGACTATGTAAGATCGAGTGATTACAACTTTATCAGTACGAGTTAAGATTGCGTGAAATCTATACATAATATGAACTTACTTCGTCTTGGAGTACGGCGACGATGGCGACGTGGTCTTGTGGTTCCTGTTCGGATGCGAGTGCCTATTCGCATTGGAGTCGAGGCCGCCGCCCGGCGATATCTTGCCGGCGAGTGCGTTCAACGAGTGCAGCATGGCGGGCGGCGGCCGCTGGGTTCCGAGCGGCCTGGTCACGGTGAAGCCTCGCCTACGTTTGCGAGTCCGTTATCAACCGCCGGCTTATCTTCTGATAAGCGCGGGGGCACACCCTCCCCCCGCGTCATCGCCACCTGACACTTACACGCGTTCTAATGTTTGATAGAATTACGGTTCGGGGTCAGCGTCCTGTCCGACATCTCACCCTCATATTTTTTTTGTAATTGAGCACTTACACTTCTTTTTTACACAAAGGGTTTTTATGCACTTACGTATAAGTTCAAAAACTCGACACTGTTGAAAAATTTAAATGTTGCAGTTGCGGTATTCAAAGTGATATGCATTTAAAGATTTATAAAGTATCGATACTAAGCTCTAGAAATAATTTAAAAGATTTTCATTGTGATAACGATATAAAAAAAAAAAATAAAAAAAACGCCTGATATAATTAAGAAGCAAATTATCATAGTCAGCCGTAAATGCATTATAAAATGAAAAGAAATTTTTAATCTTAAAATAATATTATTAATGAGACCTGCACCTATTTATATTCATTTTTCGTAAATGTAAGCTGTTAATATTCGTGTTTTTTTTTAAATTAATTTATTCGCCAAGCAAAGTGTTAATTAAATTTTAAATTGGATAAAACCGTTACAACAGATAATAGTTTTCGTTGGGACTTGCCAAGCGTTGAGTAGTTGTTTTTCTGCCAAACATTTATGTGTTTTGTGTGCAAAAGATTCTTTAATGTTACAAACTTTTTAATTATAAAATTTAACACGATTCTCGTAACGTGAATTGTTTTGTTTTAAACTATGGAATTCGTTTAAAAATATGAAAAGATCAAGGATTGGACATTATATTTTGTTATATACATTACGTAGAAAAATACGTTCATGTTTGAAAGCATGGCAAAAATAAACCACCTATGGGTATTGTACCGATGAAAAACTTGACTTTGAACAGCCTGCTTATTGAGGAAAATTATAGGCCATACTATATCACGTTACGACTACTAGCAGTACATTAAAATATATTTTATTATTTACATAGATTAGTAACACAATATATGCGTTACAATTCTATGATTATTAAAAAAAAATTGCTTATGATCATTATTTCAAACAAATAGCATTGCTTTAAATTTTTTAAATGGACCAATCAAAATGGCCGCTATTAATGCGGGCTCAGCTTGAGCCGGGTATTTAATATTATATATGACGCGTCGTACGAAATCCTGACGAATAGCGAACCTGCCGAACGTTAGCGAATTTTACACGGAGGTGGAAATTATGTGAAAGTGACTTGCATACTAAGTCTAATTTAATTATATAGATATACTAATATTATATGAAACCACTTTATACGGATTTAGATTTTGTGGCTCTAACGTCATAGTAAATATATTTATATTAATTTATTTGCTGACAAAAAAAAACGATTATAAATTTCGAAATTAGGTTTCTGTAAAGTTAACGAACAGGGTCAAAGACGTGCATTTATTGTTTGGTGTGATTTTAGAGAAACTTGGTACATCAAATAAGCAAAATGACGGTTAATTAATTATTATTATTTATATTATAAAATATTTGCGTTTCGATAAATCTGTTATTATTAATTGCTATTAGAGACAGATTCATACTAATACGAAATAATTGGCTCCGTATTCTACTATAACAAGTACCTACGTCATAATGGTAGGTCAGTAATTTTATAAAATATATAAATATTTATTATATTTTGAATGTATTGGTGTCTAATTCTTCAATTGTGTTATACCGTCAGAACGGTGTCATAATCGTTTTTTTGATTAAATTTACAATAAATAAATAAATAGCACTGGTCGACTATTGGGACACAATGAAAATAGCAGAATTACGTTCCTGTTTTTTACATATACGTATTTTGAATATGCTATATATTTTAGGTACTAATATCGTCGTAGGTCCCACGTCTTAGGTAAGGTATGCTCAATTCATTAGCAGACAGAATCTTGCCAAAAGTCGTTACCATTACCATTACATTAGTTGGCACATGAGTCCGCCATCACAACTTCGATACATCTTTGTTTAATCCACACAAAAGTTGTATTCGTATTAATAATAAATAAGATTAGAAAGAGTTTCTCAGCCCTCTCTGGCAATAGATAGTGTAATTACGTTTTTCTATACAAATTTAATTTTTGATTCAAATATTATATTTTGAGTTTAACGTCTAGTGAGAATAAATAAAAGGACGAATAGAAATAAGTTTGTAATATTCCTTTTTGGTTTTACACTTGTTTCATTAATTATCTACTTATTAATAGGTACTAGGTATTTAAGGTATTAGAAATCAAACGCCACCGAAATGTAAATTAAAAAAAAAAAGATTAAAATATTGAAAGAAACAATATAAAATATAATGCACAAATTATTTTTTTGATTATTATTATTTTTTTACGTTTCTTTGTGACTACGTTGTTTGAACAGCGTGGAACGTAATTTTGAATTACTACGGTACTTAAGAACTTTTGTAAATACGATGAGTAACATTTCTAATAACCTTCTTAATCTATACGCTTATTTCGTGAACATAAATTTCATTTTTTTTTTTATATCGGAGCACGCGATTTCATCGTCACGAAAGCACCCTTCTAAACGTTTCGAATGCTTAGCGAGGGTAGATTTTTTCCGTGAATTTCCCCGTTTGATTGCCATATTTTCGACGGGGTTTCTAATAAAGGTTATTGTCAGTATTCGCGACGATTCTCGATGATATTATGTTGTAAATTTAAAAGCCATTCTACAATATGAGCAAGCCTAAAATCGAAATAAGCCAAATTTCATGTACATTTTCCTCGTTTCGGATTCTTATTATCATATTAAATTCGTGATGTTTCGATTTTACCTTTATTTTTTCCGTACGTTGCAAATGTGATAAATTTGTGATATATATGTTTATTTCGATATAAGATTGTAAATATATAACGACGTACTACGCGGTTTTACTTGCGTTGCGTCTTGAAGTTAAATTTAAGGCTGCTCCACCACTCCTGTGAGTCTTATAATACAGAATACGCCTCGCTAAATAGGTATACATAGTTTTGAAAGCAAAAATCACTTTTAAATAGAGCAACTCTGATATTAGTAGTGTATTGGTAGGTCTTGAGATAAGTGCTTTCGAAATAAATACTGTATTATTTTAGGCTTGTTTCTTATTGTATTGTGCGTGGCAGTTCTTAATCATTAGGAATTTATTAATTATCAGTTAGGAAACCAGTCTTATGTTTTATATAAATACTATAACTTCTAGTCTTGAAATTTGAAAATCGTTTTGTAATTTTTATTTTATTAAAATTATAAATAAGTATTAATTATTTGTTTTAGGTTTTAAAGTACTTTTTTGTATTATTAATTTTATTTTAATACACAATATGCTGACTCTGTCATTAGCTAAAATACGATTTATTACATTACACAAAAAAAAATATTTTCTATTATAGCGATATAAGAGACAACTTAAAATAATAACATATATCCTTCATTTTTAGACAAAGACTTATTATTAATAAAAACGATGTCCTTTTCCAAGATTCAGTTTAACTCTTTATCGAAATTTATTAAAACGAAATAAATTATTTAGGCACGTAATAATTGTAATAGGCAATATGGATTAAAGTCACCATCTGCACGTCACGTATATTCACGTCACAGTATAACGTTAAGAAATTATTTAAAAAAAAATGAGATTCAAAACAGCATTCATTCATTCTACGTTTAAAAAAAAAAAAGATTAGTACACTTAGTGTCAAAACTCAAAGAATCAAAATTGCTTTACAGAATATAACAAGAAGAAAAAAGTCAAGAGGTGCTGGAGGCTCTAACTTGTCAACAGTAATTATTTGTTTAATAAAGTCTTCCGGTGCAGCTGCAGTGGGTCAGTTGAGCGCAAACTTGTCGAGGGCCAAAGTTAGCGGGACCGAGAGGAGTGGGGCGGTAAAGTACTGTCTACGTTACGCGACTTGAAATAATTCTACTAGATGAGCTTGTCAGCCTCCTTAAGGATACATTATCTGTCTCTGAACACCTTAAATAAATACGAGTTTTTATAAACGAGAAGAACATATGAATAATATACAGAGGCGAGAAAGAATTTTATTAATTATTATTTATCTTGAAACACCTGAAAGTAGCATTTTTTACAGAAATCAATGATTTGTATAATTAAAATTCATTCATTGCACAGTTTTTATTATTATAAAATGAACCGAGAAAAAATTCTTGGAATGGAACATTTATGCATCAATTAATTTTATGCGTCTGCAAGATATTTTGGAACAAGTTTGGAACCATAGTTTGGAACAATTTTCATTAAAATGAAAGAATTGTAATTTTGTTTGAATATATATTAATTATTAAAAATAAAAATAATTTTAATTAAAATCCCTTCTAGTATAAACAATATCGAGGACGCAAACTCGGTTCGTTTGGCCGCGAACAGGCTTTGTAAGCCGACCGTCCCCGCAATGGGGAATTTCATTAATTTTCATTCGGGCAACTTTTGCCTTCTGATGCGATGAGTTATTCTATTTTGAATTTCGACGTTTCGAAGTCGCATTGTGGATTGTCGTTGATAGACGACCTCCGTAATAAAATAATAAAGGATTTCTGAATTAATAAATTTCAATTGCTTAATTTTCTAAATTAATTGTATTTTTTTTTTTCCTGTTAACTACAAAGATCGAACCAGCGACCGTTAGCGCAACATCCTGTAGCTTCACCATTGCGTCATGTCATAATCTTAGCATGATATATCTTTCGTTCTTTCTTCCGTCCCTAGTATGAATTATATATATATATATATATATATATATATATATATATATATATATATATATAATGTTATTTTAACTGATCTTAAAAAAAGACGAAGACCTGAATTCGATTGTATATTTTTAAACTCTTCTTTTCACTTTTCGTGACATACTAAAAGCTAGTTAAGCAATCAATAATACACATTAAAAACGGATAGAACGAAGGGGATTTGCAAATATTACGACAAAATAACATTGTTTGATTCGATTTAATAAGTTCACGAGTTCATAATATTTCAAATTTCAAGAGAAATGTAATTAATTCTAAGCGACTCAAGGTTTTGTTTCATTAATTTAACATTCGAATGAACGATAATAAATTTTAAAACAATTACATAAGTGTTAAGGTACATTTGTTCAAAATTAATTACGCTACGGTAATTAATTAAACCTTTTTTACTACTCAAAAATTGGGCTTATTAACTTAATGAACTTTAAGGGACAATTTAAGCGGGTTTTTTGGCATAGTTTTTATGATTACCGTACATGCGTTAATTACTTATATTATTTTTTTTAATAAATACGTTTACTATAGAGAGCTTGATAATTGTAGGTCTATAAAATGACCTATAAAAACATTATAATTCGACTTAAACAAGGTGTATTAACTATAAACGCAGGTGAAGCTAGGCGGGTCATCTAGTAGTTACTTAGATGAAATCCGCCTGGAAATATAAAATTATTAGATTATTCAGTATAGTATGTTGGTGGTCATTTTAATGGAAAATTTCAAATGGAAATATTCAAGTGTTATGAATTAATTATTTGCATTTTCTTGGATAGTAAGTAATTTTATTACTTATTTACTTCTTTTTAACTTTTCTGATAACTTTGATGTTATGCAATGACTGCGTAATATGAAAAGATATTTTATTTATGTTTCTGCGCACACCATATTAAGAAAACTATATATAGGCGTTTCTAAATGTATTTAATATAAATTATAACGAACCTAACCTCAAAACCGCAAGTAAATTTTTTCTTGAGAGGACGCTTAATTTATAAAAATACATTTCAATAAGCGTAAAAGAATTTGTCCTGTCGCGCCCATCGTGTAAATTTTATGGGCGCGGTTTATTACGGGTTAATAAAATAATAGAACGAAAACTTAGTGTAACTCCACTTATAAACGTGCAGCATAGGTATGTGATTTCTCAATTTGTTCCAATACCGATACGGCAACAAGATTTCCCTCGCGTCTCAGTTGCGGGTACAATTATTCAGCAAATTAGGAGCGCCCGAGCACTCAGCGCCTCCGACCTCTGGCGTATTCGAGGTTGAAACACAATTTCGTAGCCGCAGTGTTGTACCGTCGCCGGTAACTGACTGCATCCGATGTAACGTAAATGTGCTGTAAATGTATTTCTGTTTGTTAAAACTAAGGTTTTAAATTGTTATTACACTTTTATATTTTATACAAAATTAAGTTTTAAGAATAATTATATACAGTGTCCGGCTTCAATATATCGTCTTTCAAATGGTGTTTTTTTCAGGTTTCTGTAGAATTATGTTCCGCATGAAAACAAAACTCTGTTAAAACTTTTTTTAGTTTTACTTTGTCTTAATATAGGAACTTACCTGTTTGTGTCTATTGCATAAAGCCATCTAACGGTGGCGCGAACGTCAACCATGAGTAAATAACCATAGTTTTACATTACAATGAATAATATTTTACGAGGAAACTAAACAGTTTCAATACGCAGTTCTTAGTTGCATCCAGTAGCCAGTATAAATTTACCAATTTACCGACTTTATTCGGCCACCGTTGGACGATTTTATGGAGTAGACGTATTATATTTATACCAATTTTAAAATGTCCTATTATATTGATTTACAATGAGTAATCAATCACACGTACTCCTTTTCGTTTTCTCTTTTGTATAATACAATAACATATTTTTTATTCTGATTTCAATATTTTACGATCACTTCCTGTTGCACACGAAAACAATTTTTTTTTCATTAATTAATTAATGAATTCATTCAACATCTAGCTTTAGGATTAAGGCATATAAAAGTCATTTATCGTAACATATTTTCAATGAAACTCCTTATTAAACTTCTTAATAAGTGATTTTTCATTCTCTTCATTAATATTTTGTACTGGATCAAAGCCAGGACGGGTGGCTAGTTTTTATTATTGTCGTCGTGTCGGGGGACCGCTTATTAAATAAAATTAATGCGAGAGATAAGAACAACTGTCGTTTCTTCGACTGTTTAGGTACAAACAGGCCAGCTTGGCTAACGTCTAACGGTCCCCTGACAGCACGAGTCAAAAACGTCTGGATCAAGACATTACTATATTTTATATTTAAAATAAAAGGCTAACACGTAATATTTTTTAAAAGATTCTTTTAAAGATTTTTTTAGTTGAGATTTTTTTAAAGCTTTAATTTCATTTTGTATTACTCTAACCTAGCGCGCTATCCCTTTCTTACAAGGCCTCACTGCTCTGCACGGTTAAATGTCAAAATGTTTCGATGTTTTATTGAAACGTTTAATTGAATTTAAACGTCAAATAGCATTTTAATTTAAATAGACAAAACTAAAAGCCATTAAAAGAAGAGATTGAAATTGGATTAGAAGAAAAGATGATCGAATCGGATTAAATATTTTAAGCCGCTTTATAATATTTTTAATAATTTTTTTTTATTGTTTATCTGTTATCAAGAGAGGAAAAAATTATGCGAACATAAACTTGTGATATAAATAGTATTGAATCATGTTTTGAGACTTTATTATGACAATACTTTTATCAAATCATTCTTTGAGAAACCGATTTTCGTTGTTAACTAATCAATCGTTAGTGAATTAATGTTTAGGAAAACGAACTTTGATTGAATTCTACCTTCTATGTGCCATTGGCGAAGTATTCTGTGCTACTCTGGCAAAAATAAAAGCCACCCAACTGAGAATGAAATATAATATAATAATAAATAGAACTCTTACTTATTTACTTAATTAGTTAATTTTAAGATCAACCGACCTTCGAAAAAAACGGCCGTAACTCACGTACATATTATACGATATTTTAATATGAGACGAATATTAATGGTAAGTGTAGTAAGAAGTACTATTTTTTATATTAATCCTGAACAGTTATGAAAACGATTAAAAACCAGTTTTATGTGTAGTGATCCTGAAAGTTTAATACAAATATTTTTACGGTTATTTCATATTTAACTTTTATTATTGAAAACAAATTATTATTATTTAATTTTTATTACAATTTTTAAATTTTTTTTTCTCGTTGTAAATTGTTTAATCACTTATTTTGGTATGTGGTATAATCCGTTTTGAGTTAAGGTAACTGTTATTAGTAAT
This sequence comes from Euphydryas editha, assembly GCA_036937285.1. Lineage (NCBI taxonomy): Eukaryota > Metazoa > Arthropoda > Insecta > Lepidoptera > Nymphalidae > Euphydryas > Euphydryas editha. The sequence continues at coordinate 17,748,899 of JAUPFZ010000011.1, read as the reverse complement.
TACGATATTATTTCTCTAACGGCCGCGCCGGTACGATCATAATAATTAATGTTGGTTTTTATTATGTGCATATTATTTTTGTTATGTTTGTATGTACATATACATATGTATGTGTTCATGTGTATTTTTATGTATATATTTATAATTAATTTGTTGTTATCGCCTATAATTTTTTTTTCTGTTTAGCGGAACGGTTGACTCAATCAACAAAATCGGAGATAAATTGGTTATTGAGAACTGCTGTAACTCAACGTAATTTATAATTACTTTATTTTACCAAATTAATAAGCTGACAATCACATTTTTTTTATTTTGATCGAATTGGTTACAACTAAGATTTACATTCGTACAATATTTACCTTTCTTATAAAAAAATAAAATATTATTATGAATGTGAGTAAATTAATTAATGTTTATTTTTAACGCAACTCTATTTAATGTTTTGCTGACTTAAGAACAAAGTTATCTACAAACAAATCCCTTAATATACATCGAAAAGCTTATATAATATTATAATTAGGTTTCTTGGTTCGAATCACATTCGATTTCCGCTTCGGGGCACATTATTTTACGCATTGACAACCAGACAGGCAATTAGGGGGCAATTTGTGCGTTTGCTTGGAAATTCAAACGACTTCGGGTTATTCATTAATTGGATCGTTCTGTTTCATATCCCGTCGATTTCCGATATTATTATAAGTGCGAATTTTGCGTGATTGTAACATAACATGGTTTCAAATGCTTAAAAAAGCAAAGTTCTGTAATTGTCTGAAAATATCCCAAGACTGAACAAGGCTTCTTCTCTTAATGAGGTGAATGATATTATAGTTTATCAACCAAGTTAATCTACTATGGATAGACGGGCGGCTCAAATTACATCACCGAGCACAAGACAAAGTATGAAAATTTCCAGTGTTAAATAACGGTTGATTCCTATAATTTATCCATTTGATTTTGTTCACTAGAAATATGTAGAATTACAACAAAATTCACATGGTGTCTATGTCAAATTCCTCAAGAGTCAAATTCGATCTCTAGTAGGCGAAATCCTAGATAGATAAATTATAGGAAATGGTTCCTTGTGTGTATTACGTAAAGGGTATTTCAATGTAAATTTGATAATAGTACATCTTACTTGGTTTCTATTTTGATTCGGTTGGGTGCGTGTGAGTAGCTACACATGTAGGCATATATACAAATAGTTAAAGAAAATGTGATTATGATATGTGACAGTAGCTTACAAGAATTTTTTTTTTTAAATAATAAAAGTCTAATAAATGGGCAGATGCCTCTATGAAAGAGCTATTAATTCGCCATGGTACTGCAGGACGGAGAATATATTTTAAAATATTAATTATGACGACCGTTCTGGTGTAGTGATGCGAGTAGTCACCTCAATGCCGGCGGTCGCGGGTTCGATTCCCGCTCGGAGTAGGCTTTGTTTTTGTATAACTATTTGTTTCTGGTCTGAGTGTATGTCCTTGTGGGTCTCCCCATCGTGCCTTGGAGAGCATGTAAAGCCGTCGGTCCCGGTTGCTATCATAGACACCTGATAACGATCGTTACTCATGGTAAGGTAATTATCTGCCAACTCGCAGTGGAGCAGTGTGGTGGATTTTACTATATGGAGGAGAGGTCCTTGCCCAGCAGTGGGACGTTAAGAGACTGATTCAGTTTAGTTCAGTTCGATTACATATTTATTAAAAAAAATCCTTTTTTCAATACGATGTGTTTCTACATCGACGAGAAAAACATCTGCGACATCGTTTTCTCAGACAAATTACGCATTCTAAAACATAAAACTAAGCCTCAGAGCGTAGTAGTAACCGTAAGAGTCAACAAAATTAAAGCAACTCAAAATTAAACTTGGGTGAAACCGCGATAAAATGTCTACTATTCAATATAAAAATATAACTTTTAGAACTTATAGGTATTGTAATTAAATGAGATTAAGTTCATCATAAAAAAAGGCATCGACGATGTGTAATCGAAAGATTTATTAACAAAAACAATAAAAAAATTAGTACACGTGTACATACGTTATGCAGACATAAAAAGTTTTTTTTTTTTTTTACACTGATAAAACAAACCGAACGTACGTGTATGATGAATAAACAACACGCCGGAGCGTTTGTGGTTTACGATATTGTATCAATATTGCTTATACCCGAAAATATTGTTCCAGAGCGAATATACATAAAACTTTGTTTATCGCCTGTTTTATCACTGTAAGGATACTGAATCGTAAAAAGTAAAAATTAATCAAAAATATATACACCAATTTTAAAAAGATCAATATGTTTCAATTGTAGCTACTCTTTCAATAAGATCTGATGTATGTGAGGTGGTTCTTCAAATTGTTTTAACCACTTCCAAATCATCAAAAATCAATTCGTCGGAAATATATCAAATAAATAAAAGTGTCCTTTTCAGAACGATTACTTTATGCAAAGATTACCTTAAGCACTAATACCAAAAATAAACAGGCCTAAGAATAGGTCACCAATAGAACCGACTGGGTATGAACGGCTTAAACGCACTCGGCGACCGAAATGTGAGCGATCGTTGCATCTATCTGTAAAATTACAGCCAAAAATGTGCCAGCAAATGAGATAATTGGAATGAGAATTTACAATCCATAACTGCACGTCTCGCAGGTGTGGTAGTATCACATAGTGTATACCGTTCGTTTATTTGAGCAAATGAAGCTGATGTTAAATTACGATGCGCAACAAGTGGATGCAACTAAACACTGATATAAACAAGCCGTGAACCTTCTCCTTGAAGTAATTTATAAAACAAACTTAAATACGGTTATAAATAAACCAATTCAATTTTAAAAGATCGAGAAAAAAAAGCCAAAATAAAATTTGGTACACTGCAAAGAGATATTCAAAAAGAGTAAACGAAACAGCAAAAATGAGTTTAACAAAATTGCCGAATCTAGACGGCAAACAGTGTTGAGGGAGATCGGAGCTAGATGTTAGCGCCGGTTTTAAAACTCGTTCTCAAGTCAAACATTGCGGGCTAACAGCCTCTCTAGGTTTGCACTTAATTAACTAATATTTACATTGGAAGGCAGTAACAATTTCGACTCTCACCTTCTCGGGTACATTGCGGTTGTAGTCCCGAAACACATGAAGTTGTTTGACCGTTTTTATAACACGTGAGCTTCGTTTAGAAGGCGATTTTTTTTGATGTTATCAAACAAAAATCATTAATTATATCAACATCTTTTAAGATATGCACATAAATATTCTGGTAAGATATTCGGACGACCGTTCTGGTGTAGTGGTGCGAGTAGCCGACTCAAGTTCGTCTTCAAGTCACTGGTTCGATTCCCGCTCGGGATAGATATTTGTAATTGTACAAATATTTGTTTCCGGTCTGGGTGTATGTCCTTGCGGGGCTCACCACCGTGCCTCGGAAAGCACGCAAAGCCGTCGGTCCCAGTTGTTATCATAGACACCTAATAGCGATCGTTACTCATGGTAGGGAAATTATCCATCAACCCGAAGTGGAGAAGCGTAGTGGATTAAGTTCCAAACCTTCTTCTACATCTTGAAGAGGCCTTCTTTAAGTAGTGGGTTGTTTACAAGCTGATACAGTATAGTACATAGATATTTACTGTATATGAGACTAGCTCGTTGGCGCAGTTGGCAGTGACCCTGTTTTCTGCTCCAGGGTTGTGGGTTCGATTCCCGTCCCGAGTCTGGGAGTAATATATGTTTTTTTTTAAATATATGTATTATTTATATGTATATTTAATCAAAAAATGTATATCAGTCTAGTGATACCTAAAACACAGACATTAAGTTGCCTACCTTAGGGACAGACGACCGTGTGTGTGTGTGTGTTAATCACATTTATATTTATTTACTGTATATTAAACAAAACACGTCTAGCAGTGGCGTTGTGCGAAATTTTTTTATGCCAGTTCTTCAATCTGAAGGAATGACACACGATACCACTGACAAGCCAGCGTAGCGCAAGTAGTCAGCGAGTTTTCGTATAAATCTTGACTTAAGTTGACGTTTGTTGTTATTTACACGTGCATGTGAATCATAGCGTGATGTCTTACAGCCTATACGAACTTCCTCAATCTAGAGATAAAAATAATTCTTAAAATCAGAACGACATATTGCACTTTTGAATAAAAATACTTTCATAGGCATGATATACTATAGAATAACAGAAAGGGGCTTTGTATGAATAAAGCCGTGTGATCGTTTTTGCCATAACGTGTTGATTTAAGTAATATGAAACGTGTTTATGAAAGGTTTCGAGGAATAAAGATTTAATTTGTGTATTATACGGTCTGGTAAATTGTTTATTAAGTTGTAAAGAAACATGTGCAAACGATGAGTCGAAGCAGTGGTTACAGGCAAAGGCGATAGCCACTTTTTCGACCTCAGCTGATGATGAATATTTATATAGGCCATAGAGACCTTTTTTTTAATTCTAAATGTTTGTCTTTATGTTTTGTGTGATTCCTGACTCCCGACACAGAGTTTCGTTCTATTACAGGCGTTTATTTATAAAGCGAGTGACTATTTTTTTTTAAAATAAAAATATCATTCACGTAACAATGGATTTATATGTGTATTGTACTGTATCAGCCTGTAAACAACCCACTGCTGAGCGAAGGCCTCTTCTCCTTATAGAAGAAGGGTTGGAGCTGTAAGCCATGATAAATATTAGTACGGTATAGCCGTATTAGAATGGTTACCAATGGTCTAGAACTTTAGTCATTAACGTCAACGCTTGGTGAAACCACAACATACTTTGAAATAAAACACATTAGATCGTGTGTGAAAAGATTACAAACCTTAGCTCCTCTAAATAATTTATATGTTAACTGAATTAAGAGCCGAGCTGAAATAGCTTATAAATATCATGTTATTAAGTAAAGGCTTTCACTCATATAAATAATGAGGTTTAAGTTACCGGTGGGAGGGATGCGCTGTGCCGCGCTCCCGGCTGCATGGGTACCACCATCTTGCTTGTTTCTTCCGTGAAACAGCTATGCTGTGTTTCGGAAAGAAGGGCAAGACAGGCAGTGTAATTACTGGCACCGAGACTTAACATTAGGGTTGTTCATCGGAAAAAATTATCGATAATTTTACTATCGATAATTATTGTATTGTGTCATCGATAGTTATCGATAATTATCGAATGAACACTTATCGATAATTATCGGATAAAAATTATCGATAGTTGACGATAGTTATCGATAATTATCGGTACAATTTTGGGACAACGAAAAAAAAGGTCATCCCGCTTACCATATGGACGTTATCCTCCGTACCCTATCCGAATACCTAAAAAAAAAAAGGTCATCCGGCCTTCCGTGCGGGCGTTATCCTCCGTACCCTATCCGAATACCTAAAAAAAAAAAACAAAAGGTCATCCGCCGTACCATACTTATCCATACTTATCGAATCCAAATACAACTATCAATAATTATCGAATACCACAATATTATCAAGAATTATCGGATCGCACAAAATTATCGATAATTATCGGATCGCAAAAAATTATCGATAATTATCGAATGAAAACTTATCGATAGTTATCGATAATTATTGAATAAAAATTATCGATAAATATCGAATCAAAATTATCGAAACTTAACGAACAAAATTAACGAAACACTTATCGATAATTATCGATAATTATCGAATGAAAAATTATCGAGTAATTACGAATTATCGATAATTATCGCACACCCCTACTTAACATCATATGTCTAAGGATAGGCAACACATAGATGAGTTGGCTGGGCTAGTTCCAGGTAAACTAGTTTATGTTCATGGGCGACGTCGACCACTTACCATCAGGTGGCACGTCTGCCAGTTTGCCTATCCAACTAACATAAAAAAAGTCTAATCCACCACGTTGCTCTTCTGCAGGTTACCAGATAAATAGGAATAACGATCGCTATGAGACGTTAGTGATAAAAACTGAAAGTTATGGCTTTATGTGCTTTCCGAGGCACGAAGGCTCAAAAGAAAAAACAGGGACAAATATTTTGTACATATATAAATATCCGCTGGCAGTGAGAAAGAAACCCGTTATTTAATATTTATTTCTTTGCCATTACATCAGAAAGCTCGCCAATATTAACAAAGCTTGGTAAAAAAAAAAACAATGTTAAGCGGTGAGACACGTCGACTATATTAAATCAGGTGGTTTCTTAGCGTTGCAACGTTGCGGCCGTACTCCTTTCTTAAAGCATCTTTAAACTTAGAGCACGGTCGCCTTGTTGGTTTCAAATTCATTTAGTCGGGAGTGTATTGTATTTTGTAATTTAAATTCGACTATTTTACATTCCGCCCCGTCCTGGTCTCCGTTTTATTTCGATTTATGTGGGCTTTAGGGTTCTGTTTAAACAAGGAAAGCGTAATTGTTGTAGAAAATTTGAGCATATTTAACAGTTCGTTAAATTATGAAGTTGAATCCGTCCACTTCATACAAATTTAACGCTGACTGTCAGTCAGAAATGTTGACTCTAGATTTCTGGAAGTCTGAAATCGTAGTCACGATTTTCATCTAAAGTAAAGTTATTTTTTAATACATTAAATTGTTCGTGATACTAGCGCACAAAAGTATGCAACAACAACATGTATGCAACAAGCGTTTATACACGATAAATGTATCGACGATAATATTGTAATGACTTGTAATTACTCTTTGTTGGATAAAAGCTTTTTAAGGAAATAAGAATGGGACCTCATCTGACGGTTAGTGTTCAATATTTTCACGACACTAAACGAAGACACAAAGACATCATAGCGATGAGTAAAAGTAGCACTCGAAGTAATGTCATAACTCTGTTAGTTGACACTCAGACCGAATGCGAGTGTCAAAAAAAAAAAAAACGAGAGCCCCGCGCACCGGGCCTCTTGCGAAAACCCTCTCATCATCAGACATTGTTCGCAGGTCGGGATAAAGTGGCAGTCAAGTGGTAGAGACGCCGACGAACGAAATATATCGACTATCGATTACAATAATTACAGTTTACATAACAATAAAGTTATTAAAAACATTAATTTTGTAATAAATAATAGTAATTTTAAAAAATATATTTTAGAAAAAAGTATTTTCTGTCGCGTTATAACTATATAAGTACTCGTATTTAATGTCATGATCTTACTGCTCTGTTTTTTTTAAATATAAAAATACAACTAACATAGTAATGTTAATAATAAAAATCAATATTTGTTTTATATATTTTTTTTAATACAAAACACCGATAGAGTAAAAAAAAAAAAACTAAAAACTTTATCGATATTTTGATAAAATAGAACTTACCTAGCAATCGATCTTTTTTCCAAGACTTCCTTAGGATTAAGTGAGCACCTTTAAGATTCGCTGACTCGCCTACATATAAAAAAAAAAACCTATAAACGACGGCTATTGGTATCGTCATCGTCTTGAGATGATGGTTTTATATAAAAAAAATCTTTGATAAAATCGGTCAAGAACCTCTTTCTCGACAGGAAAGTTAGAAGACGGTTAAAATGAAGCGATATTTTATACTTTTGTAAAACTAAAATTTTTTGATAGAAAAATGTGTAGTAGTGTGTGTTACAGTAGTATGTTTATACAAAATGAATAAATTATTTCAAAAGTAAACAAAGTAGATTCTGTACATAATACTGCGAATCATAAGAACAATTTTTTGTCACTGTTGTCGATTTTAAACAGTGAGTTGTAATGAAACAACGTGATGCTTATTCGACTCGGAAGATCGGGACGAACTAGTTTATTCACAGATAAAAAATTATTACATGTGATATATTTATATAATCTGTTCTTATTATTTTTATATAATCTAAATAAGAGTTGACCTAAAGGTTGTAGATACCAGGTCATAAAATCCCAAAAAAAAAAAAAATTATATAATCTAACAAGTTGTCTAGTCTAAAATATTAATTAGCCCATGTAACCAGAACAAAATAGGCAAACAATAAAAATTCCGTTGTTTCTGAAACAGAATTTGAATAATTTATCGTTTTTTTAAAATTTTTATTATGCTTTATATACGACAGCTCTTGGGATATAATTTGATCACAACTGCTAAAGAAGTCGCGAAACACACATTATAAAAAAATATTGGAATTTAGAATAGTAGTACTACTCGCCAAAACGTACTGAACTAGCGTGGCGTAATAAGCTCTCACCCTTCTTCTTCATAGAAGATGAGAATTTTTGCAAAGGTTACAAAAGCAATCATACCTAAATAAAAACATTTTTCATTTTACTTAAAATAAATACAGTTCATACTTGTCTAACAGACAGAATTATAGTTACTGAAATCAGCGAAGGTCCAAAATAAAGAAAAAATTCTGTAGCAATCCTACTTTTAAGTTACATCCACGGAGATTGCGGACTTCTCGAAGCAATTTCATGAACAGAGATTCCAAAACTTTTGCATTGAACCTCCCACGTTTATACGTAAATATTTAGTATATTTTATTAAGAAATCAAATTAAATTTAGCAACAAGGATTAGAAGTAGGATTAATTTTCTAATGTCGATTGTTTAGCTAACTTTATCTGAATGTCCGAATGCATTTGTCTCCCCTTTTTTTCTCTCCTCTTTACGCATCTTTAGGGCGACACGCCTTACTGGTTGGGGAGTCTTATTCTAGAAACGAATAAAGTCAAACAAACGATGCATATGCGATGAGTTTTAATAAGATCCTCATTCAGATGTGTTCAACAATTTTTATTTCACGTCAGACCAATTTTATTTTTGTAATCTTCTGGTTTTATATATTTTGCATGAATTTTACATATACTTTTTGTTTAAGCTTTATATTCAGTCTGATTACTTAATAAATATGTTTTTAAAAATATTTTTTTTTAATGATCACAATAGCGCTTAAATACAAAATTTACTTTTCGAAGACAATGTATAAATATTCTTATGCTTAGAAATGACTCTAAAATAAATAAAACGGTTGTTTGAACTATGTACAAAATAAATATTTTCCTCCGAATCAGAAAACCGAAAGTTTACAAATCCTTCTTTAACTTAATACAAGTAAAACGCCAGTCGAATTTTAATATACTTCATATAACCCGATCTGTTATATAGATGAGAACGCTAGATGATATTGTAATTGAATGGGAGCCACAGCCTGCGGGCTCGAACGATGAAAATTGATAAAGTTTCCACGAAAATTCACTAGTCGTCTCGAACTTGACGGCTCCAAAATTGAGATCAATTTTAATATGTATATAGTCGACCTAATAAATAAACTGTCTTTAATTATGTAAAACCGTTTCCCGATGTTGGGGAGTTGTGGATATTAGGTTTAGTTTTGACCTTGTTGCATTTAAAATAAAGTTCTCGATTTCCGGATTGACTTTTCACTTGTTTTAATTTAAAAAAAATATTCCATTTATTTATTATTTATATATTATCTATATCGATATCACAAAGTTAATGGTTTGTTGGTTTGGACGTGCTTGACCACGTTGATTGAATTGAATGTAATGATCATCAATCTGATCGGAAAATTCCTTTATGGATTATACCTCTATAATACGTTATTGAGGAAGATATAAGACATTATACAATTAGCTATTTCATTCGGCTTCAACAGAAAATTTGATTGCATTAAAATCTCTCAAAGATTAACAGTCTTAAAACCATCTGAAGGAGTTATCGAAAACATTGCAAAAATACGTGTTCCAATTTTTATATAATTCTAATCCAAAGTCTAAAAGCAAAGTTTTATGTTTGCAGTTTCACAAATCGCAGGATCCTATCATACAAACTATAACTCTCCATTTACAAGATAAGTTTCATTGTCATTCCATTTCTTAAGATTTAAAGAAGAAACGATAACATGATTCTCACTAGACTGTACTTATTTACTATTGTATTATTACTGACTGTATTATTACTGTAGTACCCATCTTTCTCTATGTAGCTGTGTAATAGATAAAATCAAAAATCAAAAACAACTTTATTCAAATAAGCACCACGAGCACCACGTAAAGATACGTAAAAATATTGTATGATAAGCGAAATGCAGTATTTCCAATGTTATAAAAGTATAAATGAACTGATTATTTTAACACGTGAAGCTTGTTTACGAATCCACATATTTTATATATTTGTTTATATGATATAAGTATTGATTAAAAATTATTTTTTAAGTTGATTTAAGACTTTTATCTAAGAATAATAATTGCTGATATACAAGTTTTTTATTACTTCCAAAATTAATGCTTTGAATTAAAATATTTTAATTAAGTGTACTATCAGGGTAGGTTTTGATAAATTGTTAATTAAGTGAACAACGTCTGTCTTGTTTTTATTTGAAAGTGATTACTTTTCTAATTAGAGTAATACATGCTATTATATATTATGTAGTTTATTAGAACACTATAATATGAAATTTATAGAGTATTAAACCATTGTAAACATAACAAACTTTTCTTTCGTACTAAAATGTAGATACTGTAAAACTATGCAGATATCTATTATACTCAGTAATATTATAAACATAAAATTGAATTTGTTCGCTCGTTCTACTTTCACGCTTCGATACGGAAATTAATCGACGAGAAATTTTGCGCCTACAGTTACGGAAAAATAACAATTTATTTTATGTTTTAAAAAGGTAATAAAATCACTAAATTAAAAAAAAATATTAACCGTATTTATTTATTACATCTAAAATAATAATAATAATAATAACACGGTGACGGGGGTGGTTCTACGCATAGTGCTACGACGTAGACGTGGTAGGATAAATTTGATGAATTGAAAAAAAAATCCTTTCCACAGTGTCCCTAACGTGATTATGTGTGTTTTAATACAAAGAAAACGTATTGTAGATGTTTGTATATCTTGTAAATTAATAAAAAATAGAAGGAATTTAATGATTTTATTGTATGTTTTAAATTAAATTTGAAGCTTGAGAGCGGCCGTTAAATAGTATGCTGTGACTCATAAGAGAAAACGGTATTAATTTATTACTCTAAATTACATTACCGTCACATATTTTTTGAATAATTCTAACAAAATAATAAACAATATTTGTTTTATTATTTCTTTAATGAAACTACGCGTAACTATTTAGCGAATTAATTCATCATTTCGAATTACATTAGAGCAGCGGATATTTAGAGAAAGGAATAGCCGAGGATAAGTCACGTCGAGTTTTTTCCGTTCGAATGAATGGAATTTTAATTAGAGAGACGTTAATTAAGGTGGCTTAAGGATGCGCCACTTCAAGCTTTTTCACAGGCAAGTTTTTTTTCTCGTTTCGTTTAATTTGTCGGATAGGAATGCCGACAGTTGATTTTGTAATTAAATTCGCGTATCGTGCAATTGTTCAGTGATAATAATTAAGCTGTATTTAATTTTTTATAATAACTTTCTGCTGCTGTTTATTGACGACTTTGTCTGTGGATATACAATGATTTGACTGTCCCGTACGATCTTTATTTTATATGTCGAAACAAAAAGTTTTAACGAATCAGTTCTTAATATAATAAAGATTTTTATAGGTCTTTTTTTTTTAGGTTTCAGAACCTGTTGATTAAAAAAGTTTTGAAAGTGACATATGTAGCAAAGTAGTGACGTTTTAAGAATGTATCATATAGTCATAACATCTTAATCGGTCGTAGGTTGTCGCCAAAGAATTTATACCATAACTAGAATGCTCACTTAGTAAACTTGTATATTCAAATATGCACCTTGAAATAAAAGACATAAGGTTGACATTTCTTACCAACATGTAAAGTGAAAAATTGTTCCGAGCATTTCGTTGACAACCGGTGTTTTGTCTCTTTCTTACGAGTTTTGCCTTGAATCTATGGTAGAACGAGACGCGGGATTGCGTCTCGTTCTACCATAGATTCAAGGCAAGATTCAATTTATTTATATTTCAGTATATTATGATTTATATTATAAGATTAATTGTAACAAATAAACAGATGTCGATAGTTATAATTATGGTTTAACTTATAGAGGTAATTTTATTTAATAGTTTAATTATTTAATAGGTAAGTTATTTTATAGGTAAATTACCTATTGATTTATAATTTTATTTTATTACTGGTCTTGTTTGTATTTATTTATTAATTGTGTTGCTTCGTATCGTATCGCCGCGTTTAGTTTGAAGGATATAAAAAAGAACAAATCGCGGTTCACGGGAGTCGAGTCAACTATACAAAAAGTTATATAATTTCATGTACAATCTGGTTACTAATTAACACGGTACGTATTACGTTTATATTAAAACAAGGTAGACAATGGTCTTATCATGCTCAAGGTTAGGTTGGTTCATATGAATTTCATACGATTATACAATCACCCACTATTGTCTGAACTGATGATCACGAACCAGGCGTGAATTGAAATTTTCATAAAAAAAAAAGAACTAAAACTTTATACCACTAAATAAATTGAAACTCTACTCCTCAGATCTGTCAAATAATCTGTCGTAAATCCAAGCTATTTCGACAGTTAAAAATGGGAGCACAATTTTTGTTATCTCCTCGAATTAACTCCATCGGTATAATGGCTGTATTAATTGCAGAGTTGTTTGTCGGAACCGGATTAATGATCACCTCCCAGGCTTAGAACTAAGCAGAATTTACACTAGCGACAGTAAGAGATAAACTTTCTTGAGAACTGTATATGGTTGTAATTTATTGCGTTTATTAACAGTATTACACACAAATGACTAGCAATTTAAGTAAAGTAGTAAAAGTATAAATATATTTATTTGGGACATCACAAACATTGCAGACACTTAATGACTATAATATAAAAAAAAAGAAAAATAAATACATGCCTAGTTCAATAAAAAAAAGGATTTTTTTTTTATTGAACTAGGCGTTAGGCTATTGCAATATTTATACCTATTTACTGATATTATGATAGGTTAACTTTAAAGTAATAAGTACTTGTTCATATATTGTGACATGATACGTCAGTCGGTACATACACCACATACTCGTACTTCTATACTTGTATAATAGAAAATCTGTGCAAACTGAGCGTGTAGCAGGTTAGATTGGCTAAAGTTTGTTTATATTCGCACTTTCTATCAAGATAACGTCACAAACCTAGTTGTTGAATTGTTTGTATCGAGTGAGCGATGGGTTTGTAAGGACTTGCTTGTTTTATAGTTTGCTCTTCATAGTTGGTGTTTTATCGCCTATTAATTTCAATTATAAACTTGGTACAACATTCGGTCATTTAGAACTTGAAAAATGTTTAGCTTGCTTAGCAAAGCCACCAATGAATTACTGTAAAAAATTCATCTTAAGTCAGACAGCACCATATTTATTATTGTTACGTGCATACAATATTATAATCGGTTAAAAATGCAAATTTCACAAAGATAATAATGAAACGTGAGTTAGTTGAAAACACAGCGCAAAAACTACACTACAAACTTAAACTACGCCAAATTTTTTCCTCGAATTTAACACACGAGTACAAGCAACTATTTACATAAAACCGGCCGGCGGACGTTAAAAATTTTATCCCGCGTAATAAAATTTATTCCGGCGCGGTACTTACAAGAGTATGAAAAAAACGAACGAACGTCCCGGGTCACACTGTTTTTATAATAAGTACTAATTCCGTACCCGAAACGTAGTACAAAGGAAGTGAAGTTATTTTTTTAACTTCTCACATTATGTAGATACGTACTGGTGAATTATTTTTTTAAACAATAACGGTCGGATCGGGAGTTCGTCGAGAAATCTTCTTTTAGATGTTATATAGTCGTATTGGTTGGCTTAAGTCACGAGGTGCTATGAAAATATTGAATTTTGGTTGTTTTTAGTAATCCTCGTTTACCCCTCGGGATCGCGTAGTTTAATCCACTACCCGCATATTTTTTTATAATACTTATACTAGAATAGTAATCTTTTATTTTGGGGGAGTCCCCAAGTGTTTATTGCTACGTCCACGTCGTCTCCCCTGGACCCTGACCTGACCCCGGTAACGCAGGTGGCAGGCAGGTGACCGAACGCAGTAAACTGTACTTGGGTGTATTAGAGTGTTTTGTCTGTGTGACTACTAAGTGTTTTTTGCGATGCTTACGCGGAGCAAAAGTGGAGCTACCAAAGGCCCTTCTCAGGGCCAACCCAACGGCCCTTCTCAGGGCCAACCCAACGGCCCTTCTCAGGGCCAACCCAACGGCCCTTCTCAGGGCCAACCCAACGGCCCTTCTCAGGGCCAACCCAACGGCCCTTCTCAGGGCCAACCCAACGGCCCTTATCAGGGCCAACCAGAAGGCGAGATGGAGGTTCTGGAGAACATCTCCATCACCTCACTGTCCGAGTCGGACCTGGGTCGGAAGCGCCTGTACTCCGGGGACTCGGAGGATTCCGGATCGGAGACAGAGACGGGAGAGGCCACGGGGGGTAAATCCCGGACAGCGGCCAAGAGGGGCAAGGCGCCCACCCTTACTAGCGCCAGAGCGGCTCTAAGAGAGCGTGTAGAGAGAGTCCGGGAGGACGAGTTTGAGGCGGTCCTCCAAAAGAGAGCTTTCGTAAAGCAGAAGGAGGTGGGGGGTCAAATGGAGGAAGCTCCCATCGAGATTGACGACGTGGATAAGCGGGGGGCCGAGGAGCTGAGGGTGGCTTCGGAGGCCAACCTAAACCTGATCCTCAGCCTGACCGGTAAGTCGGTCAATCTGCGGGGGGGCTACGCCTCCAAAATAAGGAAGGCAGTGGGATCCATCAGGGAGGTGCTGGAGTCCCTGGTGACCCGCACTGAATCGGAGGAGGTTCGCCGATTAAAGGCCGACAACTGTCGGCTCGCGCGGGAACTGGAGCTGGTTAGGAACGAAGTGCGGGCCTACAGAAGGGAGTTCGAGGACAGTCGCAAAAAGGCGGCTGAATCCGCGAACACGGGGGGAACTGCCGACCTAATGCAAGAAATTGCAAATATGGTCGCCAGCACCGTGGATGATCGCCTGGCGGCTTTCCAGCTCCCGGCAGCCCCTCCTTCCCGCCCCCCACTGGCTGGGGACAACAGGCCGCTGGCAAGGGCCACCAGGGCTGCCATTGCGGCGAAGGACCAGGCGGCGGCGACTGTCAGCGAAAGCACAGTGGACCCGGTGGAGCTCCCCGCCCTTCCACTAACATCGAGTAAAGGAAAAGGGAAGGGCAAGGGGAAGGGTAAGGGCAAGGAGGTGGAGTGGACCGCGTTCGGTCCCTCCACCTCAAAAGAAGCGGCTCCTCAGGGAAAGGAGAGAGAGGAGGCTAAATCCCAGGAGGAGCCAGCGGCAAGCTGGACAGAAGTCGTCCGCCGCAAAACGGCGGCCAAAAAGCGGACGGCTTCAGTGCCGCCGGTGAAGAACCCGGCGACCGAAAAACCGGCGGCTTCAGCGCCGCCGGCAAAGAAGGAGGCTACAAAGCCTAAGCTGGCACTCCCCCGCTCATCGGCCGTAATAATTAAGTTACGGCCGGAGGCAGCGGCCAAGGGGGCCACGTATGGGTCGACACTGCTCAAGGCCGAGAGCAGTATCGACCTAAAGGAGCTGGGAATCGGCCCGCTCCGGATCCGCCAATCGGCGACCGGAGCGCGCCTCATCGAGGTGCCTGGCTCCACGAGCGGCGAGAAGGCCGATGCCCTCGCCGCTCGTTTGAAGGAGGTCTTAGCGGAGGAGGTCGAGGTGCTCAGGCCTGAGAAGAAGGTGGAGATGAGAATCTCAGGCCTGAGCGACGCGGTCACCGCGGAGCGTCTGGCTATCGCGGTGGCAAAGGAAGGGGGCTGTTCCCCCGGGCAGGTCCTCGTGCGGAACATCCGGACGGGGCTAAGGGGCCCGGGGTCAGCCCACATTGAACTCCCGGCGGCGGCAGGTAAAAAGCTGCTGCAGGTCGGGAGCATAGCGGTGGGGTGGACCAAAGCGACGGTCCACTTCCTGCAAGCGCGTCCTAGGCATTGTTTCCGATGCCTGGGACTGGGGCACGTCGCCGGCTCGTGCCCAGGTGGCACTGACCGCAGCACTCTGTGCTATCGCTGCGGTCAGGCAGGCCACAAAGCCGCCGGGTGTTCGGGCGCCGCCCATTGCGCGGTGTGCGCGGACGCCGGCAGGCCGGCGGGCCACGTGATGGGGGGCATGGCATGTAAGCCCCCATCAACCCGCGGGAAATTCCCCCCGCAATCGTCACAAGGGGGGAACCGAGTGGAGGCAGCAGACGCTGATATGGCCGAGTGATGCCCGGGCATCTCAGCGTCCTCCAGGCGAACGCCAACCACTCGGCCGGGGCCCAGGACCTTTTCCTGCAGTCCATGGCGGAGTGGAGTATTGACGTCGCGATCGTCGCCGAGCCATACGCCGTGCCCCCTAGCCCACACTGGGCGGGGGACACCGAGGACTCGGTGGCGATCGTGGTGAGGCCTGGAGCCGGCCCCCCCCTCGTCGTCAAGGCGAGGGGCCGCGGGTACGTGGCGGCGGTTCGGGGAGAGTTGGCTTTCGTCGGAGTCTACTTCTCCCCGAACCGTGATCTGGCGGCCCTGGAACGGTTTCTCGACGTTCTGGGGCCGCTGGTGAGGCAGCTAGCTCCCCTCCAGGTATTCGTGGCCGGTGACCTCAACGCCAAGTCCACGGCTTGGGGTAACCCGGTTACGAACCCAAAAGGGAGGGAGGTGGAGGAGTGGGCGCTAGCTGCCGGACTGTGCCTGCTCAATGTGGGGGCAGTCCAGACGTGCGTGCGATGGTCGGGAGGTTCCGTGGTGGACGTCACGTTTGCCACGCCGGCCATCGCACGCAGAGTGGATGGGTGGAGGGTGGAGACGGAGGTGGAGACTCTCTCGGACCATCGGTACATAAGGTTCGAGGTGTCTCCAGCTTCCGTCTGTCCGGCGTCATCATCGTCGTCAACGTCGTCAAGGGGGCGTAGCCAGTTTCCGCGTTGGGCACTCTCCAAGCTCGATCGGGAACTGGCAGAGGAGGCCGCAATCGTCGGCCGCTGGAGCCTCCCGCCGCTGTCGGAGTTTGGGGTGGATGAGGCGGCCAGCCGGCTCTGCGACGCATTCACTGCTGTCTGCAGAGCGGCCATGCCGCCCGCGAAGCGTCCATCCCCGCGGCGGGCACTCTACTGGTGGTCGGCTGAGATAGCCGGTCTCCGGGCCGCCTGCAACGGGGCCAGGAGACAATATACCCGGAGCAGGCGGAGACGCCCCCAGGACGTGGACAGGGACGACAGGCTGCGCAGGATCTACGTGGAGAAAACGAAGATCCTGCGGCAGGCCATATGCCGAGCCAAGGAGGAGGCCTGGTTGGAGTTAGTTGGGGGTCTAGAGAGAGACCCCTGGGGCCGACCGTATAATTGGGCTCGGAACAAGCTCCGGGCCCAGTCGGCCCCCATCAGCGAAACGCTCCAGCCGGACCAACTGGAGAGGATCGTCGGGGAACTCTTTCCCGACGAACCCGAGGGCTTCGTGCCCCCCAGAATGGCTCGGCAGACGCCGGACGAGGAGGATGGTGTTCCGCCACCCGTCACAGAGGCTGAAATGGAGGTGGTGATTACCCGCCTCCAGGGTAAGAAGAGGGCACCGGGTCCAGACGGGGTGCACGGGAGAGTCCTCGCGATTGCTCTCGGGCACCTCGGCGACAGCCTCCGGGAGCTGTTTGATCGCTGCATGCGGTCTGGCCAGTTCCCGGGGGCCTGGAAAGAGGGTCGGCTCTGCCTACTTCCTAAGGCAGGGCGGACCCCGGACTCAGCTTCGGCAGTGCGACCGGTGGTGCTGCTGAACGAAGCTGGGAAGGCCTTGGAGAAGATAGTGGCCTCCCGGCTCGTTCAGCACCTGGAGGAGGGCTCGGGACCTGGACTGTCGGAATTCCAGTTCGGGTTTCGAGCACGCCGGTCGACTGTCGACGCCCTCAAACGCCTACGAGCGGTGACGGGTGAGGCGGAACATGGAAGGGAGGTGGTGGTCGCGGTGTCGTTAGACATCGCGAACGCCTTCAACAGTCTCCCGCACGTGGTGATACGGGAGGCACTAAAATACTTCGGAGTGCCCCCGTATCTAAGGAGGCTGTTGGAGGCGTACCTCTCTGATCGGAGGGTAGGCCTCGAGAACCGGTCGGGGTCCGTGGAGTGGCGGCGAGTCGGCTGCGGTGTCCCGCAGGGATCAGTTCTGGGTCCGATCCTGTGGGACATCGGGTACGACTGGGTCCTGCGAGGCCGTCTTCTCCCCGGGATGGGTGTCATCTGCTATGCGGATGACACCCTCGTTTATTCCCGGGGACGAAATTACAAGGAGGCGGCGCGGCTGGCCGAGGTCGGACTCGACCTCGTGATCAGCCGTATAGAGAGTTTAGGGCTTCGTGTCAGGATTGACAAGACCGAAGCCCTGCTCTTCCGCGGGACCGGCCGTAAGGGACCTCCACCGGGGGCTACCCTTCAGATCGGAGAGGGGAGAGTCAGGATGAGCCCCCAAATGAAATATCTCGGGCTCATCCTGGACGGAGGGTGGACCTTCGGCCCACATTTCGCGATGGTGGGACCGAAGGTCGTCAAGGCGGCGAGTGCGCTGGGCAGACTCCTCCCGAACCTCGGAGGACCCAGCGCCGCCTGCAGGCAGCTGTACTCCGGAGTCTGCCGGAGTATGGCGACGTACGGTGCCCCGGTTTGGGCGGATCGCCTCACCGCGAAAAATAAAGCGGCGCTTCGTGCTGCGCAGCGAACAATCGCGGTGAGGGTGATTCGGGGGTACCGTACGGTATCGTGGGCTGCAGCTACTGCTCTAGCCGGCGACCCCCCGTGGGAGCTCGTGGCGGAGGTTCTTGCTGAGACCTACTCATACGTCTCGGGTAGGAGGGCTCTTGGTGAGAACCCTACGTTGGACGGGATCCTGCGGGTGCGTCGGATGGGGCAGGAAGCGCTTATGCGGAGGTGGGGGGAGGACCTGGCGGGGCAGCCGTACGGCACACGCGTAACGGCTGCCATTCGCCCGGTCCTTGAGCGATGGATGCGTCGTAAACGCAAGCCCCTCACCTTCCGTCTGACGCAGGTTCTCACCGGGCACGGTTGCTTTGGTGACTACCTGTGCCGGACGGCCCAGAGGGAGCCGACGACTGAATGTCACGATTGTGGCGCGGCGGTGGACTCCGCCCAGCACACCCTCGAGGTGTGCCCGAGATGGGCGGCGCTGCGTCAGAGTCTGACGTCGGTCCTCGGAGGAGACTTGTCGCTCCCGAGCATTATCATCGCGATGCTCGGCGACGACGAGTCCTGGAAGGCGATGGTCTCCTTCTGCGAGACAGTAATGTCCCAGAAGGAGGCCGACGAGCGGGTGAGAGAGGAGGCCGCCGACGTGGCCTCCATCCGCGGGCGACGAATGGGGGTGCGTAGGAGGCGCTACTTAATGCGCCTCCAGTAACGCCCCTGTGCCCGTATCGGGCCGGGATGGGAACCCGGTCCTGCTAGATACGGCGTCGTCGGGACTGTTCAGAGGTGAGCCGGACAGTCCCCATGGAGGAGAAGTCTGGCCTTTTCGCCGAGGCCAGCCTGTCGCTGGAGGGATCCTGTTGCCTGCAGATCCGGGACCCTCCAATTAAAGCGGCTGAAGGCTCCCGCAGGGGTTTAGTACGGTATTGCACTCCCAAAGTGCCGAGTCCGACATAGGTCTAGGACTGCCGACCCGGGCATCCTGGATATCATCCGTAAATGGATTCCCCTGCGACAAAAAAAAAAAAAAAAAAAAAGTAATCTTTTATTTTAAGAAATAATAAAAGCTTTTGCCACACAAAATAATGTAAAAAAATACGTATATATATATATATATATATATATATATATATATATATATATATATATAGGTGTATTTTCAGGATTAATCTCAATTTCCAGTTTTTTTTAATTTCTTTGTTGTGAATGTTAAAAAGTACTCCAGGGAGTACTGTTATCGGAACAAAAAATATTTTCAATTTCGATATATTGTCCCCAAAAAAAAAAAAACCTGTAAATAATATTATATTCTTTAACGAGAAATCCTTTTAAAATTCTAGTGTTTTCAGCTATCTATACCTACAAATAGAATTACGTTTCCCGACTGATTGTATTATGTGACTGATAAACTATAACAAAGACCAAACTAATGAAGCTGGTTGAAATAGGAACTATAAAATTTGACGATTTGATTTATTTTTAATCAAAATGAGCACACGTGAGAGTTTTACAAATTTTTAGAAATTTTGTCTCTAAAGAAATTTTAATTAGGGACAAATATACACGTGTTTCGAGGATTTTAGCACTTCCGCTATTGAGGGGTTGACAGGGGGCAGGAAATTCTGTAATTTTTTAAGTATAAAAATAAAACCGGAAAGTTATTACATTTTGAGATTTTGATTCTATACCGATGAATGACCGTTTTGGTTTTTTTTTCTCTTTTAATTTTACATATGAAAGGATGAAATAGAATAAATATTTTTTAATAATTTAGGCTGATTCAAATGTACACATGATCTATCGCGGGCAAAAGCTATAGCACTATATATACTTATACAAATGAAACCAAATCGTTTTACGGTATTGTTTACACAACTGACAAATGTTTAAATTTTAAGGTTTAATCTTTGTTTTACTCTTTAATGTTCTTTATAAGAAGAAAATGTAGCAATTTCTTGTCATAATCTCTTCGAAATGTCTATTTGTATTCAGGATAGGACAAGACAATTAAAGGGAACTTCTGCTCATAACGGCAATTAAACTTAGTCACAATCTTTGTTAACGGTGTTCGAATGTCAGACCTATCAAATTTCAGCATGCGTCATTTTATTAGATACAGTGAATTCGTTTATAAAAAGATGTAAAACATAAACGAAAAGAAGACTAAAAGGTCGTATATAACACGCAATTGCTTTAATCAACCGTCACTTTTAAAATACAATTGTAATAAGATCAGATCTATTAAAATTCAACATAATATTACATATCACGGACGAGATATTTATTTAATTATATTTAAAAAATAAACAATTATGTGACATGTGTCATTGTCTAGTCAATTCAATACACCGTAAAATACACTTTGAAGACAACTGAATCCCATCAAATGAAAACAAATTAAAACTTGCAATCTTCCCTGATAAATAATTACGGCTTCCGTCGCCCGGAAACTTATACTTGCACCGATGTGCGAAGGGCGAGACAGTGATAATGTTTATGGTCGAAGTTCACTTAACTGCCCCGTTCTGTGCGAGCTGTGTAGAGTGAATTTTTTTTTCATTGAAAAACGTACTCTATTACTTGAAAAATAAGGACCAACCGAAGTAAAATTACAGTGACGGTGACAATTTGTTTCGAACGACTGTTAAGAGTTTTCGAGATTGGGTATTATTGTCGGCGTTGCGAGTTTTCGCTTCTTGTAAACTTTCGTACACGCTAAGTTGAGTTCAGATGACGCCTCTAAAATTTCCTTGCGAAGTTGACATTTTGTTTTTTGCTAATTAGAAAGTCTGCAAGGCATTTCCCTGCCTAAAATGATTTTTATAGCCTTCTTTTGAAACAATTACATATTTACATTTATTTAATTATTTGAAAGTAGATTTAATTGGCTATTGGCAAATTATTATATTAATTAATAATTTGCCAATAGCCAAATTAGTTATAAATAAATTCATCTGTAACAGAAATCGGTGGCTAATACAAAACTGCAGTACTCTTTTTAGTTATAATTAATTAATAGCTAGTAAGCATTAGTTTCATTAAATAATAAAATTTAATCTTTCCATATTTATATACATAAATTCTTTTATTTTAAGTTGTTTGTTTATTATTTCTATAACTACGTTAAAAACAATTGAATGAAAAAAAATGGCTATAAATTATCACATTACAACTAGACTAACTCAAATTGAGCCGTAAATGAAAAATGTTAACCAATCTTAAAAGCATGGAAGCGACGCAGTTGAAACTGCGACGTTTATCTATTAAAAGTACCTGGATGACCGAGCTTTGCTCGGTTAAATAATATTTACTCGTAGATACATTACATACCGATGAAACATAAATAATATTTTCAATCTTACTGACATAATAGTAAAATAATAGGAACTGGTAATTTAAATAAAAAAGCTTTCAGTAATAGTTTTTCTCACAAAAGAAAAAACCTTGAAAAAAAAAGGAAAAAAAAAATTGGTCTGTAGACACTTGGTTTTGAACCCGAGTTTTCTTATTTCTAATTCGCCCGATTCCTATTCGAGCTATTATAAGATTGTCAATGACAGCGAAATTTGCCTTCGTATTCTAATGATATTTTTCAATTGCGTAAAAAAAGGGATAAAACGACATTTTCTAAAAATAAATCCTAGCTAGATCGATTTATCGCCCCCGAAACCCTCTGCATACTAAATTTCATGAAAATCGTTGGAGCCGTTTCCGAGATTCAGATTATATATATATATACAAGAATTGCTCGTTTAAAGATATAAGATATCTTTACATATATTAAAATTTAAATTAAATGCGTAACCAAATAGATTATTGAAAAAAAAATCTAAATCAAATTGAGCGCGTAGCATTGCGTACAACGTACCGTAACGTCAAGCAAAAATTTCGTCTTCTGTTCTTATGTAATGGCGTAACGCCGACAAAAACAGACATTAGAGGTAGAAGTAGCGTGGAAGTAGCGTCCTCGTACGATGTTAGGTACGTGTCCAGTGTGGCGTAAGCTTTAAGTATTCACAGAGAACCTTTTGTGGTCTATGCTAGCAAGATAATACATAAATAGTAAAATTCAAGCTCGGCATTGTGTTTGTGATTTACGCACCCCGCGACCGCTCCTCTGTATCTCTTGAACGGTCCACTGGCTGTTTTGTTTACGATAAATGATTGCCTTTCGGTGTAACGTTTTATCTCGGCCACGATTTACTATGTTATATTTTACGCAGGGAACAAGAAATCATTTTTACTGACTGACTTCAGTCACTAAATCGTAAGAAATAAATTAATGGTTGGTTTTTGTTGGATTTTCTTGCGTTACGTAATATTATATAATATTTTTGAATACAGAGAAATACTCGTATTGATGTTTTGCAATAGCCGTGTAAAACTGTAACTGCGTGTGTGTGTGTGTGTGTGTGTGTGTGTGTGTATACTTTTTAACGTAATGTTGCTAACGTTGACTAAACAGTATAAGATACTTAACCTTTTTAGATTTAGATATTCGCGGTTTTCAAACATTGTTTGCGAGAATTGGTATATTTTTACAAGTTATGTTTTTAATGGCATAGTTTTTTGACGATCTCGTCTGACCGACTCGTCGTGGCCACGGATCAATGTAACTGATCCGAAATATCGACAAAAATCGTCAAAAAACGATATTTTTATATCCTTAAAAATCTTATCTTATATCTTTAAACGAGCAATTCTTGTATATATATATATATATATATATATATATATATATATATATATATATATATATATATATATATATATATATATATATATATATATATAATCGGAATCTCGGAAACGGCTCCAACGATTTTCATGAAATTTAGTATGCAGGAGGTTTCGAGGGCGATAAATTGATCTAGCTAGGATTTATTTTTAGAAAATGTTGTTTTATCCCTTTTTTTTACGCAATTAAAAAATACCATTAGAATACGAAGGTAAATTTCGCTGTCATTGACAAGCTTCTAATAGCTCGGATGGGAATCGGGCGGATTCGAAATCAGAAAACCTGGGTTCGAATCCAGGTTTCTACAGACCAATCTTTTTTTCCTTTTTTTTTCTTTTGAATTAATAGCTCTTTTTATTTTTCATTTTTTATTTAAATAACCAGTTTCTATTATTTTACTATTATGTCGGTAAGATCGAAAATATTATTTATGTTTCATCTGTATGTAATGCATCTAAATATAATTGAACCGAGCAAAGCTCGGTCATCCAGGTACTAAACTATTATAAGATACGTATATATGTACCATAAAAATAACGTACGCTATAAACATAAGACACACAGAGACCTCCGACGATATAATAGGTACATAGAATTCGTTTGAAACCAGAGGGTAGGACTAGTGAATTATAAAAATTTTATTTGTAGCGTTGAGTTTGTTATATCTCATAACGGTTTTTTCGCAAAGCGTTTAACGCTGTTTACTCAGTTAATTGCCAGTCCCTTTAAGTAGCAATGTATAAAGTCGATTCTGAACTTTAAATCTTGATTCAACAGTTTTTCATTGAACCAAGGGAACGTTAATATTAATTTATTTAATCAGAAAATTCTCATTAGATCTTAGTTTTGTTCGTTATAATGATAATGATGAAGAGCTTGTTAGTTTTTTTTTCTAATTTCTACTAAACTTAAAGATATTTATATATACATTTATATATACATCTCTTCTCTTCTTTAAATATTTGCCTGGTCCATTCATCACAATATAATATATAACTGAACTGAACTCAATCACATTTAAAAGTCCTACCGCTGGAGTCAGGGCTCTTCTTCATATAGGAGGAGGGTTGAAGCTTAATTCACCAGGCTGCTTCACTGCGGGTTGGTGGATATATATGGACCGACGGCTTTACTTGCTCTTCGAGGTTTCGTGGGGAGACCTACAAGAATCCACATCAGAAACAAATATTCGTACAAATACAAATATTAACCCCAAGCGGTAATCGAATCCGCGACTATAGGAGTTGAGATAACTGTATGCACAACTACACCAGAACGATTGTCAATAAAAATACCTATAATATAATATAAAATATATATAAATATTCAAATTTTTCTTCGATTAAGAAATTATACGTCAAAATAAGACTCGTTAGACTTATTTTATATAAAGTAGAACATATAGAAAAAAAAAACAACACTAATATATAAAAAAAATATTTGCATAGAAAATCAGTAATGTAAATATTAGTTCTAGTATATTCATTTTTTAGGATAATAGTCCGCTCTAACAAGCAACAGTCAATATCGAACTAAGCATCAAGAGTCGACTGAAACGTTCTCGATAAATTGAGAGTAGCTCGTACATTGTTTGCGTACTTTAAATTTTTCTTCTTAATTCCCCCTTCAAAGGTTTCTCTGCTTCGCTGGCTTCTAACGAGTGGTTGAACCGCCATTGTTTCTATCGATTATAGTATCCAAACGGTGAATATTTTCGAGTATATTTTGGTGTAATTTAAAATACACAGCAATTTTCATTTTAGGGTCGTCTTAATCTGTTATTGTTATTATAAAATGTTTTGTGGAAGTTTAAAAATGTACTGTTGAATTTAGTGGTTTTATTTTTGTAGAAGATTACATCACAAACCGGTAGGTTGGAAATTTAAATAGGTCTCGTGAAATGACGATTTAAAAGCTTATGTCACGTCGTAAGAATTTCATTTCAAGCAGCATGACACGCATATTGAAAATGTAAAGGGTTTAAGCGCGATAAATTTGAAGAGAGACTGAATTAAACTTCCTTGGCATTTATGTAAAGAAACGATACTAAAAAATATTTAATAAATCGATGACATTTTTTTGTATTGTACAATTGTAACAGTATGTAAGCGTTTCCCATTGCTAGGACCGGGGCTGCACTCTTCTCCTATGAAGAAGAATATAGCTTAATCCACCACGTTGTTCCACTGATTGGGTTTAATTATGACGTTATCTTTCAACATGAACATTATTTTGAATTCCAACTGATGTTCATTCACGTATTCTAATCATCGAATCAGCTCATTTGATAAATGGATGAATCAATCATAAAATATAATCTTTCAGGAAAAAGCAAAGTACAAACCTACAATATTGAATAACAGTTTTTTCGATGGAAACGTACTATTTTTATCCATATTGATATATTTTGATACTTCGTCGAATCCACGCAGGAGAAGCGCGGGAGACGCGCGGGGATGATTCGTTATAATAAAATATCACAATATACTCCGAGGGGAGAAATCCACTTATTAGAAAATAGGCGTATATTTCTCCCTCATCTCAAATCCGAGAGCACAATAAAGATTATGCCAAGTGAAACGGGAATATAATTGACGCAAGTTAAATTAAATTAATAATTGGACATACTAACTTTTGTCTACCGAGTAACAAAAGTCGTTTCGTGAGATGATTGACTCGCGAAATTCAATCTTCGAATTGAATTTTGGTCTCTGAAATTATTTTAATAACTGCTGTTTTTCTGTACAAATAAATGAATTGAAATTCGTCTGTTCGCAAGAATTTATGTTTATATTACCGTCTTTTGTGCTTTCACTACTTTGACGGGACCGATTCTAAGGCTAGCTGATGTTAAAAGAAGTAATTCAATATATTTTTATAAAAAAAAGGTTAGATACCTAGGGTTTATTTTTTGCTTGTAATCACATGGGGAGGCTGTAGTTGTGGTTACCGTTATCGTGGCAAAGCGCATCCCCAAACGACGGCGACGCATCGTGTGACTTTTGTTAAACGTTGCACGGTGTTCACAACACAGTAGTGCGATGTTCAAAGTAATGAAGACATGGTAATTTTCGTCTGTATACTTTAGTTATTTTTGTGACAGGCTTTGGCAAGAATGTTATCATCATAGAAGCTCGATTAAAAAAATAGTGTGATTTGAACGTAAAAAATATTAAGCTGGCTTTTATGCTATGGCTAGGATCAGAATTAAATACCGGTTCTAAGAGAAGTTCAGGTATTGCCGCAGTCGTATAAAAATGTGCATATACATATTATATATATATATATATATATATATATATATATATATATATATATATATATATATATATATATATGTATATCAAAGATCACGACAGCAACACTCATCATTTCCAGTGTTTTCTCTTTAAACCTTACATGTAACATCTCCAAAAAATATTCCCACTAGCCTCAAGCCATCATGGTTATTTTACCATCTAGAAGCAAGGTACCACATACATCAGATGCAGTCCAAAACCTGTAAGATATCAATGGTTACCACCACCAAGCAGTGTCTCCTATATAAATCAAATTATTTGTTATTTGCGATAATTTCGATCATGACAGAAATAATTAATGGTCATTGTTAATGTGGATAATTTCTCTACTATGGGTAATAATCGCTTTCAGGTGTCCATGATAAAAACTGGGAATGGTGGCTCTACGTGTTCTCCAAGGCACTGTGGGGACACCCAGACTGAAAACAAATATTTGTACAAATATAAATATCTGTCCCGATCGGGAATTGAAACCGCGACCGTCAGCGTTAAGGCGACTACTCGCACCATTATACCAATGGTTATACACCACGATACCAAAATATACCAGATTTACGAGTATGGTGTAATTGTGTGTTATTTTAGGTCAAATAAATCGCTACGATCACGTGACCAAATTGACCTAAAATAAGTTTTCATTTAATCTTATTATATTCCTAAGTTTTATACACCGTTACAAAATGACAACTCGAGATTCAAAGAAAAATAAGAGGTCAATTTCTTTTAATCTTGCAATGACAACAAAAATTATTTTAATTGTTTTAAATTAAAGCTATTTGTAAAATTGTTAATTGTTTTTGGTATGAAACAAAGTCGTTTTCAAATTGTATCTTGTGGATTATTCTAACCTTTAACACTGTTTAAATTTACTATAAACATTCCAAGATATGAGAAATAACAAAGTTCGTCGTTATCAACATTATTACACCCCGCAGCATCGATCCGACGATAACTATAAATCGCGCGATAGCCGCCGGCCCAGTAGACAAAACAGCGATTAATACTCGCGTTAAACTAACTGTGGGTCATTTGTTTGTGAGATATTAGAGCGCTCGAGATCCATGTTTATGGTGAGGGTGTTTTAGTTCAGTGAATTTAGTGTAAACTTTTATTTTTATTTATGTAATATTTATTTTAAAAAAATAGTTAATAGCAGAAAGCTATTAGTAGAAATATTTATCTTCTCCTTTAAAATTAATTTTAAAATTTTTAGGTCATTTATCTTATGAATAATCGAATAGAAACATTGTACGAAAAATAAAAAATCTTAGCTGTTTTTGCTATGAAAAGAGTAATAGTATAGTAATCCAATATATAACTTTAAAATAATTTCACCGTTAGTTAAAATTTTACATTGCTCATCTAAAAAATTGACAGCCCTAATAGTCACTGAAGAATGTATCAAAAAATCTGTGATATAGAACAAATCTGAAGTGAACTTGCACAATCAATCAATCTTAGTTCTTTTTATGCTATTCCACACTAATGGAATCCTTATGAATATTGCGTAGGGTTTCTAGATTAATAGCTTCCTAATGCCTTTTTCAAGGTAAGTTTTATCTAACCTATAAGGAAAGTATACAATTTTTAATGTATCGTATTTGTATACGTTATTTTATACATCCAATAAGAAATATATCCGATTAACAAGACTTTTGCATGGAAATATTATAATTTCTTTATTTATTACTAGCTGCTACCCGCGACGTCGTCTGCGTGAACGCTATAGATTACACGTTGTTACAGAATGCGTTGAAGAAATAAAGGTTCACTGCTCGTTCCCCGTAGGTGATAGCGTGATAATATGTAGCCTATATGTTGACTCGACTTTTTAATAATATTTATGCCAAATTTGAAGTAAACCCATGCATAACTTTTTGAGTTTATCCCGGACATACATACATATAAACAGACAAAAATTCTAAAACTATATTTTAGGCTTCGGTATCGATTGTAGATCACACCCCAAGTATTCTTTAAAAAAAATATTCAATGTACAGTTTTGACTTTCCTACCATTTAATTACATGTATAGATAATAATTAATTTTTCAATATGTTCATAACAATGATGATGTAAACATAAATTCACACGAATTTTACAGTACACCAAGTCAAGTCGACATTACAAAAATAAATTGAACATAAATTAATAAATGAAATAATGAGCCCTGTCCAAAGTAAGTAGGAATATGAATCAAATTATTTATTTTTCAGTTACAATTTAATATTTATATATACAGTAATTTAAACAATAAATAGAGTTTAACTTGGCGTATCTCTACGTGATCAAACCAGAATAGAGCAGATTTCTAGAAGAACTGTAATAACCAACAGCTCTCTCGGCTATGGGTGGGTGCTTATAGTTAGAAGAACCGACGTTCATTGAAGCCTGAACAAGGTACTGGAATGGTGACTCCGCACTAGAAAGCGGGTTTCTCCGCCAGGTTGGCAGGCGACCTTAAACGTGTCACTAAAACTCACTGACTTCTGACTGCTAAGGACCGCAAATATTAGAAGCGTATAAGCATAACCTACTACCTGCAAAAGCTGACCTTCATTAGACGACAAGGACATTTTTCTTATTGGATTAAACTTGTAAGATTATTATTTGATCATTTTTATTATTAGGTATTAGCCTGGGTTTTTTTTTTTTTTAATAATTTACCTTTTTTTCCAATTTAGAAGATTGAATATCAACGGGAAAGACACTAACGGTTTTGACGAAATTTATACGAAAAATACATAATAAAGAGCCATGCCCTTTTTATTGTGTTACACAAAAATTTTAAATTATTAAAGTAGTACGACGTAACAGAACTTAATATTCAATATAAATTTTACCTTTATACCTCAGGTTAAAATTATTTTTCGAGAAAAGGATCTCGATAGACAGGCTGAC
This sequence comes from Euphydryas editha, assembly GCA_036937285.1. NCBI lineage: Eukaryota > Metazoa > Arthropoda > Insecta > Lepidoptera > Nymphalidae > Euphydryas > Euphydryas editha. Next base: position 17,719,291 of record JAUPFZ010000011.1, on the reverse strand, counting down.
TACAAAGTGATCCAACAAGGATTTTGTTTTTGCTTTAGCTGTTCTAAATCCTACAAAAAAAATTGTTTACTAAAGTTAAGATCAAACAAAAATAGTAATCTTAGCTATTTTTAAACAGAAGATAAGTAAACAAATGAAAGAAAGCGTAATAATTTTTATGTAAGTGAAAATTTTAAAATAGAATATGATTGTTACAGTATATTATATAAAATGTCTTATTATAAGGACATAACATTATTAGATACAAAGGCTCTTATCTAAATTATATTATCTTTTTAACCATTTCAAAATAATACTTTATTGTAAAATAACCTTTACCTCATTATATATTAACTATATTATATTAACCTTAACCTTAACCTTTACCTTTATATTATAACCTTACCCATTGGCAGTCGTAAATGAAATCGTCGATTGAAAACAACGATTACATAAATAATTAACAATGACCATTAATTATTTCTGTCATGATCGAAATTATCGCAAATAACAAATAATTTGATTTATATAGGAGACACTGCTTGGTGGTGGTAACCATTGATATCTTACAGGTTTTGGACTGCATCTGATGTATGTGGTACCTTGCTTCTAGATGGTAAAATAACCATGATGGCTTGAGGCTAGTGGGAATATTTTTTGGAGATGTTACATGTAAGGTTTAAAGAGAAAACACTGGAAATGATGAGTGTTGCTGTCGTGATCTTTGATATACATATATATATATATATATATATATATAATATGTATATGCACATTTTTATACGACTGCGGCAATACCTGAACTTCTCTTAGAACCGGTATTTAATTCTGATCCTAGCCATAGCATAAAAGCCAGCTTAATATTTTTTACGTTCAAATCACACTATTTTTTTAATCGAGCTTCTATGATGATAACATTCTTGCCAAAGCCTGTCACAAAAATAACTAAAGTATACAGACGAAAATTACCATGTCTTCATTACTTTGAATATCGCACTACTGTGTTGTGAACACCGTGCAACGTTTAACAAAAGTCACACGATGCGTCGCCGTCGTTTGGGGATGCGCTTTGCCACGATAACGGTAACCACAACTACAGCCTCCCCATGTGATTACAAGCAAAAAATAAACCCTAGGTATCTAACCTTTTTTTTATAAAAATATATTGAATTACTTCTTTTAACATCAGCTAGCCTTAGAATCGGTCCCGTCAAAGTAGTGAAAGCACAAAAGACGGTAATATAAACATAAATTCTTGCGAACAGACGAATTTCAATTCATTTATTTGTACAGAAAAACAGCAGTTATTAAAATAATTTCAGAGACCTATATATATATATATATATATATATATATATATATATATATATATGTATATCAAAGATCACGACAGCAACACTCATCATTTCCAGTGTTTTCTCTTTAAACCTTACATGTAACATCTCCAAAAAATATTCCCACTAGCCTCAAGCCATCATGGTTATTTTACCATCTAGAAGCAAGGTACCACATACATCAGATGCAGTCCAAAACCTGTAAGATATCAATGGTTACCACCACCAAGCAGTGTCTCCTATATAAATCAAATTATTTGTTATTTGCGATAATTTCGATCATGACAGAAATAATTAATGGTCATTGTTAATTATTTATGTAATCGTTGTTTTCAATCGACGATTTCATTTACGACTGCCAATGGGTAAGGTTATAATATAAAGGTAAAGGTTAAGGTTAAGGTTAATATAATATAGTTAATATATAATGAGGTAAAGGTTATTTTACAATAAAGTATTATTTTGAAATGGTTAAAAAGATAATATAATTTAGATAAGAGCCTTTGTATCTAATAATGTTATGTCCTTATAATAAGACATTTTATATAATATACTGTAACAATCATATTCTATTTTAAAATTTTCACTTACATAAAAATTATTACGCTTTCTTTCATTTGTTTACTTATCTTCTGTTTAAAAATAGCTAAGATTACTATTTTTGTTTGATCTTAACTTTAGTAAACAATTTTTTTTGTAGGATTTAGAACAGCTAAAGCAAAAACAAAATCCTTGTTGGATCACTTTGTAGTCAGCCTGTCTATCGAGATCCTTTTCTCGAAAAATAATTTTAACCTGAGGTATAAAGGTAAAATTTATATTGAATATTAAGTTCTGTTACGTCGTACTACTTTAATAATTTAAAATTTTTGTGTAACACAATAAAAAGGGCATGGCTCTTTATTATGTATTTTTCGTATAAATTTCGTCAAAACCGTTAGTGTCTTTCCCGTTGATATTCAATCTTCTAAATTGGAAAAAAAGGTAAATTATTAAAAAAAAAAAAAACCCAGGCTAATACCTAATAATAAAAATGATCAAATAATAATCTTACAAGTTTAATCCAATAAGAAAAATGTCCTTGTCGTCTAATGAAGGTCAGCTTTTGCAGGTAGTAGGTTATGCTTATACGCTTCTAATATTTGCGGTCCTTAGCAGTCAGAAGTCAGTGAGTTTTAGTGACACGTTTAAGGTCGCCTGCCAACCTGGCGGAGAAACCCGCTTTCTAGTGCGGAGTCACCATTCCAGTACCTTGTTCAGGCTTCAATGAACGTCGGTTCTTCTAACTATAAGCACCCACCCATAGCCGAGAGAGCTGTTGGTTATTACAGTTCTTCTAGAAATCTGCTCTATTCTGGTTTGATCACGTAGAGATACGCCAAGTTAAACTCTATTTATTGTTTAAATTACTGTATATATAAATATTAAATTGTAACTGAAAAATAAATAATTTGATTCATATTCCTACTTACTTTGGACAGGGCTCATTATTTCATTTATTAATTTATGTTCAATTTATTTTTGTAATGTCGACTTGACTTGGTGTACTGTAAAATTCGTGTGAATTTATGTTTACATCATCATTGTTATGAACATATTGAAAAATTAATTATTATCTATACATGTAATTAAATGGTAGGAAAGTCAAAACTGTACATTGAATATTTTTTTTAAAGAATACTTGGGGTGTGATCTACAATCGATACCGAAGCCTAAAATATAGTTTTAGAATTTTTGTCTGTTTATATGTATGTATGTCCGGGATAAACTCAAAAAGTTATGCATGGGTTTACTTCAAATTTGGCATAAATATTATTAAAAAGTCGAGTCAACATATAGGCTACATATTATCACGCTATCACCTACGGGGAACGAGCAGTGAACCTTTATTTCTTCAACGCATTCTGTAACAACGTGTAATCTATAGCGTTCACGCAGACGACGTCGCGGGTAGCAGCTAGTAATAAATAAAGAAATTATAATATTTCCATGCAAAAGTCTTGTTAATCGGATATATTTCTTATTGGATGTATAAAATAACGTATACAAATACGATACATTAAAAATTGTATACTTTCCTTATAGGTTAGATAAAACTTACCTTGAAAAAGGCATTAGGAAGCTATTAATCTAGAAACCCTACGCAATATTCATAAGGATTCCATTAGTGTGGAATAGCATAAAAAGAACTAAGATTGATTGATTGTGCAAGTTCACTTCAGATTTGTTCTATATCACAGATTTTTTGATACATTCTTCAGTGACTATTAGGGCTGTCAATTTTTTAGATGAGCAATGTAAAATTTTAACTAACGGTGAAATTATTTTAAAGTTATATATTGGATTACTATACTATTACTCTTTTCATAGCAAAAACAGCTAAGATTTTTTATTTTTCGTACAATGTTTCTATTCGATTATTCATAAGATAAATGACCTAAAAATTTTAAAATTAATTTTAAAGGAGAAGATAAATATTTCTACTAATAGCTTTCTGCTATTAACTATTTTTTTAAAATAAATATTACATAAATAAAAATAAAAGTTTACACTAAATTCACTGAACTAAAACACCCTCACCATAAACATGGATCTCGAGCGCTCTAATATCTCACAAACAAATGACCCACAGTTAGTTTAACGCGAGTATTAATCGCTGTTTTGTCTACTGGGCCGGCGGCTATCGCGCGATTTATAGTTATCGTCGGATCGATGCTGCGGGGTGTAATAATGTTGATAACGACGAACTTTGTTATTTCTCATATCTTGGAATGTTTATAGTAAATTTAAACAGTGTTAAAGGTTAGAATAATCCACAAGATACAATTTGAAAACGACTTTGTTTCATACCAAAAACAATTAACAATTTTACAAATAGCTTTAATTTAAAACAATTAAAATAATTTTTGTTGTCATTGCAAGATTAAAAGAAATTGACCTCTTATTTTTCTTTGAATCTCGAGTTGTCATTTTGTAACGGTGTATAAAACTTAGGAATATAATAAGATTAAATGAAAACTTATTTTAGGTCAATTTGGTCACGTGATCGTAGCGATTTATTTGACCTAAAATAACACACAATTACACCATACTCGTAAATCTGGTATATTTTGGTATCGTGGTGTATAACCATTGGTATAATGGTGCGAGTAGTCGCCTTAACGCTGACGGTCGCGGTTTCAATTCCCGATCGGGACAGATATTTATATTTGTACAAATATTTGTTTTCAGTCTGGGTGTCCCCACAGTGCCTTGGAGAACACGTAGAGCCACCATTCCCAGTTTTTATCATGGACACCTGAAAGCGATTATTACCCATAGTAGAGAAATTATCCACCAATCGGCAGTGGAGCAGCGTGGTGGATTAAGCTCCAAACCTTATCCTATATCGAGAAGAGGCCTTTGCACAGAAGTTGGACGCTTACAGGCTGATTCAGTTGAGTTCATACATATATTATCATTCACTTAGCATCTACTACAATACACATAAATATAATACTAGCACACAATGTTATGTGATATATGTCTGTATTGATCAATAACATTTATTATTAAATAAATAAAAATTAGAACCATATCACAGAATACCATAACAAATTCAAGATTAAATATTAAGTAATTGGCTTACAGAAAGAAACACAAGAATTTTCCGAAGCGACATAATAAAGGACTGACTTCGCTCATTCTATCTAGGATGAGTTTTCTTTCTTTGTGTGTATAATAATAAATAATAATAATAAATAAATAAATATACTTAACACACACACGGTCGTCTGTTCCTAAGGTAGGCAACTTAATGCCTGTGTTTTAGGTAACAGCCGACTGATATATATTTTTTTTTAAATAATTATACATATAAATAATACATATATAAATAAACATATATTACATCCAGAAGGGATCAAACCCACAACCCTTGGTGCAGAAAACAGGGTTACTGCAAACTGCGCAAACGGGTCAGTCAAATGTCAGTAATAATAGTACATGTATGCGGCAATATTAGTCGCAGCTAAAACTGTTGTCTACATCGCAGTCGGTACGTATTTAAGTATCAATTCGTAGCAATTGCAGACGCGCAGCAACGATTGTAGTTAATTTGCATAGAACTATAGCCTTAGTTTATAACACGTTCGAGTAATATTATTGCCTTGTTAATCGTCGATTTTATCGTACAACAACTTGTATAGAGTAAGATGAATATCGACTTTAATAACAGCCTATCTTCTGAAACTTTAATGGAGGAATCTTTTATGTTTATATACGATATTTGAGATAGAGATACTATTTTATAATATAATTTAAAAAGGATTAAAAAGATAACGACTAAAGTCAATTCAAATTACAAAAGGTTTTTAAAATAGCGTTTCAATTAAAATTGATATTGAAATATACAGAATTAAAGCTACAATGAAAAGCTCATACATAAAATAATTGCTAATAAGTACTCCTTAACCAGCGTTTTGTACAAACGTTTACTCAGAGTACGCTGTTATCGCAGAGCAAATGACTCAGTTGTTATAATGGGACTATTAATTGCCGTTTTGTCCCCTCAGTTGAATGGATATTAGTAAGTAAGAATAGATTTACTTCCGCAGAAAATGATTAATAGTAGTAATATAGATAGTGCTTTTCATCATCACAATTATAAATGCTATATATATAAATATATATGTGAGAATTATTCAGGTTACTAGATTACAGTAAATAGATGTACAATAGCACTAAAAGAAACAAATTTAAATCATTTTGTAATTACAACTGCACTTAAAAACAAAACAAAACTCTTCAAATTAAATAAATGAATATAATTATTGGGATGATAGCTTTTATATTGAGTCAACATAAAGAATACTTTTCATTTCAAGAGATGAAAGAGTTTCTAAGGACAGTAAAAAAAGTGTACAAAACTGTTTTCGGAAACATGATGAAAGCAGTGGAGCCCAGCGCATGTCTGAAATAAGTTGGAAGTCTGAAAAGGACTATTTACATTAAGGACAGTACCGACCGTTTCAAAAACTGGTTATATAGATACAACAAGATCAATTATATACTTGTTTTTATAACTCAAGCGTAAAATTTACACTTAGATGTCTGCATGGACGGTTATTAATGAAAGAAGTTTAGTCAATCAAGTTAGTCGCAAAGTGAGAATTACGAGAAAATCATTCGACTATAATAACATATACACTCATAATTCTTGCATACGTAACTCCTTATTACTCGTACCTATATGTATATACTTTTAAAAGGTGAATGACTGATTTAAAGGGTTAAAACTTGCGATAAATGTATAAAATCTCTTCGATGACTTAAAGGTGAATGGCCTATTTCAGTCAAATTTTGTGTATGCATAACAATTTTAATATTAGAATAAATTATATTAATACCAAAACTTAAACAGTATTATGAATATAATTTAAAAAAATAGTTACTAATTTTCAGTAACTCGACAGTAATACAGTCGATATTACGTCAGACGACGTAATTTAACTTTTCCGTGAAGTTATACGTAATGGTTACATTCACTGTTCATTAAGTTTCATTAGTGAAGCATTTTTAAATAAAATAAACACGCGACGAATAATTGCAAAATTTCTGAAATATATTTTTCAACATGCCCCATACAAAACTAATATTAAACACATACTATTAAAAAAGAAATAAATAGTTAAAGTTGAATAATTATTATGTTTTTGGGACTTAATAAAGGCCGATTTATATCCCTTTGTCTATCGCTATTGTCCTTCTCTCCTTATTTGTGTTTCTTATTATTTAATTTTGTACTTGCGTGTATATTGGGTGTGCGTGAGTGATAACTGTGCATGTGGATATGTGTTGGCGTGTGTCCATTATGTGGCATGTTTTAAATTATATATATATTAATTTTTTTGAATACAGAGTACCATTGAGCCCTTCTTGATTTTTAATGGAGACTGAAATTTTAGAACTAATCAAAAAAAAAATTTGATTGATACTGGTATTTTTATAAACAACTAGCAAACCCGGCGAACTCCGTTTCGCCACCAGATGGCTTCGTTTTTTGTAAAATCATATTGGTTTGTAGTACATGCATCAGAGATGGCGCTGTATGCGAAAAATGATTTTCCCTGTTTTCCTGCTTTTCTGTTGAAATTTTTCCTAATTTTGTTTGCTATAAAGCTCACGGAGCCCGAGACCTTTCTAACGAATGCAAAACCGTGGAAATCGGTTCGTGCGTTCTGGAATTATAGCGTCAGGAAGGAAAACCCGACTTATTTTTATATATAAGATTACATAATTATACTCATAGGTATACACTATTTATTACATTTTTGATATTGAAGCAAGTCTGAATTAAATCAAGTTGAATTCATATCGTCGTAACGTTAAAATATTTTTTTTTTCACACACATATGCACTTACTTTTATAAATTCGCCGTAACACTTAAACACATATTTGAGAGTTCGTGTTCCACCGCAGGAGACTCGAAGTTGTGAGTGCAGATAGTTATAAACTATAATAAACTGAGTTGGAAAGTTAGAACGTCTTTCACGCCAAGTTCGTCTTCCTAGGCGTTGCGGAAATATCCTAAACAGATTTTAAAAATTACAAATGTCTCTACAGACGTACGTCTGTAATTTTAAGGTATTGAAGATAATAACTTTTTAGAAGAGGTTATATCAGCGTTTTTTTTTTATTAAAAAAAATGTGTTAGTTCGTCGAAATTCTTATTTTAATATACCTATTATTTTTATTCTCAAATAATCATCATAGATTTGAGTACAAACGTAAGGAATATAATTAGATTCTGTGAACACGATATACGAAAATTACATATATAAACTATTTCTAACGATTCCGTGATAAAATGTGTAATTTTCATGTAATTTCACATTTCGAACGCAAGTCAAAGTGATAATAGCAACGAGACGGACGGAATTCAACGCACATCACGCAACAATGTACCATTTGCAGTGGCACCAATTTATAGTGTACGTTACAAATAGGGCATCGAAACGTGCGCAGATTGGAATTAGGCCTCTCACGTCCCGGCCAAATGAACTTTATGCTTTGGAACAGAATAATCGTCAATGCGAGGTGCTTTGTGATGCGGACTTTAGTGTCCATGTCGTTGTCGACGTTGATTGCGAAAAAGAACAAAGGAATTTTAAGTTGGTGTACGTAATAAGTACCTACACACATGCGTAGTATATATTATATTATATTGTAGTTCTTTGTGTGTGAATAATTACTTATTCAAAAACTTAATATCGTTGACTATCTAAAATTTAATTCAATATTCTATAAGTAGTCGTCCCATACACCCCGAAGGAAAATAAATATTTATACAAATACAAATATCTGTCCCGAGCGGGAATCGAACTTGCGACCGCCGGCGACTCGCAACACTACAACAGTGTTGTGTGAGAACGGTCGTCAAATAACACATCACACAAACATAATATTCCGTTACAGTCAATACAAAACTACAAATAGATTATGATTAAAGTTATTATCGACATAAATTCTAAATCATTACCTTAGTTTAATTCCGACAACTCCAGCGTTATCAAACTCGCTACAGTTGAACGAGTCCACCGGAAGTGACTGCTAAATTAGCGCTAAAGACTTCGTTACATAAACGGGTACTCACGCTTACGGCGAATAGATTGTAATATAAATTGTAATGCCAAGTTTAAAACTATTTGTAGGCGAAAATATTAATAAATTATAATTATAAAATATTTAATAAATTATGATTTGATAGAAATTTGGAATATTGAGGCATTAAACTAAAAATCACTCAATAAATTTATGTGTAACGTGTTTATTGATTTCTTAGATTAAAAAAAAATGTTTTTCAAAAGTTATTACATCATGGGTGCATTCCATACACTAAATTTGCATTATTCATATAAATTTTAAAAATAAAAATATGCTAAGGCTTTTCTTGTAAATTAAAAAAAATCACCAATAAGAGTTGGTAAATGTAAAGAATTCAATCAGAAATTTACCATCGGAATATGAAACAAGAGTTTTTATTAAAGACGGGTGGTAAATTGATCTTATCGTGTACTAACAATCAAATTATCAATAAAAATAACTAGGTATTTTAAGGTCTACTACGCTGCGGAATGAGAAGCGTCCATTTCTTGACATAATCAAATCTATAATCGCCTTTGCAGCTTCGCTCTGCTCAACTGCCACGACTCGTACAATCCTATCAGTCAGGTAATCATTGGTTTTTCTTCGCACTTTAGAGGGTACAAAAATACTTTATTGGTGAGGCGGAACAGTATAGATCAATAGTAACAGGGCAGATCAAAATAATCTACAGGGTTTATGTCAATGATTTGATAAAACTGGGCTTTTACCAGCAACTAAAGACTTACCGATATACAAATTTTAGTGTTCTATATAAATCAATTAGGAACGCTTAAATATACGTAAAGTATTTTAAGGTGATTTTTTATACACTTATATACACTCCATATATGCAATATACTGGGTGACTTTTTTTACCGTCTTGATAATAATATGGTGTATTGTGTAAGTGGAATATAATCTATAGACGACAGTATTTGTGTACTGGCATTTTGATTACGAAAGTTCAGAAAGTGGTATAAAATACATTGATCATATACACCCTACCTGGCGCGTTCATAATTATCCCGCATGCGAGCGAAATAGCGTAACTACTTCACGGATTACTTTTGTTAGTTTTATTAACTCCGAATTTTTATTTTAAAGATTGTTTCAATCCTCCCTTCGTACTTTTAAGGGCTTAGGACCTTCTAACATGCTGTAGTTGTATTAGACTTATACATAATTAGTCATGATTTATCACTATGAATAAAATTGTAGGCATGTAGGTACAAGTATTACGCGTAAACTACAACATACTAGGCGCATTTAAAAGATAAAAATCAACTTATTTACAAATTACACTGATTACACATAAAAAAATAATGGAAATGTACCTTTTAGCGATATCGCAGTAATTGTTCGAAGTGTCCACCGTTTCTCTCTAAACACAAACTAGCACGTTTTTCTAAATTGTTTTTTAAACTCAGAAGGGTGTCTCTATCACTTTTTAAAATATCGAAAGCGTCTACTATGCGCTGTTTTAATTCACCAACACTGCGAGCTTCCTCAGTGTACACCAACCGTTTTAGCTCGGCCCACAAATAAAAGTCTAATGGAGTTAGGTCTGGCGATCTGGCTGGCCAGTTCACAGGACCTCCGCGACCTATCCACCTGCCACTGAACTGACTGTCTAGATACACGCGTACCGATCTTTCGTAATGAGCTGGGCAGCCATCGTGCTGGAAGTAAATTCCTTGTAAATAGCTTAGAGGAACGTCCTCTAACATTGTGTCGATGACGGAACGTATCATTTGTAAATACGTTATTCCTGTCAATCGACCTTCGATCCATATTGGACCTATAATTCGGTCATTTATGATCGCAGCCCATACTTTTATACTAAATCTAATTTGATGTGAATGTTCTTTGGTTTTATGTGGGTTTTGAAAACTCCACCAGTGCTCGTTATGTATGTTGTAAATCCCAACACGTGTAAATATGGATTCATCGCTCCACAAGATATTGCTGTGTGTATGTCCCTGCAGCCAGCGACAAAACTCCATCCGTAGTCCAGGGTCTGGCGCATGCAACGCTTGCACGCTGGTGAAGTGGTATGGATGCATACTCAACGAATTCAGCAGCTTCCACACCGCAAATTGGCTTACGCCAAATCTTCGAGCGGCTTGCCGAGTGCTTCTTCTTGGATGACGTTCGAAGAATTCTAATATCGCGTCTTCCGTACTATTGGGTAAAGGTGGCCGGCCTCTGCCTCTACCGTGGCTTGGAAGACGGAATTGTCCATGGTCGAGCAACCTTTGATACGTATTTAAAATCAAGGTAGTGCTGGGAATTTTCGGATCCGGAATACCCTGTCGACGAAGAGAATGCAAATGTTGCGGTTCCGCATACATTCGCCTTGCACCATCTAAGCTTTCACCAGACAGTATGTAACACCGTACCATTGCTAAATATTCAACGTTATCGTATTCGGGCATGTTTGTATATTACGATATCACGAATGTAAATATGCCAATAGATCACACGACGTCACAGTAAGCATAATCGCATGCGACTAATAAGTAAAAATTAAAACTTCAAAGACGGCGGGCCGCGGGCGGCGAGCTATCGGGAGAGGGCGGGTGCTAGCGGGGAATCGGGGATCGGCCGGACAGGCGCGTGCGGCGGCGCCCGGCCGTCGCGCATCGACGAGTGTCCTTGAAGATAGTTTTTCGCCAAGTTATGAATGTATGCAATGCAAAGTTTAATTAGGGTGACAATTTACGATTTAGAATTATTTTAATTCTAATTAAAATAATTACTTTGTTGTGTTTTAATATAAGAAAATTATTATAAATTGGGAGTGTATTTTGGGTAGATTAATTTCAGACTGTGTCAGTAAAAAAAATAAATTAATTAAATAATAATGCCTGAGGCTTCTACTTCATTTACTTATGACGCTATATTTTTTTCAAGACGGTAAAAAAAATCACCCAGTATAGTTTTTGACTATTACATTAATGGCATCGTGCGTTATTTGTACTTCATGCTAAGTAACTGTAGCGTGTCGGCGATAGGATTGTTAGCACAGAAATTTGTATGTCAATAAGCCAATTGGCTTTTAACAATATCTTTAAAATATAATAAAATAATAAAATATTATATTTTTGGCATACATACACGGAGGTCTATTCTTAAGTCAAGCAACTGTGCTTCTGTTTTAGGTAACAGCCGACTGATAAATATATTTCTTGTAATAAATATACATAAATAGCACACAAACATAAACACACATAAAAATATAGACATATAAATTATATTACACCCATACTCGGGGTGGGAATCGAACCCACGACCCTGGAGCAGAAAGCAGACTAACCACCAACTGCGCCAACGGGCTAGTCTTTTAATGTTTTGTTATTTGAGAAAGCCCCTCTCTCCTATTATGTAGAAAGGATCGCGAGCTTAATCCAACATGTTGCTCCACTTCGGTGAAAGATATATTCGTTTCAAAATTCTTTATAACACATGCAAGTTTTCTCACAATTTTTTTCATTACAGTTTTTAAAAATATTATTTTTGTAACATGTTGTATGTGTTTATATTACTATACCATTACTAGTTCGCAGTTATTTGCGTGGTAAAATTTATTTTACCTGCAAGAAAGCATTATGAAAAAACATGACTTCTAGATAATCATTTTTACTGTCATATAACTATCATATAACTTTAAGCTATATAGTAGCAGAAGATACCATCCATGTCTGTTTTATATTAATATCATAATTAAATAATTTGATATTTGCCGTGACTGGCAGTAAAGAATAGTCCTGACCTCTTTCTTGCCGAGTTGTCGTAAAAGGTGACTAAGACACCATAGTGCTGGGAAGTGTAGTGTGGAACTGTACACCAACCTGTATGGTGATGGGCAGCTTCACAATATTGTGCCACAGCACACTGCGCTCGCTAACCCACCTTTAGCGTGGCGAGTATTGGAAAAAGGGGTCATGAAGGAAGGCCTATTATTATTGTTAGCAGAGGAGATCCAACGGCTGATGTATTAGTAGTAGTAGTATAATCTGACACTTTTCTACTCCTTATAATATTATGATATTAGAAAAATCTATCACAAAAATAAACACAGCCATTCTTATAAAATAATTTAATATCTTGACTATTCGAGTTATTATTGCTGAGCGTAAAATATTGATATTAGATAAAATAAATTTGGTCAGTGGGATGTGATAATAGCACAATAAGATATAAATTGTAAAATAGAGGATGTATACAGGTTTTTAAAAATTAAACAAATTTTTCATAATTTCTGAAAATTCAACCTACAAGCGGGATAATTGGTCGATACAGTTTTGATGGGGACAAAGCCGCAAACTAAAGTTAGTTATACAATAAATAAGCATGCTTGGAGGCAATACGACTGCTATTATGCATGGATAGCAAAATTCTAATATAAAAATAATCCGCTGACTGTGAAACCTTTCAAGGTAAATATCGAAAGTTTCATTCGACTTTTTATGAACTTGTTAATTAATTTCTTATTGAATTATAAAATAAATTTTATATTGTTCTCTTATATTTACGCGAATTTTATTCATTTAATTAAAAGTCTAAAAACGGATTTTATCGCGTTTATTTTAATTTACTGTTTAACAATATTTAATTTAAATTATTTCCCGACGTTTCGGACCCTTTACAGCTTGATTCATTATTCGGACACCCACCACCTCAGGCCCCCGAGATCATGGACGCTGTAAAGGGTCCGAAATGTCGGGAAATAATTTAAATTAGATATTGTTAAACAGTAAATTTAAATAAACGCGATAAAATCCGTTTTTAGACTTTTAATTAAATAAATTTTATATTTCCTGCGGTATATTCTACTGTAAAAATATTATTTTCAACTTTGAGCATTAAGTTCAAGTAAGGAATAATAATAAAATAAAATAAAAAAGTAGCGTTTTCACGACTTTTTATAAGAGTTTTTTGTTGTTTATGAATGTATAAAACCGTTATTCTCAAGTAATCAAGTTAACTCTTACGAGTCTAGGCATCTTTATACGTAATATTATATGATAGTTACGTTGTTAAGCTAAATATAAACAAATTTGTGATATTTTTGATATTATGTACACATATTAGGTTGTATGACGAATGCAATAATCTGAAATTTTTGAGAATCTAAGGTTGTACAGATTCGTCTTAAAAAGTGTTTTTCTCGTTAAATAGTTACTCACTGAGAAACGATGAAAATAAAACTCGAAAGGTGGATGAGTAATGAGACTAGAAAAATATCATAATTTAATACGAAGAGAAACCCGTAGATGTAATATAACTTCATCTATTTTCATTGTTTTATTAAAACACAGACAACGCTATATATTTTCTTTCACCCACACTAGAAAAAGTTTTATACAGAAACAATATAAAACACTAAATCTCAAGTAACCTAAACGTTACACATGTAGCACCTTGGACGTAATAAATATTAATCCCGGCTACGCTATCGCTACGGCGTAGGGTTACGTAGCCCGTAGGCGGCCAGGCGTGAAGTCCCTCGTAAATAACTGCGCGCTAAATGAATAATTAACGGACACTAACCGTTTTATGAGCTTACACTATGGGTGTCGTGTTTGATGTTATTTATATTTAACTTTATTGTTGATTAATATTCTAAAAAATATTTTTCTTTTTTCTGTAAGAATGATGTATTATCCTACCGTATTCGTGTTACTGTCAATTGCCTCCAACTAGTTTATATAAAAACTCGTAAGTGAGTTGTTTATACATGAAAGTTTCAGGAGTTACTGGTCTAAATTAAAAAAAAGTTTTGATTTAGATAGTTTACTTATTGTTGTTTATTACTTATTATACTCATATAAACATGACACTACGACTTACAGGATCGGAGTAGGAACCATAACTGCGCTATGGTCGTTGGTAAACTTGAATCAGATTTGGGTTGGTTTAGTATACTGTACACAACTGTGATTTTTTTGCTACACGGTCTTGTGCAAATACGCACGCGAATCTCAGAAAATAAAAAACCTAAAATTGATAAAACTTTTAAAAATATGATTTACATGCACAGGGCTTAATTTGGCTATATATTGTTAAGAGATATCCTATAAAAAGCAGGTAAAACCGCGCATATCGACTAATGTTAAATAATACAGAAAATCAACTCACATGTACCATATCAAATGAAAGCAATTGTATCGTAATAAATTATGAAACGTATTTAATAAATGAACGCTTTACTCGCGTCGAAGTAATCAGCCGTTACTAACGGAATATTGTATAGAGAGAGGTATACGCGTATAATTCTTGAGCTCAATATTATTATTATTATGAGCTCATAATATTTCAAACACAACAATTTTCCTATATGATTTAAATATTGAAATATATAAAATTCGAAAGAAATCCTACACTCTCGCAAGGAACATAATTATATTAATAACTAGCGGCCCGCCCCGGCTCCGCCCGGGGTATTGCAAATGATATATCATTTTCGTGAGGGATACTCACACCACGTGGCGCCATCTGCTCCACCACCATGCAAAAACATATTGGTTTGTAGTACATGCTATGTATCAGTGATGGCGCTGTATGTGAAAAATGATTTTCCCTGTTTTCCTGCTTTTCTGTTGAAATTTTTCCTGAATTTTTTTCTGAACCTCACGGAGCCCGAGACCTTTCCAACGAATGCAAAACCGTGGAAATCGGTTCGTGCGTTCTGGAATTATAGCGTCAGGAAGGAAAACCCGACTTATTTTTATATTATAGAATTGCGACTATAATTAAAGATCTAAGCTATCCTATATCTCAAGTTGGACCAGACTGCTCACGGTGTGCCAATTTAATTTAAAATCGGTTATGTAGTTTAGGAAATCATCGCGGACAAACATCGTGACAGGAGATTTATATATATTAGAGATTGTACAAATATTTGTTTCTGGTGTAAACACCCAGTGTTTGGCGACCTCGACGTTTACGTATAGCTGTTGATCACGGTTATTATCATAAACACCTAATAAAGACTGTTGCATCTGATAAAGAAATTATCCGCCAATCCTCAGTGGATCGTGGCAGATTCAGCTCTAACATTTCACATTTATGGTGAAGATATCTTAGATCGACTATGGGCCGTTTAGTGGCTAGTTCAGTTCGGTTTAGTTCAATAAATAAGATATTTTAATAATTTGACATTACATAGCTGATTAATTTTTTCATTGAAACTCAAATAAATAGTTATGATTGTACACGCTAATTTTGCGACTGTTTTATAATTTTCCTGTGGCAGGACTACTGGAAGAGATTCCATCATGGGATAAGTAGTGCCTTTGTACCAGCATTGTTTATAAGTGCTATTTCATATTGTTATCCTAATGTAAATAAATTGTTTAATAAATAAAAAAATAAATAAAAAATGTTGGTGAATATGTGGAGGTCTTTTAGTTGCAAATACTTAATGGATTATGTATTTTCTGTAATATGCATCATATTTTAAAATAAATTTTTACATAATTTTCGACTCTATTTTGATATTCGATTAGCATAACAAATTTTGATTAAAAATCTTTTAATTTATCTATTAAGTAACTTAAAAACGATGTTTATTAACCTTTTAATGTTCTTCTTCTTTTTGCTGTTGTAACGTTATACGTACATATTTTATATTTCTACACTAAAATCCATTTAAACTTAATATTTACAATACTTAAAACTAATTAAAATTACTATAAAATTAAATCTTTTATTAATATCTACGTTTAAATATAAAACACAATTTTATTATAACTAATTTAAAAAATAATTAAATAATATTTATATTGAAAACTGGCTATTTACAATAATAAAAATATATACAGTCTTTAAATTGCAACATGAATTCATCAAGCGGCATTTTATACTCACGCGATGTAACATTTTAGCGTTCCAAAGTAAATCTTTTGTTCGATTGAATTAAAACTGTACTACCTACCCGGCGCCGGTCATTTCAACATCGACCTTACCTCGAGTTAGTTGAGTGGACGCACGTCACGGGAATATATTTTTACGGTCTCTAATACGGGATTTCTTTAAAAAGACCGTAACCGTAAAAATAATAATTCCTGTGTCGTCTCTAAGCGTTCCTCAAACAAATAATTACAATTAGAGAGTGTTCATCGGCCCCTAACTGGGTAAGTGGTAATATTTAATGTCGCATATATTTAATGTAGTCTAGTGCCAGTAATTCAGTGTGAAACCTAATGTTTTTGTTCAAACGTAGTTATTAATAGTAATGTGAATCAGCCTAGAATTGATTTTATATAGCTATTTTCATTAAAATATTGCTTCATCTTACAATTCTACCCTCATTTTTTTATTAAATTTTAATAACTGTAAATTCTATTATAAATTAATATATTTCTTTTTATTATAATCTCCGTTTCTGATTTTGATGATTCCACGGCACTGCTACTGCAGTTTAGGTGCTTTCTTTTATAATGCAGTGCCCGTGGATGTTCGCAATCAGTACTGGACCGCTTCTAATATTATTGATGGCGCGTTCCAGGGTTCGACGCTCAGGTTAACGAATTGATCGTTGACCTTTCGCGGCCCATCACATTCACAACAACGACAAGAGTACTCTTCGCCGGGTTTGGTGACCCACTCCGCCCCTGCCGCCTCCGGTCGCCTGCGGTTTCCAGAGCGCGACTCCCGGGATCACTATTATACGCAGGAGAGTACCTGAACTGGGATAAAAATTTAACTTGTGTGAATTAAGTGCCGAACCCCGACTGAGAACAATTATTTTCTTTTAATAAATTTATTAATATAATTATTGATTATTTTTAAATAAATTTATTTTTGTAACGTTTAATTTTAATTTTAATTTTTTTTTAACCTAATGTGACACTGTGCGGAAAGAATGGAAAATTTTACACTAATTTCCTTGCAAATTGTTTACAGTCTCTACTTCATAAATAATTGATAGATTTTCACTATTCATTTGTTATATTTGATGTAAGGGATCCGTGTTGATAGAGGGAGCAGTAACTTGAATTAATATCTGATAATTGATTAAATCTATGTCTAACTAAGATTGTGAGGTAGCAATACCAATATTATTAGATTTGTATGGTATAGCTGAAGAATACATATTGTATCTTTACATTTTAAGGTAACGATGTAACTTATATATGGATTTCTTAGTATAAATATTCTATTTATTTTTCTTTCTTGAAAATCGAAACTAATCTAAAGATTTTTTGTTAATCGCCGACAATCGACGACGATTTAAATTTAACCTTCGCCTGTTACCCTTTACCGTTACCAGACATAACGCGATTGTTTGAAACAAAGTTGCTTCCCGTGTGTCGGTCCGGATTAATAGGTCAGGCGCCCACCGCCTATAAATTACACGGTCGCGCTACCGCTGAGCGAATAATTGATTGAGCAAATGGACGACGCTCATCTCTTGGAGTCGAGCGATTAAAGTAATAAAATGTAAACGTAAAACGCGACTCGGTAAAGGAATTGTTGCGGTTTTTATTCGAGACGGAAAAGGATTCTCAATTTAAATGTTTTAAAATTGACTTGAATCGGTACGACGTCACTTTAACGTTTTATTAGTTCATTGTTTTTCTTTTTTAAGAAAGAGTTGTCTGAAAGTTTTGATTTGAGGTTGTCATAAATCTGTCTTATTTTTATATTTGTGGTGTACAAAAAAGTGTGAATAAATAATAATATAAATAAATTTGAATTTGGTTTCAAAAGTAGTTTGCAAGTTCAAATTTGTATATTTAAAGAGTGTTTCAGATATTAAAATAAATTTTTACTAATTATATTGTAATGTAAAATATGAAAAGATCAATAAGGTAATAAATGAAATTCTATATTTTCATAACTATCTGAGCACTTAGCTGTTAAATAGATAAAAATAAACGTATCATACTAAACGAATTCCACCAGAAGATATTACCGCAAACTGTTGGGTGGCACCCAATACAACAACTCGATTTCTATGGCATTTCCTGACTCGCACTACCAGAAATGGAAACAGCTGCCATCTACGGTATTTCCGAACCGATACGACTAAAGGACCTTCAAGAAAAGAGCATACACCCATATAGAAGGCCGGCAACGCAATTGCTAATCCTCTGATTTGGCGGGTGTCTATGGATGTCGCGTAAACTTACCACCAGGTGAACCGACTGTCCGTTTGCCCCCTCTTACATAAAAAAAAAAAACAATACACACATAAATATCCAGAACGCGATAAATATTTGTATGGCATATATAAACACTTATTACATTATGGGAGGAAATTAAACTTGCCACCACTCTCGCTGTCTTTACCTCTACTCGTTGTATTTTTTTAAGTTTCTTAATCTACAAAAATCTTTATGATAATTTCAATTAATCACATAATAGTTTAAAATATAAAATAAAAGAATAATTCAAACAAAGACGACTGTTTCAGCTTTTCTTTTCGACATAAAAATGCTGACTGCTGCTGCGTGTCAATTAACACCAGGATTTATTTAATTTAATATTTACTACGAAATATGTCGTCTGTTAAATAAATAGCGTTTATAAACGAGGTTAAAACGTTCACTTCATACACGAGTCGAAAATATTATTTTTGTTTCTATTTTATTTTCAGCATGCATTCAACGGCAGCTGCGGCATACACGCATTCATCATAGAAAAAAAAAAAAATCTAAAAATACCAATATCACAGGTATCCCGAAATACCTCTAACGTTATTTAAAAAAATCGACTGAGATGAACTATGATGAATAAAAAAATAAATAAAAATAAATTTTTAAAAATTCCAATAACACAGTTACCTATCCCGAAATACCTCTAACGCTATTAAAAAAAAAAAAAAAAAAAAAAACTACTGAGAATTTTGTTCTAGTTGAATGTGTTATTGATATTATATAGGTTCGATATGCGTTTATGATCTAATTTTATGTACATTGTAGAAAATAAATTTTTGTCTGTTTTCTGTAAGTACTCAAAATTATGAGTAAAAAATTATCATTGTAAATTTTGTATTAAAAAAAAACTATATTTTATATTATGCGTAGCTTATAATTATTAGACAGAAAAACGTATATTGAACGAGTTCAGATAAAGCTTATAAGCAATGATACTTACAGAATCGGACACGTTTTGTTGTCAAAAAGTATTTTATCTACGTCGAATACGTTTAGTTCTCACATAAGTTAGTAATAAACCTATCATCGTCAAAACTGTAAAACGACACCGTTGCACAACTAAATCGTACTAAATTTTTTTTATACGTAACCCCACATCGCGCTGTATCTGTGGCACATAAAAAACAAAGGAATTCATAGGACCTAAAGCTTTATCCATGGATTCGCACGACACATGTGATATTAGTAATGTTGTTTTCAGCTGCCATTTACGACTTTGGAAAAAACTTTGACTGGCGGCCGCTAGATCGGTGATGAGTAATGTTTGGTCAGGATTTTGCGTTAAGGTTTTATTCTGTAGATATCACATATAGAGAATGATTGTCGCCGGTAATATAATATTTTATAGAATAAAAATGTAACTGCTCTATTTTATTACGATTTAAACATAAAATATTTAAGTGTGTATTTTATTATTTTTCGACGACGCGTTGGCGCAGTGGTCACAGCAACTGGCTGATGCGCTAGCGGTCGCGGGTTCGATCCCCGCACATGACAAATATTTGTATAGGCCATACAGATGTTTGTCGTGGTCTGGGTGTTTGTGCTTTTGTATTATGTGTGTTTCCGGACCCCCGACACAGGATTCACATCCTACTGGGGACCGTTGAATGTGAGACGTTTAATTATTATTATTATTTTACTATGTGTAACATATTTATTTGTTTTATTATTTATTTATATAAATGAGTAATTAGTTCTAAAATTGAATTTTTTAGTTACTACAATTTACGTTAGTTCAAGCGTAAGACTTTTGCATCTTATATAATATGTATTAAAAATAAATCAATAAAAAAAGACAATCACAAAACCTAAAATAAAATTTACAAAAATTCTCGATAACCAGATAGGTTACAATAATATGATATGTTTATGATATATTTTTTTAATTTAATTATCCAAATTCATTTGTATATAAAGTTACACTTACAAAGTGACTATGAAGATAAAAACCCACATAACGTGTCGCTGCACAGTGCTTCACCGCTAATTGAGAGAAAGACGAAAAGACAATCGTCCAGCGCTTTGTACGCTGATGTTAATTTACAACATTTATATAAAAAAAAAAAAAAAAAAAAAAAAAAAAAAACTATGAAACATCTCCTGGTATAATGTGGCATTTTATTTAAGTTTTACATTTTTACTTTAGCTATTATCGCGATACATAGTTATTAAAAGTACTATTTCTCATCACAATTATATTATGGAGCTGTTATATAAAAGGTGTCGTTTATGCGTATGAACACTGTTAAATCCCTTCGGCAAACGAGATATCTACGAGGTGTGTTTAAAAACTAAGGGAAATTTTTAAATTTCGCGAATTTTGGAGAGTCCGCTTGTCAATCTTTAAGTGATGTTGCTATACTCGTAAAATTTGTTAAAAAATTTACATTAATATTGTTAATGAATTAATGAATTGATTTATTGAATTTAAATAAAATATCCCTAGGAACAGGTAATCTCGATATAGCAATAACATTACGGTAATAATTAAACGTTTTAACTTTCATATAGCAAACAAACTATTAGTTAATGAAACGTCAATTCTATATAATATAACGAGACGATAAGCGATGTTTCTTGTGCTTTAAGCTTTAATACATATTATATATACTCACATTTATTGAAATCGATCTATTCCTTCTCGATCGATCGATCTTTTAAACTCAGTTTTAATTTTGGGAAAAATAACAATTTAGTGATGAAACAATCATCAAAATCGGTTCAATAGTTTCGAATTTAATTGACAAAAAAAAAAATAACAAAAAATATCTCCTCTCTATCCATACTACGAGCGAATGTCAAAGTTATAGAAGTAAAGTTACTGACAGTTCAAATGCGAGGCGCAGCCATGCGCTAAGCTCCTAATTGACACACTATGCGGAAAGGCACTTTCGTTCACGCATTCATCTCGCTACCGAGTACGAGCCTCTTGTTTCGTTGTGGTTTTTGTCATTATTACATTCTCGTATTGTAATCTAATCGTTTTGGAGAGTTTGTTTTCTTTGAATATTTTTAATGCTTATAATTAAAAACTAAATGTCTATAATACGCAAATTAAATGCTAATTCAGATGAAATCGAAAATACATTTTGTATTAATTTATGTAACACATATTTCCAATCGGTATATATCATACAACCTAATCGGAAATTTATCAACAAATGTAATTAATGTATCAAAACATTTATTACAAAACAATTATATAATTGAAGTTATTCATTGGTAAAACAGTTATATAATATAAAAGTAAAATGTTTTTTTTTTTTAAAGATGTCAAAGTTAAAAGGATAAAAACACATTCAATGTAATAAGTAAGAGTTTTTTACAAGTACATTATATTTTTATTTGTGTTTCTAAACAATCTTGATTAAGGAGTGACCCTCTGAGGTGTCTAAGTGGAGAAGTATTCGAACCCTCTTGGTTGTCTTGGTGGTCCCAGCCATTTGTTAGTAATAATTAACATATGGAAGGAAACGTCAATAAGACTGACTAAGATTTCTTTTATCTCAAAATGTTTTCTTGTTCACTATATTTTTTTTCGTAGCATTAATATTGTCAATTTCTCTGTAATAAACTTAAGAAACCTCATATTAAAAAAAAATATAATTTAATTAAAATGTAAAAATAAAAACAGCAGTTTGTTTTGTCTAACGCGCTTTACACCGGATCTAATCCTGTATAATAATTATAGAGACGAAGCATTATAAAATATTAACGATAAACAAACAAATATACTTTTTTTGTAATTTAAATACAATTAACAAATAAAATTGTAGATCTGTTGATAGATGTAATCAAAACAAAAGGTAGTTTAAAATTTACGTATTCGTAAGAATAAATAAATAAAAAAAAGTCCCCTGAAAATTAAATCAAAGTTGCCTTTGTGTGTATATATATACCTAACATCACGTACGGAATTACTCGTATATATAAGAGCTTCGCTTGCTGCAGTCATGTGTTAAAAGTAATTGACAGATTGAGTGAAACGTCTCACAGTACGTTCCCGACGGTGGTTTCTTTTGAATTTTCCTTAAATGTAAATACTTATACACGTATAAATAGAGTATAAATATAGGTATACTTATGCACATGAATTTTGTTGACAACGTGGAAGCTCCCTTAATTATATTTATTTCGTAATAAGCTTATCAGGGATATACACCTGATAAACATACGTCTGACTGATTCGTTAGTTTGTAGTTTTTTTTTTCTTTTTTTTTTTTAATTATAAGAATTGCAGTTAAAAAGTTGAAAGTTAACAGTCATCTATTACTGAACAACGAACATAGTCCTTTCGTATGAATGTATAATGCTTGCGATTCAGAATCGCCAGAAATCAAGGACTCTCCATAACCGTCGCTACATGTCCACGTTACTTTTCTTCTGCGCAGGTTCGCTATCCCATGTCCTTAACATTCCAATGACCATCAGTTCATGTTTTATCATATAAATATAAACCATCAAAATTAGAATTTGTATAAAAAGATAAACGAAAAAAATCATACAACGATAAATATCAACAAATAATGATGTTTATAAACCCCAGTCCACTTCGACAATCGACTATAAAACTATAAAAGTTAAATTCGGTCAGCGACAATAAGACCCGAATATTTTCAAAAGCAGAAATTTTATTTTCTTTGAATATAATGCGAGTCGAGATATATCTACGAATGGGCGAGTTTATTTTCAATTCCGACAACAATGCGCTGTTTTTCGCGCAAACTACCCACTTAAATATAATGCGGGCGATACGAAGGCGGCGATAGGTATTTTTTTGTAACTTTCACGTTTGGTGCAAGGGACAAGCGGCTATTATACATATAATACAAAGCACGCATTATAAAGTCATTTATCCAAGAGATCATCACGATGCCATTATATCAGTAATTAGCTGTCCACTGCTAAAAGTAGGCCTCACCATTCTTCCAAGAGATAAATCCACAATTATACACTATAAACCCATCACATCTTAATTCGTTATAATAGTTTAAATTATCGTATAATTTTTTACTTCAAATAATAAATTTATAGTTCTAGTTTAATATAAAATGCATTTTTAGCTTTTATTTTCAAAATTAAAATACTTCTATGCAACTATTTTTAATGGGCGGGGATTGAACCCGTAACAACTAGAGTACACAGAGACAGAATGTAGGAAAGACTCACATATGACACATTCCTCAATTACACAAGCATCACTGCCAATTGCGTTAACGAGCCCGTCAGCTATTATAATTACACAATATTGTTCGCTTCGCTTATGAACTAAGTCAGTATTCTAACGTTCATTCGGAGGTATTTTATTTAGAAATATTGTTTCGGGACACATGCGATACCTTCGATAGACATTTACTCTGTGCGGGGAAAGCAAAGGTATAGGTTTCGGAGAAATCGAACGATTTGAATTCTCGTTTCTTATTCTATATTTATATACTACGAGTATTGTAAGATGTGTTTTAGAAACCTTTTGACGGTTGGCTAAATTACAAATATAAAACAACATAAAAACGTTTGAACTATAAAACAATATCAAAAACAACATAATATATTTTATTATCCTAAGAATTAGACACTATACAAAGAGCTCTATCTTTTAAATATAATTTTAATTGTTGTATATATTTTATTTTCTTACAGTATTACTCGCTTTTGTGTTTCATACGCGTTGGCGTTTGTATTCTTGGCTCATTATATAAGCTTAAAGATTTGAAAGATTTTAACATAATTGGATTCGCCATAATAGTCCCGTCCTAGTAACAAAATATGTGTGCTGTTGGCATTTTCAAAGTGCTTTTTTAAATAAAAAAAATAACTTTAATCTCTCGAAATGATTTTTTTGGCAAGGAAAATAAAATAATTAATTTCTTAATATTTTAGTCTTTAAACAAAGACAAATTACGATAGTTTCCTAAGTCAACTTACTTTTATGAGTAATTTTGACTTCTTTTGTGGTTTCGATAATTTACATTTTTATCATAAATAACTTGCACTAAGTTTGATTTTTTTTTTGGAATTCGGTCGAGTTACACTGAGGCAGACACAGAATATACATGCGGGACACCCGCCCTCGCACAAGCATGGGCGGGTGCGCAAGCTTGTGGGTACACCTACAGCCGCACCAGTATTTCCGGGTATTAAAACAAATTATGATTAAATTTTAGCCAACATAGATTTATGACTAAATGTTTTAACTTATATGAATAATATCAAAAGTAATAAATATTTCTTTCGACCCACAGCCTGTCTGATAGTCATTGCTTTTTATTAAGGGCCGAAACACATAACCGCGTTGCGACGTCGCGAAAAAGAGCGTTTTACTGTCGTATGGTAGGGTAACCAGTTCCTTATAAATCTTGATGGCGAGTACTTTTCTCGAAAATACAAAGCTTAATGCTTTGATGATGATGGACGAAAAAAATTTTTCCCCTACTTTAGAATGAGTATATCATCATTTGAAGAGCTATTAAGCGGAATATCACTATAATAAGTTTTCGAAATGCTGCTTTCATACATATTTATAATTTAGGTACATCATACATGTCATTTGTTTGAACTGAGTCTTAAATTAACTGTAAATCTAATAGTTAAAAGTAACAACATAACAACAATTGAGCTGAACTGTGAGCCGGTTCACAGCTCCGGTTCAAGCATATGGCTCATGAGCTGATCTACGGTTCATATAAATTTATTGAGTTACCCATGTCTAATAGAGACAAAAAAAAATATATAAAAAATAGACACAAAATGTCAATCAATCATTGTCAACAAGTATTACGTCATAACGCTGGAATTTGCGCTGCGTTGCGGTGCCGCGCCGCTAAAATCGGCGGCGTCGCAACGCGGTTATGTGTTTTGGCCCTAAGAGTAAGACCGGCTTTCTATGTTCACTCTTATTTTTTCGGTGTACATTATCTCTCTTAATAATAGGAGCTTGATGTTTTAATTTTCAAATATATATGGGATAAATTTTTATTTCGGAATTATTTAACTAACCGATAAAAGTAAAAATTAAATATTCTATTAATTCCATGTTAACATGAATACATTTTATTTTGATTTTTTTATATAATTAATTTCTCGAATAAATAAGGAATTATAATCGCAAGTAAGAGATATATCACATTCACTACTATGCAGTGCCTTTTCCGTGGTCAGGTATGACCTTATAGCATTCCAATATCGTGCACATGGGAAATATTAAGTAAATGTCCAGTTTCACATCGCACTTCCTCACTCTTCGTAAATTTCAAATAAAACGTAATATGTTAAATAACTATTTAACTTTAATTATTTTATTTATTATTATTTTAATTTTAATAATTATTATTTTAATTTTATTAACATAATCTTGTAGACAGTGCGTTCTCTACATCCACATGGTTTGTTAATATTACTTCTCATAATGAGATGAGACGAGTGAAATTGTTTGTTTGTCATTGTCTCAGACATAAGTTGTGGTTGATTGATGTTGGTAGAAGAAAAAAAATAGATGCTCTGGGTACATTACGTATTAAGAATATGTTGAAGCGGTCACAATAATAATAGAGTATCATACGTCGTTTCTTGATTATTAGACGACGAAACAGCAAAGTAAAATAGCAAGATATGTCCCATGATTGGAAATCTGCATGGCGTCGTCCGCATTTATCGGAAATATTGCATTACGTCATTATTACTAGCGAAGCATTCCGTCTTCGTAATCGGTTAAAGTTAAAGAATAGTAAAATCCATTACATAGCATGGAGAACTATGGATAAGCGATAAGGTTGAAGATAAGTTATGAAATTAATGATGCGAAAACGACACATCGCCGTGGAGTATGACGTGAAGATAGACCTATCCTTAAACCATAAGAACATTACATGATTTGTTGCTCCTATCTTTTATAGAAAATGAATAAATAACACTTTAAAAGTAGTAAAGTGAAAGAGTTGTTTCGAAAACTCATACGGCACGACATCTCGACGTCTCTTAGTACGGCAATACACCGAGTCACGGTTATGACGTCGCGTCTCGTGATGTGATCGAGATCTGAGGTCTACGTAATTGTAAGATATAATATTATTCTAAGCAATGCTCTGTTTATTTTATAATCTACATTGTTATGCATTTTTTTTCAATAATACGTCTCAAGTTCCAAGCCATTAAGACATGTCTTTAAATTCTAACAATTTATTCAGAGTTTCCACGAGACACGCTTTGACTTCTAAGGGCATGCGTTGGTTTAATGATGTAAGAAATATGAGAACGAAGCTCTCGACAATGCTTTCTAATATTACAAATAGTGATGCGTACTTTCTTAAAGGTGAAATGCATTGTCGATAAAAATAGTTATAATTTTTTTGCTCATTCTATAATATTTATGTATTTTTGTTGTATAACTCTTATTTTGACCGCTGCTCCACCGTGGAAAAAAAAGTTAAATAGTTATTTAACATAATTAATTATAATATTATGTTCTGGTGTAGTGGTGCGAGTAGTTGCCTCAATGCCGCGCGCTGCGGCGGACGCGGGTTCTATTCTCTCTCGGGACAGATATTTGTATTTGTACAAATATTTGTCTCCGGTCTGGGTGTATGTCTTTGTGGGTCTCCCCACCGTGCCTCGGAGAGCACGTAAAGCCGTCGGTCCGGTTGTTATCATAGAAACCTGATAACGATCGTTACCCTTTATAAGAAAATTATCCGCCAACCCGCAGTGGAGCAGTGTGGTGGATTAAGCTCCAACCCTTCTTCTATATGGACAAGAGGCCTTCGCTCAGCAGTGGGTGGTTTATAGGCTGATACAGTACAGTACAGTAATTATAATACTATTTACATTTGTATGATTAAAATAACAATAATGGCATAAGGTTCTGTGATGAAATTTGGCGATTCCAATTGTACTTGAAATAATCTCACCTGAGGTGGGTTATATTAACATGACGTTACTACGTCATGTTTAATTAGAGAAAATTATTAAAGTTTTTTTATTAATACACATATTTTTCTTAGAAATGATGTCCATATCTGCAATATAATTTTAAAATTCTTTACTTTGTTGGCATATATCAGTACACTACTATCAACAGGTAATTATTATTAAAAATTTGATTTTTTTTTTCTGTTAAAATGCTGATAATGGTTATAAAATGTACGATTATAATAACTATTATAATTTAAAATAAAACTATTTTGAACCTTTTCGATGTCAAAATAAGTAAGCTGTTTAAACATGTCTTATTGTACCATTTCGACCAAATCAAATTGTATTGTATATTATTTACCATATATAAAAATAATAATCGATTATCGACAGTTCGAATCACATCCCTAAAGATACAGAATCCGAACGCAAACTGCCTGTAAAATACTGCGGCTATGATTTTTAGTTCATAGTAATTTAATCTGAATTTCACTTTAATTAATTTTTTAGGGCTCATAGGGGAAACCCTATGAGGGGATTTTAATTACAATATTTTTAATTATTATTATTTTATTCTCTTAGTATATTATTTTAATTCTGTCTTTTTATATTTGAATTTTTCCGTACTAAACCCGACTTCAAACGGATTAAACATTATGAAGGTTTCCTTAATAGTCTTTTTTAATAATATCGTTTTTCTTATCACAGAATATCAGTAAGCAACTTTAGTCTATATTGTGGTATTTTTAATTATTTTTTTATATATAATTAATTTGTTTTATGATTTTTAAAACTGCTATAATATATAACAGTGCGCTATATATTGGTAATATGAATAAAGCATACAATCAAAAAATTCGACTACCGATATTTCATTTACAAAAAGCGAATCCCATCACTAGCTCTCCAACTCTAATGATACAAGCAGCGTTTCGTAAATGAAATTTCGCGGTCTCGATAGACCGTAGTGATTCTCACTCGGGGCGTCTCACATTACGTTAATCAGTTTTTCTTTGGCAGTGTATACTACTGAGCGTTATTTCGGTTCATAGTTTTAAGGCAAGGGAACCCTTTACACAATATTATCTAAAAGATTCGAGCAATGACTTTAGATGCTTATTAAAATTATTTTCTTTTACT
Organism: Euphydryas editha; assembly: GCA_036937285.1. NCBI lineage: Eukaryota > Metazoa > Arthropoda > Insecta > Lepidoptera > Nymphalidae > Euphydryas > Euphydryas editha. The sequence goes on along the minus strand of JAUPFZ010000011.1, from coordinate 17,690,135 downwards.
TTTAACTAATATTTATACGTATACGATAAAGGTGAAAAGGTTGCGTGTTTCTTTAAATTTTCGCATGTATCAAAAATATAATGAAACGCTACTTATTTTGATTATCCACGGTATCGGCCAGCCGTAATTGGTTTAACGAATCACTACCACATCGGGATCCCATCGAGAATAAGCATCCTTTGAGTGTAACAGCGACGGTGCAATCGATCGATAATTACGTTCCACGATAATGACCCTACTGATTATTATGTTTATTTGGATTACGGTAAAACAAAATTCCATCATTTAATAGACGTCGGTTCTATTCTCTATAACTATAAACTCTCGTGTCTGTAGTTCCTACTCCACTTCTGTGAGTAGTCTGGTCAGTTGCATTGGTTTGTAGCGTTATTGGTTGTGGCGTAGTGAGTTGTAGCGTGTTAAGTCACAGCGTGGTAAGTAAAAGTGTTATTATATACTGCCAATCCGATAATATTAGTAGATCTAATAATATTAGTAGATTCTTAGAATGACACGTTTAAAAAAATAAACAAACTATTTCATTGTATTACGTTTGTTTCTCTCACTCCTCATAAACGACTGGAGTGATTTTGGTGAAAACTTTTTAAACTTATTTGAGACTATCCCCATAATGGTTTATATTAAGAAAAAAAACATAGGTAGCGTTGCAATTGGATTGCTTTCATGTTTTTTTTTTTTTTCGGATCGGACAACGCTTATCAAATCCCAACTTATAATATAAAATATTAAACAAACTTGAGTATCTCCAAGTTGTACCTTGACGACTACATGTGCTTGCCCGTTAATTGACACAAGTTTTTACTTAAAAGAAAATATGAATTCAATGGGAAATTAGAAAAAAATCTGTCATATTATTTGCTGTTAATATAATCTTTCTACCATTAGTAGTATTATTATTGATAATAAAAAATAAGTAAAAATTATAGTGTTACAAAAAGTTTATCCCACGATAAATCGAACTTGATATACATAGCTATAAATATGAAGTGTTTTTAACATGTGTAGTACAAAACAAACATACAATTATTAGCTTATATATGCTAACCCTTGAACATGTAACGTTATAATTAATCACCGTGATTGGGCGCGTCAGCCCCGTCGGGTATAATTTGTGCCCCTTGTGCACTGTAACACGGACAGTTGCGGTTAATATGTTAGGGTCTAACTGTTCGCACACTGTAACTGTGAGAACGAATTTTTGAGTCATTTAATCTTTTTTTTTATTATTTGAATAAAATATAAAGACATATCTTTAATTATATTATATTCAATAATAATTATAATCAGCGAAACAAATGAAAGGATTATCTGACTGAATTTTCAGATTTTCATTAATAGTAATTACGAGTAAGACGCTATATTGCGACGCGATAACTTAATAAGAATTGTGAAATCTTGACAATAGAATGATTGTGAAATTAAGTTGAATGATTTAAACACGTATGATTCGTTGACTGGACCAGGATAATCTAATACAGAAATCAACTCTTACAGAAAAATAATGTGAAATGTGTAAAATAGCTATTTCGCGCAGATTTATAGTCTACTTCTAGCCCTTAACCACTCACTAATTTGCAGTTTTTCTTTTATAGCAAATGCTTAGGAGCAGCGGTTCCTTAGTCATGTTTACATTTGGTTTATTTTAAGATATTTTAATATAAAAAAAATAAAAATAAATAAATAATAAAAATATATATTTTATAATAAAAAAACGTATGAAATAAAATAATAAATAAACTTTGTGTATTATATAATTTATTTATCTAAGCCGCTTAGAAATATTAAATTTTAATCAACTAAGATGATTAGGCGTCAGACCCGTTGGGAATAATTAGTGCCCCTTGCGAAATATGACGCCGTTGTCTGAGGGTCTGGTCGAGGGGCAGATATAATCGTTTACTTGCGGTAACAATACGACTTTTTTCGAGATTTGTAATATTATTTTTTGTTTCACTTCTTATTTTAGGTATATTTTTGATAACATTTGTTTTAGGGTGCGATTTATATTGCATATTAAAGTTTAATAAGTGATTTATAGTAAAAATGAGAATGTAAAAAAAAATCTAAAAGAAGATGACTAAATTTTTTGCTGAGAAAAAGGAATTCATGGGCCTTATCTAGTGGATTGAAAAAAACAAATATACTTAGAATTTTTTAGCTCGTACTTATTTTAGTGATGTTTATTTAACGCATTAAGATAGTTGATAACATCCACCTGAAACAAAAGAAAACGATGGTTAGATGAGTTCTTCTATTAAAGTTTAAATTAAAATTAATATTATTTTAAAAAAAATAGCTATCTTCTACTTCATATCACATTACCAATTTCAATAATGAACAAAAGGAGATAAAAAAATCATATAAATAATAATATGTACCTATATCTAACTTTTGAAATTATCAGAAGATAAAATAAGTAGTAATTCCTATTTATATAATAATCTTTTAAAACTTTAGAAAGCATTCATGTTTCAACTCTAAGTAATGCAGGTAACTAAAAAAATCATGAATATAAAAATGGCTCTATGTGGATAGAACACACTCAATTGATAACAAAAATTTGTGCGCGTCGCTCGTGTCGTTGGCTCATCATAATGGCTCATATGATTTAATATAAAGCGTAGCATGTTACACAGCGCATACGCTCGTCGCTGCTATGAGCCATTTAAATAATGATCCACTCATAAAAATACCATTATTAAAAAAAAAAAAAAAAACCGATCGCAATCCCCTATCGTACGAATAAATTGGTACGTGTATATGGAGCCGTTTTTAGCAGGTTGGTCATAATTGGTCAATGAAAATGAGACGTGTTGTAATCGTAAGGCAAGCATCACTCGTGGCTAATTCTAATTCAAGAAAACGTACCCCCACTCTATGATCCTTTTCAGGCGGGTTTTCAAAAATACTATGCTTGATTATTGATTTGGCGGTCTTTGTTTTTTGTCACGTAGTCAATATTCTCTACAGAAATCTCGCGATTTTTCGAGTAATATTCAAGCATAACGCGCAGCGTTAAACGCTTCTTAAACTCACAGGTGGCAACACTGTGCTACACTTCCAGTACCACTTCTGACTTTTTATATTTCTGTTTGCAAAAAATAATTGAAAAATATATTTATGAATTACGATGTGAAAATTGGGTGGTCACCGTTGGGGGCGAGGGGGGTAGAAAATTGTAAAAAATAGGTCACGTAGTATTTTCCCTAAGTAATGGCTCATTATGGTTTATACAATAAACATGAAGATTATTTAAGATTTTTTTTGGAGTGTAGTTTCTTTTATTTGCGCGCTTGTCAGAGATAAATCTTTAGAAATACGACAGGGCGAGCCGTGTTTCGACATCATTAAATCTGTACCGGGGAAATGAATGAATAATTAATGTTAAGTCGCCATGTTGATTTTGAATGTGGTTTAATTTTCATTTGTCTGTTTGTACGTTGTTTACGCCGCTGTGCCAAGTGTAGCGTTAATACAAACCGCTCGTATTGTAATTAATATATTTTTACTGTTTAATATGTTGTTTTATCTATGAAATGTTTATTATATACGATTTAAATATAATTCTATTAATTATAGTTTTATTGAATTAAATTGTAGTAATAATTCTTAAATTTGAATTAAATTGTTTTTGGAACACGCACATTGAAACATGTGCGTTAATTCAAATTCAAAACTGCTCTATTTAAATTGGCTTTTAACTAATTTTATTAAAAATAAAATTTTATTTCGTTCATTAGATATCGTTTTAAGTTATTCAGTCTTAAAAATATCCATAATTACACTTATCTTTTCAAACAACTACGCAGTTACTCCTTCGAATTATTACGAGGAAAACATATAATCGTTGGCTTATTTATTATTCATTTTTGAATAAGATACATAACAATACTTTTATTTTAATAACATCATAATATACTACGTTTATTTTTTTCAAAGCTAGAGACTACGAGTTCATAAAACTACCAAGAATTTTATCCGTTTTTCGGTTCAAAAACTTGGAAATTCCGCTTCTCACATATTTTTCGTTTGACCGTAGTGCGGTTAAGGCAAATAACTAAGTCACGTTCGAAAATAAACATTACATACTCAGAACCAATAAAAGATGGCGGTTATTTTCACACGTCTAAGGATAGTTAATTAAATATATATTATAACTAAGACATTTGCCTAAAGTTAATTATTATTATTTTTTATTGATTAAGCCTTCTGATGTAAGAGTTATTACATATAGTTATTACATTTATGTTAATAATTCTTATTTATTTTTTCATGATATTTAGTTCTTCGTCTAATCGTTTCTTAAATATCTCGGTCTAGCTGAAGGGGCTCTTGGAGAGTGACGTTTTATTTAACAATATATTTTGTATTTTTTTTTAATTGAACGTGAACAAGTAAACTAACAACGTTTTATCTTTTACTCCCTTTGATTTACTAGTACGGCATATGTTTCATGCTATTTTAGGTAATCACTTAACAGCAAATAAATCATCATTTTAACAAAAAAAAAAAAAAAACCTATTAGGTACTAGTACTTTTTAACATTTGAATTTGTCTTGAACTATGTATATCTCTAATCGTTTCCTAGAATGCTTTATATTTTTTAAAACTGGCAGCGATTCAGTTAATTTAAAAAAATAATAAAAAAAAAAGCTATAAAAATACTCTTAAAGTGAATTTAGATTCGTGTGGTTCATCGTAAATCAGGCATCGTGAGTTACAAGGCACTTTCGTTCCGCTTACATCTCGAAAGAGTAGCTACGGAGTTGATATATAGTTTTATTTTTCAGGACAACGTCGATCGGACGCCGCTTACTCCGATTATTTATATTTTAAACTGTTTACTTTATAAATAAATACTTTTTGTATTTCATGGACGATGAAACACGAATATTTCTTTTTAGATTTATATTTATAACTTTATTTCTCATACAAGCTTTCGTTTAATGCTGAAAATTGTAGAGTCGTAATTGTATTTACCCGACTGCGATAGAAGGAGGGTTATGTTTTTCGAGTGTATGTATGTATGTATGTATGTGTATATGTATGTATGTATGTATGTATGTATGTATGTCCATTTCTTTGGCGCGCCCTACAGCCCAAACGGCTGGACGGTTTTTGACATATGAGGTGTCGTTGGATTTGTCTTAATTGTAGTAGTGACATAGGCTATATAAATTTTCAAAATGGCGCCCGCAAATGCCGGAATGAGGGGGGGAGTTGAATTTTTTTTTCTTACTGTAGCAATATGGGTATCAAATGAAAGCTAGTAAATTGTTTTATTCTTTTTAGTTTATAATAAGAGTATTTTACGCAGTCGGGTTTTTTGATTTTTTTAATTAAGCATACTTGTTTTATTAAGTTAAGCTAATATGCCACTTAATGTAAGATTGGTTAAAAGTCGAGACTCATTAGATTATCTACACATACGTCTGGGAAAATAACTTTCTCGTTTTATATATTTTTACCGTATTTTTTTTGAATTTTTTGTGTACATATTTTTAAATACACTATAACTATTTTATCTAACAATCATAATATTTCTATGATCAGTGTAAAGCGGAACTTATAAATGAGCAATTTTCAATGACTTTTGAATCACTTATGATTTACTGACAACGCATACGAATTCATCATAAGATCATCGACATGTTAACAACGCGTTGGCGTTGTGGTCACAGCAACTGACCGATGCGCTAGCGATCATGGGTTCAATCCCCACACATGACAAATATTTTTATAGGCCACACGGATATTTGTCATGGCATGGCTTGACCCCCAACACAGGATTCACATCTTACTATGGGGCGGTTGAGTATGAGATGTTGATTATTTTTCAATCTGTATCAGTGACGGTATCGGAGAAATTATTTTATCTTGCTTATTTCGCCGGCTTATTTATAAAAAACAACAAAAAAAGTAGTCGAAAACATAAGTTCTCTTTTTTGTAGTAGGTTAAAAACGATTTGAAGAACATCTACAAATGGACGTTCAACAATAAATAATAAATACTCCAACAGTAAGAGCCGGAGAATTTAATTATTTCAAATAAGTCGACGGCAAAGCCTACCGGATTGAGCAAAATAAATTTCTCAAAGCCCTCCTCGCACTAAACACTGTAATTTACCGACATCGGGCATCGAACAATGACCGTAATGGCGTTCCGAAGAGATCTCGTGCAATAAAGATGGGGGGAAACGACAAATTTATATGAAATGTGTCATTGTTTTCGGTCCGTACTAATAAAAGATGAAAAGGGTTGTTTCTATTAAGGTGCAAATTTCGAAACTTACCGAATTGATTTATATAAATAAATTAAATGTTTATATTATTAAGTGTTTAAGAATTAAACAAAATAATCAGCAGAAGCTAGTTTTAGGTTTTATGTTACTTAAATAATAAAAAGTTATAGAACTATAATGATGTGATTTTTTTTTGTTCAAAAGCCTGTTCATAGAGAACATTTTGACATGATAGGAAGCACCTATAGCATAAATGTCAAAATGGATGTCTAAATTTTAACTTTTTAAGATTCAGATATGGGCACCATACTTATGATCATAGATAAATTTCTATGGGAATTTTAGAATAGAAAGTCACACTTGTATTATACTGAATTCCTAGATATCTAAATAATAAGATACATATACCAGTTTTTGTGTGAAAGAACTACAATTATCTATTCATTTCAACCTCTATCCATCCAAAATTTTGCGTTAATTATATTTGCAGCATTGAATATAAGTATTCTGTCAAGGAAATATATATATACAAAAAAGATTGTAAGCTAACTCAAATTAAAAACTTAAAAGCTTAAAATCTAATGAACGCAAAGAACGTTTTGAAAGATACATTATTTAACTAACCTATTTTTTTAATTTATAAAATTTCGTAAGATTTACATCAAATATTTAGAGAGAACATCATTTCCCTTTTTCCTTAATAATTTTCGCTTTTAAGCAAAAGGTTTTTTTTTTGTAAAAAAATTAATTAATTATGAATAAAAAAAAATATATATATTTTACCAAAGAGGTATAAACTTAAAGGATGTTTCTTTAAATTTAATTTGCTTACACAATTTGGTTATTTATAGATATAAATTTCACAGTTTACTATTTTTTATAGAGAGAAGAAGAAGAGATGTTCAACAACTAAGAATAGTTTTTGGGCTTTATCGCGTTAGAAATACAAGATTAATCTTAGTATCAATAGTACAATTATCGCGAGTGATGATTTTTTTTAAATAAATAAATATAAATTAATAATAAATAATAAATAAATAAATAAATATTAACCAACAATCACACCAAGTTAACCTAGCCCCGTGCTAAGTTCGTAAGAACTTGTGTTACAGGTACTAGGAACGGAAATAAATTTAAGAAATTTATATAAATACATATATACACATCCATGACCCGGTGCAGACATCTATATTCGTCATACAAATTATCTGCACCTGGCGGGATTCGAACCTGCGACAGCTGCGTAAAGTGTCCAGTTGCCTGACCACTCGACCAGCCCGCCGTCATATACATATGTTTAACACACACACACACACACACACACACACACACACACACACACACACACACACACACACACACACACACACACACACACACACACACACACACACACGGTAGTCTGTCCCTAATGAAGGCAACTTAATGCCTGCGTATTAGGTTATAGTCAACATTCATTTTTTATTAAATATAACATATAAACAATACGTATAGGTATAAATAAAAATATATTAAACCCAGACTCGCGGTGAGAATCAAGCCCATCACTGCCAACTGCGCCAACGGGCCAGTCCATGATTAAAATATGATGTTATGTACGAGTTTGCCAAAATAAATTAAAAAATATCTACGTGGAGTAAAACTAGTATCCGTGGTCTAAAGCTAAGGACGTTTTCATTCGTCAGAACTATCGTGACGGAATATTAGAATCGATTTTCGCAAAGCGTAGTCTAAATTAAAGATGAAAGTAAATACGAAGATTTTGTGAATCTGTCGCGTCTACGGCAACGTGTAGAAATCTGTTATACACACAGTGTGAGGTTAAGTTTCGTACATACTTGCAAAAACTCATTAAAGTACTAATAATACCCTGATACGTCTGAGTCCCTAGGGTTATCTCTGTAATAGCATATATCAAATTATAAGAGTGTCAATATTGACTATAGTTATTAATTTGTTTTTGATCATTCGTTCACGTTAACTTGGTTAAATTTAGTTGAAATATTATTCTTTAATAATTAAATATCAACAACAAAAATATTGCTTCGAAATAACCGACGTCATAGAAGTAAATCTTTCTAAAGTTCTTCAAAGAAAAAAATTAAAAAACATTTGATAACTTCGAATGGGTTATGATTCAGTTAACATTTTCTTGTAAATAAAGTATAAAAAAAAACCGTTTTATAATTTCTTAAAAACGTCAACCCTAATAACAAAGGCCGCACGCCAATGTCTATACAAATAAAGGATTCTATTAATAATGCTCGCTTATTGGCGCTCGCTCCCTTCGCAGCCGGAATAGGGACTTATAGGGCTCACCAAATTTATAATTTATTGAGCGATCAAAATATTTGTTATTTGTATAGCGAGGGCCATGCAAACTGCCCTTGAAGATCTCGGGTTCTTTCGAGTTTGTTAGCATAATGGGAAAAGTAAATTGATCTAGTACCAATTTGCATATTTATTTCTTTTGACAGTCCTTTTCATATTAATTGGGCAATGTTTTGTTAGGATGACTTTCTAATACAAAGCGAATTGGAGGAAATTGAATTGAGGACTATGCGAGGATAACACGAGGTCGTGTTTTTGGAGGTATATTTTTTTTCTATACTCGTTTTATACCATATTATAATCATCTTGTTAAAGATATAAAAAAAAAATACTACAAACTTTTATAGATACTTCAATAAAATATCTCCTAAATTCGAACCTATAAAGCAAAGTATCCACGTAAAAGTTTGGTCAATCAAAATAAAAACGTAGCTTCGAATGGAAGGCCTCATTAAAAAGTCGTATCTCGCGAAACTTGGCTCATCATTCATAATACTTTTTCACGTGGATAAATACTGATGGGTGGAGCGGAGCCCACTTCGTGGAATTTATGATGATCTATCGATTCTGTGGTATTTCCTCTTCTTTGTAAGGTGTGTACATACAGAAAACATTTACAATTATTTTTGAAATATTTATTATAAAGATAACAAGATGCAAAAATCTTTATTTACAAGAATACTACGCTACTAAATGTCAAATAATGTGATGGTTATCAAAACCTAACATAGGCAAAACAACCTGCGAAGTCTTGTCAAAGAATAAACTTCAATAACATAATTATGTAAAATTGTCAAAATTACTGCAAAGTATAATTTGTCTTCCGAAAATTAATTGTCCATTACATGGGAAGTAAACATCACATTATATAAAAATGTAGATGCCTTTGGAAGCTCCTCTATATTTCTGGCTCCTCTATATTATATAGATATGCCTTAAATGAATATAGAAATATTGCATATCGAATTCTGTCGCATAGTGTTAAACGAAACTATCCATATATAATTTTAATTTTATTACTTATGTTTAACGTTTTATATTAAATGTAAATAATTTAGACTTTAAGAACCTAGTTTTGAACCTATTTTTTTTATTCTTAAAATGTAAGAATGGGTAGGAGGGTACAAGTATTTAGTTTTATAAATCAGTTTTAAATTTCATTTAAGTAAATATATAATATTTTTATGAAACAATAAGTATTTTAAGCCACAAATTACAAGGAATAGATATAAAACTCTAATTACTTAAATAATGAAGCAACAAAAGCGTTGATAATGTATACACCACTCAAACAGTCTTCCCGAACAACTCGAACTTTTCTAAATTATGTCTCAACTTCTTTCTCTCGTATAAACTTTTTTTACTACTACGCTAAGAGTTTAATGCTCAAAATCGAGTATTCTAATAAAATACAGTTAACACTAGACTCAGTCCTGGACAAGGAATATGCTACTACTATAAGAATATATATTAACTAACTGACTTAAATATATGATACATGAGACAAAATATACAAAACCACTTAGGGAGGGGACCCTATAGATATCAGCGCTTAGATGTCAAAATTCTTTCCCCGTGGCTTGATGGATAAACCTCAGATACCACCATAATTAATTGTCGGTTTCGAATCTTCCCTATTGTGGTATATATATATTGAGACGAAGAAGACATATAGGCCATGATATGTTTGATATTGCAATGCTGGTTTTCATGCAGGCCATATTACAAAATTTATAATTATTAAATAATGAATTAACAATTTTGTTGAGTCATTTCTATTGAGTTTCTTGATTCTTCTTATTTGATTATAGTTAACTAATGAATGAATATTTTCTAAAAAGATAATTCAAAAGTGCTGACTTTTTAATTGCTTACTTTATAAGTCTTAAAATATTCCATCCAAAAAAGTTGATATGTGTGAAGTAGGAACGTTCGATACGGACACTCTTGTGTATATATATATATGTATATATACATACATACATAAATACATAATTGTATCCTTTGTGACATTGAATCAATCCGGAATTACTGTCACATATCAAGTCATATAGTAGGAAGCTACTATTAGATTGATTTTATTGGAACCTGTAATTTGATAGTGATAGGTTATTTTATTTTTTTGTTTTATATTATTAGTTTATTTCTTTTTACTTTAGGTTAAGTTCTTTTATCTTGATGTTCATATTTTTATTGTAAAGATTTATATGAACGCAGGAGTGTACTGTTTAATTTTATTGTGTTAAATATACAAGAATGTAGCGTATTACACTCTATTTTTTTTTTCATCACAATCAGGTCGATACATTAAATCCACTGCTTATGATCTAACTACTAACATGACAACTTGATTAGTGAAGGACTAGTACCCAAATAAAGTATAATTATAATACCTGTAATATACTCTAAAAAATCTTGTTTACTTACTTTAATATATAATTTGTGAATATACGAATGTTTTTTTTTATAAGATCAATAAATAATATATTTATATAAGTTAAATAAATAAATATAACAAGCTTGAAGTATACAAAGATTGTTATTGTACTTCATTTACGAGAACTTTTAACGTGGAGTAAAAGTTTTTTATTTTCCTATCCCCAGGGATTGACCTTTTCTATTGCGATAAAAGTGTCATATTTGACACTTTTACACAAACTGTCATTATAGTTTATAGCTTAGCAGTTTTGTTACAATTATAAATGTACATGTGGGATGTTACCTTGTCTCAATCAGTCTTAAGAATGACAGTATATTTTGTATGCTCAGATAATTCAAATAAAAGTTTTTGTTAATTTATAAATAGGTATAAATATGTCAATTTTTTTCTGTAAATAAATACACAACGTATTTCAAAATGTTCACGGTATTTTAAATTAACACGGATAACACCGCTGTAAAAAAAATGCCAGAGGGTTGACATATGACCTGAGAGTATACACACAGTTATAATGTTTAGAGAAAAAAAATATATAGAAGCATGTAAAACACAACAAAAAGAAAACTTCACATCTACCAAAAATTTCCCAACACCTGGATGCTCTCGCGAGGAAAAAACTTCGCTTGAAACGTTAGAAAAAAAGCAATAAAAACGACAGAGGCAAACAAAGGAAGGGCCCAGAGGGTCATAACTCGTCCCGTTCCTCTTTGTAACTGTGACGTTGCTAAATCCTCCACTCTGACGGATATTATTCACGAGAGCGAAACTGTTGACGATACCTGTCTTTCGTGCTGGAGTTAATAACCTTTTTCGCATTCTTTTACGAAGTCAAATAAAAAAATAAATAAAAAATATGTATCATCTAATTCCCATCTCTGATTCGTTTTATATTAGATACCCATGCTTAGTAGGTGTGAAAAGAAGTCTTGATTCCAACTATTCAAGTTATTTCAATACAAGAAACATCAACAGTGTTTTCCTTTGATTTCTAATCTTAACTTTCAACAGTCTCAGCTTTCAAGAATCCCACAGCTGGGCGATAGGATTCTTCTCATATTATGGAGAAGGGTAGGAGATTATTCCACTGCGTATTGACTTACCATCTGGTATCGATTCTATCGTTTTCATTCAACGTTTTGTATCTAACGAGAGATCTCGGATAAAAATATAATATTTTATTATTTTTTTTTTACTTTAGGTACAATTTAAAAAATGAAACTGTATATGTCTTCGCTATCTATACAATATTCAAACGAAGCTTCAAAAAATCTCGTTATTTGTGTCTGTTAACCCCCCTCAATATCGTACACGGTACATGACTGTCATCTAACCTGCACACGAGAGACAAAGATACGACATTTTTTCCTATATAAATAAATATTGTTTGGTAATGAGCTTATTGTCATTGGAGGAAGAGTTTGATTCGGTTTTATTTTTAGTTATTATTCATATATGTCCAATTTTTTAAACTATATTTTTATTTAATAATACATATATTATATTTCCTGAAAGGCAGACCGGACCTTATGTTAATGATGTCTTCTCTACCAGCCAACCTTGGGACGTAATTCACGGACTAAATCCACATAACGGATAAATCAAAAATTTCGAAGCTGATCATTGTCTAGGAAGATATTTAAAAAAAATGCTAGAAAAGAACAACGACAATTGTAATACCATAAACAAAGGAAACGCCCAGAGGGTCATACCTCGTAGAGCGTTTTTCTTTTTAACTATGACGTTGCTAAATCCATTCATGAAAATTTTTCACGGCATAAAAGTTTGACAATATCTGGAAACGAGAGACGGGTATATTGTATTATTTTATGGGAGTTTTTATTTTATTTTATTTTTGTCACTTTGAAAATTTGTTGAATAGCTTGCTATAGCTATTTTGCTCAACTTTTCAAGCTTGATTTTATTTTCATTAATCAGAATACAGTAAAAAGAAATTGTGATCTATGTCTGTATATGTACTAGTAATGTTTACAGGTTATTCAGGATAATGTTAGGTGAAAATAAAATAAATATACTAAATTACATATATTATACATAAATGATGCTAATAAATATTAATAAAACTAGAATTAGTAGAATGAGTGAGATATTATATATATTAAAAATACGCCTTTAGAAAATCTAAATTTTTTTACAAACTTGGTTGGATATCAAAAGTTATGTTTTTGTCAAACAATGACTAACATGATCAAACAAATTTTATTAATATCTTACTGTCTTATATAAAAATCTTATTTGTCAGACACCAGTGGACACCTTTAAACTTGTTGTTCCTAAATATACTGCCAAAAAAAAAAATTCGATCAAATCGGTAAGGTTTAACAATTTCCTGGTCAGTCAGTACGAAGTTGAAGTTTTGCTGATTTAGTTAAGTTTTTACAAAAAGGTGTAAACATATCATAATAAAGCCCAATTATAGAAGAATTTTACAATAGGCAATAAAATATTACGCCAAAACTTGTATAAGCAAAAGTTACAAACGCATAAAATAGCGATAATCCTTTAAGGAATTTCGATATACTTAAAAAAAATGGTTTCGACTTAAAGTTGAGAGTCTGTTCAAGTTCAACAGAGCGGGGTTGTAAATCACCCACCAGAGAGATGTATGACCCATCAATTCGACACCTGACTTTATTCGAATAAGAAAATTGAAATCTAGTTCATGCTTTAAGAATTTCATCGAATTTTATAAAAATCTAAAGTACATACTTTTAACATACTCTTATTTTTCAAGTTATTCAAAATTCATGTAGTTTTTTATCTTGCTTTTACGAAATAAAAGATGTTTGAAAATCGTTAAAAGTTCGATTTTTAAATTTCAGTGAAAATACCTGCTATCGCTTTTACTTCATAGTTACTTATTTTTTAGTTGGTCCTGTTTTATTTATATGTTTTTTTAGCAGCTTTAATCGAGTTGACATTTCTAGCTACAGTTTTGCTACGATAAGTCGTTTTTTTGTATTTTTTTTTAAATCACTTGGTTCTTCAATATTTGATTTATCAATTAACATTATTATATTGATATAAAAAATTGTTTCCTTTTTATAATATTAGTATTCATAGATTAAAAAATATGGGAGGACAGTTCGTATTTTGGGTTGTCGAAACTTTTAACTTTTATTAAAGATCAATCTTTTTGATCAATGTGCAAAAAATAAAATAAAATTGGAATTCGTCTCAAAATTTTTTTTGTAGTATTTATTATAAAATATGTTAAGCATTATCACAGTTGTTACTGACATCAATTAAATATATATTAAAAAAATGGACGACAGGAAGATATAAAATATATATATTATAAATAATATTCTATTTTTCTATTTATTATAACATATAAATCTCTACGGAATTAAGGCATTTTAGTTTACCTAAAGTTGCATTACTAACATTTTAGAAAATTTTAAGAAATATTTCTCCGAAATATAGAACAAAAACAAATCATCACTTTAATGCCAAAAGGCAGTTTGCAATGTTCAATTCGTAAATCTTAAGAGTCATACTGTTTGTAAATAAATTAATGTAACTGACCTTGATTGTTTTGGATTATATTAATATTATATTTATTTATCTTTGAAATTTTAAGTTATCTCAGTGTTGCTTAAAGGAGATGGAATATCCATTATATTAAAAGACGTTACATCTTGATTAAGTTTTTCTCGAGAGCACCTGTGACAGCCGCTTTATAAGTTATATTAAAACAATAGCTCTAAGCGTTCTCCAGGCGTACTTAGTGACGAAGAAAAAACATTACAGTATTTTATTTTAATCTTGATAACGAAATATACTGCAGTGTGTCAACGTCGCTCAAAGTCTTAAAAGTTAGGGATAATATAAGTTATAATTGATTTTATAGATAAATTGTTCCATTAATTTACTGAATGATATATATTTTTTTGACGATCCTTCTGGTGTAGTGGTGCGAGTAGTTACCTCAACGCCGGCGGTTGCAGGTTCGATTCCCGCTCAGGGTAGATATTAGCATTTGTGCATATATAGCATTTGTTTCCGGTCCTTGTGGGTCTCCCCACCGTGCCTCGGAGAGCACGTAAAAGCCTTCGGTCCCGGTTGTTATCATTTTTTCGCTCCAATTCAAGGAATTACCTTAAATTTCTTTAATATATGTTACTATTACCTTTCCAACTTATTAGATGCTTCTGACGTCTAATCGTTGTTTTGAATGGTTTTCATCTTCTACGATTTCCATTCTGTCAGACGTTCCCCAATGATGTTTGCTTGCCTCTTCTTTTTATCATATTTCCGATAAAACAGTGTGTTTTACTTTTTGTTAAATCTTATTCTACGTCAACATAAAATTTTTGAAGGTAAAGTAATCGATATTTATGCACAACTTTAAATAAATATTATAATTATTATATTTATTCAACTTAAGCAAAGTAAAAGAAATAATAAAAGAGAATGGACGTCTGAACATAGATTTTTAATCATAATAAATCCATTTGAAAACAATTGTTGTTTAATTTTGAATGCTACTCAGGGATAGTGTAGCTATTTTTAATATAGGCATATACATATTTATGAAAATATTTAGAAATCATTCAGTAGGAAATAAGTTATACCCATGTTAACAAGTAAATTTTACCTCTATAACAAATAATGATAGAATATATTATATAAATATATTTAACTCCCTGACTTATTTATTTCAAGTTTTATGTAGCTTGTACTATTTTGTATAAATATTAAACATTATAATTATTATAATTATTTTCCAATAAGTTGTTAACATCTGCATATGGTTGGTTGCTAAGCAACGGTTTATTTATATCCATATCGACTTTGGCCTAAGTATAAATTAGGTACCTATCTTAAAATAATGTAAGCTATTTTATTAGAAAATACAGAAACGCAAATGTGATTGAAAAACTGGTAATAACGTAATGTAAACTTATGTTTTATAGTATTTAATTAATAATAATTATGAATTCATATTCATATTTAAAATTCAGTTACCAAAATAAATAAAATAAACGTCAGTGTCGCTTTGCGATTGAATTTTACAATAGCTTTAAGTAGGACACTATTATGAATATCACATCTATTATGAATAGATGGGACTAATGGTGTATTCTGAATCGCGTTTAGTTAGAACCTTTAATCACATATACAACTAAATACCGAAATAAAACTTATGTGCGACTGATGCCGCGTGTACAGTTAGTTATAAAATAAATCGAAAGAAATTAAATAACTTGATGACATCGGTCCATTTCTGCTTCGGTACTCGAGTTATTTTTTAGCAGTTTCACGATATTAACGAGAGCTGTCGTATCGTACGACACAAGGCACATTTTTTATTATTTTCCATCGAAAGTAATGGAACCGAACTTAGAATCTCGACATGAATACGAAATATCTTTTCGCTATATTTGAATGTGTTGTATTAGTGAATTGTTAGATTTATTACCGCAAACGTCGGGTGTATCGAGATTTATAGAAGGGTTCTACGTGTAACGCATCTTCGGTTAAGGATTATTTGATTTTCAATACGAATGAAGAAAATGAACGATATCTCGTCGAATCGCTGACGAATGATTGTGCGTATGCACGCATATTTCATTCTATTTTTTCCCCTTATTTTATTAAGAATGAGTATGACATGTATAAAATGAAATATCGTATTTTTTGTGCTTTTTGAATATTAGGATATTTCAAAAAGATTAAAATGAACGAATGAAATAGAAAAGACTACGAAAATTTTTACATAAGACTGAAAATATATTTCATTAGTATTATAGTATTATCTATAAAAACTTTTGTTTACAAATGTTGATACCGTTATTTTTAAAGTTATTGATGAGGTCGTTTATGAGCCAATAGAGACTTTGTTCCTTGCAGAGGTATTGCCGTGCGAAGCGATTTGTCACCAATTTACTTGACAGTGCTCGGAAAGTTTCACTGTGAGTGAATCAAATCTTACTGCATCATGTACAATGACAAATTCTATTTTCTAACTGTCGAGAAATAATTTATTTGAAGATTTTGAAGAGTTAGCTTGTAATAGGTGTCAAAAAATGACGTCTTCGTAACTTTATCTGCAGCAATTATTATATAATAGTATGTATAGATAAATAAAACAAGCTTATTTGCTTCCAGCTTTTGTACTCACCACACTGGTTGTCAACACACCGTTGGTTATATTACTTCAGTCAAGCTAACCGTATCGGATGATATTCCACAAAATTACGGTATTTGTTATAATTTTTCTTACACTGTGTCAGCCTGTAAACAATTCACTGCTGAGCGAAAGCCTCTTCTCAATATAGAAAAAGGGTTGAAGCTTAATCTACCACGCTGCTCCACTGAGGGTTGGCGGATAATTTCTCGACCATGAGTAACGATCGTTATCAGGTGTCTATGATAACAACCAGGACCGACAGCTTTACGTGCTCTCCGAGACCGGTAGGGTGACCCACAAGGACATACACTCTGACCGGAAACAAATATTTGTACAAATACAAATATCTGTCCCGAGCGGGAATCGAACCCGCGACCGGCGCGCGGTTTGAGGCGACTACTCGCACCACTATACCAGAACGGTCGTCGGTTTTGTCACACATGACAACCAATACTGATATTAATAGGGAATCATGTTAGGGCAGAGAAATTAAATAATTCAATTCTAATTGATTTGTGGGAAGCAAAGGCTTTGCGTAATATCCTTTCAAATCGAAATAAGAATAAGCTGATGCTTGCTACTTCGGGAGAGAAAGTCAGGAAGCGTGAGAGAGAGTCAAGTTCTGTTTTAAATTTTATCTAATTTAAATATTCATCAACCCGGCTACATACAGTAAACTGATTACACGTGAAACATGGTTGGGTGTTAGAAATAAATGTTCGCGGATCAATCTTAGTTTGTTAGTAGGCATCGTCGTAAGCGGAGGCGTAATTTGACAGGCAAAATGGAAACTTTATATTGCCCCACTCGTCTTAGCCAAGTTGTCGAGTCACAACTTAGCCGTCATATTTAAGAGGAAAGTTACGTGAGTATAAAAATCAGGATCGGTATACTTGTCATGGATTTTTTCTTTTGTTTCAACTTTGTTCAGAACACGGATAAACAACTAAGCCAAGTTTACCTTCACGATTATGTCTCTTCTATACTCTCGTTTGTTGCGTAACTGTCTCAGCGTATTGGTTCCGAATGGTATTTTTTTTAAACAAATTTATACCCACGGGTTTATTTTGCCCATGCCTTTTGAATTCTGATTGACCAGTTTATAAATTCATACTCAGTACATTGTAGCTGCTACATTAGTAACTTAGTATCTCTACTGTGGAGAGTGAGTCCACCGACCAAAATATTTTCTCTTAAATTTACTTATATGTATATATTTTTTTAAATTATTATTTAAAATACTAGGTTTACATATACAGAGGTTTCGCATTGTTAGGTAATAACTATTACTATCTGATATGATTGTTGTCTTTCATGGTCTGTTAATCATATAATATAATATTCTATAATTTATACGATAAAATAGAAAATATTCAAGAAAAAGCTTTATACCGCAAACAGAAATAAATATTTACTATATCAAATTGATGATAAGGATATGATGATAAGGATAAGCTATACTTTTTAAATAGCTAGTAAATTAAAATGAATAATTTACTTTATTCAAGTAGGCATCAAAAGCAATTTTGATCGTCATTTTGCGAAAAATATTTATCATTTAATTAAAATAATCAAAGAACAATGGCAGAATTTTGTCTCGTTTTTTTGTTGACGACCATAGATATCAAATAAAGGAAACAAATTGAACTATTTTTCTATGATTTTTCAATATTTTACCTCTTTTCTTAAGAGCCGGAATTAATTTATGAAAAAAAAGTACATCAACAGATTCCAACATAGATATTAGATAGTAGACACGAATAAACAGTATGGAATACTATTAATTTGAATCGATAAAAAATTGATCGTTAGAAACTTTCCTACTAGGGTGTACTTTGTTTCAAAAATAATTATTTAATGAAATTATTTTATGTTTAATCAACATGATACTAATAGATTAATATAATTATTAACTCCAAAACAAAATAGAAAATTGTATCATGAGATTGATTTAATAATGTATCGATTTTACAATAAATCGAGAATTTTGTTTCGTTTTTTTGTTGACGACCATAGATATTAAATAAAGGAAACAAATTGAACTATTTTTCTATGATTTTTCAATATTTTACCTCTTTTCTTAAGAGCCGAAGTTAATTTATGAAAATAAAAGTATATCAACAGATTCCAACATAGATATTAGATAGTAGACACGAATAAACAGTATGGAATACTATTAATTTGAATCGATTATTTTGAGAATATGAACAGTAAAAATGTCTTACAAAATGGTTTTTTATTTCCTTATATTCAGTATCATATTATCATAGTAATTAGCCTGGAGCCCTGGACATACATACAGACAAAAGGATAAAAATTATAAAAACTATATTTTTGGCTTCGATTTTGATTGTAGATCAGACCCCAAGTATTCTTTTAAAAAAATATGCAATGTACAGTTTTGACTTTCCTACGATTTTATTATATATATAGAAAGTGTGTCTTCGCTTGTCTACATTTTCGTCGACTTACGTTGTATTATTCTTTATATCAATAAATAGGCACGCACAATAACATACAAATCATTTTATCCAAATGTTCAGTCCTAATGAATAACGAGATAGGTACTTAACTAATGTTAACTGTTCGTTCATAACCTAAAAATCCAAACTCAGATATGTTTTTTTTTCGGTTTTCCGGCTTTCCCGAATGAAAATAAACTCACTTGGAGACTCTACGTTTAACGCCGAATCTTTACACATATTTTTTATTATGGGACGCTTCAATTTGATTCCAGACAATTTGATGTATGGAGATCTGCCATTGTTCTTTGATGTGAAACTACCACTAGATTTTGAATGTACATATATTCTGCTGAGAAGAACCAACAAAGCTTAAGTTACTTTTGTAAAAATTATCAATACATGACATACATATATACATACAAAGTTTCCTAAAACAACGCAATAGTTTTACTTATAGAACCTTAATTGTATCCAGTTTAACAAATTCCCTACACATAGGAAAAAATGCGGACATCCATATAAAGCGTATCTTGCAATAAATATTCCACAGCACATCCACATTAGTACCCATAATGGTTAACATTAGTGGCCATTCCGTTGAATAGTATACGACGAGAGATATGTGGCCGTTTTTCGTACGCACACCCGAACTTGCTTAAATTATTTATTAAACTTGTTATAGCAAAAACTTCGGTAATTGCTACAATTAGGATTAAATAGAGTTTATATGATTCAATGTGATCCAATTTTTTTCGCGTGTTCTTGTAATTTTCATAGAAAAGTTACCTAACAAAACACATAAATTGATTGAGTTCCGTTTCTTATACAGAATAATAGTATCGTATTAAAATATTTTATATCTTAGTTCATAAATACATAACGGAATAATTATTAAAAAGTTTATAAGTCACAAATATATCATGGAAACGGAAGCAAGGTCTGACTATTTCTACTGTAAATGACATAAAACTTGATGTAAGTAATAAATATGTGTGCTGTTTAACCAATTCAATGGTCAATAATTCTTATAAAAACTCCGGTCTCTATTACCCGGAAACCAGCACTTTTTCAGTTATAGTACTTTAAGTTTCTAGTCTTATCATCAGTCCGGGCTCAATTTTGTTCGGTAGTTTGACAATGTCGTCATGTGAACAATTAACCTTACAGTTTTCAATTGTCTTTACATTTATAATATTCTAATTCCTTTGTATATTTCTAAATTGATCAATGAAAATGAGAAAGATCTAAATAAAAATATTAGGAATTAGGTCGTTTTTTGTACACGTATGACAAAATAAAATAATACTAATGTAAATATATTATATTTTCCTTTTACTAGAGTACCTATTATAAATCTTAGAAACGAATCTTTTATAAAGTTGTAAAAGAAAATTTCACAAACTGATATATAATAAAAATACAATGTTCATTATTCTTAGAAATTAGCGAGTGAAATGCAAAACAGCGGTCGCAGAATTAAGATTTATTTTCGTACACGCTAATCCGTTTTGTCATTTTGCTGTGCTGTGTTTTTTTTTTGAGGCGGACTAAATTTTGCCTCTGCGAAATACGCTTGAATTTTTCGTTAGCCTTATAAAGAAACTGACCGTATATTTATAATAAATGACATTAAATTTATTATTACACCAAATTTATTTTGATTTTCTACATTATTTTATATCCGAAAACTTTTATAAATTATAACCCGCTTTATGTCTGTGTTTCTGATGTTTCGTGATGATTATTGGAATTTTATTTCTTAGCATAAAAGCCTCTAGTCATAAATGTGATATGTATAGAAAACTCTTATCAGACATTTAGTTTGTTTAATAATGTTGCGTTTTGATAAGCGTTGATTTGTTTGCTATTTAAATTTTAACAGATTAGTTAATCTGTCAATTGTAACACAGTTAATGCACTTGTTTACTACAACTATGAGTCAGTACTAGTAAAATAATTTTAGCCTATTATTAGGTATATACTAATAATTTTTTTTTATTAAAAATTAATTTACCGATATAAAATCACTTTGTATATACATGGACGAGTACACTTATTTATTCATGAGACAAATGACAAGACAAGAGTGCTGGTGCATTTTTTGCCCAAAGAATCGGAATTGTGATTCAACGGGGAAATGCTGCTAGTATTATTGGCACCATTCCACGTGATTTATACCAAAACTGTTTGTAAATAATTATTGTAAGTTTTGAATTGATTTTATAACTAATAAATTAAAATAATTCTCATCAAATGATGTAAGAAAACATGAAATAGATTAGGTATATACTAATAATTTTTTTTTATTAAAAATTAATTTACCGATATAAAATCACTTTGTATATACATGGACGAGTACACTTATTTATTCATGAGACAAATGACAAGACAAGAGTGCTGGTGCATTTTTTGCCCAAAGAATCGGAATTGTGATTCAACGGGGAAATGCTGCTAGTATTATTGGCACCATTCCACGTGATTTATACCAAAACTGTTTGTAAATAATTATTTTAAGTTTTGAATTGATTTTATAACTAATAAATTAAAATAATTCTCATCAAATGATGTAAGAAAACATGAAATAGATTAGGTAGTTTACGGATGTTCATTGTCTTATATTCTACTTTTTTTTATTACACTCTAATCAGATAAATTTTGACGAACGCTGAAATAGTCGTTTATTTATTTTTAGTAAATATTTTAAAGCTGATAATTTTTTGTTACTTTAAAAGTTGAACTTTAAAACGAGCGCCCCTATTGATTCTGAAATTTATAATTTATTTTTGAAACCATTCTTTGAAAACCGGATGGAGAGTGATAGGAAAGTCACAGTAATATGGTTTCATTGGCACCTTTTGGATACAGATCCCTAAAAAGGGCGAAGAAGATATAAACAAAGAGATAAATATAGATTATATCTCTATCTGACGTTTTGGTCAAAATGATTTCATTTACCATAATATCATTTATTTTCTTAAGCGAAATCATTAATATATCGTTGTTTTGTAATTTTGATTTCAATTTATTACATCATAAAAAAGATCGTTCAACCATTAAAAAAAATCTACAGTCTTATTATCTCAGTAAATATTATGAAATTATTTTAATCAGGAATGTGCACTCTAAATACACTTGGCGAGCTTTTGACGTCGACGTAAACAAACGCAGGCGTGAAATTCTACGCGTGTCTAAATCTGTACCTGAAACAAGAAAACAACTCGTTAAACGCAATCATAAAATTTAATGTACAGCAATTGGTATCGTACGGCAGAAAAGTTAAAAATATTTTTAATAGACACTATTTTTTTAGCGACAACAATCTAGTAATTTATTTCATATGGGTAAGTAAATCATGAATATTTTTTAATAAGGAATAAATATAATAATATAATAACAAATTGTGTTAGTGACAGACAACTCAAATTAATGTAGAGATGTGATCGGATGGTAAGAATAAAAATTAACCAATTTTATTTAATGGTAACAATAATAACAACACATGTTATAAATAATGTAACGTTATACGTACATATTTTATATTTTTACACTAAAATCCATTTAAACTTAATATTTACAATACTTAAAACTAATTAAAATTACTATAAAATTGAATCTTTTATTAAAATCTATGTTTAAGTATCGAACACAATTTTATTACAACTAATTTTAAAAAATAATTAAATAATATTCATAATCAAAACTGGTCATTTACAATAATTAAAATATATATACAGTTCCTAAATGGCAACATTTTTTAGCGAAGTAAATCTTTTGTTCGATTGAATTAAAACTGTACTACCTACCCGGCGCCGGTCATTTTCAACATCGACCTTATCTCGAGTTGGTTGAGTGAACGCACGTCACAGGAATATTAAATATTCATTAAAATTTTATGGTCGCTAATACGGAATTTTCATAGAAAAGGCCGTAACCGTAAAATTTATCATCTCCGTGTTCGTCCCTAGGCGTTCCTCAAAGAATAATAAATTAGTGAGTGTTGATCGCCCCTAAACTGGGGTACGACGCTAAGGTTCGAAGCTCAGGTACGACGCTCAGGTACGACGCTCAGGTTCGACGCTCAGTTTCGACGCTGAGGTTCGAAGCTCAGGTTCGACGCTCAGGTTCGACGCTCGGGTTACCGAAATAACCGGTAACCTCTCACAGCCCTAACATCACAACGACGACAAGGGTGCTCTCCGCCGGGTTTGGTTACCCTCTCCTGCCGCCACCGGTCGCCTGCGGTTTCCAGAGCGCGACTCCCGGGATCACCTATATATACGCAGGAGAGTACCTGAACTGGGATAAAAATTTAACTTGTGTGAATTAAGTGCCGAACACCGACTGAGAACAATTATTTTCTTTTAATAAATTTATTAATATAATTATTGATTATTTTTTAAATAAATTTAATTGTGTAACGTTTTTTTTTTTTAATTTTAAATTTTGATTTTTTTTATTCTTACGTGAGAACTTTTAATTTTTCTTGAATAAATTTATTTATTAATCGTTTATTTTTTTTTTAATTTTAATTTTTTATCCTAACGTGACAATAAAACGTAAGCGGGTCGCAGATGATTTAAGATTACGAAGCGGTCTTCATTCCACTTCATTAATCTCGCTTAATGTCATATTTTATTTGTGGAGAGTCAGTTATGTCCCTTATTTTAACTGAGATTACAAAAAAAAAAAAACATTGTACTCAATTATATAATTATTCTATTTTCTCAAAGTTGGTAACATTTAAATGAAAAACGAAACCTTTACAGTTTCACTAGCGTATCTGTCTGTCCGTTGATCTGACACAATTTGTTCCAAATTTACTGAACTGATTCGATAAACAAAACCTATGTATTCTTTAAATAATTTCGGCGCGTATTTGTGTGTCAAGCTTGTGTAAACAAGCGTGAAATGTGAGGTACCGTCGAGTACGTTCTTATAAAAAATAAATATCTTGTATAAGAATATATATATATTTTTTTAATTAAAAATAATGCAAAATCTCTTCATTACAATGTCACATAATATTTTTATTGCCTGTACTCGTAGAATAAACCGATAGAAACATAAATTACTTCAACGACGACTGCTGTGACGGTTCCC
Source organism: Euphydryas editha (assembly GCA_036937285.1). Taxonomy (NCBI): domain Eukaryota; kingdom Metazoa; phylum Arthropoda; class Insecta; order Lepidoptera; family Nymphalidae; genus Euphydryas; species Euphydryas editha. The sequence goes on along the minus strand of JAUPFZ010000011.1, from coordinate 17,665,382 downwards.
AAAAATAAAAGCTGCTAATTTATAAGATCATATATAACCGCATCGACACATGGAGCGTGCTAACAAGATAATATGTAAGATGAGTGGCACTATGCTATCCATACATATAGGTACTAAAGTTTAAAAAAAAACTTTTTCAGAGTATACAAACATTTCTCTATCACTAAACTCCTTATATTCAACCCGTCGGTCAGTCCATCCGTTCATGACAGGGCTGTATCATTGGACTGTTACAAGTATACATTATTTGTTAAAGTACAGAATAAACCATCAAATTCAGTTTAGCTGTTATAATTACCCCTAAAGTTATAAAAATTAACTACAAATTTATCACTTTATTATTATTTATAATAAAATTACTTGATTACAGAATTATATTATGACTTATTTAGTACATCATCAATTGTAATCTCAAGTACCCATATAGTTTATAGTATTTAGTTAAATATTTCATCACTTGGCATGCGGTTAGAGTGAGTTTTGCCTTAGACAATTTGATAAGTGGTCGGTAGGTTACCAAACTGTTCGAAATTTAAGAGCACTTTCGTTCTATTGTTGGATTTATGGATGTCGAATTGTTTATATCGATTAAAATAAACATAATTATAATTATATTCAAAACCGTACTAACTAGCGTAGTCCAGTGTGAGCTGTGTGATCTTGATCGAAAAGTATAAAGGTAAGGATGTGTAATACGGCTTAGCAGGATAAAAAAACTGAATTTTCAGTTTCAAGGACGGACAGCAAGACTTCGTGAAGAAAAGCGTAGCTATTGAAACTTCAATCTGTACTCTTAATAAGAGCACTTGTATCACTGAAATATTTATATACTCTAATAGTAAAGCACATTAAAGTCAATGGACATATCTTCGCTGTAACTAACAGTAATAACTGTCGACTGTCAGTAATAACAAAATACAACATAAGATGTTATCACTGTTCTATACAGTCTGTCAACTGTCAGCTTAATTTTTTTTTAAATTATTTTGAGGTGTCGTGATCGCGTTGTTTCTTACGACGTATAATATCAGAATCCAAAATTTATTATTTTTAAAAAATTAATACGAGATAGGTAAAAAGCGAGGACGGTTAAAAAATATATATATTTTTTTAATTATTTCTTAATGTACACAGCGTACTATTCCTGCTCCGCGGTTTAACCCATCTACGTCCTCATTCAACGGTAATCTCGGGTTAAAACGTGGCCTTTGAATTATTTTGGTATTTAATTATCCACAGACAGCGTTCCCGCGGATCAGCAGTTTTAATTTGAAAGATTACAAGATAATCTATCAATCCTCACAAACTTTGACGTTTATATTATATATTTTTTATAACACCTGGATCGAAAGTTCCACTTTCGATTGCAATTTTAGGGACGGAAGTACCACATTTTCTCCTGGACAAATGATGAGCAATTTTTAGAGCGCATGCGTCAATTTTCGTCCCGATACTGTTAAAAATTACTGTTAAAATATTGTTTTAAATGTCAAAGTTATGACAGATCGCATAGTTTAATCTCACAATTTCCATCTAATAATTCGTATTAATAACACTAATCTCTTATTGTCTTTCATTTTATTATTTCATCTTATTTTTAACTTAATTAATTAATTTCATATGCTTACACTGGTGTTATAACAACGCGTTGCTAGGATACGCGACATGATCAAGAATATCAAATATATGAGTAAATTAATTTAAAAACCTAATAATTACTATTATATCTATTTTAATTACAGCTGAATTTTCGATCCTAGCGTTATGAAAAATTGTATACGTTACACGGAAGGGAAGTATTACACCGAATTTTATTGTATAATAAAAGATTGCATTGTAACAATTTCGAATTGTTTAATAATCCTCCCTAGTGACGTAACAGTTACCTCTTTTTTCTTTTCTTAAAACTTTCGGTTCGTGTTTGTTTTTGTTTCTTATCCATATGGTTGGTTGACTAACTTATTCAACCAACCACGAAAGAAATTAGTCTACCAACCCCGGAAGCCATTTTTAGGGTTTCCGTAGCCAAATGGCAAAAAACGGAACCCTTATGCGACTTACAACCAGCTATACCTGTTACGGATAGCCAATGGTCTATTGCCCTAAATGTTTATTTAATATATTATTTAACACACTCGTTTAGCATAGCTTTACGTAGCGAACTTAATTCCTCGGAATTGTTTCAACGCAGCTGTATTGAGAAGTCTGGTAAATCCTTAATTTAATTCATTAAATAGGCTTTAACCAAGTAATTCGACACTGGTGAAACAGGAGACACCTTAAAGTATGGGTAATTAGAGAAATCCTCAATCGTAATGACATAGAACAGATAAAACAGTAGAAGTGCTCTGTGTTAAATCTAGTCATGCTTATAATATTTAAAGTACTTTCGATTTCATTTTTGTCATACGGTTTCTAAGCTATCAGATTTTGAAATATTTTTATAATTTCCCATAACAGATTCTGATAAGAAGATGTTTTCAATATTGCTTATAAAGAGAAAATATTTTTCTCTCACAAAATTGATTAATCCAACTAAAATAAACGTAACATTTTGTAAGAGCTTATTTATCTATAATATAAAAATAAGTCGGGTTTTCCTTCCTGACGCTATAATTCCAGAACGCACGAACCGATTTCCACGTTTTTGCATTCGTTGGAAAGGTCTCGGGCTCCGTGAGCTTTATAGCAAACTAAATTCAGAAAATTTTCAACAGAAAAGCAGGAAAACAGGGAAAATCATTTTTCACATACAGCGTCATCTCTGATACATAGCATGTACTACAAACCAATATGGTTTTGCATGGCGGCAGTACGTGGTGTGAGTATCCCTCACGAAAATAAGTTGGTGGCGAAACGGAGTTCGCCGGGTTTGCTAGTTTTATATAAAAATGAGAAAATAATATGCTTCTAAAAAAGTAAGATATATAAATCTAAGAAGATTACTTACTAGAGTGGGTAAATATTATTTTTATTTTTGATATCAAATTTGTAAACGTTATAATAGTGTTTCCAATAAACTATCTGTTCCGAGCTATGCATCCACTCACCTCTCGTAATTAAACCGCTGAATTCACGAGCGAAGCGTCGACGCGCTAATATAATAAAGCCAGTATAAACCGCTCTAAATCGGTTTAATATCAAGAGGGCGGCGGATGGCTCAACTTTCGGGATAAACGCATGCTGAGCTGCGCATTGAAAAATTAGAAAACAATTGATAAGTAATGGATAATCGGAGAGGATTCTGCAAAAATACGTATATATATTTGAAAACTTTTAAGAATATCAAAATACGCCTAGTAGTACCGCATTCAATGAAATAAACAATGAATATAGATTTAAATTGTCAGTTTTGGTGAGTATTTATATCATACGCGCCATCATGATACAATAAGCTTAAGTTTTTCTTAATGTGGAGAATTTATCTATTGTTACGTTAAACGGTGTCTGTACTTCAGTGTACGTTTACTTTTCCGCCGCGATAGCGGGGGGATACGACTTACAACCGGGCGGATTAACGCGGGTGTACTTAGTTTGATACGAGTTTCTTTGTTTGCGTAAAACTTTAACACTTTTAAGATGACGACTGATTTTAGATCGGTGTAAAATATCTTGGTGTCACTTTATTACCGAGCTCGTTGTCGGGCTTGAAGCGTATGTGAGCTTGAACGATTATTAAACAAAAATTTGTATCACATTTTAGACAAATATATTATTATGTATATGTATATTTATATTTCTTTATATGTATGTGTCATGATTCGGGTTAGATTCCAGGTACAGTATTTGCATTCTACAGAGTGCTATTAAATAAGAAGCAATTTCTATGTGTTATTATTATTTTTTTGTGTATACGTTATTATAACATATTTACTTACTTTTTTTTAAATACACAACCAAACAACAACAAACGTGTGTTGTACGGACTGAGATTGACTGGTACAACAAGATTATACAAGCTTGTCGTGTATTGTAATTGTTAGCAACTAGCGATAGATGGCGGTTATGGAAATCAAATTTTAATATCTTACAATTTTATCTTAAATTTTTAATTTTATAAATTAACTATTTCTTTAAAAACAATGAATATTCTGGTGAATATATATAATATTGTTATAAATATATTGCGACGCAATTGTTCATATGTCTACCTTTGGAAAAACATCCCGTAGGGAGACTCGAGCTCCAAGATCGTAAATGCCACGAATAGCCCTTTTTGCAAAATAAATACAGTCTCAATATCTGTAGCATTTCCCCACAGTAACAGACCGTAAGACAATACTATGGAAATAGCTAAAATATATTGAACGCGCAGTAGCACGCGTCGGTCAGTTGTCGCACTTTTCTAACTGCGAATGCTGCGTGAGTGTGTGAATGAGTCTACCATTCAAGGATGACAAATGGGAATTCCACTGAAGTTTTGAGTCCAAATTTATCCCTAAGAATACTGTAGTGTCATTAACAATAAACCTCTCGTTATTTATTTTTAAATTATAATTTGGATGTTTAATATTAGGCAATGAAAATACAACGCACTTGGTTTTTTTGGCGTTCAAAACGAGGTTGTTTGTTTTAAACCAATCCTGAATTCGAGACAAAGAACTGTTCACGTCATCTTAATTTACTTTTTTCCTATCAGCTTTAAATATAAGCGATGTGTCAATGGTGATGTCGTCTGCAAATAGCACTATCGGACGAGAACCGGTGTATGGACGTTGGAATACGTTCTATAGCTAACTTCAGGGTGTCGGTTTTTCGTGACGGTGCGCGCGCGCATACTAAAAATTTACACTCATTATTTTTCCATAACGCACCAAAAGAAGTATAATTCAAAAAAAGTATTAAATAAGTAAACGTAACGTATTCGCGTAAGAACGTGTTAGTAAGTAATTGCAAACAAGTACCTTGTAAGTCATTTTAAAGAAAAAATATAGATATTGCTTGAAGTTATTAAAAAAAAAATACAACTACCATAAAAAAATTGTTTCTTAAAACCAACAACAAAAGTAAGTTGTTTGAAATCATCGATTTGAAATCAATAGAATATGTTATTATTAAGTCGAAAATTCCACACAAACGACCTCATCGACCGTAACATTATTGGATGCAAATCACGCAAACTACTGATTCGTATCAATATCTATCAGCCAAGTTCGTATTTTTATTATAAGTGAAGCGTCCCGACAAATTGATTCAGAGACGCGCAATTTCTTTGACCTACGAATATAAAAGGGCTATGCGAATAACGTCTCACCCCATGACCTCCCAAATGTTTGGAAAATATTTGAAGATATCAATGTTTCTCTTTGATGTTAAAGTATTGCTATGTCTGCAATTGAATCATATCGATCTCGATAGACTTTTGTATTCTACAAGTATGCGTGTGTGCTTAAAAATATAAAAATATTTATATGTGTGGAATATGGTTTTTCCTTTTTTCCTTAAAATAATTATTCATTATATTTGTCTTTAAAAATAATAATGATTAACATAATCAGGTACTATGCATCTTAATTTGAAAAAATAAAATATTCGTATGCATGCAGTATATAAAAACTACAAAAAATAAATCTAAATAAAAAATAAAAAAACGCCAGTTATAAAAATTGTGTTGATAATAATCAAATGCAATTGTAATTCAACCCAAAAATAAAATTCTAATTTTAAACTTAAACAAATCTCAATAAAATATTTAATATTTTTGTAATACATTAGTTAGAGATAAGAAAATTTAAGAAATTGACAATAAAAATACCTTATTTAAAAGAAAAACAACATAAAATCACGATAGTTCAAAGTGTACAGAACGATCCCAACAAATTGAATCCGAGGCCCGCTACATGTGACCCGTGACACTATAAAAAACCTCTTTATGTGTTTATCGCGATTCGAGCCCCGGACTCTGGTTCTTACTTAAGGGACACAACTTACTTGTTTTTTCGCCTTTTGTTATAAACTTTACTAAAATCTTTTCTCAGTTTTTTTTTTGTTCGATAAGGATGTTGAGTTTATTTCGTTTGTGTAACAAGTTTTTTTTTCTAAAGAATTATGTTTGAATAAATTTCGGTATAACGTAAGCGTTTTTTGCTAAAGCGTCATTTGACACAGTGTACGAAAATAGACCTAATGTAAATCTCAGTCGCAAAAAAAAATGAATAAATTTAAATATAAATAAATAAATAAAATATACTTGTATGTCACTTGAAATAACCAGTTGACATCAGGGTTATCATTGTCGTTACGAACAAGGCAAAAGTACCGAAAAGTTTTGATTGTTTACCATCGTAGTTTCCGATTTGGCCATCAACGCCCACTTGAAAGTGCAACATGTACGTTCAATATATATCACGATGTTTATTCCTTTATTTGAAAATTAATATATTTCATGATATTTATTTTATATTTGGTATAATCATATACCCTTTTTAATTAAAAATAATCATATAATATCTGCGACAATTTTTATAGTTAGGAAAAAAAAGTGTCATTAAGATCGTTTAAAAGCTGAGTAAATATATAAACTAAAGATAGATAAAAAACGAATATTGGTATAAGAACTGCTATCATTTGTTTATTTGTTTGTTATTTTAAGATCTAAGTTAGTTTAAGATCATAAAAGAAATATAACTGCATAAAATAACCAAAAAAATTTTGTGGTCTAATTACACTTATTCTGTCGCAACTAATTTTATAAATGAAAACCTTGGAAAAAAACCGGCCTGCTACGTATCACTAAAATCACTCCTGAAAATAATTAAACATTGGATGAAACTATGAGGGAACATTATAAATTATATTTCGTTTTGGAAACATTTTCTATATCACCCAATATACGGAACCAATTTGGTAGATATTTATATCTATATGTTAAGAACCTTCATCAGTATTGATGATTATAGCTAATGTAAGTTTCTAATAATTAATAAAGTGAATTATTTGCATAGTAAGTAAAAATGAAAATGTATCGCTGATTTAATTAGTAGTATAATCTAAGTAAAAAAGGGGAACAAAATTTGGTATACGTATATCAAATATTTGACAAATACAAATTAAAGAGCAAAACAGCAAAAAAAAAAAAATTTAAATGATCAATCGTTCAATACTTTCTTATCCTTATGAAGTTGAAATTTCTAAACTAATTTGATACTATTTTTAACTTATTATATCCGATCCAATAAATATTAATCATAACAATCGGACTTCTTTGCAAAAAGTTCTTATTACACTTGCTTGCTCACAAAAAAAAAAAAAAATGTGCATCGAATTGATAATTTCCATTTTTTCGTTAACAAATTGAAAAAGAAGGGAGATTTCATAGTCGGTAATATTTCTCCGTTCCGATTTCCAATACATTAGCATAATTCGAGGCAAAATTTTAAAATTTCTCGTTCTGACTACGAACATCGCATGTCAATTGACTTCATTGTAACTCATTTTCCTCCTGCAGACATTAATAATAAAAAAAAAAAACATCAATATATAACAAAGCCATATTATATCCCTATAGTCCTCGTATATAATAGTCCTCGCGGATTTGTCCGCGTCATTTTCAATATTGTGGAAATTTCGAGATAAAAAGGAAAGTTATTTTGAGTCTCTAGCTATTTACATGCTAAGTTATCAGTTTTGTTATTTCCACGTGAAAGTTTAGCAAAAATTCATCATTACCACCAGGTTACAACTTATTCACGTGACATTTATTAGTTTTACGCACTGCCAGTTCTATAAAAATGAAAAACTTTTAAAAGGAGCGAATTAAATTCGTTCAAGATTACCCATAAAAAATATTTATATATGGAGCTGTGCTGGTGGAATAGCTTCTGAATGCCTACTATCAACAATGTTCAAAGTATGTTGCTATATTGACTACAAAACTAACAATCTGGTTGAAATATATGTCAAAATTTCCCCAGAATTCGAGATGAATTAGTAAAAAAACTTATTACAGTAATTAAAAATTATAAACCAAAAACAATAATAAAGTCTAAATCCATCACTTTTCCGTTAGGTTAGGTTAGGTTTTAGACACGTGTACTATACGTATATAGTGGACAATCTGTGGCCATAAAAACTATTTAAAAACAATTTTTATGCAGTCGTTACTTGTATCTCTAAAGCTTAAAGAGAACTATGAAGAATTTCTTATTATCTACACGAATACACACTTACTCAGTTTCTATAATAACCCCCGAGTCGATTACGTTCCTTTTAAAGGGGAGTTCCATGGGTCGAACACATCGCATTCCACATAAAAATAATTGTGCCTAAATCCCTATATTAGTCCTACGTTATAATGGTCTAACATTTAGTTTTAGTGCCCTATTGTTTTACGTTCACCCACACATACAAGAATATATTGTGTGTCTGTACTTTTATTCTACAGCAATATCGGTGCTAAAAATAGTTGCCAAAGATAAAAGAGTATAAGGCTTAGTTAATTTTAGGGGCGTTGTGATGATTTGATTTTTAAAAGCTAAAAAACTACACATCTCATGCGTTTTACCTTCGTTCGAGTATTTATCCATTTCGTTGACGTTTATTTTTAGGAACGTAATTTTGTTTATAATTATTCTTAATATAAAAACAAGAACAAAAAAAGACATTTTCGATTTTATCTGTCAAAGTATTGAAGTTTATTGAAGACAAGGCTAGGATATTTCTTAATTATAATGAAATCATTAGGGCACTGAACTGACTAGTCTATATTTTTGGTTGCTGACAATCAGCATCAGCCTGTTTATGAAATTTTTACGCTCAATCATAACTTCATCAAGTTTTGTTGGTCAAGTGGCAAACGTCACTTAAAACTCGTAAAAAGTTTGACAGTTGCAATCAACTTAGCATCGCTACGAGTGTCCGAGTGTCGATGAATCTACTCGAATTCAAGGAATCTTTAATATATATAGTAGCTACGATGTCAATTGGAAAAAAATCTTTCTTTCATTAGCATGTTTATTGACAAGGGACATGTTTCATCTCATAACGTAACTACTAAATCGCGCAACCTTCAAATCGGTTGAAACCGCCAGAATTGTATAGTCTAGTGATATTTTAAACTTTACTACGTATTCTATGTTTTATACATATAGCACATATTCTATTCCATTCGATAAAAAACTACTCACCAATAAAATCTACACATTCGGTGTTGTTCGGCGAGCCGGCGGATTCCGCGCGATATAAAATGTTTACCATACACAAAAACGGATTGTGCGGATCAGGCGGGTTGATTGCGCGAATCCATTCCGAGCTCTGTCCTGATGTTTGCTAGTTTATATTCGCTATCGTAAGCTTAAAAATATTTATATGATTGAAAATAATTTTCATTAAAATAACAAATGAACACTTAAGTTAAAAAAAATAGCAAGAAACAGCAGCCGTCGCCAGCATTAATGAATCGCTGCGTAGGCGTTTGTGCTACTGCAGAGAAAACTCTCCAAAGAATAAGCCATTAGACCTAAATTCAAACCGATGTCCCACTGCAGATTAGGGGACGTAAACTTTTAGGAATTTTCGTTGAGATATATAAGTTTCTCCAAGTGAACTATAATATGACTTTGGAACTTTTTTAGCAATTGAAAATTTAGCGGTATCAGTCCCAATTTATTTTATTTATTTATTTATTTAAATTCTTTATGGTACTATAGATAGACTTATATAAGTGTTTACAAAAGGTGGGTTTAACGCTAATCCATTTTCTACCAGCCAAACTTGGTATGTGCAAGAAAGTATAGTATGTAGGTGTACAATAAACAATAACACAATTAACATAATATTATATTACTAGCGGCCCGCCCCGGCTTCGCACGGGTCTTTAACTAAAATTTTAAAAATTATACATTTATATTTTTTATCACCTACACCTGCGTCGATACTGGAAAATATTTTATAATAGACGGATTGAGTGACAGATTTATTATATCTATATACATACATACATATATATGTATATAGATAGTACGGATGAAACATTTGAACTGTTTTTTTTATTAATTATTTTCTCATTGATGAATACCATATTTTAATAAGTATTATTCCCGACGAAGACAAATCCAAAAACACAAAAATCATAAAAATCGTTCCACTCGTTCTCGAGTTATAAACGGTGTAACTAACACGACTTTATATATATATATATATATATATATATATATATATATATATATATATATATATATATACATATAGATTACAACTTAAATAGCTATAACCATCCAACTTTGTACAATCAACAAACAAATAACAACCAAATATTTTAAATTTTAACAACGAACAAACAATCAAGACCGTAGTACCTTAAAGTATTTAATTATATACAAAAAAGAAAAAAGATTTTTAAATACGGGCGAGTGTCATTCTTTTGGCCGAAGTTTTGGTCAGCGCGATTCAGAAAATTATCTGCGCCATCTATCGTATAATTGTAGAATATCTCTTTTATATTTAGTGACATTTAACATAATTAATATTTAACATAATAGTATATTAATTGAAAATGATGTTTATCTAAAATATTAAAACGATTTCTATTCCTATCCGACATATGTATTTAGTAAACTTTTAAGTTTAACAAAATAATAACTCAAATATAAGTTTTGTGAGTTTTAAAGATTCCTTAGACCAGATGGCGTTGGCGGCGTAGGTACCTATTTCTATTTTCTTAAATATTTATTTTTAAATTTAATTACAATGAAACAAAAACTAAATTATACTGTGAGTTATTTCCAATTTTTATGTATTAAAGTTATTAACATTGGTTTTGTACTTTTTACGTGATACGTGATCAGAGAAAAACACGATAGGAGATGGCGCTGATACAAAAAAATACGCGCTATTGAAATTTATTCTTGATGATATATAGTGTATTAATAAAACGGAGGTTATAACAGATTTATTATTTGTATAGATATTATATAACATACTATAACATAACATAATATAATACATTGTAATACAATATAATACAACAAAATATAATGTAATATAATACAAAATAATATACTATAATAGTGTAATCAAGTTTAAAAGTGATAAAATAATATGTCGTTACTCTAACTCAGCCATTGGAGCCATTATTCTCCTGATTAAGGAGATATTTTTTACGGAGATTTTGAAGGAGTTCTTTGAGGGCACTTTCCTAATATCTTCTCTCCTAATTTAGCGTAAAGTTCTGATTAAGATCGGAATATCAATCGAAACGATACGCTAAACGAACTGTTCTGTCTACTTCCTCACCCATCTCGGCTTTACCACTTGGATTTATTAGACAAATTATACAAACTTTATGTATCTACTATTAGGAAGATGATGATGATGATGATGATGTTGATGATGATTTAAAACTTGTATTCCTCAGTAATTGGGAATTATTCGAGATAAATGCATTAAACAATCAAAGTCAACAGCATTTATTTAATAAAGATGAAAATCCCAGTTTTAAGTCTAGTAGAATAAAATTAGGTAGAGTTGTGTTGAATAGAGTTAGCTTCTGTATAAATTTAAAAAACAATATTATTTTTTTTTTTTTTTTTGATAAATCACGCAAATCTTAGACCATATTGTACTCATTTGTTAAAATATTTGTAATTGTACGTTAGCAATCATTGTCATTGAACGTTGTAAGCTATAAAATATCACGATACAATTCTCGAAATCGGAGCAGTGACTATAAAACAAGTATGCTTAATTAAAAAAATCAAAAAACCGATTGCGTAAAATACTCTTAATTATATATCATTTGATACCCATATTGCTACAGTAAGAAAAAAAATTCAACTCCTCCCCCTCATTCCGCCATTTGCGGGCGCCATTTTGAAAATTTATATAGCCTATGTCACTACTACAATTTAGACAAATCCAACGAAACCTCATATGTCAAAAACCGTCCAGTCGTTTGGGCTGTAGGGCGTGCCAAAGAAATGGACATACATACATACATACATACACTCGAAACCCTCCTTCTGTCGCAGTCGGGTAATAATCTACCAATCTAACATCTAAATTGAACTTGAACGAAACCACGCATATCGCTTAGCAAGAAATAAATTCACGTCAACTTCAATTTCAATTTTACCGGTTTACGACCCCGTACACTCAACAACAAAAATGTTAAAAACTTACCGACGAGATGAGAACGCGCTCTTTATTTCGCGAAAGACTGTACCCATTTCATTTCCTACGCCACGAAAGCCGAGAATTAATTTATTCCGCAAGTTACAAACTATAAGAAGAAAAGTAAACACGCGGTATCATAACAGTGGTGTGTGTATTGTTTGTATAATGTATGCGAACTTATAAGTTAATAAATCTCAACACAAGTGTAACTCATGTGTGTCGGTGTACGTGTTAAGATACAAAATTTAATAATTTTATTACATATTTATTAGTAATCATTATAGAGTAAGATCCCAGTGCCCCCAGACCTACGTCATTTTAGCAAAGCTGAAATTTTGAAGATTTCTAGTCTACTATGTAGTTAAGACAGTATGCGTAATTGCTACCTCGAAAGCGGGGCCCTTTCACAGGTAGCGCGAACTAAAGGTGTATAAAAACTTTACTCACCTACGTTAAAGTAGAAACGCTCATATTTAAATATGTTTTTAAGAATATTATCAAAAACTGATATTTATTATTGCCAGACCGTTTCCGTGGGCCATTACTTCCGCCAGACGTTATAAAGGTTCTTTAAAAATTAGGCAAACTACGTTATAGTAGCAAGCCTACATTTTACATATACCACTCATGGTACTATTTCAAGATCCTTTGTAAGCAGCCAGACCAATCCGATGGGCCAATCCTTCTCCCAGACGCCTTAAAGAGTTAAAGCTTAAACATGTACGACCACCTCTATACTCATAAACTGCATGATTATTTATGTGTCTGTAGCTACTACTACACTTATCTACATAAGGTGTATTTGAAATACGTTCCTATAAATTATGATGATGCTACAGGTACGAAATAGGAATTTTGTTTACCAATATCCATGGATTTAGTATTAAATTCCTAGTTTTTAGTAATACGAAGTTTTTTTTTATGATAAAGATTACAAATTTTGAACACATAACTTTTGTTAGAGATGTGTGCGTGACATTAAATAATAAAAAAAAATCGGTTTTTTAAATTGCGCTGTATTTTCGTTTTACTATACTTAGTATAGTCAACAGATAAGCGTTACATTACTGTTGGACTACTTCAATGACCCGTATATAATATAGTTAATGAATAAAAATTAGTTAAATTATAACTAATAAATAGAATGGAATAGTTAAACAAATTTTGTCATTATTTAAAGTTTAATCGACGTTTTTAGTGACGAGAATTTTCTTCTGTTTTAGTTGTCCTAATTGCCATAAGATCCACATATAGCACATTTTTTAACATAATGCATTGTTAAAACTGTGTATAAGTTTATCTTGTTCATTCCAAATAACTACTACCTGTGAAAGGGCCCCGCTTTCGAGGTAGTAAATACGCATACTGTCTTAACTACATAGTAGACTAGAAATCCTCAAAATTTCAGTTTTGCTAAAATGACGTAGGTCTGGGGGCACTGGGATCTTATTCTAAATAGAAAACACGCTACAGACACATAAATAATCGTGCAGTTTATGAGTATAGAGGTGTTCGTACATGTTTAAGCTTTAACTCTTTAAGGCGTCTGGGAGAAGGATTGGCCCATCGGATTGGTCTGGCTGCTTACAAAGGATCTTGAAATAGTACCAGGAGTGATATATGTAAAATGTAGCCTTGCTACTATAACGTAGTTTGCCTAATTTTTAAAGAACCTTTATAGCGTCTGGCGGAAGTAATGGCCCACGGAAACGGTCTGGCAATAATAAATATCAGTTTTTGATAATATTCTTAAAAACATATTTAAATATGAGCGTTTCTACTTTAACGTAGGTGAGTAAAGTTTTTATACACCTTTAGTTCGCGCTACCTGTGAAAGGGCCCAGCTTTCGAGGTAGTAAATACGCATACTGTCTTAACTACATAGTAGACTAGAAATCCTCAAAATTTCAGCTTTGCTAAAATGACGTAGGTCTGGGGGCACTGGGATCTTGGACCATTACAAGTACGTTATTAGCCGACTTTGAAAAAAAAGATGGTTTTGCACTTTTATTCTATTTCATACTCAGGTAATAGCGAACTTTATTCATTCCTCTTAGTCAATTGTAAACACGTTTTTAACACATTATTTTTTAGTACATAGTTATTATTTCAAAGAAGGTCCCATATAAACATAAATAGATTTAATAGATTTGGTTTTTATTACCCGACTGCGACAGAAGGAGGGATATGTTTTTCGAGTGTATGTATGTATGTATGTATGTATGTATATATGTATGTATGTATGTATGTATGTATGTATGTATGTATGTATGTCCATTTCTTTGGCACGCCCTACAGCCCAAACGGCTGGACGGTTTTTGACATATGAGGTGTCGTTGGATTTGTCTAAATTGTAGTAGTGACATAGGCTATATAAATTTTCAAAATGGCGCCCGCAAATTGCGGAATGAGGGGGGGGGGGAGTAATTTTTTTTTTCTTACTGTAGCAATATGGGTATCAAATGAAAGCTAGTAAATTTTTTTTATTCATTTTAGGTTTAAAATAAGAATATTTTACGCAGTCGGGTTTTTTTTTTTTTTTTTTTAAGCATACTTGTTTTAAGAATCATCTTTAACTATTATTATCATTTAAAAGTTAAACTACATGTTAACTATCTCTTGATTTACGCGCAAATAATAATATATGTATAATCCTGTTCTAAAAATAAAGATCAAATCAATTTTTTTTTGATAAGAAGCGAACAAATAACAAGTAAACTACGACTATGTTTTATACGGCAAGAGATACAATTTCTCTTTTAATTCAGAACCTTTTAAAAGAAAATAACACACAGTTATAATACCTCACTCTATATATTATATAATAATGACACTTCTCTCTCTAGGCCGTTCTTTTCCTTTGTAATACCGCTTGAGATCGGTACGAGGTAGGAATTAATCTTGACGAACAATAGCTTAAATGGTCCCCTGGACTGTGACGCTGTAAGCATTGTTATTTATAAGAATTGTCTTTATATACATTCATAGTATATATGTTATCGTATTGGTTGCTTCTTTAAACATAAAAATGTTAGAAAACTACGAGTAAGCAAGAATTGATTTCTTTAGTTATTCGACTCTGAGAACCTCATTGATTACTGCTGTCCAGTATTGTTTCCTATAATTATATTAGAATAATATACAAAGCATTGATAAGATATATGTTTTTAAAAAAACACTTTATTCTATTTCTCCTACTACTGATGCAGCCTCCAATTATAGAGTTCGATTTGAATTGAATTAATTTTGGCATGAATAATTACAAAAAATGGAATGATTTTTTAAGAGTTATGTTTAATTTAAAATTAATTTACAACTTTATAGATTTTATATCGTTATTACCATCAGCAAGGGTAATTAATTACAAGCACAATGGCTTTGACCACCGATATTACCTTATATACCGAAACAAAGAAAAAAATGTGTTCAATTCAATAATGTTACAGGGTTTTAAATTTTACAATGAATTATTACATTATCATTATATACATAACTTTTCTGATAGTCGTTGTAGCTTTAATATATGTATCTAATTATTTAAGTATTTCATTTAATAATTTATTTGTATTTTTTATTTTTATTTTATAATGTAGTCTCAAAATTTAATTAATTTAGTTATTACTTTCTCAAAAAATACTATACATACTTTTAAGTTAAATTTATGTACAATTTTTTTTTTTAAAAATAAGTTTAAAAGTTTTACCTATATGTTATGTCTATATACATTTTATTAATAAGAAATTAAAAAAAAAATAATAAAGCGATATCGTCTCACTAACGAAAAAAATTTTTTTTTTCTCGAAAATACCATTTAGTACTGAAATTAACAAACAAAAACCGCCTGTAACCTGTCGTTACTCATGGTAAGGATATTATCCGCCAAACCCGCAGTGGAGCAGCGTGGTAGATTAAGATCCAACCTTCTTCTATATGGAGAAGAAGCCATCGCTCAGCAGTGGGTTGTTTACAGGCTGAAACCGTAAGCGTTTCTCAACTTATTTATCTGTGTTAATGCCACCAACACATAGATCTGTAAACCTCGATCGACTTCGATTGGCTCTTAACGTTTGGTAAAAAATGAAGCAAAGCGCGCCTACATCGTTTATAGATTCAAGAGTCTTCCGTCAATACGAACTTCATACGGAATACAAAAATAAGAGTAGAGCATACACGTCGAGAACCACTCTGGTTTGTTAGTCTTGTGTAAATAGATATGAATAAATAGTACAAGTACATAATGTATTATGTAACTGATAAATGGTCATTTATTTATTCGAACGCGCTAATCTCGGGATCGACGGAATCGATCTGAACAATATTTTTTTCGTTAGACGATGATGGGCTATAAAAAATTACAATATGATGGATGTGACAGAAGCATGAAACAAATATCGACGGGTCAATTTATATAAAATAAGTAATTCAATTATTTTTCATAAATACGAGTA
Organism: Euphydryas editha; assembly: GCA_036937285.1. Taxonomy (NCBI): domain Eukaryota; kingdom Metazoa; phylum Arthropoda; class Insecta; order Lepidoptera; family Nymphalidae; genus Euphydryas; species Euphydryas editha. Next base: position 17,648,823 of record JAUPFZ010000011.1, on the reverse strand, counting down.
TGTAAAATAAGCGTGACTTAAATTCACTTATATAATAATTTGAGCATCGTATGGATTTTAAATAAGGAAGCTCATTATTTCATAATATATGTCATACACTTTTGTGTGGAGACACAAATTTTAATTACGAAAATGATAAATATAAAGCCATTAAAAAGACAAATTTTTAGTTACACATACGTGCCCTCTATACTTAGATAATTAACCTAGAGTTTGGTTTTTTTAACTACGGTATAACATTTTTTATTATATATTTAAATAAAATAACCGCTCTGATTGATAGGGATTGATAAATTCTAAACGTCACCGAGTAAAACTATACGAATCATATAGTTAATATAAAATGGAAAAAAAGTAAGTAAAAAGATTAAAATTAAAATTTACGAGAATTATGACATTACAAAGAATTTTACCCAGACTTACATTTACGAAACAAGTTTTTGCATTTATGTGTATCCGATAAGTTTATATTATACTTCAGAGGAGATAACCATGTTAATATAAAGTCGTCATCAAAGTTGCCTATAGGAAAAGTTAGATTAACTGCTTCAAAAGATAAAACTTCTCGTGATCGTGTTTTGCAAACGGTACGGTTATTATGATGTGTAGTTGTATGATAAGGTGTCCAATTAACCGGTTTTATCCGATTTCATCCGGTATTATCCAGTTTCAGTCGGCTTATGTATGGGGACGTGAAATAGTACGTGACTTGAATGTTTTGAAGACATATAATAGCAATGGTCAATATTACACGTATATGATATTGTTATTATTTTCTGTAATATGTTTGTATGTGTGTTAATCACAAAAGCGTTATTGACTGATTAGAGATCTCAGATGGATGGATACAATCAAGCTAGTTCCCATGCGTTTTCAAATGCTGAATTAAAAAAAAAATATATCATATCCCGAGTCGAAATTTAAAGCCGACATAGCTCCCTCAAGTCTGACATAGAACCGATTTAGAGCCCAGTAGTCCGAAATAGAACAGATTTAGAGCCCAGTAGTCCGAAATAGAACAGATTTAGAGCCCAGTAGTCCAACTTAGCGCCTATAGGCGCTACTTTTTGTTCCATTTAGGTTTGATTTAAGTCATAAAGTGGAAAAAATGGAAATTTGTGTCATTTTTGGGTGCTGAGTCGGACCTAATTTAACATGGATCCTATCGTAGGCGGTGCTAAATCGGCTCTAAATTTCGACTCAGGATGCTCGATGATCTCAAGAATTTTTCTTAAGACGTGTAAATCCGCCATTTAGTAGCAAATCAGTGCAGCGAAATATGCTCCGAACTCTCTCTTTCATATGATATAGCCATTGTTTAGTAGGTGATATCTGTAGACTATTATGCAGCCGGTATATTTCATATTATGGATCTAGGAATTATGGACTAGTTACGCTAACGCGATAGAACTCTCGTTAACGGTTGGTCTCAATAATAAACCAACCTTTTATTTTGCATACTAGAAATACAATTTTGATAAAAATTCTATACGTTTAACCGTGTATGAATATAGTACCGCCATTTATAAATCATAATAACAAAACATTTTATAATGTCACAACGAACCGCGAAATGAAATTTCAACCGTCTAAGATAAGATAAGCCATTATGATACAAACATTTTAGATTTAATTTCGAAATCAACCGAGAGACTCCGAGTTATTTTATGTTTCGAATATTAAAATTAATTCATTCAGAGAAGCCAACAGCGTAAAATTTTAATAAGCCCCCGATGTGAAAACACTGACGGCAGATGTAAGAACAGGGCGCTCCTTATTTCACCCTTCAACATGGAGCCACAAAAAGTTCATCAAGATTTATAAATAAAAAAAAAAAGTTCTTGAACGTCTGTTAAAACTACCATATAAGCGGTTTTAAAAATTGTTTATTGATTTTGACGCATAAAACAGATGAAGATAAAAATTAAAGTTAAAATACTACATCGAATAACATGTATTGTAATCATAATTTATTTAATTCTAAGGCCTAAATAAATTATAAAGTTACAAATCAATAAAATAATTAAGGTATCGAGAAAACATATAATAATAATAATAATAAGCGCAATAACTTTACTATGAACGAAATAAGTATGCTTAAATCGTATTAAATTTATTAGTTAGTTACTATCTTGATGTAATTGCACTCCAGTCAAACATTTTCAGCACAAATGTGAAATATTACAAACGTCATTTGCGGGAGCGAGTTGAAACGATTAACCTCCATTAGTAACATGATTCGACGAAACTAAACTAAATGAAATAGTGGTATTATTTAAACATGGAACTCCGCGAAGAAACTCTGGCAACTTCCAGCCGAGCGTAATCAATATCCCCTCGCGTGCTGTCCTAACTTGTTTCTTAATTCATGAACTCGGAGTAAGAAGATCATAAAATTTAAAATATTTTCCACGGTCGAGGAGACTTTTTGTTTTATTTTAAAGGAACGTAGACATAGTTACGGCGGTCGTTTCTCACCTCAATTTCCTTCGTTTTACATAAATTCGATAAAGGCTGGCGTAGTTCCAAATATCGGATCGGATCCAATGTGGGGGGTTTTCAATGTTCTATTTGTTTCTGCATTATAGCGCTGTCGCTTATCACATTAGGAGATATGAGGGGGACGGCACGAGGAATATGAAATTGAGGGCACTATCACCGGCTATGAAATGTCGTCGAAGTGCACAAAATAGTTAAACTTTGGGGACGAAATTCGCAATGCAGGCTATTTTGAAAGCAGCTTATATTACTATCATGTGATTAAAAATTTTAACAAAACTATACTATGTTTTGTTATATTTTTCATTTAATCTCATTTAGTAAAAGTTATTCATGTTCACTACAACATACTTAAGACGAATCGAATGACACCTCATATGTTAAAATTGGTTCAGACGTTTAGCATAAAGAACATGCTAAAATTAATTCGCATACATACATGCAAACCATACTTTTCAAAGATGTAACACTCCTTTATTAATCAGATACAAAAAAAAAATTACATCATACTTAATAAAAGAGCTAATAGCTTGATAATGAATCGCTAACTCAGTTGCCACAAATTAATAACTCAAACTTTTTCAGAGAACTGAGAACATTCCTGGTATGCATATTCATGAGGACGTCTGTCGAGATATCTGATACCTTCCCACTCGATAATGCGTTTTATTCAATTAATTCCCGATATCGAATCGATTCTATCTTCACAAACCACTCAATGTTCCCTTTTAAAAGGTTTCCCGGTCTATGAATATTCCGAAAATACTCGAGGCTAACAAGTTTGATGGGGATCGGTGGAATATTACGTTGATTGTAATTTTTTTATCGACGTGTATCGACTTTGTATTTATAGATCGCAGTGGGTTTATTTATTCTTTACTTAATTTTTTTTTTATTTCAATAAAAACCGTTGTTAATGATAATGAAGATGTAAGGGATATCTTTCACCAAGTGGGAGACATCGACTCTGTAAAATAGTACACGCTATAGGCATTTTAGAATAATGAGAGCCAGAGGTGCTTTAGAATATGACTATTATATAATTATCGTTCGATTTTACAGAATAGATATATACCATCATCGGTTATAGGATGCTGATCTGTCAGGAATTATGGGGCCTCATTGGTCGCGAGACTCGAGAGTGCTTGAGTGCTCAATTGGGAATTCTTTATAGATATCTAAGCTTATTTTCTTCGCCGTAAAGCTAATTATGTAGCCTATTAGTGCACACATCAACAACCAACATTTCTGCGTAGCATGTGACTTTAAGTTATAAGCAGTAACGTAGCACTTGTAACTCATATTCGTAGCAGATCACGACGTCCGTAGTTGTGCTACGCGATCCCCTCGAATCTACGAGGCGTTACAATATTGACTTTAATTAAATATTAGCTAAATTAGCGTCAAAATAAACACCAATTCCGAACACTATAGTTCGAGAATAGTTTAATAACAGGAAGTTTATTTAATAGAAGCAAGTTAATAGACACATGTGTTATTACCACATGAAACACTAGACAAGACGCGCAGTTATATCCACGTTGATCTTAACTGTTACTGCTCCGCTTCCATGAGCTATATCATGTTACACTCATTTGCAAAAAAAACGGGCGGTTTCGATTTTCTTCCTGGCTGAAAAAAATAAAATACCAAAAAGGTTTTAATCATTTGAACATGTTACTGGCCAGTTATAAAAGTGCCATAATGTTTATAAGAGTACATTCCAAATTCAAATTTTTGACTGAGCCTGGTTTTCAAAGAAAATAACTTTTAACTACATTTTGTGGCGCGAATTCCCTATAGTAAATATCGACTCTTATTAACTTTTTGTCAATTTTTATTAAATTATCTGGTGTCCTTGACATTTAAAAGTATTGTTATTGCTGTTTAGCAATCTCGAAAATGGTAGATAAAGTGATAAAAGCGAGCAAAATTATTGCGCTGCTTGAAGAAGGTTGCAGTCAATGCTTCGTGGCTCAGAGGCTAAATGTGAGTCGGTCGACAGTTCAAAGGACCTGGCAGCGCTATCAAGAGACCGGTTCCGTCAAGAGAAGGCCTGGTTCTGGCAGAAAGACATGTATCGAACCACGGGATGATCGTTTTCTAGTTAGTCAAGCGTTGAGAAATCGCAAATCTTCTTATGTGGACCTCAAGAACACCCTCGAAGAAGTAAGAAATGTGCAAATTAGTCTATGGACGGTCAGGAGGACGCTTCTCGCTGCTAATATACACAGTCATCGCTCGGCACGCGGCCCTAAATTACTCCGTGGACATCAAGTTGCCAGGCTTTGCTTCGCTCGAAATTGTGTGTCATGGACTCATGAAGACTGGGATAGGGTATTGTTCTCCGATGAAGCCAGGATATCTCTGCATGGTGAAGACCGACGTCGGCGAGTGCTACGTAGACGAGGAGAACGCTTTGCAGAGGCATGTTTTGAAGAAATCACACCTTATGGAGGGGGCTCTGTTATGTTTTGGGCAGGAATAAATTCTATGGATCGTACGGAGTTAGTCTTCATCGAAAACGGTACACTGACTGGACACCGATACATAACGGAAGTTCTAATTCCTTATGCACAACCCGCTTTAACTGCTCTTGGCGAAAACTCAATTTTTATGGACGACAACGCTCGCGCCCACCGGTCTGGCGGTGTGGATGCGTATATGCTAGAAGTCGGAATTCGTCGTTTGGACTGGCCAGCTAGAAGTCCGGACCTCAATCCCATAGAGCATGTCTGGGACGTTCTGAAGCGACGAGTGAGATCAGTGCAGCCGGCTCCGCAAGCCATCAGAGAGCTAAAGAATGTGATTACCGCGGAGTGGGAACGTATTCCCCAAGAAACCATAAAAGATATACTCACTAGCATGCCCAGACGAATGCAAGCTGTGATTTCAGCAAGAGGGGGTCACACTCAATACTAAACTTTTATCTGCTTTTAATGTATTCAAGAAAAACAAAGAAATTAACGCGTTTCATTTTTATTTAGTGACCAGGTACAATCATAGTGTTTTGAGCTTAAACATTATTTCTTAATAATTTAATTAAAATGTTATGATAAAACTGATGAAAACTATTCCTTCCTAATTAATTTATAAAATTCTGAGGATAACAATACCTAAAATTGTCAAACAAACTAATAGTAACTATAAAATAGTTCTTTGCTTAAGTGCCCGTTTTTTTTGCAAAAGAGTTTATATTATAGCGTCTGACCTTTCACAATAAACATGCTTCTGGGCGTGGGATTAATGATTCCCAAAAAGCAAACTCCGAATTTTTTATGAATGTTGGTTTTGTTGAAAAATGATTAAGTAATTCGAAGTTACTTTTCATATACGCACAAGACAAAAGATTAAATTGTCATGACAATGTCATAAAGCCCACATCACTGCTATTTATGTACATTCAGATATTTTCATCAATATCGGTTTAACTAAGTAATTGAAAACTTTTAACAAAAAGATTAGAACGAAAAGGGATATAAGACTCATTTATTATATTATGGATATTTTCCGTAATTTTGTCCATGTTAAGCGACAATTGTCACATATATGTAGAAGTAGCATGCATATTATATATATATGTATATATCAGGTATTTTGTGGATATAAAATTTCGGATATAGATATGGATACGGATGTATGAATAATTTTTTACCGATTTCGGATAGTTTTGGTTACGGATATTAGAGTTTTTACTTTAAGGAATCGTCAAAGTACAATGTTAATAGGTAATTTCGGTTATAATTTGGTATTAAAATAATTATGACTAAATCTATAGTTATTATTATGGCTGCTTATTTTTAAGAGTACACGAAATCTTATACCTTAATGCCCTAAATGTAAAATTGTAATGTTACCCATAAAGACCAACTTGCGGCTATTAAGTAATAAAAATAATAAACAATTAAAGGGACACACGCATTATAATGTCCCCTAATTAACTTAATGTGCTATTATTGTAGTATCTCATTAAGTAATACCATGTGATAGTCTAAGTTCATTTGATAATTAATTATTAATTTCAATCCCTCTTTCGAAATAAAACAAACAAAATGAATATAAAAAAGGAACAACAGTGAAAGCTTGACTACTGCAGCATATAAAATAATATTTTATTTATTTCCTTACATGTACTTATTATGAAGTCTCACTTATGAACATTTTTGTAATCGATTAATGAGAACATAATTATGTATATTATTCTCAAAAGTAAGAAGAATCGTTTTGAAATGGTTACAGAAAAAAATAAACTAAATTAACTCTTCGTAAAACTTTGCGTGCCTCCACTTACGATAGCAGGCTAGAAGCAATAAAAAACTATTATGCTCCATTAGCCTTGCCATAGCGTGCTATTCACAAAAATATAGGAAAAGTTTTATCAATGGCAATTACGGGAACGCGTAACTTAATATGGAATAGATTGTGTTTTTTACATCTATTTCTGTTCAACAAATCTATCGAATGTATGTATAGTGTAAGTTATGTATGTGTAGGAACTAATAATTTAAATATATTATGTATCAATGAGATTGCTTAAAACTTCCCTTGTTATAACGTACATTTATAATTCTTTAAACTGGCCCATTAGCGCAGTGTGGTAGGGTCGTGGGTTCGATCCCCACCATGAGTCTTGGTGTAATAATTGTATATTAGGTATACACATTTACAACAAAATATTTATTTACGTATATTAGTCGGCTGTTACTTAAAACACAAGCATTAAGATGCCTATCTTAAAAACTGACGATCCTGTTAGACTATACTTATATGTTGATAAAAGTAAAAATAAAAATAAAAATTTTGTGTGACGATTTATTTTGTAAATTATTATTTATAATTAGAACCATAACCATTCAAAAAAAAAAATACTACTACTAAATAATAATATATTCTGCTGGAAAAATGTCTCATTTATGTCTAACGGCGAGTTGCACGAAACCGTCGCTATTTTCCGTTAGTTAAGTTGCAATTAATCTTAAAATTAGTTGATCTCATGATTAATTAAAAGCTGTTGGAATTAATCATCCGTTAGATAGGTCTTTAATTAAACTTAATTTTTTTGTTAACTTAATTAGATGTAGGTTTTGTGCAACAGATAATCACGATTCTTGTGATTAAATTAGTTTAATAAGCACTTAAATTTAAAATTTGTTTCGTGCAACTCAGAGTAAGACAAATAAAACAGGATTTAACATTCTTTTTTTCCGTCTCACACGAGATAAAACTATTAACAATTGTAGTTCTTGAAAATTTTATTGTACTATCTTGGATTGAAAACTGCAAATAAGCGGTGGCGATGTACGAGCTCGACCAGTACTAATAGGTTCGAGTGACGATATTACTAATTATACAATAATACTAGCTTCCGTCCGCGGCTTCGCCGGCTTGGATGCCAGTTATCACGACCAAAAGTAGGCTATGTGAATAAAGCACCTCATGACCTTTAAGCCATGAGGGACTTTATTTCCTCCATGCCAAATTTTTGTTCAGTGGTTTCAACTTGAAAAGATAACGCGTGTAGCGCGCGTACCGCTTTAATTTATTATAATAATACTAAGTACCTAGTTAACTGTTTTAATAGTAGCTTATTAGTGTTTTAATTGATTTCAATAATTCGTGTTTAGGAGCCCGGATAATAAATTTCATAGATATCGGAGTAATTTTTAAATATTATCTATACAAACTACGAAACCCTATTTTACTACCCCTGGGGATGTTTTTCAAAGAACTGGAAAACAATTATCCTGTTATTTATATTTAGGAGCTCGGATAGTAAATTTAATGGAAATTGGAGCAGATTTTAAATATTTGCCAGACAAACTTTCAACTCCCATTTCGCACCCTTAGGGGTTGAATTTCAATAAACCATGAAGAACGTATTAAATTAAATATTTTTAAGAGCATGAATCTTAAGTTTTATCAAAATCGTTGCTAATTTAAAAGAGTTTTCAACTTTAATTTGAACACTTTCCAATGTAACATATTTTATCTTCCGTCTAGTCGTTATGACCAACAACAATACTGAAAGAATCCTCAGGGATATATAGCGCGATAAATTCATTTTGAACTCTCAGAAAATCACGAGTTCTTAGACCCTTGTTACAGTTTATATAAATGAAGTATTGAAGTAATGAGAAACTATGGATCGACCCTTGTCTATAAATTATGCTTAGTCTTGAAATGTGAAGGTAAATAAAGAGATCAAAATATGTAAGGAAGAAAATATTTTTGTTACTCGTATCTACAATCTTACATAAATATATTTTAGGAGTTAGGTAGCAGTCATGTTAAGCGTTATTATAACAGTATACAGACGTTTTAGATTTTGAGAAAGAAGTACATAACCAAATCAGCTTAGCTGAACACTGCTTTAGGAACTTGGTTATATTTTGTCTTTCAAGATATAACGGTTAGAATACATAGCCCCATGAACATGTCATTGCAAGCCCAAAGAGGTAGAACTGGAAGCGAGCGCAGTAAGCGTTGTAGCAAGCGATAAAAAGAGGGTAACAACGATGTTTCAGAGTAAAACTTTTGAAGCATAATAACTTCAAATAATAAAAAACCTAACTTGATAAACTGACCGTTAATTATACCGATGTCGCAAGCTTAGCTTCTTTAACCGTTAAAAATATTGAGGTTTTTCACACAAAATAATTGCGATTAGTCGAGTGTGACAAATCGAACGTAATCGTCAATTGTAAAACAATAGCTGCCTAAACGCAGGCGACGCGAAACTTTTAATTGGAATAAAATCCCAGCACCAAGAAGGCGTTTTAATTAGGAAAATTTTCCATGTACCATCGTTGCGGACGCGATATCATTTCTATGCAAATTGCGTCTTTAACTTCGCATAACACAGTCTCTGTTACTTTGAAAGATAGATCGGATGGTTCATTCAACTAATAAAGACCTAATGGGTGGAGTTCCTTACTAAATAGTTCCTGTCTTGGAATTAGTTCGCCTGTTTACTTACGTTGAAAAGTTGCATCGATCAATCAGAACATTTCGAATGAAAAATAATGTTCTATTAACGTTTCGCTATTGGGAACACTATTAGGTAATTGAAATGATTTTTATTTTGTTATTATTATTACAGATTATATATATTGATATTACAAAACTGAAGTGTTTGTTTGTTAGTACTAATCATGGGATGACGTAACGGGAGGAAGTGAGAATTGAAAAAAAAATAGTGAGGAAGTCTATTAGTGATAGTCAACTCAACTAATGGTACCTCAAACCTCAACAAGGGCGAAACCGCGTAAGACGTCTAGTCGCACGAAAAACACATTGGCGTGAAAATTGACAAATCTGTCACAATACTGTCACATTGTTTCATTATTACCGTTGGTGTTCTATTAAAAATAAGTTAACGAGCATTTAACGTGAAAATGAATGGAACGTATTTTTTAAGTAATGGAATTTATAATAAAATGAATTGAAAATTTATATTTACGTTCCAGAGTATTTAAGTAATGTATAAAAAATATAAATAAATATAACTGTACAATAAGAGACTACGAATGAAAAATATTAAAATGCAATTATTAAAACTACACAACATATTGACGCATTCACGAACGCTATAAACGTAACACGATAACTTCGTTCCTCAATTTCAGTTATGTTTCAGCACAATAACTCCATTACCCCGCGTACCTTACGTTTACTTCACAAACGAACTTAACCCGACCTCTCCTCATTTGGCTAAACGAATTTCCAGCGTCTCGCTCGTCAATACAATGTAAACTAATACTGCTTATATGCTAGTAAATAAATTAGCCTGTCAAGTGTCTAGTTTACATCGTAGCGAACTTGTATACTGCGGAGTGATGGCTTAAGACTACGAAAATCCATCTAGTTGATTAGATTTTGTCGAATAATTAACGCAACTATCGCTATATGTAAGGGCTTTAATGTAAAAGCGAGCCTGTGATTTTGTAGAGAGCGATTTAAACGAAAACTACGATTAGTTATATATGCGTAGTCATAAATCACCTTTTAAATTGCAAAGCCCAAGTACATTACTATATTAAAATTTGTTTTTAACTAGTTATATATATTGAAGATATATATATCAAATTTAGTATATGTGGCTTTCTATTGCGCTGGATAGAGAAAACATGCAGAAGATTATTCGATGCGGTCAAGATAATTCTCGATTACAATAAATTCTGAAAAAAAAAAACAGTTTAATTTTTAATGCCTTGTCCTAAAATTTTTGCTTATAGTTAGGTTGTTGAAATATATATAATGCACAAAATTATAAAAAATATTTTTTTACGCTTTTAGCATGTTGTCATTAAAAAACAACGCTAGTAATGATACCCACAAACATAAAAACATATTAACGCAATTAGATGATTATATGGTTACGGGAGTGGCTAACATTTTGTTTTAAATTATAAAAAAAAGGAAACTTGCCACACCTTGAAAGGAAGATTCAACTTTACACACACAACAACACTTTTCTCGGATTAGATGGATTTGAACAAACAGCCAAAGTATTTAGGTTTACTACATGTAAATAACGTTTAAAAGATTACTCCCAGTGACTACGATTAGATAATTGTAGCAACACCATGATCACATTTCAAATCTGGAACACGTATATTTGTCAAAATCAAACGTATGAATGATGCGTGACACGATCTATTTACCATGCTCGGTTAGCTTATCTGTGTGCTGACTGACGACCGTTAATTATGTATATGTCGTCATATAGCATGACATCAAATTGTAGGTTATACAGAAGCTTCAGTATTATCTTGCAACGTGGCCATCGTAACTTTAAATAGTCTACTTGCTTGACTGCTATCGAAAATCTCTCTGATTTTGCGTACACTAGATGGAATGACAAAATTTGAATGAAGCTTATGTCAAAATTATATCTCTAGTTACCAAATTAAGCGATAGGTAGATTGAAAGTGGCAGTAAAACTCAGTTTATTTTTAAAGATAAAAACGGGTACATAATACGATATATATATAATATGTTTGAAAACCGCGAGTACCTAAGCTTAAAAAGGCAGTAAGGCTGTTGTTAAATTAAGACTTAACTAGTAAAAGATAAAATAAGAATCGAAGCAAATATATTATGTACATTACACGTTACATATTGTATGTAAAAAATATGTAATGTTTAACTATCGGAAATATAAGTATATACCATTTGCCGCACTAATATAATATATATCATAAAGCTAATCCATACTATACATACTACATTGTTAAATAGCTTAACATATTCAGACGCTCCCAATGTAGAATACAAATATTATAATACTTTTTAACATAATGTTCATGATTGTAAAACTATCACAAGGGCTTATATAGTTTTGTTTCGATGGCTTAAGGGTGAATGAACCAGTGTTCTATATACACAAAGCACATACCACATACAACTCAGGCTTCAACTGTGGCAGGGGATTGGTAATACACGAAATAGCCACAGCCTTGTTAATGTATAATGCGTCCATTTATAATCGAGTCGATCTGCTCACGGGAAAAAAAGTACACATGGTACGTATTTCAGCGAAAAACCGGCGACTTGAGATGGATTTATTTTATTTTCTTGCTATACAACATTACCATTTTTTTTAAAACTAAAACATTGAATATCATTTGACGACCGTTCTGGTGTAATGGTGCGAGTAGTCGCCTCAACGCCGGCGGTCGGGGATTCGATTCCTATTCGGGGCAGATATTTGTATTTGTAGAAATGTTTGTTGTTTCCAGTCTTGGTGTATGTCCTTGTGGGTCTCCCCATCATGCCTCGGAGAGCACGTAAAGCCGTCGTTACTCATGATAGGGAAAATTATATGCCAACCCGCAGTGGAGTAGCGTGGCGAATTATGCTCTAACCCTTCTCCTACATGGAGGAGAGGCCTTTGCCCAGTAGTGGGACGCTTACAGGCTGATTCAGTTGAGTTTGACGGCCGGCTGGTCGAGTGGTCAGACAACTGTACACTTTACGCAGCGGTCGCGGGTTCGAATCCCGCCAGGTGCAGATAATCTGTATGACGAATATAGATGTCTGCACCGGGTCATGGATGTGTATTTATGTATATATGTATTTATATCTTAAATTTATTTCCGTTCCTAGTACCTGTAACACAAGTTCTTACGAACTTACCACGGGGCTAGGTTAACGTGGTGTGATTGTTAAAAAAAAAAAAAAAAAGTAAAGTTAATTATACATATTAAATTGTATAGGTAAATAATTATTCATTTAATTCGCTATTGTATACAATAATAAAAGATTTACTAAATTAGTCTATAAAATACACCTTAGTCACAGACATTTTCACGACAAAATTAACATATTTTTTACAAATGAAATAGTTACGTAACGAAAATTAATCAAAATATATATCGGAAGAAATTTCTTGAAGTACCTAATATATATTCATTACCGCAGTTCCTCCTATCGCATATTCATAAGGCTCTTTCTGTTCTCATCAATTTCCCTCGTCTATTACAATCAATTTCTACTGAATTATCCGATCGATTGGTCCTTGTTCTTAATTGAGCGCTAAATGGAAACTTTTAAGTAACTTGTCACTTTAGCCGTCCCTTCAGTTTCAATAAAGCGATCATCCTCTCTGTCTTCATTTTGACCGTCCACTGCACGTCCTTCGTATTGCGTGATATAGTTTGCATGTAGCTTGCATAATTTTTTTATTTAGCTCGATTATGTTTAAGTAACCATAATGACACTAAACATGAATCGTAATCGACAATTGTAGGTTAGAAACAAAGTTAATATTCCGAGTTTATAAATGCAAAATTTATTTGAAATTTGTCGGAGGTAAGAGAAAAAATGAATATTTTCGGTTGCGGTTCATAAAAAAATCCGCAGTGGAACAGCGTTGTGGATTAGGTTCGAATTCGCGTTGCACGCACGAATAAGTGTCTCGTGTCGCGAGCGAGAGCGCGGAAAAAGCGATAGAGAGGCACGATCGGCCTAAGCGTTCGGCTTGTAAATGAAAAACAATAACGCAGATTGAAGTATCTTAAATATCACACATGTATATAAGTTGTAAATAAATTGTTAGTAACACATTGTTACTTGTAATTAATTTGTATTATTTAAGTAATAAAATATTTGAATTAACGAGTGCAAATAAATGTTAATTTATCGAAAAAAAAGGTAATTAATTGAATTAACTCATTCTTTGTATTATACAAAATAATGATAGCTAAGTGATAATAATGTAGTTCAATTCATAAAAGTATGCAATTTTTTTTCAATGTTTTCTTATGACGTTATCACGTAAAATTATTGTCCTTAAACTGACTTTACAAACAGCCAGTTTTTATTTATTTATAATTATTACATTTTATTATGCTTTAATTATTTCACTTACTTCTTAGCGTACATTTTTCTAGTTTGCAAAACTAAGTTTTGATATTTTAAAACGCAAATAGCATTAAGAGTTTAACATTTTCAGTACTCGGTATATTTGTATTTGTTTTGTGAAAACTTAACTGTAGACGTAAAATAAAGATGGTTACGAAAAAAAAATATTTCGGAATTTTTCAACTTTTTACATAATTTTCTTTTCAATATTGAATTTAATTTTACAAACCAATTAAATTATACTTCTATTCGTCAGCATTATTACTTTTCTGATTATTTTATAGAAATATATTTTCCATCTTCTTAGAATGCCTCTTTTAAAACCGTTAACGGATTATTGACGAAATATTTCTAAAGTTAGTTTCTACTGAGAAATTTATAAGATTTGAAATAATTTTATCATTCAATTTAAAATAATATCATTTTAGTTGGTAGATTATCATGGAATACAATAAAATATAAATAAAACTAAAGACAAAAACAAATAAAATATTTATAACGGCTCTGATGATTAATAAACCAAAAAAAAGAAAAAACAAAAATCGTTTACAAGAAAAAAAAAAGGAAAGAGATAAAGATAAAATAGGAAACATTGCTTAAGAAATATGGAAAAGAAATGTCCTTCGATTAATACTGAAAATAAATATTTAAAAACGGATGACACTGAAATTGTCTCGTTTTTATTTTACTATGGAAGATATACTTAATATATAAATAAAATACTTGAACAGAGTACGTGTACGTGTGTGTAAGTAGATAAAAATAAATCATGTTGAGAAATTTATTTACAAGATAATACAATTAAATTTTATTTAAATAAAAAGTTAAATACAAAAGTTACTATAAATGTAAAAACATTGTTGTCGCATTTAGTGTAAAGTCCCATGGAACATTTTTTACCCTTCTTCACCGCGGGAAAGGAACCGCATCTTGCAGAATTATCTGTACGTGATCTTGAGTAGCTCATTCAACGTCGCATTTTACGTCCATGGTGAGTGGTTTCCCGTGGCTTCCGCATAACCTGCTTTTTTCTATTAAAGCCACGCCGAAATGCATTCATCCATGAGCTCAGCGGCCGTTGTCCGCGCGTCTTGCGTTTTCTTTCGCCTTTGTTTCTTTAATTATTTCTTGAACCTCTTAGCCCGATTCCTTTAGCGCGATCGAACAAACAAATACTTCTACTTTGTTATATTAGAACTTATGATAACTGAACGCGAACTCCTGCAACTACCACTGATGCAACTCTCTCTCTATCGAGATGGCGAGCAAAAATAAAAATTAAATCTCTTAACTGAGACTTCAGACTCGCTATATATATAAAAATAAAAAATAAACTTATAGTGCCTCGCAATTATAGAGTTATATCGTCAAATGTCTATTTAAATATATGCAGCGTTAGTAAAAGCACACACGTATAAGAATTAAGTGTTTTTAAAATAATACCTGTGTTTTACGTAACTGCCGACTGAAATACTTTTTCGTAATATATATACATATATATAATACATATTTAAATAAATCTATACTACTACACTCAGATTCGGGGCGAGAATCGAACCCTGGAGCAGAAAACAAGGTCACTGCAAACGGGGCAGTCAGTGTGTGTTGTATTACAAAATGTTTTTACAATTAATTAAAGCTATTACCATTATATTCAACTATTAGTCTGTGTCCATTACAGTAGGTAATTATATAATAATTCTCATCAAGGCAATTAGTTTGCAATCTAATTAATCTTAGATCTTGCGAGCTGAGTAAACAACTTCAAATGTTTTGTATTTCAATAGTGAAACCTGGCGGATTTGCCCGCTTTAAATATCTATACTGTTTCTATGTCGGTGTACCGCTGTAACATGTTTTTTTTTTGCCAAAAAATTTTTTTTTGTTCGTAAACTGAACTGAATCAATTGAGTACTGTTCGTATTTGATTGATTGCCGAAGGCAGCGGGTTCGGTTTCCGCTTACAGTATATGTTTACAGGTTTGCTGTTGGTTGTTTATTTCTTGTCGAATTTGAAGTGTATTATTATGATGGAATATCTTACCAGTATGTCAATACATAGTACGGCAGCAAAGTCAATTTGAGTCTGTTGATGCAAAAATCACAGAATTCATTAGTAAATATTTATTTTACATGATGAATTATATTGATCGTGGCTCCAACTTGATTCGCAGTATTTTATAAAGTCAAATATTTACTCTTCATAAATAATTTAAAAAGTATTTTAATTTAAGCGTATAATGTACGATCTATTAAACAATTAAAAAACATGTTGTCTGATGCATAAAAATGAATTAAATATTAAATAGAACGATAATACTGGTAAATGAAGCGATATCCTTTTTTTATATATCTATATGTAGGACTAGTTACATGTTCCGTGACCGAACCATGGCTTATAAAATACGTCGAAAACAACGAGTATCAAAGCTTAAAAAGGTTATTTAATATTAGTCACGTGTATAAGATATATCTATAATCAAAATATCATAGCGTTAAAACCGAACTCCCTAAAGTGTGTCGCAGTAATTCCTCAAAGCAACTACAGACTGCAATAAAGTCACTTAACTAAAAGACCCAGTTTTACAGACGCGAGTGCCATTTGCCTTTTTGATATTCACCGCTAACGAGGTACTCCATCCTTTGCTTATAAATGTAGACGTGTGACAAGACAGCTGGTTTCCAGCGAATTATGATAGTGTCAACAAGATAGTGTTCAGCATCCAGGTTATTTCTTTAGTTTGAGGGCGCCGCTTGTAAATGTCGTCTGGTTGACGCTTTGAAAGAGGTTGGATTTATAAAGAGGAACTGTGTTAAAAGATTCTATATATATGTACGTCTAGAAATTAAAGTTGGTTTTATATATAAAAGTAAGGAACGTGCTATCACTATTCCATTCATCATTATTCCATGACCATTGTAATTGAAAAAAGGCCCTGCCGATATAAAATAAACTATTAGTCTGTAAATCTTCCACTGCTGGGAAAAGATTTTTTTTGTTATTAAAATAAACTTGGATCTTAAACTATCAGGCTGTTTTTAATGCGGAATGGTGGATAGATGTCTCTAGAATCTAAGACATGGGACATATCTCACGATGTTTTTCTTCTCCGCTGACTATATAGACGATTAATATTAATAAAAATAAGCACTTACAAATTAAGTGGTGCCAAACCTTTTTTTTTTACCACCAAGCTGTTATAATACAACACAGTTCGTCAAAAACTTTCATAACATAAACAAAATTTAAAAGCTTAAATTTTTAAAATGTAACACGAACCAAAGGTCCAAAGCGTAGAAAAAATACTAAGAAGAAAAATAAATTACTTTCTATTTTACGTGAAAGTGTACATCAAGCAAGACGCGAGGCAATGCTAGTATATTTTACTATTAGCGTGGGTGTTGTACCGTGGCCCTCCCGTTCCGTGCAACGTGATTCGGTTTTATGGATACAGTCAGCGGCAAAAGTACACACTAAAACTGATGCACTATAAAAATAGTCCAAACGTCCCATTGGTTTTTACAACGACATATCAATGATAGTATGTACGATGTAGTAGGCAAATTAAGTAAATTGTGGATTATTATTAGAATGAGAAAAGTGAGATCGCTTTTCTCACCCTACTTACCTATGAATATTATAAATGTAAAATTTTATACGATTGAATGAACGAATGTATGGTACAGAGGTATGGGGTTTGTTACTTTTTCACGCGAAACCTGAATCGGTTGCGGTAAAACTTTGTATGTAGTCTACATGTAGATTCAGAAAAACACACTAACTACTACGTAACCAAGAATTTCCAGACAATTTTTATGAATAAAATTCGGGATATTGCTATTAATAATTCTTCTTTACAGTATTTACTTAACTACTTGAATATTTTAATTATTAAATATTTATGTTTGTAATCGGTTTTACCAGAATATATTAGATCGATTTAAAAAAATATTTTTGTACTAAATAGCCAACGATGTATATCAATGAATGAAAAACATCATAGACCAAATAATAGAAATAAAGATCTAACCATACACAACCAAAACGACAAGAAACTATATGTATATATCAGCGGTGTAGTTGTTCCGACAGGAGTTCGCTGCACGACGATAAGCGAACATTACTAAGAAGACGTGATAACGAATAAGAGTCGAGTGTAACGCCAAAGTAGGTAACATTTATGTATGTATGGATAGAGTATGGTATAGTGCGTGTAGAAGTAGAGTATTTTGCTGTCAAGTCAGCCATTATCGATTTAAGTCAGTTCGGTTACAGCTTTATCACTATTAAGATATATTACTAATAGACGACATTCATCTATTTATACGTATGTTTAAAGTTACTGCCCCTTTATTATGAGACGCATTTGACTTCTAAAAAAACAAAAAATAAAACAGCTTTAAAGCTTACCGCGGTCAACAAACAAAAAAAAAAAAAAAAACAATTACTTTATCTCTCGCTGTTATCAGCTCCACCCAAATAAGTCTGATTTTTAAAGTCAACTTCTTCTTCAATAAACAGGTAGATAATTTGTAAAATATTAACCTCTATTATAAATATGGAGATAAACCTGATATTAATTAATTAAATTATAAAGCAATATTTTCACAATAAATTTAATAAATTTGATTAATATTAAGTCGTCAAGTTATTTTAATTATAAATAAAGATTAATATCGAAATAAATTATTGGTTGCTTATTCAAGCGAGATTATTAGATGAGGCAGATTTGCGACAAAATTCATTATACACAGAGTTCCGAAAATTATTTAGTAGTTGAAATGAATACGATGACTCAATTTAGAATTATCAATGAAATAGGTTATTTTCGAACAGATTCTGTATCTGAAATTTCTCTTCACGATTATATAGAAATTTTCTATAATATTTTGTAATCTATTTCTTTTCTTGGTTTCTGGTCATTTATAAAACCTGTGAATTAACCTTAAAAATTTCAACACAACAATATTCGTAATATACGAAATTAGTCCACTAACTCAAAACCGACGCATCGTCTTCCGTTGGGTGAGGTCAACTTAACGAGTATTTTCGCGACACATTATTACACATTATTATTGTTATTACAACACCAATTACTATTATTGCAACAGGCCCAGATTTTATTTGTTCTATATATAAAAAATAATAGTAATCTATACAAATAATAAATCTGTTAAAACCTCTGTTTTATTAATACACTATATATCATCAAGAATAAATTTCAATAGCGCGTATTTTTTTGTATCAGCGCCATCTCTTATCGTGTTTTTCTCTGATCACGTATCACGTAAAAAGTACAAAACCAATGTTAATAACTTTAATACATAAAAATTGGAAATAACTCACAGTATAATTTAGTTTTTGTTTCATTGTAATTAAATTTAAAAATAAATATTTAAGAAAATAGAAATAGGTACCTACGCCGCCAACGCCATCTGGTCTAAGGAATCTTTAAAACTCACAAAACTTATATTTGAGTTATTATTTTTTTAAAATGAAAAGTTTACTAAATATGTCGGATAGGAATAGAAATCGTTTTAATATTTTAGATAAACATCATTTTCAATTAATATACTACTATGTTAAATATTAATTATGTTAAATGTCACTAAATATAAAAACGATATTCTACAATTATACGATAGATGGCGCAGATAATTTTCTGAATCGCGCTGAGCAAAACTTCGGCCAAAAGAATGACACTCGCCCGTATTTAAAAATTTGTTTTTCTTTTTTGTATATAATTAAATACTTTAGGGAACTACGGTCTTGATTGTTTGTTCGTTGTTAAAATTTAAAATATTTGGTCGTTATTTGTTTGTTGATTGTACAAAGTTGGATGGTTATAGCTATTTAAGTTGTAATCTATATATATATAAAGTCGTGTTAGTTACACCGTTTATAACTCGAGAACGAGTGGAACGATTTTTATGATTTTTGTGTTTTTGGATTTGTCTTCGTCGGGAATAATACTTATTAAAATATAGTATTCATCAATGAGAAAATAATTAATAAAAAAAAAAACAGTTCAAATGTTTCATCCGTACTATCTATATACATATATATGTATGTATGTATGTATGTATATAGATATAATAAATCTGTCACTCAATCCGTCTATTATAAAATATTTTCCAGTATCGACGCAGGTGTAGGTGATAAAAAATATAAATGTATAATATTTAAAATTTTAGTTAAAGACCCGTGCGAAGCCGGGGCGGGCCGCTAGTAAATAATAAAAATAAATAAATAATAATAATTCGATTCTTTAAATTCAGTAAACTACATGTGTACTCGACTGTACCATTCCCCTTTTATTCCACCTTTCTCGGCGCCATGCCAATGGAATGTCAAGTCGTAATCGTCATAATGTCGTTCGTCCATCTGGCCTCTATGGACCTTTACTTTGAACACTTTTATAACCTTTTCGTTATTGGCCAATCGAACATTGATTTTTTTTTGGTATTATATTTTAACTCATGACGAAATTTGCGCGTTGGTTATTAGTTTGTGTCGAGACTCGCCAAATACGACGAGTATTAGGGGCTACTTCGTTTTGTACGCTCGTATTACGATATAATAGTTCAATGACCTTTTCTAAGCAAGACTTGTACTTAGCGAATGTGTTAAGAACTTTATCGCCGACTATATGGCCCATATGGTTACACTAGCGTTGACGATTACTGTTACTGCTCCACCCTTATATTTCATAGCGGCATGAGTTGCACGTTAAACCTTCTTTACTATGATCTAGCTGGCTAGCTATATATAAAAAATGCTGTTAAGATAAGACCGGTACATACTTAAATTAGCATAAATATTCATTATCATTATAACTTGCGTTAAAACAGAAAAAAAAAAGAAAGAAAAAAGAGCAAACTCTTATTGTTTACAACATTATTATAATAAAATGAAACCGTATGGTAAATTTTAATTAGACAAGATTGGGTATATAATTTTTTAAGGTTTATTGATGGTTAATATGATGATAATTGTTCAAATTGTTGGAATAAATCAAGCCGCCTGATAGCTTTCACCTAAAACTGTGACTAATTCCTTTGAGGTATAATAAAACAATATATGGTGGAACTATTCTCTTTTATAGGTCTACAGAAAAGTTCGCTATGGCATATAATTATATTTTAAGAAATAGCTTACACTATACCCATTATAAATTAAAAATGGGTATGTGCAATCCGGTAATCGGAAAGTTATTTTGGACGTATACAGCATTAATATTTATCAACTTAAATAGATTAGTTACCTTAATCATTTCATGCACATAGGATAAATCTTTACACCATATAATTTAAATAAATATCTTAGGTGCTATCGCAAAATAGAAAATGACGCGCGCGAAAATAAGCGGAGTTTTCACACCGAAGCGAAGATGGGATTCGCTTGATGCGACCGTTGCGCGTCGCCGCGCCGCGTCCCTCGCTGTCGCTAAGATCATTATATACTACCCGTGAGAAGTCGGGGAGGGTCACTAGTATAATTATAATATGAAGCTAAAGTATACTATCAAACTATTTTTTCCTTGTCTTATGATATCATTTACCGAAATGTAATGTTAAGTAATCATTTGTAAGTTGTATATTGATACGATACGGTTTTTTTTTTTTTTTTTTTTTTTTTTATGACAGATAGACAGGCATTTGACAGCTATCCCACCTGATGTTAAGTGACGATGCGGTCGAAGGTGGAGCATGCCTGCCTAATAACAGCCTATTCACTCTGGCCTTGAAGGCACCCAGGTTGTATCGTTCGGGAAACACAGAAGCGGGCAACGAGTTCCATTCCTTAGCCGAGCGCATCAAGAAAGTAGTAGTTTTTCACATAGATATGAGTTAAATTTATATAAAGTTATGACTGTGCAACTAAAAACACAATTAAATTACAATAAAATATTCAATTTAACATTTATGTTGTTAGTTTTATTTTAAATGTTTAATTTTCAAAGTTTTATTTTAATAAAACTTTGAAAATCAAGATGGCGTCAGAGTTATTAATTAAATAAAATTGTGATGGAAAAAGTGAGAGAAATAATTGTGACGTCCATAGCAGTTATTAAACTAGCGAATAGATTGAGACAACTAATTTCTACATCGTTTTTTTAATCCTTATAGCTGCTTAGTTTTTCATATTTTACTTCCTTAAAGCTGAGGAGGTCGAGATCGCGATATTTTAAAGAAACATTTTAAAACCATTTTGACTGATTTTTACATGATGTCTATATGTCCGTGTTACCTATTCGTTTTATACAAAATTAGAAATGTAAAAATACATTTATGTTCCATTACTCTAATAATCTGAACGTTGGTATTAATATATATTCATTTAAGATCTTGATTGGATCTAATTTTGGTATGTCTTTAATCATGAATTAATTCAAATAATATTGACTCGACAGTTAGGAGTATCAGTAGTACAAGTTAGACCGATAAAGCTACATAATTATGTTCATTTTTTTACAACTATACACGAATCTACAACGTTTGTTTTTATATTACAAATTAGACAAAACAAAACACGACTACAACATTCAACAGATGAACAATTCAAGTGAAATAGACTAAAATACATTTACGAAAATCATCTGTCTAAAGCGCATTGCTATTTCCACTTTGTAACTGTCACATTCCATTCCGGAGCACGCATATTGCTTTACCAAAAACAGCAGTAATATAACAAGTGGATGTAAGTTGTGCCTCTAACGGAGTAAGTGTCCGCACCGGCTACCGGAAACAGAAATAGGTCGTGTGACAGACCAATTTCGTTTGTATGAGACGCGTTGAAGGCGTACTAAGGGCATTACCGTGAGTGTGACCGCATGAGTTAAATCGGAACCGCATTTTGTAAATACCGGAGTTATAATTGCGTAACACTGGCTTGTGGCTGCGGTCGCGTTTATGTGTCTTTAAGTAATACCGAGTTTTAAGTCTTATTCTTCTGAAACGAGTCTAATACGTTAATTAGGTATATATCTTTAAAAAATTTTAAAATACTCGTATATTATTTTTAGATTTCTTAGGCAATAACTATTCAAACTATTTCCTTTTACCTAAATAATAATAACATAACACTTAGAAAGTACTGTTTATGAGAAAATAAACCATTTAATTTTTCATAAGAACTCTTCGATCTACAAAAAGAGCACTTGCATTATTTATACAAAAGTGGTATTAAAAAAAAGTAAATAAACGCTTCCATTGTTATAGATACCACAAAGGAAACTCGAAGACGCAAAGGAATAAGTAATAAAAATAAAATAAAATAAAAACACAAAATCCTTGCAGTGTTCATATTAATTTTCACCTTGGTCCAACATTTTAATTTCGAAATATTTTTCGCCCAAAGATTTCCCCAGAGCAATTTACTAAATTAGCCTACAAACGGACCGAATTTAATGGCACCGGTATGACACAAAGGACAGTTTCCTAAATTATTTACGCTCCTCGAGAGGGACATTCTTGCCTCGTTTTAACCGCCGTTAAGACTCTTTTCGAATAATATACACAAGTACGGATATACTTCTTCAAACGATCGCTTTGGTAAATATTGTAGGACCGTTGTGGTTCGTTTTAAAGACGCTTTATAAGAACGTGCGTTATAAAAGGAATAAATACTCTGTTAAGAAAAAAATATATCTGAAAATGATTTTCTTTAAATGTTCACTAATGGTAAGGAAACGAATTAATTGCGACAATATATAAATCCGTCAAAACCCGTAACATTTGTTAACCCTAAAATAATACATAATATTTTTAAAGTCGAAATATTGAAACCATGAGAATTAACATTAGTGCTGTATTATTTATCAAACTACGTGTATCAATTCTTGTTAAAAATGTTAATAACATTAATATTGTATTATTCAATGACGTATGCTGTGTACAATGCTACTGTATGAATGTACGAGTTACGGTTGTACCGTAAATAATAGAGTTTAATAGCATAATAATCAAAGGTTTCTTTTAATAAGTTCGTCGTCGTCGTGGTGGATTAAGCTCCAAACCTTCTTCTATATGAAGAACAGGCCTTGGCTCAGCAGTGGGGAGTTTACAGGCTGATACAATACAGTACGAGTGACTTCATAGCTATATAAGATCAGTAGGAGCGTGTCGGCATGTCGGAAGAAAGGCAAGTTGGAGGTGCTATCCACATTTTGCAATCCTACAGAAATCATTACTCGTGGATCGCCGGTCTAAAATGAATCGTCGAGCGTGAACCGGACTATTACCAATTAGTACATTACTGTTAACTTTTAGTACGCAGTATAAGCTTTAATGTCTTGTCTTAAGTATCTTAAGTTCGCGACAAATTAAAAAGAATTCTATTGTACTCAAACAAAGAAGGGTAAGCGCTATGGAGATAAAACCGCCGTAATTAAAAGATATAAATAATTTTCCTCGACAATAAATATTAATAGGAACGCTCGAAATACGATCGTATTTTTAAGAACGAATGGTGATTACTTATCTGGTTTTTTTGCCATTGAAAGGAAGCACAAATTTTCTATGACGTCTCTGTGACGTTATGACAGTAGAGTGACCATAAATATTCTTAATACTAAGGATACATTTTTAATCATAAAAAAATTAATTTATTAAATTATATCTTACCATATAAATAACTAATTAATCGTATCATATAAGTATATAATAATTTTTGGGTTAATTAAATGTTATGGGTTTCGACTGATTTATGTTTTGTCGCATTACGAAATATTATATTATTTATACGAAATATTTTTTAGTAGTCAGTATTGAAACTTTTCGTTATATTTTTTTTCTACATGTTTTATCGTTTTGTATGAATTTCTTGGCTTTGTTAATTACTTTCTGATAATGGGAGGTTTTCTATTTTTTAATCCTATTTTCATTTCTATTTTGACGTAGGATATAGAAATAAAAATTATTCTATTATGTTAGTAAAAATAAATTTTGTAATAGCTTCAAGTAAATAAATTTTAAACAATATTTCAATAAATAATATAAATCATTATTATATTACGACGTATTCCCGCTTTAATAGTTGGCGAAGCGCTGTTGTGGTAGCCTTCTTCTATAAATATTATTTCTAACAAAATAAGAATATTTATAATTGAACTGGTTCATATTAAGATGAATGCGTTTAAATAAACAACTATATTCTTCAGCTTTATTGAATTACATTTTTACACTACTTCCGTAGTTTTTTTTTTTTTTATGATTCATATAAATTTAAATTGACAAATATACACAGGTGGAAGTTGAAAAAAAAATAGGCATACGCTTATACAACAGTATATAATTCGATTATGTATGAGATAGGTAAACGGGATCTATTTTGCGACGAAAGCGTGTGAGATTGAGTTTTTCTCATTTGTAGGTGTAATTTACACTGTCAGGTATCGTGGGTTTAATGAATGTTATCTATGGATGGCAATCAGGGGATGATAGTAAAGGTAAAAGAGGAAGATCGTAAAGGAGATTAACGGCAGGAATAAATATAAAACGGGCACGCAATGATAAGAACGGAGGGTTTAAGCGTTGTTAGTAAACTTGATGCGCGATCAAATATTGATATGAGATTCGTTTTCACATATAATAGTACAATGTTAAGCAATTTATGTATATATGAATAATTTTTATATACATATGTGCTACGATGATCTCATAAGAACCTATTTGTGTTGTGACGAAAAACTAGTGTTAGGAATTCTTTGAGTCTATAAAGTGTTGGTGACTTGAACAATTAGATTATATAGATGATTTAAAGTCCCTTTTAAAGGTGCTTTTTGGATGACGTAATTTTTTTTTTTTTGGTTATTGATGAAAACTCGACAAAATTTCGACATATTAGGAGGCGTTATAACTAATAATGTATAAAAATTAGCACCCGAGTGCCTTCATTTTCATCAATGTAGTAACAATTAGTACATCTTTGTCACCATATTTTTATGACTCGTCAAATCGTTTCGTCTTCAGAGTGTGTCAAGGTTAAAAGATAAGTACACATATACAAACATAGATACATATGAAAATATATTATCCTCCTTTGTCAATCAGATAATAACAGATAGTAACAGTTGCAAATTTAATAAAAAAACATTTACCGTTTCCGTGTAACTTTACAATGTATCTGTCTTGAGATCACAATAGTCCCGTTAATCCTCGACAAGCAATAACGCGTGGCGACCGCCTCAGCGGGTAAGGGCGGCATTGAGACGAGAGTCCTTGCATCCGAGTCCATTCATTGTGATGATTGCTCCGCTCTCATTATACCTACACAAGCGCCGAGACGTACCGACGTACAACAGTCGGTATAAAAACAAAAAGTCAGCAAAGCGTCGCGTTCAATGTATGGATTCAAAATGTAAGAAACGCAAGACCGCAACAATAAGGCTTCAGAGCTATATGAAATGAAACTATTAAGGGTGATTAAATGCTCTTTATTGAAATATATTGTTATTAAATAATGAACCTTAAGTAGTGAGTATTAAAATTATTTTTCGCAATTAAATTTAACGAATGTATTTATGACATTTTGATATAATCGAGTTGTCTTGAATTTCTGCACCGTTATGAATATTATATATACTACGTACGTTCTACATGCTTGTATATATGAATATCTAGAGTTGAGACAACATCAGAGATATTGGCAAATGAGGTATTATTAGATATGTTCTACAATAGAGATTATACGATGACGTCAACAATCTAATGCCCGTATTATGTAATCGTAGTCTGATATTGAAACTAAACTTAACTCATAACAACAGTATTTAAACATTAAGAAAAAAAAATATTAAAAAGTAAGTATGTGGGTAAGGAAATGTTCAGATTTCAACATTTCAGATTCATATCTAATACCTATATAAGTTTAAATAAATTAAGTACAAAAAACGTATAATAAACTGAAAGTTACTGTTTCATTTTTACGGCTAAGCCGCTAAGCTGGTCTTAGCCAAATTTAGTTAAAGTATTATCGAAAAATATCTTTTGCCTTTTTTAAAAATAGGCCTTAAGAACGGTAGTGTGATATTTTTTTGTATGTAAGATTACAGTACAGTTTAAGTTGAAAGTCTTAAAAGAAAATATAAGTACTTTTCTTTAAGTAATTACATAAACTTTGTTAGTTAGTCGTTTAATTTTTTTGGACAAAATACAAATTTTATATAAGTATTCAGTTTGAATCGTGGTTCTACAAACAATTTTCAAAAATTTCAAGTATTTATTTATTATGTGTATGTATAGTATTTTTTAGTTATTAGAATAACTTATTAAAAAAATCAGGCTCAGGTATATTTCGTTTTATCGAATGGATTAGAAAAAAAATTGTATATTACAAAAATTCTAGTACAATCATTATTATTATAATCCACCACTCACTTAAAGTAGGCCTCCCTCATCGTAAAGTAGGGCCACTCCGGAAAGGGAGTCTGAACTATTTATTGCTGGTTATTTCTAAAGTCTTCTTTAAGTCTTGCGGCAAAATATAGTGACGCCACTGCCCATTACTGTATTTTTTGATGCACGTACCATTTAGTACAATATTATTGACCAATTTAGAAATTTAACTAGCCATAAGTTGCCCACCAAGTAGGTATTATGGGCTAACGAATGTTGTTTTTAGTTCATAAAAATATGTTACTATTATGTATGCCCATTCAAATGATAGCCATATTTTTATAAACCCCATGAAAACTGAATTAGGGGAATCAGATAAGCATTACATTTTTATACTTATATTATTTATTACTATACTATTATACAACATTAATAATTACTTTAATGCTTGATGCATTAATTGAAGTTAACATTTAGTAAGTACTGGAGTACTAATATTTTTTTAATTTCATGTTTAATTAGCTAATAGAAATTTATATATAGGCTCGCCTTTAGCGTATTATGAATTCTCTTGCTTAGTAAAGAGCATTGAAGTAAATAAGTATTGCTTCCTAAAATAAATCTAAACTCGCGTTGGTAACACAACGACAAAGAGAATATTATACATCCCTTCATGTAGGATGTCTTTTAATGTTCACTTTGGATCACTACATACTACTTTAATGCTGACCAGTATTACGTCATTTTAAATCAACGAGTGGAAGAATTAATTATGTGACGTCATAACGATAAAAAATATACCTTATATTAGTTTAAGTTGAAAATTTTATTTAATTCGATTGTTTGTTCTGCGAAAGATTCATGTAACCGATTAGATAAACCTTATGTTGTTTTGTAGTTTACCTGTTTATTTAGTAATCTTATAGGCCGTAATCTATAATACTATGGATTTAAGAAGCAGTAGGGTAAAAACCAAACGTAAATAATACTGTAAATACCAATCAGTACGACAAGTATCGTAATGAGGACAAAAACTTATGAAGGATTATACGAGACTATATCTAAAACTATACCCAATAGACTATACCCTAAGACTGGATAGGGTATATGAAAACATAGTCTGTTTACCTAAGCAACAAATTGACGAACGCAGTCATATAATTAAAAAATACACAAAACTCAATGTAGGTAAACATAAAACATGTGATCGTATGACGTTAAATCGTTCGTCCGTTATTGGATGTGATTTACACAAACGGATTTAGATTTCAAAGAGGATACATTCGTATTTACGATCGTTAAAACTATTCTAATTAATGATGCTCTCGTTTCGCTCGATCCAATTAATGTTTGTTCGGATTCGTTTCGACTATAACCTACTTTGTGGAAACGTAATTACTTATGATGTGATTTATTGAGTCTTGAGTTATCGAACGGAGAAGGGATTCTTAATAATCATAATTATTTTGTCGATGTGTGCCTTAAACGGCTAAAGGCGTGTCATAATTCCCGATGAATAAGTCAGTATAGCTTAAGTAAAATTTGTTTAAATATATTTTCAAGTTAGACATCGAGTCTACCGACCCGATGAATTAATGTTTGATTGACCTGTTGGCGTAGTTGGCAGTGATCCTGCTTTCTACTTCAGGGTTGTGGGTTCAATTCCCGCACTGAGTCCGAGTGTAATAGATATGTCTAATTTATATTTGCATTTATTACAAACAGTATATATATGTCGTGGCCATATCGTAGAATTGGCCAAATCATGAAACGCTCGAGAATTTCATGAACAAAACAAAAAAAAAGCAATAATATGCATTTAGAAATTATTGAACGGAGTAGAAACTCTTAATATCATAATTATCTTATTTATGGCTTACGATAAATGCATTAAACAGTATAAGGCAAATTATTATTATTATTTTTTTTAAATAAATGCCCCTTAATAATTTTAAATACATACTCTTTATATTTCAGCACATTTAATAATATAATTCTTCAACGCAATAAATAGATCGGTTGGATAAGATTGGAAGTGTGACTTAATAACTTTCCGCGTTTGGAAACACCGCGTTATCACTACAAAAGTATAGCTTTAATACACGATGAATATACCCATAACGTTTTTCGCAAGGAAAAATTTAAACGTTCCTCTATAATACGCATTGCTCGACTTATCTCAAAGGGCGTGAAGTACTCGCAACATACTAAACGAGCAAAAGAACTACGTTCAAATAGAACTTCAAAGAAGACCTACACTTTTGAGAGCTGCCCGAGGTACATTAAGAAATATAAAAAAAAAGTCTTTTGTGTTGTAGGATGTCGTTATCGTGACATCTGTTTGTGGTCTACTTTGTTTTTACTCTATTTAGATGTAGTGTAAGTTGTTTTTAAATGCTCTACATGTAAAAAGTCAAACTTTTCTTTATAAAGTGTATCTTAGTAAGTGCGATGTGTTATAGCAAATTGATTGGAACTAAAATCTCACGAAACATGCAAATTTCTACATTATGTCTTTCTTTACCACCAAACACAGTTATATTTAATCATACATAAGTTATATAATTATATCAATATACATGCTTTAAACTTTTATATACAACCGTTTACTAAGAAAAGAAGCGGAAAAAAAAAATTGGTATAAGATTTTTCTTGAAATCTTTTCCACGTTTGAGGGGTATAAATAGATCAAATTTTATAAGAACATTTTTATGTATTGAACAGGGTTATTAGTAAGGCGCCTGGTAAAAATTCGTAAAGTGTGTAGTAATGATTACCGTATATATTAATGTCTAAGTATACATTCTCTGGACGTCCTCTGACCCCAGGTTGTTTTTTTTTTTTTTTTTTAATATATTTAACACACACACAAGGTCGTCTGTTCCTAAGGTAGGCAACTTAATGCCTGTGTTTTAGGTAACAGCCGACTGATATACATTTTTTTTTTAAAAAATCTACATATAAATAATACATATATAAATAAACATATATTACACCCAGATTCGGAGCGGGAATCGAACCCACAACCCTTGGAGCAGAAAACAGGGTCACTGCAAACTGCGCCAACGGGTCAGTCAAAGTTGTTTTGCGGTTTTATCTGCAGCGAGTGATAGGATGAATGATTTAAGAACAAGACATCGGGGAAAGTGAGGGTGACTATGTTCACATAAAAAAAAAACAATGTGCCCGAAATGATCTCAGTATTTCGAGGACGAATGGATAGTTAGTAGTATTTATGTATTTTTTCATGTATATTCTTGTAGTAATTATTTCAACATTTCCTAAAAGGACTGTTATTCATAAATTAATATTAAGCAAGGAGCACACAAGCAACGTGGGAAAGAATGTCACTGTGGCCGTCAGGTTGTCAGTTACGAATACAATTTGTAGATAATACGAAAGTTTATTTGTTATTATCTTATTGTTAGTTGTTAGAAAGATAAGGGTATTTATGTATTTGCAACACAAACATGTAAGATATCGACAGCGTTTATTTAAAAGAGCAACTAACTAGTTTCTTGCTGATTTGTCTTCGTAGAAACAGCATTCTATACTTGACGGTAGTTTAACAATCATCGAAAATATTACGGTATAATAATATGAATATAACATTTATATTACACTGTTTTTAGATTCTACGAGATTTTTAAAGTAACTTTTACATGACATGTTCATTTTTACAAATATGTGAAAAAAATATTTTAAGACGTAAACTTCAATTTTCTACAACTTTAATAGTTCAAAAGAAAAAGAGTCTTTTATAACCTGATACATCATTAAATTAAATGGTAAAGTGTAGCAATAAAACACAAGGAATTTGTATACAAACTGGAATGCGCACGTGCACTCAAAACGTTCCTAAGAGCGGGATTGCATCTCTTTCTACCATGGATTCAATGCAACTCGTAAGAAAGAGACAAAATACCAGTAGTCAATGAAATGCTCGGAACGATTTTTTCATTTTACATGTTGGAAACAAATGTCAATATTATGTTAGTTATTTCAAGGTGTATATTTGAATATACAATTTTATTAAGTGAACGTTCCAGTTATGATATAAATTCCTTGATAAAATATGTTTTTAACACACTAGTCATTAAAACGATGATCAACGAAACAGCTCACAATTATTTCTTTAATACGTATGATACATTCTCTTTAAAATTTTGTCATTATAATTATTAAAGAAAAACTCGAAAATGTATGACAAAAAATATCTTACTAGGTATGATACGTGTATCTTAAATATATTAAAAAAAGAAAATACCTTAAAATATTTACGAGACAGTCTTAAAATATCTCCGTTCTAACAAAAAAAAAAAAAAAAAAAAAAAAAGAATGAATGAAATTAAATAAAACGTTAATGAAATACGTTTAAGTACACATTTTGAATTTCATTCCTTCTCCCGGGAGAACCATGATGAATTCCAGGATAAAAAGCATTCAGTGTCGTAGCTCGTATTATGAACACGATCCGTGTCCAGTTGTATTAATTTATTTCAAACAAACAGACAGACACAAAAATAAAAGAAATACATTTTTGACTTCAGTATCTTAAATGTACGAAATTGGACCTGATATATATATATATATATATATATATATATATATATATATATATATAATAGGTAAGTATAACTATTCTCTCTAATGAAGGGCCATTGAGAAATCCCGTCTATGAATCTTATCCCATTTAAACTATCACAAATTTTAAAACGATGTACCGTCAAAACACAAAACAATATACTATTGTCAATTATTATGATTGAGTAATTGTACAAGTATGCTGTCATATGTTGGTCACAAAAACGATTATGAAAATTGTTATGTTATTTATATATAGGTATAAAGGTACCGAGACAAACCACACTTTACGCGGTCAGAGGTCGTTGCGGTTTACTTTACTAATGTTAATATAAATACATATTCCATTTCGACATTAAAAAAAATCTTAACCGTTTACATACGAATAGATCAAAATTTCTTTAAATGCACGTTGCTTTCAAGTGAAAGGGCGTAAAGTACAGTTGTGAATGGGCAAAGAGAAACTCAGAGGTAGTACGACACTCGAGCGCTCATCGAGGTCCCGCTACGTACGGAGAGCAAGCTTTTGTGACGTCAAAGATGTCGTTATCGTTGCTTACGTAGCTTCAATTTGTTAATTTATGAAAACCTTAACTTTAATTGATTCATAAAATAACGTTACTGCTATTGAAATTAGTGTAAGAATAATTTTATACGATACATTCTGGTTTGCTACATATTAATTAATTATATTTTTCATACTGTTTTCATACTGTGGCTACATATTAATTAATTATTAATTCCGTCAAAATCAAGATCCTAAAAAAAAAAAGATAAAACTACAAAAATCGAAACATACCTTATTTGATTGGTTAATATTTTCGGAAAAAGACATGACTCGATTCACCTAAAAGGGTCCAGAGTGCTTTACTTAACGAGAAGGCGACCTACGTGAAAACAGAACGTCGGGAGACGCATCTTGAATGTCTACGAAAGGACCTCTCGCAAAAAATAGAAAAGCGCCTTTTGTGACGTTTGATGTCATTACCGTGTTCGTGGTCTTCTTTGCCTTAGTGTCTCTCGACGTGAGACTCGAAAACCTTTTTATATCGTCTTTAAATTTGAGATTTTGACTACATATTTTTAATATACAAGAAAGGACATTGGCAAGGAATATAATAACTATATATACAAAAGGTTCTAAGTCCTAAACAAATATGTTATAAAAGTATTTTTAATGTCCGACAAAGTATAACATAGTATATCATTTTATTAGATATTATTGCGTGGGACTTATTTAATATATATGATAAATCACACGAATCAACAAAGTTCAAAATATACATGATACTAATTATGGTCAGTGGTAACTTTTGTTTCATAAATAATATAAATTAATGATAACAATAATTTTGAAACTTATCTACATATACATACATAGTTTACACGAGTAAGCATTGTTTTTCTTTATAAGGATAATGGAGAAAAAGGTCCTTAATTAAAGTATTCAGTTCTTACATATGACACACGCGACAGATGAACACTTATTTTACCATATATTAAATGACTAGATTGTTGATTGTTTTAAGAAGCTAAGTATTATATAACTAAGAGATAAATAACAACATTATTTCGACAAAAAAAAAAAAAAAAAAAACAACAAAACTGAGTATTAAGTAATTTATAAGATACATAATATTATGTGTTTATTTTATTCGACGTGACAACAGCAATAATTTCAACAAGATCGCCAACTGTTATTTGAGAACAAACCAATATTATCAAAATTTCCAACCGATACCATTAGACGGTCGCCGCAACACGTTTAACGATAATTATTTATAACTCATGAATTTCCGGCCAAAATTAATGAACGAATCGTACAAATATAAAAATAATTAAATTGATAAACATTAAGTATTATTACATATTGTTATATAAGAAAATTAAATTGATAATAATTATATGTAATCGCATCAATGCCGCCAGTTGCAACTTCGATTCCCGCTCCGGAAAAATATCTATTTGTATTTGTACAAATATTTGTTTTCTGGGTCTTTGTCCTTGTGAGTCATTGCATACCATACCATGCTCCGGAGAGCACGTAAAGTCGTCAGTGCCCTTTGTTATCATAGACACCTGATAATTACTTACGATGGGAACATTATTCGTCAAACCGCAGTCGAGCGTGGTGGATTAAGATACAACCCTTCTCCTATATGAAGAAGAGGCCTTTACCCAGTAGCAGGACATTTTTAGGCTGATCTAGTTCATTCTGTCAAACCTAAAATAATATAATAAGAGTAAAATTGAGCCAAGTATTTTTTTTTTGGGAAAACAATATATAATAATATTATAGATATTTCTATACCGACCTATAGAAATATCTATAATATAAAAATAAGTCGGGTTTTCCTTCCTGACGCTATAATTCTAGAACGCACGAACCGATTTCCACGGTTTTGCATTCGTTGGAAAGGTCTCGGGCTTCGTGAGGTTTATAGCAAATAAAATTTAGGAAAAATTTCAACAGAAAAGCAGGAAAACAGGGAAAATCATTTTTCACATATAGCGCCATCTCTGATACATAGCATGTACTACAAACCAATATGGTTTTGCATGGTGGTGGAGCAGATGGCACAATTCATTTGGTGGCGAAACGGAGTTCGCCAGGTTTGCTAGTATTATATATATATTATTAGTATGAAGCGAAAGAGTATTGTTTGTTTAAACTCGCTAATCTCAGAATTTACTCTTATTCTGTTTGTTATATACAGCAAAAACATGTCGACGCGATTCATACAAGTAGAACTGTAACAATATTCGCAAGCAAAATCGCGTGTATTGTCTACTGAAGAATGTTTTTTTTCAGAATGTTTGAAATAAACAACGTGGATGATCTTTACTGAACATTGATACAAAATATCCAAGCGTCTTCTTTTGTTATGCCTATCCCTGAGGAGTCAAGTATTTTACCGGCTAGAAAAGCAACATTTGTCGTCCAATTTTTTTTTTTAAAATGATAAATTATATAATGTATATAATATGTGAATAATTGTATATGTGTCTGTTTATCCATGTGTTGTTTTGCATGAACACATGCTTTCCTTTATTTGCGTGTAACGTCGTACTGGATTTGTACTGTAAGGATGTTATAATTGTGTCTTAAATAAATAAATAAATAAATAAATTACACACGATTGGTCAAAGACAAAGCATGCAAATGTATATTATATTCGGGTGATAATATGATAGATTAAAAAAAAAGTGTCTAATATCCTGTTTTATTATTAACCAGCTCTGCCTCGCGGTTTCACCCGCGTTAATTTCAGGGAAAAACGTACTTAAATATTTTTAAACAATTACCCTAAGACTCTAAGAGTAGGTACCCACCTCGTTAGTCGAGTCGTCGCAAGCGTTACTGCCGAGCAAGGGGTCTCAGGTTCGATTCCTGGGTCGTTCAAGGTGTAATGGAGTTTTTTTATTTTTCGAAAATTCTCAGTAATAGAGTGATGTTATATTTACTTTAAAAGTAGAACTATAGTCGAAATATGTCTCGAGAAGAGAAATAATAAAGAACGCAACGGAAGCTCTTAAAAAATATTATTTTTTCCCGTTTTTGTAACAATTCTGATTATTACTCAGCCCCTATTGGTCGTACCGTGATGTTATATATAACCTTTCTCGGTAAATGGGCTATCCAACACAAAAAGATTTTGGTCAATCCGAACCAGTAGTTCCTGAGATAAGCGCGTTCAAAAAACAAACAAACAAATTCAGCTTTATAATATTAGTATAGATTTTTGGGTTGGTAAACTTTTAGCTTACTTAACAACTGACTTTATAGCTAAACGATACGTAGGTGCTTCATTTTAATGTTCATGATATCCCAGCACATAAATTATACACATATACATAAACGTGCCTTGTATCTTTTAGCGGCTGCGGCGCTGAAATAAAAAATAGTCTAATCACATCATACGCGCAACCGCAAAAACGAATGATCTCAGCTGCTGTAGCGCATTAATTATTCATAATGCTTAGTAGCCGAGGGTGTAACGAGCAACAAATGGATGGCTTGCGGATCTATTCTCCCGGCGGACTCGAGTCTTGCGAATTAGACCGCGGTGAAGGGTAAAATGGGTTTATACAGAAAACCTATTTCGGTATTGGATTTTTATGTAAAATCGCCGCAAAATACTCTCACATTTGTTCGAATGAAATCCTCCGAGGATAAAAACGATGACGGTTACATTTGAATAAATTAATAGCGAGTGGAAGTTTTTTTTTTTTTGTAAGGACACGTTTCGATAGGAAAATATAAAGGTATATAACCTATGACTAAATTGGATAGCTACTACAAAATTAATTTACTTAATGCTTTTAAAATAAGTATATTTTCGTCTTTTACTTAACTATAATTATAAGCTAACAAATATTTATTATTAATTCAATAATAATATAAAAAATTTCGTGATTTTGTTACTTTTTTTAATGAAAAAATAACAACATAATATTTATTCACAGCACACAACGCGTCGAGTAATTTAATTAATAAAACAAAAAAAACGCGTCAAAACTAAAACGGACGCATGTCATTTCTTTGCAAAAACAATTACGTACAAACGGGTCGCGATTTACATAGAGGGTTCCGTCGCCCCGGGCTCCGTTGAGACGCGATTAAAATACCTAAAATACGCGTCAGCGTGTTGACATCCTGATGAGGCGAAATAAATTGTGTTGGGGAAAGTTGCCCCGGGGCGAACCGTGCCCATAGCAAATGATGCTAATCATCGACCCTGTTTTTTTGCTGTCGTAATTCGACCCAGAAATCAGTATTTCCCTTTTAAAGGAAACTTCGCAGGTGCTGAAACAGTGAAATATGCTTTTTACCGTCACTGTTATAAATGAAATTTAATTTGATACTTCGGTAAAATAAAAAAAATAAAAAAAAAACATTGAGACGTTTATAAGGTAATAAGAAAAAGTTAAATACTTTTTTTTCAGCGTACGTTTAAATCCACTGTTAGACAAGAGATAATAACCTTAAGCCGTATACCAGTTATTTCATAATCATCATCATCAAATCAGCCATTGGATATCTACTACTGAACGTAGGCCTTCCCCATCGACGTCCAGAGCGACCGGTTCGAAGCAGCTTCAATCTAACGACTTCCGGATACTCCCCTCAAGTCATCTGTCCAAGGGTAGTGATGGACAGCAGCATCACTATAATCTGACACAACATACTACGCTCGCCAGTGGTAACAGTAACAGGTGCGTTATCTGTTAAGCGTGGCGAGTATTGGCATAAACAACCTTCCTCTTCCCATAAATGACCAGAAATGTTACAAATAACAAAATAGTTGAAAATAAGCATCATAAAATTAATAATAAAATATCTAATATATCTCTTAAGCTTAGTTTATTATATTGATTTATAGTATGGAATACGATCTTAGATTAGTAATCAGAATTAGAAAAGGATTAATTTATGTCTCTCTTTTAGGGTAGTTACACATTCTCTTAACTAGAGTAAAGTAAGAACCCCCGTTAGTTTAATCATAAATTTAATCATAATTATTGTATTATTCCCAATTGTTCTTAACGTAAGATTTGTATGTTTTTCCTTTTTATACTTTTACAAAAAACAAAAACCTCTTCATTTTAATGTAATCATAAGGTTAATTATTTAACTTAAGGTAAGCTCATCATATAATGGTATAGTTCATCATAAGACTGTGATATATTCTTTGTACCTAATTTTCTTTGTTTAATTAGTATAATTGGCTAAAGCAGTTCCAAATAATTGCCAAAAACATAAATATAAATTAATTAAATGTATTTAATGTTTAAAATTACAAAACAAACAGCCACAAAGTTATACTGTAAAATCGAAAAATTATCTGTTAGTGACACGTATAATTAAAACTAAAACAGATAAGAATTTAAATTATAAAAACTTTTTTGTTCGTAACCTCGAACAATTTAAATTTCGAAACAAAAAATCGAACAAAACAAATTTTCATAACCGGTAAATAGGCACAAAGTTAACGTCCGTGGCAAACAACGAAAAACAATACCGCAAACTTCACACGATATCAAAAGCCGCCTAAATCAAACTGTTGCGGGCGTAATGGACCCGTCACCGGCGGACACCTCGTCATCGAAACAAGGGCGACCATTTAAAACTTTACGTACAACTGCAGACCAAACATTAGGCCGCGCGTACATAATTTTGTGACGAGTTTAACATGTCGCCTGATATTAACGACATGTGTGTTTTTGACGGTATGAAAAGTTATAAATGTATTGAACCAACTGTAAAAAAAAATGCAAATAAGTTTAATCTTGCTTACGTTTAAAGATGACGTCGATTTTCTTACTCTTTAGACAAAGCGTAATTCAATAAGACAAAAAAGGACTAGAATTACAGTAAAATTTAATATACTCGTATAGTCGATCCGCGTATTTTTACCATGTTCACAATTTTGCTTCTATGAGTCGAAGCGTGGTAAACACCGCGAAGCTATTATATTATATTTAACATTCTTAAATGAATATACAATTTATAGTCTAGTTAACAAGAGCCTTTTTGGTCAACTTTTTTTCACCAGTCTCCGAAAATTATGATTGAGTTGTCGTTCGATTTGGAATGGCATCTAGACGATGCACGATGTTTCAAAAAAATTAAGTTCCGCTTGCAAAAATTGCAAAATCGTAAAAGGGTTTAGTTATTTGCAAATATCTCAAAAACTAATTAAGATTTTTAAAATTTAAAAAAAGAGAAAATTTCCTAAAAAAAGTCTCGACTCCCAGAACTGTAGGAATAATATTTATAATTTTCTCAGAAGGATGAAAATACGGACTAAAACGGGAGCTCTGGCTTACGTAAGCTACGCCTACTTTAGATACTTCATTTATAAAAAATATTTTAAATTATTAAATATAAAATTTAAATATTTGTATTTGTTCGGGTGTTTACCGCGTTTATAATTTTATTGAGGTCCCTATATTTCGGCAATGTTTCAATCGCCATGATCACGGGAAGACTGACGTATGGTAATGGTGGATGGTGGCAGATCAGAAAAATCGGTCTACCCTCTTTCTTCTTCGTTTTGGTCGACTAGTGTCGACACACGGCCGCACTTGTTCACTACGGCACACTATACTGATAGTGTCTTTTTTGGACTCTGAGCACCGATACCGTGACGCAATACTCGGCTTTCTGAAACCGCCTTCCCTATTGAATTTTGGATAATTTTGAATTTCAATTACCTCCTTTACTAGTCGAGGGAAACGTGACGCTTGGATGATAAAACTTGTGGCTTATGTAATTCAATCCAATTAGTAGTCTTGATATGCTCTTTGATGGGTCACGCTATTGTTCGTTTGGTTGGTTCCTTGGTTGGTAAATATGATTGTGTTAAATAAGCATTAATTATTTTATAAACATTGAACATTATATTTATTTAGCTGACAACAAATGAGTAAAAGGTATGTAAGTAAGTAAGAAGTCAAGTAGCGACCTACTTGGAAGCAACTTTAAAAACCAATATTAAATAATAAAAATGATCAATTGAGAATCGACAAGCGTTGTATTATTACATCTCCCGCACCGCACATCTCATGGACATTTATTGAAGTCTAACGAAGTTCATAAAAAATATTTATAAAAAGTATTTTAAATTTTTAACGAATATGTTTTTTTTTTCAACATGAGTATAGAAAAGATATATTTTTTTTAATATCAATATACGAACAAAAGTACGACTAATGAGTCTGTCGGTGACATCGATGATGTGAGAACGATCAATTAAATCCTTTATCATAGAAAATTCACCGAAATGATTAATTATCTCGAATATTTTGTCTTATATACGACACACTTTTTTTACACAACAACATTTTTTTATGTAAATTTCTAACAACGTTTTTCGTTTTATACCAATATTATACATTGTATATCATTTTTATTAAATTATTTATTTTGAAATAAATTGTTTTGATTTGAATCAAAACGTGATTTTCAGTTCTTTTTTTTTCATTTCTGTTTATAAACTATAATATTTATTTATTTTTAAATCTTGTATTAAAATTTTGGATATCTGAAAATTTATTAAAATTGAAGTATAAGATTGAATAATAGTATCATTCGCAAAGAATTTTTGTTATTAAGTCAAATATCCTTTTAATTTTATCAGATTTTTTGTAAAAAGCGTAATATTAAAATAAAAGGAAAGATGATAGTTACTAGACTTAGCCAAATTAAAAAATAAATACAAAACAGTATGTACTCAACTTAACCATGCCAAATGTTCACAGCTCATGACGTCGAGGCGTCAAAATGCGAAAGCAATTTAAGTTTAAACAATAGCTGTGGTGCACCTAGTTACGGTGGTTGTCACGAACGTACAGACGATAAACGCCTCTATTGTTATAGACCATAGGACCATTACAGTATACACTCGGTGACAGGTACAAATGACACGGTGACGTCGGAACTCTCTCAATGTCAACGTAAATAGTACGCTAGATATAATTTTTACTGAAATGTTATATTTTGCTATTTAAAATGTAATTTTATTTGAATCATTCAATTTCCCTTGCATGTTTTGTATTTAGTTTATCATGTGTTGAGTTTTACTTTTCGGAAGTATCCAACTTTTTTATCGGAATAAAATTAATACGTAAGATTTCTTTTTTAAACTAAAATTCTGTTTAAGTATACAATAAAAAGTAAGAAAAACATTTTTTTCAGAACGTTTTGATAAACAATGAACAATTTATTAATATGTTTACACGTGTATTCTTATTCAATATTATAAAATATCTGTTAAAGTACAATTATCAAAATCAAGTAGAAAATGAACTGATAATGTTCATGATAATTATGTCATAATGGCTTCAAAAGCCATCAAAGTTCATTTTTTATATCGAAGTTTTTATACCATACATATACTAAAGTTTTAACTCTACTCTTTTGTATCGGGTGTTAAAAAGGCGAGCGACCCAGTTGCTTCTAAAATATAGATAAGTTTAAAATACAAATATTGGTTCTGTACAAAATCAATGAAGACTAGTTCAATATAAATATCAAAATACGATAGGCGTGGAGAACGTGAGGACACATAACGAACTACCATCGCGCTAATGAGCTTTACAGACTGAACGCGTTACATCTGACGCGCAAAATCTGCTATTACAACTATGTTTTGGTATTCTATAACATACTTACGTTACGTACCTAGTATAACATACGTTCCTAGTAGGAGACTGACGCCGGTATGGATCAGAAATTACCTTTTCGTTAGATAACCAGTTTATGAAGGTGACGTTATAAGCTACAAAACGTATTAAATATTCAGTGCTGGAGCAGTTATCATGAATGTCCATTATTTTGCCTAGAGTAGTGAATGATTATGTATATCCATTTTGATAGTGCCATGAGATATGAATTCACCGATATATTGATCTATATGTATAGAGATACAGTTTTATATATAGAAAGAACGCATTAGCCCCACAGTGGGGTGCTTACAATCTGTTTTATTTCAGTTATTTTTTTAAATATGATATAAGATTCATATTTTATCGGTAATAGGACCTACATAATCGAAAATTAATAGAAAAAAAAGGAAAGAAAATCGTAAACATATTTTCTTATATGGACCCATAATTATGAGCGGTTGTATTCACCGCACTGCGACGCTCTGGGTGTGGTGTGAAACACCCGCATACCCTCAGAAAGACAATGAAGCTAAATTAAAAGTACATTTGCGCACGTTTTATTTTATATTTTACGTTCTTAAACTTTCCCGCGACTTTGTACATTTATATTATTTACATTTATATATTTATATTATTTATTGTATGATTTTTCTATTTAGTATTTGTAAGACATACGCTCACATTGATTAAAAGGTCTTTAATGCACAGTTCATTGACCCTCAGACTAATTGTACGAGTAAGATTCTCAATTCAATACAATTTTACACACCCATACGAAATCATACACAAAGGCATTAACAAGCGAAAATATTGAACGGAGAACCGGATATAATTACTTTTCTATTTTATATTGACGAGGGTAGGAATTGAATAAACGAAAGTTTAATATGATAATATTTGATAATATTTCGTATGTTGGTTAAATAATGTAGATTTTGATGATGCGTTGCTGTAATGGTTACTACAACTGGCTCACGACAAACGATTGTATAGGCCAAATCTACGGCGTGGTTAGAGCGTTGTACTTTTATTGTGTGTGTGTTACTGTCTCATCACACTGTGATGTTTTTATCATTTTTTTGGTAAATTAGACAGTCTCGTCTAAGCTTCCGTCGTAGTCTAATTTTTATACTGCGAGATACAGAAACATACTCTTTAGTTTTACTACGTTAGTATTCATAGTTTATGAGAATTCTATTAGTGTTTTTTTTTATTTAATTAAGATGATACTATTATATTCATTTTATATTTGCAAACGCTATACATCTC
Organism: Euphydryas editha; assembly: GCA_036937285.1. Classification (NCBI taxonomy): domain Eukaryota; kingdom Metazoa; phylum Arthropoda; class Insecta; order Lepidoptera; family Nymphalidae; genus Euphydryas; species Euphydryas editha. The sequence continues at coordinate 17,606,598 of JAUPFZ010000011.1, read as the reverse complement.
TAACAATTGAACTAATTTTATAAATAAATAAATATATTTAACATTCACTGACAGTCGTCTGTTCCTAAGTTAGGTTTAGTTTTACAACTTAATGCTTGTTTTTTAGTTACCAGTCGACTGATATACATTTTTTTCGGAATAAATATACATTTAAATAAATATTACTAATATAAACCCAGATTCGGGGTGGGAATCGAAACCACAATCCTGGAACAGAAAGCAGGGTCACTGCTAACTGCGCCAACGAGCCAGTAAATAATGATTCTTCTTTTGTTAAATTAACTGTCCTTTAAGGATGGATCTTGACTTTTCAAGTCAGATGGACAATTCTAGTTATGAATAAATAACATTTTTTTATTCTATGTAAATGTAATACTTATGTATGCAATGGAATTATATCATAGAAAAAAATTGATTTGTTTTATTGATGTTAGGCAAAATGATCGGATGTTTGATGATTTTGTTAAAAATGTATCAAAAATGAAATACGTTTGCTGGAGTCTGATGTTGATTCACTGGTCATGGCCATCTTGGCTCATTCAGAAGAAAGGAAAACTTTTTAATATTGTCTCTCCTTTAAATTTAATCAATAGTATTTTTTTATGTATAAATGCATGTGTTATGTATACCTAATATAGTATGTACGTAATACACGCGATATATTCTATCATGGCCCGAATGATAATTTACCAAATTGAACATTGATATAGGGTGGCAGGGCTAGAATTACATGATTATAACTCTCCCTCTGTTACAATGCTGATACAGATTACAAGGTAGCGGTTATATCACATGTACATTCGAACAGACGTAATGAGAGTACGCCCCTTTTGATTCAGAAAAAGGGGGAACCCCCGCAATTACTTCGTAATTCAAATTTCAACTTCCAAGTATCGAATTGATTTAGAATTTAGGTATTGTTCCGTAACTTTAATAAATTGTTATTATTTTTTCTGCTTTATTCGAATTACGAAACCGAAGAAGAGCCTAAAGGATTTTGGTCCGTTAAAAGTTATCGACAGACTAAAGTACAAAACACTTTAATAGTGACATGCAATTCCTCAATTCAAACCAGCTCCAAATATACTAATAGAACCATTGATTGATTATTAAAAAAATACTAGCGTATTTATAGTTAATAATCTTAAAAGTTCAATTACCTAGTCGTAGATATTGAGTCTCAGGAATAACGCGATAAAAAAATTGTTACCGTCTTGTTAAAATTTAAATTATTTAGATTATTTTTTTAAGTACTTTCGTTAGAAAATATATTTCAAAGATCCTAAAGGAAAAATCGCAGAGGCGTTCTATTTCATTCCGTACGTTTCCCAAAAGGGACAAGCAGACAAAAGCCACGATAAATCTTATGTAAATCGAGTGCAGGTGTCGTGATTCGGTACCGCGTCTTGAGCCGTCTCTGCTAATGTGTTTACTCTATTATATCAAAAGGTTTCACAACCAGATTAAAATGAACCGTCTCACCACGAATCGTAAACCAACATTCAAGTGACTTAGGTGACATTTAGGGAGCTCGCGTTCCTTTAACGCTGGTTACGGTTCCAGGCTCGGTGTAGATTTTCGACAAACATCGCGGAGTCGACGTTTGCATTAAGTTTTATTGCTTCCCTCTTGTGAATTGTAGGTGTAATATAGTGGAGGCGAACTAAAGTCACGATGTGTTTTCCTTGTGGAGACAATAAAAATGTGGCCAGCGGGCTGCCGAGGTTCTCGCAATGTTTACGCGTGTCTTGTGTCCTTATTTATTGCGTTATAGTGTCCATATTATAGTACTCCGTTTCTAATCTTATCTTATTTACATTGATTTATTTATTAATACTAGATTATATTATAATACTTATATGAATATAAAGCAGTCGAAAATTCAAATCTCAAAACTACCTAAATTAGTTCTGGTAAAACGTAATCACCCATTAAAAAAATATACTAAGGCAAAGTGTGATAGTAAAAATATGCTCTGAAGTATAACTAAACTAAACACAGCTTAAATATGCCAATGCTGGATGATGATGGCCTCTTCTCCATATGTGAAGAAGAACTTTATCCACTACACTTATACATTTAGGTTGGTGGATAATTTTCCTAAAAGAGTACCGGTTTAATACGTTTTTCAAAGAACGGTAGAGAGACCAAAAAAAAAAAAGAAACAGATCAGAAAGAAAAGAATTTGTATAATTACAAAATATCCGTTCCCAGCAAGTATCGAATCGGCGATTGTTGGTGTGACACCAGAACGGTCGTTTAGAATATTTTTAGACTGTTAAAATTTAAATTTCTTATAGTTGATACCAAAGCTTAGCACATATGAAGCGTAGTCCAGAGTTACGATGTTAATTATTATTTATTGTACATGGTAGTCGAAGTCGGCTATTGAATGATTCGTTCACTTCACCGGCATTCAATGGATATCGCGCGCGGCATGTAAATTAACTGTCGTATTATAGTAGTTACAGTGGCAACGATACGTGTAAATATGAATGATTAAACCGTTCCTTACCTCCTTTACCGAATGTGTCACACACTCCTCTAGGTTAATATAAATAAATAAATAATATGCTTAAACATACACACACGGTCGACTGTTCCTAAGGTAGGCAACTTAATGCCTGTGTTTTAGGTAACAGTTGACTGATATACATTTTTTTAAAATAAATATACATATAAATAAATACATATTAAACCCAGACTCAGGGCGGGAAACGAACCCACAACCCTGGAGCAAAAAACAGGGCCGCTGCTAACTGCGCCACGGGCCAGTCAAAATACTAAAGATTTTGTTTAATACTTTCAATGCGATAATTTCAGAATCGAAGAGCTTGATTTTAATAATAATTTTGACGTTAAAATCTATATATACAGAAGAGTAATTAAAATGAAAAATAAACAATCACCTGATAAAAAGACACAAGACATAGTGAAACGAATGAAATCGCAAAGGTTATCTAGTCTACCTAATAAAATTCTAATAAACTTGGCTAAATTTAGCTTAATGATGACTCATAAAGATAGAGGTAATAAAAATCACTAAATGAAATTGATTGACAGCATATATTGACCAAACTATAAAATACTAGTGTTTTTTTCAAAGGAATGACTACAAGTTACAGTCACCTGATGACAGATGAGAACTGAATGGACAGGCAATGCATATACTGAGGCAGTATGTCTAAAACTATAAAAAATATATGTATTCCAAAAACGAATTCCCACAAAATTTAAACAGAGTGTAGAATTTTATGAAGAATTACCACTTGCAATGATTTTTGAGATATTTTCCAAAAACAATACGGAAAATATCTCAAGAAAAAATCACCTTACTTCAGTTTATAAAATAATTATTAAAAATGTTATAATTAAACTGAATAGTAATTTTAAAATTTTTAGCATTTTTAGTACTCTATATAACTAACAATCCGCAAAGTAACTTTAAAAAAAAATTGATAACATAGTGGAACTGCACAAAAAACGCAGGGTCAATTTTTGACGTCCCAAAAAATAGTCATTCAAAAACCACACGAACAAAATTCGCAACAGGCGTGACCTGGAACGAAATGGCGTCTCTAACCGGGCTCGGTCAGAACCGGCTAGAATAAAATCGAATAACGTTAGACACACGAATATTGGTGATGCGACACGTCGAAAATGTTAGCCGGCTCAGAATGTAGTTTTACGATTTTTCGTCGCCAGAACCGAGTGGATATAAAAGTTTTTATGCTTTTAGACAAAAATAAAATATACCGAAGAGGAATGGACGAATCTTGTAACAATTCTTATTTAATTCGATTTTATATGTCAGAACCAGACCGACGACGTATAAAACTTGGAAACTACTTTCAAGTATTTCGGGACACGCATATAACTTTTTTTATATCTCATATAATATTTATTAAAACATCGACAGATTTATGTTATTCTATTTTATTTGAATCAATCTTTTATATTCATTTTGTTGTCTTTAAACGACTTTCTAACGTGAGAGCGCCAGGGTTTCAAAACGAACCCATGTGAGTCCCCTATTTTATCATAAATTAACCTCCACCGATTATAATATAAATATTTCGAAAATTACAACATAAAGGAATCGAAAATATCCTTTAATTTGTGATTATTTAAAAAAAAAATAAAAAATGTAAAAAAAGGTTTAATTATATCAAAGTAGAGCAGTGCGATAGTAAAAGTATTCTAATGAAGAGAGTGTGATCAATTCATGTACTTTCAGTTTATTTAGATAGTAGCCCTTAACCATCGCGAACTGACGTATAAAAACTAATTTTAAAATCGGATCAGTATCCCGAGATTATCAAGCTTAAAAACACAAACAAACCAGTGGGATCTGATGTGATTGTTTTTTAAACTCGCGCATCAAGATTTTATAGATACCAACATACACATGAAGCATTGATTAGAACTCAATCGTTAGAGGGTTAACTTGCAACGAGCCTTAACAAAATTAATTAATGATTTTATAGGGCTTTTGGGTCTCCGAGGATATAGAGCGTAATAACGCTATCACCATTATTATTAGGTCCTAATTATAATTGGTCGGATGAAATATAAATAGCGTACTTAAAATAAGGACATAATTAAAACAACATGTTTACACAATAATTAATTTTAATGTTAGCATTGGAAAGAGCCGTGCGTGCCGAGCCGTGACTAACACAGAAAAATAGTCCCAACTCATTTTTGCCGAGGTATCATAATGGTGCCAACAACTGTATACCAAACAAGATGGTGATGGGCAGCAGCGTCACCACATCCTGCTACAATACACTGCGCTATACAACCCGCCTGCCAAGCATAGAGAGTATCGACAAACCCCTCAGGTATGACCAGTACTACAAAGTCCAGGCCCGCATGCTTCGAAGGCTCTAATATTTCTATCTACTGTAGCGGCTTTGGTATTAAATATTAATCATTCTGGAGGTCTATGGCTCTTTCATACACTTATATGCTATGCTTACGTCTAGCAGTGGACATCCGATGGCTGATATAATGATTACGATGAAAAGTTCAATAAGGGTCTAAGTTACAAAATTGTAATTGTACGTACAGGTTTTATTGTTACTTGAAAAAAAAAAAAAATTGATTATCGAGTTTTTTTACCGGTTTTTTTCAGCAAAATCTACAGTCCTAATCTGGTGGTCGCTTCACATTATACCTTGTCCAACCGTTTATTATCTTTTTGTCAGCTTAAGTCTATAAATTACAGTTTTTTTTAATAATGTACTACAGTAATGTCGTACTTTGTAGACGGGTAGTGAAGTGCCCTGTGGATAAAAAACAACCACAGACTATAAAACAGTTCTTGAAATATATTGATCAATAAATCGATCATATGATAAAAATAATTTGATTCATGTAAGTGCAGCGATATATAAAGAAATATATTGTTTCTTTAAAAGTAATAAAAATAATGAAATAAAAATAGTACATATTTATGACTTCAACATTGATTATTTGAGAGGAATTAAGTCGAAATCTTGAAATTTAAGTTTAAACCAAGAGTAAAGAACAATAACTCTGTTCATTCGTTTATTTATTTTTTGACGGCTACGAAGAAACGAATAATTAATATTTAAACTAAAAATATTTCATTAAATCGATTTAAAATTCTTCTTAAATATAATCGATTATTATTATTTCAAATCGAATCGGTAACGTGTGAGGGTGTCACTAATGTCGAACTTTCTTGAACTGTCAAAGAGATAATAAACGGTTGGACAAGGTATAACTAGGTTTAATACTTTACTGAACAATGAAGATTTAAAGTGCTTTTAAAGCCTACTTGAATAATGTAAATTTAGATTTTAATTTTGTTGCCGACTCTTATATAATTAAATAAATAAATACGCCAGCAGTCTAGCTTTCAATTATATTTACATAATTATATTTATATATTCAATCTTTCTATACTTTGAATAGTTCTCATTCAAGATGTGGGTAAGATCGTTTTAATGAGGCCTAAAAGCAGTCTTATGACTACGCTTCGACCCACTTACAAAATCTCCATAATGATCCGCTACGCTACTTATTTATGATAAATTTGCAACGCCTGCGGTTTCGCTCATTTAAGAATTAAACATCTATATACTTGTATATATCTAATTTAATAAATTCAAAATTTCAGTTAATTACCTATCACATTAGAACATCAATGTTCACATAACGAAAATCACCACAGCATAACCTACATGGTTGACAGTAGTTCATTCACGACACAAAGCTTACGTAACGAGGCCGTGCCGGATACGTACCGTTGCCGGTGACGGCCCACCGCCGGCGATATTTCCGACGACATGTCGTGTCAGCTCAGACCGGCCGCTTGTAGGGAACTCGCATCACATTTACATATGATACTATGCTCACTCATCTGTAGTTTACTATGGCCGTTGTAAAGCCATAAAGTGTACAAATAATGATTTTTTTTTCAATCAAAAATCCATTAAATTAATGAACCGATCTTAATGATTCACTATTAGAAACAAAAAAATGTGGTAATTCCAGGTTCTACTAGAGAACATATGAAGGAAATTTAACCTCATGACCTCATGCTGGTAAAAATAAAATTGAGGTAAGTTCTTTAGGAGCTATTGGTGAGCAGGTGAGTACACACAAACATTCTACTAAATTAAAAAACTTTTTAGTCGGCTAAAAATCAGAAGCGATAGCACGCTCAATGAAAAGCCAGCGTTAAATTGTCCACATGTCACAGAAATATGTTTTTGTATCGTCGAGGAAAATTAATTGCTTTAAACGAGTACTTTCTGTAACCAAAGTTAAGAAGTTCTTATATTGAGCTATCTAATTTGAGGCGTAACCTTTTTAGGGTTCCATAGCCAAATGGCAAAAACCGGAACCCTTATGGATTCGTCATTTCTGTCTGTCTGTCCGTCCGTATGTCACAGCTACGTAACTTCTAAAATAAGAAACTGATAAAACTTAAAAAAAAATATATGATGTACATTACCGTGTAAACTTTCACCAAAAGTTGGTTTGAACGAGAAGTAGTTTTTTTTCTAGTAAGTAGTTTTTTTTTTAATACGTCATAAATCGTAAACCGTAATTTACTTTTCATTCAATCAATTCAAATATAGAAAAACAAGAACTTTCATATGATGTTACTTGCTGCTACATGCCCTTCATGGGCGAGTCCGACTCGCACTTGGCCGCTTTTTTTAAACTACACTACTTTATAGAGGTATGTTAATACATTAAGTTTGAAAAGGAATAAAATTAAATAGAATATTCAGTAAAGGTGTGTCGAAAGAGTTTTTTTTTAAATTTTATTTATGGAAGAACCTCAGTCAACGCAAACGACAAAGAGTTAAAATATCGTTAGTTCGGACGTTAAGTCTTTAGTACGTTAATTTATTCGGTTTGAGAATTACAATCTACTTTTCTGTAACAACTTCTAAATGTTCCAATAACGGATGGATGGATATTAATGGCTCTTCGCCTATTAAATATATTTATTATTAATTTGATAAGGCCTAATTTTTAGGGTTTCGTACCCAAAGGTTAAAATGGGACCCTATTACTAAGACTTCGTTGTCCGTGTGTCCGTCTGTCACCTGGCTGTGTCTCATGAACCGTGACAGTTAGACTATTGAAATTGTCACAGATGATGTATTTCTGTTGCCGCTATAATAATAAATACTAAAATAATAATAAACAATAAAAACTAGAATAAAAAATATTTAAGGGGGATCCCATACAACAAACGTGATTTTTTGACGTTATCACGGCTTAAGTGTTTGGTTTGTGACGAATCTATCTCTCTTCCACTCGGTAGATGTGTCCGAGTAGTAGAGAAAAAATATTTGAATTAACGAGTGCAAAATAAATGTTAATTTATCGAAAAAAATTGTAATTTTCAATTAACTCCTTTTTTTTATTAAACAAAAAAATGATAGATAATTCAGTGATAATAATTCAATTTAATTTATAAAAGTATGCAATTTTTCATTAGGTATTCTTATGACGTTATCACGTTAAAATTATCATCCGTAAACCGACTTTACAGATAACAAATTTGTTTTGTTCGTTTTTTGCTCGATATTGATAACGACAACAGGTAGACGCTTCAAATATTCACAGAATATTCAGTTACATTAAAAATAAATGATTAAATTAAAATAAAATTAATATTTAAAGAGGGCTCCTATACAATAAACGTGATTTTTTTGCCGTTTTTATAGATATGATAGATATGATACGGAACCCTTCGTTCGCGAGTCCGACTTGCACTTGGCCAGTTATTTTATAATTTTTAAATACTAAGCTTTATTACGAACACTCAACTTAAGAGTGAATAATAGAAAATAAATACACTTTTTTTTTTATTTGTCTTTTATTAATAATTTTATAATATTATACATATTTACAAAGTAAATTATTAGTTTAAGTTTTGCATTATAAATAGATTAAAATGTATATACAGAAGTACTAGTGTACTATAATTGCGGTCTCACTGTTTTGGCGATCTCTTTCACACAAAATTTCGTCAAAGTATATAATTATGTGTTTGTTTAATGTTTACAGTTACTTTGTGTGTGTCTTTAACCAAATTTGATGTTTGCGTCATTTACGTAACGTGTCCTTACGTAAACATATGCAGGTCGGGTTTATAAACTGAGTATACACGAAGAGGTTCCCTGGAAGGCATCGTAGAACATTATAAAGTATTAAGTGTTGCATATTTTACGATGCAGTCACGTGCGTCGTAGATACTTTTATCGTCTATATACATCAGATGTTAGGCCTTTTAACACACAGTGGCTTAATATAATAGCAGCAACTGGAGATGATTTTTTACATGTCAAATTAAATAGATATGTCAAATAAAAGTAATTTAAAAATTGTTTTTATATATTTAATTGTGTTATTTAAACACAAATTCGACAACCACTATTTGTTGACCAGTTTATAATATATTCATAAAATATTAAATTAATTAAAAACATAATCTATTCTCGCAGTTTCATCGGCAATGATTCTTATTTCTTAATAATGATGAAGTCCGCATGCATACTCGTACATGTTGCAAAAACTGCCAAATCGACATTCCTTAAAAACATCAAAATAACTACCACATCACCGTAGAGTAGTAATCTTGGCAATAATATTTTATAATCGCTATCAATGGCAATCGTAGTAGCATTTAATTCTCTATAAACGTACGTACTTAACGATTTTGATCGTTTGTTCTAGTGTGTCAATCGTGATTCTGATATTAAAGTCATCTCACAATAGTAGACCAGTGGTCGATGAATAACTTCGTAATTGTTGTTTTGACAGTTTTAGTGTTACTCATTCTCTTGTGTCATTTAATTGTGTCATAAAATAGCTCCTATCATTAGGAGTTTCCGATGGCGTAACAGTAAAAAAAAGGTTGTTTTGATATTTAAAAAAAATGCATTAAAAATGCCACTGATCACCCATTGGAACGATTAAAATAGTTCAATGTGCCCCTGGACCAAATTGCAAAAAAATATTTTATGAATTCTTATAAAAAATCTGATAGGGTATGAGACATCACATGGTATATGTAAAAAAGTACCAAAATATATACCGATAAGTCAATAGTCCTGATAACGTATAACAAGAAAAATTTTGACACTAATGATATGAATCTAAATAATATGACTAATCTTGTCGTTTTGTTTATGTCATCTTTAGCGTAATGGCAGACTTGAATGTTTTGATGAGGGTCTAGTGCCAAAATGTATTGCGAGCAAACAGTCAGGGATGTCTAGTCGAAGATAAACATATCAATTGTCTAATTGATACTCGATACATTTCCCTCTCGATCGTTTATTAGTTCTGATGTCTCCTACGCTTCGTTGCGATATAATTTTAATATATAAATGTAACTGACGTCAGCGTTCACAGTGGATTTATGTCAATGTCTTCAAACGGAAATAGAGCACTGCACTCGACTGAAATAGACGGTATGAAAATAGATTTATAGCATTTTGCGTTCGATTTGCGATACATTATTAATATCAGGTATTCTCGTAATATCATTTCTACCATTCGATTATAAAAATAAAAAACTTTTTTATGTTAAGTGTCTGCAGAAGCTAGATGTTTTTTACCTGTAACAAAAAAAAAAAAAAGATTATTTAATAACTTTCAATTGATAAATCGTTGATATTTATGACTATTCTTTAAAATTAAAAACATATTAAGATTCTTTAAAAAACAAACCCACTCACTAACACACACACACACACACACACACACACACACGCAAACAAGCATGCTTATAAACAGACAAAAATACACTCTGATTTTTTATTTTACTTATACTTAAATTTGTTATTTATTTAAAGTTTAAGTTTTTATTTTATTTTATTAAGCTTTTATAAAAATATGTGATTTTAAATATTATTTCTGCGACGTTTTACGAATACTACGTAATTGTAAAAATGCATAAATCTATAAATAAATATATCTAAGAGATAATAAGTTTTTTATCACTAGCTTTTATTTTAATTACAAAATATTTTTTTAATATAAAATACCCGTTTAATACAATACAATTTTATATTTTATTACATAAAAAGTAAGTTAAATATGTTCACACATACATGCCATGATAATACAAACATGAATTTAAAATGAAATATCACAAACAAACGATGTGTTGTTGAATTCCGCTGTCGAAACGCAAAATCCTTTTGAAAATATGCATTTTGACGTCAGCCGAGCCAATGTACTGTTTATTTCATCTCGGGAAGGATTAGGCTCACATCGGAGCTCAACAGGTTTCTCCCACCCGTTCCCCCACCCGGGCACAACAAGAAGAAACTACATCGTTCACTGAGCGCTAACAACATTGACTTGATCGAGAGATAGCAAAAACTAGGTAACCGCATTAATGGAACTACTTAGGAGATCTACTGAATATGTTATACATATATAGTGATTAAGTTTGGCGTCCTTTTGATTTAATAATATTATAAAAATATGTATGATTTATTATTTTAATTAAAATTAAAAATGATTATCAGTTGTAAGTAACATTTTGACTTTACACTTTTAAATCAGAAGTTATTAAGAAAATATTAAAGGAATATAATTTTAATATTGTCATAAACGTAATAAATTTTAAGAATAAATAATAATAAAAAATGTACTTATGTCTATAGTGGAATCACCGTGTGTCACTTCGAAGTCAAAATTTTAATTAGTGAATAGAAATTCATCAGTAAAACCTTAAATTTAGTTTAAAATCTCTTTTTATGATGTTCTATTTGATTAAAGATTCCAAAAAATTAAATTGATAGTTTTCATGATGATATTAGTGAGTTAAAACCCCTTCATCTTTTTTGTTTTTTTAACCTACAATTCTCATTTCATTTGAATAATTTTAAGTGGATGACTTATAAACATATACCTTGAAGATCAATTAAATTTGGCATCGATTCATATTGTCATTAGAATTGGCAAGAGTTTTGAATTAAGCTTTGCTTTGCTTTGGTCCCCAGGAATAGCTAATGTTTTTGATATTCGTCAGTTTGATTGCAGGGTGATGATATATATTAAATATCTTAGTCAATTAACAATAACAATTCTCCCCTAAATATAATATCAATGAACCCGTGGATTGACGTTTTAACAAATAAAACCTTCAAACCCCCAAATAACAGTATATTTACGTCTTTTTATGAAGTATATTAAAAAAAAAACAACATAATCAAAAATTTAAGCAGTTGTATAATTATAGTAGCTATATGTTAGTATATATTCAAGGCCATATATATTACAACACGAACTTCCGCCTGAGGCTTCGCCTGCGTGCATGTATTGATAAAAAGTAGCTTATGTTCTTCCCCGGTCTATACTATTCGTATCAAATTTCAAATTAAAATATACTAACTATAAATAATAATTATGCCTGCTGTATTAAATTGCTAAGTAATAAATTGCTCTGAGAATCGATTTAGTTATAAGAAAAACTCAAAATGAACACAATCGTTAATGACATCTGCCCTCACGCGTCTACCCGTGACCCGTGACAGTCGACTAATATACATAAATATTTTTTAGTAAATATACATATACATACATAATATACAAATATTACACCCAGACTCGTGGTGGGAATCGAACCCACGACCCTGGAGCGGAACCAGTCCAACCAACCAACGGACCAGTCAATACACGTTGCAATACATCAAGTCTGATCATAGCGTCGATGTGAAAATCATGCACGTTTACCGGCCCCAGTTAGTCAGTCAGTGTCTGTAGCCATTTTGCTAATTATACCTCTGATTTAAAAGGGAATACGATATATTGTGTTCCTTTCAAACATCTCACATGGAACGTATAAATCTGACCCTCGCTTTGGTGGCTTAAGTGGCTTTCGGTGGAAAATATTAAATGGAATAGATATGCATATGACATTATTTAACTAATTAAAATGGATTTTTTTTAATTGTCTTTATATATTGAAACTTTAAACTTCAATTAATGTAAATAAATGAAATAATACATTTGGCCGTTGTGCTTGCATTATGGAAAACAAATGAGTAGATTTCAATAAGGTCTTCTAGAATTCTGAAAACTATTGGGATATCTTCATTTAATAGATATTTATTAAAGTTTTAATAAATAATGATTTTTATAAGCACGAAGAGTTCAGTAATATATAGATTGATATTTTTATTATACAACACCGAAAACGTCGCAGATATCTACCTACTACTGCCAACTTATGTAAGTGTAACATCAAAGCCGTCACTAGAATCGTCTCGTCTAAGTTTATTATCGTCGTAACAACTACGAAGTTAGTGTATAGATCGTTCAACTCATCTACCACGTGGATGTATGTATGCGTGGACTAGTAATAGTTGATTTGATTTGTTCGATAGCGTGTTATTATAGCATTGTTGCGGAAAAATAGTTAATAAATAATAAAAATTGACATTTTGATTCATATATATGCATTTTTATGCGAAAAAGTCTACTTTTGACGACATGCATAAGAGCTTACTGTGTTTATGGAAGTGTAACGTACGAACAACACCACGTGCTAAAAATACTTCAAAAATATATATAATTTTTAGCTTTTTTAATTATTTTATTTCATATTAAAACTTTAAATAACTATTGAATTTTGATTACTATTTAAAAAAAAAAACGTCCTTGAACCGCTTGAGCACATGAACTGTAGTGTACTGTATTAGCCTGTAAATCACCCATTGGTGAGTGAAGACCTCTTAAAGAAGAAGGGTTGGAGTTTAATCCAACATACTGCTCCACTGCGGGTTGGCGGACAATTTCCCCTACCATGGGTAACGATCGTTTCGTCAGGTGTCTATGATAATAACCGGGACCGACGGCTTTACGTGCCCTCCGAGGCATAGTGGTGAGACCCAGAAGGACATACACCCAGACCGGAAACAAATATTAGTACAAATACAAATATCTGACCCGAGCGGGAATCGAACTCGCGACTGTTGAGGCAACTATTTGCACCACTACACCAGAACGGTCGTCACATACTGGATATTTTATTCGTACTATCGCCCGCAGTCACATTCGTGTTTGCTATGACGTAATAAATTAACTCTCGTTCGTAGACCCTGCGTAGCATGTCTGTGTAGCCTCTTACCCTTTGCGCGTAGCTGTTTATCATGTTGTGATATCGTATTCGTATCATAGATAAGTATGCACTCTTTATTAGATAATTATGTGTAGGGTGTAGCCTGTTTGTTATTAAAATTTATAAATACATCAATATTTATATCTTTTTCAGAAGTATAATGGTTAAAAATCTGGCTTTTTACAACAAGTTAACTAATATTTTACTAAAACATAAGATACTTAAATATATCTTATTTGTATATATGTATATTTTTCTTTGAAAAATTCGCTTGTAATGACATTTTATAATACGAACCATACCTAATGTCATTATAGCGGATAAAAAATTTGTTTGTCACTGAAGGGTCATTGATCACCATTTTGAATGTTTTAATAGTAAGATTTTCTTATCTTACTTGAATAGTCTCCGATTTACAAGTTACTCTTTGTATTAAATTCAAAAGGTTATTAGAATTTAACATTAACTTCGCTAAAATTCTTGACTTTTGAACTGCGTAACTTTTATATAAAATATTTTTATTGATAAAATTTTACATTTTTTTTTATGTTGCTAGTTCTTCTCAGTTGCATCTACATATTTATTATAAATTAACCGTAACTAAATACTAGTTTTAAAAATAAATAATTTCTTTGAAAAACCTACAATAGTGAAGTATATTTTACATTTTTTGATAAGGTATGTATTGTAAAAAAAAAATCTGTTAATCTAAAATATTTGAAGTAAAACTTTAAACAATAATATAAATTATAATTTGTTACATAAATAAATAACATTTTTTCCTTTTTTAACTTTGAACATTTAAATACACTTCAACATAATACAAAATACCTTTCAACAAACTGCTTGCATAGTATTTTTGAAGTGCCAGAAAAAGGGAACTCTCCATCCAAAACGTACCCTCGATGCGAACAACCGTCCCTTTCAGAAACACCCCATTTTTTTACGAGTCCGCTGTAGAAATCGTCGGAGCGTAAAAGAGGAAAATCAATTATATAAAATGGCAAGCTGGGATAGGGATGACCAAAACCATTCACACATCTACACCCTATTGTGCTTACATGTATTGAAACTTGCATTTTTTTTCTATTAATGTTTAATTATTTAGCTACACGCTGTTATATTCTTGTTTATGGATATTTTTTATTTTTTATTTTTTAGTAGATAATTATAAGATTTATGTAATTTTTATTTCATAAGAAATATGAGATTTATATATAAGCCATTATAGAATATGAATTTGTCTTAAATTATTAATTAATTTTGCACTTGATTTTTCATAAATAGGATAAATGTACAAAATAAAGAAGAATTTAAAAAAAAATTACTACTAAAATAATGTGTGTTGTGTTGTTTAATATTAAACATAAAGAAAAAAATGTTTACTCACAACGAATATACATGAACAGAATTAAAAATTTTATATTCAATATTTTAAAACCTATGTATCAAATATATATAAATCTAATCGCGAACAATTATTACTATCCAAGTTGTCCTTAAATTAGCTACTATAACAATTATATCCTTGTACTATTAGCATTTGAGTGCTAACGATCATTTAGATTAATTAATAAGTCATAGATTATTGCCATCCGTGAAATGTAAATAGCTATAAACGTCAGTATATCTTCCTTAATGAGAGTGGACGTTGCTTTAAACATCGTCTTGAACATTATTAACATCATAAATTGTATACGATTTTAATTATATACTAAGTTATTGACTTCTGTTTTATATTCATATATTTATAAATTAACCTTAACTATTTAGTTAACATACTCGTTTGTACCTAATTACGAATTCGGAAAATCAAAATAAGTGTCACGTTCAATTATATTTAATATGTTTCTTGATAAGATTCTTGTTTCGGATGGTTGTATGAATTTGTTGCTCTTTTAACTTACCTTAATAATAATTTACGAGTTTAAGTATTATCATCATCATATTAGCCATTGGATGTCCACCGCTGAACGCAAGCTTTCCCAGTGATCGACATTGGTTCTGTATTGCTGGTTATTTTTAAGGGCGGTTTGCTAATACTGCCACGCTTTGCAGACGGGATAGCGAGCGTAGCAAGTTGCAGCAGAATATGGCGAGGCTACTGCCAATCTCCATTTTTTTTTTTGGTATATATTTGGTCGCACCTATTTTGTCCTTATATTATGGCCTTAGTCGCCTTTTACCACACACTAGCAAGAAGGAGGTCGGAACTATTTTTCTATGCCGCTCACCGCATTCGCATGAGTATGAAAAGGAAGCAATTATTGCGTAAACGTCCCAAAGATGAACCAATTTATTTCATCTCTAAAGACGAGGATGCGTTACTCAAAGTTTGGACAGGCAAGCATCATGCATATGAAGATTTTCTCACGATAATTTATTCTGCTAAATAAAAAACTTAAAAAATCTGTTTCCCTATTAGAAACTGTGATCTTCGAATCTAGAACAATATTTTAAATTAACTGTACCAATTCGATTTTACCAATTCAGTTTCACAAATTTAGTTTCGCCCATTAAAATAATATGAGCATAACCGTGGAATAATATTTTATTTTTATTTTTCTAGGTGCTGCTTAAGACGTGTTTTTAAGTAAAGAGTTATCATTGTGACATGAAAATCACTTTTCATAATAAAATCCATTTTATGTACCATTACAATTGCATATTAATTAATAAGAGAGAATTGTAACATAGAATGACGATCAATTGAGCGCTGTCCAGATTAAAAATCACCATTTTATTTCTAATTTATAATAGCAATAGGGCGCCAGATCGCGCGTGCTGGGTGCGTTTTATGACCGCCAGAGGGCGCTAATGACGTCAAATAATTGGTGCTTTAAATGTAAATGATGACACACGCCGGCCCCCTTCGCCTTTATTAAATTTGCTTCTGAATAAAGCTGATCTTCTACCTGTTATATAGCGCCAAAAAGCTTTAATTTAGTTTTGTTTCTTCCAATATCGTGCCGAATATCGAGGAGATGAAGATTGTAAAATATCCGTATCGCGAATTTACGAGGAATAATTTAAAAAAAAAACGTCTTATTTTTACGCCGCGTTGGCGCAGTGGTCACAGCAACTGACTGATGTGCTAGCTAGCGGTCGCGGGTTCGATCTCCGCACATGACAAATATTTGTATAGGCCAAACAGATATTTGTCGTGGTCTGGGCGTTTATGCTTGTGTATTGTGTGTGTTTCCGGACCCCCGACACAGGATTCATATCCTACTGGGGGCCGTTGAGTGTGAGACGTTTATTTATTTATTTTTTTATTTCTTATTAATATTAAAATTTCACCAAAAATATACCTATGTATCATAGCATCATTATAACATTATAAAAGCGAAAAAAAAATATGTAAGTAGGTATGTCTATTATTTTTTCAGGCAACTGATTTTTGTATAGTTGGTAGTGAAGGTAGTCTATTTTCAATCCCAATTCTGTGTTGTATAATGAGACACGATATGGCTTTATTTAACAATACTTATGTAATGTCAAATTTTGATAACATTAACAGCGAAACTAGTGTTATGTACACTTAATTTCAGACAAAAATCTCGAACACAAACACACTAAACAACACGTGAACACGTGATATACCATACGTTTATGATCGTATAAACTACATTGTATAAAATATGAAGTATTTTTACCCATATCGTCAATAATTTATATCCTTTTAATTTATTTTATTTGTTTTGTAAAATCACGTCCTAAAATATGTCCTAAATAAAATCCTAACCGCATAACCACCGGCGGGCTTGCGGGCGACCGCGAACACTGAGCGTATGTTAGTAATAGCTAGTTGTCAGGAAAATACGCTAATTAATGATTTCCTATGTTAAACCTATTTACAATGATAAAATAGACCACTATCAGCCAGACCATCGCTGATTACGGTATTGGTATCATTTTATTAACAATAATTGTATTTTATTTTAACGTTAGTATTAAAAAATTATTAATGCTTATATTATTTTACTAAATTCTTTGCAAATATTTTATTATTCAGTGCTAAGATTTTTTTGTTTGATGTTTTTGGAATTTGTAGTAACTCTGTTATTGAACAGACATTTTTTAATTACTTGAGCTATTTTCCATTTCTGCTTTTCGCTTTAGTGAAATTTAATAAGATTTTTGTAGGACCCTACTACTGACGCTAGGTAGTTGTTAAAGGATCAAATTTTAACTTCATAAAATAATAATGTTTTTTTTAGTTATATATGATAGTAATAATGTTAATAGTTAAAGTAAATTATATTTAATTTGATTAAAGTTTGGATGTTACAATGAATGTTTCGGTTCAATGACGGATAAATCATTATATTGGTATTCAATTATTACAAAACCCTGGAGTTAATGCTACATAAGTATTATATTAACTTATTATTAAAATAATAAAAATAATACAACATTAAAGTGTACTATGATGAACTCTTTTAAAATTAGTATAATTAAAAAAAAAAAACACTATTTACTAACTGTAAAACTTTTATAAAAGGAGAAGTAAGATTTTTATATTATTTTTAGTATAAGTGAGGCTTGATGTGATTTTACTGGACTTTACCCCCCTCTTTTATGCTCATGTAATTAATTATCTCCCTTTGGGACGGCCTTTGTTCGTCTCGGTTTCTCGGGATATTCTTGAACGAAGACAACAGGTTGACGCTAACGGAAATAACTTAAGTACTTATATACGTCCTTTTTTCATATACCTAACTGTAAAATACATTTTTATCATTGTCATAGCATATTTATGACGTCTGTGAAGTAAGAATTTTTTTTTTACATTCTATATATAGTCTGTTACTCCATTATTATGATTTTAATCATAGGCCGTTTTAGATTTAGGGTATTAGATTTTATATAGTAGGTATAATAAAACACTAACTATGTATATTGAAACACTAACATATACTGTACTGTACTGTATCAGCCTGTAAACAACCCACTGCTGAGCGAAGGCTTTTTCTCCATTTAAGAAGGGTTGGAGCTTGCTCCACTGTGCGTCGACAGATAATTTCCCTACCATGAATAACGATCGTTATCAGGTATCTGTGATAACGACCGGGACCAACGGCTTTACGTGCTCTCCAAGGCACGGTGG
The DNA here is from genome assembly GCA_036937285.1 of Euphydryas editha. Classification (NCBI taxonomy): domain Eukaryota; kingdom Metazoa; phylum Arthropoda; class Insecta; order Lepidoptera; family Nymphalidae; genus Euphydryas; species Euphydryas editha. Next base: position 17,587,855 of record JAUPFZ010000011.1, on the reverse strand, counting down.
GGAGACCGACAAGGACACACACCTAGACTGGAATTAAATATTTATACAAATACAAATATCTGTCTTAGCGAAAATCCTACCCGCGACCACCAGCGTTGAAGCGACTACTCGCACCACTACACCAGAACGGTTGTCAGTTATACTATTATACTATAACACTATACTATTACTATAAATATAACCTTAGAAACCTGTAAACAATGAAATAACGATATTCGATTGAGAAATAACTAAAGACGAAACAAAAAGTAAACAGAAACTATGAATTTCGTTACGAAATGAAACAAAGCAGTATAGATTCAAACGTTCAAAGGAGTAAGCGTTAAAGGACCGTCGTATTAATTATTACAACAAACTAAGAGCAAAGCGCAGTTCGAATTAAATGCAAATTTTCTTAGAGTTGAGAGAGCAGCCATTCAGTTCCATTAAAACAATACGAATATAAATCAGATTCAAATTTTGCACTTCGATTAAAAGCTCCAAGAGGTACGCGTGCCTAAGTGCAAAGTAAACAACTGTACAAGGCTAACTTGAAACCGGCAGGGTCCAGTTTAACGGGAACTTCGGTATTGCTTGTAAACAGACCGATGGAACCAGTCGATACTTAGCCGCACGGGGAGGTGGGTGTCACACGAGATTGGCCAGTTTGATGTGATCCCAATTACTATGTGTAGAGAGCCAAGCCGCTTATGCAAATGACGATTCCCGCGGACGCACCTAATGGCCCGTAAGGGGGGATGCACTTTTAGATTATGCCACCCACTCTTGCATGGTAAATAAGAGCGAGATAGACGTATAAATTGACAGCTATACGTGTCCATTTGTCAAATTAAAATTTTTAAGGCGATAGCGAATATATGTTTCTAATGGCTAGATCTCACAATTTTTCCTTATTAGTTTAATATATCAATTAAAGTTGACTAATACGTTGACACAGTAGGCACCCTTATTTCCGCCCCAAGACTGGGTGCAATATTTATATAAGTACGTATTTATTAAAAACAAATATATATAGATTGTATATCAGTCAGCTGTTACCTTAAACTTTATTAAGTTAACTTACCTTTCCCTATTTTCTTTGACTTCCTTAGAAACAGACGATTGCTTGTGTTAAGAATATTTATTTATCAATTTATCAATTTTTTTTTTTGGTTACTGCTTCGTTCATGATCAACTAAAGAGGATAAATATACTAATTGATAAGAGTAATGTTTATTTAACTGTATGTAATATTGGTCGTATAATGATTAGTATATTTTAGCATTATTTAATACTGTGGGAGTTCAAATATTTTACTCATAGTCTGTGTAATATATAAAGAAAATAAATAATGCTGATGCTTGAATTTGAAGCTCAACTATGACCTTTACCTGTGCATTGATAATATTATAAAAACATTTATTAGATATAATTAATTCATAGCATAGATAGACCAAATTATAAAATACTATGTACTGGGTCGTATTTCGACAAAGGTTTTCTAGATTAGTCTAACGACGCTTAAGTCGTAGCGTGATCTCTAAAAGCTTTATGTATGCCTCAATAAAAATACTTTCTATTGTAAAAATCGGCGAGAAACATTTTGTGATTACAGTTTTCAAACAAAAGAACTCTTTTGATTTAATCTAATATACATAAACAAACATATATCTCATACATATAACATTTACTATATTATATTACAATTATTAAATACAATTTAAAGTAACTCTATTAAAACCGGGTTTATAATTAATTTTATTTTTTATTTTTTAAATATATATTACAATTTATTTTAAAACTAAATAAAATTTTAAGTCAGTCTTTTTTACTCTATTTATAATGCCTGTAAAAATAGTTCCGTATTACAATACCTAAAACTTCTATTTAAGTTCTATTTTGTTTTTTAAATTTTAGTTTTATATTAAACGAAATTTTAACTAAGCCACTTTAACACAAAAAAAGATGTTATTTTTCAAACACAATCTATTATTAACAAAGCGAGTAATATGAGTGAATCATAAAACCCTTAAAAACACATATATCGTGCACGAAGAGCATTAATACAATAACCTCGTATCGATTACATCGGGCAACCATTCAAAACAAATTGTTTGCAGCGAAATATCCCGCCATACGAGAAGTATCAACTTTTTTAATTTCCCCACCCTGAGCTGGTAACGTTACTAGGGTTGTAATATCGTATTTATTATTTTACTTTTATACAAAAATTACGTACAAAGCGACAAAAAATTATATTATGTTTCAATCAATCAATAATCTTATCACACAAAATATCGTCCCTTTATCATCTTTTTATTAGTTTTTTTTTTAAATCAAATATCTTAATGAAACAGAAAATTTAATGTAAGTATAATTTAACTCTGTGAAAATACAGTATAATACGGTTATCTGCCTAAATGGCCGTATCCATACGACATTTACTTACGAGTACGTACCTCTCTTGCCGCTGCTATTACAAAAATCTACCCTAAATGTAAGAGTTCAATGACCTTAAAAAGTTAGTTTTTTATATTTATGCCTGTCAGTATCGTTGTCAAATAATCTCGATAACGCCAGCCCTAGTCGCCATACACATGAGTAGGGGTGAAAAAACTAATGGGACGCAAAGTAACAATGGAAAATTTTGAATATCGGAACGAAATTTTCGAGATATTTTCAATATTGAAATAGTTTTAATGAAACTGCGCAAAACAAGTTTATTTTTATAAACAACTTTTTATATTAAATTTATTATACATGCTAAATATCTATAAAAATGAATATAAGTTGTTTATTAATTAATGACTTTTATCTACATATATTTATATTATATCTAATTATAATATTAAAGTAAATTACACGGTTCGTTTTTAACGGTATCAATGTCACCTGGTGTCAAGTGATCAGCGTTGAACCCATAACATGAACATTTGTAGCAGCATAGGAGCCACAAATGCGCTGTTGTCTTGGACCTATGAATGGGAGTAAAGATAGCATCAATTCTTTCTTGAGGTGTGGTATTGGCTTCTGGATCTCTCAATCACCGTGTAATACTAACAAACTTTTATAGAAACTTCATTCCGATGTTATCGTAAGTTTAGTGATGTAATACAATCGAACCAGACTTAAAAAAGCTGAAATAAAAGGCTACAGATAGATTCCATTCCACGTGAAGAAGATAATGAACGAAATGAATAAAATGAATAATTATGTATTGACTATCTTCATATATCATTTCAGGGACTTTTGGCATTATCTTATTATTATAATAATGTATATCGGTCAAAATTAACAGATGAATTAAAAAATAGATCGCGTGACGAAATATCACGACGAATTTAAAGACTGAATAATGTGCTTCAATTGATGCGAGTTAACGTGACAATGTACGAAAACTTAAGATTTAGCGATTGTTTGTTTTTTTTCAAACTAAATCGTATTACGTAGTGACGAGAGCGAGTAAGCAAGCGACAAGAAACGTTGCTAAGCCAAGCGACGACTTTAGCTGCTATAACGCGATCACTTATCGCCCTTATTGATTATTTGATACTTTTGGGTCGAGTATCATTGTCGATTTTGTTACAAATAACGAGAAATTTTAGCTAAATCTGTTGAAAAATAATTAGCCACGAATCAATAAGTCAAAAAAAAAAAAAAAAAGTTCGGTCATTAGTTTATATCAACGTATCGCTGTTATATACAGAAGGTACAGAATCACGCGCGCATGCATAATTTACAAGATTCTAACACATTTAGCCCTCTACTCGATTCGTGCTAATAGCGTAGTCCCTAATTCCGTCAACGGATTTACATACAGTCCGTTATTATAGTAGTTTCGCTACTTATTACTCGAAAACTACGAAACAAATATTGAGATGTGCGGCGTCGGGAGATAAAATAATACAACGAAAGTCGATTCTCAACTGAACATGTATGAAAAACAATGGTTTTTATATACTGTTCTCTTATATTTACGCGAATTTTACTCGTTTAATTAAAAGTCTAAAAACGGATTTTATCGCGTTTAATTCTCACCTCACCTCAGTCCCCCGAGATCATGGACGCTGTAAAGGGTCCGAAACGTCGGGAAATAATTTAAAATAAAATATTGTTAAACTAAAATTTGAAATAAACGCGATAAAATCCGTTTTTAGACTTTTAATTAAATATCTTTTATAGTAGATTTACAAGTAGGCAAACAGGTCACAAGTTTAGCTCTAACATTTTACTTATTTGTAATTAGATCAGATTACATGATATTTAATGCTTATTCAATACAATAGAAATTATATTTGATAATGGATCAAGTTATAGTCATCTAAAATATTTATTTATTTTTTATCTTAATACATACGATATAATATGCGTTGCTTATATAATAATAATATGTTCCCATGTTTTTTTACACATGCGAATAATCGTTGAAGAATTGGTATTGACCAATGCTAGGCAAAAGCTTCGTCTTCATTTAGAAGAAGGGCTCGCTCGCTCGCTGCTCTATTGCGGTGACGAAATATTTGCCTACCATTTGTAACTGAGAGACTGGGACAGGCAGATTTACATACGCTCTGAGGCACAATGGGAGGACCCACAAGTATCATATCCAAAACAGAAATATGACGCGTCATCATCTACATACATAGACTCAGACCAGAAACAAATATTTGTGTAAATACAAATATCTGCTCCGAGCGGGTATCGAACCTGCGATCACCAGCGCTGAGGCTACTACTTGCACCTCTACATCAGAACGAATGTCAAACAAATCTTATGTTTATTTGATATAAAGTGCCGTTTATTATTGAATATGACAAGCGTTATAGATTTTTTGTTTAACCATCTATACCTTGTCCAACCGTTTATTATCTTTTTGACAGTTCGACATTAGTTACACCCTCACACGTTACTGATTCGATTTCAAGTAATAATCGATTTTATTTAAGAACAACTTACAATCGATTTAATAAAATATTTTTAGTTTAAATATTAATTATTCGTTTCTTAGTTTTTTAACACGTGCATAGTTAGCAGCCGTCAAAAATTAAATAAACGAATGAACATATTCATTGTTCTTTACTCTTGATTTGAACTTAACTTCCAAGGTTTCGACTTAATTTCTTGCAAATAATGAATCTTGGAGTCATAGATACTATTTCTATTTCCTTTTTTTAAATTAATTTTACAGAAACAATACTTATATGAAGTCAAATTATTTTTATCATATGATCGATTCATCGATCGATACATTTCAAGAATTGTTTTTTAGTCTGTGGTTGTTTGATATGCACAGGGCAATCACTAAGCGTCTTTAAAGTACGACATTACTGTAGTACATTATTCCGAAGGAAAAAAACGTTAATTTATTGACGTAAGCTGTCAAAAAGATAATAAACGGTTGGACAAGGTATAATAGTAATAATCACGTTCCGGTCAAGACGTAGGTCTTAACCGTCACGCCATCTGGCCTCCAGTTATGAACACTACAATATTAAAATAATAATAGATATGAGTAATATAAAAAGGAAACCACAAATAATGAAATATAAATTAAAGCCTTTTCACCATCTTCAACTTAATAAAATATAACACTTTACTAACAAAATCAGTCAAAAGGTCTAGTGTGGAAGCATGGAATTTTTTGTATGTGGAATTTCATGTTAAGAGATATATTATATATTAAAAAATTAGTACCGATGTTAAGTTTGTAATTTCAAATTTAGAAATTTGCACGTCAATTTTTACTATTATGTAGAATCACTAGCGAGTAATGTTACAGGGAATGATAAGTATATTGTAGAATACGTAATAATCGATATTATCGTAATTTTCAGTAATTGCACCATATGTAACTTTTCTCGTGCGTGTCTGATGAATATTTTATCGAGTGAATTATCCGAGGGTCATTTCATGGGAACGAATTAATCGATGTCACCTGTTTAAAAATTCAACGTATAATACTAAATACAAACTTAATTATACGATATACATAATATGTGGAAAAAAAATTGAATGAGCGTGATCATCTATGAATCTTATCACATTTTCTTGAACAATACATTTATATTTAGATATAAATAATGGTAACTTTTGATTGGAATGCATAAATTACAATAATAAAATCTCATCGATTTTGTTAAAACTGAAAACAATTTTTTTTTAATTTATCCGCACTAATTCTCTAAGCGATTTTCGACTTGGCATCTTTATTACTTAATAAACATCAAACATGTGTTTGATTTTTCATATTATTACCGAAGTAGCGCCATGCTACTTGCAGATGAATGGGCCGGCGCGCCCGGGAAAGTACTTCGCTCTCATTTAACACCGACGTGAAATGACTGCACTGTCGTCGTGTTTCGTTCGGTTTGTGAGAGATCCGGTGGCCCATCCCTTCCCTTACCTGGCCCATACCTTCCATTCCCTCCACAGATCCGGTGGACCATCCCTCCCCTCCCTAAAGATCGGCAACGCACCCGCTAATCCTCTGATGTAGCGGGTGTCTATGGATGTCGTTTTTACTTACCACCAGATGAATCGACTATCCGTTTGCCCCCTCTAATATAAAAAATAAAAAGAAAAACAATATCAGTAGAAGAGCGACTTATATATAGCGACGAAAAAAAAATCCTTTTTACTACTTAATACTGCAAGAAAATCAGAGAATATTATCACACATTTCTATTCATAAATGTCATTTATATCACTCGGACCGAGTCGTGAGATGACACATGAAAGATTCAGGAGTTAAATTATTATGTACACAGAGCACAGAAACGTTCTACGTATCATTACAACGAAAGCACGAACCTGACCGACTCCTAGAGTGCTACAAATAAATTGCACGTACCTACTCGGAACACCGAAATCTCAGTTTCCTTATCCCTGTGACCTATTTTAACACGTTACGTTACGTTATTCCACAACAGCGCCACGAAAACGGCGGCCTTACGACCGTTTTGTGTCTGTGTTGTTGCAGCGTTGAATTTTTATAAACTTGAATTTACAAATTAGATATGTATTTTCATAATATTCAAGCGTTAAGATTTTTGAAAGATTTTTTAATCAAAAATCAAAATAAAATATAATAAAATCTATAATTTTCAAATTCACCTCAGTAATATCTTATGTAATTGAACGTCGACTGAAGCGTCACTAACACACAAATTTACGACAAAAAAGAACGATTACTGAACGACTACAAACACACATACACAGCAAGTTGAGTCAAAGTATCTATAACAGAAATATAACGCGTCATCACCTGAAATTGAATAATTTTTGACAATAGTTTGTTTTTGTAATGCAAAGCGTAATCATCCGATTGGTTATTATCATTTTTATTAAGCTTAAAATCTATGTATATATATATATATATATATATAACGTACATATGTATGCTTATATAGTTTATATTGAACATTACCTACTCAACGGTCATTAATGAATTGAAACATTGAAATTAGTTTAATTTACTTAAAAGTCGTAACACAATTGTGGCTTTGAACGTTTATGTGGCTTTAAATGTGTACCTATGTGTCAATTAACATTACGTGACCCACTTGCACAATTAATGACGATTTCGATAAAAAAGGTTAGCAAATGTTTTTATAACATTTTTGAAACCATATTATACATACATTGCTCTATCTAGCTGTCTCCACCAATACTTATGGCTTACATTGATGGAACTCAGAGTGTAAAAGAGATGGACGAAAGAAAGGTCAAAGTATGAAGCATGTAAGTACGTCAAGTAAATTAGCCAAAACTAGAATGAATAAGTAATAGACAGTCAGGAGTCAGTATAAACAAAAATTAAACAAAAAAATGCTCTACCTAGTTCCATCAGTGCTCATTTATCTTTGTCGAAACACTGAGCTAAAATATAAAAAAAACATTACCCGTTAGTATTAGACAAGCTACACATAAATATGAAAAAGTTATTTAATTAATTATATTTTAAAAAATCTATTTATTTGTCAATAATCTAGATTATACTAATAATGTTTTATATGCGTGTTTTAGATTAAATTACGCATATAAAATACTAGACACTGCGTAGTTTCTTACATGTTCATGGTTACCGCTCAATGAATCACTCAAATAAATAGCACTGTAATATTTTAAAGACAAAAGCTTTTCACAATAAAAAAAAATATAATATCAACGCCTCACACTCAACGGCCCCTAGTAGGATATTAATCCTGTGTCGGAGGTCCGGAAACAAACACAATACAGAAGCATAAACGTCCAGACCACGACTAATATCTGTATAGCCTATACAAATATATTTTGTCGTGACACGCGACCGCTAGCGCACAAGCCAGTTGCTGTAACCATTAAACCGACGCGTCGTCAACAATAACAGTATTTATAAAAAAATAATAATCCGATAATAGTTTTAAATGAAATCGACGGATCCTAAGATGGTAATCTAAGCAGCCTTTTATTATTCATATTGATATTTTTAATAAAATTATATTAGAATTTGTTAACACACCAGTTAGTAGCTTTAGTCTCTCTCGCCAATTTTAAGCCAGTACGTCCGCAAAATGTAACTTAATTCATTTAATTAAAACCATCAAAATTTCACTAAAATTCACGGGGCTTAGTCCGCTAACGATATTCGCATGATTGGTTATGTGCTAACCGCGAATTTTGCGAGTTGGATTATTCCGACACATTATAACCTTTACGTTGTTATATATTACATATAATGTAATGTTTAGAACATTCTAAACTATCCCACAGCTTAGACATTGACCTTGCAATTTCTCTATACGACTAGTATCTTTTTCATTTTTTCTTTTTAAAAGTCTTATTCTGTTTTATTTGTAATGTTGAGTGCCACAAAATTATAAATGATAGTCAAATAAGTTAAGCAGTTTCGAATCAATTAGGCACAAATAATCGTGCTTCATTTAGTTTAACTTATATTGATAATGTAAAACAATAAATCAAAGATACCTATGTTATAAGCACAAGAGAATATGATTCATTTTGTAAAAGCTAATTGGTCTCATGTTGGACTCAGATTAAGAGCCTTAAAATATACCATTATAACTAATTAACCTATATTAACCACGAATTTATGCAGTGTATTATTCTTATTAAATTGGTTTTATACATAAAATTAATAAACGGACTATTTAATTATTGATATGTTATTGTTACTCTCCATTAAAAAGGTGTTTAATTGCGAGTCAGAGTCGCCCATGCAAGGTTCCGAACTCTTAAGATAGGTCAAGAAAAGTCGAAAAAATATGTTAATATTATGAAGTATAGTTAATAAGCTGAAGTCCAGTAGCAGCCGGACGAGTGGACGGCGGGGTCATATATCACATATCTATCCATAAGGCTTAAAACCAGCTTTTTTCATATACACAGAAGTATTGAAATTGGTTTTTATTATGGAAATAATTTCTAACCATCGTTCAAGGGTTATTCAAATAAGTCCAAAAGTCATATTAAACAAATTAATATGTTTAACACACATACACTGTCGTCTATTCCTAGTGTAGGCAACTTAATCGCAGTGTTTTAGGTAACAGCCGACTGATATACATATTTTGTAACTTTTTTTAGTAAATGTAAATATGTATAATACATATAATAAATACTACATCCAGACTCAGGGCGCGATCGGGATCGAAACTACAATCCTGGAGCGGAAAGCACCACCGTCAACTGCGCCAACGGGCTTGTCATAGCTAAGTTTATGATATAAAATATACACAACTAAGTTAATTATAATTACCAGACAAGTAAAACCAAAGATTTTCACTTCAATGAATATAATTATGACTGACCCATTGGCGCAGTTTGCAGTGACCCTGCTCCAAAGGGTTGTGGGTTCGATTCCCGTCCCGAGTCTGGGTGTGATATATGTTTATTTATATATGTATTATTTATATGTATATTTATTTGAAAACAGCAGGCATTAAGTTGCCTACTTTAGGAACAGACGACCTTGTGTGTGTGTGTGTGTGTGTGTGTGTGTGTGTGTTAAACATATTTATTTATTATATGAACTTAACACTTGATAAGGTCAAGTTATAATTTCAGAAGAAACTAACAATGACGGACTTTAGTACATTACGAAGACTTAAAAAGTCGCTAATTTATTACTAAATAAAGTTATAAGTTTATTCATAAGGCAAAAAACTTAGTTAGGGAAATATTTATAGTAGATAAGGCTAGAGATTTAATAAGTTTGTGGCTAAATAAGCCACATAATATCGTGGTCTCATACAAAATCCAGTTTACGATGCGTATTAACGAGAAACCTTCGCTGGATCAATGAAGGGATTCCGCTGTGGCCGTCAACCCTTTATGAACTAAATCCTTATAAATGTCTACTTAATCGACTTCGGTTTTTTGTTTCTTTTTATTCCTAAACATTTTTCATTTTATTTAAACACACAAAATATAGAAATGAGTCTTAGAAACATGTACAAATCCTTATTTTCTATCGGTAATCGCTTAGAAATTAAATTACTTTCAAGTACTTAAAAGTCAAAAATACGTAATTATGACTAAAACACCGGTAATTACAAAGATGGTAAGAGCCCAACTGCTAGACTAGAGACTATCTATCGGAAGAGTCGAATTCTTAATTAGTAATAATGTGTACTTGACTACATATTGTGTTACTCATTAAACGTACAGTTTATCGGATATTCTGTACTCTACGAAAATTACTCTGAGTCTAAAATAACATAACCTTGGTAACGGCTTTTTTATTTAAAATTATCGATACTAGCGACCGAGATTACTCCTTTAGCTATATTAAAATGATACACTGCTCGAGTACTATCTAATTTACATAAGGGATAATCTTGTTAAATGGCGACAGGGCTGCAGAGTGGAGCTCCGATAGGACGTCATAAATCAAACAAAAAAGTCACTATCATCTACTATCACATCACGTGCTATTCGAAATAATATAGCCTTTGTCTTAAATGACAGGTTTATGCTAGCGCCAGAAAATTATGTAACTTGCCATAATTGCTAAAAAATTGCCGTCCAAAAGCGAGTTTTTGACAAATAAGCGATAGTTCTGCCTCTGTTGAGAAATCTGTGAACTAAAACATTAGTTAAATTGATTATGACACTTGATCCAATATAAAAGTACATTTAAATTTTTATGAGATATATTGATATCATACGTAATATATTTACTAGTTTTGAGGATCATCAATTCAGTTTTTAAAGCGAATATAATAATACGATAAAATTATCTTAAAAAATACACTATTTTGAATAGAGGTTCAAAATTACTTGGAATATTAAGTTTATACTAGTTTAAAAAATATTGCACGTAAAACTGATACAGAAAACTGGAAATGTAGTAATATTTTGATTAGTAACTATATTAAAAGCCGTTACTTCTAACAAAAGCTTAAATTGGATTTGCTTAACGGTATACAAGCGAAGGCAAGCGTTCCTGTGTAGTGGTTCCAATAGTCACCATAATACCAGCGGTTGCGAGTTGAAAATTGCTCCGGGTAGATATAGATTTATATAATATGTATTTATACACATTTATTTCCGACTTAGGGTCTTGTGGGTCTCCCCCAGGGTGCCTCGGAGAACACGAATCGCCATCAGTCCCGGTTGTTATAACAGATATTTGATAGCGATCGTTACTCGTGCTATCAAAAATAAATCCCGCAAACCTGCGCTGGAGCAGGGTGGTGGCCTAGGCTCCTACCTTTCTCTAATACGGAGAGGAGGCGATTTACCAGTATTGGGAAGCTTACAGGCTGATTTAGCTACTTTCGGTTAAATTGTAGTAATATTTTTATGGTACTCGTAAAATTAACTTCAATTAAAACTTTAACCAACATTTTTACAAGCAACCGATTGTTAAACAATTTAATTTTACCACTTAGAAAATTATATAGAGACAGAAAAATCCGCGTACTAAAGATATGTGTATATATAAATGTATTTTTATTTTAGTAATCCTCGCTAAATAGAAGATGTTCCATTTCAATTAAGCCCCAGAACGATTTACTTTTCCTTCGCTCTGTTTTGATTGATCCCTTGTTTCTTACGGATTAATGTCTTATTTAGTCCCATACAATAAAAGTATCAAGGTTTCCTAAATACGAAACTTTTGTTTATTTATAAATATATAATTATTTAATACTAATAAAAAGTCTCTTAAAAATAATTTTGTTTTATAGATTTGATCGGAAATATTATAATTTAATGATACCAATAATTCATTTTTATATTTTTTTTCTCCAGTGTTCATCCATTGATCCATCCTTCGGCAATAGAGCTATTTGGTAGTATATTTGGAACCATAATATGTAGATATTTAAGTTCGTCATAAAGAAAATTGAAAAAGGTTCTTGTTGGGTAATTACAACAAAAGAGTTTATTCGACGTCTTTAACTAGATTAAAAAAAAAATCAATGCACACTATAAGATGCTACGAAATATTTGGTATGCGATTTTGATTTACAGTTTAGCAGTTCTTGTTCTTTTCTATTTTAATAATAAATAAATAAAATAAACGTTTCACACTCAACGGCCCGCAGTAGGATATGAATCCTGTGTCGGGGGTCCGGAAACACACACAATACACAAGCACAAACGCCCAGACCACGACAAACATCTGTATGGCCCATACAAATATTTGTCATGTGCGGGGATCGAACCCGCGACCGCTAGCGCATCAGCCAGTTGCTGTGACCACTGCGCCAACGCGTCGCGTAATAAGTGGCGTCCGCAGTCTGCTCATCAGGAAAATCTATACATTGTAACATCATCGTTCGTCCATCTATTTTTTATGTTCTGTCGTAGCATTAAATGAAACATGACAATAATTATTAACATAATATATTTACGGATAGTAAACTCTTATTTGCCTTTTTCATAGCAATGCCAATTCAAAGATTGAGTAAATAATTAATATTTTGTATAGCGATTATTTTGACTACTGATTTTATATCCATATAACACACACGTATAAATCTGGGCAAAAACCTATAACATAAGATTTTATTTCCATCACCACCACATTAGCCGTTGATCTCCACTGCTGAACGTAGGCATCTTTGGCGGATTTTTGCTAATACTCGCCTCGTTTGGCAGGCGGGTTGGCGAGCGCAGTGTACTGTGACAGGATATGGTGACGCTGCTGTCCATCACCATGCTGGTTTGTACACAGTTATTCGCATCACTTGAATAAACCAGAAGAAAAAAAGCGATTGTGACTATTCTTCACTGCCGGTCACGACACAGCAAAGGTTTTTATTGAAACATTGTAAAATACTTTGAAAAATTTCCAACGTTTGAGAAAATCCATTCATCAACTTACGGCTTTCACGTCTATTGAAAATGGCAGGTTGAGGAGCTCTTATTTAATTTAAGTCAATAAACCAAATGTTTTATTGTTAATATCAATACTATTACTGATATATTTACGACTCGTAAAAGTCACGATATAACGAAGATATAACAAACATAGTATCAAAGTGCACCGGAATCGCGTGCACTGAAAAACATTAAAATAATAATAACCAAACAAATGCACGGTCAATTTGTCCCTAGACTCCATTTCAGGTGAATTATATTACAGTGTAATATAACAAAGTGTACCACAACCGCTTCGGTACACGGGCTCTCATTAAAGAACAATTAATGAGGGGTAGAAACAAAAAACCGCACGAGCCACGCCGTCTGCCAGGTCCTAATGAATGTAGTCATGCGTTTTATTAAAAGGGCCGAGTATTGCAGGCGTTATTTTAATAACAACGGCGCTATTCCAACGTGTCTAAGGACCAAAATCGATGGAAGTGGAAATTTTTCATTTATTACTTTCGACATGGGTAATATATTTGGTGAAATTTTTGTGGCATGTTTACGTTGAACTGAAATATTGCTGGTGCAACGGCAACTATTTCCAAACTTGGGTTACTTTGTAAGTTATTGACTCCGAGTTTACCAGTTTGGTCAATATTAAGAAACCCAGTAGTTGCTTTATTAGATTAATAGTGATTAATTCGTGACAGTAGTTAATTTACTTTATTATACACACCGCTGCCTTTATGGTGTTGGTATAAACCATAAGGTGCGAGTGTGAGTTTCTCAATTTTATGTGTTTACTCTTATGGCCAATAGTTTGAGTTCCAAAGAAAAAATACTTGGATGAAAAGAATTATAAATTTGTAATGGTTGAATATTTAAACTATTTTTTCAAACTAAAACATTTTTACAAAGTCATACTTTATTTTTCAATATAACAAATTCACAGTTTGTTAAAAACATGGATACAAAAAAAGTCGATAATTAAATCTAGAGCACCGAACAATTTATCAAATATTGAGAGAATTTTTTTGTCCAATACCATCTCAATATCTTGAATACAATACAGGATCAATATAACAAGATATTGTTATGAACGGGTCCGCATTGTTGGAGGAGAACAATACGCGGGGACAATTCAAAGGATTCAAGATTTCGATCAGGCGATAACTCTACGGAAGTGAAATTTCTACTATTAAGGATTCCACAGAAGGATTTGGTCGTATCTATTTGTAATATCTCATTTTACTATCAAGTTTAAGTATTTGATAAAGATCGTAATTGAAGTAACGCATAAAGTACAAGTAGAGTCAATAAATTAAAAATTAATTGATCGTTAAACACTGGAGATTACGTATCACGAACAATATGTCAAGTTGGAACATATTAATAGGAAAATAAACTTAAAAATTTCTAAATTATCTTTTTACTGGAATTTTTTTTCCTAGATATTAAAGTTAATACCAAGATGTTCGCAAAATACGTTATATTTAACTTATAATAAAAGCCATAACTATTTTAGGAACGACGTAGAAAAAAATTAAGTATCTTACATATCAGACTATATATTGCTCTTTAGATTTTATTATGAAAAAATTGTCTTTGAACTATCTATCTACCTACTTATTTTTATTTTTTATTTTTATTAATATTTGCACAAAGTTTTTTATTATTTTGAGCCTACAAAATATTCATACAATCCTAATTATATAGATATTAAATGAATTCTGCAGATATATTTGATTTATCATTTTATAAGTGTACAAAATTTATAGAATCGTCACAAAATATATATACATCGGGTCTATCTAGAATATGTTAAATATAATAAAATTGTACATTTTTGGTAAAATTTTGACGAGGATAAATTTTAGCGTAATAAAAAGAAATGGTATAAATTATAAATTATTATTAAGATCATATCAAGTTTCTTGTAGGAAATATTCCGATCTATTAAAATATCACAAACCTAAAAGGAAAATATTTCTCCAAACTTAACGAATAAAGAGTTATTTAGGAAAAAGCGGAGGTTTGAAAATTTCATTAGACGCATTTTTACGCAGTATTCTTGTCACAATTTTGTACCTTTTACAACGTTTTATACTTTTTTGAAATTCTGTTTTTTCTTGAAGCGTTTGGTACCTACTGAACTCGCGCATTTTTTAAATGTTTCTGTTTGAAAAATTATGACGTCCGGCGAGTATTACAAGAAAAGGGTCATGTCAAAACCTGCTGTCAAAAAATTCTAAAATAATATACGGTAAGGCTTATTATATTAAAAATCAATCTCTATCTATTCAATAAAAACTTATCGATAATTCTGCCTTCATCACTTGAATCGCATGGTCATTAACTCATTACTTTATTTGTTAATTTAATTATATCTAAAATATAGATTAAAACAATCAATTATCACTGGAAAATTTGGCTCGAAGTGGTCACCACGTTGCTATATTTATTCAACAACTTATCGCGGAGACATCTTTGTTTTGCGATAGTGACTAATGAAAACAATGTCCCCGCTGTTTTTAGTTTTTTTTTTTTTTTTTCATTAACAATAATTGTATCCGTACTTTCCTTCTTCATACGAGCTTAACAAAGAATTTAATACCAAATAAATTGATAAATTAAAACAAAATTTTACGAATGATTTTAAAACCATTAAATCACGTTAGGGATAATATTATTTTGGAGTAATTTAATGATATATATTCACATTATAGCTTGCGTTTCAACCGGATACACGGGTAATCCGTTTTCAATGTAATATTTACCAACAATACACAATCAATGTTTGCGGAACAAAATACGTGGCGAAAGGCGTATATTATTAATTTTAATGTGAGTAATGGAAAAGTTATCGGGCAATTAATACGAAATTATGCTAATTTAACGTATTTTCCGCATAATGTTTGCCATGAATTATATTATTTTTCATTATCTATTTTTATATTGAAATTGTTATTGATATACATATTTACTCAATTCATTACATTTAATTGTTTTGTAATATATTATATATATATATAATATATAGTTTTCAAAGGTATGGTAATAGAGTCGGGGCGTCACGGTTGTATGCGAGAGCGATCCCGCGGCGCCACACTACGGCGCAGACGGTCGATGGGTTTTAGTGGGTATTCTGGCTTCGTAGTCAGCGAGTCCCACATACCCGTCGCCTTCGAGCGGCGGGATGCGTAAATGCATTTCCCATCGTAAAAAAAAAAATGGTAATAGAGTAAGCTACAATATTCATTTGATTATTGTTCTTGTTGCGTTAGAAAGTCAGAATCAAGAAAATGTTATATTTATTAGATATTTTAAAGAATCAAACGACTGCAATGCAACTATATGAAGTAGGCGCCGATTTCATTTACGAAGTTTCAAACTTCAAGTTAATCTACTAAATTAGTTTTGCTATAATGTATTAAACGATACATGTCTTAATCTAAATATTGATTTTAATGTAAATTTAATAAAATAATGAATTTTATAAATTCGGAGTAAAGGTACCCACTTCAGTTAATCGTACACAAAACTGTCAAAATAATTTACCATTATGTACGAAATTATGAAAGTTTCATAACAATATCAAAATAAGGCTGAGTGATTCGAAGTAATGTAATTATCATTTCTATCATTTTATAGTTCCGTTTTTAAGTGCTAACTAAAGCTTATAATTATCTTTGGTACCATAATAGAAGACATGTGGATAGCGTTAGATATTATATACTGGTAAGAAATCTCTCATGTCCTAGTCCACCCTACACTGGAATGGCTTTTAAGATGCAGTTTTTGCGACTCTTTACTGCAAGTTGAGTTCTATTTTTAACTTAAAAAAAGGAATAATTTTTACATAAACAAGTAAAGTTACATCACAAGTAAATATAACCGCTCTCGTACGATTCGATTGTGATTTATAACCCATCCGCAGGCGAAACGATTGATACGTGCTCCGAATAACGTATTGACTGACAGCGAATCAATAGGTTATAGAAATGTTTACAGTACATAATCACATGACCACATTATGTAAAACAGGGTAATTGAGCTTCCGAAATTGAAATTATCCTATTTAGAGTATCAGAAGCGGCGTGAAACCTGTGTACGGTAATTAGCGTTCATTGTTAGTCTTGTTGTATTTACTGGGTATGATTGTTTACAGTTTAGACGAAACTGGGGTGGTACTCCCTGTCAATTAGAATTACTGGGGTAAGGAATTAACTTATAAACATGATTTGCATATGGAAAGTTTTTTTTTATTTTTATGTACTGTATTTCTATCTATATTTTTTATTTCTAATAGGAGTAGAGGTTTGTGCTCTAAAAAGATGATTAACTGTTACATGATATATATCTGAAGTTCAATAATAAAATCTAATTCTAATGGAAACCGTTCGAGTAGTAAAATGGTTTTTGTTAGTCTTTATCTAAGTTATTACTGCAGTTCCCGTCAACTCGCAGTGTAATAGTGTGGCCGATTGAGCTCCAAACTTCAATCAAGCTAGTTCAGTTCTTTTCAGATATACATTCAATACGTACCTACTTGTACGTATTGAATGTATATTTGGATATTTATTACTTGACTAAATTACGATTATATAATAATAAATAATAATGATATATAATGATCGTTAAAATTACTTTCTATCGATTGGTCTAATATTTATAAACAGAATAAATAACTAACTTAATTTTAATATTTTTTTATATTAAATTGAGGAAACATCAACTCTTAACTGTGCCCGCGGTTTCATCAGCGTAAATTTGTAGAAAAAACGTACTCAAATATTTTACACCATTATTAACCAACCAAGGAGAAGAAAATACGGGTTGTCTCCACAACCTGATCTTGATGAGGCAACATACAGTTTTCCGCGTGAAAAGCAGTCTTGACGTAAATCGATTGCTATGTGCTTAAATGTTTGCCCCTGGGCTTTATTAATTGTTACAGCAAACGATAACTCGTGCGACTTGCATCAGCATGCGGCGCGACGCACATCGTTTCATTTGATTTTACATTATGTTTCAAATTAAGGGGCCAAATTAAATGCTATGAAAGACAAAGTTTATCTTCATAAAGTTGCCTCGTTGATGAAGTATTTATAATTCGTTATGATTCATATATCTGGCTAATAATAATGCATAAAATCACCTTTTTTTATCATTATTTCGTTGCGGAATTATTTTAAAACTATGATATTTTCTAAGATATTCATTGAAATTAAATGATGTTAGGGGCAATTTTGTTCAAAAAGAAATATTTTTAATGAATAACCTATTTATTTGGACAAGGATTTGTATCTTGTCTATAAAACCACCTTCGCAAATATCACAATTTTTTTGAATAAACTTGATTACCATAAAAAAGGTTATAATGAGTCCACCTCAAGAGATAGATATATTATGTCGCGGACTTTTTTTTTAGAACTTTTAATGGCAATCAATTCCGTCACACATGATTTTTGCGTAACTTTAACCATTTACGCAGCGTACGCAACGGAAGCTTTCAAAAATGTATGTTTTTCCCGTTTTTATAACGTTTCTTATTAATGCTCAGCTCCTATTGGTCGTAGCGTGATGTTATATAGCTTATAGCCTTCCTCGGTAAATAGAATATCCAACACAGAAATAATTTTTTAATTCGAACCAGTAGTTCTTGAGATTAGTGCGTTCAAACAAACAAACTATTCAGCTTTATAATATTAAGTACCTATAGATTAGCCCGTTGGCACAGTTGGCAGTGCTTTTCGTGCAGTTGCTTTCCGCTACATGGTCGTAGGTTCGATTCTCATACTAAGTTGGGTGTTTTGTTTGTATATTGTGTTTGTACTTTTTAATATTTTTTTCTTTTAAATGAATACACTCAAAGAAAATATTTTTACTTAAGCAAATAAACCACAAAATAAGTTTTGTGTGCATGTTATAATAATGTTGGTATCTATTTAAAAAAGTTCTTTTGAAGAAAAAAAATATTGTGACATGATAAATAAGAGATGCAATTTCCAGTCATGTTTGAAAGGTTTTTGTTTGTTTGTTTGTTTGTTTATGATGAACGGTTATATGATATAGATCTTAACATTGTAACTAATGTACGCCGAGCGATAACCTTAAATTATTTCGACAAATATAGAAATTGAATGCATAAAAAAAATGCGGCGTACATTTTTTACTGGTTTTAATAGTAGGTAAATCTCTCTACACTTTGTGCAAGTCGTGTATGTAAAGTGACGTTAAAGCGCGTTACGGTTAACGCGGGAAATCTTAAACCGAGATCAAATGCTTGACGGAATTCTTTTAGTAGGCTTCTTTATATAAACGTCATAATTAAGTTTTTTTTTTTTGCAATAACAATATTATAAGTTTTTTAAACCTTAATTTAGGTAATATCTTTGTTGTTGTATATATACCGAAATGCTTTTTGTTTCAAATAATCACACTGCTACTTAACTAAAGGTGAATTTTGTATTAAATTAAAACGAGATATTAATCTTTACTGTATTTTGATAATTTAAAAATAAATATTATATTTTGTGATGCTGTTGAAAACAGACGACCATTACTATACCTCGAAATTTATTTGAAACAAGCGTTGTTTACGAATAGTACCGAATAATCAAATTAAATAGCAATATCAAAAGCCGGTGACTATTTGTTTGTTTCTATCATAAATGAACGTTTTGCTAGCACATGGTATTGGACGATTTCAATTCGATTCAATAAAATTGACCGTATCAGCGTTTTATAATTTGCAATTTGTGCACAATACATTGTTACAGATGGGAGGACTCACCGTTCGAAGTCCGCAGGCCGTCCATGGTTAAATTGAACACGTTACATATCGTCACGGTCGGTGTAACGTATGCATATTACAAAATACCGCAACTGCAATTCACTGAAACTGCGTTACTTACGTTGCCGGTCCAATTAACGAAAACTCACAAAAACACAGACGCATTTACGAGAGCAAGCGTACCGGCCGCACAGAAAACAACGCACGTCCTACACCGGCGAGTAAGCCGGCGTTACTGCCCGGCGCCCGCCCGTCACGTGCCCCCGCCCGCCCTAGAGAACCTTTCTTTGTTTCGCATCCCCTCCGCGCGTGTTGAACAAATTTTAATCTTATTCTTGCGTTCTCCAATTGACTCGACTCGACTCGTATCTAACTCCGTTCGCTTCGTCGACACGGATGTGATAATTGGGGAGCGGTTGTCATCGCGACTTGTGAAGCATCTCGATATAATTGAAAGTTGTGTTTTGTGAAGGGTTCTTTTTATGGACCTATTAAAGTGTACCCGCTGTGATGATAGCGTACTTTATGCTTATAACCAGTATTTGTATTCATCCCCTTATGATTGTAATACTGATATGAATAAACAAAATGTGTGGCGTGTTATTGTTTAGCTTCAAAATAACACTGTCCACGGTTTGATTAGCTGTTAACTTATGCTTATAGTTTATCTCTTAAGATATCTCTATATCTATCTATATAATTTTTAACAAGGTTTAATTTTCTTTAAAAAAATACCTGATTCATTCATACACGTATCTAACTTGAGCGCTATATTAATGAAACTCAGCGTGACATGGCTTATACCACGGGTCAAAGTAAAGGAAAAATGATACCTTTTATCCCGGGCAACGAAATGGTACTCGCGGGACGGACAAAAAATTTATTTCCATATTTCCAACGTTCACGAAAGAAGTCGCGTGCACAGTATTACAAAATATTATAAACTTCTATCTCCCACCACTATTAACATCGTAACACCAGGAAAAAGATAGCGGCACGTCCACGATGGCGATAAGGGCCGAAATATGGAAATGTCTACGAATATTTATTATTATGGTGTGTGTGATTTCGAGCGAGCCGAAGTACCTTCGGAAGTTCGAACGGCGAAGGAAATGCAAGTTAACTCGCGTCAACACCACGCACACAAACGAAGCGTGTCAACGGTACACAACACAAGCACAGCGAACGTTACGTTACGAGTGATGGAAATGGAAATTGTTCGGTTACCTTTTGTTTCCACCTATCTTATTCAAAACCTAACGATGAACGATAATACCGGTTGTACGATAACTGTCGAAATAAATTTTTATGGTTATTGTAATAATGGTGATAATTAGCAATGTATGTAACAAATATTTCGTCACTGAAATCATACTCGTTGTTTAATATCTGTCTCATAGACATTATTACATAGACTTATGAGTAATTTATTAAATACGAAATTTTAAATAAAAACTATATAGTATTTGACTTATTTTTACATAAAAAAATTTTAAAATAGACCTTAGTTTCGGTAAAATTTTCAGTTATTGCTGCACATTAATTACGTCAAAAATAAAAAATTTCGCGTTATAGAGTGTTTGTTATTACTGTCTGAAAATAATAATAATAATAATAATAAACTTTATTGTACACCAAAACAGAAATGTTACATAAACAAAACATGTACATATAACAAGGTATTATACAAAGGGCGGCCTTATCGCTGAAAAGCGATCTCTTCCAGGCAACCTAGGGGCAGATGAAGTGGTCTTGTGTCGGTATAGGTGTACAAATTTAATATTAACATTTACATAAACACACACACATACATACATACATACATACATACATATTTACATACATATATACCATATACAAACATACATACATAAATAACCACATACAAACAAGTAATTTAGACTAATGTTGAATTTCAAGGAAATGCTTCCTTACAGTCTTTTAAAAAAAAAGAAAGAGTTTGGATACGTCTAATATGCTTAGGTAATGAATTCCAAAGGCGAGAAGCTTCAACTGTGAAAGATTTAGTATAAAAGGAAGAGAAGTGAGAAGGGATTTTAAGGAGAAAATTATCAATAACAATAATATCTAACATTTTTAAGTTAGATGTTATTTTCAGAAAATTACGGTTTTATAAGCTCTCATCACATCGCATCGCATCAGCCTATCGCAGTCCACTGCTGGAAATAGGCCTCCCCAAGCTCGCGCCAAATATCCCGGTTTTCCGCAATCCTCATCCAGTCTCCGCCGGCGACCTTGCGTAAGTCGTCGGTCCAGCGGGCTGGAGGGCGCCCTATACTGCGTTTGCCGATATATATTATTATATTTAATATATTATATAGTGTTATATATAGATTTATAAGCTATAAAGTATTAAAAAAAAATAAAAATTCACAGGGTGGATAGAAAAATAATGAAATTTTATAATTTTTAATTTTTTTTAAGCCAAAAAACAAATATTTTAATGTTATATGAATGTAAAACTAAGATTCGTAGTTCGATAGATGTTGTAATAGTTCCAGTTTTTAGCTTTGAAACACATGTAGTATTTCTATTCTCATATATACTTATCCATAATGGACTATCACCGTGCAATGAATGATAATAGCAGAAGAGGCTGCCAAGCTTTAGAGCAATTTACTATCCGTCACTTTATTAATTAAAATTCGAGGTAAAATAAAAGTGACCGACGCCCATAAAATTATTCATAAATAAAGTATAATATTTTCTATGAAAACTTTATTGGACTACCGCTCCATCTCTAGATAAATATTTAAAATTTTTAATTCAAATTTTTCCTTTAGCGACGAGGAAGACCCGAGCAATTTCGAGGAATTTAATATCCGCTCATTTAATAAAGAACATACGGTAACGACACATTATTTACGTATATCTGAAATATTAATAGGAACGATGAAACGCTTTATAAATTTCAATTTTAATATTAACTGCCTACACTTATAGAAGGTACTCATTACATCGTCATAATGTTACCTATATTAATTTTATCAATATCAATTGAAGCGCTTCCCGGAATAGGGCCCGATCATCGAAAGTTGAACGTAAAGTTCATATTATCAAATCATGCAATTTTTTCCAATATCTTTCAGGCACACACCAGTGATTTTTTTATTGTTTATATAATTTAAAATAATTTTTAATTAAGTGATTAGTTAAATACCTATGTTTTTAATCTAGAAGAATTTTATTTTTCTCATGAATTTAATTATATTATGATTTTTTTTAAATTGAATTATATAATGACTTTTAAATATGATTAATTAATTATCCGAGCATCAGTATTGCCAATGTCGTGCCCATCTGTAATTGCGGGTATACGACCTATTTAACCATATGTATATATGTTTGCTGTGTAGGTATCGTGCGTTGATGAGCTTTGAATAAATAAATAAATTAGATTATTTAAAACTTAAAATATTTTTAAAAAGTATGTACGGGAAAAAAAAGGCCCCACTAATATTATTATATAAAAAAAGAAAACAATAACGCATAAACATTTCACAGTAAGAGTACTGCTACAATCATTTTCGAGGAAATGAAAACAAACGCAACTGATACTCACAATAAATTATGTGCTGAATAATTGATTAATGATACTATAAATTAATTTTGTAATATCAATTGCTTTGAAAACTAAAAATAATGAGACCATATGTATTTTGCCTATAAACCGTTACCGTTAAACGTTCTCAGAGTAATATTAATAAATTCTATATTTAACGCTTCGCAAACAAAGTGAAATTTTATATTAAATCCAATTACGCACGTCTGCGGGCTGAATTTTTACAAAATTGTCAGAAATATAAAGTTTAACACTTACTTTGAAAATATTAATAAAACAAATTAGATTTTCGTTAGTGCTCATTAAAACTTCTTCAAAAAGGCATTTGCTTCGGGCGATTTTGTGAGAGAAAATACGGTATTAATAATATTGATAAATAGTTTAGTTAAATTATTATAGGAGAGTACACTCTTTCTTCATATATTTTCTTATGCTTCTATTAATTACCTATTCGGTAAACGAGAACTGCTATATAAAAACTACTTAGCTTTTCATAATTATTTTGATCTCGTTTTAGATCTCATTAATTGTTACTTTTAATAAAAATATATAAGATTATTATTTTATCAGCCATTTTACTTTATATTTTATTCAATGGGAACGTGGGAGTCACTTTAACGAGAAAAAAAAAAATGAAACGCTAAAAGTTACTAAGCTGTTAAAAACTTATAATATGGTGCTCTCAATATATCCTTTAATCAAATTACGAGACGAAAAACAGTTTCTCTTTTATTAAAAATTATACGAGGACGAAAAAGACACAAAACTTAAAACGATATTATAAAAATGCCTTAGCAAATGCATCTTTCTAAGAGGATCATATTTAACCGTACATCGGTTGCTAACAGATGCTACAAATCTCGAGTGCTGCAGTGCCAACACGACAATGAATAATGCATCGGCATCTTAGTCCATAAGTGCAACTGATACACTTAAACATATTATTTCTACTATTCCACACCTGTGAAAGTAATAAAATAGTACGACTATAGATGTATACCTTTTCATTAATTTATTCCTAATATAATTAATGATTCTGTATTTAAAATTATATTTTTTAATGTTGAATTTCCTATTGTCGCATATTTATTTCTGTAGTGTAGCTACATATTCATGAAATTATTCCCTAAAATAATATGGCAGTAATTTCACAATACACCACTCGCGCCACTTACCAACAGACAGTGGTAGCGACGCATCAGTGAATAATAATACATGGCCAACGTTGGGCCAACACTGCAGCTGTTGTAAACATATTCCTTCCAGTATTTATTGCTGGCAATATGCGCGACTTCGCTTCGATGCCTTGGTTAAGAACGGGATCTTGTTGTTGTTTCGCCCTGATTTTAGAAATTCATTGGCACGCTGGAACTGATGTTTACGACAACAGAGAAAGGCGTTAAGCTTTATTTATTAATGCGTATGTTCCTTTCAAATACCAATATTTCTAAGAGTTCTGAGTATCATAAATCAGATTTATTGGAGTAAGCCTTAGTTTATTACGGATCTCTTTTAAGGTACCTATAATAAAATCTATAAGACAAAAATCATATTATGTTTGTTCCGAAAAATACACCTTATTGTTCAAAGTATACGAAATTTCATTTCAAAAGAATGTTCTCAATTCGTTAGATTTTTTTTCATCTTTTGAATTTACCTTAAACGAATTTTATGTATATATTTTCAACCAACAGCGTCCTGTGACTTTGCCCGTGACCTTTATCTTGCAAAATAATATTTAACATTAAAAGTCCCGTTAAATAGGTCCAGCAGTTTCCGAGACACCCAGAAAAAAAAAATTAAATTGTTTTGTTTTTTTAAGTTATAATTAACGCGTGACAATCATGTCTCTCTACCTTTTAACATGTGAAATAAATAAAAATTTTCAAGGTCAAGACGAGCCCGTGTATTGCGAAAAATATTTACCATTAAAGCTAAAGAGGAAAGATTGGTTGGTGGATATAAATATGAGCCGTTAAGTACGAGGTGTTTATTTATCAAAACATTTTAAATTATCAATTGATATCTTGCTTTATTGAGTTGCTAACGATGATGTCAAACTATGACATACCGTATAAGTCTTTGTCATTTCATGGTATCGTTAGCTCTCGCCGTAATGCCGGCAGTAACTCTTCAAAAATACTACGCTTGGTCACAGCGGCCGAATGGTGGTCATAGGTTTTTGTCACGTAATCAATTTTCTTTACAGAATTTCGCGCTTTTTCGAGCTATATAAAAAACATGGCGCGCAGTGTTTAACGCTTTTTAAGCTTACAGCTAGCAACACTACGCACTACACACACGCAAACCACACTACCAATACTACTACAGACTACACATTTTAACTTTCTTTTTGCAAAAAAAATGATTTAATCCATATTTATGAATTACTCCGTGAAACCTCGAGGGAGAGGGGGTCTTAGCCTATACTACGGGTGGTCACCGAGGGGTTAAAAATTGTATCTTATCTCGTTAGTAAACGTTGTCAAACATACAATAGGCATTTGCAGCATAATTGTTTTTATATAATCATATTTTTTTTAGAATTGGAACATCTAAAAGTGTAAAATATCCAATTCACTACACTGAAGATATTAAAAAACAGAAAGAACATACGGAAGGCATTCTATAATAGAAATCAAAGCCAAGAATGTATTTTTTTTCTTCATTTTTCTGTCTGTCTGTATCTTGGCGCATCACGCTATAATTAGTCATGATTTGAGTTCATACTACAAGATAGGAAACTGGATAATTTTATCCCGAAATTCAGCATGGTTGAAGGAAATGAAATTAAAATGTTCCAGTGGGGAGAGCGGGTGAAAGAGCAGTCCAATTTCTTTCATAATTTTTTTGTTACAGAAGAGATATTTCAAAGATTGACCCGTAAAACTTTCAAGGTCTTTGGTTTGTTAGTTCAGAAATTACAAACATCATAACTCTTTATATGATATCCAAAATAACTTGAAATCTTTCAACGTACAGTTCATCTTAAGTTGGTGTATATATTTTACCGGGCTTACTGAAAGAGGTGACAATTGCGGACCAAGACTCGGGACAGCTAGTTGCCAATATTTTCAGTCAGATTTATCTTGATAACGACACAAACAGCACCTGAACGCAGACGTACAAAATTTCTAAATAAATATAAAACTAAATTGAAACAGCCTCTAAGTGCAGGGCCTACTAAGACCTACTCTCCAATATTAAAAATGATGGAGCTTAATTTACCACACTGCTATACAGCGAGTTGATGGATAAATTTCCTACCACTAAGGCTCGTTTTCAAGTTTGTAAGATAAAAACCTCGACCGACAGCCTTAGGTGTCTTTAGAGGTACAGTGATGAGACCCACAGAGATAAAAAAAAAATAATTATACAAATATAAGAATCCACTCCTAGCATAACCACGATTCGATGACCGTCAGCGTGAATGGATCTTCTTTCGCTGACATACCTACCAAAACTGTATGTCAGTATAGTCATGTCATCTATCTTATAAATATAAACACCACTTCATAAACCTCCTAAAACTATTGACAAAAAGATAGGTTATAGTCAGTCTATAATAAAGCACTAGTATACTCTAGTGATCATATTAAGGCGTAGGCGCCGACCGAACCTGGCTTAATTAAGCCGGCAGTGACGCGGTATGGCGGATCGCGACCGTTGCCTAGCAACCAGACGCTTTGAAGTGCGCCGATGATGGCACTCGATATCGTAGCGGGGAAGTGAGACGCGATGTTTAAAAAAGTCCCCTCACCGATTTAGAGATCCCCATTGCATACTTATATCATGAATATACTATTTAGTTATGCTTTAATATTATTGAATAAATAAACGTCAAAATTGAATGAAAAACGAAGAAAGAAAAATCTACGAATAGAGGAGTTGAATGAAAATATTAATTTTTATGATGTAGAGATTTTTTAATTAAAATCCATATACGGTTAGTTACTACTAACGGCCCACCCAGGCTGTGCCCGGGGTGTATATATATATATATATACCTGAACCTTCACCACGAATTATTCTATCTATTGGTGAAAGCCGCATGGAAATCCGTGCAGTAGTTTTTCTTTTTTTTATATAGTATAGGGGCAAACGAGCAGTCGGAGCCTTTTGGTGGCTACCGACGCCTATGAACATCCCGCACAAGAGGATGCAGATGCGTTGCCCTCTTTTTCCCCATACCCCCAATAGGCCACCGGATACTCACAAACCGCACGATAGGCGACAGCATAGCTGTCACTTTACGCCGGTATCATGTGAGCGAGAGGTACCACCCCGGTCGTACCGGCCCAATACGACTGCTTATCGCGTTAGTTTTGAGTTTATCGCGAACAAATAGACAAACGCGGCGGAGAATTTTGTTGATAATATGCAGTAATGCGCCACAAATCGCACTAGTTTTAATTCGCATAATAACTTAATAACGAATAAAATTGTTTCTTTTCGGGATATTTTTTATTAATGTTTCTTTTAGTAATAGTCCTTTTATTAATTAACCACAAAATTATTATTATTATAAACTTTTTGGTATTTAAAATAATAAAACACGTACCATAGTTATATTATATTAATACTTAGGACATTTGAAGTAGCATTTAAGAGAAAGTTTACTTTTGTATATTCGTCTATATGTATATCCAGATATTTACGTTTTTTCTCTGTTTCGGCTTTCACGAGGTTCTCGTCATGCGGGATGGTAATGTCCACTAAAAACACCCTCGACTGTGCCCTATCCATCACCACGATATCAGGCTTGTTCGCCAGTATCGTCCTGTCCGTGGCGATAGGCCGGTCCCAGTAGAGCCGGACTCCGTCGCGTTCGAGTACTGGCGCCGGTGTGTACTGGTAGTACGGCACCCTCTGTTCCAGAAGACAATACATTAGAGCAAGCTCTTGATGAAGAATTTTGGCCACTTGATCATGTCTGTGCAAGTACTCAGTGTTGGCAAGCGCTGAACACCCCGAAAGCACATGTCTGAGTGACTCGCCGGGATGACGACAAGCTCGACAGAAGTCGGGAGTGCCATCCTTCAGAATGTGCTTCCGGTAGTTGTTCGTCTTAACCACCTGATCCTGTATTGCACAGACAAAACCTTCGGTTTCCCCAAAGAGGTCCCCGAATCGCAGCCACTGCACGGAGGCCTTAACATCCACGTGAGGTGCGTGGAGCGCCTTGTAAAACCGCCCATGCAGCTCCTTCTCCATCCATACGGTCTCCCGGTTAGAGGTGCTAAGTACAACCGGTCTTCGCCATTCCTCTTTGGCCAGGGATAACGGGGTGAGACCTTTGTCACATACTATAACTTCACCATGCATAGCGCTCTCCCTCCTCGTCTCAAAGTAGGCCCTGAGGCTGCACACCTCACGGTTATGCATGGACTTGGCGCTTAAAAGGCCTCGGCCACCACACTTCCGTGGGATGTACAGTCTCATGACCGACGATTTCGGGTGATGCATGCGATGGCAAGTCATAGTCGTGCGGACTCTTCTGTCCAGGGCGTCGAGTTCGGTCTGAGTCCATCTGAGCACGCCAAATGTGTACAAGAGAGTGGGCATGACCCAGCCGTTATAAGCTCGGACCTTGTTGGCGCCCGACAAGTAGCTCCGAAGAACTTTTGTCAGCCGTCCAAAAAAGACCTCGCAAACCGCCTGTTTCATATCCACCTCCTGCACCCCTATGCATTGTGACATGCCCAGATACCGGTAAGATTCAGCTTCGGAAAGGGTCTTGAAGTTCGAAAGCTCTAGGCTAATTTCAGCCGATTGTGTCACCTGTCCCCTGTCCACATGTACGACCGCACACTTATCCACTCCAAGCTGCATCCTGATGGAGCCGCTGAACTCAGTAGTGATTTTCAGCAACTCCATAAGGCGTGCAGGATTAGGTGCCAGCAGCTTGAGGTCATCCATGTAGAGAAGGTGGGAGACTTTAGTACCTCCTCTCCGAAACTGAAAGCCTGTCCCCGAACGCTCCAGCAGAGTGCTTAAAGGGTTCAAGGACAAGCAAAACCAGAGTGGGCTCAGACAATCACCCTGGAAAATACCCCTTCGTATCCGGATTCGGTCATCGGCACCCGTCGTCAGTCTCTCGCCCTGGAGACAAAGGATCGTACTCCATTGCCCCATGCATACTTCGAGGAAGTCTCGAACTGCACCGTCGATCTTGTACAGCTCGAGGACCCTCAGAAGCCATGAATGAGGCACCGAGTCGAATGCCTTCTTGTAGTCGATCCAGGCAGCAGAGAAGTTCCGACGGTTGCGTTTGACAAGCTGGCCCGCAACAGAGTCAATGATAAGGAGCTCCTTTGTGCCGCGGCCGCCTCCACGGCATCCGTTCTGAGCTGCAGACAAGATGTTAAATTCATCAATATGACGAGAGATCTTGCAGCTCAGAACGGATGTCAGTGTCTTATAGATGGAAGTCAGACACGTAATGGGGCGGTAGTTGGTAGGGTCCGCGGTGTTGGTGGACTTAGGAGCTAGGTGAGTGATCCCAGTAGTGAAGAGGTTCGGAAGCGTTTTCCGCTCTATCGCCTCTTGGTATTGTCGAGCCAAGGTCGCATGGCATACCGAGAACCCTTTCAGCCAATAGTGATGCAGGCCGTCGGCCCCCGGGCTCTTCCAGTTCGGTGCCCGCCGGACCGCATCAGCTACGTTCTCCGAAGAGATGGCGATCGGGTTCATCGGTTCGATTCTAGCACATGCTTCCTGAACCGCCGCAATCCAAGGGCCCTCCTCGTGCTCTACCTCCCGTGACCATATATTTCGCCAAAAGGCGACGAGGTCAGCCGTATTTGGTTTTTGGGAAGTAGAGCATGGCGTCGGGTTCTCCAACTTCCTGTAGAACCTCTTCTGATCACTCACAAAGAGGCGATTTTGTCGGAAGCGCTCAACTCTCTCAGAGTACCTACGAATACGCTTCCCCCATGCCGCGATTCTCTGCTTCAGGCCGTCGATGCGCTCCGTCAGTTTCTCAGCTATATCAGGCTGGTCTAGTCTGACACCTAGCCCGTTGAAAGCTATTCTAACGGAGCGCACAATCCTTGGCCTAGTGTTGCCCGACCTGAAGCTTTGCAGTCTGCCAATGAGGGCCCTGGCCAAGCTGATACGGCGTTCTATTCTCTTCTTCCAGGCTGGTACGTCACTACTCTTATTAGTAGTGCGTCCAGGCTTCACTTCACTTCACACCGCTTCATCAGAGCAAAAACCCAGGAGGGTTTTTGCTCCGATGAAGCGGTGTACCGCTAGAGCTGCACCGAAGAGAATAGAACCCGTATCATCCAAGCCCAGACTGCCATCCAAATATGGAGGTAGCAGCCTGTTAGCTGCCTCAATGGCACCCCGCGTCGCAGCATTAAGGGGAAGTCGGGAGAGTCGTGGTCTCTGTTCTAGAGGAGTGCTCCGGATCTCAGAAATCGCCTCCTCCAAAATCCCTCTCATCTGCTCTACTTTTTGGGAGACTGCTTCTTCAGCGATCGCATCCACAGGCACTTCGCCACGAACGCTTTCCTGTTGCGTTACAACTGCGTTATGCTCTGTAGATACGGGTTCGACTTCAGGAGCAGCCTCACGTCGCAATCGTTCGAGCTCGGCGGCGTTAAATACGCCCTTTCGTTGGATATACCGAGCTCGATCTGCCAGGTTCTGTTCCGTGACAGTTAAATTTGGCTCGAGCAGCAGAAACTCGCGGTGCATTACTGCTCGGTAGCCAGTCCGACCGGTTTCCCCCCCTACAGCCCTAAAATACGCACGCATGACATTTTCGTTCATTTCAAGAGTCCATCTCATGCGGCGTACTCCACCGGCGGCGGGCACCGAATGCTGAGTCCCTAGAGACTCTGTCGGCGCCAAGCCAACTGATGGGGATGGTGGATACACCGGCCGGCTAGGTGGTGGTGCCGGTCGGCGGGGGTTGCTGGCGGCCCGCATGCTGCCACGTCCAGCGCCAGCCCCAGACGCGCCCTGGCGCCCCCCAGGCAGCGGCCCTATTCGCTTTCCTATATCTTTGTCCATCCATGTACAAATTGAGTGCTAGATTACTCCCTTGGAGAGGCACTCAAACTCTCCGAGGAGGCTGCGTTGGTCTTATGCAGCTTTAGTTGCCTTTAGTCGCCTTTTACGACACCCTAGGCTGAGAATGGGTTGGTCCTATTCTACTCTGCCGGGAACCACACGGCTATAAATTAATTAATTAATATTATTATTATTAATTATGGTAACGGTCTTCTTTCTTCCATAAAAATTGCAATTTTCGACTCTTTCTTGAAATCTAGGAACACAAAAGACACAAAGAAATGCAGAAAAGTTTGATTGCATGCAGTTGAATCGTCCCTTGACATCGCAGTAACGCTTCGCGTTCACGTCGGTCCGCAAGATAAATTCGGTAAATTTTTCCACGCAAATTGAACGTACGAGTGACCGTAACGAATTGCGAAAAATCTTGAGACTGCAATAGGAAATAATATACAAACGTATTATATATATAATAATACGTTTAGACTGATAGACTTATAGACTGCTTTGCATTGAATGTTTTATATTTGTAAAATAAGAATGATTTTTTTTTCTCTATCATTAACTAAGACACATGGTTACAAACAACTAATGAAAAGTAAAATTAAAAAAAAAAAAAAAAAAAAAAAACTATTTTTCTATAAAGTCAGCTTACGGAAGATGATTTTACATTATTACGACATGAGAAAACATTGATAAAAAATTGCATACTTTTATTAATTGAATTTAATTATTATCATTGAATTATCATTATTTTGTAATACAAAGAAGGAGTTAATTCAATTGGTTACAATTTTTTCGATAAATTAGCAACGAGTGCATCGTTAATTGAAATATTTTTTACTTAAATTATACAGATTAATTACAAGTAACAATGCGCTATTATCAATTTATTTATAACTTATATACGTGTGTGATATGTAAAATCCTACAATCTACGTTATTCTTTTTCATACACAAGCCGAATGCTTAGACCGATCGTACCTCTCAATTGCTTGTTTCGCGCTCTC
This sequence comes from Euphydryas editha, assembly GCA_036937285.1. NCBI lineage: Eukaryota > Metazoa > Arthropoda > Insecta > Lepidoptera > Nymphalidae > Euphydryas > Euphydryas editha. The sequence goes on along the minus strand of JAUPFZ010000011.1, from coordinate 17,555,148 downwards.
GCTCGCGGGACGTGACAAGTCATGCTTTTTCGTGTGTGCAGCCGGCATTCATCGATTTACAAGAAGTTATCACGTCAAACATAAATTAGCTTTAGTTTGACTTTTCTTTGATGTGCGTAATAAAATTGATGCAACGTCTAGATGCGTCAATTACCTAAATTTACTAAGCTAGTATACGGCTGCAAATCGAGGTGGCACAGTAAATAGACTACATTAATCAACACCAGGAGTTTGTGGATTCAAAGCTAGGCAGGTAGCTCTGAATTTTCAAGTACTGAATTTGTCTTTAAGATTCATATTATGATTCGTGGTAAAGGAAAATATTCGGAAAAAGACTGTACGTTTTGAAAGAAATTCTGAATCGAAACTTGTAGAGCATCGTGGCGGATTGAGTACCTTTATAGATTAAGAGAACTGGAGGCCAGGTTTGCCTCTTTTTTAATGCTCCGTATCCAAAAGTAAAACGGTACCCTATTACTAAGACTCCACTGTCCGTCTGTTTGTACATGATGCCGTTTTTATAGATAATGAATTGTACGGAACCCTTCGTGCGCGAGTCTGACTCGCACTTGGCCGGTTTTTTTTTATCATTAACTCAGCTTCCTTCTGCTTCCTTTCATTCATTTTTTGACTCTTCTGATTCTGCTAATTTTATAGGCGACAATTAATAAACAGCACCTATTTATAAACTACTTATATAAAAAACTAAAAGAACTCTTGTATCGGCAAAGTTACAAGAATTTAAATTTCATATAATTAATATTTTTTTATGAAGTTTATCGTATAATAACATAATATATAAATTAGGGTATTATTAATTCAAATGTTAATACTTAAGATATAGGTTTGTTTTATTAGTTTTTAAAGAATTTTTTTTTATCGTATAAGTACGTTCCTGTTGCCATTAAAACATTTTATTTTTTTTTTATTTTTTTAAGTACTCTGATACTTAGGGTGACGAAATGACTTTTAATTTTATGATCAGTTCATTTATTTTAAATATATATGTTAGTTAAGTAATCAAAATTAAGTAATTGCAAAACACACTAAAATCTTATTATTTAAAGAGTTTGCTAAAAAAAAAATTAATGCAAAATTTTTTCGAGGCATCAGAAATAACCATCTATAAAATATACATCTAGCATGTAAATGTACATATAGCTGCCAATAAAACGTGTATATATCAGCATCTGGCAGAGCCACGGTGATTGATGGCAGTTCATCGATTACGGACGGACAGACGTGTCACTGTCAGTGTATGATGTGTGAATTGTTTGTTGTTCTCTCTATACAGCCTGAATGTGGCACAGCGGAACTTTGAAGTGATGTGTGACGATGCATTAAAATTTCAGAACGTATTAGGAATGATATTAATCCTCGTCTGACAAACAATGACGTATCAGCTGCTACGAGTTTATTCCTCTAATGAAATTTGATCAGCGGTGGCTCAGATCGTATTCGCAATGGAACGAGCTTCATCAAAAGAGATAGTAGTTTATATAGATTTATAGAGCCAACCTGCTTACTATCAGCTGTTCAGTTTAGGAACACGTTAAACTATGTCGATATACTTAAGCACGGGAAACATAGCACTGTGGTCTTACTTTGATATTTTTACATTACATTATCTCTGTCCAATGATATTCGTCAATTTAAATCAATTAATATTTTTAAATACTTTGTACAAATTTTTTCTTATCTTGACTTTATTTTAAGTATGTATTATATTTATATATTTTTGTGTGTGTGTGTGTATTGTTTTTATATATTACATTTGTATTCATACATTTAGCAGTATTTTTTTATGAATTAAATTGTATAAAAAAGTGAGAATTTGCATTGTTTAGTCTACGCACACTTCCCGACACTTTTCCTAAATAAATAATTGTTAATAAAGGTTGCCTGGAAGAGATCGCTTTTAGTGATAAGGCCGCCTCTGTATACATGTACATATCTGTGCAAAAATTCAAACTGTAAATATATAGTTTGTTTTATGTGTGCAATAAAGATTAAATAAAAAATTTTTTCCTGTATAGTGACAGTTAAATGTTTGGTTGTCCGTAAAAAGCTCATCAGAACTTTCACTTATTGTACAACTAATAATAATTTAAATTATTAATATTACTACTTATTTACTGTTAATAATATTATTACTGATTAATTTACTGTTAGGGTAATTTATCTCGTAGAAAGTCGCATAGCTGCTCTATATATATATTTTATGAATTACTCATATAGGAAAAGTGCTCTCTATGGTTCCGGCTCGCATCAACGCATATCGAGTGTCTCCTTATAAATATTTAACTTATATTAGAATACAGTACAATAGCAACTGATGACTCCTTGAAATGAATTTATTTAAATCGGTAAATAAATAAGCATTTAAATTGATCATAAAATAAGAAGACTTGTTTTTGAAGATGAGAAAAATTGGTTAACCTCGGCTATTACTTGACTAATAACTTGCCGCATGCATATGTGTGTATTAACGCGCGAACGATAAATAAAAAAAAAAAAATACTAAAACATCTTCATAATAATAAAACAACATTTCGCCACGGAGGGTTAAAATAATTACCGCCCAAAGCCCCATCGCATTGCTAGTGGCGAAACGTGGCGTGTTTTCGACGCGTATATAATTGAAACTGAATTAGCGGTCCGTTAAGGAAAATAATTTAAGAATAAATTTATTAAATCAGGTCAGATTAACTGTAAAGCGCTCGTTTTATTTATTTATTATTAATATCATTTAAAGAAGAAATTATCACGTTTTGTTATTAATATTTTCAAACAAGGTCATATCGGTAAATAAATTTATACGTGAGAAAAATCTTCCTTTACTTTTCAAAACGAAATGTTAATTATTATTATTATTATTATTTTGTTACAAAAATCTGGAGAAAAGGTTGAATTTTAAGTGACTATATCATATTTTTATCGACTATGACTATCACTACATTTAGTTTTTGTCGAAGTTCTTTTCATTATACCGTATTCTTGTAGATTTGTATAATTGTGAGTTGCCCAGCAGGATAACGATATCCTTCTTATAGAAAAATAAAGTATTCCTTAACTTTAAGTTTTTATAGGAAAGCTTTCTAAAATTTTTATGAAATTTGGGATTAAGATTATTATGAATTAGAAATTTAATGACTGATACAAAATTTGCAGATATTGCTGAATATGAGCCAAATAAACTGTCTTGTTTTCAATTCTCTAGAACAGTTTTATTCAGCCATACATTTACTAATTTATTTATTTAATTGTGTCTTTAATTATACCACTTTTATTTTATAATTCATACTTCAATTTCAAATTAAATTAAATTCAGACTTTAATTTCATAAGTATCAAAATATTATTTTTTTTTGGAAAGAAATGTCAATGTTATTCTTTTTTATTACAGTTAAAATAAACTGATTGCCATTTTATGTTTTTATTTAACATAATAAATAAATAAATAAATTTGTTTAACACACACACACACACGGTCGTCTGTTCCTAAGATAGGCAACTTAAAGCATGTGTTTTAGGTAACAGCCGACTGATATACATATACATTTTTTTTAAATTATAAATATACATATAAATAATACACACATAAATAAATACATAAATTACACCCAGACTTGGGGCGGGAATCGAACCCACAACCCTGGAGCAGAAAACAGGGCCACTGCCAACTGCGCCATGGGCCAGTAATGATAACAGACAATTATTCAGATAATAGCATGTCGGGTAAACTAATATAAAACCAAAACGTAGTAAGGTAATTCAAAACATCGTTCAAGATTCAGGAGCGACCAAAATCGAAACTTAATTAAGGGCCCCGAGTTCATTTCCGGACCTTTGTAACGCTACTCGGATGGCACTGAAATTATTCAAATTCAAAGAAAAGCCAAATCAAGAGGGAATCGACGGTATGCCTCGTAATGATTCATTTGCATCCGAGATTTCGTTTTAAGAAAAGCTATTTTTGAGCCGTCTAGAGATTCTTTATTATAATCAACGCTTAGAAAATATATAAATTATTTATATAAAACAAGTCAAATTATTTTGTAAATGTACTTTACTTAGTTGTGACTTTGGTTAAATATAATTTATTTTCAAAATATAGTTCATTTTTTATTTTATTTGTTGGTCATTGTGTTACAATTAGATATGACGTGTAAATATTAAAATTGGTATCATAATAGTCGAGGACTATTTCAAATTCGAAAGAGTGGTAGAAATAAGGTACATAAAAGTTGTATGTGGTTGACTATGATAGTATATACCACATCGTTACATAGTTTAGTTTGGTAACCTTTAGAATGACAAGTGATGTCACGGTGGCTTGCGCCAGCGATCCCGTCGCGTCCTTGTACGAAAATGAGGGCACCGCTGTGTTTTAGTGGGTATTCTGACTTCACAGTCAGCGAGTCCCACATACCCGTCGCCTTCGGGTGGCGGGATGCAAAAACGCATTTCACTGCGTCAAAAAAAATGACAAGTGAAAAAATCAAGGATCCTCCTCTTATTCTATTTTTAACTTAACTCTTATTTCTACTCATTCCTTTAAGCCAGCAATTCGTTTGTGATTTTCAGATTCTGCAAAGGAGGTGGGTGATCGCTTAATGTCAGTTGGCCCTACAACTTATTATCTCAATATTCCCTCAGAAGTAAACAACTTCTATTATAATTTTCAGTAGATAAACTTGAATAGGAAATTCGAAACTATAATATAAGTAAAATATATTTCTTTTATTACAATTATATCCAACAATATTTGTTCATTTCGTCAAAACGTGCCTGGACTCACGAATCAATAGACTGTGCCGCAATTAATTCACGACGAAAGAAATCAAAGGATCGTTCGTGATTAAAAGCGTGCGATGCGACGTCGAGACTAATTTTTCGGGCAGTTGATGCCCAAATAATTTCCCATTCCGTCGTTATAATTTGTCCGAATTACCGCGTACACCCGATACGTTAATATCGAACGTTAGCGGAAGGGTCATTTGCAACGGTGTGATCCGTTACGATGCCTAACTGACACGGAGGTGCATGATCGGGGCTTTAAATTCAAGTCGTGCCTTAATCTATTATACTGTATCAGCCTGTAAACCACCCACTGCTGAGCGAAGGCCTCTTCTCCATATAGAAGAAGGGTTGGAGCTTAATCCACCACGCTGCTAAATTGTGGGTGGGCGGGTAATTTTTCTACCATGGGTAACGATCGTTATCAGGTGTCTATGATAACAACCGGGACGGACAGCTTTACGTGATTTCCGAGGCACGGTAGCGAGACCTACAAGGACATACACCCAGACCAGAAACAAATATTTGTACAAATAGAAATATCTGTCCCGAGCGGGAATCGAACCCGCACCCGCCGGCGCACGGCGTTGAGACAACTATTCGCACAGTGGTGCGTACACCAAAACGGTCGTCGATCTAATCCATTATAGGATAGCCAGATACTTCAAAGAAAATAATATCATTTTTAAAAATTATCCAAATCAAAAGAGACGTACCTTCATTTGTAGTCATTAGAATACATTAGACTACCTTTATGAATTAATGGTTTAAAAGAAGAATATATATTATATTAAGTTAAAATAAAGCAACCTGTGCATCGAATAGTAAAATATTTTAATATTAATATATTAATAAATTAAGTGTATAAATAACGTAATGTATATTTGTACGTATTAAACATACTGCTATACTATAAATACTAAACAAGACTATGAACACATCTAATTACGATATCTAAGACTTCGTGATACATAATTTTGTTCTATTCATGATTCTCCCGATAATTATAAATTCACTGTTGCACTAAAACTTATTCTAAAGGAGGTGTTTGGAGGTTAGTTTATTTAAATTAGACCTTAAAGTGAAATAAATATCCTTCAATCTAAACTATACTTTTTTTGGGGCTTTGTTATGATTATAAAAAAGAGGCAAGAAGGCAATTCAACCTTATCGACTGAAATAAACTGTAAATTTCCAATAGTTATATTTTTGACAGTAAAATTTGCCCCTTTGCGTCCCGAGAAATGGTGGAATTTAAAGGCCGAATTGACGCGACTCCGTCACTTTTACATTGGATTAGCCTTTTCCCGATTCTGTTCAGTTTACTACATTGAATCCTCGCGTAGCATTGCTGAGACGATTATTCTGAAAGCGAGGCTTTTCTCGTGAAGGAGGTTCTGCCACTAAGCGTCACACGCTGTATGTGCCTCTACCATTTGCTAAACAGTGTCAATCGTCACAAAACTGACACAGGTATTCTCTAAAACAACAGTTACCAGTATTCATTGTCTATATAACTCGATAAGTAATTGTTTCCATCTCATCTAAGATTCTAAGGTTGGCAGAATGGCTCCAATGACGAACCATAAGAGAAACCGTTGTCTACCCTTACCAAGACAAAACACCCAAAGCACGCACTTTAAGGTCTAATTTTCATAAAGAAGTAAACAGCCGAATTTAGCTCGGCTGGTTAGTGTTTTTATGTCGGTTATTCCTCAGTTCCTGAAAAGTTTTATTTTTCTAGTGATGAGGATGATCGGATACAGGGTCGCTATTTATGGATCTAATAATCTCAGTCACTCAGCGTACGTAGTTAAATCAGAATTGAGAAGTTCTGTAAAATAAATAAATTAATCGGCACAGATCAAGGTGTCTAAAAACTAATGTGTCAATAGGCAGGGCACATACTTTCGTCTGGGCGTCACGGTTGTATGCCTTGCGATTCCGTAGCGCCCCATTGCGGCGCAGACGGCCGATGAGTTTTAGTGGGTATTCTCGATATTGGGAGAGTCAGCGAGTCCCACATACCCGTCGCCTTCGGGTGGCGGGATGCGTGAATGCATTTCCCATCGTAAAAAGAAATAAAAGGGCACCTACTTTGAGAAACATAGATTCCTGTATTAGTCGGGTCCCCAATCAAGAAGTTATCGTATATAAAAATTTGTTTGTAATCTCTTTGATCAGAAATTATAAGCAATTATAATGTATTCATGTTGCAACTAGTTCTAAATGTTTAAATGACTGATATAACTAACAATAAGCAAATATAGCCAAGATATAACCCTTCTGTACAAGAATCGAGTAAATGTGTTCTTAAAGCTTATATTATTTAAAAAACAATCTAATCATACGCTGACACGCCAGACGCGATTTACCTATTTACTAGCTTGCGTGACCACACGATTTTATCGAAGAACTTATACTTTGTACCTTCACAAAAAGGTCAGCACTTTTGATTAACCTTTTGACACTGTTTACATTGATAATTATATAAATTAACATGACCGTAATTAATGGCGTCGTTATCATAATAGTATTCATTAAATTTGATGACTAAGCGACCTTACCTGTTCGAGTCATGCAGTCATATTTATATGAGTACTTCATCCAAAGAGATTAGTAGATAGTCATATAATACATGTTTGTCACTATCAACTACCAGTTACAGCTACTGCTAACTGCTAATTTCCAGTGAACAGGGAACGAAAATAATTGCATTGTGGTATTATTTTAGGCATGCAAAAAACCAAGATAAATTCGATTATTAACAAGCTACGATTTGACGGCCGGCTGGTCGAGTGGTCAGGCAACTGGACACTCTACGCAGCGGTCGCGGGTTCGAATCCCGCCAGGTGCAGATAATTTGTATGACGAATATAGATGTCTGCACCGGGTCATGGATGTGTATTTATGTATATATGTATTTATATCTTAAATTTATTTCCGTTCCTAGTACCCGTAACACAAGTTCTTACGAACTTACCACGGGGCTAGGTTAACGTGGTGTGATTGTTGGTTAATATTTATATATTTATTTATATTTACGAGTATATCGTTGAAATCCATTAAACGACGAACGTCTACCAAAAGAATGCAATTTAATTCAGCATAGGTAAAGTGTTTTGGCGAATAAAAAAATAATGAAACAATAATTATATGTGTGATTGCGATAAAAATGGTAACAGCAAATGAATAAATTCGTATGTTAGCAGACTTCCTTATAAGTTACATATAAAATTGCAATGGAATCGTTAATTTTTTTTTCATCATATTTCATCATTAATAAATTTCTATTACATTTCCTTAAAATAATCGCAAATATCGTATATTATAGTTTAAAGAAGATAATTAAATAGAAATTAGTAGTAGTTAGTAGTTTCGTTTTATAATTAATTGTCTTCTATTATATAAAACTTTGACGTTGTTATCAATTCGATTATCTTGTAACTTTTCATAATATGTATATGTTTTTAAATATTTAAGAAATAAAATTTGAAAATATTGAAACAAAAACATTTTCCTTTTTGAGACCAAACTAAAATAAATATGTCTTTTGTAAAGTTATATGTAAGTATATATCATAGTAATATTATAAATGCGAAAGTAAGTTTGTTTGTTACGCTTTCACGCGAAAACTACTCAACGGATCATCATGAAACTTTGTACACATATTTTTGGAGGTATTAGATGATACTTTTTTTGGTCGCGATAACCGACTACCACGCGGGCGACGCTGTGGGCAGAAGATTGTATTTTATTAAAAATACACTTCTCTGATAATATTTATGAGAGCAGGTCGAATATAATCCAGATAAAAACTTACCTAGTCCATAATTAAAAATGAACTGCTCTATAATTGTGTTAACAAAACAATATTTATTTATTAGTACTTTAATGCACAACACAATATTGAATTATACAATAGGCGGGCTTAATGCTAAAAGCATCCTCTAACAACCAACCTTAGGATCTACAAGAGCGGCGTTTGTAGGTGCGCAAAATCGGAAATTGAGAAAAATTATTTTCAAGAACAAGACAAAATAAGATAATAAAATTAGTAATATTCATTATACTAAATACACGAGCAATTAATACATATATATACATACATATATAAATAGACGCATACATAAATAGATACATACACACATACACATCTATAAATAAAATACATATTATATATTTGAGCAACTTTGACTTCCAAAAACGGGTTGTTTTCGAGGGAACATAAGCATGCGGTAGTAAACATATTAATTCTTGTGTGTTTATTACATACATAATCTTCTCAAGGCTCTAACTCCAAATGCATCTTTGATTTGACACGTGCTGGTGGAGCGGGATAAGGATATAGACGATCTCAGACTTACATATCCAGTTTTGGCTTACTACGTGTTATGTTATGTGTAAGCTCTAAAATCTGGTAAATTCAATCGCCTTAGTCTTAAATGGTAGTTAAAATAGCAATGGTAAATATTTGTGAAGTACTTTATAAAAAATCTCATAACTTGATAAATAATCAGCTTGTAGAGGTCCCAATAAATAAATATGAATAAACATAACAATACATACAAAACATATAAATAATATAAATAAACGTTTCACTCTCAACGGCCCCCAGTAGGATGTGAATCCTCTGTCGAGGGTCCGGAAACATACACAATACACAAGCACAACCGCTCAGACCACGACAAATATCTGTATGGCCTATACAAATATTTGTCATGTGCTGGGATCGAACCCGCGACCACTGCGCCAACGCGTCGTCAAATGCCGATTAAATGCTTCTTTTTCCTAAAGGAGTCAGATTGGAACTTAATCCACTACTCTATTTACCTACCAGTTGAGTTGTTCACGCATCGTTATCAGGTATCAGTGATGACATCCGGAACCGACAACTTTATGTGCTCGGTACAGTAGGGAAACTAATAAGCACATAAACCGAGACCAGAATCAAATATTTGTACAAATACAAATATCTGTCCCGAGCGGGAATTGAAGCGACCGCCGGCATTGAAGCGACTACTTGCACCACAAACCAGACTATACGTCGTTTTGGTACAATTTTGGTATAAGCAGGTTTTTAGTTTAACAATTGTACGCAAATGATGCGCAAATTCAGAATATATTTTAAAAATTAATAAATATCAATTGATGCAAATAAAGCTGAACTAAACTGAACTTAGTCAGCCTGTAAACGTCCCACTGCAGAGTCTCTTATCTATATATGAAAAGAGTCGGAGCTTATAGTATTCCACATCGCTGCTCGACTGCATTTCCCTACCATAAGTAACAATCGCTGTAAGGTGCCTATCACTACAATCGGGACCAACGGCTGTACGTGCTCGCCGAGGCACGATGAAGAGACCCACAAGGACATACACTCAGATAAGAAACAAATAATTGTATAAATACAAATATTTGCCCTAAGCGAGAATCGAACCCGAGAGCACCTGCATTAATGACACTATTCGAACACACTGCATCACGTACTACATCAGAAAAACACAACCATAAACACAATACAATAGTGTTGTATTTTCATTAAAAAAAAAATTAAAATAAAAAATAACCATTCATAACGGAAGTTTTATGTTATTTCTGTATGAAAATGTTTAACAGGTCGTTTGTGCAGTTCTTCTGTACTACGTTTTTTTAGTAACAAAGATAAATTCGAAATATTTTTTATAAACTAAATATATTTATTATTATATTATTTTATTATTATGAAGTCGAATTCATTCGAAGCTGAAATGTGCTGCTCTTAGTTATAAAAATCCAATAATAGTTTATTATTCACGTTAGTAACTGCCCATTTTGTTACACACAATTCCAGCAAAACTGTTCTCATTCCGCAACTGTTATTGTTAAAGTTAAGTTAAATGGTTCAACTAAGCCACTGCTTCGCGGCTTGAGGTCATACGCGTGTAACAATGATGAAATGTTTAGAGCACCTGTGGTTTGTGAAAAAAAGGCCTAATTGACACAAATTATAACAAGGCAAGACTTATTGTTATAAGGGTTTAAAGTTTATTACCGTTTTTAAATGCTCGGATATTAACAGTACCGACCCAATTTGAAAATTCCTTTTACGCCTACAATTGTCCTGTGTGTACATTTATTAAGGAATATCATAGAAAATAATTGACGACCGTTCTGGTATAGTGGCGCGAGTAGTCGCCTTAGCGCCGGAGGTCGCGGGTTTGAATTCCACTCGGGGCAGATAATAAAAACAATAGGTGTCGTACTCACTGATATGTATATCAATGACAAGTATGTCTACATAGCATTGACTACAAATCATGCAAAAATAAATCGGATTTACGGTTTAAATATGGTCTTTACTACACAGTTTACAACTATACAATAAAAAACTACAGCTATTCAAAACATAAAAACAAAGAAAAAGAACAATAATGAACAATAACAATCATAGTAATACTAATAATGATAACGTTACTAAGACTACGACTGGGGGAATTGCAGCGAAAGTCTGCCGATAAGTTTTTTTTTTTTTTTTTAATAAAAGAACTGTTATGGATTATGTCAATATCAGGTGTAGTCTTTGATATTTCATTATATTTAGAACATATTCTGATTATCGGAGACTGTTTACCAAGATTAGTTCTGACAGTAGGTACATGGAACGTTTTGTATTTAGTGTTACAATTACGTGGACGTCTAATTTGGACTGATAATGATATGCACTCGAGCATTCACTACATTTCATTTTATTATTTATAATTTTGCAAAGAAAACATAGGTCGAGTAACACCTGCCTGCTGTGAAGTGTCATCATCTTAAACTTAGCCAGTCGTTGATAGTATGGTTGCCTGTGTGAGAAAACAGAAGCATTGAATGCTAGGTGTCTAGTAAAAGATTTGTGTATATTTTCTATGCGTTGAGATTGTGAATTATAATGAGGATTCCAGACTATGCTTGAAAACACTAGGCGGCTCCTAACAAATGCATTATAGAGGATTACCTTAGTTTTGACCCAAATGGGAACCCTGCCGTACCCCAGACCGAGCGATATACTTTTCAGATTCGAAACCGTGCACAACAATGGTTTGGGGTCTTTGATGTTAATAGGATTTAAATCATTTCACTATTGAATCCCCCACACCGTACTGCGAGAGGTTGCTTAAAATAATTTTATGGTCGAACTTATCAAATGTACTGCTAAAATCAATCTGTTGTCCTTTACCGACCTTTCCTGCGAGATCAGAAATAAAGCTTGACAAACTAGTATTCACTGATAAACCGTTTCTGAATCCATGCTGTGCATTTGTAAGAATATTATTTAAATGTTCGGTAAGTATAGGATTTACAAGACTTTTGAATAGTTTTGAGGAACATGAGAAAATCGATATGGGACGGTAATTTTTTATATCCGCCTTATCACCTTTTTTGAAAATTGTAACAATTTGCGCTTTTTTTCCATTCTTTGGGAAATATACCATCCTCAAGTAAACCATTATAAATTAAAGTTAGAGGAAAAGCAATTCACAGATCTTACCGTTTGACAAAAAGAGAGAGAAAATCATCAGGATCAACCGGCACCGTTATGTATATTTCATGTTGTGAATTTTTAAGAACTTCCAATTCAAAAAACCTCAAATTGTTTAGCTGGGAGATATTGTAACTTTGGTGTAAATTTACGTCTGTATTACGTCTAATAGGACCGATTTCTGGGGTGTAAACAGAGGAAAAGTGATTGGAAAAAAGATTATCTATTTCTTTACCTGAGCTACCTTGTTTGCTTTCCAACTTCATTTTTGCAGGCATGGATGATTCGCCTTTCCTTTTATGTCTAAAGTAATTTTAAAAATAATTGGGATTTTTATTCATATTGGACTGAGTTTTGTTTTCGTGATCTTTGTGATAGATTTTATAGAATTTATGACAATTACTTCTAATAATTTGGAATCCGAAAAGGTCCCGAAGGTTTTGGTATTTACAAAACTTTTTATGAATCCTATCATTTAGAAAATGAATCTAACAAAATAATAGATATAGAAATCTAACAAAATTATGATGGAACCAATTAGGGTATTTTGTAGACTTCAATTTATGCTTTGGTACTGTGGTTTTTACAATTATAACACGGAGTTATAAAATACTTCCACCATTGCATTGATATCCTTACAATCGAAAAATTTCAACAAACAGTCAATTTCTCTGAGCTCCTCCACAATAGTCTCATAATTAGCCTTGAAGTAACTGTAGACGATACGACTTTTAGACCGTAAATAAAAAGTGCAAATAAAATCAATTTTATAAGAAGATTAGGATGGTACGTATCTAAATTACTAAATAGATCAGGTGCTTTTTTTACTGTGATGTTACTTAAATTACTCAATATTAAATCCAAATGCCTAACGTCACAGTTACCTATACGATTATACTAATACAAATTATTAACAGATATAAAATCAATCAAACAGTAGCCAAGAACATTATTATAATCAAATGGAGTCATACAGAAACAGTTATCTTCAGTACGCCATTTTATAAAACCCAAGTTTAAGTCACCCAATACGTCTAAATCATCGACCTGACCAATAATGTTATCCACTCTTTCCAGAAATATTTTCAGATATTCAAATTTAACTGTAAGTGGCATGTACACTATACAACGCCTAATCCTTTTTTTGACCTTGTCGTTATTAACCTCCAACATTACCAAAACACTCTCATAGTTGGCTTCCTAGCTTAAAACTCGCGAGGAGAGTATTTTCCTAAAGACTGCAATGAGGACCTCTCCTTCACCTCGCTTTGACTGGTATGTACGATCTTTCAGATAAACAATATATGGAGGGTCAAACAATTCACTATCGAAAATACTAGAATTCAGCCAAGTTTCCGTGAACACAATTATTTTATAATTTGAAATTAAGACATTCTTAAAGACATCATCAGTTTTAGCCCGAAGTCCACGTACGTTTTAATAGTAAACATCTAGCATTGTTAGCGCTTAGGAGTCAATAACATTCGTTTGTCAGTTTATATTTCGCTCATGAAATGACCATTAGACTATTTGCTTAAGATTGTCTTCACTATTTACAATAATACTGTAACAGGTCCAACTTACTGAACATTGGATATAATTTGAATTTTTTTGTTGTTAGGTTCTATGTAATCGAAAGTGTTTTTGTCTGTCTGTCTGTTTATCTATCTGTAACTTGATCTCACATCACGCAAAAACTACTGAATGAATTTAAATAAAACTTCGTGCGATTTGAGTCCATACTACGAATTAGGACATTAAATACATTTTATCCCTAAATTAAACATGGTTCCCTTGGAAGAGGCGATAAAACTATATCTTATAGGCTTAATAAAAGGGATGACAATCGCAAACGAAGTCACATGTACAGCTAGTATATTATAAAGCTATAGCTTCAAAAACGATCCTTATAATTAATTTATTAATAACAGGCAGTGAAATCAATTAGGTTCCTAAAATAATGACACTTCCAAACAATGAACAGAGCCGCCCCTCAGTAAGTCATTCAACTGAAATGATAAAGCGTAAAGGCATTCGCGCGTAATATTGATAAAGGTTACAAGATAAATAACAATAATAAAATGTCGTAAAAATATTATTCTCTTGGAAAAAGAAGCGAAATACTGTCAGAAAATTCGTCATTTGGGATTGTCAATTCTGTAAGCTGTACTGATAAAGTAGCCTCATGAAGTGTGGCAAAGTTTATCAGGCTCAGTCATATTTGTTGGCCCATATAAACTGTATGAAAGGGAAAACCCACCGGATAGTCTGCTTTTAATTGGGTTTAGTTCAATAGCTTTCCTAGCCAGATTTTTTATTCCCAGTCTTTGAGACTAGTTGATCAATAGATAATTTTGCTTTCTTCCGCAAATCGGTAAGAAATCTTGAGCAGCTGCTTATGTTATCGAAATTCAATCCTTCCACACGACACGTCTCTCGTCCACGTTACTAATATAAAACACTATGATGATAAAGAATCAAAATATTTGTCAGCATTATATATTTGCCGAACTTTTAAGTAGAAGAATAACTAGATAATGACTTTGTTTACAGCCTTTGTGTACAAAACCCTGGTTTGTTTTTAGAGCAGTGATTGGATAAACCGATTGGTATTAAAATAATAAAGGTTTAATTACAAATTATAATTAATATTACAGATATTTAAATTATAACCAAAAACCCTCAAAAATTTTATGCTAAATTTAAATAAAATTTAACGAACAAATTTATTCGTTGTAATTATGTATAAAACCGAAAAATCTTTCAAATCAAATTAATTCAACCAATTGCTCTCCCGTGAATTCTGTTTTAAATATAGCTCCATTTTAAAATATTTTTTTCTCGATTTTTAAACATAACGAGGGTAAAAAGAGCTTTAAATAGCTAGCTCATTTGAATAAACACAAAACGGTAATAAAAATCTTTTAAACGAAATTATACAGTATAAGGATTCTGTAAGAATCAAAACATTACCGCATGCTCCTAGCGGTGCCTCTAGGTATCTTTTTATGAGTTATATATATGTATATTATATAATATCTCCAAATCTTATGAAGACATGCAAACTCCTTCAGGATTTTTTCTTTTACCGTTGATGATATTTTCAAAAAGTAAAAAAAAAAAATTATCGTCATTTGGTGAAAAAAAAAAATTGAGAGGACTGCGGAAAATAAAATCACTTCACCAAATTTAAAATGCCGGGCGCCCCAAGGTGGTGGACACATTTTTTTTTTATTTACTACGATAATAATATGTGTAGGTACAAAACGTAAATGTCAAAATTAAAATTATTTATTTTAAATACAGAAACTTAAAAAAAAGAAAAATACTTTATTATAAGTTAATACAGGTTTATATGTAAAACGGAATATTTACCTTGTTTGTTGTTGTTTATTTTGAGTTCCCGATATTTCGGCATCCGTTGTACCCACATGTATGGGGTATATGTACCCACATATATGTACCTACATTGTACAGTGTATAGGTGATCATGGCATTTGCAATATTGCCTTTTTTTAGGATAAACATACTCTCGATACCTGTAGTGTTATTTCATAGTAACAAAACCATAACACGTAATACTATGGAAATAACTAAAATATATCTTTCACAATAAAAAAAATCAGACTTAAGTACACATACTGACTTTTAATAAGTCTACCCCTTACATCCCTTCTCCCAATAGAATAAGAAGTATTCAATTTTCCTAGCTCGTAGTAAGAACTTAAACCGTGCTCAGCTACGTTCAAATATAATTTAGTTTTTGCGTGATGCGCGACCGACAGACAGATAGACAGACAGACAAAAATATAAAATAATAAATTTTTGGCTTCAGTATCGATTAATTGTTATAAAAAAAATCGTTTCCATTTATTTTAGCATATATCTTAGTAAGAGACTAATTTAAAAAAGTTATATTAATTTAGATATTCAAAGTAATCGACACAGAATTTATTCCTTTGTTTTCTTATTTAACACAATACAATTTCAAAAACTATTTCTTGTTCAATTATTCTCTTTATTGAGAAATGTTATGGGCACTTAAATACCGAACGACACACAAAATATGCAGAGCGTAAACCAAAAAATGTAAGTAAATCTAATATGTAAGTATGTGTGAGTAATATCTAACGTATTTATAAAATATAATAGAAAAAAAAAAACATCCACTAAAACATTCGAATTCAATAAAAACTACGTGAATTATTCGAGATTCGACAATTATCTACAAAAGAAAGTACTCGTATGAAACAATCCGTCAAAGCCTTCCCTACCTGTTGCTGGTCTACTCAATCTGTGCTAATCTTTACCTAGGTTTAACCGTGATGAATATTTGCGTTAGAAGCGCATCGATCGTAGAATGTAATCAATCAGTCTGAGCAAACTGACATTTAATTTATATTGTTCGGAAAAAAAATAATGTACTGAAAAGATTTGAAGAGACTGAAAGACTTTTATTAATTATAGTCAATCAAAGATCGAATTAAAATGGATTTTATTGTGATCCCAGGTATTAACTCCGAATACTCTGGTATTCCTTCGAGTTTTTTAAGCCCGGGAAATGCTATTTAATTTAATTTTTACTGTTAATTTAGTTCAAGTTTAAAATCTCTCTAAATCTCTACAGGTCTCATTTAAGATAGCCACCGTTGCGAAGTAGCTTCAACTTTAAATAAATACTACAAAATCAATTCGTTTTATAGAATATTGAAATGTAATGTAAAATGAAAGTATGTACTTATCTACTTCCAAACCATAAGCTTACGCAAACAAAACCATCAAATCTCTGAATATCCATCGATCGGAACCGCATTACTGGTAAATATTTAGGTATATCGGCTTCGCCCAAAACTTTGGCCATACAGTAAACCTATCAAGACATCTCTGCAAGCAATTTTAGTCTTTATACTTTCATGGAAAAGTAGATTTTCCCTTTTGTTAAATTTTATCCAAGACAATTTACAGCACAAGTAAACATACGCGGGCCTTTCGCAACCGGCCCTTTACGTATATTCCCAAAGGGTTCGGGGAATTCTGTGTACTCGTGTATGTAAATCTTAAAGAAATCCTAGAGTACAAAAACAGCAGCTCATTTAAAAGTAGAAACGTTTTATAAATATTAAAACAAAAACTGTTTTTATATAATATTATCAGGTCTCACGTCATGATATTCTTATGAAAGAATTACGCCAATTTTAATTGTTTATATGTATGTCATCTATACTTTTAGATTTAAGTATAACAAACAAAATTAAATTCAAGAATTAGGTTGAAGGACTATTAGTACAGAAAATAGCGCCGGGTGATGCTGAAAGACGACTTATTTCCTCCCATAAATCGAGAGGCTCATCCTAGAGGACCAGTATTTCCTGAATAATATGATCTGGATGTGGATGTGGATTTATTTATTATTTATTTATTTATAATTACTAAGTGCCTTTTTCATTCGGCTGTTGGTGTGGGATTGTAAAAAATTGGCATCTGAACACGAAAAGATATTCAGCAATAGTTGAGATTTTAAGGAGCGAGATAAATAATGTTCCTGATGCTGAACGACGAAATCTTATTTTTCACCAAGATGGGGCTCCGTCTCATAACAGTCATAGAACAAGGGACTCTCTCAATGAATACTTTCCTTCCTGGATCTACTGGACTAATAAAAAATAAGATGGTCGCCGAGATCCCCAGATCTAACCCTGTTAGATTTTTTTATGGGGTTATGTAAGAGTTTTAGTTTATAGGAACAGATGTGAAGGTGTTCATGAGCTAAAAACAGAACTAAGACGTATTATTTTAAATATTCACCATGAAAAGATAAAACAGCGACATGGAGAGAAGTAATCAAAATAGTGGAGCTTTCTATTCAACAGTATGGGATACATTTGGAGCATTTTATAAATTAAATTGATGAATTTCGAGTCATAAGCCATTTTACTGCTTATTATAATTTGTAATAAAATGTTAAAATTCATGGTCTTCCTTTCGTTTATTATGCTATGTTATTTAGAAAAAAATATTCCTTATGATAAACAGATAAAGCCTTTTGATTGGTATGATAAACCTACAGGGTAATTTTTTCTTGTGGAGCGGGTTCGCGTCCCGGTTCAACCAGGAAATTATTTAAAAATTTATGAATGCGGCTTCAATTATTTTTTTTTAAATTAAAATGAAATTTTATAACAAAATGTTTAACACACTTATACACACTTTATACTGAATATAGGAATTCTCAACATCATACCATGAATTATAAGTCAAAGCGTTATGTTTTATAATCAATAAATAACCTTTAAAAAGCAGTCTTTATAGTTAATATAATTTACCAAATAAATAAAATCTTGGATCTCTTTCTCTTTATAAAAATTGTAAGTTGCAAGTTGAACAAAAAAAAAAAGTTGTACCTGCATGTCTGTACCGTCGATATTAAAACTATCGATATACAGTGATATTCGAACATAGGAAACAATAATACCATATGGTTAACTGCCCTCGGGCCGGGACCCTTTGACAGCGCTACGCAACGCACTGGATTATCTATTCTCTTATATTATGGAACGTTAGCGCAGCCCTTTAGACGAAGGGTTGACTAGTTAGTATTAAAAAAAATTACACTTAAGCTTTTCAATATTGGTATATTTTCTTAAACACTTTATATTTGTCCTCAAGATTTACCTGTATTTGAAATTTGATTATGAGACTGATGTAATTCAATATCTTTTATTATTCTTACAAAAAAAGAAAAAATCTTTAATGGAAGATTCTAAATGAATGCTGAAGTAATATCTTATTTTATAACTTCCTATATATTGTAACGACTAGTATCACTGACAATAAAAATAACTTAATGACATGTACTGTACTGTACTGTACTGTATCAGCCTGTAAACAACCCACTGCTGAGCGAAGGCCTCTTCTCCACATATAAGAAGGGTTGCAGCCTAATCCACCACGCTGGTCACCTGCGGGTTGGTGGATAATATCCCTGTCATGAGTAACGATCCTTACCAGGTGTCCATGATAACAACCGGGACCGACGGCTTTACGTGCTCTCCGAGGCACAGTGGGGGAACCCTACACATAGTGACCTACAGGGGGACATATACTCAGACCGGAAACAAATATTTGCACAAGTACAAATATCTGCCGCGAGCGGGAATCGAATCTGCGACCGCCGGTGTTGAGGCGACTATTCGCACCTCTATACCAGAACGGTCGTCACTTGGAACTAAATGACATTGCCTCTTCTAAATCAGTACACGAATGCCTCATGAAATATTTATTATATACAAAAGATTTATCTAACACCAAAACAATTTCAAAATCAATCACAAATTGTAAACAGCACATACGTTAAATTTATTCATACATACGCCCGGAATTACAACTCAAATTTATAGCGTTCCAGCTTTTAAAATCGCCCATTAATTTCACGGACGCGTACCGAAACGAGTTGAAACTGCTCATTTCGGCAAATCGGAATGTCCGCTCGGAAAGTTTACGGAAAAACAGCAGGATTCATTTAAACAAGCCCGCGCTGGTAACAAAACGAAATGAAAATATTAAATAACTTTCCATTACGTAGTCTAGATTCCGCATCGCGAATTCGCCGGTACTCTGCGGCTGACTCAATTTGATCACTATAACTGCGTTCCAACTGTCGCCGAGTCACCGCGGTCCGCTCGCCATCCAAGTCACGGACCAAGGTGGCGTGACAATGTCAGCGGTTTATTGATTGTTTTTCACGTGTTTCTATGCCCGTAGTTTAGTTTCTGTGAGCACTGAATCATTTTTGGTATATTACACGTTTATTACTTTTTGGTTACCTTGTGATTACATCTCTGTTCAAATTTATTATTTATACCTTTTTCTCACCTGCATTTTATTGCTACGAGGGCGACACTGAAAGTTCTTAGAAAATCAAAAACTGAACAAATTATTAAGTTATTAGTTTTATTACACTTTTTCAAAATTGTGTGCATTCTGATCAATACATCGCTGCTTCCGATGGAACCATGGGTCTCTTCGATGGTATTTGAAACGCGGCAACTGCTTCCTCGGAGTCCATAAAATGGTTTCGTTGAAGTTTTTCTTTTGTTTTCAGGAATAAATAAAAATCGCAAGGTGCGAGGTCAGGACTATACGGCCGGTGACCAAGTAATTCCGCGCCTGACGTCGCCAAATATTCGATTGTATGCTTGGCGGTGTGCGACGAGACGTTGACGTGATGTATGTGAATGACCCTACTGTGAGGTCGTTTCTGCCAAGATAAATAATAAAATAAAAGGAATATTTATTACTAGAGAAAAACATTTACAATAACAAGCGTTGGGGCTACTTTTAAGTAAAAATGTACTTGTGTAAGCAGCCCCGCTCCCCCTGGTACATAACATATTTTAGTAGTTGGAAAAATGAAAAACATTGTACTAGACTACATTAAATTCAACTAACTAAACAGAATAAAAAGAAAACAAAAATTATTTGACAATTAATTAGACAAAATAAAAAGGAAACAAAAATTATTTGCTCGTGCGTGCGTGCGAGTTTGTGTGTGTGTGTGTGTGTGTGTGTGTGTATGTGTGTGTGTGTGTGTGTGTGTGTGTGTGTGTGTGTGAGTGTGTGTGTGTGTGTGTGAGTGTGTGTGTGTGTGTGTGTGTGTGTGTGAGTGTATGTATGTGTGTTCAATTTTTCTGAATGTAAAATAAAAATAGTTATTAAAATAAGTATAAAAGAAACAAGTATATGTAGGTACATTTACGAAAATTAATTTTAAGATTACTCACCTATTTTTATTAATGACTCAATTTCATCATATGTCTTAAGCCAATCCTTCAATATATTTTGCACTCTCGAGAGTTTTTGGGATATATCTTTGTTTCTTTATTGACTATATTATACAGGTAAGATAACAGTGTTAAAAATTGTCTCTTTGCATAGGTGGTGCGTACTCTAAGCACCTGGGCTACCTGACAATATCTCCGTCTACGGATCATTTCGGGATTAAAGTGTAAGGTTTTGTGTACACTGAGGATGGTATACAAGATAAATAATTTTCTAACAGAGAAGGTATCAGCTTGATGGTACAGAGTTTCTGTTGGAAATCTGAAGGGCTTAAAGAGGATGACTTTTAATAATGATCTTTGTGCCCTCTCCAAATGTATGAAATTAGTTTTATTAGCCCCACCCCAGACTGGCAGACAGTAGCTAAGGACTGATTGCAACAATGCCAT
Source organism: Euphydryas editha (assembly GCA_036937285.1). Taxonomy (NCBI): domain Eukaryota; kingdom Metazoa; phylum Arthropoda; class Insecta; order Lepidoptera; family Nymphalidae; genus Euphydryas; species Euphydryas editha. The sequence continues at coordinate 17,533,615 of JAUPFZ010000011.1, read as the reverse complement.
ATATATTTGCATGATAAGTGTTTTATCTAGTACGTACACAAGACAAGACAAGTGGCAAACACATTAGTGGCAGACAAATTATTAATGTACTAATCTGCAGTAACTGTTTTAGATACTTTAAAATAATTGTTGCGCAATGATGTGTCCTTCCGAAGAACGAGGCCACCATCTTTTTTCACACACTTCGACCTCTCTTCACTTTTGTTGGCAACACCTGTGAAGGAAACACCCACTCAGCAGACTGTCTTTTAATTTCAGGTTCATAACAGTAAATCCAGCCTTCGTCATCCGTAAGTTAGTCAAATACAGTATTTGAGTCACCTCCGTGAAATCTTTTAACCATTTCAATCACCAATCGACACGACTTATAAAAATAATACAAAACCTTATAAAATACAAAGAAATATGTCTCATAATACCCGCTGCCACTAAAACCATACCTAAATTCCAACTGCGGATCGAGTTCACTAAGAGGTGTTTGTATTGAAATTGATTTATGGAAATTTCGCGGTGAAGACGCATCGACTACCGAGAGTTGGCATCGGGTTGTTAAAACGAATAGATTGAATTCTTTCCTATCTGCAGTAAAGATCGTACAGTATTCAAATATGGTAACAATATGATACCGATTGCGGAATTCAACATCAAGTTGTACTTTTTAACTCATTCATATTTATAATAATTATTATTATAAATAGTTTAGATATATAATATATAAGTATGGTTGCGGTTTTCACGCTAGTGCCAACATATGTAACTTATCTCCGAATTATTCGAAAAGGACAGAAAATTTTACAGAAAGCTTGTGTTTAGCAGTAAAAATTTAGTTAATAAACGAATTAGACCGTTATAAGATAATAATGGTCTCCAATACGATGTGATTTTGGAAACCGTAAACACACTGCACACACATACAAACAGATTAAGACAATCATCTATAGGGGTCTATAGAAATATTTTTCAGGAATGTCTATCGAACCCACAATAATTGTTAGCAGAATAGTCGTACCCAAATTGCATACTTCTTTAGTCGTCAAATGACAAGCTAGTTACTTTTTAACTATAAACTGTCATTACTTGGCTGGGAATAATATTAGACTTATGAATATGTCATGTAGGATACGAAATATTTTATGGATAGTAATAGCTTAATATGTCTTTTAATTTAATTGCGGATTATTCCACTGGAATAGAATATCATAAGCTTCAATCAAAATTTTATAAAAAAAAACAAAGATGAAAAAAAATCTTAGCAATTTCTGGAGATATTCAAATGTTTTATATTAAAATTGTAATATACCCGCGACATCTTACGCATAACATGATATAATTTATTTTACTTTGATCTTTCATTTCGGTGCGCATGTTAAGTGTGAAGTTAATCAAAAAAAGTATTCATTTAAATATATATACGAAATATGAAAATATAAAAGGAGTATTTCGACGAAATGACGACTGATCAAATATCAACGAAATATTACGCATATATTACGAGACTTTGATTTATATGTATATTAATATACTACTACTATATACTACTACTATACTAGTATGGTACGGTCTAACACCACTGAATTTCTAAGTACTTGATTTACTTAAAAAACAATCTTGCGCTATGCGGGGAAGGAAACCATGTGAGACAACTCGTTTGTCTCAGGAGAAATTCTGAGACAAGCGCATACCTACACCCGCTAGTTCGCAGTTCAGTAATGTGTCAAATTAGGGTCCAATTATTTTCTTTTATTACGAAATAGGTCTACGCCCAACCGTGACACGTGTGTACAATACAATACTTTTTAATGTTCACCCCACTGAGGTATTTATGAAGGCTCATCGTTGTTTGATTACAAATTACCAATTATTTTTATCCGTGAAGGTCATGTAAAGTTCGTTATATGTATGTAGAGTTCGTTAATTTTTTGACGATAATTTTAAACTTTATAATTTTTTTTAATGTTAAGTGAATAGGCAAACTGGCAAACGTTCCACCTGATGGTAACTGGTTAACGTCGCCCATGAACATAAACTAGTTTACCTGGAACTACCTCAGGCAACTCATTTATGTGTTGCCTATCCAGAATCCAGAGACATAAGGTGTTAAAGTCTCGATGCCAGTAATTACACTGCCTATCTTGCTCTTCTCTCCGAAACACAGCAAAGCTGTTTCACGGGAGAAACAAGCAAGATGGTGGTACCCATGCAGCCGGGAGCGCGGCACAGCGCATCCCTCCCACCGGTAAATTAATATATTCTGTTATCATAAAACATCAATTTTTTCTCATCTTTGCGGTGACTGGCAAAGAATAATAGTTCCGACCTCTTTGCTGGTGCGAAGAACTGTTCACCAAGCGGGATGGTGATGGGCACCAGCGTCACCATATCCTGCCACAAACACTGCGCTCGCCAATCCGCCTGCCAAGCGTGAACAGTATTGACACCCCCCCCCCCCCGAGATGACAAAGGAGGCTTAGGGAGGACTACATTCAGCAGTTGAGATTCAAAAGCAAATCAAATATTTTCACATGTATGACGCGAGAGCAAAAATTATATTTCATTATTATTCATAAGACAACGTAATTACTTATAGTAATTACTTGAATGATTAATGTTGTATCTAAGATTAGAGCAGGGGAGCATACATCTGCGTCCAAAACATATCAATATGAAGTTTCTAAGTTCAAGATGTCCTAAACTTATTGTTAAGAAACTTAGATAATATGTCTAACAAACTTTGATTATGGCAATAATTTATGTAATAAATACAATACAATGATTTTCAATTACGTATTTAAATTTAATTCTCACTAAAATTATCTATAGGTCTTTGGTTCAAATCCGGGTTTTCGACCCGGTGTAATTATTAGTGTCCTAATTGGATTATGTTTTCACATATATATATTTTTTGTTAACAGTTGACTGATATACATTTTTTTAAATAAATATACATATAAATAATACATATATAAATGAATACATAATACACCCAGACTCGAGGCGGGAATCGAACCCACAATACTGGAGCAGAAAACAGGACCACTGTCAACTGCGCCACGGGCCAGTCAACAACATTTATGTTAGATACATTTAGTTTTTTTCAGTCTTCCAGTTTTTGGAGTGCTACGTTTATCATAAACAAGCGGCTCGCCCCAGCTGCGCTTGGGGTATGTATTTAAACCTAAACCTTCCTCATGAATCACTCTATCTATTCATGAAAACCGCATGACAATCAGATAGACAGACGCGGCGGAAGACTTTGTTTTTTAATATGTAGTGATTGTTTACTATACATTGTCGCTAATACCATCAAAATATAACAGAGCTCTGTCAGTTTGTATTATTATATAAGGGTAGTAAACCATGTGTGATGACATGGTATATTACCGTTACTATAGCAGTCATGTTTGTTTCACGATTAGTAACATTAGTCTCATTAAATAACTTAATATAAATAAATAAATAAACGTTTTAGACTCAACGTTCCTTGTAATATGAAATCCTGTGTCAGTGGTTCGAAAACACACCAAACATAGCCTAAACTTGACAAATATGACTTGTTGTAAATTATATGGCCTTTACTTTTTTTGTAAACGGTGACTGAGCTAGCATGATAGCCAGTTGCTAAGCACTACACTAACCATTGTCGTTAGATTGGAATGTTAATAAATATGGTCAAATCAGATCCCTTAAGGATGACTAAATATAGGCTATTTAAAACTGAATTTAATTAAATGGAATTCATAAGTAAAGTAGTTACTTTAATGAAACAACGCGTACGTAATGCTCATTAAGTCAACATTTTTGATTACCTTATATTTTAAACGAGATAATTACGGGATGTGTTACCACGGCGACCGGCGGACGGTCGAATTAATACAAGGTGACTCACATCTGTGGCTCTGTCATATTTCAAAATAGGGGTGGGTAGACAGCTCAATCGTTTGGAATTGGACGCTTTACATTGCTTTGAATTATGTATAGTAATAAAAATTTTATATTTCACTTCCAATATAATTCACTTTGAATATATTTTAGCATTATATATTTAAACAATCAATTTATAAATAAAAATATTACTTAATAAATTAAAAAAATAAGTTGACTGTTGTTAAATAAACTGAAATATAATATTTATTTTACTAACTAAAAAATATAAAAAAATATAAGTTACAATAATACTGAAATATGAGCTAGGAAATGTAGAAGCTATTCAAATTGAAAACTTTTATCAATTGTTATTTTCTGTTTTATATTATGCATACAATTTATAATTATAATAATAAATATATATTTTAAATTATTTTTTTTTGGATTAATTATTTTACCAGTTTTATTTTTATCATTAACATTAACTAATTCATTTGTGTTTAAAAAGTAAAGAAAAAAAAAACAGTTTATGTGCATGTATTGTCATTTTAAAATAGGTACCTCAAAGCACAGAATCTTATACATTTTTAGAATTTTATTTTTAATTCCTGATTTTAATTTTCATACGACAAAAAAAAACTAATAATTAATTTTTAACTATAAATTACAAAAAAAAAAAAAAAAAACAAAATATATTTTAAATTTTTAAAATACCAAGTGGTACTTGCGCAAAGATTTAATTAATGGCGTTAATCAAAATTGGTTAATTCTCTTAGGATTTACGAGAGAATATAGAAATGGACATACATGCATATTTACTTACGGATCAAAAACATAACTTTCATCTAGGCTGGGCCGCAGTCGGATAAAAATCGATATAAAACCAAATTTACAATACAATAAACCAAATGTACCAATAAAACAAAATTACAATTCTCAATCATTAACAGTTTAAATAAAATTTAAGCCATAAAATAGCTGCAATAGAAGAATGTGTTTTGAAAAATTGTCAGTTGTCATTTTCTTACATCGTACGAGTATTATTCAAGGAATTAATATTATAACTGGAACGCTTACTTAATAAAATTTTATATTCAAATATGCACCTTGAAATAAGGTTGATATTTGTTTCCAACATGTAAAGTGAAAAAAATCATTCCGAGCGTTTCTTTGACCACTGGTATTTTGTCTCTTTCTTACGAGTTGCCTTGAATCCATGGTAGAAAGATATGCAATATCTTTCTAAGGATCGTTTTTTGAGTGCACGTGCGCATTGCAGTTTGTATATAAATTCCTTAGTATTAACAACTATTGACATTGTAGAGTTCAAAAACGACTTCCACTTTGTATTAATACAAATATAATTTAACGTAATTACTGTATCGAGCAGTAATGTATTAGAAACATAAAAATAGACTCCTGAAATATCTATTAGCGGAACAGGTGCAAGTATCGGCAAAGTGTTTAGCGACCATCCATTTATGTTATTAAAAATTACTTTTAAAAATTTATCTCGGCTTCATTTACTCGCCTCCATTGTTCATTACGTTGTCACTTTCAATAATACTTTATACTTCAGATTCACTGATATCAAATAATACACGTGATATCTTTACACAAATATTGTATTTTATAAGAAAAACCTCTTTTAACGGAACCAAACTAATTCATTGGTATAATATTAGTACAGACCATCTTCGCATTTAAATGAGACATTTTTTTTTAAATGTACAGCTTGCACATTTAAAAAAAGGTACATATATATGAAAAAAAAACAACAGATTTTTACTATTTTTATATATCATACTTGTTAAATATATCATGGGTATGCAAACTGTTAATACATGTTTGTTAAATAGTAGAACGAACAAATATTTACAATAACCATTTAATCGCATACTGATTAAATTGAGTAAAGCATTTTTGTTGTTTACAGCCACCGTAACAATGAACGTAAACTTTCATACATACATACATATAATCACGCCACTTTCTCGTAGTGGTGGGCAGAGACCACTTCTTTCCACTTGCTACGATCCTTACATACTTGTTTCGCTTCGTTCACTTTCATTATTCCCTTCATACATGCTCTTCGGTTTAGGGTACTCTTGACCTGGCCTTTTTTCAAGACGTCCCTGATTTGATCTTGAAACGTTCGCCTAGGTCTACCCCTTCCCGCACTTTCATTCACACTCGCCTTATACACTTTTTTCGTCAACCGTTCTTCATTCATTCTCTCGACATGGCCAAACCATCTCAGCATACCTTTCTCAATTTTAGTCACTACATCTTCTTTCAGACCACAACGTTTCCTTATCTCACTATTTCTTATCCTGTCACTCAGTTTAACTCCTATCATACTTCTTAACGATCTCATCTCAACTGCATTTATTCTGCTTTCATGTTTCTTCTGCCATACCCAACTTTCATTTCCGTACATGAGTGTCGGCACCAGCAACCTCTCATGAACAGCCAAACGAGCCTTGTTAGACACCTTCCGACTCCTCATAAAGGAGTGCAAAGCTCCATTCACCATATTTCCTGCATTCACTCTTCTTTCAATATCACTCTCACACTTTCCATCTCTTGTAAACTTTGAACCCAGATACACAAACTCATTCACCTGTTCAATTTGTTCATCTCCAATCACGATATTGCAGTCTGTCATTGCCTTCTCTTTTTCAAACACCATCACTTTCGTCTTCTTTACATTCATCTTCCTAACAAAATTTCCTCCCAAAAAGCGCCATCTATTATGATAGTGCCGTACTTCAAACTAATGTACTTTGTGTAAAAATAAATCGCAATCCGACATTTTGATGTCTTTTTTCGTCTTTTTTCTTTATCTGAGTGTTGAATATTACTTTATATAAAAACTGGTGAAACCGCTAGGTACATTAAATATATTATAAAACTTATATTTATACATATTACACAAATAAATTCGTATCGAATCTACATATATATTATATAATATTCAGATACAATGTTAAATCAGAAAGAAAAAATTACTTCAATATTATGTGTTATTTTTTAAGTATTACCAATAAGTTTGTATTCAATAGAATATTATTCAATAAAATGATGAAACGAAAGTATTAGAGCGTAGGCGCTGAATAGAAATATTTTCTAGAAATTCTTAATTATTTTATATTTACTCCAAATAATAAAAATAAAACTAAGATTTATTTTAAACTAAACTAAAATAAATCCTACTTATATTTTTTTATTATAAAATTTGATCATTAATACACGTAAAGACCACGAATTAACTTCGCACATTATAATAAAGTTCAACTTTTGCTATTAATAAGTACAAGACGATTGACTTAGACTTGTAATGTGACGATTTGTAAGAATATTCTTAACACCTTACTTAAAAACTAACTTTAGAAATCAAATAAATAGTATAAAACATTAAGATAATAGTTAAGTAAATCATATTCATATTATAAATGTGAAAGTAAGTTTGTTTGTTACGCTTTCACACGACAACTACTTAATCGATTATCCTGAAACTTTGTGGACATATTCTTGGAAGTATTAAAAGTAACATAGGATAGTTTTTTTTTTTTTTTGGTCGCGATAACCGACATTCACGCGGGTGTAGCCGCGGGCAGAAGCTAGTACTTTATATATTAATAGAAAGTATTTACATCAAAGTCAATTCAATGCGAGTCCAGTCTTACTTTCAATTGATATTCTTGCTCGAGTCTCGCAGTTCGAGTACCGTTATGACATGAAATGTCCATTTTTAATAATGATAGTATATAAACATAGAACAGTAAATATTCCAACGTTCCTCTGAGACCATATTTTAAAGTAGAACTCAGGCGAAAGTAAAGATATTATAAAAATTGGATTTTCCATTTACTTAACGTACTAATATTATACTGAATTAAAATTTGATCAGGCTGTAACTGTTGTGCAAAAACTTTCTTCCTATATAGGAAATAAATTGAAGATTAATACATCACGCCGCTTCACTGTGAGTTGGCAGATAATTCACGATCAAGAGTGACGATCCTTATTAGGTGCTTGCGATAACAAACGGGACAGACGGCTTTGTGTTCTCCGAGGCAAAGGCCTCACGGACAAAAATCCAGACGAAAACAAACATTTGTACAAATGAAAAATAATATTCGCTCCGTTCAAGAATCGAAATCGCAATTGTCAGTAACTATACTAAAATTATAAAAAAAATATTGGTATTTTTGTTTGAAATCGATATACATATATTATTTTAGCGTTAAATCAATTGTAATAATTTATTTACCATTATAAAACTAAATTACCTAGAAAAAACATATTGTACAAAACATTACGCTGTTGTTCTTTATAGTATTGAACAAAAGTAATAAATGACAACGCGTGTAAAATTGTAAAAGTATTTTACTTAATTTTAGCTACCGAAAATATTACTAATAGTTACTAAAACATACTAAATAAAGGCAATCACTGACTCAACCTTGGACTAATCTTGACTATCTATAAGGATTTCTTATAACTTATACACCTTAATCTTTCAAAAAAAAAAAAAAGTTTATCACACGATTTAAGATAGAAAACATTTATTTAAATAAAAAATAAAATAAAAAGAAGAAAAACTTGGCTTCTACTACTATTTTATATTTTACAAAATAATATTTTTATATGTGTTCATATGCATATTTTGAAGTCATACGTATAAATATATAAACACTTAGAAATATATATTTCACTGTCATATCTAGTTTTGGTGAACATAAAAATATCTCTAGAGTATGCTCTTTCAAACATAAAAAAATAACATCGTTTAAAAATTTACGAAGATATTTGGAAATATAGATTAATATGGCAGGCACCGATTTCATGCGAGCGTGAGCGAAAATTGTACAGAAGTTCGGTTCAGATATTGGAAATAATATACAAATCCAATCACAGGATTTATTCATATTTCTATATCAAAATTAAAATATCGTATACAATAATATCTTGCTGGATAAAAAGTAAGTTGAATAGGACTGAAAATGGGAGAGGTAATCAAGGTTTGAACCACATGAATGGGAGAAAACATGCAGAATTCGGATTAAAATCCCAACCTCTGTTGCTGGACAAATTCCAAAGTTTGCTGATTAAAACTCGTACTGGCTAAACACGAAAAAAAGGGCATTGAAAAGTGTAGACTTTTTCGATCTTCTGTTGATAATTTGAACAATAATAACGACTGTTTTTAAATTAGTTTGGTATCGTTTATTATTTCGTAGGTTTACATTTTAATCAATGTAATCTATATGATAATAATCGATACCAGTATAACGTATTAATGCAAAAAAAAAAATGGCAGCATTGTAATGCTACATTATCCAATAGTAAGATACGCCACTAAGTGTGACGCCTGAACTCATAATAGCGGAACATTAGCTATAATATAAACGTCGACACGTTTAAAACCGCGAAGGACGTATAATATATTATGAAAGGATTTGTTTCTCGTGTCTCGGAGAATAAGTAGGTAAAGACGTCGGTCGCGGTTGTTATTATAGACATAAGATAGCGAGTGTTACTCATGGTATAGGGAAAATCCTGTTGCGAGGAGGTCATGGGTTTGAAGGAGGCCGCGGAGCGGGAACGTGAAGCAGACGTTAACGCTGACCCGCTCCGCAGGAGACGACCAGGGGGAAGGAGACGCCGCTATGCGCTCCTACACCCTCCGCACTAGAGTGGGAGGGGCACCTATAATCCTCCCACTCGCCACCAGGGCAATAGAGCGCTCCCGGTGCCCGCGAGCGCTCTATAGGCGAAGGCGGCCCGCATAGGCGGGCCAACCGTCGGGGCGTCACGGTTGCATGCGCGAGCGATCCCGTGGCGCCCCACTACGACGATGAGGGCACCGCTGGGTTTTAGTGCGGTATTCTGGCACGTTCTGCGTGCCAGCGAGTCCCACATACCCGTCGCCTTCGGGCGGCGGGATGCGTAAATGCATTTCCCAGCGAAAAAAAAAATGGTATAGGGAAAATAGCCTCCAATCCCCAGTGGAATAGCGTGGTGGATTAAGCTCCAACCCTCTACCAATATGGAAAAGACTCGGAAGTGGACAGTTCAGTTCAGTTCTTCGCGATTGTAGCACCTTTTTCATTTCTTTTGTATTCAAACTAATACTGGTGATTTTATTGGTATGGAATATTCCAATCGTTTCCAATATACAAACAGGTAATAATATATACAGGTACTTATTATTTGTATATTATAGAGATAGATATATACGAGAAGTTTTAATTAATTTTAAAATAAATACCAATGTAACAAAAAGAGAGAGTTAAGTTTGTTACTTTTTAAGTATTTGTTGTTTGTAGAAAATAAATTCAGCATCGCATACACCTATTTAAAAAAAAAATATTTCAGCTTTTTAAAGGCCATTTTTTCCAGAAATACATGAGTTACGTCCATTAGGAAGGCACATTGAAACTCAACTTCTAGTCAAACATAAACAGTATTAATCGCAGTTAGCATAATATTATTAATCAAGAATTTTAAAATATAAATACTAAGAGACGTGATGAGAAGTCGGTATTAACATATTACTTTCACACTAAAGGATCATTACTCTCAGCTAAGTAACTAAATCAATCCGGCATCGCTGGTGTTAATTAAACAAATTAGTTAGGATTTCGCGGAAAATCAGGACAAATCCTGAGTTTTGAGAAGTTTGGGACGCGTACGTGAGTAATTTACTAATGCACCTTAGTCGGCTTAAACGAAGATCAAAGGAGGTACAATGTTGAGCGGAGCGGATAAATAATATTGATTTTAATATTTAAAAAAATTTAACCTTGTATTTAAATAAATAAAAAGCTAAAGATTTATTTAGATTAATAATAAATCACATTCTGGTTAATTTCATAATAGCCGTTAATTGGTGGTTAATAATTACAGTTTCTCCTCAGCAAATGTAAATTTTTAATAAATATTATTTATATTGTCAAAATATTTTCAAATCAGTATTGTACCCGTCAGTATAGTACCAAAGTAACAAAAAAATTCTTAGCTTTTATTACATAACTAGCGATCGAGCATGGACTTAACTGATTTTGTAATTGTTAATGATTAGTTTGTTGTTGTTTGTAGAGTAAATAGAAAAAGGAAACATTTAAGGTAAGGTAAGGGAGCAAAGTAACGTTTGATTTCTGCTGTTTTAGCAGGCTGGAATAATTAAATCAAAATATTTATACTGCTAGGTTCTTTTCTTTATGAAAAAACATAACCCTCCTTCTGTCGCAGTCGGGTAAAAAATACTTTATCAAGTAGACGCTTCTAGCGAGTTTACTCGCTATTGACTCTTATTAGGTTTTTATTGGGTGAAAGGTTTTAATTGTTGAAAATAATGGATCATTAATAGCTACCATCAGGTTGCTATTGATGATCTATTATTTTTCATAATTAAATATAATAAGAGTTTGCAAAATATAAACAAGTTTTCAAATCATAATTATTGCTACTTAGATCAACAAACAAACACTCCAGTTTTATTATGTGCCGTAGTCTTACCCTTGTTTATATTAATTGCTCGACTCTTATGATTTCTATTTTGATGTATTACAGGATAATTTTTGCAGTTTTCACTTCTTTAAAGACGAATTCGTTGATCATTTAGGAAATCATTTTGTCTAGCCCCTATTATAATTTATCATTAATCTAAAATTTTAGTCCACTTCCGAATTATAATTCCGTTATCAGTACGAATTTTATTTTGCGTTGATTGGAAAACGAGATTTAATTTCGGAAAGTGCGAGATTTTTAAATCGTTTAAGCAACTCATTTTTAAAAATAGATTTTGAATTCTAAAACAAATATATGTATAAATAATAAAAATTAAACGTACTTTCTTTTTAATTTCATTGAACATTAATATATTAGCTATGCTCTGCCGTTTTACTTGCGCAATTCTCAATCCCTTCTTATTTTAGGAACGAAATGGTCACCATCATCAACGGTTACATTATAAAGGGATCAAAACATTCGGCATATAATATGAACAAATATCCATTCCTTCATAAGCGTTCGCGTTTATACGTATCTATTCCCACAGTGACCGCACCCGGTGCGTTGGCACGATATTCCGTGCACTTCAACATCATATTTGCCTCTTTCATTACAGATATTAAAACCCCGTGTTGCACGACCGTATCATACAGAATAGAATATATTAAAGCAATGCAATGTAATAAAATGTCACCTGAAAGTTGTTGCAGCTCCGAAAATAACAACATTTCCTTTTCAGTCAAGTGCAAAACGAATTATTTTGTTTTTTTTTTGTTTCTTATCACCAATTGGGTATATTGAAACAAAAATTGAAGAAAAAAGTAATTGAAAAGACTAAATATAAGCTTTTTTAATTTTATTTGAAAATTGCGTAAAAAAAAATTATGAAAGAAGATCTTGCAAGATTAATTACTTACAAGGACAACTCTGCCTTGGATTCTTCGATTTTGAGACGTTTTCTCCAAAGTAAAACTTTTAACATAATAATCTTTCATTTAATCTTAAATTATATCTGGATTTTGTAAACAAAAATTGATTTGGTATTTGTTTTACAGTAATTAGGTTTGTTTTTATTTTCTTTAATATTTCAAGTGCTTTAACTGCTTACAATTTTTTATTCGTAAATTTATACATATATTTTTTTATGTATAATAATTTTGTATGAAATCCAAAGAATTTATATCATAACTGGAACGCTCACTTAATAAAATTGTATATTCAAATATGCACCTTGAAATTTTTAACATAAGGTTGACATTGGCTTATAACATGTAAAGTGAAAAATCGTTCCGAGCATTTCGTTGACAACTGGTATTTTGTCTCTTTCTTACGAGAGTTGCTTTGAATTCATGGTAGAAAGAGATGCAATCCCGGCCGCTGGAACGTTTTCTGAGTGCACGTGAGCATTCCAGTTTGTATATAAATTCCTTGATGAAATCTATTTTTTTCGGCAGTGAGTAAAAACGTCATTTTTAACAATTTATATATATTTATATTTTAATCGTATTGAATAATTTAAATTCGTTGTTTGCAACAGATCTCTTGCATGGATAGCCAACGCTGCGAATTCACTGCCGGGTGAATATTTCCGCACCACACACACACATAACACATACAGTTCATCTGTGCACCTAGTAGGTTTGTCAATGCTGCGCGGTGCGGAATCAACTTTCCAGCACCTTTGGTCTTTGACGACTATTAGTACTTCAAACCATGTCGCTTGCCCAATATTTGTTTTCGAAATTAATTACACAGCAAACCGGTTGGAATCGAGTTCCTCGAGGAAGCAATTTACTAATGAAGAAAGCGGGAGGTGACCTTAGTAATAAAGCAAAGTTAACATCACATTGTTTTACTATTATTTTCATAGAAAAATACCGTTAACTTTTGAATTTTCCGATTGATTTTTTGGTACTTATGTTTTAAAAAAAAACCTTGTCTTGAAACGAACTAAAACAGACAAATCGGTGGTGCTGTTCTCCAGTGACGATTTTTATAATATTCATTACATATAGATATATCATAATTATTTGTATCTATACATTAATACGTGAAGCAAAAAAAATGGCATAGTTAAAGTTTATATGGAGAAGAAGTGTAGAATGCTTATACTTTTTATAATAATGCTTAAAAAAAACATTAAATTAATTTTAAAAAAAATACTACACACACACATGTACAATGTACATAATTATATACACAAATTTTGTTTATTATCAAAGTATGGTGTCAACACGGTCTTAAATACAGGTTGCAACGAATTTTTTTATCGATTTTTTCACAGATTAGGTCAAATAACTGCTGCATATGTCGCTCACTATGTTATGCGCAATCATATTTTTAGTACCTGGATGACCGAGCTTTGCTCGGTTAAACTATATTTAGACACAAATTACATACTGATAAAATATGAATAATATTTTCAATCTTACCGATATAATTATAAAACAATAGTCACTGGTGATTTAAATAAAAAAAATAAAAAGAGATCCTAGTAATATTTTTTCTCACCAAAAAAGGAACTTGAAAAAAAGGAAAAATCTTCCGTCTTCGAGACGAGTCTTCCGCTCGATTTCCCACCTGAGCTATTATAAATTTAAGATGGTGGCGAAAGTTACTTTCTTATTCTAATGATATTCTAGCAGGTTTTAATTGCTCTCGAGATTTTTATTTAAATAACCAGTTTATTTTTTTTTCCTACCTCTGCCGAAAGTTCGATTTTCGTCCCTGTGAAGCGGGACAAAAGTGACATTTTCTGTCCCCGCTTTACAGTGACAAAACCTGAACTTTCGTCCTAGGGAGGAAAAAAAAGTATGTGTAACATGGGACGAAAGTACTACATTCATTCCTGTATGTTTGCTACCCTCGCCTTCGGCTCGGGCAGCAATTTCTCATGAGGGTCAAAAAAATAGTACGTTCATCCCCTTGTGACGCAAAATACTATATTATTATATAGATAAGATCGAAAAATATTATTCATATTTCATCAGTTCTATCGTATCTAAATATAATTCCCAAAAAAAGAACGATTAACAAATAAATAAATAAAAAATACTGAACAAAACTCGGACATCCAGGTAGTACTGCCGTGTCATGACAAAACACTGTATCTGAAAATCTGTTAGTTTCCAGAAATCGCGATTTTCTGTTTTTTTAAGAAATTTGTCATAAAATCGTTAATATTTGTCTGATTTCTTTGAAATTTGGTTTATTTTTTTCGTTAGATTGGTATCTATACAGCCATGTAGAAAAAAAGCTTCAATTAATAGTATTTTTTACGTTTAGACCAACAAACGTGTTCTGTAAAATCTATTATATAATAAAAATATAACATTAGTAAATACAGAACACTGTAAATATAGATGCAGTGTTATGACACAACAATTATGGTTCAAAATATACAAGAAACATTAAATTTAAACCAGATTATACTAAAGACCATATACACAAAAAACAATTTTTATCATCATATCAGCCGTTGGATGTCGACTATTGAACGTACGTCTCCCCCATCGACCTCCAGAGTGACCGGTTCAAAGCAGCCTCCATCCAACGGCTTCCGGTGACTTTCCTCTAATCGTCTCCCCATCTCGCGGACGGTAGTCCGTCGCTCCTGGTCTTCTCTGGCTGGTGGTCTCCACTTGAAAACCTGTCAGTTCTACGAGCTATGTACCCTGCCCACTGCCACTGCAGCTTGCAAATCCATTGGGCTATGTCGACAACCTTCGTTCGTTTGCGGATTTCATCATTTGTGATTCGATCTCGCAGAGAAATACCAAGCATAGCTCTCTACATTGCACGCTGTGCGACTTGGAGCTTTTTTAAAAAGCCCATAGCCAGAGACCACGTCTCAGATTCGTATGTGATTGATGGTAACACACATTAATCGCAGACTTTCGAAGACTTCAACTTTAGGCACTGAAATATGACCGATGAAAAGACGTTTTTTAACTTCCCTTATGCTGTCCATTCTAATATCTCTCGAAGTTGGAACTTTTGTCCTAGGTAGATGTATTCGTCAACAACTTCGAGAGTAGAATCTCCAACCGATATCGGGGTGGGCACGACATGGACATCCGAAATGATTTTTGTTTTGCCCATATTCGTTTTAATTATTATTCGGTGGGCCACCTGTCGGGAAACTATCGAGATCATTGAACATAATGCTGAGGTCTTTCAGGGATTCTGCCATAAGCATGATATCGTCGGCAAATCGAAGGTGTAATAAAGAATGTTAATGTGCGTTAATAAAGAATGCCCCGTGATCCCGTCATCCCGTGACTGCTATCAAAGTTTATTGTGATCTCTCTCACGTTTCTTTTTTGAAAGTACTGCAGATGTTGAGGGTTCTTCAGCATGTTGTGATTCCGAGAAAATTGTTGAAGGTATTGTGGTTGTCTCTGTGTAAGAGCATGTCGTAGAACAACCGGTGTATTTCTTTTCGTGAGTCACATGGTGTACTTGGTTAAAAGGAGTAGGTAACATTAAATCTGAGTCTATAGCAGCTTCATTATACAAATTAAAATCATTATAATAATATGGTAGTAAATCACTGGGTTTGTTGGGATCTCTCCCACGTTTCTTTTTGTAGATACTGCAGATATTGAAGGTCCAGCATGTTCTGATTACAAGAATATTGTTGAGGCAGGTATTGTGTTCATCTCTGTGTAAGAGCATAGCGTAGAATGACCGGTGTTTTCATCTTGGTGAGTCACATGATGTACTTGGTTAGAAGTAGGGAACTTTAAATCTGAATCTATAGCAGGCTAATTATGCAAAGTAGAATCATTATAATTTGTACATCTTAAATTTTAAAGATGATGGCTAGCTTCACTTATCATGGAATTGTATAGGTTCGTGAAAAGCACCGAAGAATTTTCGTGGCATTCTTGGATTCCTTGTTGCCCTTTCCGGGTTTAAGGTTTAAAATTAAGTTACTCCGTTCTTTGTTTATTTTAATATTTATTTGGACAAAAATAAGTTGAACATGTAATCAGAAGAATGCGATCTATTACTATAGCAAAAAAATTAATAAAAAATATAAAAAAAAACAAGGCATTTAAAATAGACCCAACGCACTTGTACACGATATTGTTATGACAAAACACTGTATATGCAGATACTGGGCGACAAAACCATAAACTGTGTCTGGACAAAACACTGTATTTAAAGTTGCAGTTCTTTGACAAAACAGATCTTTATTTTATTGGGAATACAGTGTTTAGTATAATGGTGTTATTCAGTGATTTTAAGTTATAATCTAAATTTTTATATATCATCCTATGTAATCATGTGCGAATAACTCATTTTTTGATGTTAGGACAAAACACTGTATCTGAAGATACAGTGTTTTGTCATGAAACGGCAGTACAGGGCTCTCAATAATAGTTATTTTTTTTTACAAAAGAGGGAACCTAAAAAAAAAAAAGCAAAAAATTGGGTTCGAGGCATCGGGATTCGAACCCAGGTATACTGATTTCCCACCTAAGTTATTATAACCTTTTAGATTATGCCGAAATTTACCTTCGTATTCTAATAATATTCTAACAGTTTTTAATTGTGCTCGTGATTTTTTTTTTAAATAACCAGTTCATATTTTTTTATTATTATTTTGTTAAGATCGAAAAATATTATTTATATATCATCAGTTCGTAATTCGTATGTAAATATAGTTTCCAAAAACATGAATTACAAAAAATAAAAAAATAAAATACCGAGCAAAGCTCGGTCATACAGTTAGTAAAGGGCTCCCAATAATAGTTTTTCTCACAAAAGATGAAACTTAAAAAAAAAAAAAGAAAAAAAAAATAGTTCTGGAGACATCTGGATTCGAACCTGGGATCTTCTTATTTTGAATCCGCCCGGTTGACATTAGAGCTAATATAAACTTATCAATGACAGCGAAATTTACCTTCGTATTCTAACGATATTTTTTAATTGCCTGAAAAAAGGGATAAAACGACATTTTCTAAAAATAAATCCTAGCTAGATCGATTTATCGCCCCCGAAACCCCCTGCATACTAAATTTCATGAAAATCGTTGGAGCCGTTTCCGAGATTCAGATTATATATATATATATATATATATATATATATATATATATATATATATATATATATATATATATATATATATATATATATATATATATATATATATATATATATATATATATATATATATATATATATACAAGAATTGCTCGTTTAAAGATATAAGATGATGTTGACAATGCTGTCAATTATAGATTAGGTCGAATTTCGACGATTGGGCGACCACTAGTTTATATAGATTTATTTAGAGCACAACAAAAGCCATCTACAAGGCTAATATATCATGGTTACTCTGAGTAATATCGTTCCCTCAGTAAATTTTTGTCTACATTCATTAGCTTTATACAGTTTACACCATTGTCTCTTATGCATCTAAAGTTCGTTAGGATCCAATGAAGGTACTCTCCTATTTCCATACTGACGTGCGGTGTCGTGTCAGAATGAACACGATAATAGCTTGCGATGTAATTGAAAATGGACCCATCCCGAACTGGGTGAGAATTTAATAATAGATAAGGGTAAATAGGCTTCCTTCGGTGTAACAGAGGACCATACATTTTGGTTCCCCGATAGATGGAACGTGAAAATGTCTGCTTTATCAACTGGAATACGTAATGAGGTATGAATGCTCTATTGTAGTTTTCAGAGGAATGTGAAAAATCTTTTGCGATGAAAATAGTGTGCTTAAATACTATGTCAATACTTTGTTACATAATATATAAACCATATGCTTGGTAAAAATTAAGTATATACATTGTATAAATATATTGCAAATATATGGCGGTGTCTTTGATAAGTGATCGTAGCATAAGATCATAGTTTAATGTTTTTGAAAAGATTGAAAATTACTGCTTTGTAGTTATTATATAAAATTCAATAGTTCTGGTGTAGTGGTGCGAGTAGTCACCTCGAAGTCGCGCGCCAGCGGACGCGGGTTCGATTCTCGTTTGGGACAGATATTTGTATTTGAAAAAATATTTGTTTCTGATCTAGGTCTATGTCCTTATGGGTCTCCCCACCGTGCCTCGGAGATCACGTAAAGCCCGGTTGTTATCATATTTAAAACACCTGATATCGATCGTTACTCATGGTAGAGAAATTATCCGCCAACTCGTACTGGACTGGAACTCAGCAGTAGTTTGTTTAGAGGCTGATAAAGTACAGTACAATAGTTATAAAATTACATATACCTACTACTTTTTTTAAGCACTTATTTAGTAAGATCTGTTTTTTAAATATTTTTTGTAATCGCTAAAAATACTGTATTTAAAAGTAAAAATTAAACTTGATGAATTTTTTATGAAGACAAAAGATACGAAGGAGATTTTTACGAAGGAATCACGATTTAAAAGAAAAAGGTCTTTAAAATTAAAATAAAAGTAGAGACGTAGAATAGTATGTAACGAAAATTACAAGTATCATCACAAATTGAAATAGAAAATACACTTTAATATAATGCTTTTAGAACACATCAATTGTCAATTAACTAGAGTGTTATAAGAGTTATAATTTATAATAATACTTTTTTCCTTAAGTTACTATCTATATAAAAGCGTAAGTAAACAACATCGAACAAAAAGTTATTGATATAGTTAACTAGAAATACGTAAGGAAAAAAAATTCCTTAATAAGACAAGATTAAAACCTTAGCATCAAATAATGCAAGATTAACACATGGCAGCCAAAACAAAAGTCCCGCTCCACAAGATTTGAAAGTTAAAATGAAACGTCAGTAGACTGGATTACAGCCGCGGAAGCTCTCAGGATTATGAGAAATAGTATTCACTAAGTTACAAAGATAGCGTACTACGTTTACAGTAGGAAAACATCATATTTAAAAAAATGTAGGTTTTGACAAAACTAGAAAGTTAGCACGAACTACAACTAGTTCTAGAATGCTTAGTACTAAGATAGAAGAGACCTATTTCTTTTTGCAGTAATGGATGACACATGAATTGTAAAACTAATATAGATCTAAAAACAATGATATATTTTACTCAGAATGATCGATAAATAAAAAATAAAAAAACAAATAAAAAAAACTATATTAGAATCAAAAACCTACAAAATATTTTCAAAACATTTCTACAACATTTGCAAGCAATTTTTTTATATTTTGTTCAAAATAAGCATTACACCACATACTAAGTATACCACACAATAAAATTAAATAACAAAAGCAAGAAGTGCGATGTATCTATCACGGATAACTTTGTATGTGCATTAAGATCTCAGTACGTAACGTGTAACAGCAAAAGGAACAATTATTATTTAGGAACAATTACAAGCGCTGGATTAACATATAACAACGGAAACAAAGGAGTTGATTTCAAGAAATGAAACTTAAAATGAAACGTCAGTGTAGTCGAGGCGGCTTGGATATTCAGGAACTCGACAATTATCTTGCATGAGATTTTCAGATGGAGCCATAGTGACCGTGTGGTGTGCAAGTTCTATTTCATTCAATAACTATCATTATTACTAAAATTGATGGAGATCATAAAGATAAATATTCTCAAAATTATTTATTCAATCTATAAGTATATTAAAAATAAAATCAGATGTCTTTACATGGAAGATTTTTGGGAAAAATAAATATAACAGTAGTTTTTATGAGAGCAATCGAAACCAAAAACATTATTTTTAGAATTATTGTTCGTCTTTCCGTGTATATATCTGTCTGTCTGTTTGTCTGTATGTTTGTTCCTACATAACGCAATATCTGTGGCACCAAATTGAATGCGGCTAACATAGTTCTGACCCTGATCTAACTTAAAATCTTTTATCTTACAATCTTCAAATCAAAATGTTTTAATTTGATACACCTGCGCCGTCTAGAAGTGACTTTATTACTCTATAAACTATTGTAATGAAATCGTAACGAAATCGTTTCTTATACATTATTTGTTTCTTTAAATATTTGTTTGCTTGTCTGTTCTTATGAACATCGTGCTGTACATAAAAGTGAAACCATAACCATTAAAACTAACTCAAGTAAGACAGTACGAGTCTTACCCGCGTTAGTTTTAATGCTAATACGAGATGCTAACACGAGTATAAAGAAATATAGTAACTATCACAGCATCGATACTAAGCATACCTCTGAGACATCAAACATTAGACATTTACTCTTGTACATTTCTCTTGTAAACATTTTACTCTATACTTGTAAATTTTTTTTGGTGTGAAGTGAAAAGTAACTTGTATTGTACTGACATTTAATACATTAATACATATATCAAGCATTAGAAAACACACCTACTAATACCAACTAGTCCTTAAGAGTAGTAGCGTAGTGTGTTTCAACCAATAACATTCTCCAATAAAAAGGTTAAGGAACAAAAATAACTTTAAAGTCAAAATGATTAAAGTTAAACTAGGCGCCTTGAAACCAACAAATAAACATCTCAACTTCATAATATCAGTATATAGAAAACACAGTCATGTAAGTGAATATTGTTCGATGTCAATTTTTTATTATAACTATAGGATTTTGACAGAATTTTTATGTATGTTATAGTAACAAATTTTGTATGTAGTTGGCGAAATTACTACAAATACTCCAACTTGATTCAAAAGAAATAGTGACGAAAATGTTTTTTTTTTAAGTAAGGATACATATATCTGATTTAAAAACAGGGTGATTTTTGTATAATAATTATATCAGCCGATATAATAAATAGAAAAATGTATTGTTTAAGTTTATTTCTATTCACTAGTACACAGTACAAATCTTTGAAATATTCATTCGAATAAATTCTAAGAAATAGAAACAGTTATATTATAATGATCTCCTCTTTCAATTCCTCTATGGTTTCTAGTGCTAGGGGCCTTACCCTAGTCGAGTTGACAAGTTCTCTCATAAATAAAGTTGTGGAGGGTTCTCGTCTATACTGAGAAACGACAAGACGCCAGACGTCCTTACAGCGGTACGTACTCCAAACAATGTTGATAAATATCGCGGTATAACATATACATTGCTTGCTGCGAAACCGTTCATAATCATCAAAGAATTTCAGAAACATCAATGTACATAAAACAGTGAGACTGATTCGTCGTACGAAGAATATTTTGATGCTTAATAGAAACAACAACTTCGACAAGTACATTGACAAACGAGACGTTCACTCGCGATTTGTTTCATTATTATTCGATAGGAAATTTGTATCGATGCAAAGAAACATAACAGATACGACTTTACGTAAATTTAATTAGAACTTTGTCATATTTTATTCAAATCTTTTTAATCGTTTCTGAAAATATGGCTGTATAATTTTGTCACAACAAAATCGTTTATTCGTGGTTGTTAATTATGACTTCAAAGTCACGTCATTTATGTTACTTATATTAAAGAATTGATTTTTAATTATAATAAGGTAAATTTCTTATTATTTCTTTCTCTAGATAAATTTCTTACATACATAAAATAAACAGGTACTTTTTTAAATACCTATATAAATTATTAAAACGATATATTTTTATTTACAAGCTTTTCGATGTTGTATGTACTTACCAAATTCTAGAAGCACTAAGAGTTATTTCCAAAATTGTTCAATGATTTCCGTCCGACGAGCCAAAGAGCTGAATATATCATTGTTGAAAGACTACCTGAATTATAATCGAAATGTCGAGATATAAAATCTGACCTCGCATCACTGGGCTTTCAATCTTTTCATGCATCGATTTTTATTTTATGAGTCATTAATAAAAAACAATTATTATTAAATTCGTCCAACACTTTTCGTGAGATGCGTCAACTAACGAAAAAAATTCATTTATTTACTTATTTAGATTAGAATTAGGATCCAAAACTATGTAGGTATATGAATTATTAATGTTCGTAAGATCATATACATACGAGTATTATATTAGTTAATAATTTTATTAAAATTTATTGTTATTTTTGAATTAAAGAAAACAATAAATAAAAAAAATATGCAGGTACTACAGAAACAACTAATGGATACGAAATAAGCGTTGGAAGAGGTTTTATTGGCAGTCGCGAGAAATTCTTAGACGGTAGCTAATCGAAGGTAATACCGACAGATAGCTGATTGAGTATCGATCCAATCCTGGCACCTGCTGTAATGAGGTAAAGCGTATGCTGAAATATTCACCACAGACGACTTATACAAAGTAAAGTAAGTAAAAAGTAAAAAGCTGTTACAACCACATAAATCATATCCGGGCGATAGTTGTTAAGTTGTAGCCGCTCTAACTCACTTAAAGTTAACCGAATGTTCAAACACATCATTATATAATGTGGTAGAGCTTAGCGTATTGTTATTATATGACAGCTTTGTCGTCTATTTAACTACAACTCATATACGGCTGCCTCGATCGGTTACTAACACATTCTTACAGAATATAGGCTTTTAATAACTACCGTAGCTGCTTGTCGTTGAATAAGTGAGTGAAATATCTGTGTTAGCCAAAATTTCTTCCATTCCCTCTAAAGGTGCATGAGTATGTTATGTTATGAATATGTTAATGAGTGGTGATGATCTCGAAAGTTCCAGTGAACAGTCTGCTCGTTTTCTGGCCATTTTATCATCTTAAATATTAAAAAAACGAAGGAACTTCTATATTCGTCTTTATGCATTTTTTTTTGTTTATCAATATCATAACATGACTAACACAAAAAAAAGTGAATTAATATAGAAAAGAAATAAAAATAAACTGTGTATGTCAGCTCCGCCGCACGACTGGAATTTACCCCTTAAGAACGATTTTCTAAATAGGCACAGATAAATAATTCGTATGTCACATAGAATAACACTTATCGCCTATTTTACAGTTTTACGCGAAAACATAGTGCCCTTAAGATTTCTAAGGCAATAAATTGTCCGTTATTAATTTAGCTTCATCATCACGATAATCGTATGAATAAGAAAATAATTATTCGCACGATTTAAAAAAAATATATATTTATACGATAATTGTATTAATAAAAAATAATTATTAAATAAAGTTAAAAATAAATAAATGACTTAATATTTCTTAATAAAAAAAAAGTCTCGATAATCGTGCTCCCACGTGAAGATCGTCTAGTAGTGGAAGAGTGCGGAGAATGAAGCGACGGATGGGGGCGGCGAACACCCGCCCACTTCCTCAATCACCGATTCCTTGGAGCTTGCACGCAGACTATACGTCGTACGTAAAACTCACGACTGAAAAGTGAAAATAGGTTGCGCAAAAAAAAATGTAACGAGGTCATTCGATCAGTCGATTTTATTCCTCATATTTTTTTCATACCGGGGGCCTTATATGAAAATCGATTCTTAAGGAGGAAACTCCAAAAATCTTTTCTGTTTGATTTTAGACATACATATGACGTAATGTCCTGTTAATTATTATGACCTGTGTTACTCAGCATACGCTCAGCACCGTGCTCTGGGTATCTCTTAATGTTGAAATTTACACTGTTCAGACTTTTATATCCCGCGACGATACCTTTAAGAGTTTACTGGCCGGTGCTTCGTTTAGATTGGTTTTATTTGTTTCTATTACAAAATATAAAATGTTGATTGGCACTTTGTACTATTTGATTGTAAATAATAATAAATACCGCCTTCGCTCGCTTATTTTATTTGGTCTATCAATCCTTAACGTTTAACATTATATCTGTCAACAATCATGATTTAATTTATTTTAAATATAATAATAGAAAAATTAAAGTCTTAAATAAATTATATTAATACGTGAAGCACAAAATTTTTACGAAAATAACGAGGACGGAGAAGTATGAAATTTGGCACAGTAAAAGTTTATATGGAGAAGAAGTGCAGAATGCTAATATTTTTTATAATAATGCTCAAAAAATACATTGAATTAACCACACCACGTCACACACACATATGTACAATGTACATATATACACAAATTTTGTTTATTTTCAGTCTGTTGTCAACACGATTTTAAATTAAGGTCTTGTAACGAATTTTTTTATCAAACACGGTTTTAAATACAGGTCTTGCAACGAATTTTTTATCGATTTTTTTTATCACAGATCAGGTTCAATGACTGCTGCATATGCTCACCATGTTTTGCGCAATTGTATTTTTATGATGTGGGCTGGGCGACCACTATTAAATTATAAATATCGTTGCTATGAATGAACTTCATCACTTTTCTTAATGTGACAAAATTATTAAACCGTGTTCAATGTTGCGTACGATATTTATTCTAAGCACATTCAATTAATATAATTATTCGTAATTATTTGTAATATTATTATTTTGAAATATTAAAAATATCATACTCAGATAAGATAGAAGGATGCCAGAGTGATTAATGTTTCAATGACGTTACTAAAATGCGACGATTTTATCTAATATTTATTTTTATACATCGATCTTGTTCACTGAAAAGTGGACTTCACAATTAAGGTCATCCCTCCATTACAAGAATAGCATCGGCATCCCAGTTTCGCGTGAACGGTGCGGTGGCCAAGCGTGAAACTCTGTGCAACAGCCCTTACGCATGAACGGCCCAAAGACGTCCGCGCGTGCGTGAACGCATCAGGCTATTTGTGCTGTGTCGATAGACTTAACGAGTCATTTGCTAACCCCTTTGTCGCTCCTGTTCTCCTGGTACTCACGTAAACTTTTGTAAATAAAATGTAAATTAGCAAAACGCGAGTCAGTTTAGATACTTATTAGTTTTTAAATATTATGAAATAAATGAGAAAATTTATAAATCATATTTGAGAGGTTAATTTGAAAAATTTCATATTATTTATAAAAACTTTCAACATTTATTTATCATCCTTATCAATATTATTATAACACAAACGTAAGCTTAACTGTATTATTACCGGAATATTTTAAAGTCATGCTTATATTTTCCATTGGTATCATTTGAAAAACAAATTTTTTTTGACGTTATAACGTCTTGTAAATTGATGAAAGCTACCTGGTAATTTTCGAAAAACATGACGTCATTGTCACAATCCGCGAGCGAGATCGCGGAATAAGCGATAGAGAGGCACGATCGGCCTAAACATTTGGCTCACGATCGGCCTAACTTATGATGTGTCCGAGGAGAAGAGACAGCGGCAGACCGAGACGCCACGCAATCTTGAATCTACAGACAAACTGTTTTGTCAATTTATTGTTTGTAAAGTTAGTGAAAAGTTAATGTTAGTGAAAAGTAATTAATTCTTGAATTTTAAGAATTTGATTAGTGATATAATATCATAATATATTTGTTCTTTAATTATTAAAAAAAGTAGCATCAAAAATTATTATGACTCATATAAACGATCGTATAAAAAGTCAGCTGTTTTTATTTAGTATTCAATGAAAAAAAAAGATAAATAAGTTGTAAATAAATTGTTAATAGCACATTGTTACTTGTAATTAAACTGTATAAATAAGTAAAAAAAATTGAATTAACGAATGCAAATAAATGTTAACTTATCTAAAAAAAAAATATTAATTGAATTAACTCCTTCTTTGTATTATACAAAATAATGATAATTCGGTGATAATAATTAAATTAAATTCATAAAAGTATGCAATTTTTTATCAATGTTGTTGTTGTTGTTTTAAAATTTATCCCCACTATAGTCCATACAGCCTAGTCTAAGTTTGTTTTTATCAATGTTTTTGTATGACGTTATTTTTACGACGCAACTAAAATTATCGTCCGTAAACTGACTTTACAGACATCCAATTTTTTTTCTTTATGTTTGTATTATTAAAAATAAGACATTCAATGTTCTTTCACTTGATCAGTGTAAGAATATCATTATTTAAAAGCAGATGTTTCAAAAAGGTTTCACTTTATGTCCCAAAATAAAAAATACAGCCACTGCAGTAACTTTTTAAGGTATCCGTAACAATTTCACCGTAACGTGTATGACGTCACAAAGATTCTTACAACAAATGTGACAATTCCATTACCGAGTCCTCGAGATCACTATCTACTGGATAAAACACGTACAGTGCAGCGGATAATACATTTGTTACTCTCTCAAATCATATCCCCGACAATATCATTCCGTGAGTCGACGTACCATGAAATACGTCTTGAGTGACTCGGCACAAGATGCCGCCACTAAAGATGTTAGGGCCGTCAAGTAGTGAAAGCGATAATACAAGATAAGATACATAGTCGTACTGTAAAGTATTGAATCCAGTGTACCTGACGGTTTTTTGAGGTGTTTTAGAGGTATAGGATAGAGGAAATATATACGAGTATATAGATGGATAGAGGAAAAATTATTTTACAACACTTAACTTTTTTACATACAAAAAGTTACGATAAAAAAGTACCTATATTATTAAAATTTAAAAATAATTACATGTCTAGTTTTCTCCATAATTCCTCATATCATCCTTGAATAAAAGCTATTTAAGTACAACAGTTTCAAAATAGTCTATATTATAATCTAGCTCGAACTAGAGCACCGCCCTCACTCATCTCATCCCCGTGCGAGCTAAACTTTCCCGTTGTAATATTTTATCTCCATCCCCTTCAACCGAATCATAGAACTTCTTTCACAGTGATTTGATGATATTGCACTTTGACGGATACAAAAATCTGGATGAGGGGAAATAAAAACAAGATGAATGACGTCCGGTTCGCTCAGAGCGAGGTCTCTTCAAGAGTGTTCTTGTAAATGTACTTATAAACAGTATTAAAATATATACTCAAGTGATTTTATTGCGTAAAATCATACTGATAACGGCATAAATTCATGAATTAATTTATTTTATAGCGCTTTTTTTTTTCTATAAGCATCGTCTCAAAACTAGTTATTTATAAGAGTACTTGAGCTTTAAAAACTTTTTTTTTGTCTATTCAATTTTATACTCACATTTATTTTTAGTTATATACTAGAAAGTTTTATAATTTATTAATAAATTTTATAATTTATATTAAGCTTTACAATACAATATGATTACCTA
Organism: Euphydryas editha; assembly: GCA_036937285.1. NCBI lineage: Eukaryota > Metazoa > Arthropoda > Insecta > Lepidoptera > Nymphalidae > Euphydryas > Euphydryas editha. The sequence goes on along the minus strand of JAUPFZ010000011.1, from coordinate 17,506,262 downwards.
ATCTTACACATAGGAACAGGACACACCACACATCACCATGTGAAAATCCATTATAAAGTTATGCCTGGTGAAATCTATCAACATTTAAAAATGTAGCTAGTGAACCATTTACTATTGACTATTTTTTTAATTAAAAAAGTTAATGCATTCAATAAAACTAATAATAATTGCATTTTACAGATAAGTCTAAATTAAATATATTATAATTTCAATTTATTAATGGTAGACAGAAAATAGGAGTCACATTCTTCTACTCTTCGATATGGAGAAGATGCCTTCGCTCAGCGGTGGGTTGTTTACTGGCAGTATTTTATTCAAGTAGGACTAACATGTAAATATTATTTAATGAAAAATATAAATACGGTTGTCGTGTGCTAGTAATTTGAACCATTTTATAAATTCATTAATTTTGTAAGTTAGTTATTAACATAATAATTTAATAAACATCACATTAAACAGTAAAATATAGTATAGCAATTTGCATAGAGGAGAAGATTTAAACCTTAATATTCGTATTTCGATAATATTCGTAAAATCGGCACGAGGTAAAAGGCGCAATTACTTATCATAAACAGACTGATGTTCGTTGATTACGAACTGTACAAGACTATCAAAAGGTAATATTTTTAAGTGAATGCACATAAGAATCGGATGTACGCCAGTCAAATCTGAGACGCGTCTCGTTTCAGGAGCTTTCAGGATGATTAGTGTCACAGTTGTAACATTTTTTAGCTGTCTCTCTTTATTACGATGTGTGTTCAATGTATAGGCAGTTATTCATTTTATATGTCACATAAAACAAAACTATAAATCCAGGGAATGTTTTTAAATATACCTTAAATTTCTATGTGTAAAATTTTTAAAAATATATTTTTTTCTGTCTGCTTATAATCCAATAAGTGTATATAATTTTTTTAGTTTCAAAATAATTGGTATATTAAAAATCTCAATTTTCGCGTTTAATTATTATTATGTAGCGATTTCAAAATCCAATATATAAAAATAAATAAAGCTTCTTTCTGATGATTCAGTAAATAAACTTCTAATAGTTTGATAATTTCAACTAAAACAACTAATTTTTAGAAATAATATAATGCTTAAATAATTGAGAGGCTGTCAATTATTTTGATTTGAAATTGCATATTTTGTTTTATAAGCTTAATTGAGTACTTTCTGAATAAAAATATCTTTGAAGTAAAAATATAAAAAAATGCGTCTTTGATAAATAAGCATCTTTAAAAGATAAATAGTTTAAGAAATAACAAACCTGTCAGATCCGGTAAGAGCCTTGTAGTCTGGCATCTCCATATCACCCATGTATTGGGAAAAACCTGGAAAATGAACATGTACGTTATATATAATTATATAGCAAGTAAAATTAATAATTATTATTTTTATGTTTCTTACATTATATTATAATTATTTATTAAAACATTTGAAAAGACAACGACAACATCGTGATGTCATCCACATTGAGTTTTCTACAATCAAATTAGTATATTATTATATTATGTATACTGCTCTTCTTTTCAGAACATGTTTTATTCCATGGAACATCATAAAATATGATGATAAAAATATATTTCAATTCAAATCTTAGTATTAAGATAAAAACATCAACTTTATTAAAGCTAAAAGTCATAAATAAATGTAAATAACATGTTTAAGATGAAACATTCAATTATTTAATATAATTAGTATTAAAAGTTTCAAATTGTATGACTGGGGCAGTCAGTGTTTAGCGTTTACGACTACTACATACATAATCAAATCTTAAACAAGGTAAGGCTTTTTGTAGCTAATTTATTATAAATCAGCATATATACCGAAATATGAATAAACGTTATATTACTCTACTTGTGTTGTTTTAAATATTTTATTAATTAACGTAATGTAATGAACTCGATAAAATCAGAAGAAAAGTTGTTCGCCAATAAAAATTTAAATAAACATATTTGTATTATACTGATGCTTTAATTTTAATTTATATTGACATTTGAAGTTTTGTTTTATACGATTTAAGATTTAACCTTCACATATCTTATTAATAACAAAATGTATTCCCAAGCGGTCTGACGGACCCCTTGGCGGTTAACGATTTGCTATTCGGGACACGGTGCTTAGCGGCGGGCAGCGGCAAATCACGCGCCGTGCCCACCCCGTAAATGAATATTGACATGCAACTAGCAGTGAACGGGTTGAATAGATAATCGACTTTCGTAATTTGGATAATTATCTAATCATATAAAATCATTTGAAAACTTATTTGTCAATTTAATGATTTGTTAAAATATTTTTATATATTTAGCCATTGTTAATTTTTATTATTTATTTACAATAGAAAATTGTTCTTTTTTTGCATTATAATAAAATTATGCTGAGGTTTTTAATGTGATATTTATGACTAGGAAAAGTTAAAATTATAATTGATCATGAGGATGAAAACCGGTTTTATGATTTCGGAAACACACACAACACATTGACAAAATTCTGTATGGGTTATTATACAAAGGTTTATCATGTGTGAGGAATTAGTATGCGAGGGCTAATGCGACAGTCAGCTTGCTTTGAGCACTGTATCAACCCGCGTTCGTGCGGAATGCGAAACAACCAATTATAATAAATAAAAACCAATAGTCCCATATAATCGGTGTCTGTAACATACATACAACAAATAATCTTGTGGCTAATACAATCGTTTCTTAACAATAGGAACGAGGATTGAACCGAAAACTGTAAACGCAACATCCAGTTACAACGACTACTGATGTCAATCCGTCATCATTATCGCAAAAATCACTACATATTATTTAAAAAAGTCCTCCACCGCGTCTGTCTGTTCACGATAAACTCAAGAAGTAATGCCCGGATTTTCATGCAGTTTTTACCAGTAGATAGAAGGATTCATGAAGAATGTTTAGGTACATATACTTACGCCGTGTGCAGCCGGGCCGGGCCGATAGTGATTTTATATTAAATTGATTTTCTTACAATAATCTAGATAATAAATAGAAATAAATAGAATATAACAATAAAAAGAAAACATAAAAAAAAAAATTGAGAAAATTTATCGAAAGAACATTTCATCAAAATATCGAAATCCAATAGTCAATTAGCGCACTCCGTAAAAACCCGATCACCTTACGAATTTTATCGAACACGGCATTCGTAAAATTCCTAATTTCGACTACCTTACCGTTAAAACTTATCGTTCGTCTCATAACTGAAAATATTACAGCAATAAAAATTTTTACAACTCCTAAGCTTGTCCAATTTCGAACAGAGAAATAGAATCGGGGGAAGTAATCGTCGTAAGTAAAATTTAAAAAGATAACGCTATCTGTCTTTCGCGTTTCGTAAATTTCAGGTAAAAATCTTCTTTCTCGTTCTCATCGATGGGGCGGAAAAAGATAGGAGGGTGTTAATGAATGAGACTGATTTTGCATAATTAAAAAGGGGTGCTCTAGATGATTACTTATTTCGATGAGTAATGGTTGCGTAGCATCCGTTGCGTTCATTGTATTTATTTTAATTTGAAAAGGCGGCGACTTTTAAGAAAAATAATGAACGTCGAAATAAAGAAATTTATCGCGGAATGGGATGAGTGCGGAGTTTGGTTGATGCTGGTTCGGACTGCTGATGCTGGTCGGATAAATGAAAGTAGAAATGTTTATGTTATATGCACTTAACTAGTTATTAATTATGTATGATTTTAACGAAACTTGTGATGTTTTGTTTATAATCCAAAATTAAATCAAAAAATTTCTAGTTTTTTGTTTATACATTGGTTTAGATAAAAATAGTCTTGATAGCCTTTAATAAGATAAAAAAATAATATGAAAACTGTCAACAGACTGATGAAACATTTTAAATTTAAAAAGAAAAAAAGAAACTTTAAGAAACCCTTCCCCTATATGTAGATTTATATACATTTGCCATTTATAATATACTTGCCGTGCGGTGAACGAATAAAAAATAGAAGCCGCGACCCTGTACACCAACCAGGATAGCGATGGGCAGCAGCGTCACCATATCCTGCCATAACACACTGCCATCCCGCCTGCCAAGCGTGGCGAATATTGTCAAACCCCTCTAAAGATGATGGGAGAGGCCTACGTTCAGCAGGAGACATCCTACCGCTGACTGTAGTGGATTTTTTCGTTCTATCCTCAAAGGCTTAAATCCATTTACATTAGTAGGCCGCATCAATCAATCTAATTAATCATATCGAGAAGAGGCCTTTGCCTTTTAGATCTTTAATCTTACCAGAGATGCTTACAACAAACTTAAAGAAAGATTACCTTCCCAAAAAAAAACAAAAAAAAAAACAGTAAATAAAACAAAAAAAAAAATGGCAAAACAAATTGAAATTATTCTGGAACCTTAAAATCTTTCCCTGTCCTCCCGAGATCTGTCATTTAAAGTCGACGTGACAGGGGAAATAGAAAGGAAACATAAATCATTGCACACGAATACTTTTGCCTCGTGAAGCGTGAATCGGCACTGAGCGCCCGATATAGGAAATAAATCGATAATAATCGTTTATTTGTATTGAATCGGAAAACATTTATATAAGTCAATTAACTAACCATTTCTTGTATTTCTTATAATTTTATTAGACACTGTTAATATTATTGTTTTATTTATAATTATTCGTTGTATATACTGGAGTTGTAGGCACGGTGGGGAGACCCATATGGACATAGGTACACCTAGAACAGAAACTAATATCTGTACAAATTCTACAAAAATATTTGCCCCGCGCGGGAATTGAATCCGCAACCGCTGGCGTAAGTCACCAGAGTGGTTAGCATTGTATATTAAAACAATACAAATTTTAGTAATAATTTAATTTAAATGAACTGTCCCAAATTGTTGCCACTATAAAGTTTTTGAGCCCACCGCCTAAGATGTGCCGAGACTTACGACTTACAAAAAATTACCAAAATAAAAATAAAAAATAAAAGAAATTATGCCACTTCTTCGAGTACATATATTTTTTCAAACTATGCATGAGACACAAAAAAGCTAAGATTCGATTACCTATTCAAATAAAAAATCGAGATACGAATCACAAAAATATCAACCACACCTATTACCGTTCTCATGGGGTCCCCCTCTCCCTTTATACTCGCCCTAAAGAATATTTGATAGCGTTCATTTATTACGAGACGCAATATTTTGCTTCGGTAAGTGATACTTTCGATTTATTAACGTTGCTTAAATTTTAATTTAAAAACGACGTATCTCAGTGACCTAAAGAAATTACATAGAATTAGTAACAGGAGACATATTTATATCAAAGCGGCTGATTTAAGGATTTTGTAAAGTGATATTAGGAGATTCTGTTATTTAGAAACATTTGTATTTAATAATATAATGTAAAGTATTGGTAAACATAAACGATAAAATTATAGTAAAAGTGTATCATTATTTAATAGTTACCAAGAGATTTATTATATACGTATGAGTTAGGTAAGATATTTGTTTAAAAAAGCGAGTATACGTGAAGCATTACACAGTCTAGTCATTACAGACCTTACATGACATCATAATTAAAGAGTCGTTTTATAGTTTCTTTTTTTTTCTTAGCAATAGCTTAATCACTAGCATCATCATCATATTTAGCAAATGGACAGCGACATCTGGAATGCACCATTAGCGATCAGGTATTCTTTATGATTGGTTATTTACCTGGCGGGCGATTTGGTGAACCTGCATTACTTAGTGCGGTTTTGTCATTTTAGCATTTTATAAGATGTAGTTTAAAATGATTGGATCATAGTATTTTTATATTCCACGAGTCTTGGATTTCCATTTTCGATAAAAAATTTCATCATAAACATAAAACCTTATCGTAACTCACTCATCGATGAACAATTTATTAAAAGACAAATTTCCTTATACATTTTAAGGCTGTGTAAAAAAGAGACCTTTTAGGGGACAAGTTCGAATATTGTGAAAGTTTCACCGTTTTCGACTTCGCACGTGCTATAGACGGGAGAGATTGAAGCGTTGAAAAATTTACGTTAAGCCGTAAAACGCGGAACTCATAATTACGTTTGGCAAATTAGCGATTTACGTTTCTTACCAAGTCGTAACCAGCTTAAACTGGATTTTAACATTTAATGTTATTAGCCGTTGTTTTTTGAGGGGAGAGAATTTCATGAGAACAACAATTATTACAATAGAGTTAGAGAAATTTGACTTTATATTTAATAAAGTTCAATCAGATAACTCTTATCAAGTTCTATTAAGTCTGTATGCAAAAGATAACCATTGATATGCTATAAGTGTGAAATAGTAAGGCATATAATATATTATTTATCGCACAGGTTCGCGCAGATTGAAATCGGCATTAAAATTTTACGTCTTTAGTCTATTGGACCCTATAGAGAAATTTAAATTAATTCTCAATTCTATGTGATTGACAGTTATAATTTATCATTTACAAGTGTGATTGACAACTACGTTTTCATATACGCATTGACATGCATAATTAAAGGAACTAATCGATCGTTCACAAAGAGTCAGTGATGTCACTGACAGTATGTACTGTTATACTCGAATGATTCTAACCAAACGTAACTGGAGCAAAAAATTGACAGTTCAACTGAAGCTACAGCAATTCGAATCTTCAATTTTACCCCTTGAAAAGTTATTGTAATATTTATGACGTCAAAAAGTAATGTACCAGTAATGTACAATTCAGTGTCAGTCATTAAATTAGCGTGTCTAGGCGAAATGATTTAGTACTCAGACTAATCCAATTGATGAGAGACAAAACGCTTAATAGTATTTCAAAATATTCTTCTAATTTATTCAATTTTAATCTTTCCAGATGTCCATTAAAAAGAAGCAAATATAAAAATATTGTCAAAGCCGATCAATACACAAACATTGTCGTATTTTATCAGTTTAATAAAAAATATTATCCGGTTCGGTGGTTCGGGTTCAGATAATCCCGAATCATGCTACTTATTTAACCCTTAATATCCAAGAGTACAAAGGACGATGTATATTATATATAATGTATATACGAACGTAGTGAATTCATGTAAAAGGTTGACCAATCCTTTATAGACGAATTCCAATATCGGATATATAGACACCCCCCTGTAGACAGCGGGCCTATTCATGACATTGTTGGTACATTCGGTAACATAACCTTTTAATTTAATGACACGACTTTTTTGCTCAATAGTTCGTTTATTAATGATTTAAATGTATAATAGGAATGACATTAGTAGTTACCGTGAGCAACATTATAATTACGAGTACAATGTTCAAAAATCTCTACATACGTTGCTATAATTTATAGATATGTCTGGTCTGACTGGTTTTTTTTTTTGTTTGAATGTGTATCATTTAACAGTTACAAGTTTGTATCAAATAATTTAAAAGTATATAATAAAACATATTTTTGAGTAACATTTAATTTATTATAAATTAATCATTAGAATTAATTTATAATAAATTTAATTACTTATATCAAAAGTTATTCTCAATTGAGAATCAACGTAAGTTAACTACGAGAAATGCTGCATTATAATGCATTATACCAAAACAAAAGATGAAACCTAATGAAGAAAAATGTTTTAAGTTTTATATTATAAATTATTATTATTTTAATTTGACGACCGTTCTGGTGTACTAATGCGAGGCGTCGCCTCGATATGGAGAAGAGGCCTTCGCTCAGCAGAGTGTGTGGTTTACAGGCTGATACAGTACAGTACAGTACATCATTTTAATTGAAGTCATTCTAAATTAAAAAAGAATAGTTATAATATACGAATGTTTGACGACAACCTTCGATCACTTAAATTACTACATAATATCGTAAAATTTATGTACAAGAGACGCCACGAGCACATATAGTATTTTCATCATCGTCATCATCATATCAGCCATTGGATGTCCACTGCTGAACGTAGGCCTCCCCCATCGACCTCCATACCGACCGGTTCAAAGCAGCCTCTATCCAACGGCTTCCAGCAACTCTCCTCAAGTCGTCTATCCATCTCGCGGATGGCCGTCCGACGCTGCGTTTGCTGGTATATGGTCTTCACTCGAGAACTTTTCTCCTCCAGTTCTACGAGCTATTGTCCTGCCCACTGTCACTTCAGGTTGCAAATCCATTGGGCTATGTCGGCAACCTTTGTTCGTCTGCGGATCTCATTTATGATTCGACCTCGCATAGAAATACCAAGCATAGCCCTCTTCATTGCGCACTGTGCGATTTGGAGCTTGTTTAAAAGGCCCATAGTCAGAAATCACGTCTCAGATACGTATGTTATCACTGGTAACACACATTGGTTGAAGACTTTCGACTTCAGACTCTAAGGCATGTCAGATTAAAAGACGTTTTTTAACTTCCCGATCTAGATACGACGATTGACCTCTCTTTCGAAGTTGGACTTACCAAGATGGAAATTTTGTCATAGGTAGATGTACTCGTGAACAACTTCGAGAGTAGAATCATCAACCGATATCGGGGTGGGCAGGACATGTACATTCGACATGATTTTTGTCTTGTCCTCCAGGGATTCTGCCATAACCATGATGTCGTCGGCAAATCAAAGGTGAGTGATGTACTCGCCATTTATATTGGTGCCGAATTCTTTCCATTCCAGAAGCTTGAAAGCGTCTTCCAATGCTGCGGTAAAAAGTTTCGGAGAGATGACATCTCCCTGTCTCACACCTCGCTGCATTGGAATAGCTCTCGCGCTATACTCCTGTACTCGGACCAACATACTGGCGTCATTGTACAAGCACTACAACACTTTGATATATCGGTTGTCAATATGGCACTGCTGGAGAGACTGCAGCACCGCCCAAGTTTAGATTAAATCGAAGGCTTTCTCATAATCCCTAAACGCCAATTACAATGGCCGATTATACTCCTCGGTCTTCTGTATAATCTGCCGCAGCGTATGTATGTGGTCTATGGTACTATAGCCTTTTCGGAAACCGGCTTGTTTGGGAGACTGGAAGTCATCAAACTTGCCGGCCAGATTATTCCTAATAACCCCAGAGAACAGCTTATAAACGTGGCCCAGAAACGAAATGAGCCTATAATTCTTCAATAAGGGTTATCGGCCTTTTTAAAAAAGAGCACCACCACTCTTCTGTTCCAGGCTTTTAGCGTTACGCCCTCGAGCAAGACGGCATCAAAGGGCCTCTGAAGGACTTTAAGTACCGACGTTCCACCCGTTTTCAGAAGCTCAGACGTAATACCGTCCTCACCCGGTGCCTTATTGTTTTTAAGCTGTTCCAGAGCCATACTAATCTCGTGCAAGCTGACGTCCGGGACATCTTCGGAATAATGTCGGGTAAGCTCGGCTCTTGAATCTTCAGCTAAGTCATGAACAGGTTGGTGGGCCGAGGTATACAGCTGTCCGTAAAACATCTCGACCTCCCTCAATATACATCCCCCCTGACTGTACGGATTCGTCTGTACGGATAGTGTTCACAAACCTGTTGTTTATATCGTCTATTGAAACGCAATCTTCAAGGCAATCGAAACGATTTGATAATTCGGGCTGAGAGCTCGCAGGGTTTTGGATATGTGCGTTAGATGGTCGTAGTGTAGACTTCATCAGGCGAGATCGTTCCAGTTTAACACTGATATTCAATCTCTCGCTTCTAACCAATAGGTGATCACTCCCGGTTTTCACCCTAATGGATCACAGAGACGTCATTGAATATCTGTCGCCTGGTGTTCATTATGAAGTTTACTTCATTCCTAGTGGAACCGCTCATCCAGCTCCATTTCCTATAAGGCGGCGTCTGGAAGAATGAGTTCATCATAAAGAGTCCCTCCTTCTCCAGAAAATCGGCTAGCCTCTGACCACTGGGGTTCCGCTGTCCATATCCAAATTGCCCCACTCTCAGCTCATCGTCTCGTCTTTTGCCTATCTTCGCGTAAACGCGTTCGCGTTCTAGTATTTTAATAAAACTAAAATTAAGATAAAATTAGATTAAAATACTTGTTATATTTACACATATTCAAAAGATATAAAGGAGATCATACCGTCGAAAAAAAAAAGAAAAAAAAGAAACGAAAATAGGACTAAACACGAATCTTTCCGAACGACAACACATCTAAATTGAAATCATTTCCTTCATGTATGCGCTCCATTAGATATTTCCCATCACAACAAACAAGACATTCTAAACTAAATAATAAGACGTTATATTTGATGAAATAAACTTACAAATTGACTCGGCGATGGAATTTTACAAAGCTATTGACTTACTTGCCTCGGGCGTTGAGCGCTTGGGAGGGTTGGGTTGTCAATATGCTTTACGATCGGGGTTGAGGACTAATGTTTGTGTTTGATCATTTCAGTCAGTATAAGGACAGCTTGATGAAATGTGTACTATCATTTTTCTATTATACCCATGTGATCAATATATGTACAACAGTTCCGGTGTAGTGGTGCGAGTAGTTGTCTTATCGCCGACGGTTGCGGTTTTGATTCTCGCTCTGAGCAGATTATAGGTATTTGTAGAAATATTTGTTTCTGGTCTGGATGTATGACCGTGTGGGTCTCATCACCGCGTCTCGGTGAGCACGTAAAGCTGTCGGTCCCGGTTGTTACTCATAATAGGGAAATTATCCACTAAACCGCAATGAAGCAGTATGGTGGATCAAGGTCCATCTCTCATACGGGGAAGAGGCCTCTGCCCATCAGTGGGACGTTTATAGGCTGATTCAGTTCAGTTAAAATCAGTATACTTATGTACAGAAACCATTTAGTTTAATTACACATTTACGACTTTATCATTTTATATATTTGTATGTTTCATTTTTTTTTTGTATCATATTTTATTTTCATGTATGAAAAAATTTAAAAGATATGTTAATACACATGATAATAAAAGAAATTATACAATAAATTAAACATAGTTAATTTGCCTGCAGACATGTTCAATTGATTACATAATATAAAAGATGAAATAACAATTTACAATATTTGAAATAATAATATTAAATAGAAGTTTCTTTTCGAAACCTCACGGGAGTAGATACTACAAAAATATACAAGCAAATCGTTACGTATTTTGTGATCATCCGAAAATAGGCCCCTTATGTGGGTTTCTATATATAATGGGGTAAATAAGCCTAGTAATCGACATGGGTGTCGTTATAAAGGTTTTTTGGATGTTTATTGCAAAACAGCATTTATTTCCAGTCCGAGGTAAATTTCAATATTATTATTAAATTTCAAATAATATTATTAAAATTCAATATTATTATTTCATTGACAAAATATAAAATATAGTAAATAATATTTAAAAAAAAACAGCTCGTTATCGATAATAATAATTAATAATTAGTTTAATAATAATATAATTTAAAGTCTTTTATTTAATATTAAATATTTACTTCGTACTATATTTCACGTAGCTAAGTATGTTACATTACGATATGTACAAAATAGGAAGACATCGAATCGAGATTAATAATTATAACAAATCTTGAGATTATTCGCTTTTGAAAACCCTATGCTTTGATTATTGATTGACCTAAAACTTCATTCTGTTGTGGATTTCAATTATGTTAGATAGATTGTTCATTTAGAAAGGCTACAAAATATCACGTTACTTCTCTTATGACTGGTAACAATAATCAAAAATGTCAATCAATCTTACTGAATTGAATCTCAACCTCGACGCGGAAATAATATTGAGACATGTCTAGTATGATGAAAAAATGAATGTTTAATAAAGAATTTATCATAATTAATACATACTCTAAAGACAAATGAAGCACGTTCCTTCGTTTCATTAATTTTATTTCGTTCGTACGTGTTAAGATTGAATTTATTTCAAATGCATTTAAACTAACGATAAAAATGAATAATTTTGCTATTCTTACTTATAGCAAAATCCCGTGGAACTTCTTTAAATTATATCTAAATATTAAAAAATTAGATTTTCATTTTTATTCCACCTACTACGGATGTCCCTTGGGTACCTTTTGAAAAAAAAAATATCCCGGTCATCTAGGAGTGGATTATAATAAAAGTAGTACTGTACAATGTAATATTATGCAAATAAGTTAGACGTCCCTTGCGTTTTCACTCGCCTTTGAAACTTGTCAAGTTGGTTTTTATTTATAGTTCAATTATTCCGCTTCTATGAATTGTATAATACAGCCTGTAGTTTTTATTAAAAAAAATAAAATAAATAAACAGGAGTAATCAAAAATAACACATTATTTTAAATCGGATTAGTACCTAACTTTTGAGCTTAACGCGTTCAAAAACGAGCGTAAAATTATTATCTCGAGATATTTCTACAGAAAATTATATGTATCTACTATATATGATATATAGAGATCGAATTGTCCAGAATTGTTGCCACGCTGCTGGAAGGAGGTAAAGCTGCACACTCCGCGTTTAAACGGTCTTTTCATTTGATATAAACCGAAACCCCTTTCTTCAATATACCCAAAAAAGCGCAAAATGAAATGAATTGTTGGGGATGAGAGTACTATGGCTCATAAAGGGGGTTTCGAAGCCCTAAATAGATCTTTACAAGATATTAGGAATAATAATTAGAAATTTCAAATGGGAGGAGTTACTGTATTGTTACCAGGCGATTTCCGGCACACTTTGGTAGTGCCCAGAGATATTTGTAATTGTGCAAATATTTGTTTCCGGTCTGGGTGTATGTCCTTGAGGGCTATCCCACCATGCCTCGGAGAGCACATAAAGCTGTCGATCCTAGTTGTTATCATGGATACCTGATAATGATTGTTACTCATGGTAGGGAATAATCCGCCAACCCGCAGTAGAGCAGTGTGATGAATTAAGCTCCAACTTCTTCTATATGGAGAATAGGCCTTAACTCAGCAGAGGCTTGTTTACAGATTGATACAGTACAGTACAGTACAGAAGCATTTGTGGCCTTCACTGACAAAACTGAGGCTTACCATAAATATGAGAGTCTATCTGAGGGGAGATGTTACTGCCGGACAGTTCTCAGACCTGTTGCTTAAAATAGGAAATGGTGATTTCCCGGAACTGGATAATAATATAATGTATACTCATACATTATATGTATATATCACATACATAGTATGTGAGTATGTATTTACCATAAATAAAGCTTAAGTTCAAACTCTTAATGTAGCGGGAGTATACTTAAGGGCAAGCTGCTTCTCCCACATCCAGTTGTATGTGGCATGTTCCAGAGTAGCCTGGCGATTCTAGGACCCGAAGGAAAAAAAATTGTATATAAACAAATACCTACTGCGGAAGGTGTAGTATTTTGATTTCGTTGTAAAAAAAAATACACCCGTGTAACTTTTTCATCTAAGGATTCCGATGTGAATAAAAAACATATTATGAAATATTATCACCTAATGGCATTATATGTTTGTGTGTTAAGATATTATAAGCCTGTCAGTTTGGATGAGGAATAAGGATGGATGGATATTTTTTTCTCTTCCCTAATTTAGTTTATAAGCTACTACTTCATATCTATTTGTCAATTAATTTGTACTCTACAGTCTCACAATTCTCAAAACTAGTATTGTAGACACACGTATATAGCTCTATAATGCAGTGAACGTTATTTTAGAAATATTGATCATTGCATTATCTACGAGTATGTTTTAAATTTATTTCTGTCCTAGAAGTTTGGTCAACATTTATAGTTTCAGAATTAATCACGTCTTGCATGTATGTGTGTGGGTGAATGTAAGTTGATTTTGTTGTGGATTTCAAATATCCGAAATCACATCTATCCAGGAATAGGAGTTACCTCAAACCTTAGAGATCGATTTTACAAGAAAGTGTTGAAAACTTAAACGTAATAAAGAAGATGCGAGGAAGTGCTCACATAATAAATAGATAAGGTGTTACGTAGCAGCGCAAATCCTTTGAGAGGTAGGCTTTTAAGAGCAAATAATTTACGTAACGCTACGCAACGATAGTTTGTACCGTCGCGGATTTACTATATAGTGCATTGCTACGAGTTCCATATATCAGTTCAGCTTAGAGTATATATACCTACAACAAGTTTGCTCGTAGCATGATATTTAATATCTATAAGTAATAACGGAAAGGTTATAACAAAATAAAAGTTTGTCACTTAAATAAAATAGATAAAGTCAATTATTATATAAAATTTATTAAAAAGGTCTTATATTTACTATTTATATTTATGTCACATGAAATTCAAAAACTATTTTTATTTTTCTGATTGAATTTAAGCGGGAGCAAATATTTTCTAAAAAAATATAATCATTTATTATACACCTTATTATGACCGTCAACTATAAAGTTGAGTAAAAATTTTTTTCTTATAATGGAGTTTTAAAAAACTTATAGCTTAAGTAAAATGACTATGGCATTACCTTTCCAAGAAAGTTGTTAAAAGCATTATACTCATTATTCAATTACATTAAAATTTACATTTGAAATTCTAAGAAAGTGTATTAAGAAAATTATTACAATTTTAGACTTGATATTGTAGCATTAATTTGCTATTATTTCTGATTACAAATTACATTTCTGTAATTTTTTGCTTATTTTGTATGCAAATGAGCCAGTGTCAGAAATCAAAGATGTAGTACACACTAATATATTATTATATATATATTTAAACATCTATTCATTCTTCTTTTGAAGAAATTTAAGTTATTTGACAGGAAACACGGATGTTGGTAAGGTGCTCCAAAACTTACGACACCTAATAAAAATGTGGAGAAACGCTTCTTGCGAGTGTGTGTGACTGTAGGCTAAATATATAAGGATGCTAGTATTCATTTTACTTTACCGTTCACTTTCGAAAGTATACGCTGAAAATAAATCCATAGGCAGGCTCATTGCATCACTAAATACTGCTGTGACAGCAGTACTAAATTCAATTACTAAGCTGTCCTGAACTAAAAGTTTTAAGGTTCCCAGTTGGATTAGTCTATAAAAAATCATTGACTAAAAAAAAGGCTTTATCCTCATCATTTTTAGTTTAAAATTGAGTTAATTATAATTTTTAGCTCTCATACATTTTTCTCAATGCAGATCACATAAAATGTGTAAAATTATAATAATTAATCCCGACGATAAAGAAAACATAAAAAATAATGATTTCAATTAACTCTACAAATATTTTCGAAACAGTGAAATATTGTTTCATTTACACGCCAAAACTCACTGGTAACTTTTAATTATTATTTAAGTGGAAACACGTCTCTGAGGTGAAAGAACTTTGAGCAGATTTTAAATTCTGTTTTATGCATATTGTGCCTTTAATTTTATCCAAGGATTACTAGTAAGACGAACTTTTAAATATGGTTCAGATAATTAGAACCTTAAAATTATACATATACAAAATATAGAACATGCAAGGAAAGTAGCAACATTAGTATGAACATTCTATTGTAGTAACGCAAAAAGTTCTATGAACGCCAGCGAACGTCTCGCGGGTTCGATTCCCGCTCGGGGTGCATGTTAGCGTTTATTAAAATATTCAAGATTTTACAGAAATATTCTAGTTTGGGTTTTAGTACCTGTGGATTTTTCGACCTTGCCTCGGAAAGCATGCAAAGCTGTCGATCCTGGTTGTTATCATAAGCACCGGAGAATGGTCATTACTACCAGTAGAGAATTTATACACAGACCCGTATTGGAATTTTCAACTCAACTTTTCTTCTATACAGAAGAAGAAACATTATTCCAGCAGCATGAAATTTATAGGCTGTGATGGCAAAATTCAAATAATGTGTTTTAAATGTGGTTAACTAATCTTATTTATCTCTAAGAACAATTGAAGAAAACCCAAATAGTCATATGTCCTTATCATTACTTGTGCTGTAATTCTACTTTTAATGTTTCCCTAATGAGAACATATTATACATAAAAAATTATGCCCGTCTGTTCCTCTTCGGTAAACAGTGCAACGGAATCAGATTTAAGTATAATAATTAGTCATAAAAACATTTATACATTTGTAAGTATGAATTTTTAAACAACAACGATCGCATCGAATCGAAAAATGTTGTTTCGGAAAATATTTTTAATGTTTATAAAGATCGATTGTACGAAAAATCTGTAAGAAATCTAACCCGTCAAAGTCAAGTGCAAAACAACGAACAGCCCTCGTGGCTACTCAACCGTATTCTTAACTCACTTAGTGTTATTCAATTTGGTGGGGTTATTTTTGAACCAATTTTTCGGTCGACTTAACGTATTTGGTATACAATTGGCGTTCGTGCGTGTAGTTTCATGGCGATGAAATGCGATCGCTAATATGGAAACATAGAAAATATTAAGTATAGAGGAAAATCGAGATAAATGAAGGGTAAACTTGAATATAAAATGTGGTTTGCTTGTTCCTGTGATCTTTTGACTATAGAAAAAAATGTACTGCCTACTGTAATAAAATGTGTAATATATTGCAATTAGACTTAAGGCATTAACTGCAAGCTTCTAGAGGAGACATCCAGCATACTATGCATTTTTCTAGATGTTCGATTATGACAACATTTTTGGATATCCAGTATCCGTTTAATTATTAAAATACAAATGTGAAGGATTTCCACCAATTTTTTGCATTGAAATTGTACGGAGGAGACTAATGCAGAACGACATGCCACAGGAATATGCAATAATACTCAAGCACTGCCTTACAACCGGCTACCTGTTGTGGAACCACAAATACTATATACATGTGGATGGCGTGGCTATGGGCTCTCCAGTATCCCCCATAGTGGCTGACATCTACATTGGAGGACTTCGAGGAGCGAGATCTAAGGACAGCACTTATCTCTCCTAGATTTTACAAGAGGTATGTAGATGACACCTTCACCATATTATCAACAGACAGTACTTACATATTTCTAGAACACCTTAACTCCATAAATAACAATATTCAATTTACCATGGAGTAAGAAGCAATTTGTGAGTGAGATTAAAGACCTGCAACTTACTCAGAATGAAACAATGGTGATTTTCGATGTACAGTCTTTATTTAGATGCCTGCCGGTAGAAGACTGCATTGAAATTGTACGGAGGAGACTAATGCAGAACGACATGCCACAGGAATATGCAATAATACTCAAGCACTGACTTACAACCGGCTACCTGTTGTGGAACCACAAATACTACATACAGGTGGATGGCGTGGCTATGGGCATTGGGCATAGACATTGGAGGACTTCGAGGAGCGAGATCTAAGGACAGCACTTATCTCTCCTAGATTTTACAAGAGGTATGTAGATGACACCTTCACCATATTATCAACAGACAGTACTTACATATTTCTAGAACACCTTAACTCCATAAATAACAATATTCAATTTACCATGGAGTAAGAGGCAAACAACGCACTAGCTTTCCTAGATGTACTTACAATCAGGAATCCTGATCATAGTTTAAGCCATTCTGTGTATAGAAAATCTATCCACACAAACAAGTATTTGAACGGTGCTTCTCACCGCCATCCTAGACAACTCTCTGCCGTTGGTTAGTCTCTGTTTCATAGAGCTCGCGGGATCTGTGACCAGAAACACCTGGACGCAAAGCTACAGCACATCAAGCAGGTACTGCGAGACAAAAAGCTCCGAGCACCGCGTCAGCGTCATGGATCCCGGAGGAAGAAGACTGCCACAGTTGAACGCCAGCCTGCCGTACTACTATATGATAAGGGAGCACTGACAAGATTAGATACATCTTGAAGCGACATTCAATCAAAACTTACTACAAGCCGCCAACGAAGATAAGTTAATTATTACCATCTGTTAAGTGCCAAATACCTTTACAAGATGCAGGGGTCTATAAATTAGACTGTGAATGTGGTCTCGTTTATAGGGCGAACTATCTGCTGTGTATCAACATACTCAACAAAGTACCAACCACTATATCAGATTTGATGAGCCACAAATTCTCGCTAAAGAACACCGATTTCTACCAAGAATGATTCTCGAGGCTATTAAAATCATAAAACATCCTAATTTCAATAGAGAAGATGGTGGGAACGTACCACCAGCTTGGGAGCCAGTACTGAAATTAATTGAACCCAAGGAAAATAAGAACACAGCACGACTTCCAGACCCAATAAGTTCATTCTGCATGAATAGGAACGGTTAATAGTAATAATTTAAAATTGTATAAAACGCGGGGTATGTAACAATTAATTCTTAGCTAGTTGTATTGTGCCGTTGTTATTTCTTAGCTAATTTAATTCTTATCTACTCATACGTCTCGGATAGGAGGGCTCTTGGTGAGAACCCTACGTTGGACGGGATCCTACGGGTGCGTCGGACAGAGCAGGAAGCGCTTATGCGGAGGTGGGGGGAGGACCTGGCGGGGCAGCCGTACGGCACACGCGTAACAGCTGCCATTCGCCCGGTCCTTGAGCGGTGGATGCGTCGAAAACGTAAGCCCCTCACCTTCCGTCTGACGCAGGTTCTCACCGGGCACGGTTGCTTTGGTGACTACCTGTGCCAGACGGCCCAGAGGGAACCGACGACTGAATGTCACGATTGTGGCGCGGCGGTGGACTCTGCACAGCACACCTTCGAGGTGTGCCCGAGATGGGCGGCGCTGCGTCAAGGTCTGACGTCGGTCCTCGGAGGGACTTGTCGCTCCCGAGCATCGTCACCGCGATGCTCGGCAACGACGAGTCCTGGAAGGCGATGGTCTCCTTCTGCGAGACAGTAATGTCCCAGAAGGAGGCCGACGAGCGGGCGAGAGAGGAGGCCGCCGACGTGGCCTCCATCCGCGGGTGACGAATGCGGGTGCGTAGGAGGCGCTACCTAATGCGCCTCCAGTAACGCCCCTGTGCCTGTGTCGGGTCGGGATGGGAACCCGATCCTGCTAGACATGGCGTCGTCGGGACTGTTCAGAGGTAAGCCGGACAGTCCCCATGGAGGAGAAGTCTGGCCTTTTCGCCGAGACCAGCTTGTCGCTGGAGGGATCCTCTGTTACCTGAAGATCCGGGACCCTCCAATAAAAGCGGCTGAAGGCACTCGCAAGGGTTTAGTGCGGTATTGCACTCCTAAAGTGCCGAGTCCGACATAGGTCTAGGACTGCCTACCCGGGTGTCCTGGATATCATCCGTAAATGAATTCCCCTGCGACACAAAAAAAAAAAATAAGGAACCCAGGTCATAGATGGTTGCGTTCATTTTGAGTTTTTTAATTCGATTCTCGCAGATATTTAATAATTACGATTAGTACAGCAGGCATAATTATTATTTTTAGGTAGTATATTTTTAGTAGAAATATAGATTACTTTTATTTTTATTTCAGTCGTATTGAAATGATTTTTTGTTTTAAATTTGACTCTAGGATTGTAGTTTTAGTTTAGTTTGTATATATGTAAATGTATGTTTCGTGGCTAATCTGCTGTGCCGTTGCCGATGAAATTTGATAGAACATAAGTTACTTTTTATAAATACACCCACGCGGGTGAAGCCGCGGGCGGAAGCCAGTAAATTAAATATTGTAAGGAGAAAATGACGTCTTCGCAAACCAAGCCTATAAATACGACGCGCAACTGTCAATTGGCCTCTTTCGCCTGTCATCCTACGTGCTGGGCGGACGTGACCATTGTTTCGGTGTTGGGCTTGCGGGTCACGTAAGCCACTTTAGTTTTGTTGCAATTATTTCAAAGAAGTAAGCGTTACGTTAGTTCCTATTATTCAGATTTGATTGATACTAGATTTCTTAGTTTTAAAGTTAATTGTGTAAATTATTAAAATAATCAAAATCATTAAATTTTGTTTCACAAATATTGTTCTTTTTTTTTATTGATTTCCACTTCTGATTCTAACAATATTTTTAACATATTTGTAAATTTAAATTCTCCCATTTCGTTTTTTGTCGTTCGTAAGAACGAGGGTAAAATAAAATTAGTAATTTATACAGGTTTTGTTACTACGGACTATAGGGGGAAAATATCTGATTACTTAACTTTATCCCTATATAAGTTATGTACAATATGAGTGAATAATCAATTTGTATTAAATAATAACGACTCAATAAGTGACCAGACTTACTTAGGAATCCTTTTAGTAGTTCTGAAATCATTAACAATAACCTCTGTCCATGTCTCAACCTTCCGGAATAGTTTCTGTCATGGCTTTATTTATAGCTCTTAGTTTCCGAAGATGTTTTGAAAGTTTCAGAGAAATCCCTATCGACCCTAATTTTTATGCGGGTCCTTCTTTGTTTCGTCTAAGACAAACGTATATTTTGATTGTGCTGCTGAAATACTATGTAATACGAGTAATAAGTACAAATCTGCTGATTTCAGGTTTGATTAATATAATACTTTTCATTGGAAAATATATCAACATACACACACAAAAGCATATAGCTTTTTTCAATAAAAAATGAAATACGTCTTTATTCAAAAAAAATATATTTTGAAGTGAATATTTTAACTATTTAATAAAACTGTTATTGACCCAACCAATTTCAGACTGTCAAGTCAAGGTTGTAGAACTTTGATAATATAATAGTCTGTAAATATAAAATACAGTATAGATATAAAAGTATCAATTTTATGACGGCGAAAGTGTACTTATACCCTGTACAAGTTAGCTTGATCTTTTTGACAGATGTAAATTTTCTAATAGACATAACTTTGCAATGACGAACATATTATTTTCATAGTTTAAATGATTTTAAAAATTGTACAAATATTAAAAAAATACACATAACACAAAAGTCCCTAAAGATTCAAGAGTCATCCGAAAATTTTAAGACTTTTTTATTGCTTCAAAGTAAAATTTAAATAGGAACACTGAAAATAATAGACGCTTGTACAATGTTACATCGGTGGGACGGATTTTTGTTTCGACCGTTGTAACATTGTACAAGCGTTTATTATTTTCAGTGTTCCTATTTAAATTTTACTTTGAAGCAATAAAAAGTCTTAAAATTTTTGGACGATGCTTGAATCTTTAGGGACTTTTGTGTCATATATATATATATATATTTTTAATATTTTTACAATTTTTAAAATCATTTAAATTAAGAAAATAATATGTTTGTCGTTGCAAAGTTATGTCGATCAGAAAAATTTACATCTGTCAAAAACATCATGCTAACTTGTACAGGGTATAATACTTTTGAAATTCTATAGAAAACAAATAAATAAATAAAAAATATTAACCAACAATCACACCACGTTAACCTAGCCCCGTGCTTAGTTCGTAAGAACTTGTGTTACAGGTACTAGGAACGGAAATAAATTTAAGATATAAATACATATATACATAAATACACATCCATGACCCGGTGCAGACATCTATATTCGTCATACAAATTATCTGCACCTGGCGGGATTCGAACCCGCGACCGCTGCGTAAAGTGTCCAGTTGCCTGACCACTCGAAAAGCCGGCCGTCAAACGAATGTCAAAAATTTCTTATGTATAATTAGACAATTCTCCTAAATCGTTTGACTTGCTCTAAAAACTATGTCATTAATGTCTAACCGAGTCTTAGAAAAAAAGTACATATTAGTTATTTCAAACCTAAAGAAATAGAAAGGGTCAATGATGGCGATAGCTACCAAAAATTATATCCGAAACTTAGGATCCTTTTCATACAATAGGAAATTACGAATTTTAGTAGAAATAGAGCAAGCAGTAACAGCCTGTAAATGTCTCACTACTGGGTCTCTTACCTTTTGGAGGAAAATATTGACTCTTAGTAAGAAACCGAGAGTTACTGCTCTGCTGTGACTTAGTGGAAATAAATCTTTCATGATTTCTTCGGGAACATACACAGATACGATACTTTTGATTATTTTTTATTTCATGTAAAAATTCAGCACTTGAAATATCAATAGAAGGCTCTGATGTGAACTTTTACCATCTGGTATTGCCTACATTCACGGGTTTTGCCCACTGAACCGTTTTGTCTTTGTAAATCAATATTCAATAGTTAAGTAATATGCGTTGTTTGAAATTCAAGTTCGCGTCACAAGTGTAATGTTTTATGGAAATTGTCTCCTTGTATAGGAATCCTCCGACCGAAAAGGGAAACTAAACAATTGTCTATTACGGAGATCATTTTAATAGGTATTATCAATTACTCTTCCGACCCCTTGTTTAGCGCTAGCAGTTACTTAAAAAATAATCTCATATAATTTTTTGAATAAAATTACGATACTTGTATTTGATAAATTTACCACCGTTTTTCAAATTTTTTATTACTATCTTATAAGTAAAAAAGTAAGTAAGTAAAAAAGAACCGAATAACTATTAAATATACTTAATGGAAACATGTACTCGTACTATATAACATCTATACATAGAATAAAATGGTAGGAAAATCAAAACAAGTATGTATGTCCGGGATAAACTCAAAAAGTACTGCATGGATTTACTTCAAATTTAGGTCAACATATAGGCTACATATTATTACGCCATCACCTACGGGGAACGAGCAGTGAACCTTTATTTCTTCAACAACGCATTCTGTAACAACGTGTAATCTAATAGCGTTCGCGCAGACGACGTCGCGGGCAGCAGCTAGTAACAAATAAAAATAAAATATATAATAATGTTAAAACACATTAAACATAATTCAATACAACGCTTTATTACGTACGCTAAAACTTCTTCGGCTTTTGTGATTTTAATAAATTTTTTTAATGCGAAGTGACTGTGACTCCGGCAAGCTGGCCTAAGCTCAAAATTTTTTGCGTCTTACGCCCACCATTCACTAGGCGCACCGATCCGCGCACCCATCCGTGGATAAATCCGTCGTCGTCCACACACTACCGCCGCGACGCCGGGGAGCCGGACGCCGAAATACATTCACACGCAGATTTGCCTGCGGACTTGTCGCCAGCGACAAGTCCGGCGGATGGGTGCGCCTGTGAATGGTGGCCCTTAAATGTCTAACAATAAATTTACCCAATCCATGATTTAAAAATCTATTCATTGTTTACTTTAGTAAAAGCGATTGTTCTTATCCTGACATTCAAAATCATTTTCTATTATTTTGACTAAAACAATCCAACCCCACATTATAGGGCTTAAATTCTTGAAATAAATTATTGCTGTAATTAAGCTGTCGTAAATTATTTTTGACATTTATATAGTAGAGGCGGACAGCATAGAAATACCTTTCATATAGTATTGATTGTTCGCAAACTCGCCTGCTATTCGAATGGCATGCCGACTATGCGACGCTTGTGATAGCCGGACAAAGCGATTCGAACACGAGTTTAAAACCCACTTGGCAATATGGTATACTAAACTTTGTAAAGTTTTTAGTACATTACTACTATTAAGATTTTGTTAAAAAAATTGGTTGTCTGTAAGGTCGATTTACGGACGATAATTTACGTGATAACGTCATAAAAAAACATTGAAAAAATTTTGCATACTTTTATCAATTGAATTCAGTTATTATCACTGAGTTATCATTATTTTGTATATAATACAAAGAACGAGTTAATTCTAAAGATTAATTACAAGTAACAATGTGCTATTAACAATTTATTTACAACTTATATACATGTGTGATATTTAAGATCCTCCAACCTGCGTTACATATTGTTTTTCATTTACAAGCCGAACGCTTAGGCCGATAGTGCCTCTCTATCGCTTGTTACGCGCTCTCACTCGCGACACGTGACACTTCTTCGTGCGTGCAGCCGGCATTCATCGATTTGCAAGACGTTATTACGTCAAAAAAAAAAGAATGTCACAAACATTTTTAAAAAGCACGAGTAAAATCTGGTGAATGGACTAATTATATGAAAATGAAATCCTAAAATAAGATGAATATTTTCACCTTATTTATTACATGCCTTGAGTATTGAAAATCCATTATCATTTTTAATACTCGTAAATATAAACCTTGATATCGTTGCCGTATCATTATTAAAATTTTCGTGTACGATCTCCTATACATATGAAACATGCCCGTTTCCTATTTAATAATTTTATTTTACTATCTGTTAAGTTTACTTTTTCAACGTATTTTAATTTTATTATTAGAGAACTACATCATTCTTAGAAGAATTAGTGAATATCAGAGTCCACTAATTTTATTATTGAATATGTGTATGTGTTTTAGTGAGTATTCACTAACTTGTTATTAAAATTCACTGATATGTAGTGAATACAGTTTCACTAACGTAAATAATGAAAATTACACTGATTTATGTTTAGAGAATAGCTAAAATATTTTTACACATAACACTTGCACTAAGCCATCCCCACGTCCTAAACCAATGGTATTTTTTAATAACGTTAGTATGGTCACCCCAAAAATACTGTCAAAATGACACGGGCCGTTGATTGATGGCGGTTTTTTCTACTCAATCATCGTTTTATTGAAATTGATGACTTGTTCGGGATGCGCTCACTCGATAATTGCGATTTTTCAAGAGTTGTTACAACAGCACTTGGTCAAAGAAAATGATATTGAATAAATGGTTGCCGATGTAATAAAGCATAAACTTAAACGTTTAAACGAAACGTTTCGACAAATAATAAGAATTCCACACCTGTGCCAACGGAAAACTTTTACTAATTCACTAATTGTCCGTTCAAAGATCTGTTCGTTTTCATATCTTTAAAATCGTGATAGACGGCCGGCTGATCGAGTGATCAGGCAACTGGACACTTTACACAGCGGTCGCGGGTTTGAATCCCGACAGGTGCAGATAATCTGTATGACGAATATAGATGTCTGCACCGGGTCATGGATGTGTATTTATGTATATATGTATTTATATCTTAAATTTATTTCCGTTCCTAGTACCTGTAACACAAGTTCTTATGAACTTAGCACGGGGCTAGGTTAACGTGGTGTGATTGTTGGTTAATATTTATTTATTTATATACTTTTAATCATCACATAATACTCTCTAAACATGAATCAGTGGAAGTTTCATTAATTACGTTAGTGAATCTGTATTCACTACATATCAATGAATTAAATAATAAGTTAGAGAATACTGACAAATAAATATACAAATATTCAATGATCATATCAGTGGACTCAAATATTCACATATTCATACATTGAATAGTCAATAATTCTGCGTGATACGATTCTCACATTGATAAAAAGCGAATAGTCCCTTAAATTTAGTGAAATTCCACTTATTCATGTTTAAAGAGCATGTACTGTTATAAACTAAAAACAATGAAAAATAAATAAAGTTAGGAAGTATAGGTAAACTCCAAAAAAAAAGGACTTATTTTCGACGTATCTTAACAACCCTGCATTGTTAAACAATATACTGGTACTTCTTGTAGGAGTACGGATCGCATTTGGCTGATTTTTTTTTGCGGTAGAAAACTTGCTCAACGGCTGCGGCAGTAACTATTAACGTCAATTGATCTGACAAGTAGTGAAATATAACGCTATTTTAAAATGCCAGGCACGTTAACTCTTAACTTATTATCGCTACGTTAACTACTCATACCATCAGTACAGACTGAACAAAAGTTGATAAATTTAAATGTTTTAATAAAAACATAAATTAGACTATGGAAAGTTATGTGAAAGATAAATCAGTGTGAAATTGATATGCGTTATTGATATGTATAATAGATAAATCATACTTGTATAATTATATATTTGACTGACCCGTTGGCGCAGTTTGTAGTGACCCTGTTTTCTGCTCCAAGGGTTGTGGGTTCGATTCCCGCCTCGAGTCTGGGTGTAATATATGTTTATATATATATATATATATATATATATATATATATATATATATATATATATATATATATATATATATATATATATATATATTAAACATATATATATATATATATATATATATATATATATATATATATATATATATATATTATTTATATGTATATTTATTTTAAAAAAAAAGTATATCAGTCGGCTGTTACCTAAAACACAGGCATTAAGTTGCCTACCTTAGGAACAGACGACCGTGTGTGTGTGTTAAGCATATTTATTTATTTATTTATATAACACCATTTTATTTTAAGATTTTAAGAGATCAATAATTGTTAAGTGTCTAGACAGTTCTTCTCAACATAGCCTGCATTCCAACCCGGTGTTAATTTCTTCGTAGAACTGACATGAAAGATAAAATAACATACTCGTAGAAGAACTCTATTTTTATTGCGTTTTTAACTCGATCTCAAAAATACGTAATAGTTAATATTTTAAGAAAGATTTCGTGTTTCACTCGTCCATAGCAGGTTATTGTATAGCGACTCATAGTACTCTTAAAAACTTGTACTATGCGTTGAATAAAATAATTAATAAATATAATAATTCGTTCTTTCGAAAAAAATCGAAAGAACGAACACGTTGTCCTAGTAGTAGCGATTTAGTCTGAGGATTTTATTTTTGTGTAGAATTTATTAGCATTCTTTGTTAACTTTACTTACAAATTGCACTTATACAAACAATATAACTAACCAAAATTAAAAATAATTTTAAACTTTATATATTTTAATAGAAAAACTAATTATCAATTAGGCAGTAATTTGTAAATTAAATTAATTCAAATTAGCGTTGCACAGTAATGCGACGCAATTAATTAAATTAAAAATTTGTTGAACGTGACGCGTAAAAAGGCTGCTCGTAAAATAATTACTATCTATAAAATTTCTATTACATAATCGCAAAAACGTAGTATGATTACATCTTTTTTTTTACCTAATTTTTTTTAAGATCAACCGATAAATGGAAAACATAAATCGTTACAAATATGAGGTGTCTTCGCTGAATCTTTAACATTTACAACATCTTTTTGAAGAAATTCTGAATTAGGTCTATCCACCAATCCACAGTGGATTAATGTGGCGGATTAAGCTTTAACAATTTTTCTTTATAGGGAAAGAGCTCCAGTAACGTGAGTGTCTAAGATTTCACAGTTTATGTAATCAATACAGTACAATACGGCAATTAAACGCGGTTGAATTATTTAGGGATATCTTTTCTTTCTTTAAACTGGCTTTTGCTAACTTAACTCGCCTAACTTGGGTTTGTTTAAGAAAATAAATACTCCACAGTAATAAATACTTTAGCTGTTAAATAATTGTTGTAATATTCCTTATATTAATAATAAAAATAAAGTTAGATTATACAATAACTATTTAAAACCTTTTCAGAACATTCGGACTAAATTATCAACAGTTCACGATCAAGCCGTTAAAATAAACCATACGATGTATCATATTTCCTATAATAATTATTGATGGATTCATTAAATATGGAATCGCAACGATTTGCTTGTTCAAAGCATGATGTATTAAAATTTGATTCGCTAATAGCGGGAAAGTCTAACTTTTGTTATGAAACGTTACGAGGGATCGTCTAATTGACAGTTCCGCTAGTAATTGAGTTAGGAACGGCACTTTGCCAGATTAGAATCGTTGGTACAGAAACACGAAATCACGATATGAACTGGTCGGTTTTAATGTTACGTTGTGTATGTATAATATTTGATATATTAAATTAATTAGTTGAAATGCGCTTAAGACATTCATAGTTTTTCTCTTTTAGTAGTACAAAGAATGTAGACAAAATAAGATTCAAAATTTGTCAGGTTAAAGTATTTGATATACGGCCTTATTGGTTGGTTAGCATTGCTTTGAAGAAGTGTGTATTTGTGTGTTATTATGAATTTTAAAGTTTTAACAAAAATAAGATGTATTAGTATGCACCAAATTTCTGAATTTAACAGCAACATAACATAGTTATAAAATTTAACTATGCACAAAGCACAACTTGATTTTTGAGCATATTGCTATGATCAAGAACAGTTTGAAAAAAAAACTTTTATTTTTCTTGTAAAATTTTACTCATAATATGTTTTCAAAGACTACATACATACCTATAATAATAACTAGCAAACCCGGCGAACTCCGTTTCGCCACCAAATGACTGGCGCCATCTGCTCCACCACCATGCAAAACCATATTGGTTTGTAGTACATGCTATGTATAAGAGATGGCGCTGTATTTTCCCTGTTTTCCTGCTTTTCTGTTGAAAATTTTCCTGAATTTAGTTTGCTATAAAGCTCACGAAGCCCGAGACCTTTCCAACGAATGCAAAACCGTGGAAATCGGTTCGTGCATTCTGGAATTATAGCGTCAGGAAGGAAAACCCGACTTATTTTTATAGGTATTATAGATTAAATTAACGAATCGTAGCAACTCGCCGGGAATGTTGTGTAATAAATACTTTAAATAGTAAATATTGGAGATAATTTTAACATCGAAATAAAATACCATCTCAATATCACAATAAAAATCTATATATTAATACGTGAAGCAAAAACTTTGTACCCCTTTTTACGAAAATTACGCGGACGGAGAAGTATGAAATTTGGCACAGTAAAAGTTTATATGGAGAAGAAGTGCAGAATGCTAATTTGTTTTATATAAGCTATTTTTTATTATTATAATAATGCTCAAAAAATACATTAAATTAATTTAAAAAACACTACACACACATACGTACAATGTTCATATATACACAAAAGTATAATTTACATGACAAAAAAAAGTGTGGTGTCGTGGGACACCAGATAGGAACGAAGTTCCTTATAATATAAAGAAAATAATTATTCGGATATAAATTTTTTATTGTGATAAATTTTTTATCAGTAAATATCAAAAACTACTTTGCTAAATTATCTTTACAATTTTATTTTATTCACAATGATATATGAATATTTAATAATAATATACAAAGAAACAGCTATTTAGATAAATAATTAAGCCTAATTATCGCCCATGACTATTAAAAATGTCGGATATGAAAAAAAAAACTTTACAGGAGAGCGGTGCAAAGTGTAAATTACATGAGTCTTTTTACATATATATTTTTTTAAATACCGACATTTATAAATTAAGTGATTAAAAAACTATGCATAAGATAATATTTTTCTTTTCAGCTGATGTTAGACTTGGTTATTTAGGAACGTTTTATGAAATCAATCGAAAAAAATCGATTTTTCAGTTCTTCGAGTATCGTGGATATTTGGCACGAGCTTGGAGAGGCCTACGTCCCGTAGTGGACTGCGATAGACTGATGCGAAGCGATGCTAATGTTCTATCATAGAATCTATAGCTTTATGGTAACTAAAATATGATATATATGTTTGTTTCGATTTTTTTAAAAATAGCCGTAAATGAATTATACACATACAATCACAAACTAAAACACGTGTTAATCATATACATTATACATATTGCCAAACAAAAACACGTGTTGCTTTTATGTATTAACCTTCAAGCGGGCGCGCGGTCGTTTGTAACGGCAGCGGTCGCGCGTAGTCGAAAAGACCTATGGGATATATGAGAGAAATAAAACATTAATTATCCAATAATCATTTATTTTTTCGTAGACATATATATTATCATTTTATTTAAAGTATAATTGGTATAAACAAGTTATTTAAATTAAGAAAAAGAAACAATTATTAAATCAACTAACATAGCTCAAGTATTCTTTGGATCAAACAATAATTTAGGAACACAAAACCTTTTTACATACCTCAGACTAGTTTATATACATAGTAAAGACTTTAAAAATGGCAAAATAATAATAAAATATAATAAAACTATGATTTAGTTTACATCAGGCTCAGTTTCTTCGTCAAAATAACATTTATTGCAAATGAATGTAGTGTGACTGCTGCAAATATTTCTTTGACACGATGTGCATTGTGTCTTCGATTGCCTCCTTTTTTTGTTAGACATATTTTACAGCTTCCGAATCCGAGCTGTTTGATTCCTCAGCAAATTGAGAACCCTCTGAAGCGATATGGTCGGAAGTTTCTGAGCCTGAGCGCTTAGCTCTAATTCACTCTCTTCTTCATCTTCTCGTAGTAATTCCTCAAGTATTACACTTGGTGCTAGCGGTCTACGACTTATTTTATAAATAATATCAGTATTATAAGCTTAATTCGATAATATTAGGTGATAGTCGAACAAATATTATATCGCATTGAGCGTCGCGCGTAACCTTTTCGACGACAGGCGCGCGGTGTGCTTTCGACGCCTGTGCCGCGACTAAAACAACAGGGATTTATGGGGTGTGAGGAGAGTAACTTGCGGGGGTAAACTTTCTATTTTGCTCATAATGACATAGCGACAGGCTACTAGAAATGAGAAACACACGTGACAAGTAATAATAATATTATGAGCGAAAATGTGTTGAGCGCGGTCGAATCGACGCCGCGCGACCGCTTGAAGGTTAAATAAATTTTTATCCATTTTTATAATAGGTAAATTAAATAATTATTAACTGATTTTAAAATAATTTAATAACTAAGAATAAATAGTGAGTGTATGTAAAGGATGCGTAAACTTAGAATAAAAAACATGGAAATGCATTGCGTACTTAAACTATAAATTTACATGGTACACTCTACTGCAAGTCTGTTAGTAATACAACAGATATTTTTAATTTAGCAGCATTACTCGTATAATCATGTAGTTCAAATTTTCAAGTCCAGATGGATTATTGCCTCGTTTTGAAGTCTTCACTAGATGGCGCCAACTCATTTTGAAAGATACCAATTCAGAAATAAAACCACTAAATTGGTAACTTTTATAACTGAAACTGTTTATATTGGTTCTTAAGCAATTACAATTAAGAATAAATATTGAAGTGAATATTGATTTTCAGTTTTGAATTTTTTTTTATAGATTTTTATTTAAAAGGTTTTTAGACGAAAAAAATCTTACTTCGAGCATTTTCGTTACGGTTGTTTTTAGCCGGTTACCCCGTCGTCCCATAAGGAACTTCGTTTAAAAAATAAAAAATAAAAATCTATCAACAGTGAAATTTCGATTGTTTACATCATTGTCATACATATTTTATTTTAACCGACTAATTAAAAAATCGCTAAATCAATTTGTAACATCTCCCTATGTTGATTTTTATTTAATAATTTTATAGACGCTAGAAAACGCAGTAGAAGACGCAAATCGCTTACTAGATGATCCGCGGTTCAAATATAGCCTGGTATTTCTGAGTTTTTAACTTGGCATTTATTTTTATATTAATCTTGATTCTTCGTGAAGTTTGTTTTCACTGCTGAGAGTGATAAACCAAGTCAGGCATTTTTCGGGAGAAATTCTTATATAGGCATATAATCACACCCTTCACACATTCGTCTATGCGCTCTATCTCCTTTATTGGAGAAGATTTATACCAACAGTGGGACGTAAAGGCTAATAGTTGGAATGAATATTTATAAACTATGATTTCCTGAATATTTTAATATTGAAAAATACGTATCAGTGATTTCTGAGATAAATGCGTTCAACAAACCAAACAAACTCTTCAGCTGTTTACTATTAATACATAATTTATTCTATGTTATATTTTATTCAGTTAATCAAAAGTAAAGTTTATTTTGAACCGCTCAGCCCCAATTACATGTAGCGATGGCAACGCATCCGTAGGGCTTCACCCCTTTCGCATTCTCAGGGCTTCGACAAGGTAACTAATGAACAGGCGACCTTAGCAATACAATTAATTATTATGTCGCAATATAACACAAAATACACGTGGCTGATTTATTGATAGACGTTTCGAAATATTAAATTTTGGTATAAATTGATATTTAATTGAAATATTAGAATAGGAATTGAAAAAGAAATGTTTTAATTTTAATAGCTTCTTTTGGTACAAACGATATTATTATTTTTGTTACTAGCGTTTGGTTTTTTATAATAATGTAAAAACGTTAATATATAAGTTTGTCGAAGTACTATAAAACTCTGTAATCATTGTATTTTTAGTCATAGACCTCTCTTGTCTTATTAAGAATATCATGGCTTATACATATATAAGAGGTTATTGCGTCAGGCTATTCAACTACAGGGTGGGGGGTACACTAGTTTATTTATTAACACATCGTACTTTAAAAACAGCGTAACTAATTTAGAGTGTGATATATCGCCAGAACCAGCAGTCATCGTAAGTCCTCATTTTAAATGACCGAGCCTACTCGATTCAGCATAATACCTAATTCATCTAGATTTTCAATTCCTAATTTGTCTTATTTCTTCGTTTTGTTACACTTTTTTACAAATTATTTTTACTCTCAGTTAGTGCTCAAAAATACGATTATATATAGTAAATATAAGTAAATAGTTTTTTTTTTTTTAATAAAAGCAATTGTTGGCCTTAAAAAAATCATCCTTTTTAAAATATACACAAAGAAAATGGCTATTATGAAACGACTTGTGTTAAAGTTGCTGAAATGCGATCTTGTCGTACAATCGTAATATCCTGTCGACGATCAATCCTACTGGAGCTATCGAAAGTAAGCCATGAATTTCACAATTGAAATGAACAAACTAACTTTGACTTTGAGCTATCGAATTGTAATGTTGTACTTATTTTTGAAGCTATGATTATAAAACAGAAATTAAAGTATTTCGTAATCCGTTCTAAAATTCAAAAATATCTTACTAATTTACCCATAATTTCTATTTACATTACTTATTATTATCTGTGAACTGAATCATTCTGTAAACGTCTCGCTGATGACCAAAGGCCTCTTCTCTACATGAGATGGGTTGTAGCTTAATCCACCACGCTTCTCCACTGGAGAGGCCCCAGTGGAGAAGGGTGGAAGGATGGGCGGATAATTTCCCTACCAAGAGTAACGATCGCTATCATGTTACTATGATAATAAACGGGACCGTTGGATTAACGTGTTCTCCTAGGTATGAAGAGGAGACCCACAAGGGTCACACACAAAGACCAGAAACAAATATTTGTACAAATACAAATACCTGCTTCCAGCGGGAATTGAACCCGCGACCAAAGGCGCTGAGATGATGCACTACTAAACCAGAACGGTTGTCAGTTTTAATCTGTTCGAATAATTTAAACAAGTTACATATTATTTAGTAGTAGGGAAGTAGGGAACGTTTATTTGAATTTATTAACGTTACAAAGTAGCGGTATAACTAAAGAACGAACGAAATTACACAAAAAGCCTGTTCGGCTTGTAAAGCCTTTGCTTGTTTGATAAAAGTAGCAGTGTAGCAGCGTGGCTACAGCATATCTTGCTGAACATTAACGATAGTAAATCGATTTGATAAATATCGTAACATAAAATTGGTGAATTCGCGAAGGACATCCAGTTGGCACATAAAAATGTAGGACGCCTGTAAGCTGTCTCGAATTTTTATCACAAATTTTTAACATGAATTTATTACTTGTTAAAGTTAGAAAAGTAATATTAACGTAATAGAAACCATCCCACGCGGATTTAGTGTTCATTTAAGTTATTAGATTTTTATTTTTTCACTAAATAAAAAGTTTTATTAGTATTTCATTACAAGTTTTATATTCATTTGAATAAATATTATTACACATACTTAAAAACTTATATACTACTTATTCAAAAATTAATAAAAATGATTTATTTTTTTGTTTCTTCCGTATTGTGTTTTTCTGGATATGGTGATATATATATATATATTAATTTTTCCGCTTCTATGGCGTTTATATAGGCAGTAAAAACCTATCATCTAACAGATCCCAGAGAAACTTTTTACTAACTAATAAATATTTTTTCAGATATTGTCCATCTCCTGGGATATGCATATTTATTCTCGTATTTCTGATTTTTTAGCTAATGAGTCGAAAGTTTGAAATAGCGTTCATAAAAAACGCGTTCATAAATCCATAAAAACGTGTGAAAGTATATAAAAAATCATAAAAGTCGTATTGATATAATTTTATAAACATACCCCGTAAACATTAACATTATTCGACGGCCTGCTGGTCGAGTGGTCAGACAACTGGACACTTTACGCAGCGGTCGCGGGTTCGAATCCCGCCAGGTGCAGATAATCTGTATGACGAATATAGATGTCTGCACCGGGTCATGGATGTGTATTTATGTATATATGTATTTATATCTTAAATTTATTTCCGTTCCTAGTACCTGTAACACAAGTTCTTACGAACTTACCACGGGGCTAGGTTAACGTGGTGTGATTGTTGGTTAATATTTATTTATTTATTATATTACATTTTTTTAAATATATTAATCTTGTATCAAATCCGAGATCCACGAATAAGATTCAACATTTACACAAACAGAGAAGACACCGATGTTTAATTTGAACACGCGATTTGCACACTGCAATAAGATTGCAATAGCAACTATTATCAATCCTCTAAGCGTTTACTCTTGTAAATGAAGTTCGAACGCTTTGCCGTTCAGCAAGGCTGAAGCAAGCGAAATGAGCACAACGTTCACGTCAAATAAACGTTATATTGTGGTACATTCGTCAAATTCAAGTCGTATAGTATAAATTAACTAGGTATATTACAACTAGTAATATAATTTAAAATACAATTTTAACAAACTAAAATTATATGACAAATTTCGGATACCGTTTATTTAGTAATTAATTACTAACGTATAACATTTTGAAACATATTAATATTATTCATTGAATAATATTTTAGCATCTGATATGTGTGTCACTCACATTATTTAATATCTTGAAGGGGCATTGTATAATAATTTAATTACAATTTACATCAAGAATGTAATATATAGACTATTTTACAATTATAAATACGAAGAAAAAATCAAAAGACGTCATAATAAATAAATAAGAAAATATAAAATTATAAATATAAAAAGGAAGTCGATATATCCAACCAAAGTTGCAGGTTTGAATCCGAGCAAGTGCCGCTCTATTTATAGGTTACATTCATCAAGTTCTCAGTAAAAAAGAAAAAGTGGAGGGAAAATTTGTATATGTTGTAGTATAAATCATTTCATAGGCTTCAATCCGGAGTAACATGGAAGTTTAATACTATTAGTCCAAGATCCCAGGGCTGCCAGACGTCACGTATTTTCTGACAGATGAAATGTGGACGATTGAGTAGTATTAGTATGTACTATGATCAATTGCCTACCTGCTAGTTTGGTCAAACGGCCAATTTCCAGGTATCAGGTAATCAAGGTACATAAAAACATTACTTACTTCACGTAAATTCTCATGGCTGATTTTCATATTTGTTTCCGAGTGTATAGTTAAAAATAAATTGTCAATACTCCCAGACACTTTCCGTCGGCCATATTGCTTGGCAGACGCTTTAAAGGTCTCAAAATATAGTAATTAGTTAACTTCACATAAATTCTGACGCTCCATTTTTATATATGTTCATCCGACAACTATTTTAAAACTTTTGACAAGAAAACAGACCGATCCAAGGGGCCAATCATCCCCTAAACTAAATTTTAATATCTCTGTGAGCGGGAGCGCGAGAGCATTATCTACGCGCATGAGACTGAGTGATATAGCTAGCCCGACGAAACTGTTGCCAAAAGCTCACTTTTACAAGGTGGTAAGTTACTGGCATCAAAGATTCTTAAATTCTTTCGATTGAATTCTTCAGTTATATCAGATACCATGTATGTATTAATAAACAACTGTAGTCTGGCAGCATCTACATCAATTTTTCCAGGAACGTTGTAAACATCACATATAAATTTTTGTATTATGTTGAATACACATTCTTCTTCATCTACATAACCAACAAAATCCAACGTACCAAAACGGTGAAATGCTTGTGGGTACTCTTCATTTTTCTTCAAAACATTAAACGGCTTTTGCTTGCACTTTTTGAATAATGCTGGATTAAATTAAATTTACTTGTCAACAAAAGTTCTAAAAATTATAAAATATCTGTTCAAGTAATTTTCATAGCCTTAACAGCGCAGTCGGTCTCACTCAGTCTCATGCGCGTAGATAATGCTCTCGCGCTTCCGCTCACAGAGATATTAAAATTTAGTTTAGGGGATGATTGGCCCCTTGGATCGGTCTGTTTTCTTGTCAAAAGTTTTAAAATAGTTGTCGGATGAACATTTATAAAAATGGAGCGTCAGAATTTACGTGAAGTTAACTAATTATTATATTTTGAGACCTTTAAAGCGTCTGCTAAGCAATATGACCGACGGAAAGTGTCTGGGAGTATTGACAATTTATTTTTAACTATATACTCGGAAACATATATGAAAATCAGCCATGAGAATTTACGTGAAGTAAGTAATGTTTTTATGTACCTTGATTACCTGATACCTGGAAATTGGCCGTTTGACCAAGCTAGCAGGTAGGCATATGATTATAGTACATACTAACACTACTCAATCGTCCACATTTCATCCGTCAGAAAATACGTGACGTCTGGCGGCCCTGGGATCTTGCTCTATATGTATATTATAATATTTACATATCAGTTCTACCTGTAATAAAAAATATTAAAAAAAGTAAAATATAATTAAACAAACAGAATGTGTTCAATTAATAACTGTACGACCGATAGCCGCAAATTATGTTTACTGTCCTCAATGGAATTTATGTGGTAACTGCACTATAAACTTTATTCCGGTTAAAACATAAAATACAAGCTACCCGCTTTCAGTTTACACATCACCTATGTGATATCTGGTTTCTGATAGCGAGTAGTAATATAGCTAGATTTAAGACAATATGACACACTTATATTAATTATTCCACGACACACGACATTGATGACCGTTCTGGTGTAGTAGTGCGATTAGTCGCCTCAAATTGCGCGCCGGTGATTTCGGGTTCGGTTCCCGCTTGGGAAAGATATTTGTATTTATAGAAATATTTGTTTCCGGTTTCGGTGTATGTCCTTGTGGGCTCCCAATCGTGCCTCGGAGAGCACGTAAAATCGTCGGTCCCGGTTGTTAACGTAAGCACCTGATATCGATCGTTGCTCGTGGTAGGGAAATTACTCGCCAACCCGCAGTAGAGCAGCGTGGTAGATCAAGCTCTAACCCTTCTTATATGTGAATAAGAGGCCTTCGCTCAGCGGTACGTAATTTACAGGCTGATACAGTACACAGTATAGCTCATTTTATTCATGCATATTGTTAACACTGAGCTAATACTCTTACGTTGAGATGCAGCGCGATTTAGTACAGAATTAACAGAACATGACAGTACATGGGACGTATGTATGTACATAGTACAGATAACAAACAATATTCACCAAGGTACGTATAATGTATAAATATTCAACACAGATTGAAGAAACAAAACATTAATTAAAATTCTTAACTACTTGTCATAGTAGTTAAGAATTTTAATCAATGTTTTGTTTCTTTTAGCTGCAACGCGAAGTTTTATTATAGCCTACAATCTCTGTCTATACATTAAGTAGGCAGGACCGGATTTCGGGGTGGGCAAGCGGGGCAACTGCCCCGAGCTCCCATATAAGAGGGGCCCCCACATCCACAAAAGAGGGGCCCCACATCCGCAAAAGAGGGGCTTCCACATCAGAGCCAAGACAATTGAGTTGGAGCGGTCCGGAGTTGGAACGACCTTTTTTTTAGGAGTAGGAATAGATTCGGTTCGACCTTTTTTTTTAGGAATACGTCCACCCGGCAACGATAATATATTGGCGTGAAATCACGACGACCTTTTTTCTTATTTTTTTCATTTTTTTCTGAAAAAAAAAAAATCTGATCAAGGGGCCTCCACTCATCCATCGCCCCGGGCCCCCACAACTATAATCCGGCCCTGTATGTAGGAATTAAACATGAATAACTTTCTAATAGATCATTTAAATATATCGTTTAGTCTGATAGGAATTATAAAAAAAAAAGTATCAATCAATAAAACTTACATATCAGAAAATATTGTCATAATTATATAAATATTAATTATCTGTCACAAGTTCCGTGAATGCCAACGGTCAGTGGTTTTAGTCCCATTCCTAGCGAATATTTGTATATGTACAAATAATTGTTACTGGATATTTGTCCTCGTTGGTCTGCTTGTCGTACCTAAAGGGAACAACAAACCCTACTGTTATCATAAATATGTGATAACAATATTTACTTTTGGTAGGGTAATCCGCCAGGGAAACAGTCGACCTAGACGCAATCGGCATAGTCGGCGGCCTAAATATACGGCGCTCTGCCACGGGGGCACGGCTCTTAGAGCTGCCGAAAGGGCAGTCCCCGGAGGCGGCCAAGCGTCTGGCAGAGGAGCTGCAGACGGCGTTTGGCAGCTTGGCGAGGGTCGTCCAACCCACGAAGCTCGCGAGTCTGCGAGTCTCTGGGCTAGACGACTCCGTCACCAGCGAGGCGGTGGCTATTGCTGTAACTAAGATGGGCAAGTGCGACGCCGGCGACGTCAAAGTCGGCGCAATCGCAGTCGGACCGGGCGGGTTGGGCGGCACAGTCGTGCGATGCCCGATCCCAGCCGCAAAGGCTCTGGCCGAGGCAGGGCGACTCTTGGTCGGCTGGAGTTCGGCCAGGGTCCAAGTGTTGGAGCAGCGCCCCATGCGGTGCTTTAAGTGTATGGGTATCGAGCACACTCGCTCGACCTGTCCGGCTGCGGTCGACCGCAGAGGCGCGTGTTACCGGTGTGGCGTGGAGGGGCACATTGCCCGTAACTGCACCGGGGCACTGCGCTGCACCGTTTGCGCGGATGCCGGCAAACCGGCGTCGCATATAATGGGAGGGCGGGAGTGCCGCCCCCCGAAATCAAGGGTTAGAGCGGTCACCAAGTCGCCGACCGCTCCCCAAAGCTCATCGCACCAGGTCACGGAGGAGACTGCGGCTATGTCATCATGACCTGCCGCAGTTTCCCCCGTTCGCCGGTCCCTGGTGCAGCGGAGATAGACCGCTCACGGTGCCCGCGAGCGCTCTATAACCGAGGGCGGCCCGCGTAGGCGAGCCAACCGTCGGGGCGTCATGGTGGCATACAACCGTGATCCCGTGGCGTCCTTGTACGACGACGAGGGCACCGCTGTGTTTTAGTGGGTATTCTGACTTCGCAGTCAGCGAGTCCCACATACCCGTCGCCTGCGGGTGGCGGGATGCGTAAACGCATTTCACAGCGACAAAAAAAAAAAAAATAAAAAAAGAAAAAAAAAAGGATAATCCGCCAGCCAGCAGCGGAACAACGTGCCGTGTTAAACTCCAATTCTTTAAACGGCTCTATACTCTATACGGGATAATATACATAGAACTGATTTACTTTAGTTAAGTTATATATATGTGTATTGAATTTTACTACAAGTCAAAACCTTATATTGTCGGTGTTTCTAAGTGATTCCAAGAAATACTCAACTTGCAAGCGTTCTGAAGTAAATTTCGCAGATCACAAATCATGCTAAAGCATCGTGTCATATATTGTTTTAACTTCATTTCAAGGCAGTTAATATAATATTGTTGGCTTCTTTTCAAATATTTCATTCCTGAACAATCCAATTTAAAGTAATACGAGTAATACTACTTCAAATGGAATTGTCGCGAAGAAAAAGTTCTTTAATTTTATTTATTTAGGTATAAGTAGACTCTTTTTTACGAAGCAAATTAATTCTGTGAATTATAAATATTCGCATGAAATTACTATTTAATTTGTATTTCAAGATTTGGAGACCGATTTCGATACCGTGATTTTGAAATACCTATAAATGTAATGACATAAAAAAAATACGTGGTAATGTTCTTTTGTATTTTTTTTGTTCAAAAAAAAAAAAACATCATACACAAAACAAACCTTAAAGACACAATTCAAAAAAAATCTCATTTTAATCTTTACTTTTGAAGAAAAGTGAATTGCAGTGAAAATAATATATCTAAAATTATTAGAGGCATAGTAGCTTAATTTGTCAGGTTGTTTGTTCTACTTGAAATTTGTACATTTCGCAGAATTTTTCACAAGACATGTATGTTTTCTCATAACTTTTAGTATTTGAAAATACAGCGGTGTTCATGACATTTTTATCATTAAAATTATGTTATAAGCCTTTTGATATAATTGAAAACATACCAATAACTGGTAGTATATATATATATACATAGTTATATTCTAGTTGTTTAGTCTTAGTGTTTGCGATACAGAGGAAGCATTTAGGCCTCAAATTCAGCAACGTCATGACGTCCCAATTAGCTGAATTGTTTCGTTAGTAATTAACCTACGACGATAGCTCTCTCTATAATATACTCATCCAATTCAACACCTAGCTTGCAAGACCCGAATTGCAAATGACACACTCTATAGTATAATATAATATATACGCCATAGTTTCAAATGTATTGCGTAATTATATTAAATAGTATCGAAAAATAATATATACACTTTAAACATGACGATGAAGATGTTTATTGTTCGATTTAGCCATGGAAAAAAGTGCACCAGGATGGTCCGATCATAAAATTTGGGCACGATTTGATATAAATACTTCCGATTTCTGGAATACTCAACAATACAATGAATTTGAGCTGATCGACGTGCTTGGAAATGCCTATATCACAATAACAACATATTATACAACTAAGTTCGCCCCGTCTGTCTGTCTATATATTTTTTTTATATATGTTAGTTGGATAGGCAAACTGGCAGACGTTCTACCTGATGGTAAGTGGTCGACGTCGCCCATGAACATAAACTAGTTTACCTGGAACTAGCCCAGCCAACTCATTTATGTGTTGCCTATCCTGAGACATATGATGTTAAGTCTCGGTGCCAGTAATTACACTGCCTGTCTTGCCCTTCTTTCCGAAACACAGCAAAGCTGTTTCACGGAAGAAATAAGCAAGATGGTGGTACCCATGCAGCCGGGAGCGCGGCACAGCGCATCCCTCCCACCGGTACTGTCTGTCTGTCTGTTCGCGATAAACTCAAAAACTACTGCACAAATTTTATTCGGTTTCTACCAATAGATAGAGTGATTT
The DNA here is from genome assembly GCA_036937285.1 of Euphydryas editha. Taxonomy (NCBI): domain Eukaryota; kingdom Metazoa; phylum Arthropoda; class Insecta; order Lepidoptera; family Nymphalidae; genus Euphydryas; species Euphydryas editha. The sequence goes on along the minus strand of JAUPFZ010000011.1, from coordinate 17,465,555 downwards.
ATGAGGAAGGTTTAGGTACATATACACATCTCGGGCGCAGTTGGGGCGGGCCACTAGTTAAAATTAAGTGCAACAATAGAGATATGGGTTTCAGAGTAAATCAAGGTAAAACCATGTATAAGATGTCCAATAAACCCCATATAAAATTCAGCAATACTGTACAAATTGTTAACGAATAAAATCCATATTTAAAATTTACCGTCGTACCAATAATTATTTTCTTATTCATACCATTGTCTTATGAATAATGAAGCCAAATTAATAACGGACAATTTATTGCCTCAGAAATCTAAAGGGCGCTATATTTTCGCGTAAAAACTGTAAAATAGGCGATAAGTGTTCTGTGTCACATACGAATTATTTGTGCCTATTTAGAGAATCGTTCTAAAGAAGTAAACTCCATGATTGGCTGACGAAAAACGTCGACCCAGGTTATTCTTACACTATGTTGGACGTAATACCGTAAGAGAATGTGATGATTCATGAAAATAGATCTAAAATAAGATTTGTTTTGGTATGCATATTCATCATAACACGATATAATATGTACAATAAATACAAGTCAAAACGTTACAAACTCTGTGGAATTCAATATGTAAAATTTTTGTCCCATTGTAAGTATTAATTATTATCTAATTAAAATTCAGATCGTAAATTGTTATGAAATTTCAAGAAATATAACAACTGTGGGTGCTACGCAACTGTCAAGACACATCGTAATAAGATACAGAGAACAGGGGATTGAAGTAACTTGAACCATGTACAGATTTATTTGAAAGCGCTCTTGAAGATTAACGGAAAATAATCTCAATTCGTACAAACGCTAAAACGCTAAAGTTAAAATTTATAAGCGGAGTTCTTTCTGTAATACATATATAGTGAAATAATGTAAAATACGTACACTTTATTAACCAAACAAAGATAACAAAATCTTAAGCATAAAAGGACAAGGTCACACATTTTAAGCATTGATTGATTTTATTTATTTTTTTAATTAATATTTGACAATAATTTATCTAATAACGAAATAAGTTCTAACGTTTCTTCTTTTTATAAAAAGAAGTATTCGCCCAGCATTAGTACATTCATAAACAATTACAGTACAAGAACCGTTTGAAAAAACCGCCACTTTTAAATAAATAAATATGTCTGAAATCTTTTTAGATCTATTGACTCATATTTTCGAAAAATCACTGTTGCTTATGCTTGCGTTTTTCTTAAGTTAATCCTTATTACATATACGTATAAAACTTAGTCTAAAACATCGATGAGATATTCATCATAAATCATAGGCACATCTGGTATAAACCGTAAGCGGCTTAAAAAACGAATCAAATTTTCATATTTACGTAAAGATTTTTGTGAAATTTCTTTCATTCAATAAAAATGCATATGAATTTACTTCAAATCAGCAGTGTTTTTTTAATATTTATCCATGGAATAGAATATATATCAAATATGTAATACACTAATTACAAAAGCACAAAATATTTACAATAATACTTTAAAAATATAATAATTTTATGTATTTATTATTGCACACCACAAATATAATACAGAGCATAGTTACAAATTTCGTTATTGACTCCAGATTGTGTATTACAATGGTTTTATGGCTAATTAGCCATTTCTTCCAGACAACCCAAATGGATAAGGAGAGTTCAACAAAGAAACGGGTAGGTTGTACATTTATATAATAAACTTACATACTAATGTCTACATACTAATGCTTATACAAGTAACATAATCTGTAGATGAAAAAATAAAAAATATCTCTATTATAAACAAATATATATTAAATATTTATAAATAAAATAAAATAAAATAAAAAGATAAAAACATCTAATAGAATTAAAAGAAATGTAATCAAATCGTCTCCAGTTTATGATAGTGATCATAAACTGAACAAACTGTTCCACAATTTTATAGCCCGAATAGTGAATATAGTAAGAAATTTAATTTTATGTGGTAGGTAGCTTCAGCATAAGATTTCGAGATGATCTTAAGTCTTCTGAGGAATCTCCAATATATTAAAATTTATCCTTCAAATAAGAAGGAGTCTTTGAATTGAATAGCACACTGTACAGCAGAGAAAGAATATACAGGTTCCGGTGAGAGCGTATAGGAAGCTACTTGAGCTTAAGGCGAAATTCAGACACATTGTCAAATTTGCGAAAGCAGAATATTAACCTGATAGCAAGTCTTTGGAGTCGCTCAAGTTTAGTTGGGCCTCGGTCAAATTAGGATAGCTTACATCTGCGTAGTCTAGAATAGATAGGAGGACAGAGTTTGCCAACATAATTTTGCCAGAGTTTGGTAGAACATAATATCTGAGGCGATGTAATGAGCTCAGTGCTGTAAAAGATTTCCTGCTGATTTCCTTTAACTACACCGACCATGACAATGTTTTATCTAGGAGACCACCAAGGTCTCTAACAGGATCTTTAGCAGTGGAACAGTAAGGTAGCTTTATAAATATTGTTATAAATAACAGGAGGTAAAATTTGGTTGTTTATTTTATATTATGCAATAGTAGAGGTAGTATCCATAGAAAAACAGCCCGCAATATTTGGTAACAATAAAATATACTGCCGTAACAATCTATAATTTTTCTACTGATCGGACTTTGTTTATTTTAAGAAGAAAGTTTCGTGTTGATTTTCAGTAACATTTTAGAATAATGTCCCAAAACATACATTTTTTTTTATTTTGTTTGCAATGGCTTGACTTTGTTAACGTATTAAGTCCTGCATTATAATGTTATACAATATTAAAATAATTTATAAATATCCTATAAATCAGTAAACAAATGGCAGTAAACTTATGAAAACGTGACGAAATTAATTATTTTGTTAAGAGTATATAATAATATATAATAAGGATAATTATCTAGTTCGAATAACATACCTGTAGTAACTGGGCCTATGAAATGTAGATTTTTATTCTAACACGATTATAATAAGCTATTTGAACTATTTTACTGAAAATAAATACAATTTAGAGTTCTGCTTTTCTGAAATTCAAGTGACGAACGTCAGATTCATACTAAGATAAAAATTATATTAATGGATAAAACTGACGACGATGACTGACGGGAGGAAAACTGGATAAAACTGACGACGATGACTGACGGGAGGAAAACTGAATAAAACTGACGACGATGACTGACGGGAGGAAAACTGGATAAAACTGACGACGATGACTGATGGGAGGAAAACTTGATAAAACTAACGACGATTACGGCCAGGATAAAAATGGCCACGTGAAAAGATCGTAGACGTATACAAATAGTTAAATTATCAGCAAAATATGTTTTTATACTTAATCCATATGATATGCGATACGAACACGAACAACACTCAAAATATTATTTCATAGGAATAAATTACAATAATGCATGTAGCATTTATGTGAGCTTCGGTTTATGGCCTCATGAATTCAGTCTGCCATCTCATGGACTCCGGTCTAAATCTCGTGGATGATGATCTACACGTATTCGTCAAATGTATCATCAAGGTATTCCTTGTGGAGGCCGAAGAATTTCAGTTTTTCATATATTTGTCTAATAAGGTACTATGTTTCTATGGGTTTTCATCATATAATTCAACAAATTACTATAAATTAAACAAAATCTTTTGATTCTGTTTTTAAATCGATATTTCACAAGGACCAAGTTTTAGGTCATATAACATATGTTTTTAAATAATAATTTAATTTTTATGTATATTATATTTGTAATATTGAATTGCTTTCAGTCACTAGGTAGAAGTTGAGTATAATGACAGTACATACACAGTCTTAATTTGTAATAATTTGAATTGTAATGCAAAAAAAAAAGACAAAGTGTAATAAAATTTGCTGACTAACCTAATGTAAGATTAACAATAATTAAAGATTTAATATATATTTAAACAAGAAAGTACGTAATGTCATTGTAGCAAAATATTCTTAGATACAGCTCTATACTTAAAACTTCAGCGAAATCTTCATTATATCTTGAAGGAAAACTTAGCTCTGCTACCTAACCAGTTAGAAAGGTCTGACAACTGACATTTATTGATACTACATACTTGATTGTATTTTTATTTGCTTTTATATTAGAATGTATTTTGTCGATTTCTTGGCATTTGGATGTACAGTAAAATTTCACACATACGCAGCTTTACAATAACCATATTCTAAATTTAAAGCGTTTGTAAAAACATTTGTAAGAAAATTTACATAATATACATAAAAAAAATATATTGTATAATAATATTTTTGATTGATTGATTCAGACTGCTAATCTAAATGTATTTAAACTTTTAAGAGTAGAAGTGAAATATCCACCACCACATCAGCCGTTGGATCTCCACTGCTGAACGTAGGTTACCCCCATAATCTCCGAGGGAGTTTCCCAATACTCGCCACGCTCGGCGGGTGGGTTGGTGAGCAGTGTGTTGTGGCAAGACATAGTGACGCTACAGCCCGTCACCATCCTGGTTTGTGTATATTTACACCACTATGGCCTTAGTCGCCTTTTACGACACCTCGGCAAGAAAATGTCGGGACTATTTTTCTTTGCCACTCACCGCACGGAAATATTAATATTACAATATAAACATATTTTATTGATAAACACATGTGGGAATGGGATTACCTTTTGTTGATTTTCTAGCATCATTTTATCTAAGTGTTACATACATGTTGTTACGTTTTCCAAGTATTCAAATGTTTATTATTGATTCATTCTTGGAATTTAACTGAACTGAATCAGCCTGTAAACGTCCCACTTCTAGGCAAAGGCCTCTTCTCCATCTAGCAGAATTTTAATCCACCACGCTACTCCACTGCGAGTTGGCAGATAATATCCTTACCATGAGTAACGATCGCTACCAGGTTTCTATGATAATAACCGGGACCGACGGCTTTACGTGCTTTCCGAGGCACGGTGGGGAAATACACCAAGACATACACCCAGACCGGAAAGAAATATTTGTACAAATACAAATATCTGCCCCGAGCGGAAATCGAATCCGCGACCGCCAGCGTTGAGAAACGACGACACGACTACACCAGAACGGTCGAATCATTCTTTAGTTCAGCTAAAATTTATTTTAAATTAAAAGCAATATTTAAAAAAAATATGTTTTTCCTTTTATTTTATATTTTACCTTTAGTAAATCAGCTATAGCAATTCTACGGTATTCTTAACTCTGTAAGCTCTGTACAAATAGTATTTTCGTTAAGCCCCCGCTAATATTATAAGAGGGAAAACTTCTCACATTTGTTGGAGTTTAAAAGAATTACGGCTCAAACTTCTCCCTAGCAGCAGGAATTTATCGACTTTATACGATCATTGGACGTATTTCAATGCTCATATGTACTTGCATTTCTTAAGAAAATTTCTTTATATTAATGAAAAAAAAAAGTGTAATGATGATGATGGTGGTGAAACATTACTAGAAATCTTAGAATACTTGAAAAAATGTTCGACATACTCGTAATTATATTATTAATTCTTTACACTGGTAGTAGCGTAACATATGATGTAGAAACTTGTATACGAAGTCCTATTCACTAATTTACCGTCAGTATTGACACAATCACAATCAAAAATTTGTTGTAATTGTAGAGGTATGATAATTTCACACTCTTCCGAATCATATGTTAATGAGCTAATTTTTCAACAGGAAGTTGAGTCAATTTCCCGTTGAAGTGTTAGGATAAAAATATTCTAAAATTGTTTTTTATTATTATTTTTTATTAGTGTTTTAGTGATATTTTACAATCTTTATCTGTCACTTCCCTCTATATCTTTAACCAGTAATGTATTTTAGTTTCCTTAGATGCGGCCAGTTATATTAATAGAAAATTTGCTCAATTGATGACCATTTACATAAAAATTACACAAATACTATTTATTATGTATGAAACATGACAGCAAAATTAAAATGCAGTCGGAATGTAAAGTTAAATTCTCTACAGCGTCCCTTTTCACGTACCATAAAACTTAGCTAGAGTTCGACAATCAATACCTACTCAAAAGTAAACTTTCACAAGAGGAAATCGAAGAAGTTGAATAGATTGCTTGAGTTTCGAGTGAAATATTCGTATTTAGCACTACATTTGTCTCTTTTAAGTGAAAAATAACTTGTTAACAATACACTAATTATTATTTTACGAGTTTTTAACACAAGAGTTGAAGCAAAGTATTTATCATTATTTGATAAAGTTTCATGATTACAGTCAGATGTTAAAATGTTCTGTACGATCAAATAGGGTGACCGATTATGCAAAGCCCTTTTTACTTGGACTAATCGTACTAATTGTGAGGACCACTAGTGAGTAGTGTTGTTCCAAAGATTAACATATTTTAAAGTAACGAAATAAAAGAGAAACAAATAAACCCATATTTTTACCCGACTACGACAGAAGGAGGGTTATCTTCTCGAGTGTATATATGTATGTATTTATGTATGTCCATTTCTTTGGCACGCCGTACAGCCCAAACGGCTGGACGGTTTTTGACATATGAGCTGTCATTGGATTTGTCTCAATTGTAGTAGTGACATAGGCTATATAAATTTTCAAAATGGCGCCCGCACATAGCGTAATGAGGGGGGGGGGGAGTTGAATTTTTTTTTCTTACTGTAGCAATATGGGTATCAAATGAAAGCTAGTAAATTGTTGTATTCTTTTTAGTTTATAATAAGAGTATTTTACGCAGTCGGGTTTTTTGATTTTTTTTAATTAAGCATACTTGTTTTAAAATTACAACACTTCTAGTATGTAGAAGTCATATGATAAAGTATTACTTTTTTCCTAATACATTGAATGTCCGACGATTCACCCGTCGTATAGATCAATACCTCCTATAAACATGGTACGAAGTCTGGCCAATCGATATATAAAGTTATTCCGGATGTGGACAAATGTAGAAATTCAATGCGTTGCAAAAGTTTTAAATTAAACTTTTTCTACTACGTTAAAAACGACATATGTGTACAAAGTTGTACTCGTGTTTTATTTCGTAGAAACTGAACTGTAAAACATTTCCTAGTTTTCGAATTTTAGTTTATTTATTACTTTTTTCGATTTCGTTAGATATACATACACAAAACATGAACTCCTAGGGCTTTAATATATTATGTATTATAGGCTTACGACTCGAAATTATGTAACTATACATATACTCGTAATACAACTACAACAGGTCGATGTTTGTCCTGTACTGTACTGTATCAGCCTGTAAACAACCCACTGCTGAGTGGCCTCTTCTCTATATAGAAGAAGGATTGGAGCATAGTCCACCACGCTGCTCCACTGCGGGTTGGCGGATAATTTCTGTACCACGAGTAACGATCTTTATCAGGTGTCTATGATAACAACCGGGACCGACGGCTTTACGTGCTCTCCGAGGCACAGTAGGAGACCCACAAAGTCATACAACCAGACCCAAAACAAATATTTTTACAAATACAAATATTTGTCCAGAGTAGGAATCGAACCCGTGACCGCCGGCGCGCTTTTATGCGACTACTCACACCACTGCACTAGAACGGTCGTCGATGTTTGTGTACTTGAGATATATTTAGGATAAACGAATTATAGGAATATTCAGGAGAGCAATAGAAGCTAAAACAATATTTTGTAGAATTTTTGTCTGTGTGCATACTATTTGTCTGGGAGTCCTTTGTATGTGTGAATAGGCTTTACCTTGATGTGGAATTAGAGTTTTTACTCAATGATATATATTATCGTTTAACGAATTCGTTTTGTATACACATGCTTTTTATAACATCGATTGAAATTGTATTTATAAAGATACTAAATCTATAATTAAAAAAAAAATGTGTGTCAGTCTGTCTGTCCCTTAAAACATTATTATATGATACATACAAGGCGATCAGTAAACATTAAAGTCAACGGGTGTAAAATTATCGTTATTTATAACTATACATGAAACCTGTGTATACTTAAGTACTCGACTTTTTTGGAGATTTGCTGTTTAAAAATTTGAAGACAGTCTTATTTTGATTGAATTCTTTTAAGCCGAACTTTTCCGTGACTAAAATACTTTCTCTTTAACCAAGAAAACAAAAAAGTTTTAAAATTTCTTAAGATTTAATTACACAATATATGTAAGCTGAAATACATACTAGCAAATACGTGATAGAGGAAATAGTCTACTGCAATGAAAATGTTACAGACGTTTTTCTAAACTCGAAGGTTCTCGAAATAACAATTAACAGATTCAAATAGGAGAGAGATAAGAGAATAGTTCCTTTATACAGTTTCCAGAGTGGCTATAAAAGTTTTTGTACTCACTTATTTGCGCCAGCTTGCCGATTGTTGAAGAAACCTGGAATGAATAGAAATAATCTTTAATTGAGACAATCGTCTGTGTGGTTAGAATCAGAAATGCTTAAAACGATTGACTTTTATTTATACACTGTACTAACGACTGCTTAAAATTATCTATTCATCCCTTATTTTGCTTACTTAAGATAGATTTAGGACATAATTCGAACGGAATTCGTGTCAAAATTTTATATCTAGTAAGCAAAATCTGATATCGATAAATTATTACTGTAACGAGACGCCTCTAAGGCACGTGAGGTTCTATAATTTTCAGATTGATATTTACTATGTTTTTTGCTCTAATTGCTCCTGTAAGTTAAAAGTGCGATGCTTAATAGCATAAAATACACAGATTGTTTTTTTTTTTTTTTTTGTAATAGCAAGACATATCGAATGACATATAATTTCACGAAATAAAACATATTTTATATTATATATAAACTTTTAACATAATCCTCTTTTTATTTCAGTTATATAAAAGTAATAATTGTTATACTTATTATACTCTGCTAGACTCATAGGAACGTAGTAGTTACCAAAGTTAGATACAACTTACTAGTATTGGAATATAATAGTAGAAAATGTCTCGTAACATGTTGCAAATCATCTTCTAACGCGGTTCTACCTTTACATTAAGTTCTACCTATACATTAAGTTTGTATGTCATAAATAACTGTTTAATATATTCATTCAATTGGACGGCTAGAAAATTAATCTTGGATCTTTTATTGAATAACACCGTTTCACTAAGCGCGTTTATGTTAATTTTTTTTATTGGCATATCATAACCTCCGACAATTTAACTCAATCACAACGCTCAAAAGTAAATTTATAATCATATTTTCAACTGTAGATATTTATTTGATAATTATATAAAATAAAAACAACGTAAAGGTTTCCTTAAAATGTAATTAGAATGTTAGCCATGATATTAAACAATTTAAATTTTCAATTAGACCTAGTTACTCAATTGATACATTATTTTAATACGTTGTCTGCGACATTATAGGTAGGTACAACAACTGTTTTTGCATATCATAAGATACAGTCAAATTTGTTTTGCAATGTAAATTTATTATTATTCCAAGTTCAAAATTATGCAAAATGTTTGTATTAAAATTGATTTTTATATCTCATTTCAATTATTCACACAAGAAAGAGATAAGACACGTGTCGCTAAGACCAGGCCGCGTGCCAGGATGATTCGAGTAATCTATACTTAATTAAAATAATACTCTCACGTCAGTATCTTAAGACGGCAAAGACTTAATCATCCCCTAATCGCTCTCAGTGAAAGTGATGACAGATGCTCCGTAAATCAAATAATGAGCGAACCGCAAGGAGGGCATTTTCACCCTTGTTAACGAGAAAAGTTGAACTGATATGTTCGCTCAAAGATTCTATCTTTTTCGGGTGGGAACTTAGATAAGCGTTTTTATAAATAACTTTAAAAATAAATTTGAAATATATATTTTTTTTCCATATTTTTTTCATTTACGTCAGTTATGATAACCGCTATGGTGTAGTGGTGTAAGTAGTCGCTTTAACAATGGCGGTCGTGGGTTCGATTTCCGCTCACGGCAGATATTTGTATTTGTACAAATATTTGTTTCTGTTCTGAGTGTATATGCTTGTGGATCTTCCCACCATAGCGCCCGTTATTGGGTAGAAAAATTATCCGCCAACCCGCAGTAGAGCAGCGTGGTGGATTAAGCTCCATCCCTTACACTATATGGAAAAGAGGCCTGTGTTCAACAATGGAACGTTTAAAAGCTGTTTTAATTCAGTTGAATTATGACAAACATAAAAATTATATTACAATTTAAAGAGATACAACAATTTGAATAGTAAATATAAGGAATTCTTACGTTTTTAAAATGACGAATGTACCTCTTAAATTTGGCATTTGTTAGTATGCAAGTATGCTGAAGGCGTAAAAATGATGCAGGGCAAAATTTATGTCAGACTTATTCTACCTGATCGGTTCAACTACGGGCTTTAAAGAAGAACATAATAATAATATTTCGAAGAAAACGTTACGTAGGTACTCAAATAGTGGGTTTCTTATAAACTAATATCCTGAATATTTTTATTGACATCTCTTTTTAATTTTCAAGTTAGACCTTCAATAAGTTAAAACTGAAAATCATCACACATAATCAAATGTTATTCAAATAAATATTTGCAACATTTTTTTTAAATCGCCACGCGACATTATGTTATGTGAATTTTTTTTTTAAATCAATTTTATATGTAGGAAATATGAATGGTATTTTAAAAATATCAGTTAAAGATATGGTTTTCTGTTCAAAACTACGACTTTATTATCTTATGTCGTAATAGGAGTATATTGAAAATAACTGGCACATAGCACACAACCTAACTACTGATGATGTTATAAAAGAAACATAAGTATTTAATATTTCTTTGCTTAGCGCTGTTCTCACTCTATTCTTAATAAATTGTATCCGAGCGAGGCTAGGCCGAGTTGCTAGTAAACAATAACTTTATAGCCGTATATCCTTCTTCATTGTTACAAATTTTATAACAGCTTATTTTTCGATTTCTCTCGAACGTTATATTAGCCGTTTAGTGATGAATGACCGTCGCTGGCGTACTTCCAACTTTATGCTATGGATGTGTTCATGTGTCACTTCTTAACATATTGTCCATAACACACTGGGTGGTTAAATAACTAAGACTAAATAGTATAAAATGAAGTCTCTATTTTGTCTGTCTGCCTTTATTATGTCAGGTAATTTCTTTCAAAATAGTTCCCAAGGATGTTATTTATTTTTAAATCTTTGATAATAACAGTATTATCATTAGTGGTTTTTTCCTTACTGTCACAGTATATAAATGTCTAGTGATAGATACCACATTTTTTGTTAAATAAAGAACAAGAATAGATATGTAAGTAATTTTGTTTTTGTTTTGTCATACCATATTTTTCGATTTAAGTATTATAATATTTTACATATCTTGTCAACATATTATGTATGTATTTTATTATACCCATGCATAACCGGGGCAGATAACTCATTTATTATAAGAAAATGCAACGGTATATCGGTATAGAGTTATAATTGATTTATTATGTGTAATTAACCAACGATATTCTGAGAAGTACAGGTGAATTGTGACGACTGATTCGGGTCAGTTATTTTTAACATGAATTAGGTGCCACCCGATGTACTATACAATCTGTATACTACATCTACTTTTAGTTATGTTTGTAAATGTATTACTGGTGTAAAAAGATAGTACCCGGATGACCGAGCTTTGCTCGGTTAAATTATATTTAGATACATTACATATTGATGAAACATAAATAATATTTTCGATCTTACCGACATAAAAGTAAAATAATAGGAACTGGTTTAATAACCAGTTCCTATTATTTTACTTTTATGTCGGTAAGATCGAAAATATTAAATAAAAAGAGCTCTAAATTAAAAAAAAAAAATGAAAAAAAGATTGGTCTGTAGAATCCTGGATTCAAACTCAGGTTTTCTGGTTTCAAATCCGCCCGATTCCTATCCGAGCTAATAGAAGCTTGTCAATGACAGCGAAATTTACCTTCGTATTCTAATGGTATTTTTTAATTGCGTAAAAAAAGGGATAAAACAACATTTTCTGAAAATAAATCCTAGCTAGATCGATTTATCGCCCCCGAAACCCTCTGCATACTAAATTTCATGAAAATCGTTGGAGCCGTTTCCGAGATTCCGATTATATATATATATATACAAGAATTGCTCGTTTAAAGATATAAGATAAAGAAAATATATATATATAAATTGCAGCCGTATAAAATCTTTCGTTGGCGCAGTGGTCACAGCAACCGGCTGATGCGCTAGCGGTCGCGGTTTCGATCCCCGCACGTGACAAATATCTGTATAGTCCATACAGATATTTGTCGTGGTCTGGGCGTTTGAGCTTGTGTATTGTGTGTGTTTCCGGAGCCCCGACACAGGATTCACATCCTACTGGGGGCCGTTGAGTGTGAGACGTTTATTTATTATTATTAAAACCAAGTGTTAAGGTCATAAAAATATCGTAGTTATTATTAAAAGTTTACAACATACAAATCAATTTCAAAAACCGAGAAAACTAAATGTGTAATTTATGTTATACGTTATTTTAAACAACTAATAGCTACTAATAAATATCAGTTTAATCATATTTCGAAGGATAGTTCCGTAATATGTAGGTACTATTTGAAAAAATCTTTAAGTTTCAATCATATGACTCGACCAGTATTTAGTGGCCTAGCTATTTTCATAGGATTGATACTATAAGGTCATGAAGGAAATATCAAAAGTGTATTTGTTGTTAAAAAAATACCTATCGTTTTCTACGTGACATTGGCGAAATCATCTGTGCTCTTTTGGCACCAGTGAAAGCCATCAAACCAAAAGAAGTTGAAGTTACCTATCGTAGTATTTATAAATAAGCTCATGACGGACGTTAGTTAGATATCTCTAAGTAATGGCTGTAATATTTTTGTATAATGTAATGCTGTCAATCGTGTACTATGAGCATATTACTCATTATCCAACTAAATTGTATAGGTACTTCTTATCTCTCGTCGTAACGCGTACTATCTCATATCACATTACTTGACCAATTCATTAATTACAAATCTATCTCAACCATACGCGTACAAGTCTGTGTTCAGAATTCTACCACCAACCAGCATTGTCTTTATATGTTTGCTTGCTAAGTACTAGAGTTACAGAATACCAAAATAATAAAACAATAATACATAACTGATTGTGCGTTCGGTAATTTCTATTTATTTTTTAATTTTACTAATTACAGTCGAAATAAAAAAGAGGATATGTAAAAATTATCCACAAGAAAATTATGCATTTTAAATGTCAATTTTGTATTAGACCATACATATGAATTAAATAATAACGCTACCGCTTCTCTTATCACCCGATGCACCATAAATTGGGCCGTGCACAATGATTGCCGCGTACTAGTGTCAGCGATTCGGCACTCGTTAGAGAACAATCGTGGTTCGGAATTAAAACCTCTCCATTGTTACGGAAACGAGAAAATCATTTTGACATTGACGTTTCAAATTCGTTTGACTGACAAGTTTTATTATTTTATCACATCTAAAACTTCCATTCTATTCCATTAATACATAATTATTATTTTGTTGTAAGTTACCAGTTAATTATAGATTTGTTAATATTTAAAATTATAAAATAATTGAGATGTAAATTATATAAGTTTTTTAGAACATTTTGAATTATCTCTCAGTTAAATGATGAAGGACTATGCCCAAAGTAGTTACAATAATTCTCAGACTGCGGTACAATTCAATAAGAAAATTTAAGGGTCATATTATATATACCTTATTTATTTATATACTTTATTGCACACTAAAGGAGTACATGAGACAGAAACAAAAAAAAAAAAAAAAAATAAACAGAGTATAAAGGCGGTCTTATCACTGATAGTGATTTCTTACAGACAACCCCTGTCTATAAAGGATACATTGGTGACATGACAGGCACACGGTGCAGTAATTCTTTAAATATAAATATTTCTAATAAATGAACATAAGATATCTATATAGAAAAAAAAGCTTTATGTGATTAATATAAGATAAATAATGACAGCATATATACAATACACTAAAAATTACACACATACACACACATCATGTATATATACATACAAACATTCATACATACATACATACATATACACATACATACATATGCATACATACATATATACATACACATACACGAATACATACATATAAACAGGCATTTTTTTGTTACTTCTTTTTTGGGGGCACGCTAATTCTCGAAATTTGTATCCATAATTTTTATACCCCTTCCCCACCTCTTACCACGTTTTTATGGCAATGTTTGGATATTTTCGAAATTTCTTTTGGGGGCACTGCGTGCCCCCACGTTCCCCAACAAAAAAAGCCCTGCATATAAATGTATACACACATACACATACCTAAACATACGCATAAAAATATTTATATACGTAAATAAATAATCATTTACTCAAATTATATATAAATATCATGTACATAATTAACCATATATACCTTCAGATAATCTTATCGAGTTAACTTATGGATTAACTACGAAGAATTTTTTAATGGGTTAAGTAAATAATTCTACAACGTTTTGTACTGAATAATGGATACTATGAATTTTCCAGCAGACTATTTGGTTTATAAATATCCCCAAGTATATTTCAGATATTATTTGATTCAATATTATGTGAATTAAGCATTGAATTGCCATAACTAGATAATATTCTAACTACATCTTTACAGGAGCAAATGAATCCACTGTCAACATCTATACAAATAATAAATACACTATATATCATCAAGAATAAATTTCAATAGCTCGTTTTTTTTCGTATCAGCGCCATCTCTTATCGTGTTTTTCTTTGTTCACGTATCACGTAAAAAGTACAAAACCAAGGTAAATAACTTTAATACATAAAAATTAGACATAACTCACAGTATAATTTAGTTTTTGTTTAATTGTAATTAAATTTATAAATAAATATTTAAGAAAATTGAAATAGGTACCTACGCCGCCAACGCCATCTGGTCTAAGGAATCTTAAAAACTCACAAAACTTATTTTTGAATTATTATTTTGCTAAACTTAAAAGTTTACTAAATATGTCGGATAGGAATAGAAATCGTTTTAATATTTTAGATAAACATCATTTTCAATTAATATAGGTACTATTATGTTAAATGTCACTAAATATAAAAACGATATTCTACTATTATACGATAGATGGCGCATGTAGGTGATAAAAAATATAAATTTATAATTTTTAAAATTTTAGTTAAATACCCGTGCGAAGCCGGGGCGGGCCGCTAGTTTTTAATAGATTCCATAAACAATCAGCTTTACAAACATTGCTTACGCGTCACAAAGTCTGTCGCAAACAAAAAAAAAGAGATTTGGAAAAGGTAACTTTAAGTATTGTATGGACAACCAAGTTATTCAGCATTTATTATAGGAAACATAACCGTTCATATGGAAAATTTCTCTTAAGGACCTAAATTTAAAATCATTAGATGTGAATCGAAACTAAAAAAAAAATACTATTAAATAATCGTATGAGAAGGAAAACTACGAGTATATATGTACAAACACAGACGCATCACATCGCGTAGTTTAAAAAAATCAAGTTACTAACATAATATTGGCTACTTTTTTATATAAATAAATACGTTTAACACACACACACAATGTCGTATGTTCCTAATGTAGGCAACTTAATGCCTGTGTTTTAGGTAACAGCCGACTGATGTACATTTTTTTTAAATAAATATACTTATAAATAAACATATATTACACCCAGACTCGGGGCGGGAATCGAACCCACAACCTTCGGAGCAGAAAACAGGGTCACTGCAAACTGCGCCAACGGGTCAGTCAACTTTTCTTGTGTAGTTGAGACTAAATTTATATAGACACCGATGATTGCTGATTCGATCCCCGCTCAGAGAGGATATTTGTACTTGTACAAGTAATTTAACTATAAAGACATCTAAGCCATCATTTCAACGTCATTTCTAGTTAAATATATTCTTTTAAAACTTTAAAACATAAAATCTAAAAAGTTTACTCTTTGTCATATTAATTACAATAATTATATTAACCATTTCTTTCTATATATATTTTTACTGCCTTGTATTTGGCACTATTAGGTTCCAATCCAACGAACCAAATGACTTTAGCTGATTAGGTTATGTATTTAATTTAAATTTATTTCAGTCAAAGGCGGACCTCATCAGGGCGCCACGGTAGCTTCAGTAAGCTAACCAGTGGGGCGTCCCACTATGACGATGAAAGTACCGCTGGTTTTTAGTTCTGATTGCACCAGCGTACCCAGCGTGAAATTAAAGTTTTCTGTAAAAGTACGGGGTAGTTATAACATTCGAAAATATTCCAACTATCGTTATGTTCGATAAATCCTATACGAATATACGAGTATCCTATGTATATCCTAATATATCGAATAAACTTATATCGTGTATTATCTTCAGTACTTTTTCTTCTAATTTATTGTTCAGACTTATATTTGCTTGTTGTTTATTATATCGCCCACTTTGAATTTTGCAGTCTTGTTACTTTGATTTCATTTATGAATTGGTATTTTTTTCAAGTTTTGTATTTACTAATCTTTCTAAGTGTTTTCAGTTTTTCTGTTTAGTTATTTATTCCATTGCAAAAACCATTTTCAAAAATAATATCAAAATATTGATCACTCGTGATGAAAAGTAGATCACCTACCCGACAAGGACATGCGTAAAAGATCGTGGTCAAAGGGTAGTCAAGCTCCACAGACTATAACAAAACCCAGATTATTACGCAATAAGGTGATGCTGTGTGTATGGTGGGATTGGAAGTGCAACATTCATTGAGCTTTTACTGTTTTGCAAAACGATCGATGCAAATCTCTACTGCCAACAACTAATGAGACTCAAGTAAGAAACTGAGCAAAAATGGCTGGAATTAATTAACAGAAAAAGAGTGGTCTTTCATAATGATAACGCCAGACCATCCAGATCTTTGGCCACAAGTCAAAAATTTGTGAGCTTGGTTGGGAAGTGTTAATGTATCCACCATATATTTCTGACCTTGCACCCTCAGATCTTCACCTGTTTCGGTCTTTTCAGAATTATTTGGTTAGTGTTAGGTAAACATCAAGAGAGGACTGTTAAAACTACTTGTTGTATTTTTTCAAATCAAAAATCCCAAGATTTTTACAAAAACGGGATTATGTCAATACCTACGAGATGGCAACAAGTTATCGAACAAAATGCCATATGTATATTATAATGAAATGTAAACAAACTTTAAAAAAAAGGCTTGAAATTTTTTCTCCTACCGACGAATAAAAGTTGCTCAAAAGTTAAACTTATCCTAAAATAAAATAATATTAAATTGTTTGTTGTACGCCGTAACATCATCTTTTATAAGAATAGTGAGTTCTCATTATTTGTTTTTTAGATAATTTTAAATTAATAGTCATTTTATCTTGATTGAACACTACTATAAAAGAGTTTCAGTTTTGATTTGAAGATGTAATGAAGTGATTTAGAATTTTTATTATAAAATTATGTTTTATTATGAAAATGTATGAAAAAAATGAAAACCGTTCTGCTATTGTGGTGACGAAAGTTCTATTAGAGCCGCCGGTCCTGGTTGTAATATCTGACAACAATCGTTTCTCTTGGTAGGGAAATTATCCACCAACCCGCAGTGGGGCAGCGCGGTGGATTAGGCATTAAACGTTTTTTCCATACAGGTAATAATAATAATAATAATAATAAACGACGACGACGATATATATATATCGACGGTGCAGTTCGAGACTTCCTCGAAGTATGCATGGGGCAATGGAGTACGATCCTTTGTCTCCAGGGCGAGAGACTGACGGCGGGTGCCGATGACCGAATCCGGATACGAAGAGGTATTTTCCAGGGTGATTGTCTGAGCCCACTTTGGTTTTGCCTGTCCTTGAACCCTTTAAGCACTCTGCTGGAGCGTTCGGGGACAGGCTTTCAGTTTCGGAGAGGAGGTACTAAAGTCTCCCACCTTCTCTACATGGACGATCTCAAGCTGCTGGCACCTAATCCTGCACGCCTTATGGAGTTGCTGAAAATCACTACTGAGTTCAGCGGCTCCATCAGGATGCAGCTTGGAGTGGATAAGTGTGCGGTCGTGCATGTAGACAAGGGACAGGTGACGCAATCGGCTGAAATTAGCCTAGAGCTCTCTAACTTCAAGACCCTCTCCGAAGCTGAATCATACCGGTATCTGGGCATGTCACAATGCATAGGGGTGCAGGAGGTGGATATGAAACAGGCGGTTTGCGAGGTCTTTTTTGGACGGCTGACAAAAGTTCTTCGGAGCTACTTGTCGGGCGCCAACAGGGTCCGAGCTTATAACGGCTGGGTCATGCCCACTCTTTTGTACACATTTGGCGTGCTCAGATGGACTCAGACCGAACTCGACGCCCTGGACAGAAGAGTCCGCACGACTATGACTTACCATCGCATGCATCACCCGAAATCGTCGGTCATGAGACTGTACATCCCACGGAAGTGTGGTGGCCGAGGCCTATTAAGCGCCAAGTCCATGCATAACCGGGAGGTGTGCAGCCTCAGGGTCTACTTTGAGACGAGGAGGGAGAGCGCTATGCATGGTGATGTTATAGTATGTGACAAAGGTCTCACCCCGTTATCCCTGGCCAAAGAGGAATGGCGAAGACCGGTTGTACTTAGCACCTCTAACCGGGAGACCGTATGGATGGAGAAGGAGCTGCATGGACGGTTTTACAAGGCGCTCCACGCACCTCACGTGGATGTTAAGGCCTCCGTGCAGTGGCTGCGATTCGGGGACCTCTTTGGGGAAACCGAAGGTTTTGTCTGTGCAATACAGGATCAGGTGGTCAAGACGAACAACTACCGGAAGCACATTCTGAAGGATGGCACTCCCGACTTCTGTCGAGCTTGTCGTCATCCCGGCGAGTCACTCAGACATGTGCTTTCGGGGTGTTCAGCGCTTGCCAACACTGAGTACTTGCACAGACATAACCAAGTGGCCAAAATTCTTCATCAAGAGCTTGCTCTAATGTATTGTCTTCTGGAACAGAGGGTGCCGTACTACCAGTACACACCGGCGCCAGTACTCGAACGCAACGGAGTCCGGCTCTACTGGGACCGGCCTATCGCCACGGACAGGACGATACTGGCGAACAAGCCTGATATCGTGGTGATGGATAGGGCACAGTCGAGGGTGCTTTTAGTGGACATTACCATCCCGCATGACGAGAACCTCGTGAAAGCCGAAACAGAGAAAAAACGTAAATATCTGGATCTGGCGCACGAGATTGTCGACATGTGGGGTGTTGATTCCACTGAAATCATCCCTATCGTTATATCTGCCAACGGTTTGATCCCGGTTAGCCTCGCTCACCATCTGAGGCAGCTGGGTATCCGTGACGGTTCGCTCGCAGCCAGGATGCAGAAGGCGGTATTACTCGACTCGGCTAGGATTGTCCGCCGATTTCTCAGCCTACAGCCCTAACCCCCGGCCGTTTGATCTCCCTGCCGGGGCGTAATCCTCCACCCGCTTATATTTATCTAAGTAAGTTTAAGTAAATTTATTATATTCCTTATATAAGTATTGTATTATATTTATTTATATGTGTATATGTATGTCTTGAGCGGGTGGAGTGTAGCAATTAAAATAATAATAAACATCTCACACTCAACGGACCCCAGTAGGATGTGAATCCTGTGTCGGGGGTCCGGTAACATACACAATACACAAGCACAAAAGCCCAGACCACTACGAACATCTGTATGGCCTATACAAATATTTGTCATGTGCGGGATCGAACCCGCGACCGCTAGCGCATCAGCCAGTTGCTGTGACCACTGCGCCAACGCGTCGTCAAAAGTCAAGGTAAAAGTCGTCAAGTAAGTCAAAGTAGTCGTCAAGATAATGAACCTTTGTCCAGTATTGGGACATTTTACAAATTGTTTCAGTTTACAAGTTAATAAGTTGTTTAACTGATAATTATATACTTAGCCAATGATAGCATAGCGCGTATTTTCTTAAACTTTTCTCATTTTATCCTGTGGGAATTTTACCTTCTTGATAATATTTTATTATTTCTTCATGTCCGCTAATATTGTCTGTGCAAATAACTTAATAAATATATAATTTTTTTTAATTTCATCGAGAATCTTCTAAAGATTTTCTTATTAAAAACACAAATGGGACATTCTATTTGGTTTGGTATATTATAATAAAAACTTTACAGCTGAGTTTAGAGTGTCAATAACTTAATAATTAATTATTTGTAATCATTTATTAAAGAAATTTTACAATATTATACATATTTATAATTCAAAACTTAAAATAATTATTTACAAACAGTTTTGGTATAAATCATGACCGCGTGGAATGGTGCCAAGAATACTAGCAGCATTTCCCCGTTGAATCGCAATTCCAATTATTTGGGAAAAAATGCACCAGCCCTCCTGTCACCAGTGGAGGCTATGAAACTTGGGAATAATATAATTATTAAAAAATAATATTAATTATTAAAAGTATGATCTATGTAATATTTCGACCTGTGGACTGATCTTTAATTCTATATTCACTTCTAGCTGATTATATTATACAATGTGATTATAAATTATTTTAATTATAGTTATATTTCGTGTAAAATTTGTAGTAATTTTTTCAGCTATTTTAATTTAATGTAATGTCCTCAGGTGTATTTTGCACTTCTAAGAACGTTTATGTTACTCGTGCATTCACGTTAGGTACAGTGTGTCTACGATTGACGTAGATGTTTAATCTGCTACGTGTGATGGTATAAAAGTCGTGTATCTATGCATGACGTAGAAGGTTGTACTACGATAGATATAAGCGGTTCTACGTTTGGCGTAGAAAAAGTTTTTTAAGCAACTCTTTTGAGTATCCTATTAACAATTTTAGTGTGATTCTACTGTATTTCAAAATTTATTTAGTGCACTGAACTGAACCGCTGACCTGTAACAGGTGCTACCCACGGTACGATGTTTACGAGTGATATATATTTCGTGAACTAATAAGGTATTATGGTTTCCGAACCCATTAATTGTATTGTTATAAGCCAATTAGGGAACTCAATTTTCTCCCACTGTAGTCTTCATCCTGTTTGCTTTAATATAGTATCTTTTTTTTTCTTATTATATTATCTTTATTAATAAGAATATTGTCAAAAATAAAAGAAACTAAAATTAGTGACGCTTTAGACCAGTGTTTCCCAACCTTTTTTAGGCCATGCCCCACCTTAATATTTCTAAATTTTTTATGCCCCCATGCATAATTTTTAACCTTTAAAATTGTTCTGTTCCCTTAAGAAATATAAATGATAAGTTTTAGGAAGAAATCACTATGAAATTGTTATCAAAACATCGTAAGTAAAATTTCAAAACATATAATGAAAAAAAAAAAAGAACTGAAATTTATAGATGTAAGCTGTCAAAAAGATAATAAACGGTTGGACAAGGTATAGCATTGCATTTAAATAATCCAAAGCGAAAGGGTTAAAGACATGTCGAGTCCATTTTTAAATTGCCCCCCTTAACTATCAAATTGCCCCCCAGTGGGGCGTGGGCCCCACGTTGGGAAACACTGCTTTAGACCTTCTTTAAAGATCTTTCTTACAACTGATTGATTGGACTGATGGTTCTTGATGGAAATTCATGTTTACTAATAACGGTACAATCTTTTTTACACTTTTCCACTTTTTGTTTTATCTCAATTATAAATTACACGACCGGTTTAGCAAAGTTATCGTCAGGTGAAGGTAGATTGGTTGCAGTGGATCTTTCTTACCACAAAATTTTAATATGATACTCGTACATATTTTTTTTTATTATATATTTTAAATATATATCTTACTTAAATATAACTTGCCATCTCATAAAGGAATCTCATTAAAAAAATATTAATATTGAGTAAATTCGGGGAAAAATTAGTGCTTATAATAATATGTGTAAAATGACAGTAAAATATAATTATATAATAAGCAAACTTTACAACTATGTTTCTGCTGAAAACAGCTTAAGTTTCATTAAAAAAGTATAAAATGTTGAAACTACCTCTCGTCTTATTAAAAGTCCAGTAGCTAAGTATGAAGTTTCTTTTATCCTTGCAACTTCATGCAAAATAAGTGTTGTTTAAAAAAAAAAAAAAACCTAAAACATCTCTAAACTTTTACAATTCGGTTTTTTTTATTATCTAAGTATATGAAACGTGAATCACTAAAAACCTAGAGTTTAAAGCGTTTTGTAATTCTAAGAATTTCTTCTTTTGAAATATAAAACCTTCTTCATAACGACTTAAGTATAAAAGAAAAAAAAAATGGTTTTATCATTTCGTTCAATTTTAAAAATATAATGAAAAGATACGTACATTGAAAGGCACAGATACATGAGTACCATACGAAGCAGATATTAAAATCACTGACCCAATATCATTTATATTAAAATGTTCAGTTCATTCAAAGTATCGAGACCATCTAGTACTCATTAATATTCAATATGCAATGACAACTAAAGGGAGTTATGCACGTTCCCGTACGATAAAAAAAAAGTTAAATCTTTCCTCTTTATAGTGTAGTCTATATTATTACGTAAAACTTTTACATATTATGTAAAAATAATCGTATTTTTTTATGACAGTCTTTTAAATATACTAAATTTAGCATCGTTTTAACTTTAATTAAATTGTCATACGCATTTCATTTATGATATTAAGCCTGTTTCACCGTTGCGTAAAAGCTTATTGACGAATTGCGGTATCTGTTGGATAAAAAAAATTATGATATACTTTTCTTTCACTATTAAACTCCATTCTTTCATCTTTCGAATATTTCTATTCGCAATGTGTAAATCCAAAACTTTTACTTTATTTATTGAAGTGAAAACAGTAAGTCCCGGTTTTAACTTCTGCCGATAAAGCCTATCAACAACTTATTTGCGAGATAAACTTTATCAGCAATCAGTGAAATAGGCCCTAAAAACTATAAATACACAAATCTTTCGAGTTCTGCTCACTTAGGTTAAAATAACAACTTAGTTGTATTATAGTAATTATTTCTTTTTTTTAAATAAAAATACATCAACAAAATAAGCATATTCATAAATATGTACAAATACATAATTGATTTTAAAGTGTAACAGTTACATAAGTCATAATAGTAACAATCGAACGACACGAACTGAGACGGACGAATCAAGACGGACTTTTGAGATATCGAGACAAAGCAAGTCGGACTTACATCAAAAACGAGACAAAGCATGTCTACGTGGCGCACATACCTCGTGTACAGCAAGCAGAAAGTGACGCACGTGTAAATACGGCCCAGTGGACGTAAGCCAGGGGAACGTTGTAATTACAATGATTGTTCGCATTCAGACAGGCACTCGTCAAAGTAAAGAGAGATTGTTACCGTAGGCTTTTGAAGAGATAGCGGTCGGGAATAATGGGTAACCCTTTAGTGTGCAAATCAACATTGGGTTTTGTTAGCAAAAACTCTATACAGTTTTTTAATCTTCTATTTGTGACTACCAGGACTGTTTATCGAAGTGGTATTACGTATTGTATAGTATTATTAGATAGTAATTTATGTTTAATAATAAACGACGACGGATCTCGTGTAGTGGTGCGAGTATTCGCCTCAATGCCGGGGGTCGCGGTTTCGAATCCCGCTCAGAACAGATATTTGTATTTGTATAAATATTTGTTTCAAAATAAAAATTAATCTCAGGACAAGCTACGTTTATATAAAAAATATAAAGTATCACTACATAGTATAAAACAAAGTCGCTTCCCGCTGTCTGTCTGTCCCTGTGTATGCTTAGATCTTTAAATCTGTGCAACGGATTTTAACTCGGGTTTATTTAAAAGATAGAGTGATTCAAGAGAAAGGTTTATATGTATATAACATAGAGAAGAAGAAACACTGATAATTTTAGAAATTTCTAACGTGATGTCGTAAATAAACACATGTTTTTTGCGCTTACATTGCAAACACTGGCTGAACCCTACGAGATAGATCAAAACAATGTACTACAATATTGTACAATTTAAAAAGTTCCAAAAAAAAATCCGGAATGATATATGTCTATCTCTTAGGGATAACTCACAATAACCATTTTTTATCGTTTATTTTTTGCGAGTAATAATAGCTAATTTACGAAGCGATTTTAACCAACACGGCATAGATACTTATCCTATTACCTTACCTTAAATACATTGTGCATTTAATATAGATCAATATGGCCCTTTACAGCATGTAATTTAAATGAATATTTTCGAAGCTATTACAGATTTAAAATGCAGGGACATAGCGGTTGCGGCGGTACCGGCCGGACGGAGGGCCGGTGGCGCGTTCCTATAAACTTTCAAGAGTAACCTCTAAAGAAAACATGTACTGTATCTACAACTAATGACAAAAAAGCTGTGAACGTTGTATATAAAGATATTCTGTAGTATGTTTAGTATCAGCATTACACCCGTGCGGAGCCGGGGCGGGTCGCTAGTAGAATTCTATAAAGATTATTAGAAAATAACTATTATATCCCTTGTGCAGTTTTAATCATAGTAATGTAAGTGTTTTGTTTATTTTTGAGAATAATTCCTGTGTCTCTCTCAAGAGCGGATGAGGACGATAAGAGATTAAAAATCCAATAGGAAGAGGGTTCGAGAATGACGTACGCTAGAAGGTATGCAATGCGCATTTTAAAGCATAAAGTTTCATCTTGTTTAGAAAATGTAATGTAAATATATGTATTGTATGTTTATTTAATAATTTATTAGAAAAATATTTAACAAAACTGAAAAAGATTGTTGTGAATGTTTTGTCTCCATGTAGTAGAAAGGTTGGAGCTTAATCCATCATGTAGCTTCACTGCGCGCTCTCAGGTATCTTTGATAGCAACTGGGCCCGACGACTTGACGTGCTTTTTTAAGCACAGTAGGAAAACCAACAAGGACATACGCGCAGATCAGAAACAAACATGTCTATAAATTCCAATACCTTCCCCGAGCAGGAATCGATTCCGCGTCCTTCGGCTTTAAAGCAACTTTCCGAATCACTACACCATAAGGGTTGTAAAAAATTACACCATCGACCTATCATCATGATGATAGGTCGATGGTGTAATTTTTATAGCATGTTAGATATTTAGCAGTATTTTTACATGGAATATCATTCGCCCTTAAATATCTTAAGTGGTCTTTGTTACATAC
This sequence comes from Euphydryas editha, assembly GCA_036937285.1. Lineage (NCBI taxonomy): Eukaryota > Metazoa > Arthropoda > Insecta > Lepidoptera > Nymphalidae > Euphydryas > Euphydryas editha. The sequence continues at coordinate 17,440,369 of JAUPFZ010000011.1, read as the reverse complement.
AAGCTAAGAGTAGTAATAAAACAACTATCGGACTACAATAATAAGCAATCAAATTACGGCATGAAAAAGACGATAGCAAGAACGGGCTAATAATTAAAAATACAAAAAAAATTATTAATTTATTTGACAAATATTAAGTATCTCAACATTTATTGATAAATGGACTACCGTCGTAGCAAAAAAACAAATATAAATATATTATGTCGACCTATATAATTATGTACGTATGAGTTCTGAGTTTATTATTCATGCATTTTTCCGGAATTCCCTAACCGGTTTAGATACGTTTGTTAAACTTTAGTTAACTAATATTGGATGGTTATCTATTCTGTTCACACTTTTACAGGATTCGCTTTTTTTTGCACAGAACAGTAATACTTTTTCTGAACTATTAGGTAATAGTAGGTTCACTTACTAGTTATTACATCAGCTTTATGCTTGTGAACGTCCATAAAAATCAGTCCATTGTCGATAATTGTTCAAAATAAATTACTTAATAATACGTTAAAAAAATAAGCTTTTATTTTTATCTAACAAAAAGTCTATTCAATTTCATTTATACTTATAGATAAAACAAGCACCGATATTTCAGTATCATGGTACGAATTCAGAGCTGAAATGCACCGAAATAATAACTTCCGGTAATGTAGACTTGCTAAGTTAACAGAATTGCGGACCAGGGCTTAAGTTCCGGGCGCAGTTATATTCTATGAATTATTGCTGAGTGATAAGGTTATACTCTGTTATTGGATACGTAGCGTATATATTTTACGAAGCTATATCTTTACTTAGAAAATCTATAAAATTAAGATAAAATCTTATATGAGTAGGTAACTTAAAAATATTTTTTATTTTATGCATTACGACTTTATTGCACAATATATTGTACTTAATGCTAAAAGCATTCTCTACCAGCCAACCTTAGGACGTACAAGAGCGGACGTTTGTAGATGTAAAAAATTGAGGATTGATAAAATTGACTTTTTAATAAAATCAAAATAAGACAACGAAGATTTGACATAGTCTGCCTATAGTAAAATTACATGAATCTTAACAAAAAAAGTTACAGATTATTTTCTGATATAGAAGAACTACGTTTTTAAATTTGTTTTAAAATATATCTCGCACTTGACGTTGGAAGAAAACATAGTGAGAAAAAGTACATCATATCGGGAAATGTTTTAAAACATGTACGATTAGCGTAGCGGATTTATTTCCAATGCGATAAATTAAAAGGTGAGGGGGTATTAATTTAGCAGGTTTATAGGTATTGTATTATATTACAGAATAGTTTAAGCTTTATTAGGAAATAGAAGTTTTTAATCAACATAGATATCATAATAAAAAAATAATGCTTCAACGTGAAAACGTTTTTGGCGAAAAAAAATATTTCAAATAACTAGAATTGAAGATAACATTGAAGTCCGTGTAAACGAAAGTTTTATTACGTGATTTTACTTAATATATATATATATATATATATATATATATATATATATATATATATTATATATTTAATTACTTAAACAATATATTGACTTACCGTGAAAAATGTTTAATTGGGTGAGCCGTAACTTTTTTACTCACAAATTTTAAATGAACACAAACCTAAATGAAAGTACAATTGAATGGGCACAATTATTTATTACCAACAAAACTTGGAATCCAAAGAAATAAATGTAAAACAATGAAATTTTATATCTGATAAATATAAATTTTAACACAAAACCGAGTCACGGTACCACGATGAACTTGATTAAAAATTATCACGAGAAATTTCGGTCCAAATCAATATTAAAAAAAAAAAGAAATAAAAAGGACTACATATATAAAAACACACAACACACAAAATATACGAAAATTTTATTTACATTTCTCTACCATTTAATTCATCAATGACATATGACAGTTAGATTTTTTCATTTAATCGTCGTCGTCAATATATATATTTTTTTAATAGCCAGTAATTTTAATAATAATTTTAAAATATTAACAAAACTAATACAGACTTCGATAGGCGTGATGTAATATTGTTTGATTTTGTAAACAATGTATATACATGTGACTGCAGTAAACTAGAAAGGAATCATGGATGCTCTTTCAAACAATCCTATAAAGTTATTTTTCTTCATTTTACATCAACAAGTAATAAAATTAGAACATCATTAACGTAGTCAAAGTTAATTAATATGAATTATTAGGGATAACTCGAAAAATTATTATCATATTTCGTTAAAATTTAAACAAGACTACATGCTAAATATTAGCTTTCGAATATAAAAAGAATAATCAAAATCGGTACACCCAGTAAAAATATATGAGGTAACACACATAAAAAAAATTACAGACGAATTGAGAACCTCCTCCTTTTTTTCAAGTCGATTAAAAAAAAACATCATTTAACAATAAAATTTCGTTTAGAGACATCCCGTCATCGCTAACTTTATCAGTACCTATTGAATATATTATTATATTGAAGGGACCAATTTAAAACTAACTTAATATGATTAAATTTTATTATTATTTTAATTTGAATATTGTTAATACTTATTTTGACTTTTTTAATTGATTGATAATTAAAAAAAAAAAAAAAATAAGAGACTGGTGTAGGGCCGATGCAAAAGAGGGAGTTATTGTCGATAAAAAAATAGCGTTGAATCGTTGAGGAGTATTGTTGTTGTACTCCCCTGTCGCCGAATCCGCCGTGCTTTGTATTTAATTATAAACAATAATTATAATATTTAATAATAGTCATATGAAGTCTTGTTATTAGTTTTCGCTTGCATTTTACCCAATATGGCGCCCACGGACCCCATAACCAATAAGAATATAGGTACAAATAATTTTTTCTGGTCTGGGTACGAGCATGTCTGTTTGGGTCTCCCCAACATGCCCCGTAGAGCACATATCAGTCTCGATTGTTATTACGGACACCAAATAGCAATCGTTACTCATGATAAGAAAATTATCGGTCGACACGCAGTGAAAAGAGTTTGAAACATCGTCATACGAAATATATAAATCAAATTTACTTATTCAAGTGATATTGAATGAGTTTGCGAGTCAGCGTATGACGAAATTTACAACCCCCTTATAAAAATGCAAAAACGTCTCTCAAAGTTTGTAATCGTATTTTATCAAAGTCAAACTCAGTCCCGACATTGTGCTGTATCTGACCTGATTGCATCACAAATTGTTCATGAATAAATAATATTGGGAAAGCACTTAAGGGGAGATTACGGTGCAAGATTGATCGCATCTGTGTTCTTATAAATCGCTTTTGACTTTTTAATTTATATTTGCTTTTTAAATTTTACAAGTATGGATATAACATGATACAAAATTAAATATTTTTATCTAACTAAGTCTGAAGGGAAGAACAATAAATTATGGTGAAAATTCACGCACCGTGCATGTCGGGCATGTTGAATTACAACTAGTCAGAAAGGTTGACATTTAAGAGTTATTGCTTTCCTTTAATGAACCGTTACTTCATTTTTTTTGCTATATAGGCTGTATAAAAACTAAACAGCGACAATATTTTTTTTGATCGCAAACACAATTCTTTAGGAGTTAGCGTGACGTACGTAATGTATTGACGCATTCAATCAAAATAGTAAATTCAAGTATGTTAAAATTATATATAAATAATGTAATTTAATTTTACTTTAAATTCTTGTTTTAAATGTGCAATAGAGAACAGGGATATGTAAATAGTAGTATAAATTTAAATTTTAATCTCTTCTTAAAACGCGTACTATACGATTCCTTGTTACTAAATTGGTTGTCAATTATGACTACAGATAAAGACAATAATTATGTTTATATCAGAAAAATAACTGTTACCATTTCTTCATAATTTTTTTTTTTTTTTTTTTGTACAAAACCAGATCACAAATAACAAACAAACAGTGCATCTAATTTAGATGGTGCTAATAGACTCAGCTCTGATGCAGGCTTTTAACTGATGAAAATACGGTTCATTTAGCGTATTCTACTTCCGTAGTATATATTGTCCTACGCCGCTTAGCTTTTGGTAAATGCAGTTGCTATAAATACGATCCCTGTTCTAAGAGCTTCGCAGCAATTTATAACCTAGGGCCTAAACTGTTTAGACTTAGGTTTAGATTGTCGTATTTCGATTCGTATTAAAAAATTATAAATGTAAATCTGAGAGGATTTAGAAATAGTATGACAAAATACTTTCATATTTTTAAACTGTTTTTGTGTTGTGTGTTGTAGTTTGTGATAATTAAACTATAAATATAAATTTTATAGTATAATTAAAACTTTATCCATATTATTGTTATGATGATGATGAAAAATTCTAATTCATTCATAAACATAAAAGTTATCGGTATTATTAGAAGAAAAATTAATGATGTAATGATTTATTTATAGTTTTATAACAATAAACTTAAATATTTTTGACAAATTTGACACAATCCATAAAATAAAAGCAATATCAGGTAAAAAATAAATCATCAATCTTAGACTTATTTTTTAAATAACATCACGACTTAATAAACCCTTAGATATTGAAAAGAAAAAAATATGAACGACCATCAATATCGCGTCGACGTGACTGAAGTACTAAATGTTTTTTATCAAATCTCCAATGTTATTTGATTTCGATTCAGCGGTATAAAGTAAACAACGGCGCTTATTGAATTAAAAATGAACTTACTGATTTCATAATCTACTTACGTATGTCCTTGTACGAAAGTGAATGAGATCGTGGAAAATTACGGTTTTCGGATTTCAAAAAATTTTGTTTGTTTTTCGATAAGTCCTTAAATAATTTTGAATGACTGAATGAATAATAACTGTATTGTACACCAAGGAATTAACACTGATTTATATAGTTACGAAAGAAAACAACTAAAGGACATCTACATCAAAAAATGTTGCGTAATATCTTTATTTTGTTGTCTATGTTACTTTTGTATAATGTGATTTCGTATGGCTATATAGTCATTAAATACATAGCAATTTTTTCAAGGTTTATCAATTAAAAATAATACTTATAACAACTTTTTGGATACATTTTTTTTTTTTTTTTTGATAAAATAAATAATAAAAATAGTTTTAACATTGTATTACTTTGTATGCAAAGACAATATTATGCATTATAGATTAAAAAATATCAGAGGTAAAGCAAAATCATCGTCAGCAAGTTTGTATGTCTGTTAGGAGATATTTACATCCACATCTTGTGTGTATTAATTAGAGGTCTCTACCTAGGTGTAGGACTTTAGTCTTGTTAATATCAAGTTACCAAGTTATATGTACATATATAAATTGGAAGCTTAGTTCTGCGTATTTTATACAAGCTAGCTTATTTCAGCATTAAACTGCACCGAACTGAATCAGCCTGTGAACAACCCACTTCTGGGTAAAGGCCTCTTCACCATGTAGAAGAAGTGTTGGAACTAAATCCGTCACGCTGCTCCACTGCGGGTTGACGGATAATTTAAAGACGGCCGGCTGGTCGAGTGGTCAGGCAACTGGACACTTTACGCAGCGGTCGCGGGTTCGAATCCCGCCAGGTGCAGATAATCTGTATGACGAATATAGATGTCTGCACCGGGTCATGGATGTGTATTTATGTATATATGTATTTATATCTTAAATTTATTTCCGTTCCTAGTACCTGTAACACAAGTTCTTACGAACTTACCACGGGGCTAGGTTAACGTGGTGTGATTGTTGGTTAATATTTATTTATTTATTTAATTTCCCTACCTAATAACGGTCGCTATCAGATGTCTATGACAAACACCGTGACCGACAGTTTTACGTGCTATCCGAGGCAGGGTGCTGAGACCCACAAGGGTATACACCTCGACCAGAAACAAATATTAGTACAAAATACAAATATCTGCCCCGAGTGGGAATCGAATTCGCGACCGCTAGCGTTAATGCGACTACACATACCACTACACCAGAACGGTTGTCTGTTAGTTTGTTTTATTAGTTTAGCATCACTTGATTTTATTTACGGCTGCATTCTTTAAACAATCGTTCTCTGATTTCACTTACTTAGATTGGATTTTGACATAAACACCATCCGTATTGTCATAAGGATGTATTGTATCGCTAATAAGGAAGATTGATTTTAAGAACCGGACTTTAGACATTAATTATATGTATATTGTAGATATCGTGATTACGTTCGACGATTCACGATATAATGGTGCAAGATAATAGCTTGAAACAACGACGACGCATAGACCAAATAGCTACTATAATAATAAATGAATGATTCGTCAATACTCGTTAATATAAAGGTGACACTACACTTACAAACCAAAACATGTGCTTTTACGTTTGTTCTCTTTTATTTTTTAGTACCTGGATGACCGAGCTTTGCTCGGTTAAATTATATTTAGATACATTACATACTGATGAAACATAAATAATATTTTCGATCTTACCGACATAATAGTAAAATAATAGGAACTGGTTATTTAAATAAAAAATAAAAAGAGCTTTTAATTAAAAAAAAAAGGAAAAAGATTGGTCTGTAGAAACCTGGATTCGAACCCAGGTTTTCTAATTTCGAATCCGCCCGATTCCTATCTGAGCTATTAGAAGCTTGTCAATGACAGCGAAATTTACCTTCGTATTCTAATGGTATTTTTTAATTGCGTAAAAAAGGGATAAAACAACATTTTCTAAAAATAAATCCTAGCTAGATCGATTTATCGTCCCCGAAACTCCCTGCATACTAAATTTCATGAAAATCGTTGGAGCCGTTTCCGAGATTCCGATTATATATATATATATATATATATATATATATATATATATATATACAAGAATTGCTCGTTTAAAGATATAAGATTATTATTATTTTTTTATTACTATGGATTAATAACATAATATTATAATAGTTACTTAAGACGCGTTCATTTACTAACTTAAATGAACAGTATATAAGGTAGCTAGTCAAACATAAGTGAAAGCACGACGATCATCTAGTATTAAAATAATTTACATGCTTTAATATTAATTTAAACTCAGCAATTAATATTAGTTTCATCTGTTATTGTTCGTTCTGTACAATGTTGACATAATTAAATACATCTCATTCATATTCAATACATGTAGTGTCTAGGGTAGTTTGAAAACTATTAGTTAAAATTTTTATGGAACTTGAAACGTAAACAAAAATAACTTTCAACTCTATAGAATTAATAAATAGCTTTCCATTGCTTTGCATGGGTATATACATTATTTTTTTATATTAAGAATCTTTAATGAAGCAACGTAAATTATTTGTATTATTAAATGTTCCGGATTAGATGAGGTTTTTTTTTCTGCGTAGGCTTATAATGTCGCTATTGTTTTCCTTTGATTCATAACTTGAAGTCTTAAAGCCTATAATATTCCTCAAACAAAGAAGCATTAAAGCGTTTAACGCTAAAAAGCAAAAAGAAAACAATTCCCACAACAATAATTACCACTACCACTATCTAAATATTTAGACACTAGAGCAATTTATTTAATATTTACCTCTCTAACATAGCCTTAACGCCTTATATTAAATTTAGCCTCGACATTGAATAAGACACAACAATTTTCTTAAACTTAGGTCAGGGGTTTAATACGGACCGCGTAATGTTTAAATTTTCAAGTATTCATTTTGTGAAAGAAAACGTCGTTCTGACCAGTATCTACAGGTATCTTGGGAGAAATTAGGAGCCTCGTATCCCTGGAATTATGAGCCGGAGCTGCACGGCTGATTAAATTATAATGTTACTTTTTTATACAATTAGATATTATTATCTAATCTATAAGAGAACAGTATATTATTATCTTCCAAAAGATTTCGATCACTTTTTTTTTCTACAGAAGTCTGTAAAGTTTTTCATATTAGATTAAATCTATGTCTAAATTTTTTAACCATAAGTAAATGAACTAAATCTCATACATACTAAACATTCATATATTGCGTGTGTCTAGTGTGAATTATCGTGAAGTGTGATGTTACACTGAATTCGAAGCATGAAAAATCAACCTGTCTCTCTTTCTCACTACCGATCCTACTAGACTTTTTTTTTGTGTCGCAGGGGAATCCATTTACGGATGATATTCAGGACGCCTGGTAGGCAGTCCTAGACTTATCGGACTCGGCACTTTGGGAGTGCAATACCGCACTAAACCCCTGCGGGTGCCTTTAGCCGCTTTTATTGAAGGGTCCCGGATCTGCAGGCAACAGAATTCCTCCAGCGACAGGCTGGCCTCGGCTAAAAGTCCAGACTTCTCCTCCATGTCCGGCTAACCTCTGAACAGTCTCGACGACGCCGTGTCTACCAGGACCGGGTTCCCATCCCGGCCCGACACGGGCACAGGGGCGTTACTGGAGGCGCATTAAGTAGCGCCTCCTATGCACCCCCATTAGTCGCCCGCGGATGGAGGCCACGTCGGCGGTCTTCTCTCTCGCCCGCTCGTTGGCCTCCTTCTGGGACATTACTGTCTCGCAGAAGGAGACCATCGCCTCGGCGACGATGAGTCCTGGAGACTCATCGTCGCTGAGCATCGCGGCGATGATGCTCGGGAGCGACAATTCCCCTCCGAGGACCGACGTCAGACCCTGACGCAGCGCCGCCCATCTCGGGCACACCTCGAGGGTGTGCTGGGCAGAGTCCACTGCCGCGCCACAATCATGACATTCAGTCGTCGGCTCCCTCTGGGCCGTCCGACAGAGATAGTCACCAAAGCAACCGTGCCCGGTGAGAACCTGCGTCAGACGGAAGGTGAGGGGCTTGCTTTTTCGACGCATCCACCGCTCAAGGACCGGGCGAATGGCAGCCGTTACGCGTGTGCCATAGGGCTGCCCCGCCAGGTCCTCCCGATATCGATATCGATAAGTATTAATATATTTATCCCACATGTCGGATCGAAAAAATAATTGATATAGTTTTCATACCATATATTTTATCGATAAAAATTTCGATACTTTTTTTACGTGAATATTCCTACTCATAGTATTCGTTTAATGGCGATCCATTCTGGCCATTCGCGTGAAAAGAAGATCGTTAGCGCCATGGAATTGTATAGTGCTTACGCATTTTAGCGTGATATTTATTAAAATGTGTTATAGCCAAATTACACAAAATCCTTATAAAATTTAGCCTATGTGTTATTCTGATGTATAAGCTATGTTACTGTATAGTTTCATCTAATCTTTCATCTTCAGTTGTTTTTGCCTGAACAAACTTTCGCATTTATAGTATTAATAATATTAATAGGATTTGACCGCTTTTAAAATAAGATTTGTTTAAGTCACGTGTACATACACCATAAGTTCCCTCATCGATCGTTCAATATGTTTTGTGTCCATACTGTATCCAAGTAACTGGCGACTTCATCAACAATTGACCGTCTGTTATCGATCTTGGACTGTTACGTTTCATAATACGTTTCAATATCCTTATCGAAGAAACGTGAACTTTACATAAATTATAAAATAAATAAACTAACACTTGTTAAAATTTATATGAAATTTTATTATTTACTAACCCATTACTTAAAACTTTTCCTGCATGTATGACTGACCCGTTGGCGCAGTTTGCAGTGACCCTGTTTTCTGCTCAAAGGGTTGTGAGTTCGATTCCCGCCTCGAGTCTGGGTGTAATATATGTTTGTTTATTTATATGTATATTTATTAAAAAAAATGTATATCAGTCGGCTGTTACCTAAAACACAGGCATTAAGTTGCCTACCTTAGGAACAGACGACCTTGTTATGTGTTAAATATATTTATTATTATTTATTTATTTATTATTATATATATTCATTCACTAGTTTACTTCCTAACAGGTGTAATTTTTACACACTGAATCATATTTAATTATTTCCAATATATGTATGTGCTAAAAACAAAACTTTCGTGTTTTTCATTTTAAAATGACAAATTTCCGTAGAATAATAATCTGGAGCAGAATTTTCGAGATTTTATTAATTTTTCAATAACTATGTAATAGTCATTTTAATCAGCACAGACTGATACTTTATTATAAGTTGTATGATGATGTCTAATGAGATCGTAAGAATTAGACTGACCTACCTAAAATTTAATCGAGTTGACTGAAATAATATTATTGGTATAATATAAAATAGCAAAAAACAGGCCTTAACTTTTTTACTTATAGGGCATAGGTAACGGATGACATACTTATTTCATTCACAAAAAAGCGACGAATACTTATGTCTGACCTCTGTTTTATACTACTACATTTATTTTATGCTATAATCATTCACAGCTTCCCATTTGTCGTTCAGAACATAGTTAAATGTTTTTATAAATATATCACTCCTCAAATAAAAAGAAACGTTTGAATTTCTTGGCGATTTTTCTCAGTAGAATCTATATTTCGAATCGGTAGTACCATCAAATCTTATGTGTAAATAATTAATTTAATAATAATCAATGATTTGACTCGTCATTGTACAAATTAGGTTTATAAGAATGTTTTATACTTTGTGCAATGACGATTCGAAAATGATTTTGAAGCTAAAGCAATGTTTGCTTTCTATATAATAAAAAAAAAAAAAACTAATTCTCTATAAAGGCACCTGAAAATAATAAAAATCAAGAACTTATTATAATTTTGTATATTGATGTTACTTTTGCATCTAATTACAAATTAAAGTTTATATTTAACTACTATCATCAGTAATAAATACAAATATTTGATTTTATAAATTGCACTGACGTATTTTTCTTTATGTAATAAAATATTAAAAAGAATGTTACAAGTCTACTCCATAAGGTGGTTACGATGCTAAGGTGGTCTTTAGTATATAAATAATTTATTAGCTAGTGAATTATTATTGTGAAGTGTCCTTGTTAGGCCTATTTAATATTGATTTTGACTTTACTGCTCCATGGATTCAAAGTGCCATTTTGTTTATCGAAAATTTGATTTATGAGACGTGTACAAGAATATTAATTCCTAAGACTATTAAATTTGAATAGTCATTCCGACATGCAACGGCTTTTGTTAATTTCTTTATTTTTAATTATTTATTGAAAAATATAATTGATATCATACATACTTGTATTAATAATGCAAAACTTAAAAATAGTTATTTATATAGAATTGTGGTATAAAGTATGTAAACGTAGGATGTGGGCAAGAATGTTGGTAGGATTTTTCCGTTGAATCACATCGATCGGTGAAAAAAATTAAGCTGTTGCTATTCATACGACAATCGTATGAATAAATAAATTTAAAAAAAACATTCTGGTCGTCCTAAAAAAATTAAAAAAGAAAATAATTATTTATACGATAATCGTATAAATAACAAATAAATTATTCTTACGATAATCGTTTCGTACGATAATCGTATGAATAGACACTTCCTAAAAATAATTAATCTTTCGATAATCTTATTAACAGACACTTCCATTGTTTATACGATAATGTTATGAATAACAAAAAATATTCTTACGATAATCGTGTGGATAGACACTTCCAAAAAATTAACTAGCTCTCCTGTCACCAGTGCAAGCTATGGAGTCGTGGGGTAATTGTTAGTTATAGTATAAACTTTAAAATTTTATACATTTTTTAATTAATTATAACAATATTAATTATAGATAATTATATCATTAGCATATTTATTTATTTTAAATTTATTTATGTACTAAACTATATTAAATATAGTATAAATTTTATACATATCATTAATTTGTTCGTCAATATAATACAGCAAATACATTATGAGTATATTGTTATATCTGGTGTTATTGTTATATTATCTGGTGTTTTTATATATTGTATCTATTTTTTTTCATTTGTTTCGTTGTTAATTTTTGTTAATATTGTAATTTTCGTTTTGTAAATTTAAATAATTATATTTAAATGTATTTTATTTTCATTTTTGTTTTAATTTTATAAGATTTTTTTCTTTGTTTTTTGTGAGCTTCGAATAAAAAGTATTGTAATTATTATATTATTATGGTAGTCAAAGGTAAAATATGTTAAGTATATGAAAAATACTTGTGTTTATAAAAAGATATATGACGTATAATTAAGCAAAAGATTTTGAGATATATTATATATTGATATAATTATATTTAAGAGCATTTGCATGTGTCTATAAATTTACTATTATGTGTACACAACACTTACAAAAAAACTTAGAGTTTATTAATTTAATAATAAAAATATTTAATACTGATTACTCTACAATTTTAAATGCAATAAACAATATTTATAGTATATAAAATAAAAATTCAGTGAAATAACAATGTGATAAATACGTGAAACACAGAAAAGAAAAAATTAAAACTGCATTTAAAACGCAGGTACAATAATATGATATAGTAATTTTTTATAAACGAAATCGGACCAATAAGATAGCTGTAAATATTTATTTTATGGTTTTAGCTCTTCTCAACGCTTCAATCAATTGTCGCATCTCGAAACTATACCAAAGGTTCTTTTGATTTGTTAAAAAAAACTACCAAGTATTGTGTACCAAGTGTCTTGTAATTCATATTTTAATGGCATATAATTTTATAGCATTTTGTCTACATTTATTCAATTAACACTAAACCTACCAGAGTGGTCATATGACTGCTTTTGAGACTTTATTTAAAATTGTTAAATTCTAGTTTTAGGTACATTTTTCGTGAACTTATGCATTACTTTTTCTATAATATATAGCTAATTAAGAAACCTGTAAACCTGAAAAAGAAAATGTAAACCAAAAATTGAACAATATTTATTAAAGAAGATTTAGTGTTAATGTAAATAGATTTAGTGTTAATGTAAATTTTTACATGATTACTATTAGTCAGTAATAATGTATGTTACAAAATTGATTCTCCTGTTTTTTTTTTATTTGTGACAAAAATTATATTAAATTTTTGTAGATGGTATGGAGAATACGCATAACCGTCGGTCTGTGTGGTTACTCATATTAGGGACTAGCGGCCCGCCCCGGCTTCGCACGGGTATTTAACTAAAATTTCAAAAAATATAAATTTATATTTTTTATCATCTACACCTGCGTCGATACTGGAAAATATTTTATAATAGACGGATTGGGTTGTCAAAAATGTGTCAAAATAAAATGTAATTTAAATTAAAAGCACTAAGGAGTATATAGGTATATCAACTTCGAAGCAAATAACTTTCAAAAACCTTTTAACCCCGTTAAGGGATGAATTTTGATAAAATACAAAACACGTTTTCAATCAATTCTGTTAAAGAATATTTATGCAAAATTTGAAGTAGTAATTAGACCAAGGGACTTTTTTGCCCCCTTTTCACCCCCTTAGGGATAGAATTTCATAAAATCCGTTTTTAGCTGATCTCTACTCGGCGAAAGGAATATTCCTACCAAATTTCAAGACTCTACATTTTATTTAGAAAACGTTTATATGGGAAAAAGAAAAGGGCTGTTTTTAGGGTTTTCCCGGCAATTATTCGAATTTTTCTCACCTTTTTAACCTTCCCTAGACCTCCACGAACATTTCAAGACCAAGATAAGATAAATCTGTTCAGCCGTTCTCGAGTTTTAGCGAGACTAACGAACAGCAATTGATTTATATATATATAGATTATTACTCTTGGTACGTAAATTATCCGTCAATCCGACGTAGATAAAATATATATTATATAACATATGAAAGGATTAAGCTCCAACCCTTCTTCTTTATAGAAGTAGAGGTCCCTGCGCAGAAGTGAAATATTGTAGTAGTTTATAGCTAGTTAATGGATCCACAAATATCATATATCACAAATCGATTTACATTCCAAATTTATATATATATTAAAATCAACACAAATTGATTTAAAATAAGTTAAAATTCGATAGTGTAAAAAAACTTCAAAGTAATATTATATATTTCGACCTTTAATGTACTTTTTATTTTATTTAGTCGTTTTCAAAGCGTTTTTATTTCATTTTTGATTGCAAACCTCTTAAGTTTACGACGCAAAGGTAATTTTATTTAGAATTACGACTTTTTGTATACATTAGGGAAAGTGAAATTTGATTATATTTAGATTAAATATTTCCTTTTTTTATGAATTACTGGATTTATGTTATTTTTCAGTTATGTTATTTTGATGTTTATAAAATACATATTTAAAAAAAATTGGATTTTTATCGTTTATTTTATTTTTAAAATTACATTTTATACAATTTTAGGCATAAATTTTATAATAATAATTTAAGTTTTACTATAAAACGGACGATCTACACAATTTTACACGACTTGAGTATAAAGTGAGGTTGTATAAATATTTTACTATGAAGGCCCTATGAGGCTTAGCAACATGACGTCTTAGGTTGAACTTTCAAATGAGCTAACCATAATCCACAGGCAGGTTTATCGATTACCATACTTAATATTTAGGGGTTGATTGCATAAACGTGATTTTAAATTATATACTATCTTGAAATATATTTATTTACTTGAATTATTTATATTGATATTTATATTGTGCTTTTTATAATTTATTTAATAACATAACATATTTAACATACACACACGGATGTCTGTTCCTAAGGTAGGCAGCTAATGCCTACATTTTAGGTAACAGTTGAGTGATATACATTTTTTTTAAATAAATATGCATATAAATAATACATATATAAATAAAAATATTACACCCATACTCGGGGCGGGAATGGAACCCACAACCCTGGAGCAGAAAACAGAGCCACTACCAACTGCGCCAACGGCCTAGGCATGGGCCAATATCGACTGACGAGCGTTTTGATGTAATGGTGAATTAAGTTCCTTTAACTCCGACGTTAACGGATGCGTTTTCCTATCGAAGTGGATACTACTATTTGTGTAAATATATTTTTTATTTATTAACAATTGTTACTCTCGATAGCACTACGGCGGATAGGCCCTAAGCAGTGGGACATTCAAAGATTGTTTCAATTCAGGGCAGTTCATATATAATCAAAATAATACTCGACAAGCATAGCGCATTTAAAATAATAGAGTAATAGATTAATGGTATTTCTATTTATATTCTAGTATTCAACGACGATATTAAAAACAGATGTTTACTACCAAACTATATACATTTTAGAACACAAGTGTCTGACTTTCTATAATATAAGGAATAAGTAAATAGATGGCACAGCAAGGCACACTTGCAATAACCTAAAAAATTTCAATCTTGAAAAATAGTTTGTCACACGACTAGAGTATAAATTGGAAATATACATATCATTATTGATCACGAGAAATTCGGAAAATGTGGTCTGATATTCGAAATTTGTAATTGAAAACACAGTCACATCATACACAGACAATAAACTCTACGTTTAATATCGCAGTTAAAATAGACGTGAAGCGGGCCACTGCACTCAGTTGACATGAATAATTTTAGAACATAATAATTATATCTCTGTGTGTGTGACAGTAAATAGAGAATAGAGTTATTATTGGTTTCCTAACTGTATGTACAAGATAACCCAAGCAGTTTTAGCTGAGTTTTAGGTTACTGCACCGATTCTTTTAGTTGTAGTTACTAACTTGAGTGGAGAGTTGAGTTGAGTGGACGATAAAATTTGAGTGGATCTTGAGTAGATTTTGAGAATAGTATGCTTAAACAGACACCATTAATCAATCAATCGATCAATCAAAAAAAAATATTCAACTAATCTTTTAAAGCAGAAAGAGAGAAGAATAAGAAGGAAACTCAACAGTGAAACTTCAAAATATCGTCAATATATTACTCAAGCATTACAAATTCAGTCATGTCCTCCATGAAAGCCAGCGCCACGAGACATACACATTTGTCTTTTAAACAAACAAAAAAACAAACTCATATTTTTTATTAATAAAAAATAGTGAAGTTAAATATTTTTTGGTTCTATCTTAACCTTTTCTTATAATTTCTTTGTACAAATTGTGCATTATTAATATTTTTTTAAAATTCATTCTTTCATGGAATTATCTATAAAATTGTTATAGTTATAATAAATGTCAAGAAAGTTTTGTAGGATTTTTCCTAAGCTATAAACATAACATAATAAGTTATATTCTGAAAAATAGCTTTTAGCCCGCGACTTCTTCCGCGTGAAGTCGAAAATGGTTCTAATAGTATTTTTAATTGATTTCTTACGTTATTAATTTTGTTATAACATATAAATTAATATGTTAAAATGTTTGAATACTTATAAAATATAACTATATTTAGTATTACTCACTTATAAAATATAACTATATATAGTAGTAGAGTAGGGATTTTAAGGTTAAAAAAAACGTTTAAATAAAATAAAAGTTTGTTATATTTTATGAACACGAAGCTCGGCCTTTGATCTGGTGAAAGTTATACTGAGGTATTATTTTTTTACAACGAAACCGAAATACTGAACCTTCCGCAGTATTTCTTTATAAACAATATTTTTTGTTTTTCCTTCGGGTGCTAGAATCACCAGGCTACTCTGGAACATACCACATACAACAGGCTGTGGGAGAAGCAGCTTTCCATCAAGTATACTCCGGCTTCTGGCTCTTTTACACTCATTACACATTATATTATTATCCAGTTCCGGGAAATCACCATTTCCTATATTAAACAACAGGTCTGAGAACTTTCCGGCAGTAACATCTTCCCTCAGATGGACTCTCATATTTATGGTAAGGCTCAGTTTTGTCACTGGAGGCCACAAATGCTTCTGTACAGTACAGTACTGTATCAGCCTGTAAAGAACCCACTGAAAAAAGAACCCACTGCTGAGCAAAGGCCTCTTCTCCATATAGAAGAAGGGTTGGTGCTTAATCCACCACGCTGCTCCACTGCGGGTTGGCGGATAATTTCGCTACCATTTTTTTAAAATGATGGAAAATGCATTTACGTATCCCACCGAGAAGCGGCGGGTATGTGGGACTCGCGGGCGCCTGGCGTCCAGGACTGCACGTCAGTCTGGCAGGCCGAATACCCACTAAAACCCATCGATACCGTCGGTCCAGTACAGTACAGTACAATAACCAGTATATGACAAAACAGGAAACCATTTCACACAACTTACTCCTAACTAATTAGAGTCCGTTATGTCTTTAAATCTGTCAGTTCATTTTATCTTGACTTTGTCTTATAATATAAAATGTAAATTATGACTACACTGAGTTATCACTGGCCTACTTCTATGTGAATAAAGGCTATTATATAATATAATATGTTTACTAATATGTCTACTAACATCGGCATGCTGCCAGGCAATGAATCACGTTCATTCATATAATCTGTATTATTATTTTCGAACGTATTAAATTGGCATCACTGAATCCTGTTTAAGGTTGTTTTCCTACGTTTTTATAGTGCTAAGTAATCCGATATCGATTTTCATTTTAAGGAATTAAAAACAATTAAAAAAAAAGTTAAATAAATTGTAAAAAAATTGAGTTATATCAAATAAAATCGCATGGAGACAGAGTCAAATTGAAATGGAATAAATTTTGGTCTATAATATATTGACATTTTCTTCATTTAAATTTATTGTCATAATTATTTTAAAAAAATCTGAGAGATGAACTTTTTATTTTCATTCTTTTTTTTTTTTTTAAGTATACTTGTCATATTTTTGAGTCACGAGTACGTTTTCTTATCGACAAAATATTTAGTACATAAATACTTTAGTTATTAAATATGTTACGAACAATTCTGTATTTATTTTTATAGATTGATACGTTTATTTTGCGTTATCATCTAAACTCTAAAGGTTAATATATGTATGTTTTATTTTATTAACGGTTTATGAGTTACATAGCGCTATATTATATATATCGCTAGTTGCAGTGGAAGCTCAACCTTAGCGTGAGTGTTAATCATTAGGATTATTTTGAACGTTAAATATTTACGTATGTGAATGGAGCTTTACGTTTTATACCCATTTTACGTATATAAATTTTAAATGAGTTAATATTACGATTGTTTTGGAAATTTTATTGAGTTCTTTTGTTTAAACATTCAAAGGAAAAAAAAAAAAACATCCCAGCTTGTCACATTTTTATATCGATTATTATTAGTAATTATTATGTTAATGTTATTTTAAATGTTAATATGTTTTTCTCATTAATCTTGTTATGAATGTTATCTGAAGATAATAACGTCAGAAAAGGATGAAATGAATAACCAAGCTCAGATATAGGTGGTCCTAAAATCGGTGTTAGGGTTTATCCCTAACTGAAGCCGAGGACTTACCTTTTTGTGAGACACGCTGCTACCTTCATTAGTATTATTTTAAGTGTATCTTTGTTGTCAATTTTGAGTTCAATTGTTTCTATTTCTTTTTTAATTTCGTTTTATTGATCATTAGTTCTTACACATTTCCCGAGTCGAAGTTTAAAGCCGACATAGCTCCCTCAAGTCCGACATAGAACCGATTTAGAGCCCAGTGGTCCGAAATAGAACCGATTTAGGGCCCAGTAGTCCGATTTTTCGAGAGGTCCGATTTAGGACCTTTAAGACCTTAGTGTTAAGGATTTAAGTAAATTCTTCTAATTCCAAGGTTTACTATCGACCTCAATAGATGGCGTGAGTGTCGATTTAGATCGCGCTATCGTTTTCTTACAAGCAAAGGTTAAGTATGGGAACAAATTTTTTTGTTGTTGTTGGCATTAATAAACACAGTTGTACCGCTATATTGTGTTAATTTCATTTATATTATTCACGTTAAGTAGGCTTAGGGGTGTTCATCAGAAAAAATTATCGATAATTTTACTATCGATAATTATCGTATTGAGTTATCGATAGTTGTCGATAATTATCGAATGAACAGTTATCGATAATTATCGGATAAAAAATTATCGGTAGTGGCGAAAGTTATCGATAATTATCGAATAAAAATTATCGATAGTTCACGAAAGTTATCGATAATTATCGGCACAATTTTTGGACGACGAAAAAAAAAAAAAAAAAACGTCGTCCGCCGTCCCGTGTTCATATAATCCTCCGTTCCCTATCAGAATACCTAAAAAAAAAAAAAAAAAAAAGGTCATCCGCCGTCCGGTATCGAAATAATCTATCGATAGTTATCGGATCGCACAAAAATATCGATAATTATCAGATCGGAACAATTATCGATAATTATCGGATCGCAACAAATTATCGATAATTATCGAATGAAAACTTATCGATAATTATCGATAATTATCGAATGAACAATTATCGATAATTATCGAATCAAAATTATCGAATAACACTTATCGATAATTATCGATAATTATCGAATGAAAAATTATCGAGTAGTTACAAATTATCGATAATTATTGCACACCCCTAAGTAGGCTGTAGGACCCTATACATGATTATTATTGACTAGCTAGGCCCCGCGGTTTCACCCGCGTTAATTTTAGGGAAAAACGTACTTAAATATTTTTAAGCAATTAAATTAGTTCCGACTTAGCGCCTATTATAGGCGCAAATTTTTATTCAATTTAGGTCCGATTTAGGTCGAAAAGTGCAGAAAACGGAAATTTGTGCCATTTTTGGGTGCTAAGTCGGATCTAATTTTATATGGGTTAGGACCGATTTAGAACCCAGAGGTCCGACGTTAGTCCTACCGTAGTAGGCGGCGCTAAATCGGCGCTAAATTTCGACTCGGGTTATTAATATGTTTTATTTTAATTTATTAATTTGTATCTAATGTTATGTTCATTGTGTAGTATTACAGTGTGTTATTGCAAATAAAGCACTTATTATTATTATAGATATCCTTAAGGGCTCATTATTTATTCAGATAGTAATAAGGTACGTTCAGGCATGCTTACGTTAGACATTTTATTTACAGAAAAGTTAAGAATTTAGGTACAAAATAAGCTCTGTCTTTCCAGTCAAAAATAGCGTTCATCCTATGATTTTAAACAAAAAAGGGTTTTACGAATGTAAAATTTATTTAATTGTCAATCTATATTATTAGACTTAGACTAGATAAATAGAACTTGCATTATCGTGCTACGTTCACTAAATGGGGAAAAGGACATGTGTAGTGGACGTGTGTACTTACGTCATGTAAAGTTTGTACTCGTGTATAAATTCTGTGTATATGTGTACCTATGTGTATGTATCTGTTTATGTATGTATATATTTATATATGTATGTATATACTATTTGCTACTAATTTTAGTATCTTATTACCCTACTGCGACAGAAGGAGGGTTATGTTTTTCGAGTGTATGTATGTATGTATGTATGTATGTATGTCCATTTCTTTGGCACGCCCTACAGCCCAAACGGCTGGACGGTTTTTGACATATGAGGTGTTGTTGGATTTGTCTAAATTGTAGTAGTGAAATAGGCTATATAAATTTTAAACATGGCGCCCGCAAATGGCGGAATGAGGAGGGGAGTTGAATTTTTTTTTCTTACTGTAGCAATATGGGTATCAAATGAAAACTAGTAAATTGTTTTATTCTTTTTAGTTTATAATAAGAGTATTTTACGCAGTCGGGTTTTTTGATTTTTTTAATTTTTCCTTTCTTTAAAATAAATTTTCTCAGTTTCCGATTTTGGACACCTAGAAACGTCCGCTCTTGTACGTTTTAAGGTTGGCTTGTACATAATAATATTGTGTTGTGCAATAAAGTTTTGATAAATAAATAAATATAGATAGTATAACAGATGATTGGTCGCATAGTTCCAAAGCGTTGTTAATAAATCAAATCGAATACAACAATACAATGTATATCTAAAGTAATATTATAAAGAGAAAAGATTTATTCGGTCGTAATCGATTGACTTTGAAACGACAAATTTTAATAACTGTTTTACGATTAAAAAGCTTTATTTATTAGACTATAAAGTATTTATATGAAACAAATATTAACTCAGGCGAAACCGGGGTGTACTTCTATGCCCTCATCTATACAAATATTATAAAGCTGAAGAGTTTGTTTGTTTGTTTAAACGCGCTAATCTCAGGAACTACTGGTTCGAATTGAAAAATTCTTTTTGTGTTGTATAGCCCATTTATCGAGGAAGTCTGTAGGCTATATAACATCATGCTAGGACCAATAGGGGCTGTGCAATAATAAGAAATGTTACAAAAACAGGGGAAAAATCATCTTTTTTGAGAGCTTCGGTTGCGTCCTTTATTATTTCTCTACTCGAAAAATTTTTTAACCGTGGTTCCACTTTTAAAATTAAATATAACATCACGTAATAATAAATAATACGTAATAATAAATAATACGTGATAATACGTTGAACGACCCAGGAATCAAACCTGATACCTACTCTTAGAGTATTTGTTTAAAAATATTTAAGTACGTTTTTCCCTCAAATTAACGCGGGTGAAACCGCAGGGTAGAGCTAGTATTTTAATAATTTCAGCCGTTATATAAGTTAAAACATGTTGAGTAGATTCGTTAATACCTCGTGAAGTTCGAAGATTTGCTGAACCCATTGTATAATATGATATTGGGTAAAGGGTAAAGTTTGAAATTCTAAATTATTAGATATTTATCTTTCATACTCAAACTTTTCGGCTTTGCTAGAACTAAATGTGTTATTAAGGTTTTGGAATAGTATCAAACAACCCATTCAGCAAATTTGAATTCAATGAGCCGTGAAACATATATTGGAAACTTTATAACGCTTTAACGCGTTGTTTTTAATTGATTTTTGATTGAAAGGATTTTTAATAAGAATTTTTAATTGGAGCAATGGTTACAGCACCGGGCTGTTACTCATGCAGTTGCTGATTCAATCCTCGCGCACGACAAATTTGTATAGACTATATAGGTGTTGTCTGGTTACATACAAACACAAAGTTTGTGTTGTGTGTGCTACCGGAGATGCAAAACAGGATGACGTCCTACTCGGGACTTTTTTTATATAATTAAAGAACATGCTTTAAACAACTCTGAACTGAACTGAATTAACTAACTAGTTAACAAAGGTCTCTACTCCATATAGAAGAGTTGGAGTATAATCCGCCACGATGCTCTACTGTGGGTTGGCAGATAATTTCTACTCTCATGAGTAAATCGCTATCAGGTGTTTCAGACAACAACCGGGACCAATGGCTTTACATAGTCTCCGAGGCACGGTAGGGAGATCTACAAGGACATACACCCAGACTGGTAACAAATATTTGTAAAAATACAAATATTGGCCCCGACCCAGAATTGAACCTACGACCGTCGGCGTTGAGGCGACTACTCGCACCACTACACCAGAACGGTCGTCAAAAAACTCTACAAAGTACAAAATAATATTTATGTCTATTCATCATGTACTAATTCGAAGATGGGCTGGTACACAGCATTCCCTCTATGTATTTATAGACGTATAAATTCATATTATGTATTATGTACTCACGCACTTACGCACTACAAAAAAAAAAAAAAATTGGCTGTCGTGTTAAAATATTTTCAAACGTTCTACTTTTAAATTTATTTTGCAGACTATAAATATATGTCCACATAAAAAAATTTTTTTTAAAAAAAAAACGTGTATTGCCAAGAACATTTTTTTTTTTCATATAAAAATTACTTATGTTGTTTTAGTAGGAAAATATTACCCCACAAACCCAAAAAAATATGTAAAACTGATTTTCGCAATAAATAGTTTATGAAACACCATTTGAAAAAAATAAATGTATACCAAACAGTTATTATTCGCCGTTGAATTTTTGTTTAAATGTTGACCGTGCCACAGAACCGAACCTGTTTTATTTCAATTTACGTGTCTATTAAACATGGTTATGAATATTTATTACAGAAATTTTACAATATTATACATATTTACAATTCAAAACTTAAAATAATTATTTAAAAACAGTTTTGGTATAAATCATGTCCGCGTGGAATGGTGCCAAGAATACTAGGAGCATTTCCCCGTTGAATCACAATTCCGATTCTTTGGGCAAAAAATGCACCAGCCCTCCTGTCACCAGTGGAGGCTATGAGTCGTAGGGTTAATTAATTCTTTTAGAAAAATTTTTGCACTGCTACTCCAAGGTCCAAGTGTTTCGACTGCAAACAGCACAAAAACATAACTTTAGATAAGTGACGAATATTTGTGCCGTTTAGTCATTTCAGCTGTTTCCCTGACATGAGACGGAGCCAATGTATCGACGCAGGTTGCGTCCCACAAAAGCGCCCGTCTTCTTTCCCAGGGAATCAGTGTTAAATCATCAGGCCTCTTACCATCATCGCGACTGAATTAGTCGAACTGAATTAACAATCTATTAAACACATACAACATACACATTATTGAATATATACATATAATATGTATAAAGGTCATATCAAGTTTAAACAAACAAACATAAAATTATGCCCTACATACTCGTATTTATATCAGTCAAGACAGTGTGACAATATAACTAATTAAAAATATATATAAATAAATAAATAAGTAAATACATACATAAATAAACAACATTAAGTGTAATAACATACTCCGTGAGAACAAAACCTTTTAATCAAAGTATTTTTTTTTTAAGGACAAAATTTACTAAAATGTTCGTGTATTGAAGTCCCAAAACGTTTGTGTAATGACGGCTCACGATGCGCAGCGGAAGGCGCTAGGCGCGCGGCGCGCGGCGCTAGGCGCGCGGCGCGCGGTTCGCGGCGCGCGGTGCACGGTGCGTGGGGCCGAATGTCGGTTTCGTCGTTTCGCATATGTGGGGTGGGTGGTCGCGGCGGGGTCGTGTTGGGCGGCGCCGTGGTGCGCGCCGCTCGCGCACGTGGGATGGATTTGGTGTCGATGGCGCGTGTCGGAGCGATGGCGCCGTCGCTGGGGCGCGTCTTCTGGCGTCTGTTCTGCCACGTGTGGAGGTGATGCTGTGGTGGTGCGGTTTGGCGGGGCGACTCGAGGACTGCTGGCTGTAGTTGATCCCCTAATGATGGTGATGCATGGTGGTATTGAAGTATAATAGGAGATGCTGCGAGCGTCTGCCTTTGAAGTGTACATGTTTGTATGTATCGACGGTATGTTGGGGCCGTCTAAATGGATATTGATATCGACATTGAGTCGTATCATAATGATGGTGATGCATGGCAATATTTGAATATGGTGGGGGATGCTGCGAGCGTCTGCCTTTGAAATATACATGATTGTATGTATTGACGGTATGAGGGGCCGTCTAAATAAATATTAATATCGACATTGAGTCGTATCATAATGATGGTGATGCATGGCAATATTTAAATATAATGGGGGATGCTACGAGCGTCTACTTTTGAAATATACATATTTATATGTATCGACGGTATGTTGGGGCCGTCTAAATAAATATTAATATCGACATTGAGTCGTATCATAATGATGGTGATGCATGGCAATATTTAAATATAATGGGAGGTGCTGCGAGCGTCTGCCTTTGAAATATACATAATTATATGTATTGACGGTATGAGGGGCCGTCTAAATAAATATTAATATCGACATTGAGTCGTATCATAATGATGGTGATGCATGGCAATATTAAAATATAACGGGGGATGCTACGGGCGTCTACCTTTGAAGTATACATATATGTATGTATTTGGCGGTGTGTGGGGCCGTCTAGGTGATTATTGATATCGACATTGATTCGTGTCATGGATGGGTATCATAAATAGTGATAGCAGCAGCCGTCTTATTGGATGGAAATATAAATGTGCGTGATGGAGCGACACGTACAGTGAGATGATTGAGAATCATCCCGACAAAGGGCAGCAGCCGTCTTATTGGATGGAAATATAAATGTGCGTGATGGAGCGACACGTACAGTGAGATGATTAAGAATCATCCCGACAAAGAAATGTATTGTACGATACATTAAAGGGGCGATACACTTCACAGATCGAAGATCTGTTATACTTTGTATATTGTAGACCTGTCTCGCAAATTAGTTTGGGAGCTGGAATACAATATATGCAACTTGTAAAACTGTGCCGACCGCCGGACTTGCGTAAAGTCGTTACGTCTAGTCATCGGGTTTCTGAAGTTCGATTAGTCTTTCGTGTACGTTCGTAGGGTGTTTCATACAGCACTGTTGGCATCCTCAACTGCGATCGACGATCGATATGGAAGGACCTCGTACTGACATGATACGTAAAGTGATTCCGTGAGTCCGTTAAAGTCGCTCTGTCGACTCATCGGCCGTTCGAAAAACTCTGAAACGTTATCGAAACGTATCTATATATGTCATCAAAAACAAAACATAAAACGACGATCTGGTACGATCACGTTGTCTCCGAGCGACGATTAATATAGTGACGATAAATTTGTAAGAATTGAGCATTACGCAATAAAGAATCTCGATTCCAATTATTATTTTCGATCGAGTGCTCGTAATGTTATTTGGTGAATTACCACTAAATAGTGTGAGCACTGCGCTGAATATACTCTAGCATTTTCTTGATGATTTGATACTGAAATGCAAGACGCTGTGGTTGATTTCGGTCACCGCAGATTATTGAGCCCTTTGTCAATGTCGTCTTGAATTTGTATAGGTGACGCAAAAGTGAGGTGCGATGCCCTACGTTGCGATATAATTCGTGATACGTAGGGTGTCCCTCTTACTGTGACATCGAGGTAGAGGCTATTGTATACAACTTCGGTTGGAACACTGTGTGTCCCTCGCTCTGTCTAGCCTAGAGTAGTGTATGCGCCATGTGGTACTGCTGTGCTATTTTTAATCGACGTTACGATGTCTCGGATGATGTCTTTCGTTGATTAACTATACCGGAACCACGACCGAATTTTGCTCAGCGTTGCTGACGCCATTACGATGGTGGAAGTGATACGTTGCAGCAGTGTTGGACCCTCACTGTGGATTTCATCCATAGTGTTTAAGCATAGATCGCTTATGAGTGATGTGCATTGGTTACATTTGCCTCGCTTTTGTAGAGACGTTATTGCGTAATTAAAATTACCGAATTAAATTACTATTAAAACACAAACCAAGAAATGTAAGTTTTAGATAGGTATAGGAGGTTTCAACAAAATATTAAAGAAAATGTACTTTGATACATGTTTAAAATAAACTAGAGATATAAATTTTAGATAATTAAGGTATAAAAGGTATCGATGAAACAAACCATAAATATATAAATAAATAAATAGATATGCTTAAGACACACACACGGTCGTCTGTTCCTAAGGTAGGCAACTTAATGCCTGTGTTTTAGGTAACAGCCGACTGATATACTTTTTTTTTTAAAATAAATATACATATAAATAATACATATATAAATAAATATATATAACACCCAGGCTCGAGGCGGGAATCGAACCCACAACCCTTGGAGCAGAAAACAGGGTCACTGCAAACTGCGCCAACGGGTCAGTCAATATATAATAAGTAACACAACACATTTATAGGACCACACGGTTGTAGTTATAATACAAAAGAACATATACTTATATGTGTGTCTAGGGAACATATTCATTTAGTTGTAAGTGTAATATTACGGTTAAACGTAAAATGTGAATATATTCACGCCTTTTGTATTTAAGTGTCAAATTTGAGTTTATCACAATATTATAAGAGGTTATTAATAAGGTTCAGTAAGGAAAAGTCATTCAATTATATTCGAATCGGCTGGAGAACATATGATAAATGTTTTTAAACTATATGGATCCATAGTTACGAATTTAACATAGAAATCTTGATTGCAATGACGAGTGTTGAAAAGAACTTTAACTTCACAACTATATTAAATGTCAATATAAGGCAGGAGTAGGAGCACAATAAGTGTTCGATCTCATTGAGGAAGGTTCATAAAAAGTAGGACGGAAACTACTGTAAGCGGCGGGCGCGGGGCCGTTTACCTCCTCTCCTCTTTTTAATTTTTTTTTTTTGTACTTTAAATTTTTTATTTTCCTATGTTAATAAAGTAAGGATGGGGAGGAGCTATTTCTATTAGCAACTATATTAACAAGGTGTTAATAGAAGATGAGATCGGGTCTTGATCTTTTTTTTTTTTTATCAATTTATACACATACTCATTACGAAGTTTTATTTAATTTCTTATAATCATTTAAACTTGTGATCACTGATACTCTAAAAGAACTTGATTATTACAAAAACAACGTAAAACGGGTCCTAACTAACTAGACGATATAACGAGCCTTACTACAAATAATTATTTTTTAATTTTTATGATCTCTCTCCATGGTGTGAGTAGAGGATAGTTACAACAGCAAGATGGTTCTCCTTACCTGTTAGCATGGTGACAAGAGTAGTCATAAAAAGGTTCTGTTTTATGCGCCAGCCTATAATATTTCTCTCAATTTTAATGTATGTTTTAATCTCTACCGCACCGATCAATGTCATTCGTGTATTTGTATCTTTTTTTTTTTTTTTTTTTTTTTTTTTGTCGCAGGGGAATCCATTTACGGATGATATCCAGGATGCCCGGGTCGGCAGTCCTAGACCTATGTCGGACTCGGCACTTTGGGAGTGCAATACCGTACTAAACCCCTGCGGGAGCCTTCAGCCGCTTTAATTGGAGGGTCCCGGATCTGCAGGCAACAGGATCCCTCCAGCGACAGGCTGGCCTCGGCGAAAAGGCCAGACTTCTCCTCCATGGGGACTGTCCGGCTCACCTCTGAACAGTCCCGACGACGCCGTATCTAGCAGGACCGGGTTCCCATCCCGGCCCGATACGGGCACAGGGGCGTTACTGGAGGCGCATTAAGTAGCGCCTCCTACGCACCCCCATTCGTCGCCCGCGGATGGAGGCCACGTCGGCGGCCTCCTCTCTCACCCGCTCGTCGGCCTCCTTCTGGAACATTACTGTCTCGCAGAAGGAGACCATCGCCTTCCAGGACTCGTCGTCGCCGAGCATCGCGATGATAATGCTCGGGAGCGACAAGTCCCCTCCGAGGACCGACGTCAGACTTTGACGCAGCGCCGCCCATCTCGGGCACACCTCGAGGGTGTGCTGGGCGGAGTCCACCGCCGCGCCACAATCGTGACATTCAGTCGTCGGCTCCCTCTGGGCCGTCCGGCACAGGTAGTCACCAAAGCAACCGTGCCCGGTAAGAACCTGCGTCAGACGGAAGGTGAGGGGCTTGCGTTTTCGACGCATCCACCGCTCAAGGACCGGGCGAATGGCAGCCGTTACGCGTGTGCCGTACGGCTGCCCCGCCAGGTCCTCCCCCCACCTCCGCATAAGCGCTTCCTGCCCCATCCGACGCACCAGCAGGATCCCGTCCAACGTAGGGTTCTCACCAAGAGCCCTCCTACCCGAGACGTATGAGTAGGTCTCGGCAAGAACCTCCGCCACGAGCTCCCACGGGGGGTCGCCGGCTAGAGCAGTAGCTGCAGCCCACGATACCGTACGGTACCCCCGAATCACCCTCACCGCGATTGTTCGCTGCGCAGCACGAAGCGCCGCTTTATTTTTCGCGGTAAGGCGATCCGCCCAAACCGGGGCACCGTACGTCGCCATACTCCGGCAGACTCCGGAGTACAGCTGCCTGCAGGCGGCGCTGGGTCCTCCGAGGTTCGGGAGGAGTCTGCCCAGCGCACTCGCCGCCTTGACGACCTTCGGTCCCACCATCGCGAAATGTGGGCCGAAGGTCCACCCTCCGTCCAGGATGAGCCCGAGATATTTCATTTGGGGGCTCATCCTGACTCTCCCCTCTCCGATCTGAAGGGTAGCCCCCGGTGGAGGTCCCTTACGGCCGGTCCCGCGGAAGAGCAGGGCTTCGGTCTTGTCAATCCTGACACGAAGCCCTAAACTCTCTATGCGGCTGATCACGAGGTCGAGTCCGACCTCGGCCAGCCGGGCCGCCTCCTTGTAATTTCGTCCCCGGGAATAAACGAGGGTGTCATCCGCATAGCAGATGACACCCATCCCGGGGAGAAGACGGCCTCGCAGGACCCAGTCGTACCCGATGTCCCACAGGATTGGACCCAGAACTGATCCCTGCGGGACACCGCAGCCGACTCGCCGCCACTCCACGGACCCCGACCGGTTCTCGAGGCCTACCCTCCGATCAGAGAGGTACGCCTCCAACAGCCTCCTTAGATACGGGGGCACTCCGAAGTATTTTAGTGCCTCCCGTATCACCACGTGCGGGAGACTGTTGAAGGCGTTCGCGATGTCTAACGACACCGCGACCACCACCTCACTTCCATGTTCCGCCTCACCCGTCACCGCCCGTAGGCGTTTGAGGGCGTCGACAGTCGACCGGCGTGCTCGAAACCCGAACTGGAATTCCGACAGTCCAGGTCCCGAGCCCTCCTCCAGGTGCTGAACGAGCCGGGAGGCCACTATCTTCTCCAAGGCCTTCCCAGCTTCGTTCAGCAGCACCACCGGTCGCACTGCCGAAGCTGAGTCCGGGGTCCGCCCTGCCTTAGGAAGTAGGCAGAGCCGACCCTCTTTCCAGGCCCCCGGGAACTGGCCAGACCGCATGCAGCGATCAAACAGCTCCCGGAGGCTGTCGCCGAGGTGCCCGAG
This sequence comes from Euphydryas editha, assembly GCA_036937285.1. NCBI lineage: Eukaryota > Metazoa > Arthropoda > Insecta > Lepidoptera > Nymphalidae > Euphydryas > Euphydryas editha. The sequence goes on along the minus strand of JAUPFZ010000011.1, from coordinate 17,410,968 downwards.
AGCAATCGCGAGGACTCTCCCGTGCACCCCGTCTGGACCCGGCGCCCTCTTCTTACCCTGGAGGCGGGTAATCACCACCTCCATTTCAGCCTCTGTGACGGGTGGCGGAACACCATCCTCCTCGTCCGGCGTCTGCCGAGCCATTTTGGGGGGCACGAAGCCCTCGGGTTCGTCGGGAAAGAGTTCCCCGACGATCCTCCCCAGCTGGTCCGGCTGGAGCGTTTCGCTGATGGGGGCCGACTGGGCGCGGAGCTTGTTCCGAGCCCAATTATACGGTCGGCCCCAGGGGTCTCTTTCTAGACCCCCAACTAACTCCAACCAGGCCTCCTCCTTGGCTCGGCATATGGCCTGCCGCAGGATCTTCGTTTTCTCCACGTAGATCCTGCGCAGCCTGTCGTCCCTGTCCACGTCCTGGGGGCGTCTCCGCCTGCTCCGGGTATATTGTCTCCTGGCCCCGTTGCAGGCGGCCCGGAGACCGGCTATCTCAGCCGACCACCAGTAGAGTGCCCGCCGCGGGGATAGACGCTTCGCGGGCGGCATGGCCGCTCTGCAGACAGCAGTGAATGCGTCGCAGAGCCGGCTGGCCACCTCATCCACCCCCAACTCCGACAGCGGCGGGAGGCTCCAGCGGCCGACGATTGCGGCCTCCTCTGCCAGTTCCCGATCGAGCTTGGAGAGTGCCCAACGCGGAAACTGGCTACGCCCCCTTGACGACGTTGACGACGATGATGACGCCGGACAGACGGAAGCTGGAGACACCTCGAACCTTATGTACCGATGGTCCGAGAGAGTCTCCACCTCCGTCTCCACCCTCCACCCATCCACTCTGCGTGCGATGGCCGGCGTGGCAAACGTGACGTCCACCACGGAACCTCCCGACCATCGCACGCACGTCTGGACTGCCCCCACATTGAGCAGGCACAGTCCGGCAGCTAGCGCCCACTCCTCCACCTCCCTCCCTTTTGGGTTCGTAACCGGGTTACCCCAAGCCGTGGACTTGGCGTTGAGGTCACCGGCCACGAATACCTGGAGGGGAGCTAACTGCCTCACCAGCGGCCCCAGAACGTCGAGAAACCGTTCCAGGGCCGCCAGATCACGGTTCGGGGAGAAGTAGACTCCGACGAAAGCCACCTCTCCCCGAACCGCCGCCACGTACCCGCGGCCCCTCGCCTTGACGACGAGGGGGGGGGCGGCTCCAGGCCTCACCACGATCGCCACTGAGTCCTCGGTGTCCCCCGCCCAGTGTGGGCTAGGGGGCACGGCGTATGGCTCGGCGACGATCGCGACGTCAATACTCCACTCCGCCATGGACTGCAGGAAAAGGTCCTGGGCCCCGGCGGAGTGGTTGGCGTTCGCCTGGAGGACGCTGAGATGCCCGGGCATCACTCGGCCATATCAGCGTCTGCTGCCTCCACTCGGTTCCCCCCTTGTGACGATTGCGGGGGGAATTTCCCGCGGGTTGATGGGGGCTTACATGCCATGCCCCCCATCACGTGGCCCGCCGGCCTGCCGGCGTCCGCGCACACCGCGCAATGGGCGGCGGCCGAACACCCGGCGGCTTTGTGGCCTGCCTGACCGCAGCGATAGCACAGAGTGCTGCGGTCAGTGCCACCTGGGCACGCGCCGGCTACGTGCCCCAGTTCCAGGCATCGGAAACAATGCCTAGGACGCGCTTGCAGGAAGTGGACCGTCGCTTTGGTCCACCCCACCGCTATGCTCCCGACCTGCAGCAGCTTTTTACCTGCCGCCGCCGGGAGTTCAATGTGGGCTGACCCCGGGCCCCTTAGCCCCGTCCGGATGTTCCGCACGAGGACCTGCCCGGGGGAACAGCCCCCTTCCTTCGCCACCGCGATAGCCAGACGCTCCGCGGTGACCGCGTCGCTCAGGCCTGAGATTCTCATCTCCACCTTCTTCTCAGGCCTGAGCACCTCCACCTCCTCCGCTAAGACCTCCTTCAAACGAGCGGCGAGGGCATCGGCCTTCTCGCCGCTCGTGGAGCCAGGCACCTCGATGAGGCGCGCCCCGGTCGCCGATTGGCGGATCCGGAGCGGGCCGATTCCCAGCTCCTTTAGGTCGATACTGCTCTCGGCCTTGAGCAGTGTCGACCCATACGTGGCCCCCTTGGCCGCTGCCTCCGGCCGTAACTTAATTATTACGGCCGATGAGCGGGGGAGTGCCAGCTTAGGCTTTGTAGCCTCCTTCTTTGCCGGCGGCGCTGAAGCCGCCGGTTTTTCGGACGCCGGGTTCTTCACCGGCGGCACTGAAGCCGTCCGCTTTTTGGCCGCCGTTTTGCGGCGGACGACTTCTGTCCAGCTTGCCGCTGGCTCCTCCTGGGATTTAGCCTCCTCTCTCTCCTTTCCCTGAGGAGCCGCTTCTTTTGAGGTGGAGGGACCGAACGCTGTCCACTCCGCCTCCTTGCCCTTACCCTTCCCCTTGCCCTTCCCCTTGCCCTTCCCCTTTCCTTTGCTCGATGTTAGTGGAAGGGCGGGGAGCTCCACCGGGTCCACTGTGCTCCCGCTGAGAGTCGCCGCCGCCTGGCCCTTCGCCGCAATGGCAGCCCTGGTGGCTCTTGCCAGCGGCCTGTTGTCCCCAGCCAGTGGGGGGCGGGAAGGAGGGGCTGCCGGGAGCTGGAAAGCCGCCAGGCGATCATCCACGGTGCTGGCGACCATATTTGCAATTTCTTGCATTAGGTCGGCAGTTCCCCCCGTGTTCGCGGATTCAGCCGCCTTTTTGCGACTGTCCTCGAACTCCCTTCTGTAGGCCCGCACTTCGTTCCTGACCAGCTCCAGTTCCCGCGCGAGCCGACAGTTGTCGGCCTTTAATCGGCGAACCTCCTCCGATTCAGTGCGGGTCACCAGGGACTCCAGCACCTCCCTGATGGATCCCGCTGCCTTCCTTATTTTGGAGGCGTAGCCCCCCCGCAGATTGACCGACTTACCGGTCAGGCTCAGGATCAGGTTTAGGTTGGCCTCCGAAGCCACCCTCAGCTCCTCGGCCCCCCGCTTATCCACGTCGTCAATCTCGATGGGAGCTTCCTCCATTTGACCCCCCACCTCCTTCTGCTTCACGAAAGCTCTCTTTTGGAGGACCGCCTCAAACTCGTCCTCCCGGACTCTCTCTACACGCTCTCTTAGAGCCGCTCTGGCGCTAGTAAGGGTGGGCGCCTTGCCCCTCTTGGCCGCTGTCCGGGATCTACCCCCCGTGGCCTCTCCCGTCTCTGTCTCCGAGCCCGAATCCTCCGAGTCCCCGGAGTACAGGCGCTTCCGACCCAGGTCCGACTCGGACAGTGAGGTGATGGAGATGTTCTCCAGAACCTCCATCTCGCCTTCTGGTTGGCCCTGATAAGGGCCGTTGGGTTGGCCCTGAGAAGGGCCGTTGGGTTGGCCCTGAGAAGGGCCGTTGGGTTGGCCCTGAGAAGGGCCGTTGGGTTGGCCCTGAGAAGGGCCGTTGGGTTGGCCCTGAGAAGGGCCGTTGGGTTGGCCCTGAGAAGGGCCTTTGGTAGCTCCACTTTTGCTCCGCGTAAGCATCGCAAAAACAACTTAGTAGTCACACAGACAAAACACTCTAATACACCCAAGTACAGTTTACTGCGTTCGGTCACCTGCCTGCCACCTGCGTTACCGGGGTCAGGTCAGGGTCCAGGGGAGACGACGTGGACGTAGCAATAAACACTTGGGGACTCCCCCGTGTATTTGTATCTGTGCCATTTTGCACTATTGAAATTTATCAAATAAAATGAATAAATATATAATTATATAATAAATTACTTGTATACATTGTACATATCGCTCATTTGGAGCGACAGTGACACAAATGCAAATTAGTTAACCTTACACCAGATCAGAATAAAGGTTATTTAATAGTTCAAAAGAAGATTCTGAAGCATTATTACGGCTAATTATTGTTTTAAAATAGCTGGATATTGTGGCATTTTCACTACCAACGCAGATGTTTACGCATAGTATCTTGGAATTAATAAGTCATTTTCGCGTATTTTTGCAAATGTGTCACTGTCGCTCCAAATGAGCGATATAAAGTAATTTACCCTCGATATGTGATTCAAAATCAATAAATTAAAGTTTTTTTGTGTCCGTTTTATTTCATTTTCGTGATAAATAATTACATTTTAACCCTATAAACTCGAAAGAAAAATTTTATATTATCTGAACTACTTACTAGATAATCTCAGTTTTAACTATGTTTTACAAAACCTTCTTTACATTGAAATGGTTAAAGTCTTACTGTGTTTATATAAATTTGTAAGCATTGAACTCTTAAACTAATCTAGACTGAGGCCTAAATAAATAAATTAAGAACAACGCAAAATCCGACACCCTTCAGTCTGTGCCAAATACAATTAACAAAAACTTCAAAGAATAATCCAGAATTTAGATTAACTGAGATAGGCATCACAATGACCCTAAATATCACTCACTTGTTTATCATTTTTGTTTATTTCCATTTTACAATCGTTTTGTAAATATTTTTTATTCTAATTTTACTAATTGCTTCTGTTATAAAAAAATATTTTATTTTCGTTTAATTAAATATATTGTGGAAAAAATTAATATATATATATATATATATATATATCTTTATGTGCGTCTATGTTAAGCTTGCACGTTACTTCGATCAACTATAAATGTCACAGAAAATATAAAAAATAACATTTTTAATAATGTTAATAACGTAATAAATTATAAATAAAGTCGTAAGTTTTTTAATAAATTACAAACATTGTTATTTTTCATGTATTATACTGATCTGATGAGTTTCCGCGTTGTTAAGATATGTTGTTTGTCGTGCGTTTGTTTTTGTTTTTGATATGTTTTTTTATAGCCTATAATTTTTTTCAATAAACATTCTTTCTATAGATAACTTTTTAAGCTTTCATGGTCACTAACTGTTCTCTACTGTATCAGCTTGTAATGAACCCACTGCTGAGCGAAGGCCTCTTCTCTATATAGAATAAGGGTTAGAGCCTAATCCACCACGCTGCTTGACTGCGGGTTGGCGGATAATTTCTCTACCATGAATAACGATCGTTACCAGGTGTCTATGATAACAACCGGGACTGACGGTTTGACGTGCTCTCCAAGGCACGGTGGGGAGACCAACAAGGACATACACCCAGACCGGAAACAAATATTTGCTCAAATTCAAATATTGGCCCTAAGCCAGAATTGAACCTGCGACCGTCGGCGTTGAGGCGGCTACTCGCACCAATACACCAGAACGGTCGTCAAAAAACTCTACAAAGTACAAAATAATATTTATATCTATTCATCATGTACTAATTCGAAGATGGGCTGGTACACAGCAGTCCCTCTATGTATTTATATACGTATATATTCATAATATGTATTATGTACTCACACACTTACGCACTACAACCTCGAATCGAACCTGCGACCGTCGGCGTTGAAGCGAATATTCTCTCCACTACACCAGAACGGTCGTCAACACTATTATGTATATGTAAAACGCGATATTAATGTTTGATGTTGTCCATTTTTAGTTAAAAATATTTCTAAACTGTTGCAAGAGCCATGATCACTAGCAAGCTTTCTAATCCAAAATTTGAAACCAAACCAGAGGATCCTGAGGTCCACGCGTATAAACAAACAAATATTTTTACTTTTAAGTATTTGTAATCGATAGTTAGATATTTGTTTCAAAAATATTGTTTCTATTTTTATTTTTATCTAGATTCTAACTCTGCTGTAAACAATTTTGTCTGCCAAGTCACTTTATTTTAAATTGTTTATTATCCAATATCCCGGTTTTATCCGTGATGACGTTAATGGTTACTGTTTCGCTTTTACTAGACTGATTTTATGGTCTTAGTTATTATTTTAAGTTAAATCAAAATTAGTTCCGATATTCTGATTTTAAAGCATAAGCTTAATCTAATGATAACAAAATCTAAAAATTGTTGTTTTCTCCACAATGTCATAAGTTCAACACGTAACGATAAATATTTGTTGTTAATTTCATTTTAATATCAGTTATCAATTTCATTTTTAATTTTAATTCATTTATGATAGTTTTAATCGATATATTGGCATATTATTAATCTAACAGATTCAAAGAAAAAAAAAGCTATAGCAATTTTTAGTGTCCTTACTGCTGTATTACCAAAAAAAAAATAGAATTGATTTTCGAAAATAAAATTAAAAAAAAACAATTTCCAGAATTGGCCTTGGCTACCTTTTTTATTATATGTATAGAATCTTCAATGGAATGCCTTCCATGAGCATATATAAATACTTATAAATAGAAATAGCATAAATAATATTGGAATATATTATTGTAGTATTTTATTGGCGTTTTGCCATGGCCTAAATAATAAGTTTACCAGGTTAAACTTATTTGCTTTTTGTCACAATGTTTCTCTTGTCTTATTTCATTGGCTGTTTATAGTAGTAGAGAAATAATGTACTGAAATTAAACAATATATTAAAATCGTATGCAATTTATTTGAGAGACCCAATAAAAAATATAAACAAAAACTTTTCTTAATTTGTTAAAAACTTTTCTTATAAAAGCTTTTTTTTAAATATAAATTAATAGTTACATTAGTAGCAAATAGTATTTCGATATTTACGCGTAATAAATATACAAAAAAGCAAACGTACGAGAAAGGAGGTAGTCCGGTATGTACACTACTAATACCGTCAACATCTGCCCGCAAACTTCAGTCTCGTGAACAAGACATTCGTAGATAATGTCGAAATATCGAGCTCCACCAGATAAAAATAAAAAAAAAACATGCTAAATATGCCGATTTAAATAATTTAAGTTATTGAAGGATCATATAATTATTCATCCACTTCTATTATCAGATCAGTTGTATTTACCCGAATTATCGTATCGTTATCAGTATAACAGAGAGTTTGGTACGCGGTGCTGTGTGAGTATTTGTTTATAAGATAATGTGTAGTCATAATTAGTGTGACAGTGAAGCGACAGCTGTTGTTGGTCTTAGATAGAGTTATCTTTCATCTGTGGTCGTCGTCCAACCATATGTGTTCTTATCAGTTTGTTGTATGAGTATAGCCAATAAAAATTGAAATTAAGATATTAATAGATTTTTATACACTTTTTTACATTGTTTGATTATTTTAAATTTAGAAGAACTACAACTATTATATATATATATACTAAGCGTAGCGTTGCACAGACACAATTATAGTAACTGTACTGTATGCATGACGCATACATAGGATCGTGCTTTAATTTATAATGTTTGTAAATTTCCAATTCGATATAACTATTATAAGATTATTATTTTGTACTTTCAATATTTTTGTTTAACATAAAATTAGTCACAGGTAAGATTACCAAATAAGTGTCAATAATAATAATATATTTTTTTATTGTACCTACACCATGATACGAACTTACACAGTTAAATATAGAAAAGATGTACAAAGGCAATCTTATCGCTAAAACAGCGACTCCTTCCAGACAACCTTTGGGCATAGGACATGATATAGTAGCAGCGGTTACGAAGTGTAAAAGTATTTTAAAAAAAATGATAATAGTTTTTAACAAATGCAGTAAATAAAAATATAATATAAATATACATATAAATAAAATAATATACATAAAAATGTACATATTATATAAAATATATAAGTAAATTTCAACAATTATGACGTTTTAAGCGATATATAATAAGTATTACTTAAGGCGTTACTTAAAACAAGCTTGAGTTGGAGCTTGTCTTATTAAAAGCGGCAGAGAGTTACATAGGCGGACAGCTTTAATAGTGAAGGAATTAGAATAGAAAGATGTTCTATGAGAAGGAGTTTTTAAAAGTAAACTGTAATCAGATCTAAGAGAACGTTCATGGAATCGCAAAGAAACGTAAACCGTTCCTTAAGGTATTGAGGGGCATTAGGGTTAAAAAGGGCACAGTAGAGAAGTGAAAGTACGTGAGTATTCCTGCTAAAGTGAATTAGAAGTAAAAATTAATATAATAAATTTTTTATTTGTCAAACAGTGATTTGGTTAAAAAGCAATCTATACTACCTACCGATATCTAATAATCTCGTAGCATACATATCGCCCGTAGTCTCGTTAGACTATAATGCGGAAAATTGAAATGGCTATTATAATAAACAGATCCTAATATAGTTTGGGTGTATCTCAATTCCGCTATCGCTCGAGTACGTACTACACTGCACTAATTGTTTTGGAGTTCATCCAAAATACGAACTTAACCGAATTTCACGGATCGCACGGTGCATAGAAAATTGTTGCTTCTAACATATTTAGCGAAACAATAATGTTTAACGCCCTTATATACATGTTGTGTGTACGTCGATCTAGTGTTGTGCACAAAATTCACGCAAATTACGAAAAACATTATTAATAAATTTTAACCTGAATTGAATTCCATCTGTAAATTTTTATACATTTTTTCGTATTCAGTATCAAGTTTAGTTTATATAGTTAGAAGCGTTACAAAAGATATATTTTTTTTTTTTAATTTACACTAACAGGTAGTGTTCGGTCAAACTAAAAAACTATGTTTTTTGAAAAAACGAAAATATACAAAAAATAATTCAGTCTTTAATAAAATTGTAGTCTATGGTTAAAGAGACTAAAATATGACTACACTATATTATTTATTGAACATAAAAATTTATCTTTTTATGCTTAGACTCTCGGTTTTCAAACATAGTTTATTTTAAAAAAAAAAAGTCATAAAAAATAAAATACAAAAATTTGTCCTTTTTTATATTATTTATTAACTGTTGATTACTGTATGATATATTATTATTATATGATTCGCGAATTTTTCTTTTCATTTATTACTCCATTACCAGTGCAAAATCATTGCTAACAAAATTAAAATGACCGTGAAGACGAAAATTCTAAATACGATAGGTAATTTATTTTCGCTGTTACGTTCATATCAATTTATATAAATAAAAAAATACTCTCATCGTCTGTACGCTCCTCTTAACTAGTGAAAATAATGAGATGTTTTATTTATTTCGTTAACTGGCTAAATATTTCACATGTTTTCACATTTAAAGTTTCACTTGAGTTGAGTTTTGATACCTCATAGATTCGTTACATAATATTTACTCCGTTACCAAAATCGTTTTATTTTTATTGTATCTTTATTATACCTAATAGTTGATTACTGGAGTTGGATGATGCGTTGGCGTAGTCATCACTGCAACTGTCTGGTGACCTAGCGGTCCCGGGTTCGATTCCCGCATATGATAAATATTTGTATATTCTACACGATGTAAGCATTTGTACTTGTGTATTGTGTTTGTTTCCGGACGCCCGACTGAACAGTTACATCCTACGTTGAGTGTAAGTCTTTCAATTGTTAATATTATAAATTTTACAAACAGAAAATGATTCTATATTGGTTATATTGTAACGGTTGTTGAATATTCTCGGCTCGTTTAACTTCCTTTATCTTCGAGGTATCCGTTGTTACTCGAAAGTTCTAGAATGTGGTCGCGAGGGAGGGGGGCGTCTGACGAGGACTGCTAGCGACCAACCGCTTAAGCGAGGGTCTTTCTTTTTACATTCAGCCGCGGAGGCCACATATAATAAATTAATTTGGGTCCTTGGCGTTAGCTCTCGCGGCTGGTGTCGGTTTAACCTGGGCTGTACCACATGACTGAAAAAGGCAGACGGTGGCAGCAAGATCCAGTTGGAACCCCGTCTACTAGATCTCTAAAAGAATTAGCCAATTAGTGCTGAAAAAACAACCGGAGGTTCCTGTTTCTTGGCCCTGGGCTTAGTGGCTTGACCGCGAGTGCGGAACCACGTGGCAACTTTCTAAGAATACGCATCTGATAAGTGACTCATGAAATCGGTTCCCAGCTTGATACCAGGAATAAGCTCGAACCTACGTCCCATTAATTATTCTCTTAAAATTATTCAAAAACCTAAACCAATTTTTTTTAATAGTCTGCTTTAGTATTCTTTTTCTTAAAATTTATTCTATATATATTATTATACGTATTCTTAAAATATAACAATATATTCTGTAAAAATTATTATATATTAAAGTTTTAAATAAACGCGATAAAATCCGGTATAGACTTTCAATCAAATGAGTAAAATTCGCGTAAATATAAGAGAACAGTACCTATATTATATATTTTCTATGAAAATGTAAAAAAAGTACATCTGGCGTTTATAAAAGCTTTAAAAATTAATGTGACCCATGTATAAATGAAAATTAAAATCCTATTAATATTATAAATGCGAAAGTTTGTCTGGTGGTTTATTACTCTTTCACGCAAAAACTACTGAACGGATTTAGATGAAACTAAAGTAAAGTACAGTAATATAGTAATAGATATAGCTTATACATGAGAATGACACATAGGCTACAATTTATAAAGATTTTGTGTAATTTGGACATAATATAACATAGTTTAAAAATATCACGCGAAAACGCGTAAGTGCCACCTATTCCACGGCGACCTTCTTTTCGCGAGAATTCGATTGACCAGAATGGGACGTCAGTCAGCGCAGCGCACAGAGCGGGGGTACAGGGATAGTAATGACGCGCCATCGCCGAGTGCGCGACTCGAACACGAGCAGACGCGTGAAAGCAGACATCATAGAGTTGTGTTCATTTTGAGTTTTTTCTTATACGAGTTGCTAATTCGATTCTCGGAGCGATTTATTACTTACGATTAACTTTAAATAATTAATTCGTCGAGCGTAGAATACAGCAGGTATAACTATTATTTTAAGTTAGTATATTTTAACTAGAAATATAGATTACTTTTCATTTTTATTTCAGTCGTATTAGAAATGCTTTTTTTTTGTAAATTTGATTAAAGGATTGTACTTTTAGTTATTTAGTTTGTATTTATGTAAATGTATGTTTCGTGGCTAATCTGCTGCTCTATTTGTGATAAATTTGATAGGAAATAGGCTTGTTTTTATCAAAATACCCACGCGGGCGAAGCCACGGACGGAAGCTAGTATATATATAAGTAATGAAAAATGATTTCAAAAAGTAGATTATGTGGTAAGCCTATGACAATTGCAAAATACCGAATAATAGAAATTTTCATATGATAAAATTGCACTAGTGTTCGAGTTATTTGCCAGGTCAATTTCAGGATATAATAATTTTAGATTGTTGCGATAATTATGCTGCTTGGCTCTTCAACGGTTACAATCTTGTGTTACAAAGTAGTAACTACCCGACTCTTTTGAAATCATGCATAAAATTAGTCTTACTATTAAGATACGTAATATTGGAATGGAAATCTTCTTTGTAATATTTCACTAAAATTTAATATTTTTTAAAAAATAAATGCTAGTTCGCAATTCTTTGTTTATTAATTTTATACTTTTTATTTATAGTCCTTAAAATTTTGATTCTCTTAATAACATTTATAATTGAGAGATTTTCACGAGACTAATTAACTAAAATATTCTTATATTTTCTACTATTAAAATCCATTTAAGAGTTCATTTGTACACACAAACAGCTTATTAACCTTCTACGACATATTTCATCATTTTTTAATATTTTTGTAAAAGAATATTTTAATTTTAAATTTCGAAATGTATAGACATATTCCAATTCTCCACGAGAACAGAAATACTGCTTGAAATTCAGTTTTGTGTAAAATTTATCCATTTTATAAACGATAAACTACTCGCCAATTACATTTAATGAACTATTTCGTTTAAAAAAAAATGATATAATTTCAACTCGAAAATCTTTTGCTTTGAAAATATTATATTAAATTATTTTGTTCTTATAATAAATAATTAATAATACATTGTTACAGGTGCGATCGAGCTGGCCGGTAATGTGATATACGCTTTTTTGCTCCTCGGCTCGCGTATATTCATACATGGCGTATCAAATTTATTGCAATAATCTAACAGAATCTGTCAAATACAGATCGATTTTATTTGTCAAATGATATTTTAATAAATGTTTAAATGATTAAATATTAAAAAAAGAATGTATTAATTTTTTTCTGTTTCATTACGATTACAAATGTTTCCGTTTTTAATACCTACAAATTAAATTAAATTAAATGTAGTAAAACTAATTTGAAATGTGTTGAAATAAAAATAAAAGTCACCAAAAACTTATTTAACTCATTCAACAGGAAGAACATTAAAATAATTTAAGAACACCTGAAATATTTTATGAGATGACCGTTCTATTTTTATATTTGGAATCATTTTATAATCTACGGGATAGTGACAGAGCTCAGAATCATGCACCAGCGACTGTTGCAAGACCGAAATAATTATAATTTGGAGGTCACGCCTACGTTTTCGCATTTTATTTTCTCCTTACAACTAACATTTACGTAACGGAGGAAATAAAATCGAAATTAACGTTAAACTAATATTGACGTCATTTTGTAAGTTTTTTTTTTAATTTTTTTATTTAGTATTCTTGTACATGGGGTTAACTTTGCGACTCGTACATCTTAGGAAAATTGCATGAAGAAATGTAGTGGTTAAGCTTGATGTCTTTCTATAACGAGAACAGCTCCATGCCCAGGAGCTCGTCGTTCCAGGTGACCAATAAAATAATAAAGGCATCTTCTTTATAATGTAAATGTCTGTTGTTAAGATTTTAAAAAATACAAACTTTTGTTATAAAAACTAAAAATTTTACTACTATACTTAAGCGTACTGTCTACTAATCTACAAATTATTGTACACAATACAATCAATCAATCAACAGTACAATCTGATTTGTACCAAGAAAATATATCTTTATTAAAGAAGAATAGTTAAGTAAAACAGGTTTAGTCCAATATTAAGATGCACAAAATAAAAAATAAATTCTACTTTAAGTTTTGGAACTGTTCAATACTTTTGGCACCCGGGATACAATAATTATGATATCACAATTGCATCAGAATGGTGATCGTAATATCAGTATTTGATTAATGAAATGGTTATTTTTGTCACTTTTGTTAGTCTACACAATCGATTGTAATCTATCCTTACCAAAAAAAAAAAAAAGACAGAGATAAGCACATTAATAATCGTCACTGGTCGGCCATTGAAAAACAATTGAAATACCAGAATGTCTAAGCTGGTTACTGTTCCCGTCCTTTGGAAGCCGTAATCATGGTGTTTTACAGCACTAATTGTGCCTTGCGGTTTTACCCGCGTAATTCCCGATCCCATAAAAAAAAATAGATTAAATAGTAGCGATACATAAATAATGTTGAAAGAATTATAAAAATCGGCTCAATAGCTTAGAATTTATTGAGAATAAACGGACATAAATTATTCCTTTTTATAATATAACTATACTTTTTTAATAAACAGGCAAAAATAGCCTGTGTGTTATTGTTCTCTTATAGACGATTTAGACTTTTAATTAAATGTGTGTTATTATTTTGTTTGACACAAAAATATTCTTGAATCGTACGGGAAACACGTGACTTTAGCGAGCTAACACAAAAACGAAAGTCTTTAACATTATTATATTAAAATATATAACAAATTACAACACTACTTTATTAACAAATTGTTGTTTGTTAAAAATTTTAAATGTAATTTCTTAATAGGTGAAAATAATATATCTATTAAAACCAGATATTTTTCGAACAAATGACCTTGTTTACGATAGAATCAGATTGTTCGGATAGTTTAAATTCATTTCATTCTTAGTCTTTATTATTAGCAAATTGAGAGACGACAGGCAATAAGTTTCAATTAAATTTATTTTATTCGACTTGTTTTTCGTCGTAATTTCAATTTAGAATTTGTATCTTGTGGTAGGTAACGGTTTATTTTTGTTGCATTCGATTATTTTGAATACATTTCGTTTGACGTCTCGCTTTCATTGTACTTTATGTTATAAGCGGAAAGTAGATTTTTTACGAAGAAAATTTTAAAATAACAAAAAAAAAGTTTTAGGGACCAGAACTTTTTCCAGCACATTAATACGCCGCTCGACCTCTAGTTCTTGATTTTTATTTTCGAGTGATATTTCTTTCTCTAGGTATATGTAATTGTTCACTTTTTCAAGCGGCTTCCCGTTTAGGTAAATAGTATTTGTGAGGCTGTTTGTCAGTAATTTAGTTTTGATGCCTATTTTTTCACTCTCTTCAATTAAAGTGTATCATTTCTTTTAACCCTTTACTTGTTTCAGAGAATAAGACAATATCGCCCGCGAATCTGAGGTGTGTTAGTCGATCTTGGTTAACCCTAATTCCTTCTGACTGCTTTACTAAATGTATTTAGTTGTAATTAATTAATGCTCTATCCGATTTTATATATTCTTTTTTTTTTGTTGCAAATGAGATTTTGTTGAGATATCACATAGACATTTCAAGGTTTGGATAGATAGTTCCGGATTTACAGGCCTTATAAACTTGAGTAATTGTCCAAAATAAATTAAAAATCTGCAACAGGACGAAATCTTTAACTATACAGCTCAACTTAGTTTGCTAACTTGTTTTATCTTATAGGCTCAATGAAAGATACAGAAACTGCGGACAAAGTCGCGAACTAAATACAATTATGTGTCAACGGACTTAGTGTCAACGGCCCCTAGAATGATAAAAATCTTGGTCCGGAAACGATGAACCTCGGTGTAACCGATACAAACATTTGACGAGAACGAGGATCAAACGTCCGACCGATAGCGCAACACCCAGTTTTTGTGAGAAGTTACCATAATAACGTAAAAATATAGCACTTCAAGGAGTATTTCTAGTTATACAAAACGTAGTATGCACAAACATCTAAACATACATATTATACTATTATATATAATTATGTGTGTACAGTTATTTATAGGTATGTTTGTATGTATAGAACATAATTACGCGTGATCAAGTTAAGCAGACGACTGTTTTGGAGTAGTGGTGATTAGTCGCCTCAAACCAGACGCCGGCGGTCGCGGGTTTGATTCCCGTTCAGGACAGATATTTGTATTTGTACAAATATTTGTTTCCGGTCCGGGTGTATATCCTTATGAGTCTCCCCACCGTGACTCGGAGAGCAAGTAAAGCCGTCGGTCCCGGTTCTTATCATAGAAACCTGAAAACGATCGTTACTTGTGGTTGGGAAATTATCCGCCAACCCGCAGTGGAGCAGCGTCGTGGAATACGCTCCAACCCTTCTTATATAGGGAGAAGAGGCCTCCGTTCAGCAGTGGGTTGTTTACAAGCTGATACAGTACAGTACAAGGTAAACAGTGATTGTGTATTAACATTAACAAGATACCGTTCGGGACCATAACTAACATATTATTAAAATAAATATTAAAAAAAAAACACATGCACGAGCAAAGCACTTCATAGAGTATTATTTATTTATTTACTTCTAATTATATGTGTACGTATGTGTGTATAACATAATTATGGGTGATCAAGGAAAGCAGATAGAGATAGTGCATAAATGTGTTGACCTCTGGCTCTTGATATCTTATAGGTTAAATAGGTTCGTACGGATATGGACACACTGTTTAGGCATAGAATAAAAGGAACATTATAATTTTTCGAATCAATTTGTCTCTTGTCTTTGTGTTATTTAAATGATATATATATATATATATATATATAATATTTACACGTTTTTAATGCTAATTTTTAGACGGATTTTAACATGTTATGAGGTATCATTACATTGGTAAAAAATTATATATTTATATGTAGTTTTTTTTTATTTTAAAGATTTAGTATTAATTATTAAACATGTGAAATAATCTAAATAAAATTTAAAAACAATTCCTTACCGTCAACCTAAAACAGATAACAATTAAATAAACCACATCAAGGAATTTACATCATAACTGGAACGCTCAAATCTCGCTTAATAATTTTGTATATTCAAATATGCAGGTTAACATTTGTTTCCAATATGTAAAGTAAAAAAATCGTTCCGAGCATTTCGTTGTCTACTGGTATTACGTCTCTTTCATACGAGTTGCCTTGAATCCATGGTAGAAAGAGATGCAATCCCTCTCTTAGGAACGTTTTTTGAGTGCACGTGCGCATTCCAGTTTGTATATGAATTCCTTGACCACTCTATAGTTGGAAGTAGGAATATATTCACTTCCATGGATTAAATAATAAATTGCTTCCCGCCTTCAGTAAAAATACATCGACTGTACATACTTCGGTGACCGATGTCCTTGTGGGTCTCCCCACCGTGCCTCGGAAAGCACGTAAAGCCGGAGGTCCCTGTTGTTATCATAAGACATCTGATAACGATTGTTACTCATGGTAGGGAAATTATCTGCCAACCTGCAATGGAGCAGCGTGGTGGATTAAGCTCCAACCCTTCTCCTATATGGAGGAGACGCTTTTGTCCAGCAGAGGGACGTTTACAGGCTGATTCAGTTCAGTTTAGTTCAGTACATACTTTCGATTTATTGTTATAAAAAATATTTTGAGTTATATTTATTATGATAGAGGTGACATTATGATTTTTTTTTAAATTTTAAAGATTTTTTATTAGATTTCATTATACATATAAAATACTGGATATATTACAAAAAGATCGAATGATCCGATAAACTATATTACGTTAAAACCTTTATAATGAAAACCTAAAATATAATACTTTACAATGTAGACCTACACAATGAAAATGATTATGAGGAGAATAAGAAAAAAAAATCATTTTACTTCTTTTCCTATTTCTAATGTAGTCATGAAATCAGATAAAAACAAAACATTGAAATTCAATTCAATATGAAAATTTATTTATATTTGTGAACAAACCTTTATTTGACATATATTCTAAGTACTGATAAAATATATCAAGTACAGTAATCATATTTTCTAATAAAAAAATAATCAAATTAAAATAGTTCTAACATAATCCATAACACTGGCTGTTATAATAACAAAAAAAAAAAAATACTCACACGATATAAACAAGAATAACTTATATACACATTTACACTCACACACATACACACAAGCACTTTTTTAAATCAAAGTAGACAATCAACCGAAATTGTTCGCAAGCTTTGCAAACCACGTGTTGCGTCACGAAACGCGGGAAGGAAAAACGATTCTATTAACTCCACTGGACACCACTCTTGCCCGCAAGTCACTCACTACTGGCCACATATTTCACATACATTGCCGTGTGGACACAACTAAACAATTTATTTTCATATTCAACGAACGCATCTAACATATCTAATCGATGGACAACTAAGAGCCGTAAAAAACGCCTCTACTTTTCTCTTGCATACGACTGATTCTATTTTTGAATTTCTTTCAATGAGTTTTCTGGTACGTTTCGATTGACCAGTCGATTCGAATTGTTTTTCCAATAAATTTTAATTTTGTAAAATATGGAAAATAAGTTTATATACATATTCGTTAGTATAAATTTTATTTATCATTACGTGTGTATGTAGGTAAAAAGAAAATTATAATATATTTTTTATAAAATAAATAAATAATAATATTTTTTGTATCAATAAATAGTAAGTAGACAAGGAAATGATCCTATATAAATCAGGAACAGCACAAATAGTTCCTTTTCCTTCAGCTTGCCGTTGAAGTTAAATATCCGCTCTAAATATTGCAAAATTGTAGGTCAGAGCGTTACCTTAGTAGTAGGTTATTAAAAAGAAAACTCTGATGAAATGACCGATTTGTTCTATATAAAAAAAAAATATATATATATATATATATTATTCGGTAAAAAAAAACTTAAATTTAGAAAAGACTTACTTTATAAATTTATATTTATTTGCTATTGTAATTATTATTATTTTTTAACTAACAGTATAGTGATATTTTTATAGACAATAGTTTTTACTTACACTAAAAAATCGATAAGTATGTTGAGGTCGCGATACACTCAGGGAATTTTAAATTTTAGTACGAATACAAACATGAATTTGAATGCAAATTAAATCTAAACATCTTAGAATTTTATTTTATAATACCACCACCAGCACGTACGGCAAGCGCACCGTCGGGTGGCTGTCCGCGAGATGGACAGACGATGAGGAGAGTCGCTGGAAGCCGTTGGGTGGAGGCTGCTTTGAACCGCTCGCTCAGGAGCTTGAGGAGGGGGGGTGGTTACGTACAGCAGCGGACATCCAATGGCTGCTACAATGATGATGGTGATGATAAGAATAATTAAAATAAAAAGAATTAAATTGTTAGAAATAGTAATGACATGTTTCAAAACTTCTGATATTTAAATCTCATTCGTACACGCTGTTATTTTCAATAAAGTAAAAGAGAGTAAGATGTAAGGTGAAGTAAAGTTCAATAATTAAAAATTATCTCATTTTTTATGTCTACTGAGCTTATTATAAGGAGTTAAAAATTAAAACACATAAGATTTATTTAACATAAGACATTTATTAACAAAGCAAAGTTATATTGCACCTAATTAAATTACATATATATGTATATTATATAAAATTAACTTTAACAGACTATTAACATTATTATTATAATATATAACTAAAAATATTAAAACAAAAAAAAAAAGCCTTAAAAATATAATATACCTAAAGACTAAAATATATTATTAAAAGGAGTCCCTTTAGGCAAGGTTCCGAAGATACTGGCAGCGTTCCCCCTTTGAATAGCTAGACTAATTCTTTGTCCGAGGTAGCTGCCAGCTCTTCGGTCTCCTGTAATGTCGACTAACCTTTTTGCTATTTCCTTAAAAAGCATTATAGCACTAGGACCCCACGGACCAAGGGTCTCGACACCGAATGGGACAAAAACGTATTCGGAGCCTAGACCCCTGTATTTGCAAATTTTAGCTTTTTCAGCCGCTTCACAAGCCGCACCAGCTCTGTTGCTGGTTTCATGTAGATGGGAAGGTGCCAATGTGTCTGAACATGTTGCATCCCATACCAGCACCCTGCCCATCTTCCATGGAATCAAACTCATACCGTCCGGTCTCTTGCCATCGTCTCTTGCAATACCAATCGGCTCGAGTAGGCTTGGCACGTTGACGGTGGCAAGGGATCGGCGAATGATATCGTTAAGTGCGGCATGTCTCGAGAAGCGGCCTGCACTTTTTTGGCATGATAGTCCGTGATGCCCTAGTTTGTCGACATCACTGCCACAGGGACATTTATGAGGAGTGCAGACCGGAACCCCAAGCCGTAGACAGGTTACGATTCGGAGCGTGTCAGGCTCGAGAAATGTTCCTGTATAGACATTTATTTATAGAAAACTTACAAATTACAATACGTATTTGTATATTTCATCAGATCCAAGAACGGATACCACATGCAAATTTATAACTTTATAATTTCTATAATTCCAGAAAGAAAAACACTTGTAAAGTTACTTTTATTAAGAAAAAAATTAAAGTAAAAGTAAGAAACAATTTTTTATGCATTTCTTTATGTATAATACATAATTATGTGTATATTTAACTACAAGATAACGCTTTTGAAACATTAGGAAATTAAATATTACAATCGATAAATTATCAACTTTATATCTCTATTAATAAAATAAACCTTTACTATTTCATTTGTTTGTTCGAACGCTCATATTATTAGAATTTAACTGAAAACTCAAAAAGTCTTAATTTGCTCATCTGATTTAATGTTAAAAAAAATTTAAGTCCCTTGATATTTTTTGGACGAACTAATAGCAAAATATGTTAAATTTGATTAATTCAAATCGCTCGGTGTACTCTAATCTTTAGTAAGGGTAAGGGACAGGTGGAAGGAAATTACCAAATCGATACAGGGGTTTTAATAATTGATTCAGCAGTCGATGTCCGACGCCCGATAGCAATTGGAAACCGTAGTAAACATTTGTATGCTTTACAACTTCCATCGATCGTCGTGGATAGCGATTTATATTTCAAGTCTATAAAAATCGAGACAGCGGTCGTTGTTTTAAAATTTACCTATGTCTTTGGATATTTGATAATTTAAGGCTGAAACAAAAATCTTGCGTTACGATGTTTTAAAAAAAGTGAAGTATTTTTGACACCCAGAGGAATCTTTTTTCTCAATTCAAGCTTTTTTATATTTAAGAACTCCTTAAGAGATTTTTTTACTAGTTACTATTTCTTTACCTACTTCTTTTATATAAGTCTGCTCTTGTTAAAATTTAAATAATTAAATCATTTTAAATTTATTAAAAATAAAAAAAAGTAACCTTACATTATAAAGAAGCAAAAATATTAAATATTCATTCTTATCAATCACAAGATATCATATATTCTGTAACGACTTTTTTAAAAGTATTTAATGTTCAAAATTACATCTATTACATCGTTTTGATTAATCATTGAAGAATCTTATTTGAAAGCGATATAGAATAGACTGCACTACATTGTAATAGATGATCGATATTTCTATTAATAGAAACCAGTGCATTCTAAAGGCTTCTAACAATGAAACTAACAATGAATAAGTGGAACGTTAAAGGCAACCTCAGTAACACAGATTCTATGATGGCGTTACACCAGATAGTGATATATTCATGGCTCTTTGGATAGCGTACTGGGGGTACGGAATCAAAAAGGTTAGTGATTCATTAATTTTTGACATATTTAACTCTAATATTAGGAACGAAGTGATTAAGGATATTGTTAGTAAAAACGACGCAATCTAATTCTTACTACAGCAACAACGTATTTAGTTGGCAGTTTTAAACAAATCAAAAGTAAAGGCTTGCTTAGTGAACTTTATTTTATTATTTTCATAAATATTTTAAGTGGGGATACATATAATTAAATACCTTTAAGTAATTGAGTTAATAATTCTTAAACTAATTGATTGACAATTGTTGAAAAATATGTCTGACAAAATATATTCTAATTAATTCTGTTATAAAAATATCGGCTGAATATTTGAAATACATTGCCAACCGTACCTTATTTTGAAAGAGTGATCATAAAACTGTCTAAGGGAAGTTTGTCCTCAAAGTTGAATGTGTTTTGGCAACGAGCCAGATTATATAGCACGGCCAACTATATTAAGGATCTTTCCTTACTTTTGTTGGCTGCGAAAGATCATTGTCATCTTATAGAGTGTTAGAAATGTGCCCTATCAGTGATATATGTAAAGACGTTCTAGATAATATATTACTTTAGGAAGACATACATCGCTGCTCGACCTTTTTTACGTACTTTTAGTGTCGAATTTGTTCTATATTTCTTTGATAGATATTCTTAAGATAATATTGACGTCAACGTTTTTACTTTTTTTTCTACAATATAAATTGACTTTTGATAATGAATCGCAATTGTATATTCAATTTTGCAGTCGATAATTTTGATTTTTATATCAAGATTTTATATTTCTATAATAATATACTGTATCTATTTTGCAAAACAACATCTATGCATTGAATAGGTTTTTTTTTTTTAATCATTCAATAAATGAAAATAATTATAATAAAATCTATTGTAAAATAAAATAAATTGAAACTCTATATACCGAAAAAAAGAAATTAAAAAAAAATCATTTAAAAAGTATACTAAACAATATTTTTATCCAACATTTGTTGAAAAAAAATAATAAATGAAATAATTACAAGCAATGAAGCTGATAAGCTTACTGATGGTGATGAGAGATTTGAAAACAATTCATTTAAAGCAGTACCGCATACTATACATCTCAGTGATGTGGGAAGGACGCCAGAAAGTTGTGTGATATACTTTGTTGTTGAGCTAACATAGGCGTGCAGCTTATGCACTATTGTTCGAATGTATCGGTTTCCTTGCATCAATGTAACATTTTAGACTAAATATTGTTTCCTAATTTTAAAAGGTTTTTATCACACGCACAAAAACAGAGTACCAAGTCAGCTACACTATAAAAATGTTCCACTGTTGAAAAAAAATCTTCTTGCAGAACTCGAAGAAGCAGGATTAGATGTTAGTGCGACTTATTTCGTTCATACACCAGCCATTGAATGACCACTGCTGAACATAGGCCTCCCCCATCGACCTCCAGAGCGACCGGTTCAAGGCAACCTGCATCTAACGGCTCCCGGCGACTCTCTTCAAGTCTTCTGTCCATCTCGTGGACGGCCATCCGACGCTGCGCTTACCAGTACGTGGTGTTCACTCGAGAACCTTTCTACTCTATCGGCAGTCTACTAATTAATTTAAATCTAATTATTAATTCTACGAGCTATGTGCCCTGTATACTGCCACTTCAACTTACAGATCCGTTGGGCTATGTCAGCAACCTTTGTTCGTTTGCGGATCTCATCATTTCTGATTCGATCTCGCAGATAAACACCAAGCGTAGCCCTCTCCATTGCACGATGTGCGACTTGGAGCTTACTTGACTATGTCATTACTGATATTTCGTTCATGTACTGGTAATTACTTTAAAACAAGCCGGTTCCCTCATTATGTTTTTGTTCATCGCCGAACGAGAGATATTTAAAGAAAAGAAGCACTCAAAACCTTATTATATTCATTTGAATTTAGTCAGTTACGATTGACGAACAAGTCATAGAACACTATTCCTTGGGTCATCTTGATTTATCTCGGCTGTCAGCGTCGGATGTAAATAAATGTGCGCAGTATTATGATTTGTTATCATGTAGTAAATAGATCAAACATTATTTCCTTCAAACATGTTGTTGCCAAGGTCTTTATCAGTTTGCGTATGACGACTCTTCCAGGAATATTAAGTTAGCTGACTTACAACCGACTTTAATAATCTGTATATCTCCGATTAGCAAAATTTTTACATAATATTCATACACATTGTGTTAAAATGCTATATGTAGTTAGCAAAATCAGAAAAAAAAAACGATTACTGAAATCGGTCGCTAAATAGTAGTCGACAAAAACGCTGTAGAAGTATTTAATTAAAAGTCTAAAACGGATTTTATCGCCTTTATTTAAAACTACAGTTTAACAATATTTTATTTTCCGACGTTTCGGACCCTTTACAGCGTCCACTAACAGACAGTACTTGCATATTCCTAGAACACCTTAACTTCATGAATAACAATATTATATTTACCATGGAGTTAGAGGCAAACTAATTATGGGCAATTTAAAATAAAATATTGTTAAACTGTAGTTTTAAATAAACGCGATAAAATCCGTTTTAGACTTTTAATTAAATGAGTAAAGTTCGCGTAAAAATAAGAGAACAGTATACTGTATAAGTATGTTCTATAGTTCCTGATAGAGAGATAGAGCTTTTATTTTACAATGAAAAAGAAAAAAAAAAAACAATAATATGATGAATCTTAATTATTTGCTATTATTTAATATGTTATATTACATAAGAACCTTTTTATTCATACAAACATTTGAAAACACCTAGTAGGTACAGTGTGATCGGAAAGCAGCATCAGCATCCTGTTGGCATCAACCCAATGCGGATAACACTTCTGATACCGCTGTGAACAAGTTTGCGTATAAGTAAAGTCGAAGAGCTAATAAGCCTGTTAACGTAAGGTATTTATAACGCTGATTTTGACTGGTATTTTTCTTTTTTTAGACTATTATTTTCGCGGATATTTGAAGTGGTTTATTATTTTTATAATCAGAGTCCTAATACGGCTTAAAAAATGGACGATCGTAATGATAAATTACATTTTATTTCGGTTTTCAAAGTATAAAGTGAATAAATCTGATTTTGAATTTGTAACAGTCGCTAAACAGTTAGTTAAATATTGCTAAGAATTACATATTAATAATGTTCCTAGCTCCTACACCATAAAAATGGTTGACATTTTGGCTGATTGTGAGCCAAATCTGAAAGATAGATTTGTAACTAATTTTTTTTAGTAATTTGCTTTAATTTTATTTGTTTTTTTTTAATTGTTTATTTTAAAATTTCCTAAAAAAAATACTAACTCCCAGAACTGTAGGAACAATATTTATAATTATCCAAGAGGGATTAAAACGTGTGCTCTGGCACACGTATGTGACGATGTAATTTAAAATCTATACTTAGTGATAATTTTCTTTTTTTTTTTTTTCTTTCACATAGACGGTCGTCTGCTCCTTACGTAATGCCTGTGTTATAGGTAACAGTCGACTGATATACGTAAATTTTTTTTTAGTAAATATATACATGCATAATATACACACCCGACTCGGGATGGGAATCGAACCCACAACTCTGGAGCGGAAAGCAGTATCACTGCCAAGCGCGCCAGCGCAGCGGCCAGTCAAACAAATTATGTTCTAACTATGTACTTAGAAATATCTATTTTGAGGATTGTCCAGTAAGCTATTTAGGTTATTTGGATTGTTAGTTTAGAAAACACAGACATCATAAACTTTTTTCTAATGACCAAATAACTCAAAACACGGAATATACAGAAACCTTTTAATATAAAACTCATTTTAAGCTGGCTTACATACTTTATTTTATAAATTTAATGATCAAGGTGGCAATCGCAAATGTTGTCGCGGATACAACAAGTTTTATAAATATATTCAATACTATTTCTGATTCTTTATATTTATCTTTTGCGAAGATATATTTATGGTCAAAAAAGTTCTACGTATTTATTTGTACTAAAAAAAAAAAAAAAAAATATAAATGTGTAAAACGGATTTTAAGAAAAAATGAGTTTTTAATTTTTTTCAAATTGTTCCACCACATCGAAAAATTCAAAAAAATTCTTAAGTAGTTTGTTGAGTGACATATTTCAAAAAGGTTAAATAAAAAATATTATAATTTTCTTTTCTCCGTTAAAAATCGGCTTTCTATTTGAGAATTATGATCATATGATTTTTTCATGCTTTGAACTCGTAATAATTAGGGAAAAAATCATCGTTTATCAATTCCAAATTTTACTATAAAAATAAAAATAATTTCGAAAAATCACGTTTTTTTCAAATTCTCGAAAACCGTTCAAGTTAAAGAGCTAAAAATTGAGGTGAATTATTTTCATTCGACACCAAATCAACCCCCTAGGTTTAAGCCAAAAAAGCCATGGGGGCAGAATTACCATATTTATTCGGCTATGCCCTTAGTAGTTTCTGTAATATCTTGTGCTTTGGTACTGTTTCCGTTACTCATTTTATGTTTTGTATAAGTCGAATGTAAAATTTGAAAGTAAAGAATTTATAACTTTTTTAATTGTATAGGATATTTATAATTATGTGAATTATTATTAAGGTTTATTATTGTGTTAGATTATTGTCGATAGTGTTTTGACGTTTCCGGCAAAACGATATTGATTTTGAAGAGGGGTGAAGGTATAAAAAGCAATGTAAGTTGCGAGGCATTATTTGGACGGAGCGCAAACGGTCAACATGCCTTCTTGATAGCTAAGGTAACTCTTGGATATTGTTATAAGGCTGTACTCTGGAAAAACAAAGGAATAAGGATTCCATTTGAATGTGCTGTTAATTGAATTCTTGGCTGGAGTCAATATATATATTAGACTTAATATTAATAAAACAAACTTAAAGATTTTGTGTATTTAAAATTATTTTTATTTAACCGTTTAATTGCCAACACTATAAAATTCGTATAATTTATCTCTGCTTCTTATTGACCCTCTCTGAAAATTTTTCTAAATGACAGTGAAAATGTAATGAAAATCCATTTCTTAGTTTAGGAGGAAACTGCGGAGAACAAAACGATACAAGCCAATAGCCACATTATATAATAATAAATATTATGGTTAACATAATTATTATTAATGACGACAATAGTAAGCAAATATATAAAAGTCATTTCATTTACAATATGCAGAAGAGCTTTATTATGTCACGAAACTAAGTTGAAGAACTTAGAAGTAGAACTTTTAAGAAGGAACTTAGTTGCTTTTGCCATCGCAGTCAAACTAAAGGGTTTCGCTTCTGATTTTACAATATGAAATTCTACGAATGTTCTCAGTCCTCATAAATATATATAATAATAATCATTGAATTGTCTACACGGTCCTGCAACATCCGAACCATCTGGCGAGATTCCAAAACGCTTCGTGAATGAGTCGCTCATTGTACCCGCTACATTTAAGTGCTATTATTAATTTGAGTTATATGACAGAGTATAAATTAATAAAATTATTATAATTCTTTAGACCTTTTGATCTAATGATGTATGTTATATCTATTTGTCTACTTATTTAGAGAGTATGGATCACTCGAAATTATGACTGCTTAAAATAATTAATATTAGTTACATTTTTCATATAGGTTTTGTAACACGATAACAAATTACGAAAGTAAAGTATTAATTAATACATTTATTTAAGAACTACAAATTTCAACACTGGACCACAAAGAAAGGGTGTCGATTAGAAAATCTTTAATATCTTCAAAAGTATCTGACCTAGCTCGTTAAAGTAAAGATCTAGTAACCTCAGAGCTTATCAAACCAGCACATAGATGTGTGGGTATCGTTTTAGCAAAAAGAGTTATAATTATACAAAACCAACGCGGCATACACTTTCACTTTAAATAACATTATTGTACTGAATTCAGAATTAAGACAACCCAAAAATGTTTAAATGGGTTACTCTTCGCTGCTTCTTTATATGTTAAACTGCTCTCGCTGCTCATTTGCCAGTTGAAACATATGCGCGAAACATGGTCTCTGATTTGGTTTCGATACATGCGTATTCAATCATCTAATGATATTGTAATATACCGGCATTTGAAAATTTAGAAATGGCAGCACGGCTTTAAGCGCTCGTTTTGGTCAAGATACAGATGTTCCATTAACTGAGCCATCTTGGCTGAAATAACGTTTATAGCAAAGTTGTCGTTTGTAAATTCGATATATTGCCTTAAAAACGCACTAGGAGGACATATATAATATATACTCTTTTGCAAAAAAAACGGGCACTTAAGCAAAGGACTATTTTATAGTTACTATTAGTTTGTTTGACAATTTTAGGTATTGTTATCCTCAGAATTTTATAAAGTAATTAGGAAGGAATAGTTTTCATCAGTTTTATCATAACATTTTAATTAAATTAGTAAGAAATAATGTTTAAGCTCAAAACACTATGATTGTACCTGCTCGCTAAATAAAAATGAAACGCGTTAATTTCTTTGTTTTTCTTGAATACATTAAAAGCAGATAAAAGTTTAGTATTGAGTGTGACACCCTCTTGCTGAAATCACAGCTTGCATTCGTCTGGGCATGCTAGTGAGTATATCTTTTATGGTTTCTTGGGGAATACGTTCCCACTCCGCGGTAATCACATTCTTTAGCTCTCTGATGGTCTGCGGAGCCAGCTGCACTGATCTCACTCATCGCTTCAGAACGTCCCAGACATGCTCTATGGGATTGAGGTCCGGACTTCTAGCTGGCCAGTCCAAACGACGAATTCCGACTTCTAGCATATACGCATCCACACCGCCAGACCGGTGGGCGCGAGCGTTGTCGTCCATAAAAATTGAGTTTTCGCCAAGAGCGGTTAAAGCGGGTTGTGCATAAGGAATTAGAACTTCCGTTATGTATCGGTGTCCAGTCAGTGTACCGTTTTCGATGAAGACTAACTCCGTACGATCCATAGAATTTATTCCTGCCCAAAACATAACAGAGCCCCCTCCATAAGGTGTGATTTCTTCAAAACATGCCTCTGCAAAGCGTTCTCCTCGTCTACGTAGCACTCGCCGACGTCGGTCTTCACCATGCAGAGATATCCTGGCTTCATCGGAGAACAATACCCTATCCCAGTCTTCATGAGTCCATGACACACAATTTCGAGCGAAACTAAGCCTGGCAACTCGATGTCCACGGAGTAATTTAGGGCCGCGTGCCGGGCGATGACTGTGTATATTAGCAGCGAGAAGCCTCCTCCTGACCGTCCATAGACTAATTTGCACATTTCTTACTTCTTCGAGGGTGTTCTTGAGGTCCACATAAGAAGATTTGCGATTTCTCAACGCTTGACTAACTAGAAAACGATCATCCCGTGGTGCGGTACATGTCTTTCTGCCAGAACCAGGCCTTCTCTTGACGGAACCGGTCTCTTGATAGCGCTGCCAGGTCCTTTGAACTGTCGACCGACTCACATTTAGCCTCTGAGCCACGAAGCATTGACTGCAACCTTCTTCAAGCAGCGCAATAATTTTGCTCGCTTTTATCACTTTATCTACCATTTTCGAGATTGCTAAACAGCAATAACAATACTTTTAAATGTCAAGGACACCAGATAATTTAATAAAAATTGACAAAAAGTTAATTAGAGTCGATATTAACTATAGGGAATTCCCGCCACAAAATGTAGTTAAAAGTTATTTTCTTTGAAAACCAGGCTCAGTCAAAAATTTGAATTTGGAATGTACTCTTATAAACATTATGGCACTTTTATAACTGGCCAGTAACATGTTCAAATGATTAAAACCTTTATATATGGTATTTTATTTTTTTCAGCCAGGAAGAAAATCGAAACCGCCCGTTTTTTTTGCAAATGAGTGTAATTTATAAACTAAGCTTATTTACTTATGCATAAAATTTTTGTGAGTGGAATCAGGACAATTGATGAAATTAAACTCTTGAAATTGTAAAGAGAATTTACATTTACAACGAATTATTCAGTATTTAGCAATTGTCACAATAATCTGTCAGAGTCTATTTACTCGCAGGAACACTTTACTAAAATGAAACTTTACCGACGGGTAGAACTCAATAAGGTATCAAGTAAAGAGTTTGAAATTACTGTAAATACTCATTGAGTGGAGTAAATAGCGAGGGAATGTGCCGCCATTTTGTGAAATTCTCAGTTGAGAAGAACATAATCGTTTCTGGGAGAGCCGGAAAACTCTCAAAAATACCGCAATAATGAATATTCAGAGTGGATTTTGTGAATCACTTTTTGATTCGTGTTTTCCTTAAAATTGAAGCTGGGTAATTATTTATTATGTAATAAAGACAAATAATACCATTTTGTGAATAGAATTTGGGTCTTTGTGAATAAATAAATCCAGTAGTTATTATATACTACTAATAAAGTTTAAATTATGTTTAATTTACAAAATCATATTTCAGTGCAATAGAGTTATTTAAAGGACTACTTACAATTTGTGTAATAATATAATTCGTTCGATCAGCTTACTTTCATCGTTATTATTTAGTTACATGGTAATGAATTTTGATCCTTTTATAGTAATATATATAAAAATAAATGTATATTTCATCTGCGTTGAGTTTTCAAACGTATCTTACGTCTTATTTAAGACTTATAATGGTTACTTCTTCGCAAATTATAGTATGATTTATTATAGCCTTAAATACTCATAGATGTAGCTTACAAATAAAAACACAGTTCAATAATTTCTACTTTATACTTATATTAATACATGATAATAATAATAATTTTCACTTTTAAACAATTATTAATTATTATTATGATCGCTAACAAGATATACACATGATAATAATAATATCATGACTTATAAATTATATGAGTAAGCATTCTATTAAATTTTACAAATGTCACTCATTCCGTTTTTGTCTGTCTCCCAAAACCGTAATACCTTAAACAAAAATTATTCGGTGTTGAAAAATAATCTGTAACATAGTAGCTTTGTTATGCACAACGCTTACCAAAATATTAAATATGCAAATGCTAAATATACTTAACAAAAAAGTTAAAAAAGAAAAGATACTTAATAACTGCACTTTAAAGAATACTGAACATTCATATATCACACGCAAAGTTTTTATTACACATAAAACTTACAGGGGATAGGGTATGGGAGTTGGAAAAATACAAAATGCATTTAATGTGCATTTTCATTACAAGGAATCTCTTACAGAAAAAATAGTAAAAGAAATGAGATTGATAATCATCAAGCAGAGCATTTTTTTTTTATAGAAGTACTATTGGTTAATTTTTATTAAAAAAAATTTAAAATAATAAACATATTTAATTAAAAATTGAGCATACTCCAAATTTAATTAATGAATCTTTTCTGATTTGAATCAAGATCAGAAGAAATCTTCTGAATTAGAGAAAGAAAATATTCCACCACCATTCCACATTAGATTGAGAATTTCTATTTTTCCAGTTAAACTACCACTGAGTCTATGCCGCAAATAACTACCAAAAATTTGGAATTTAACTCAATTTACTATAACTAAAGCAGTACTTCATACTCAAACAACTCTCTCCAAAATATCAGGTTCAAGTTCATACAAGCGTGAAGTAAACGGTCATCATTGGGGTATTATTCAACCGTCATCATCTCTATCATTAAACTTAGTTGATAACCACTCCACAATTTCCTATCGTTTACACTGACGCACTGTTGACTCTCGATTAAAGCAATTACCCGACTAAAGCAAATCCCAAAATACGATTATGATTTAAGGAAAATAATTGAAAGAGTGTATCTCTTTAATCTCTTCAATCTTTAATCTTTACAAGACTGTTTGTCTTTCATTTTTCTATCACCGATTGGCAAAACGCCGTGAGAAGAATTATTCTTATATGGTTGATACAACCTCCACTGTCATAAAAAATATTGAAGTTTCTAGTTCGTGCCACATATAAATTAAGTACTAATTTCTGTGTCGTTAAAAGAAGAGTA
The DNA here is from genome assembly GCA_036937285.1 of Euphydryas editha. Lineage (NCBI taxonomy): Eukaryota > Metazoa > Arthropoda > Insecta > Lepidoptera > Nymphalidae > Euphydryas > Euphydryas editha. The sequence goes on along the minus strand of JAUPFZ010000011.1, from coordinate 17,380,521 downwards.
AAAGGCAATTTTTAAATAATCACAGTCTTACCTGGACTTCATTTATGGTTTTCATGAGACAAGATCAAGTACACGACTAGTATATCATCGAGTCTTCAAGTGCAAGCCTATCATATATCGTACAGAATTAGTTTAATCCATTCAAATACCGGCTAAAGCTTTCGAACTGGAGAACTAACCTCACAGAATATTTTTAAATAGGTTTCGACAAAATGGTTTTCAATTGTTGACTTTTGTGATTGCTTTGTTGTAATTGTGGTAGAACATTATATACTTGAAGCAAAAGTCCGTGCAGTTCAAATTGGTCACATTTTTAAGGTTTTCATTTTTTTTTTAAATAAAATATGTATGATTTAAAAGTTTTCTTCTGCAGCAGTTGTTTTGAAACTAACAGAGGCATTTTGTGGTACGGCCAAAGCATAAATTCATTGTAACGCAGTTCACCGTCTTTCGAAAATGGCCTTTAACGTCCACCAAGCTTTATGTAAATAATGTTCCTTGAATTTATCACTATAATAAATGTTAAGTTAGCTTTTTCTATGAGAATAACTTTGAATTTACTTCTACGGAATTATTATATTGTTTCCGTGTTGCTGAATTATTATGACCTAATAGTTCCTTGTAGCTTCGTATGCAATGAAGCAATTTGTGGTTCCCGTGCTCGACTTTACTTCAACTATGTCTTAAGAATTCCATTCGATAATGTAGTCGAAAATCATCTTGATTTTTGATTCTTCGATATCACACGTGATAATAATGAATTGGTTAAGCGAGTATTCAATTAAATTAAACCAACGAACCATTATTTTATGATAATTACATATATATTTAGTAATACTATACAATAATTAGTAAATATGTGATAATTTATAGACAAATCTATTATTTTATCTAAACTTACAATTTTAGAGATATGTACATATTATAAGCATTGTATGGTTATATTTTCTAGTTCTTCATCGGTACAATTTTATCAATGAATTCAACCTATTACAAATACCAATTATGACTTGTCAATCACTTTTTTTTATATAAATGAAAGACTGAGTATAGTTGTTCGGGACAGATCAATTTTCGATCTTTGTCATGATCAAGTGAAATCGAACGCGTATTGTGAGTTTTACGAAAATTTGGAACTAATCTTCTTGCATAATCTTTTGTCTTTTTTAATATATATATAACCGCAGTTAATTATATTTTTATTATGGAATATCTTAATATTTCACAAATTTAAATAATTACACATATTTATGTAAAATGTTTTAAATAAATTTGATGATAATAGAATAGAAAAAAAATCCAACATAATATTAAAATAATAAATTTCAATTATAATACTTAATAATTCAATAATTGTTTATTTGAGTAAGCTTTAAAAACACTTTCGAATCGTCATTTTACAAACTACATATTCGTAATATTATTAAATCAATTAATTATTATTTTTAATTTGAAGGTACCACCGATTCAGTATCTAGATTCTACTTAGAATAATAAACAGGAAACTCAAAATCTGAACTAGAACCGAATGGCCCTAAAAGAAAACAAGTTCTTGAGCTATTGCTTAAATAGTGTGTATTTGCAAATCACTACATAAATAATCTTACCGTTTTAATGAACTAAATCTACTTAAATATAGTTTCTAGTAATAACCTTATATCCGATATAAAATATTTACATATAAAAGATGAAAGTTTTAATTACTCCCGCGTTCAAGAACTTCAGCCCTTTGAGTTGCGATTAAAATCGTATGAAGCGAAATTGGTTTGCAGAAATCCGAGCATGTTGGGATCAAATTACGATTCTGGAATCGAACTTTGTTGAGTTTACGGACAGGTATTGTGAAGTTTGATTGTTAGGTAAATATCTCATTAGGATTAAATAAACATGTACTTTAATTTGTAGACACAGCCCGAATCATATGAACGTTTCTCATAAGCAATTAAGACACAAAAAAAAAATTAAAACATAAACCGTATTACAATTAGTAAATATTTATTGAATGTCAGTCAAAGTCAAAGTCAAAGTCAAGTCTTTTATTTTTTTGGTTAGAGTGAACGAGTATCAAATTAATTTGACTTGAAAATTATTTTTAATATTTGTCCTAAAAATTGATTATACATGTTATTAACATTTACGATAACACACTCGAATACTTTCAAGCTATTTAGCACCTCGGCGTATTTTTGGAAGTATCTTAATAATATATATATATATATATATATATATATATATATATATATATATATATATATATATATATATATATATTCTTGCAGCATAGCTTAAAACCAAATGCTGACAAAGTTTTAATGCTATACTGAGAGTCAAGTATATTCCTCCCAACGCGCAACGTTAAGATTTTTAATATTAAGATAATACAACTTTAGCCTCTTTTCTTCGAAGTTATTTTTATTACATAGTTTTCAGTTTATATCATGCAGATTGCAAGGATTTTCATGTAAAGCACAAGCCTTTTAATCTCAAACTCTTAGACTAAACATTTTTTGCTGACGTATGACGTAACAACGACGACCCGCACTCAAAAACAAACATATATACAAAGAAAAAATCTATATAGCATGCGCTCCAAACGGTTACTATTGAGCTGAACACTCTTTACCACCACACCAGAGTGTTCGTAGGAAATCTAATCAAATTTATAAACTTTAAATTTATTATGAATGTTATTCGTTTTACAATCTTACTAAGCTTTATAATTCTTTAAATTGAGTAAGTATTGATTAGTTTTGAAAAGACACCTAGTACATTTCTTTTCGTATTTTTTTATTATCAAAATCAGTATGTCTAATTGCTCACTATTAATATTTATTATAATAATATAGTACTGACGATTCTATGCGTAAATGTTAAAAGAAAACTGTGTGCGTGTCAAGAGACACGTAGATAGAGTCAAGTGCATTTTTATACATAACAATGCATATCTAATTTGTTTATTTTTTTCAATTAATGAAACATCTCTATATCAAAAGTCCAGTTTTATTTTTATCAGAGTACATGACAATTATTACTCGATAGTTAAGGCGTATGGAAAGCAAGTCAAAGTTACATATTTGTAAATGCATGCATTGAACTTACGCGCCAAGTAAGAGTTGAATGATTTATATTATACATTACAGTAAACTGACGACAATTCAGTAATTTTAAAGCCTAGTTGAGTGTAATTAATTTATATTAATAATAAGTACTAAATTTTAAGAGTTATAAGCTTAGTGTAATCATAAAATGAATAACATTTATAATTTGTAAGATAATATAACTTTAGCATCCTTCCTTCGAAGTTATTTTTATTACATAGTTTTCAGTTTATATATTGATTGCACCATGGCACCATTCCACGCGGACATGATTTATAGCAAAACTGTTTGTAAATAATTATTTTAAGTTTTGAATTGTAAATATGTATAATATTGTAATATTTCTGTAATAAATGTATTTGTCCAATTTGTAACTTTTATTTAACATTTTTTCGAACGATATTAGTATAAATATAATAAGTGTCTTTTCATAACATTTTATATTGTAGTACCCGGATGACCGAGCTTTGCTCGGTTCAATTATATTTAGATGCATTACATACAGATGAAACATAAATAATATTTTCGATTTTACCGATATAATAGTAAAATAATAGAAACTGGTTATTTAAATAAAAAATAAAAAATAAAAAGAGCTATTAATTCAAAAGAAAAAAAAAGGAAAAAAACATTGGTCTGTAGAAACCTGGATTCGAACCCAGGTTTTCTGATTTCGAATCCGCCCGATTCCCATCCGAGCTGTTAGAAGCTTGTCAATGACAGCGAAATTTACCTTCGTATTCTAATGGTATTTTTTAATTGCGTAAAAAAAGGGATAAAACAACATTTTCTAAAAATAAATCCTAGTTAGATCGATTTATCGCCCTCGAAACCCCCTGCATACTAAATTTCATGAAAATCGTTGGAGCCGTTTCCGAGATTCCGATTATATATATATATATACAAGAATTGCTCGTTTAAAGATATAAAATAAATAGAATGCTTTCTCGATAATTCCGGAAAAACGATTCAAAAGTTTTGAAGAAAGGAATGAAAAGGTCTTCCCTTGGTAAGTATGGTCTTTCTTGTGTTTCGATATCACATTATAAATTGAATAAATAAAATGTGGACTAACTTAAACATTTCTTATTTATGTAATAGTACAAAACCTAAATAAAAATATTTACTTCTCTTATATTTACGCAAATTTTATTCATTTAATTAAAAGTCTAAAAATGGATTTAATCGCGTTTATTTCAAATTTCAGTTTACTGGTAGTTTTTAGACTTTTAATTAAATAAAAATATTTACATATTAATTTTGTTTTGTGTTTATTGTCACCAGCTCTCTCGCTCTCAAAAAAAAGCAAATAAATAAAAATATAATGTTAATATAAAATCTTACACCATATTTTTGAATGCTACTATTTAGTGAACGAAATTTTGTGTAAATTTTTACAATGAAGATAATCTTACGGCATCGTGCAACTTTAAATAAACTTTATGGGTTGATTATAATTTATTTAATTATAAATTTTACATTGTTTACTAACAAATTTATTTTTATTGTATGCTAAATCTAACGACATGGAATAGTTTGTGTACCACCTAATGACGTACCTAGTTCCCTCGAGGTAACTCGCTGCTACGTTGTAAAACGAAGCGCTCTCTGAGACGGGAGAAAAGCAATGATTATCGTATAGAAATATGAATTTCTTTTTATTTATTACAAAATAATTAAGATTTTTCCCCTAAGCACTATATTGATGAATTATTGATAAATGTTTCAAGCTGTACAGACTCCATTAAGATGAGAGTATTTCGGTAGTTTAGGAACGCATACAACATAAACACAAGTGCCGAGAACACTATTAACATTATGATATATTTTTTATTGTACACCACACAGATAATAATATAGTACAAAAAGTATGAGAGAAAACGAAAAATACACAAGAAGCAGCCATATCGCTCTATAACGATTTCTTTCAGGTAATCTTAGGGATATAACTTTAAATGGTTGATGATAAATTATAAAATATAATTATAATGATACGTGATCTCTGACTCCAATTCGCACAGCATGCAATGGAGAGGGCTTGATATTTCTCTGCGAGATCGAATCAGAAATGATAAGTTCCGAAGACGAACGAAGGTAGCCAACGGATTAGCAGCTCGTAGAACTGACGGCTGATGGAGCAGAAAGGTTCTTGAGTGGAGACCAAGTACTGTCAAGCGCAGCGTCTGATGGCCGTCCGCAAAATGGACAGAATAAGAATAGTCGCTGGAAGCCGTCGGATGGAGGCTGCTATGAACCGGTCGCTCTGGAGGTCGATGGGGGAGGTCTACATTCAGCAGTGGACGTCCAATGGCTAATATGATGATGTCGATGATAAATAATAATAATTGATTAAATCATCTTGACAGCCTTTGCAAATATTTATCGTGAGTGAGGATGGAACTTAACCGCTAGTACAAAAGCTAATTAACGTGATCACTGCGCCAATTAATACCATAAATATCGCAAATATATACATACATACATATATACATACATATATACATACATATATGTATATATATATGTATGTATATATATATATATATATATATATATATATATATATATATATATATATATATATATATATATATATATATATATATAATTATACTAAATATACAAGTTTTTGCAACAGTTACATGATAATCTTAAAAACCCGCAGACTAAAATAGTTAATATGTCATAAGAATATTTCTTAACAAATCTTTATATAATTATATACATGTACCCACGTGGACACTCTGTGTATTTTATCCGGAGATTATAACCGAGACACGGGCTACCGGGGACGATACTCTTTATCCAGGATTAAATTTTGCCGAGGACTTTGCGACGTCTGGATGTCTTCATCTCGCGGTATAAATACGGCTTACGATGAATTATATTTTTAATGGAAGTGTTTTTTCATCATTCTTAGACGTTTTGGGCTGGCGTTTTTATGAGTTATTTTTGAGGTTATATCTTGTAATAAAAATAAAATGAATTTCTTTACGGCTTAGAATTAATCAAATAAATAATGTAAGTTCAAAGAATATAACACATATAATATAGCTGTTAGTTTTAGAGCTACATCGTGAAATTATTTAAAAAATATAACTCAATGATAATAAAACAAACCAAAATTAATCATGCGCCAACGGGCTGTCAAAGAATAAATAAAGTTTCCATTACAAATATAAACAATAATGAACTCGAAATTAATAATATTCAAAAAATAAATAAAAATAAATAATACTAAACGTCAGCATATTTTATATGGTTTTTTAACACGTAAGCGAACTTTTAAACCCCATTATTGAACGAAGTCGATAGGTATCATGATATTGCTTATTGTACATAGTACATGCTCTTGATTGAAGGTATAATGGAAAAATCCACGTCCAATCCCACATTATCTCTGTATACTATCTCTAATACTCGCCACACTTGGCATGTGGATTAGCGAATGCAGTGGGTTTTGGCAGGATATGGTGATGATTCGGGGGTACCGTACGGTATCGTGGGCTGCAGCTACTGCTCTAGCCGGCGACCCCCCGAGGGAGCTCGTGGCGGAGGTTCTTGCCGAGACCTACTCATACGTCTCGGGTAGAAGGGCTCTTGGCGAGAACCCTACGTTGGACGGGATCCTACGGGTGCGTCGGATAGGGCAGGAAGCGCTTATGCGGAGGTGGGGGGAGGACCTGGCGGGGCAGCCGTACGGCACACGCGTAACGGCTGCCATTCGCCCGGTCCTTGAGCGGTGGATGCGTCGAAAACGCAAGCCCCTCACCTTCCGTCTGACGCAGGTTCTCACCGGGCACGGTTGCTTTGGTGACTACCTGTGCCGGACGGCCCAGAGGGAGCCGACGACTGAATGTCACGATTGTGGAGCGGCGGTGGACTCCACCCAGCACACCCTCGAGGTGTGCCCGAGATGGGCGGCGCTGCGTCAAAGTCTGACGTCGGTCCTCGGAGGGGACTTGTCACTCCCGAGCATTATCATCGCGATGCTCAGCGACGACGAGTCCTGGAAGGCGATGGTCTCCTTCTGCGAGACAGTAATGTCCCAGAAGGAGGCCGACGAGCGGGTGAGAGAGGAGGCCGCCGACGTGGCCTCCATCCGCGGGCGATGAATGGGGGTGCGTAGGAGGCGCTACTTAATGCGCCTCCAGTTGCTTTGGTGACTACCTGTGCCGGACGGCCCAGAGGGAGCCAACGACTGAATGTCACGATTGTGGCGCGGCGGTGGACTCCGCCCAGCACACCCTCGAGGTGTGCCCGAGATGAGCGGCGCTGCGTCAAAGTCTGACGTCGGTCCTCGGAGGGGACTTGTCACTCCCGATCATTATCATCGCGATGCTCGGCAACGACGAGTCCTGGAAGGCGATGGTCTCCTTCTGCGAGACAGTAATGTCCCAGAAGGAGGCCGACGAGGGGAGGAGAGAGGAGGCCGCCGACGTGGCCTCCATCCGCGGGCGACGAATGGGGGTGCGTAGGAGGCGCTACTTAATGCGCCTCCAGTAATGCCCCTGTGCCCGTGTCGGGCCGGGATGGGAACCCGGTCCTGCTAGACACGGCGTCGTCGGGACTGTTTAGAGGTGAGCCGGACAGTCATGGAGGAGAAGTCTGGCCTTTTCGCCGAGGCCAGCCTGTCGCTGGAGGGATCCTGTTGTCTGCAGATCCGTGACCCTCCAATTAAAGCGGCTGAAGGCTCCCGCAGGGGTTTAGTACGGTATTGCACTCCCAAAGTGCTGAGTCCGACATAGGTCTAGGACTGCCGACCCGCAGGAGGCGTTGGGGAGTATGGCGAAAGTCGTCCAACCCATAAAGCTCGCGGGTGTGCGAATCTCTGGGCTGGACGACTCCGTCTCCTGCGAGATGGTGGCCGCAGCGGTGGCGAAGGTGGGCCGGTGCGATGCCGGCTCGATCAAGACCGGCGCAATCACAGTCGGACCGGGTGGGTTGGGGTGCACAGTCGTGCGATGCCCGATCCCAGCCGCCAAGGCCCTGGCCGAGGCTGGCAGGCTCCTAGTCGGCTGGACCTCGGCCAGAGTGCAGGTCTTAGAGCAGCGCCCCATGCGCTGCTTTAAATGCTTGGGAATCGGGCACACTCGCCCGACCTGTCCGGCTGCGGTTGACCGCAGCGGCGCGTGCTTCCGGTGTGGCCTCGAGGGGCACATCGCCCGCAATTGCACCGGGGCACTGCACTGCGCCGTTTGTGCTGCCGCCGGCAAACCGGCGTCGCATTTGAGGGGGGGACGGGACTGCCGCCCTCCCAAATCGAGAGGTAGAGCGGCCGCGAAGACCCCGGCCGCTCCCAAAAGTCCAATTCTCCAGGTCACGGAGGAGACTGCGGCGATGTCGTCATGACCTGCCGCAGTTTCCCCCGTTCACCGGTCCCTGGAGCAGCGGAGATAGAGCGCTCACGGTGCCCGCGAGTGCTCTATGGCCGAAGGCGGCCCGCATAGGCGAGCCAACCGTCGGGGCGTCACGGTGGCATGCGCCAGCGATCCCGTGGCGTCCTTGTACGACGACGAGGGCACCGCTGTGTTTTAGTGGGTCCCGTCGCCTGCGGGTGGCGGGATGCGTAAACGCATTTCACAGCGTAAAAAAAAAAAAAAAAAGGACTGCCGACCCGGGCATCCTGGATATCATCCGTAAATGGATTCCCCTGCGACAAAAAAAAGGATATGGTGATGATGCTGTCCATTACTATCCTGGTTCGTGTAAGGAAGGTAAGAAAGAGGTCGGCAACGGCAAATCTTACAACAAAGGAATTGCCACAATACCTTTTTCTGGAGACAATGATTGAGAAAGTAGCCTGAGATGGAGTGTAATTGTAAGATTTAAATAATATTTTACTTAGTAGGTACAGAGAGTCACCTAAATTTTTAAAAATATTTTGTAAAGAAAAAGCTGATCTCTGAGTTGTCTACGATTTGCTAGGGAAGTAACATTATTAAAATAAGCAGAGCCATATTTATTTTTTATCTTTTTAAAAATTTATTTTATAAATTTTCAACTAAGTTGATGGCAAGACACCTGATGAATTAACACTGATACCGTGAAAAAGAGGACGGGCAAGCGCCCGTATAAGCATGTGGGACGCAACTTGTGTCGATAAATTATTTCCGTCTCATGTCAGGTACCGAAAAACCGCTACTATAAAAGCTGAAATGACAAAACGACACAAATATTTGTTACTTATCCCAATTTATGTCTTTGTGCCGTTTGCAGTCAAAAAACTTGAACCTTGGAGTAGTAGTGCAAAAAAAAACTAAAATAATTAAATAAATAAATATAAATAAATATGTTTAACACACACACAAGGTCGGATGTTCCTAAGGTAGGCAACTTAATGCCTGTGTTTTAGATAACAGCCGACTGATATACATTTTTTTAAATGATTATACATATAAATAATGCATATATAAATAAACATATATTACACCCAGACAGAAGAGCACCTTCGAATCGTCATTTTACAAATTAACACTTTAAAGTGATTATTATTTTGTAATAGTAAAGCTACCACCGATTCGGAATGTAGATTCTGCAGAGAAAAATCAGCAAGAAACTCCGCAGTTACTCTTTTGAAAATAATATATAAACTGTGTTTTAGTACAAAAATAGTAATATCTTGCATGAAATACAGTGCCACTAAGTCCACACATCTTTATCGACTAAGTAATCCTGCATCGAATAATACGCTTTATCTATTTTTTTTTTAATAAAATCTTTAAATGTATTATGAGACAATTCCAAAAATTGTTTGTGGGATTTTATTATACATGCGAATACCATAACCCAGAAAGGAGACGTTTACTTTGCGCAGTCGGAAGCTTGGAGTTACAAGTTTGTTATTTCTTCTAGTGTTTACACTGCGATTAATACTATTTATTTCAAAACAATGAATATACTGGTGAATATATATAATATTGTTATAAATATATTGCGACGTAATTGTTAATACGTCTACCTTTGGAAAAACATCCCGTAGGGAGACTCGAGCTCCAAGATCGTAAATAAATAAATAAATAAATATGCTTAACACACACACACGGTCGTCTGTTCCTAAGGTAGGCAACTTAATGCCTGTGTTTTAGGTAACAGCCGACTGATATACATTTTTTTAAAATAAATATACATATAAATAATACATATATAAATAAACATATATTACAACCAGACTCGAGGCGGGAATCGAACCCACAACCCTTGGAGCAGAAAACAGGGTCACTGCAAACTGCGCCAACGGGTCAGTCTAATGCCACGAATAGCCATTTTTTGAAAAATAAATACAGTCTCAATATCTGTAGCATTACCCCACAGTAACAGACCGTAAGACATAATACTATGGAAATAGCTAAAATATATTAAACGCGCAGTAGCAACGTCGGTCAGTTGTCGCACTTTTCTAACTGCGAAAGCTGCGGAGCTGAGTCTACCATTGAAGGATGACAAATGGGAATTCCACTGAAGTTTTGAGTCCAAATTTATCCCTAAGAATACTGAAGTATCATTGACAATAAGCCTCTCGTTATTTATTTCTAAATTATAATTTGGATGTTTAACATTAGGCAACGAAAATACAACGCACTTGGTTTTTTTGGCGTTCAAAACGAGGTTGTTTGTTTTAAACCAATCCTGAATTCGAGACAAAGAACTGTTACATCAAATACATTGAATATTAAATACTAAATATATAATGATTAATTTTACTAACGCAATATTAATAATAATACTAATCGTACATTGAATCTTAACACAGTTTTATAAGATTATACAAAGAATGAAATTTCACACATTTATAGGTGTACATTGAAAATTACTGCTCCTGAACTAGGTAGAAACCTATATTTTATTTATTCAAATCTGATTACTTATATCATTATTATAACAAAAACCTTAAGTGACTAAGAATAATCAATACTATTATTCATTATATTAGTTAAAAAATATTCATTCTTTATTAAAATAGACAGGACGGGCACAACAACATAGTTCGAAGCAAATTTCTATCGTATTACGTAAAACTATGATGACTACTCTTATTATCCGGTCGTCCGATGGCTACTCGAGAATATAAAATTGCTTCAGATATTGCATTATAAAAAGTCGTCTAGACATCGAATAGTCCTGCAAATGAAGTGTAAGATGTAGTATAGGGCGTAGAAATTTAGTTCTGACCAAGTATTACAATACAGGTAAGTCTGCCAACGAGTAAGCTCATATAATAGCGTGGGCTAATTTATTTGACTGTGTTTTAGGACGGTAGGGCCATTAAACTTTCGATATAGGATTTGTCAATAGTTTATTTTGTCAATTATTTTTTATGTGTGATATTTTTGCCATTTTCTTCGAATTGAACTGCAGCCTGTAAATGACACACAAGAGGCCTTTGCCCATTCATCTGCTAGATGAATTTTCATGTATGTTGTACTAGTCACTGCGTTGTAATCAAACGTAAAGTAAAATGACACATTATAGAAAGCTTTCCAATTAGAATAAGGAGTTAGGTCACCGTGTTGTAAGTATTACGTAACTGTTTGTTATTGTGTTACTCCTGATCAAATGCCTTTTCTATTGTATGTATGTACATTTCCAAATATTCTTCTGAGACATGCAAGAATTTCAAAGAAATATACCGTTTCAAAACAGTATGTGTCTACTAAGCCACATGTGTAATTACCGTCAAAGATACTTTTTATAATCTTCTTTAACAAGTAAAAAGATCATTATAAAAAGAAAATAAAAAATAAACGAAGACTAGTCTCGACCATAATAGTCTAATTAACTATAAAAAAATGTTTTAATGATTTCTAACACTTTCTATTGATTTCATTAATCATTAATATGCTCACTCGTTTTACTCTTGACAAAACTCATTACATGCTGATTGCATGGACACATAATTTGGGACCGTTGGCAGAATTTACACCGCTTACCAGCCCCCAGTTCTCTTAACAAGCTTTCTAACAAACAGTGAGGAGAAATTATTGGTATTCGTCGTCTCCGATTATTAAGTCCTCGTGATTTGCGACTAACTGGGATAGCAGGTGGAGCGAGCGGTTGGCCTTATTAAATGAATTTGTTTTGTTCATACATATATGTATATTAGGGTGGCGCAAAAAAACTGACTATTTTTATTTGAGTCTCATATGAAAAAAAAAATAGTTTTTGATGTTTTAAGAGCCCTCTCCAAAGGACAGCTCAAAAACAAAATTTTATTTTAAAAAGTTTTGAACTAAAAAAAATTTGTAGCGACCTCTGAAAAAAAAAAAAACAAAACGAAACTTCGAAACAAAACTTTGTGTATAATTTTGAACGTTGTCCAAGAAATTAAAGTGAAGCAGACGCAGTTTAATATATACATTTATAATAACATAGTAAAGCTATTCTAAGTTTCAGGTTTCTATGTTAAGTTATAGCCTCGAGAGTACTTGTTAACGTAGCAGAACAAGTCAGTTTTCAGTTTAGTATTATCAAATGAAGATATTTAGCTATTCAAAAAGGAAAAAAATAGGTAAAAACTTTCTACTTTTGGTAAAATGTTCTGCTCATAATAAAAATAAATTAAATTAAATTTATTTTATTTGGAACACACACACACAAACACACATAGGCATACTCACTGTTTACAGACTGTGACATATAACTGATAAGAACTACAGCATAAAAAAAAAATAAGGAAAAGAAAAAAAAATGAAAAAAGCGTTAAAACACAAATTGTATACCTACACAAACAGTCATTAAAAAGTAATAATATTTTATATAATTATCTTATAATATAAAATTCTCGTGTCACGGGGTTCGAACTTGAACTCCTCCGAATCGGCTCGACCGATTCTAATGAAATTTTGTGAGCATATTGAGTAGGTCTGAGAATCGGCCAACATCTATTTTTCATACCCCTAAGTAATAAGGGCTGTTCACCCTTAAAAATTTTTTTTTAATTTTTGGACGAAATTTTTTGTTTTTATTTTTTTATAATGTGGCATTAAAAAATACATACAACCCTAAATTTTTACTTTTTTATCACCAACCCCTATTTTTTTATTACTTAAAGATTATTTATATGGCAAAACAACGTTTGCCGGGTCAGCTAGTATATATATATATAATTCTTCTGTATAATTCTACTGTGCGTGTGTACGTGACTGAACTCTCCCTAAACGGATGGACCGATCTTGATGATTTTTTTTTTGTTTGTGTTCGAGAATGGTTTGGGTTCATAATTCGGTCCACAAGAAAATATTTTTTATTCTTATAAGTTGTTGTTGACTTTGGAATGTGCTACACTGGATCCGACAGAGAGCGCTGCGATCGCGCTTTCGAATAGCTTATTTTACTTCCAGTTTGTCCCGATAACTGGCGCTGCGATTAGATCAGAAGAATTTCGTTACTTTGTTCTATTATTTTGTTAAAATAAATCGCGTGTTAATTGAAATATTACCTTTAGATGTTATTAGTTTATGAAGGGTTTTGAAGTGTAGATAAAAATTGTTCAAATTCGGTGCGACATTGAAATGAGTATTTTACATGATTTTCTATCAAATTTACACGTGTGTTGATTAAAAATCATCCCAACCTATAAATTTATTTGAGTGGTTTATTGATATCATAACAAAAATTTTAAAATTGTTTTCTATTTTTACTTGTTACTTAAAATAGAAAATATTAAATAAATAAAAATATATATATTACAGATTGTTTATGTAAAATTGGTACAATAAACCCTTTCAGTCCTGTTAATTAAAATTTTATCGTAAGGAAATTATTCATATGAGTTGATGTGTATTTTTTTACAGTATTTTATTTTCATAGAAAAATGCAACGACCGGATTGTTACAACTTATTCAAACAAGGTTGAAAATTTCGGATTTAAGACGCGTGTACGTCTGTCGGATCCGCTTGTAATAATTTAATGAAATTAAGCAAAGTATATTCATCTCACTACGACTCTTTTCATAATTTATTTTTGTCAGATTTTGTTTGCACAAGTGAAACTACCAAAAAAGTCACTTAATAAACTTCATTCATTGAACGTTGGAACACGATAAAATTAGTAGAGTTGCGACCTCGATATACCATTGTGACAAATATTATAGCAGATTGAAAATTATTTTGTAAAATTTTTGCACGGCACTTTACAATCAACACTGAAGTCAAAAAGTAATTTTTTTTGGCAGTATGTTTTATCACCGCGCATCATGCTGAAACTAAAAGTCAAATTTCATAAATTCTGTTTTTGTTAAAAATTTGATATTTTTTAGATTTTTCCGTATTTAATACAAGATTCAGTTTGTTAGTTGAGAAATTACAGACATACTAGCCCTCGTATTAGTTTCAAATAACTTTAAACCGTTATTAATGTTTGATGAAAGAGAAGATAAACATAAATCAGTGGAATTTCACTAATTTTAAGTGACTATTCTTTTTTTATCAATGTAAGAATCGTACCACGCAGAACTAGTGACTATTCAATGTATGAATATGTGAATATCATAGTCCACTGATTTGATCATTGAATATGTGTTTGTGTATTAGTGAGTATTCACAATTTTTTTATTGAAATTCCAGAATTTCAATATTATATATAATGAATATACTACTACAAATAGTGAAGATAGCTTTACTAACGTAATTAATGAAAATTTTCCTGATTCATGTTTAAGAGAGTAGCTAGTACTTAATAAAATGTAAATATTTAAGTCTAAATCTGAAAAATTAAATGATAAAAAAAAAACTCATACATATAATTACGGCTTATTAAAATATCTTTAAGAGACATTAATATTCAAGATTTTTATACAATAAAGGCTTCCGCCTAGAGACTCGTTCACCGCTACTTAATTATTCTGCTCTGTTTTAAGACAGACGGTTTCTAAAAGCCAAATTATGGAAACGTGGATCAAAATCAATACTCGAGGGCTTTCCAGATATTATATATTTATAAAGAGAGCAATTACGCTGATGTGAGGGAAGACTTTTACAAGCGAAGACGTTTTACCTACCGGATTTTCCCTTAAATTACTTACTTGATGGGCACTTATTTTGTTGCTTTCTCGAGTATATGAGTACGTCGTATAAGTATACAAGTTCCCTGCGATTTCAATGGTATTGAATTTCGATACCTGTCTTATTGACTTTTTGGTTGATTTTTTTTTTGTGTTTCGCGCCTGTGACTTTTATTGGTACGTATGTCTATGTCAGTGTCCCTCCATGATTAATATTATTAGATATTTTTTTTTCATTAAATCTCCGACTCATTAGAAGCAGACAGTCTTTACAATTTATGTTAATGAACTCTTTAATACATAACTCTCGCAAGTATTCTATTCGCATTTTTATTCCAGCATACTGATTTTCTTCTAGCATCCGTCATCTTTCACACATTTAGGTATATTTCCACTAAGACTATCTCTACTATACAATCGCACTAACCAATCTAATTTAATACAATACTCGTATGCATTACTTGTGAGATACATTATGTTTTCATGCGATTGCCAAGTCAATCTATCTATTTAAAACATTAAAAAAAATTTAATATTGATATGGTCACTATAATATGTTGTTAGGTTAGCTAATTACGTAATAGCTTAAGACAGAAGGACCCTTAAGTAGGGATTGAATAAATTAGCCGACTTGGTAATACATGGATCTCACAACTTTTTACGGTAGAGTAGAAGAACTGAGTTGCGAGACTTGGATTTTTTACAAGTTATGTTTTTGATGGCATATAATATTTACTAACTTAATAACTATGTTCCTTACATTTCTATTACATGATTGTATATGTAAGCCTAAATATACTACACTATAATTATCTAACATATAATTTCTTAAACCATATTTCTATTATTTACTATTTTGACATAATTTAATACAATAGCTCAGGAACATATATCTGTCCTTATTTTGCAATATTTCCGAAACCATGTTTAAATCTAATTTGACATTTAGCATACATTCCAATCACACCCTGTTTTACGGTAATTATTTCATCCTCGACAGATTAGATTGGTAATATTGATGTAATAATTGTCGAATATGAATCGTATCTCTTAGTGCAATTATGATTGACTGGCAAGCCGCTGCTTAGAAGTACACACATACATACATTCTCGTAACAAGCTGAGTTAAATGATCTCTGACTACTAAGTTTAGCACGTTCAGAAAAACTAAAAAAAATATTTATGTATATCATTTTACAAAATGTAATTTATCCTTATTGTAATTATTTTTGTGCGTATAAATATATCGTATATGTTCTTATGCAAAACTGTGTGCAGTTACGTAAATCGTCTTTGACCTGTTGCCGGAAAACGTTCAGAGACCGTGAGTCGCGACCTCGCATTTTCATAGTTGTTTTATGCATCGTTGAAACAAGATAGGAGAAATATTTATTGCGTAATTTTTATTTTTCCATTCATTATTTCGTGATTTCGTAATGATTAATTTCTAGTTATATAAAATTAATTTTGAAACTAAATAAGTTCATCATCATCATCATCATCATCATCATCATCATCACGATCATCATCATCATAGCCATTAGATGTCCACTACTATACGTAGGCCATCGATCTCCAGAACGACCGGCTACCAGCGACTCTCCTTAAGTCGTCTGTCCATCTCGTGGACGGTCGTCAGACGCTGTGCCTGCCGGTACGTGGTATCCACTCAGAACCTTTTTGCTTCATCGGCTGTCAGTTCTATGAGCTATGTATGAGTATATTGCTTATCCGTTGTGGTATGTCGTCAACCTTCATTCGTCTACGAATCACATCATATATGATTCGAAATCGCTCGAAATTGCTCGCTGTGCGACTTGGACCTTGTTTAAAAGTAAGATAATAGTGTATATTTATACACATAAATAAAAATAATTTGTTTCGCGTTTCAAACCTCGCTAAACCACCGCTCGACTAATTGTAAAGTTTCGAGGTCTAATACTGTAAATAGCACGAATGGCTCTGTAACAAAAAAAAAAAAACTTAACTCGGTGTGGTGATGACAGGATACATTGAAAAACATGGGAATTTCCTTTACCCCTCACACCACCCTCACCGTCCGTCAATGACGCTATGCTATGTATTACTTGTAGCATATTGTACGATTCGTCAATTTTTTAGTCACTCGCTTAGTGGCGTTTTTAACATTTAATGTGTCGCTGAGTTAACACAAATGATTAAGGATACTTAAATCTTGTTTTGTTTTTATCAAAGTCTAATTGCAAACTGTGCATATTGCACTATCCTATAAAAAAGTCGTGATTTTCAGAATATCATAAAAAAACATTGTCACATAATTTTCACCATTTAATAATTCTAAAGATGAAGCATCCCTCATCCAATAATAACTCTCGGGGGACGAAAAAATTTAAAGCCTCGCTTCACATGAGGGCGAATGTTCGTTTAAGATAAGCCAACTGGTTTTTGTCTCATAATTCGAGTATCTTAATACAGGGACCTTTGTTGGGAACTCGTGGAGGGCTTAAAACGAGATTTGTTTGTTAATGATAAGAGTAGTTTTAATGTTTACCTTGAGTGTGTATTTATGCGTCTCCTAAGAAGTTTATAACGTTGAAAATGTTTTGTAGTGATATATATCCAGTAATAATATTATGAGCTAAACAAGTTAATCAATACCAGACAGTCACAAGTCAAATACGAGTTAGTACCGCTGAGTTACCAAGTCCTAAATTTATCTTTAAAATTAATATCATGTTCGGTATAAAAGAAATATATCGTGGTAAAAACCTGCATGTCTCTTAAAAAATGTTGGGACATATATATCCTGAATCCGTACTGGAGCAGAGTGGTGGATTAAGCTCTATTTCTTCTTCTTGGAAAAATATTTCACTGTTCAGTATTTAGTAGGTTTGTGGGCTGGGTGGGTCATAGGTCCGGTTTATAGGTCTAGTAGGTTGTAATAGTATAAATACCAAAATAACTTTTTTAGTCTCTAACGCTTTTACGACCAAATCTGTTGGCTGCTTGTGATAAAATTTAGGAGGAAAGGACATAGGTTATATACTCGTAATATAGTTACGATTAAGAGATAATCACAATTTGACTGGCTCATTATTAAACATATTATTTATATTTATAGGATGTACGGGAAAGTGAAATTCACTCGGACATTCATCGCGGGTGACCACAAAATCAATTATATTATACCATATTACGTAAAGTCTTATTCGCTATGTAACTTTTATCTCGAAATATGTTAAAAATAATTAATTATTACAAGATTAGTGTGCAACATTGTGTGTGTGAATATGAAGATCTTAAATCAATTTATTCGTATCGTCGTTTCTGTGTTTTTTTTTTTGTTGTAAATAATTTGAACTAGTTTACTTCATTAACTTTTTTTCCTTTTTGTTTAAGTTTTTATCTGAAATTCTAATTTTATTACATATTTTAATAATTTACTCAACAAGCGAACTCTCTAGGTATCTTAGAAGAAAATAATTTCCTAACTAAAAATTAAAATGATTAAAAAATTTTTACATTGGTCAGTAAGTACTTTTAAAATACCTAAGACTCTGAAAAACATATGTATTTGTAATAAACTAATATGTTTATATAGAAAAAAAAACCGTATATAAATGATTATGTAAATTAAACCACTAAGTGCTATACCTAACGCTAGAGCGATCCACTATACACTTGTAATTAATTGTAACATTGTCTTCAAAATCTTACAACAATATATAATTAATTAATATTTAATTCTCTTGTGACCTGTCTTAACAACTGTTTATGTAAAAGACACAATAAAAAGGGTAGGTAATTTATCTTTTAGCACACATAATATATCATTTGTTGCAGTGTGTTATTTAAACGTTATTATCGTGGAAGTTACAACTCCGGTTATTTTTATTAATATAATTCGTTATTTAGGCCCTAGATACTAAAAAACTATCATACTCGAATACTATCGTGTAGTTATATAGGCAAATTATGGTATAATTTCATTTCAACTAGGATAACTCAAGAATATCTTGTCTTGATAGTAAAGGTATATTGGCAATATAAAAAACATAATAAACAGTGATTGACACTAATTGAATGAAATCATGTGGGATGTCTAATAGAGTAAGATCCCAGTGCCCCCAGACCTACGTCATTTTAGCAAAGCTGAAATTTTGAGGATTTCTAGTCTACTATGTAGTTAAGACAGTATGCGTATTTGCTACCTCGAAAGCGGGGCCCTTTCACAGGTAGCGCGAACTAAAGGTGTATAAAAACTTTACTCACCTACGTTAAAGTAGAAACGCTCATATTTAAATATGTTTTTAAGAATATTATCAAAAAGTGATATTTATTATTGCCAGACCATTTCCGTGGGCCATTACTTCCGCCAGACGTTATAAAGGTTCTTTAAAAATTAGGCAAACTACGTTATAGTAGCAAGCCTACATTTTACATATATCACTCCTGGTACTATTTCATGATCCTTTGTAAGCAGCCAGACCAATCCGATGGGCCAATCCTTCTCCCAGACGCCTTAAAGAGTTAAAGCTTAAACATGTACGAACACCTCTATACTCATAAACTGCACGATTATTTATGTGTCTGTAGCGTGTTTTCTATTTAGAATAAGATCCCAGTGCCCCCAGACCTACGTCATTTTAGCAAAACTGAAATTTTGAGGATTTCTAGTCTACTATGTAGTTAAGACAGTATGCGTATTTACTACCTCGAAAGCGGGGCCCTTTCACAGGTAGTGCGAACTAAAGGTGTATAAAAACTTTACTCATCTACGTTAAAGTAGAAACGCTCATATTTAAATATTTTTTTAAGAATATTATCAAAAACTAATATTCAATATATTTATTATTTAATAGTAAACTACGTTATAGTAGCAAGCCTACATTTTACATATATCACTCATGGTACTATTTCAAGATCCTTTGTAAGCAGCCAGACCAATCCGATGGGCCAATCCTTCTCCCAGACGCCTTAAAGAGTTAAAGCTTAAACATGTACGACCACCTCTATACTCATAAACTGCACGATTATTCATGTGTCTGTAGCGTGTTTTCTATTTAGTCTATAATCGTGCAGCTGATGTAACGTTGACAACGCGAGTTATTAGTTTAAAAATTACAATATTTGAAGTGTTTGGGAAGATATAATGGCTACTTTATTAAATTGTGTTTTTTGTCGCAAGTCTGATATAGTCTGACTCACTACAAAATGAATTAGGTATTTTACTTTCACTTTAAATTATTTTTATATATTTGTAGCTATTCGCAACCTCATTAAATTATTTATCTTAACAGAGGAGCCAAATGACGATGAACATGATGGTGAAGATGAATTCAATATTCAATATGAATGTGAATTTGATGAGTGAAGTAGAGACTCGTGCAACGAAGACAATGAAGATGAATAGTTACAAACTATTGAATAAAATATTAATAAACTTTGCATAATAGATAATATTTTTTCAATCATAATTTGTCAACTGTAACATTTTAAACAAAAATTTTAATAAAAAATAACCATAAAATTATTTACACTTCTATTGTTTCCAATTTATTGCATCTAAATATGCAATAAATTGCATATCTAAATGCAATAAATTGGAAAGTCAGGGAGAAGGATTGTCCCATCGGATTGGTCTGGCTGCTTACAAAGGATCTTGAAATAGTACCATGAGTGATATATGTAAAATGTAGGCTTGCTACTATAACGTAGTTTACTATTAAATAATAAATATATTGAATATTAGTTTTTGATAATATTCTTAAAAACATATTTTAATATGAGCGTTTCTACTTTAACGTAGATGAGTAAAGTTTTTATACACCTTTAGTTCGCACTAACTGTGAAAGGCCCCGCTTTCGAGGTAGTAAATACGCATACTGTCTTAACTACATAGTAGACTAGAAATCCTCAAAATTTCAGTTTTGCTAAAATGACGTAGGTCTGGGGGCACTGGGATCTTATTCTAAATAGAAAACACGCTACAGACACATAAATAATCGTGCAGTTTATGAGTATAGAGGTGTTTGTACATGTTTAAGCTTTAACTCTTTAAGGCGTCTGGGAGAAGGATTGGCCCATCGGATTGGTCTGGCTGCTTACAAAGGATCTTGAAATAGTACCATGAGTGATATATGTAAAATGTAGCCTTGCTACTATAACGTAGTTTGCCTAATTTTTAAAGAACCTTTATAACGTCTGGCGGAAGTAATGGCCCACGGAAACGGTCTGGCAATAATAAATATCACTTTTTGATAATATTCTTAAAAACATATTTAAATATGAGCGTTTCTACTTTAACGTAGGTGAGTAAAGTTTTTATACACCTTTAGTTCGCGCTACCTGTGAAAGGGCCCCGCTTTCGAGGTAGTAAATACGCATACTGTCTTAACTACATAGTAGACTAGAAATCCTCAAAATTTCAGCTTTGCTAAAATGACGTAGGTCTGGGGGCACTGGGATCTTGGACCATAATAAATATTAATGCGAAGCTCTGTCAGTCACTCTAACAAAATGTTGTACGGGCTATTAAAATTTTAAAGAATTACCTAAGCAATTTAACAATCAATCATAAAGTTGTTACAGAATTTAAAGTTGAATCTTAATGTTTTTTTTCTAACTTTAGTTGTCTTTAAATATTTTGTTCCTTAAGTATTTCTAATATCTTTATAACAAACTGAGCCTTAGTTTCTTTAGAAGATTCTTCACTATGCTAATGTCATAATTCCGATACAAGTAACTTAACGCTAGTAATATAATTCCGTATACAGATGTGGTTTCCATGATCGAAGTGTATATAATAATATGCATCACGTCCTGTACCAATTAAGCGAAGTTCAAACCACAAATATGAAGCAAATGTTTCATAAGCAGGTAGAATATTACAGTCGTGTTGTCAATTATCACTTATATTATTAGTGTATGTGGAATTCGAAAGGAATTTATATTAACTACGATTGTAACGGTGTGTGTGTGACTTTATTAACTAATATTAAGCAAATAATTATCTAGCATGGTAGGTAGGTATATTAACATTCTCTAAAGGTTTTATGTTTTTATATTTTTCAAATTCACTAAATTTTACTGTTACTAGGTAAGCATGTGATTGTGTATAGCCTATAACCTACCCAAATTACCAACTATAAAAAGCAAAAAAAAAAGTAAACTCAGTAATTAGAATGTTGATACAGCCGTATATCACTAGCTTGTAACTACAAACACAGCAATGCCACGCAACAAAATGTGACGCGAAAATACTAAGTAGTTATTTTACCTATAATTTTTTTTACGTCATCGCGTTATTATCAGTTTTGTGAAGAATTGATCATTTAATGTCAGTCCGCGACTCGTCTCTTGTAGTTTGTCAAAGAAAAACGTGTAAATTATAACAAATAGTAAGTACTAGTGCTGGTAACTGAAATTTACTTATCGATAGCTAATCTATTATTCTACAACTAACTAAATTTATTAATACCAGTCACATTATTTATATAATATAGTAATATGAAAAATATATATTATGTATTTTAGTTCTTGCTACCTTTATTATAATATTAAATAAATAAATCGTCGTCGGTCGTCTGTTCCTAAGGTAAGTAATAATGCCTGTGTTTAAGGTAACAGCCGACTGATTGATAATTTTTTAAAATAAATATACCTATAAAAATACATACATAAATAAAATATATATTACAACCAGACTCGGGGCGGGAATCGAACTCACAACCCAGAAGCAGAAAGCTGCGACGCGCTGCAAACTGCGCCAATGGGCCAGTTAAATATTGAATAGGTAATTATTGGGATAATACGATAATAGCTAGTTTCCCTGCAGTAAAACATTCCAAATTCGAAATTAATGTTCATTATATTCTCAGAATGGTCAATATATAAAAGGTTATAAAACATATCGAGTGAAAAGATTAAATTATTTCAACCCTTTTTAAAAGTACAGTGAGGGTCAAAAACGAGCCATATATCATCCTTAACTCTAAACGGGGGTTTATTAAATTAACAGATCCGACTTTCTCCATTACGGGGCTAATGTGGATGTCCACTTGATAGAGGTCCACTATTAGCGGATCGGAAGCCATCAATCACGCGACATTGAGTTATTGACATATCACTAATGCAATTGCAGTGTTTTTGTAATAATATATTGAAAAATATTAAGGAATGTTATTATTTTAGAGCGCATAAACTCATTTACGTGTGCTGTTTCGAAGGCAATTAATATACTTCAGATAATATTAGATATTTTAGTCACATAATAATTTTCAGCCAATGCAGGAAGAAATTTTCATAAAAACTAAAAAAAGGGTTAAATAAATAAAATAAAATAAAAGATTATTCAAATTGTATACTTGTGTCTATTGATAGGGAAGTGATACGTTAAGCTAAACAAACGGGGTCTCTAAGGGGGCGTCTATAAATTACGTCAGACAATTTTGGCGATTTTTGACCTCTAGGACTGCCAACCCAGGCGTCCTGGATATCATCCGTAAATGTATTCCCCTGCGTCACAAAAAAAAAGCCTAATAGACCCTAGGACACCGATTAACCAGATTTACAAACTACATTTTATACGTCTAGTATAACGTTAACCCTAAGTTACGTTAACCTTAAATATAAACGATGCTGACGTATCTCAGACGTATACGAATTACCAATTTATTGAACAAATCAGGTGTAGCTTATTAAAATTACAGATAGATGGCGTTACGCGAATCAAAAAATTAAACTTGAAGTAAAATAAAATAGAATATTGACGATACGCATTCTAGAAATTATTGAAACTAAATATTAAAATAAAAATTGGTTGTCTGTAAAGTCGGTTTACTGACGATAATTTTACATGATAACGTCAAAAGAAAACACTGATGAAAAATTGCATTTATTAATGAATTGAATTGAATTATTATCACTGAATTGTGAATTATCATTATTTTGTATAATATAAAGAAATAGGTAATTGAAAATTACAATTTTTTACTCTACTACTCAGAAGCATCTGCCGATGGAGTAGAAGAGAGATTGATGCGTCACAAGCCGTACGATTAGACCGATTGTGCCTCTCTATCGCTTGTTCCACGCTCTTGCTCCCGGAACATGACAATGAGTCATGCTTTTTCGTGCTTGCAGCCGGCGTTCATCGATTTATAAGACATTATCACGTAAAAATACAGAATAATTTTTAACTTTTATATTCTTTACAGAAGAATCTATTTAACTATGTATTTTAAAATAACATCTTGTAAATCAGTCTATGTATATTCTATGCTTATATTATTTATTATTAATAAAAAAATCAAAACCCTGAATTTATAGACTAGGTATAATTACAAGAACAGATAGTTTTTATTTATTAAAAAAAGTATCACTGTTAACTAATCATGTTTACGTTCAGGCACTTCAAAGTTATGGTGAAACAAATGGTCATATAAGCACACAAACATGGACCTTGAAAACTTAACACGACTTCTTCTTGGCCAAGCGTCTAAAAAAAAAAGATTTTCTGTGGGATAAATAAGTATCATGATTTATTTATTAACTGATATCGTTATATACACATTATGTACGTGTAAAAAGTTAGCTTGTTTTCCTTGAAATAGTTGTTTTGCATGAACTCCGTCAAGTGTGAAGTTCAAATTTGTTCGACGTTAATACGCAGTTACGAAAACACTATATTAATAATTATAAAGCATTTGCTTTATAATTATAAAAATAAATTTTATTGGAACGAAGTTCCTTATGGGACGAGGGGGTACCCGAACTGGTAAAAAACGTCCGACACAGTACGATTTTTTCGTCTAAAAACCTCTTAAATAGAATTCTACACAAAAAAATATTCGAAACCAAAAATCAAAATATGCACTTCAATATTTAATCTTAATTGTAATTATTTATAAACCAATTAATAACTATTTAATTTACCAATTATTTTTATAACAGTTATCAATTTAGGCCTGATCCACATTACAGTGCTGATCTCAGTTCATTCTCGGTCCGATCTCGAGAAGGTAAAATCTTTTGTATGACGAACCGTTGTTGGAGTGTGACTTGAGCGGACCTTGACTGTTACGGATAGTATGAATACTCTCATTGTTTTTTGTGTAACAATATTTTACCAGATCGAGATCGAACCGAGAAAGAACCGAGACCAGCACTGTGATGTGGATCGGGCCTTAGTAGTTTTATCTCTGAACTGGTATATTCTTAAAATGAGTTAGCGCCATCCAGTGAAGATCCCAAAACGCTCACTAGATTGCGTTTTTTATATATTTTATGAATCATTGTAAATAAAATAAAAGTATTAAGAAAATTATGTAAAGTAGTTTTTGATTTTTAGCGATAAAAAATCATAAAAAAATTATACTCGAATAATTATTTTCTATTTACCTCGACTAGAACTTGAAGTATTAATACTCGTAGTTATGTAATAAGGAACTTTGTCCCTATCTGGTGTCCAACGACACCACTCGTTTTGGAACGATGTTCCTTATAGGACGACGGGGTACCCTAAAGAGTGGTTTGCACGGATCGATTTTTGCCGTGCGGCTAGTCGCTTCACAAATCGCCTCACCAAGCTGCATCGCTAGCCCATTTACACAAGTGACTAAAATCGCATGTGGCTCGGTCATTACCTTCGAAAATGTTAAGCAGAATATGTGTTTATGTCGGAATTGAAACAGTTAGTTATTAAGTTCTTCAAGAATTGCTTGAAGAACAAAGATAGAAGAAGAAACAAAAGGAAAGAAGAAATAGGAAATATTAGGTAAGTGGATAGATTTCTCTACGTAAGATTTTGGGTACTTATACTCTGAGATTGAGGTAGTAGGTCTAAAAATTGTAAGTTGTTTTGCATTTAAGATTTTCAGTATGTATTTCTTGTGACAAGTAAGTAATTATTCATTAAATTTTGACAAATAATAGCATTTGCTAATGGCAAACTACTTAATTGGCTTGCCACATGTAGTCCGAATGTATCAAATTGATCTTGACGAATATTTTGATTTTTGAGCCAATGTTTCTAATCTATTGACTGCTTGTAAAACAGGTGGATCCGTTATAGTTGGATCCATTTTTCGAGCTCGTTCCGGCCTTTTCTTTGGAGACAATTTCTTTTACACATGATCAGTGTTAGATTCTTGTCCAAATTCATCAAAATATGAGGACACGTCGTTGTTTATGTTCACCCCTGAATATTCGCTTTCTTTTGCCTGTAACCAAAAACTAATATAAGTTTATTTGTTTTAGGTGCCATCCACAAGAGGTCAATGGATGAAATTACAGAAAGATTTTTTAGATCGCTGGCGATTTCCTTTTTTCTGTGGGGCTATTGACGGGAAACACGTCTTAAAATAATACTGCTAAATTAAAAATACCTCGTGTATTACTAACAGACATGCAGTTGAGTGTACTATGTAAATTTATAGTTTAGTACGCAATGCATTTCCATGTTTTTATTCTAAGTTTACATATACTGTTACATACACTTACTATTTATTCTTAATTCTAATTATTTAAAAACCAGTTAATAATCTTTTCATTTATTATAAGTAAAGATAAAAATTTATTTCATAAATAAAAGCAACGCGTGTTTTTGTTTGGTAGTTGTATGTGTATAACTTATTATTCATGAAAATAGCTGGTTCTTTGTATATTATTATTATATATTTTTATAAATCATTGTGAATATAATAAAAGTGTTAAGATAATTTTGTAAAGTAGTTTTTGATTTTTATCGATAAAAAATAAAGAATTTATTCCCGAATAATTATTTTTTTACCTCGACTAGAACTTGAAATTAATATTTTTAATGTAATAAGGAACTTCGTTCCTGGTTTTTTTTTTCTTTTTTCAATGTTACTATTATATAATTTCCTACGAATGTGTCATTGAACTCCTTCCAAGCGGCTAGACTGATTAAAATGAAAACTATGTGTTTGACCTTGTCCTTAGATGGTTTAAATCCTTAATTGAATTTGGCAGATGGCGTTATAATCGTGCTCAAATATAGAATTTTCTATTCGGACTAATATTAATATAGTACTAATACTTTTATATTGTACGTCAAAAGCGAAGCGTTGTGGTGTGTTCTACTCTCACTTCGCGCAAAACGAGTGATTTTTCGAACTTAAAATGTCTGTATTTATCGTATATTGCACTTGTATAATAATTTATACAATACACATATTTAGTTAACACATTAAACACATATATTATTACACTCTTTTTAACACTCATGATACTTTTAATGCAATGTTTGTTATTTAATCAAATTAAAAACATTTTAAAATAAATCTGTCTTGGACTTCCGTAAGTCTGTATGTGCCGATTCTGTATGTTGTGGTCACGATATCTACCGAAAAACTTCTCTAATCGAGTTCTTTTCTTTTTCTTACGCTTTAATATAGTTAGGAATAGAACCCTATTTAATTTCACGGTCTAATCCGATGTGGTTTAATTGTTACAAGCTTTTTCATTAGTTTCACCTGTCCTGATATTTATTATCAAATTTTCCAAAATATTTTTTCTATTGCACACGGCTTCGCCAGCGTCTTATTTTACGTAATAAGAAATTGGAGATGGAGGTTATTGTAATTTAATAATTTCATGGACACACTTAAACATTTATTGGAGTCCTATACCCCTTTAAGTATTCACTAGATACTTTTCATTAATGTTATTCTTCATCTGAGTCCATTCTTATCTTATTTTTAATATATTTAGAGCCTGAATTAAACAAAAAAAAAAAACCTAAAATAAAATAGGTATAAAAATTCTAATCAAAGATATGTCTTACCATTGTTATTTTAATATCAACCAAGAGATTTAGGAAGTTAAAAAAAATATCTACTGAAATTCACAGTTAACTTTACATAGAACGTCAGTTATCGTGGAATTAAAATATTTTTATTGATGTTCCCTAAGAACGTGTTCTTCACAGATATGAAATCGGAACATACCCGTAATCATCTGCAAGGAGGACTAGTCATAAACTTTACACACTTTAAGAACCCTTCGGGGCAATTTCTATTTGATTTATTATTGTTCTTATCGATAAATCAGACCACAATAGGGCTCTGGGGCTGGAATCGTGCAAGTTCTATTAATTCCCTTGAACAATTCCCAACTACGAACAATGAGATTAAAGACAATACGTTGAAAACGTGAGATCCTATCGCCTTCGGATCCGCTTAAAGGTAGATCGATTAATGCCTAGGTCAATTTATTAGACACGTGTCTAGAAACACCATGTAGGTTCATCTGGGCTTATGTGCTTAGCCGCTGTAAGGCCGAGCTAGGTTGTATTTTATAATTGAATTTTCTTGGCTTATAATAAGATATTGAAAATTTGTCGATGTTTCAGAGGGAAGTAATTATATACATAGAAATGCACTTGAATATAGTTATTTGAATTTTTATATTTTATCATTATAATTCGTATTACTTTTTACACATTAAGGCCTTGGTAACAGTCGCAACACAAGGCGAAACGATTTGTCATATTGCACTTATCCTGTACGTGATGTGAATAAATGCAAAAATGTAGGACAGTTAAAAGGTATTATAACTGTGTGATGATATATTTGCATCGCTTCGAGTCGCGTCGCGACGGCAGCGTTAGCCTCTGAATTTAGATAACGGATAAGAACATCATATGAGCTTAAATATATTTAAAAATATATATATTAACCGCTTGAATGTCCGGGCAATGACCTTTTAGTAGTACTGCACAAAACTGCCCAAGGCCTCTCACGTTTTGTTACGTAATTTACCACCGGTGATAATGTAATATACGTTAATCAACCTGTAGTTGACAGGTGCACTTCGCGTACTAATGCCCGTGTTTTAAAAAGTTGACATGGGCAATATAGCCATGGCGACCATTACTTGACGCGGGCGCTTGCGGTTATTGCGGTTAGTTTGTAAACTCTTGTCAACTAGTAGTTGACATGGGCAAGGGAGCGGTCAAAAGCAATGATTTTATTAATGATGATGAATGTTAAAGTACTTGTTTACCGTAGAACTGACGGCCGATGGATGGCTTCCGGCGACATTCCTCAAGTCATCCGTCCATGTCCATGGCTTGTTCGGGAGGCTGGCAGTCATCAAACTTGCCCATCAAACGATTCGTAATGACCCTAGAAAACAGCTTATAAACGTGGGTCAGAAGCGAAATGGATCTGTAATTCTTCAACGCGGTGTTATCGTCTTTTTTGAATAGGAGCACCACTATGCTTCTGTTCCAGGCTTCCGGCGTTACCCCCTCGAGCAAGACAACATTAAAGAGCCTCTGAAGGACTTTAAGTATCGATGTTCTACCCGCTTTTAAAAGCTCTGATATATTACCGTCCTCACCGGGTGCCTTATTGTTTTTAAGCTGTCCCAGAGCTATACTAATCTCGTGCAAGCTGATGTCCGGGATATTTTCGGAATAATGTCTGATTAGCTCGGGTCGTGGATTTTCAGCCAAACTAGAAACAGGTTGTTTTACCGAGGTATATAGCTGTCCGTAAACTTATTACGTTACTCATGACAGGGAAATTAGCCGCCAACCCGCAATGGAGCAGCGTGGTGAATTAAGCTCCAACACTTCTTCTATATGGAGAAGAGGCCTTCGCTCAGCAGTGGGTTGTTTAGAGGCTGATACAGTACAGTACCAGTACAAATACCTGCTACAAGAGGGAAACGAACCCGCGACCGCCGGCCTTTAGGTGATACTCGATTACTCGCACCACTACACCAGAACGGTCGTCATATATATTGGTCAAATTAATATTATTATCATCTTTATTTACGTAAAATAACAATTTACAAGAACTTTTAACTCGATAAGCTTTTTCAGTTAGTGTATTTTCAAAGTTTATTGACCACAAACAAACAAACTTTACTTCTTTATAGTATCAGTATATACGAGTATAATATAAACTTATACATGTAAAAAAAGTTAGTTAATTATTAAGTCGAAATATATAAATTATATTTTTATTTCACAATCACGAAAAGTAAACCAAGTACGTGGTTTATTCGCATATCATTATAAATATACCGAATGAAATAAAACCTTCTTTGATTAAACATTACACATTTAAATTATAATAAAAGCAAATTATTCCGGTGAAAGCTAGTTGCTTTTAATTAATCATAATAAAAATAAAGATATACCTATTATGTAATAAAGTTAAAATATTTGGAAAGCGGTACGAAGTACGAAAGGTAAAAAGCGACAAAACCCCCACCATTTTTCCTCCCCTCACATATTTCGTACACTGAACACGTCCCATAGTTCTTTCTGAACGGAATTGGTTCCAATAATCACGTATGCCAATTGAATTTAAACCTTTTTTTCGAGGGTAGACGTTACAATTTGGCACGAATCGTAAACCGCAGTGATTCCGCTGTAGACTCTCACATCTCGTCGAGGCGTTTAAAAATAACGTAATATTTTTAATAATACTTAATAGCAAAATTATAAAACAATGTACTATTTATATGTAGGTAATTATAGAAATCCTATTTAAGATACTAACAGTAAATATTTTTTCACTATTATTTTTTTAATTAAGAAAAACAATAAAATTAACGGAATGATTGCGTATCGAAGTACTATATTTTTCTTTGTCCGTTTGAATGTTATCGAAAAGATGGTATTTGAATATAAAGTTTTTATTTGCAGTTCCAAATTAAGCTACGTTTATAATGTATGGTTTTTATTCATTTAGATAATTTGACATGAATAACACGCTCTATAGGCGTAATTGACATAATTATCAGTACAAAATATACTATAATGAAATTTAGGCTACAATTAATTTAAATGTAAATTAGTCTGAGAGACATGTTAAACTTAGTTATTATGCAGTTGAATATATACAAAATACTAAGTAACCGCACGGATTACTTTGTTTCGTGTAATCTACATAACGTTGAAATCGTCGCCAGTATAGTGAAGTTAATTTGCCTGAATTATTCCATTAAAATGTTATCAATATTCATTGAGAAAAATATAATATTTATAGTTTAGGCAAAAAGTCTTATAGTTAATTAAAATAAACAATACACATTCGGTATGCAGGACGTTCAAGCTCGCGAAAAACAGATGCAGTGACTTCTGCACAAAAGTATAAAAAAACTTTTATATGGCAAATCGCGACATAAAACTCGCTCAGGTAGATTTTTGGAAGGTCGTTACGGAATACATTTTTTATTATTATTTATACTCTCGCAAAAAATATCGATATATCAATTCACAGGAATAACAAATAGCATGCATTCCAATGACTTTTTTTTCTAGTAACTGATTTATTTAATTTTCTATATTTAAAAAGTCACTTAAAATAATTGTAAAACCGCGTCCCTTTTGTAGCGAGAGCGCGTGACTCGTACCACGTTTTCGGATCAGAAAATCTTCGAAACGTTTCACTTTGTATGGACGGCGGTAACTGTTGGGGGGTTCGTTGCGGTTTAGACTTTTACATCAATTTTCGTATTACCAATGGATTAAAACCGTGGGTCGGCCGTACTAAAGTTTCGATTGGATCGGGAGACGCTTCGTGAATCAATGTAAAATTTGTATTCAGGTGGCCGCGTCTTTTCCCCGGACAAGGAACGATCGATTTAAAGGAATATTTGATGTTATTTCAACACGCTTACTGCTTATAAAAATGGGGAAGTTTTCAAATTAAAATGTTAAGTAGGCGTTTACCTACGTTATGAATTATCGTTCGATGTCACTTTATTTCGTACTACAATTTTAAATTTCTTTTTTATGTATGTAAAAAGTGAAAGTATAATAATGGCGATTATTTTACTACATTATAAATGAGAATTTATCATTCGCCTTATACTGTTCTGTCTTGCCCTGAATCAGAGGGCCGAAAATAATATAAACACAAAAGATAAAATATAATGGTTTTTGTACACTTTTTAAAGAATTTTAATTAAACGAAACGCGTGAAAGGTTGTTAAAAATATGTATATCAGTCGGCTGTAATCTAAAACACGGGTAATAAGTTGAGAACATTAGAACCAGACGACGGTGTATACGTATGTTAAACATATTTATTTATTTAACATAAATAATGATCAAATTTTTATAATTTTAAAATTGCATTAAATATTTCGGAAATAGGTATACTATAAAATTATAAAACATTTGTATTCATAATATAATACAACTTATATATCATAAACAAACATTAAAGATTTTATAACTGATCTAAATCCAACTGATAACTTCATCTACAATACATACTATATAGTCTTCGTGGTTTTACTTATGTCGGAGTTTCTGCTTCACTCCTTCACTACACACTGCATCAAGTTATTTAGTTTTCAAAGTGTCTTAATAAACAGCGTAAAATAAGATATGTGTATTTTTTGTTGCACTCGTTTCGAACAGTACTCGCAGTAATATACAAACATTATTTAAATTGGATTACACTTATGAATCTACTCTTTGGAGCTCTTTCCTAAACTTTTCACACACTTTTTATAATGCAAAAAGATTTATTATTATTATTAATATTAAACAAGTAATTGTGTATTAGTATTAAAAAAAAAAAACCCGACTGCGTAAAATACTCTTATTATAAACTAAAAAGAATAAAACAATTTACTAGCTTTCATTTGATACCCATATTGCTACAGTAAGAAAAAAAATTCAACTCCCCTCCCTCATTCCGCTATTTGCGGGCGCCATTTTGAAAATTTATATAGCCTATGTCACTACTACAATTCAGACAAATACAACGACACCTCATTTGTCAAAAACCGTCCAGCCGTTTGGGCTGTAGGGCGTGCCAAAGAAATGGACATACATACATACATACATACATACATACATACATACATACATACATACATACATACATACATACATACATACATACATACATACATACATACATATATACATACATACATACATACATACACTCGAAAAACATAACCCTCCTTCTGTCGCAGTCGGGTAAAAAGTGCAGAGATAAGCTAGATAAAATATAATAAGGAAAAAAAAACTCTCCATTTTTACAATATTATTATAAATTTTCAGAAAAGTCTCAAAATACATGACCTAAAAATATCTCAAGAGTGGTCAATGTGGGCTATCTCTTTATCGCTATGAGATGTTTAAACTAACAAAAATGATCTCATTTATGAACGCGATAACGTTGATACCACACATTCTTATATTTGAACAGATGATAAACCTTTACATATTACAACATTACTTCATTAGTGACTCATAATTATATACAGAGGCCTTGATTTTCCATTGAGAAAACTCTTGTATCATCTATCATCATGTATAAAAGATTATCATGTAAAGTGTCTTTGATTTACAATTTAAGTTAATTACCATGGTTTAATTCTATAGTATTTATGGTAATTTAAATTTGAATGAATTATTTCTAGCTCTAATTAATATATATGTTTTATTGGCATAGACTTTTATACCCTTTCCTCTCATAAATTACTTATTTCTTTTCTGCTACTGTAATGTTACAAGTAATTAATTTTCCAATCACATTAATAATGACAATGATTTTTAAATTAATATCTGGTTCCGAAATAATATTGTAAACGGTGGTACATAATCATTAGTTTATAACTTTCAATGACTTATCGAAAAAATAAAACAAAATTGGTGTGAATTTATTTTTTATTGCATAGTTTTATACAGTTACTTATTGTCTCTCAGTCTCATGATTTTAGACATAAATTCAGATCTCATGCGAGTTATGAGATAAAAATAATCTTTATATTAGTCCGGATTTCCAGGTAAATATCAAGTTTCACCAAAATTGCTAAAGTATCTATTATATGAAAGAGTAACAAGCATGTATCCATATATCAATCTATCCTTATCAATTCTTCAATTAACTTGTATTAATTTTCTCAAGGTATATTGTTTTGTAATCCTTATTAATCAAATTAGTACGACAGCAGCTTTGAATAATTTACCATATCGAATTATAAGATTATCATAGAGTTGATGATCACAATCAAAACTGAGGTATTAGAGTGTGTTCATATTATAACTGAGAGACCCTGAAAGCCTACCTAAACAAACATGTCTATATACACAGGTTAACAAGTAAATTTTACCAATGTAACAGATAATATATAATTATATCTAACCCTCTGACTTATTTATTTCAAGTTTTACGTAGCTTGTACCTACTACTGTGTATGAATATTAAACAGTGTAATTATTATAATTATTTTCCAATAGGTTGTTAACATCTGCCTATGTTTGGTTGCTAAGCAATGGTTTGTTAGTAAACATTCCAAATCGAATTTGGGCTAAGTATAGCTATATATTATGTACATATTATAATAAAATTGTAAATTACACGTGTCTTTTTTTATCTTAAAAATTATTTGAGAAAAAATTTTGTAGGAGTCTAATAACACTAATAAAATATCTCTCTGTCTATCTGTCTGTTAACAGAAATATATATACTGTCTCTCTGTTGTTGTTGTTTGTTTGAACACGCATCAATGTTAAAGCACTAAGTATAGTTTAAAAATCAGTATTTAAATCATAAGTCATATCTTAAGGTAATATATAATATGTATTTAGTCTTTAAGTGTAGATTACACTGTTTTTAACCGACTTAAAGAAAAGGAGAACATAATCAACGTGATCAAAATCAACTAAATAAGTATTATTAGAGATAACTCAAAACTACTAGTCTGCTACTACTGGTACAAGTAAAATTTAAATAAAACTACATGACAAACACCAGCGAATTATATTCGAAAGAATATAAAAATGATCATTAAAATCGCTACACGTAGTAAAAAGTTATGAGGTAACAAATTAAGAAATACAGTCAAATTGAGAACCTAACTGAACCTGCTGTTTTAGAAGTCAGTTAAAAATTACTTCAGTGTGTCAAAAATTATTGTAATTTGAATTTTGTATTTTTAATGACGGCGTAAGAGAGAGAAGAGTAGGTAAATTAATACATTTAAACGTGATTCGAAAAATGATAATAGCATTACGTACGAGTAAGTTATACATAATAATGTTTTATAAAATTTAATTCATAATAATTAGCAATTAATATTCATATTCAAAAAATCAGTAAAGGAAAAAAGATGAAGAAAACGACAAAATGTCGGATTGAGATTTATTTTTACAACAGTTCCAAATTCAACACTATCATGAAAGACGTCGCTGATTGATTTTTAAATCATGGTTAGCTATTTTCGTCAATCACATACACAGCTACATAATAAAGTAACACTTATTTTCGGACGACGCCGCGGGCACAGCTAGTACTAAAATAAAACTCAATCGCGAGATATGAGAACTCTGGAACAAATGACAAAAAAAAATTAAAATGTATATGATCGTATCATTTAAAATATCAATATATGTGCATACAGTGTATAATATTTTAAATTTACTTTGGTTTTATATTTTTAATTGAAAATTTACGAACCTTAATTTTTTTGTGTTTTAACGTTCGATATAATAATAGATAATAATAATGGAGATTGTTGAAGTTTTTATCGTGAAAACAATTTTTTTTTTCAGTAGAATATAAATAATTGTTTTCACTTTTAATGTTACTTGAGCTGTAACGTTTTGTGTATATAAGATTAAAGTTATTAAGCCCGTGACACACGAATTGTTTACCGGAGATTTTAACTGAACACGTCAGTGTTGACATACTTATGGACGTTAGGTGATAAATAAAATTCTTTAAAGATTGCACACTTAATATATTCCTAAGAATAGAGGATTCAACTAACTATACAACCCCATTTCGTCATATCTTTTGTTTACATTGTCCTGATATGAGAGCAATTTCTTTGACGTGATAACGTCTTGTAAATCGATGAGATAGAGAGGCACAATCGGCCTAAGCGTTCGACTTGTAAATGAAAAACAATAACGCATATTGGAGGATCTTAAATATAACACATGTATATAAATTGTAAATAAATTGATAATGGCACATCGTTACTTGTAATTAATCTCTATAATATAAATAATAAAACATTTGAATTAACGAGTGCAAATAAATGTTAATTTATCGAAAATTTAAATTAATTGAATTAACTCATTCTTTGTATCATATAAAATAATGATAGCTCAGTGATAATAATTCAATTCAATTCATAAAAGTATGCAATTTTTTATCAATGTTTTCTTATGACGTTATCACGTAAAATTATCGTCCGTAAACCGACTTTACAGACAACCAATTTTTTTTTCGACTTTTAGTTAACAAAATGCTACGTTTCAACCTTGACTAAGTATATGTTAAATTAAAGTTCAGTTCAAGTTACATTCTCAAGCAACAAATATAACGTCTTACTTTTGTAAATTGATTTTAAGATCCATTCTATGTAAACCAAAATAACAGCAAAATGACGTGAAGCACGGCGACGCGAAAATTTCAAGTGGAACTTATTTGTAGCTATGATGATCTAGGGTAAGAAACATGTCTAATACCAGGTGGTTATGTGTTTAAATCAGTATTTTATTTAATTCAATGACTTATGAGCGAAGAATTTCGACTAACATCTAAAGAAACTGTCGCTAGATTGTTGGATTAAGGATCGGATACAAAAAGCACTGTTTACTAAAACGGCACATATTGTTAAGAGGTTCCTCAGCCTGGAGCTCTAACTACCGGCGGCCTGGGTTTCAATCTGTCACTGGAGAAGGACTACTTTTTTATGTATAAATAATAATAAATAAACGTCTCAAACTTAATAGTCCCCAGTTGAATGTGAATACTGTGTCGGAAAGAAGCATAAACGCCTAACTATGGCGTATACAGATATTTGCTATGTTCGAGGAACGAACCCGAGACAGCTAGTACATCAGCCAGCCGCTGTGACCACTGCGCTCACACGTCGTAATAATACTCGTATATGTGGTAACACCTACGCCAGTTTACTAAAGATTATTTTACTATACACGATGTCATTTGATATACGAATAAGTGAACCATCCGACGAAAATTATTCAGTTAACATTTTCTATATTATGCTATTTATTAATATACGTTTGATGATCCTTGCATTCCCAAGTCTCAGCGAACCGTAGGATCTATGACATTATGTCTCTTGCGTTTATAAAATTATTAGGTACAACAGGAAAATGTTCCGCACAGCTGCTCAGCGTATAATGAACATGTACAGACATAACTACACCCGTATCTCTCTATCTTCTATCTGAATACAGATAGAATTCATTAAATATGAGAGAATCGGAAGAAAACAGAAGCATTTAGAAAAGATTTTTGTGTGTTCATAGCGTCTGATAAGGTTTTTTTTTTTTAATATAATATATGTCAAGACGTCGTTTTCATTAATTCTAAGATATTATCGTATTTTAACTACAACAACTTACAGATGTCCCATTACTGGTTTTTTTTCTCTTTTCAGATAAATGATTAGAGGTTAATCAAATAAGTTATTGGTACCTTGGGTATATATATATTTTTTATATATATACCCAATTATATATATTTGGGTATATATATATATATATATATATATCTTTCACACCGATAACGATGTGAGTTTGATACATAAAAATTCATTTACGCGATTTGAACCACTAACCTCACGTTAACATTCGCTTCTTTTATCCACTGCGTCATGACGGGTCTTCTTCATCCTAAGAAGTGTTATAAATGATAATTTTATACAACGTATCAGATTATTAATTGTAGCTTCGAAATAAATTCGAAGGTGTATATTATATAAGTATATGTCATTCATTACATATAGTAATAAGTATATTATCATCGTATTATGTAATGATGTAGTAAATAAATTGAAATAAAATTTCAGTATTAAAGTATGAAGTGAAAATCAGTGACAATGACCTGATTGATATATGACGATATTACGAGGTAATCCTGAATTGAATATGCTATTTTGTAATATTATGGAAATGGTTGAAAAAAATATATATAACAACATGACTCTTTCAATTGTTTCAAATATTTATTTTTGTGCAGGGGAATCCATTTACGGATGATATCCAGGACGCCCGAGTCGGCAGTCCTAGACCTATGTCGGACTCGGCACTTTGGGAGTGCAATACTGTACTAGACCCCTGCGGGAGCCTTCAGCCGCTTTAATTGGAGGGTCCCGGATCTGCAGGCAACAGGATCCCTCCAGCGACAGGCTGGCTTCGGCGAAAAGGCCACACGTCTCCTCCATGGGGACTGTCCGGCTAACCTCTGAACAGTCCCGACGACGCCGTGTCTAGCAGGACCGGATTCCCATCCCGGCCCCAGAGACACAATATAATAATAAAAACAGTCAATGAAAGATAAGCAACTAAAACTTACCGACAGGTGGCTATCAGTAATACTGGTTTAAGAAATAGTCAAATAGATACTGTTCAAGATATTAAAATACTGGTCTAACATAATGACATCATCATCCTTCATTTTATTTGCAATTGGTCTTTTTTTTAAAGAAATTTAAATAATTCTAAAAGAAAATATCGTAAAAGAAAGAGATACATTACATTTTAAAATAATTTTAACGTGTAACATCACATTTATTTTAATATATAAAAACTTTTTCGTTTTAACAAATAAAAACCGTAGGATTTTCCACATTCACATTGTGGACAAATTAGTAAAACGATGTTATCACTGACGGCTTTATTTGTGTGCTTATAAGTGCATAGCTACAAACAGCTAACGCACACATAAAACACGATTACAAAGTTGTTCGAATTTTTTTTTCATTTGAAATTCTTCTTTATATACTTTACTATAAAATGCAACGCTATGCAATTTTATTAAACAATAAAGATTTTTTTTTAGTCTCGACGACTATAGTAATTAACAAAATAAAGCTAAATGAAAAATTTTGTGTTATATTTTATTAGTAACAGCGAGAAGCTTTTCAAAAATCCAGAAAAAACGATACGAATCATATTATTTATATTATATTTAAAAGACATTTTTTCTGTACATCTTCATTTTATTACTAAATATTTAAATATACTAGACGCTCTACTCGACTCTATTTGACTCTGTTTAACTAACATTAAAAATCGTTTTTAATTATAGGAATTAATATGTAATATTTATATGCTTCTTCTACGTAAAAATAATTTGTAAAATATGTACTCATAAATGCTAAAAGAAAGTCACAAAAAATG
Organism: Euphydryas editha; assembly: GCA_036937285.1. Taxonomy (NCBI): domain Eukaryota; kingdom Metazoa; phylum Arthropoda; class Insecta; order Lepidoptera; family Nymphalidae; genus Euphydryas; species Euphydryas editha. Next base: position 17,341,273 of record JAUPFZ010000011.1, on the reverse strand, counting down.
CGTCCAAAATGTCCCAATATTCTGTTATATTCGTGTCGATAAAGTACTGAATAGACCTAATAGATAATATATGTGAAATTTCAGATCTACGCTGATTGTGAAATCACAAAAAAAAAATTAACGAATATTAATCTCATTCACTGTAATAATCGATAATTAAATTAGGTCCTAAGAATAGTATTTTTATTATAGACTTTATCAATCACATAAAAGTTGTACCTGATCCTTGTAGAATAAAGCTTACAGATAAATAATTTAAACGCGTTTGAAGTAAAGCTTCTTTTACATTGTGATAGATGACGATTAAGTTAAAAATAAATAAGTCATGTTAGAATTATATATATATATATATATAGATATATATAGATATATATGTGTATATATATATGGATATAGATATATATGTATATATATAGATCATTTAACAACAGGAATATAATTATGTACTTCTTTATATCGAGCATTATATAATATAATAAATACATTAATTTAATTATGATCATACTTCAAATACTTATTTAAAAATCGAAATCTATATAAACGCGTAACGCGCACGCGCGCGTTTTAACGCGTTTCCCTTGCATTGTCGTCGTCCAAAGCATAGTCGCAGCTAAAGAAGTTTTACTTTAAAAAAAAAAGTAGAACCAATTCACAATTAAGACCAAAGGTCATTTCATGACAATAAAGTTCAAAAGTTAGAAAATCGATTATCGAAATACTTAGCTCAACCCCGTCCGAGAACAAACATACATGAAGATGACCATGGTTTTTACATTACGTAAACGATAACAGGGGGAAAACGACACGGTTCGGAGACGGCCCGGACACGGATCCAACACGATGTTATGTGAATTATAATTATACATCATAGTGAACGTATCTATTCCGTTCTACGATCCGGCCCCGAATCCATTTCCGCACCACCACTGCAGTATTAATAAAACCCAATATCAAATAAAGATAATATGTAGGTATTATAAAATCAAGTAGGTTAAGTAGTTATAAGCGCCAGCGGTCACGGGTTTAATTCCCACTCGGAGCAGATATTTGTATTTGTACAAATCTTTGTTTCTAGTCTGGATTTTTGTCATTGTGGGTCTAACCATCGTGCCTCAAAAGCACTTACAGCCATCGGTCCCGGTTATTACTATAGATACATGATAGCGATCCTTACTCATAGCAGTTAAATTATACGCTAACTAGAAAAGGAGCAGCGTGTTGAATTAAGCTTCGACCCTTGTCCTATACGAAGTAGACGCTTTTGCCCAGCAGAGCGATGTTTAAATGCCGATTCACACTACAATTGCAACTATCACATTCATCAGACAGATATACACACAGTGTATAAATACTAGAATATAAATGAATTGATAACATACCTAACATCAAAAATAGCTACATCTACTAATATTAAGGATTTTTACTTCATACTAATAATTTTGTATGATTTATTAGAATTATAGATAAATTTATAATTTATGGAAAATTTATTTAAAAAGATAGTTATTGTGAATATGAGACAAAGGGCCTGTTTCACTGGTGACTAATAAAATAATGATAATCTCGCAAATAAGCTACTGATAGGTTTTTCTAACAAACTAATAAGAATAGAAAAAACAAATGGTGTCGTGGGACACTCATTTTAAGAATATACCGAAATAAAACCACTAAATTGATAAGTTTTATAAAAATTAATTGGTAAATTAAATAATTATTAATTTTTTAGGTTTTTAAACAATTACAACAATAAAGAATAAATGTTTAAGTAAATATTTTGATTTTTAGTTTCGAATCTTTCTTTTGTTGAATTCTATATAAGAGGTTTTTAAACGAATAATCTTACTGTGCAGGACGTTTTTTGCTGGGTACCCCCCAGTCATCCCATAAGAAACTTCGTTCTAAAAATATCTGACAGATAAAGTGGAGTTTGATGATTAAGAAGAAAAATAAATCATAAACTTTTGTCTGTTGGATTCTTCACGCCAGATAACTTTATCAAAAACCGGCGAAAATGGCCGAGAATAAAAACTCACGGTCTCATAATAAATAGATTCTTACTTCAATGATTTTTGCTAATATTTTCCATTTTTGATGAAATATAAATGGAAATGTGATTCAGTTTCTATAAGAGGCGATTAACGAGACCCTTTCTCGAAGTTTGATATAACAGTGACGGTCAGTGAGCATCGCAACTATAATTACCTATCTCGTGTTTTTAATTCACTAAGACTCATTTCCATAAAACTGCAGGCAGTGTAGCGTAGCGCGGACGCACTAGTGCTGGCCAGCGCTAGTGTTGCCAGTATACTTGTTTAAAGTTTATCGATATATAACAATCGTATTATATTTATTAGGTGCTATTTTATTTGAGTATTTAAAACAATATTTTTTTAATGATTTACTATTTAAATACGTCTAAAGTATGAATATTATATAGAGTCGAATAATTGTTTTTTTTTTATTCCTGATAAGATAAAAAATACAAATTATTTTATGGAAAAAGTCTTATCAATAAGTGTTACTGTTCACATAAAAATGACGACAGTGCTTAACTTTTATTTTGTGACATAAAATTAACATACAAATGTTTATTTTATCGAAAGTAATTTAATGGGAATGTGCAAAAAAAAAAAAAAAAAAAACGAAAAAAAAAGATCATTTTGATGTAATCACCTTCGCGCATCACTACAGCGCACACCTTCCGTTGTCAGTCCTACGTGCTAAGCGCATGCGCGCGACCGTCTTGTTCACCCGTTTCGCGCTAAAACGAAAATTAAATTTATATGGCAGTGGTGACCCGACCGTTTGGTGTTGTGACCAGTGCGAGAGTCGACAGTGGCCAGAGGAGGACTTCTCAAAATGGCTGGGTAATACCGCTAATTATATTTAACAAGGTCAAAATATGAAGTATTTACTGTAAGGAAACAACACGTAACGATCTTTCAATACCATCTTAGGCTTCAAATTGTTTGACTATTGTTTGGAATTGACTTTTTATGTGAATATTCAATTGTTTTTATCATATGTTTTTGTAAAAAAAGGCATTTAAAATTAACTATAGTTTGTTACGTAAGGTTCAATGTTAAATACATCTGGAATATATCGTAAATATTGGTAGCAAATATTATTGTGTTATATTTTATTTTATTCATTTTTTATAAGAATTCAGAAGTAGGTTGTCAACATAATGTTTTTCTTGACTGAGTTTTTCTATAATTGAATGTAGTGTTTCTTCTATAAGTAATTTTCTTTATAATATATCTGTATTTTAATAATTAGTAGAGTGGTCCACTCTGTTGTGGTGTAGTGTTTAAATAAGTCGTTCGGGAGTTCGAATCGCGTTCGTGGCAACTATTACAGTTTAAATATTTGTTTGTGTGAGTGTAAATATGTGACTTTATTACCTACACTGTAAAGCACAATATTAATTACGTTAATTAAATTCAAAATAATATAAAAATATTCATGCTAATAGAATTAGTCTCTATTTTCTTACTGAAAGAGAGTAATTATAAAGTTTTATAGTTATTGTACATGTTATAATTATAAATTTAAAAATTTTATTATAATTAATAACTAAGATCTAGCCGTTACCAGTACTTTTGATTTCATCTGCGTAGAAATAATTATTTTAGGAAAATATTTCTTAATTTTTATATCATACCCTATTTATTACATACATCCTTTTATGAACGATTTTTCAAAAACCGATTTTTTTTACGCTTTTTTTATTGCGCCTTATTATTTATTCTCTTATTGCACCTCCTTCACCATTTTGGATTCACAACTAAAGGCGATCTATGTCCTTTTGTAATGTCTAATCTATCTCTAAGTAATTTCGTCAAAATTGATTAAACGTATTGGCGTGGAAACTTAAGAGATGGCCGATAGTAAAGTTGCGCATTTATAATAGCCATATGGAGAATAGTTTAAACGTGGCCCACTCAATGGCCCTCTGTGTCGGGGGCCCGAAAATACACACAACACAAACACAAAGATCCACATTTCTATAAACATCAGTACTATACAAAATTATGTCATGAGCGGGCATCGAAATTGTGACCGCTAGCACGACAGTCACTAACTGTAACCAATGCGTCGAACCGTCGTCTATGGTATGAGTATTAGGTGTATATTATTTTAGTAAAAAATTACTAATAATATACTTGTTTGTAGATATTTTTTGTTTGCTTACGCGTATGTTACAAATTATCATTGATATAAAAAACGCCGTGCTAATATAAATAGTTCTTCCTTCACTGAAAAGTAAACATGACACGAATATAATGCCGCTATTTGCTATTTATTGAAATAAATAAATAAAACCATATATATGCATATAAATAATGATATAATGTCCATCGGTGTATCCATCACTTGACTTCACCGACCTATTTAATATTTTTTAACATATTCCGAATTATATTATTTAGGTAAAATTTATTATTTATTAATAAGATAACATGAAATAAGTTTATCCAGTACGCAACATAAGATCTACTACTAGAATAAGTACTATCCGTGCGCAGAAACTTTGCCGATGGCCTTGTGACGTCACGCGTCGATAGTTAGTAGGGTTGAAAAAAAAGGTCACATAAAGGTAGATTATTATTGTATATATTTTACATCAAACTAATAAAAAATAGTCTCGGTCGAACTATAAATTTTATATAAAGTGTAATTATAAACAGTAAATAAAAAAACGCTGTTGTTATTACGTAGATTATATATTTTTATGTATTTATATTTAGTGATTGAATGAAACGAAGCCGTAAAATAAAAGTTTAATGTTTCCAAACAACGAAAACAAATAACTAACAAAAATAAAACAAGTAAAACCTTTTTTTTTTTTTTTTTTTTTTTTTTATCGCAGGGGAATCCATTTACGGATGATATCCAGGACGCCCGGGTCGGCAGTCCTAGACCTATGTCGGACTCGGCACTTTGGGAGTGCAATACCGTACTAAACCCCTGCGGGAGCCTTCAGCCGTTTTAATTGGAGGGTCCCGGATCTGCAGGCAACAGGATCCCTCCAGCGACAGGCTGGCCTCGGCGAAAAGGCCAGACTTCTTCTCCATGGGGACTGTCCGGCTCACCTCTGAACAGTCCCGACGACGCCGTGTCTAGCAGGACCGGGTTCCCATCCCGGCCCGACACGGGCACAAGGGCGTTACAGGAGGCGCATTAAGTAGCGCCTCCTACGCACCCCCATTCGTCGCCCGCGGATGGAGGCCACGTCGGCGGCCTCCTCTCTCCTCCGCTCGTCGGCCTCCTTCTGGGACATTACTGTCTCGCAGAAGGAGACCATCGCCTTCCAGGACTCGTTGTCGCCGAGCATCGCGGTGATGATGCTCGGGAGCGACAAGTCCCCTCCGATGACCGACGTCAGACCTTGACGCAGCACTGCCCATCTCGGGCACACCTCGAGGGTGTGCTGGGCAGAGTCCACCGCTGCGCCACAATCGTGACACTCAGTCGTCGGCTCCCTTTGGGCCGTCCGACACAGGTAGTCACCAAAGCAACCGTGCCCGGTGAGAATCTGTGTCAGACGGAAGGTGAGGGGCTTGCGTTTTCGACGCATCCACCGCTCAAGGACCGGGCGAATGGCAGCCGTTACGCGTGTGCCATATGGCTGCACCGCCAGGTCCTCCCCCCACCTCCGCATTAGCGCTTCCTGCCCTATCCGACGCACACGTAGGATCCCGTCCAACGTGGGGTTCTCACCAAGAGCCCTCCTACCCGAGACGTATGAGTAGGTCTCGGCAAGAACCTCCGCCACGAGCTCCCACGGGGGGTCGCCGGCTAGAGCAGTAGCTGCAGCCCACGATACCGTACGGTACCCCCGAATCACCCTCACCGCGATTGTTCGCTGCGCAGCGCGCAGCGCCGCCTTATTTTTCGCGGAGAGGCGATCCGCCCAAACCGGGGCACCGTACGTCGCCATACTCCGGCAGACTCCGGAGTACAGCTGCCTGCAGGCGGCGCTGGGTCCTCCGAGGTTCGGGAGGAGTCTGCCCAGCGCACTCGCCGCCTTCACGACCTTCGGTCCCACCATTGCGAAATGTGGGCCGAAGGTCCACCCTCCGTCCAGGATGAGCCCGAGATACTTCATTTGCGGGCTCATCCTGACTCTCCCCTCTCCGACTTGAAGGGTAGCCCCCGGTGGAGGTCCCTTGCGGCCGGTCCCGCGGAAGAGCAGGGCTTCGGTCTTGTCAATCCTGACACGAAGCCCTAAACTCTCTATGCGGCTGATCACGAGGTCGAGTCCGACCTCGGCCAGCCGCGCCGCCTCCTTGTAGTTTCGTCCCCGGGAATAAACGAGGGTGTCATCCGCGTAGCAGATAACACCCATCCCGGGGAGAAGACGGCCTCGCAGGACCCAGTCGTACCCGATGTCCCACAGGATCGGACCCAGAACGGATCCCTGCGGGACACCGCAGCCGACTCGCCGCCACTCCACGGACCCCGACCGGTTCTCGAGGCCTACCCTCCGATCGGAGAGGTACGCCTCCAATAGCCTCCTTAGATACGGAGGCACTCCGAAGTATTTTAGTGCCTCCCGTATCACCGCGTGTGGGAGGCTATTGAAGGCGTTCGCGATGTCCAACGACACCGCGACCACCACTTCCCTTCTGTGTTCCGCCTCACCCGTCACCGCCCGCAGGCGTTTGAGGGCGTCGACGGTCGACCGACCTGCTCGGAACCCGAACTGGGATTCTGAAAGTCCGGGTCCCGAGCCCTCCTCCAGGTGCTGAACGAGCCGGGAGGCCACTATCTTCTCCAAGGCCTTCCCGGCTTCGTTCAGCAGCACCACCGGTCGCACCGCCGAAGCCGAGTCCGGGGTCCGCCCTGCCTTAGGTAGTAGGCAGAGCCTACCCTCCTTCCAGGCCCCCGGGAACTGGCCAGACCGCAGGCAGCGGTCAAACAGCTCCCGGAGGCTGTCGCCGAGGTGCCCGAGAGCAATCGCGAGGACTCTCCCGTGCACCCCGTCTGGACCCGGCGCCCTCTTCTTACCCTGGAGGCGGGCAATCACCACCTCCATTTCAGCTTCTGTGACGGGTGGCGGAACACCATCCTCCTCATCCGGCGTCTGCCGAGCCATTCTGGGAGGCACGAAGCCCTCGGGTTGGTCGGGAAAGAGTTCCCCGACGATCCTCCCCAGTTGGTCCGGCTGGAGCGTTTCGCTGATGGGGGCCGACTGGGCGCGTAGCTTGTTCCGCGCCCAATTATACGGTCGGCCCCAAGGGTCTCTCTCCAGACCCCCCACTAACTCCAACCAGGCCTCCTCCTTGGCTCGGCATATGGCCTGCTGCAGAATCTTCGTTTTCTCCACGTAGATCCTGCGCAGCCTGTCGTCCCTGTCCACGTCCTGGGGGCGTCTCCGCCTGCTCCGTGTATATTGTCTCCTGGCCCCGTTGCAGGCGGCCCGGAGACCGGCTATCTCAGCCGACCACCAGTAGAGTGCCCGCCGCGGGGGTGGACGCTTCGCGGGTGGCATAGCCGCTCTGCAGACAGCAGTTAATGCGTCGCAGAGCCGGCTAGCCGCCTCCTCCAACCCCAACTCTGACAGTGGCGGGAGGCTCCAGCGGCCGAAAACAAGTAAAACCTAAGAAAACAACAATTTATTAATTCGGAGCGAAAGCAAAAAATTACACGTACGCATCGGCTGCGTTGCTAGCGGTACATATCAGACGAGCGAGGGACGCAGTCAACTCTGGTGGGAGGGGTGGTCATCGGCAAAGTTTCTCCGCACGGATAGTACTTCGAAATTTTTTTACTTGCGAATTTTTGGTGAATTTATTCATATATTATGTACTTAACAAAACTACGAGTATTTTTTACTAAGCGAACCGCTTCGGCTTAGTCTAAATAAAACACATAAAATGATACCGTCCATCTCGAATAATTATCGAATATCGAAATATTTTCTTCGAATTTCAGTACTGTTTTCGATACGCAAATCAGCTGTGCGGAGCCAGCCATTCCGTGTTGGCGGATAATTTCCTTATCAAGAGTAACGACCACTACACCAGAACAGCCGTCAAACTTCGTCTTTCTTTGTAAAAATTTTCAAAACTAAGTTCTCAATTAAACTAGTTTTGAGCATGATATGACGACGAGCATCGTACCATAGATTCTGAGAATTATTGATTTTTTCCAACGATCGAACTGCTAGCTAGGGACATCGTTTCGTATATTTTAGACATATTATTATTACGTAGCCACCTACCGTTCCAAGAAATTATTACGGTTTATATAAAGTAATAAAAAGTGAAGAATTTAATTTGTAAATTATTTTAAATATTCACTGCTTTGAAGAGAACTTAAGTGTTCTTTAAACGGAATCGTTTTCGAAATTAAAATATTAAATTTTACAGACAACTCCGTAATATTATATTAAAATATTTAGTACTTTGAACCGAGTTATTTATTTATTGAAAATTATGATTTAAAATATTTAAATTAAATTTGTATATTCATTTTAAATTTAAAATAAGATCCGACTGAAAATTGTATATAAATAAAATATATCATCATCATCATCATCATATCAGCCGTTGGATGTCCACTGTTGAATGTAGGCCTCCCCCATCGACTTCCAGAGCTGCCGGTTCAAAGCAGCCTCCATCCAACGGCCTCCGGCGACCTTCCTCAAGTCGTCTGTCTATCTCGTGGACGGCCGTCCGACGCTGCGCTTGCCGGTACGTGATCTCCTCTCGAGAACCTTTCTGCTCCATATAAAATATATAAAAGCATATTAATTATGTTTGGACAAAGTTGATTTATGGCGTTTTCTTATATTCTCAAGCTTCATACGGATTTAGTCAAAATATTATCTCTAGTAAGCAAAATCGCAGACAGATTTTAGGAAGCGGCCGTTAATGTCGTAAAAGTAGAGATTATATAATATAATAATTAGTAAAGTAGCTATCAATTATATATGATAGGTTACTTATCGAATACTGAACTGAATTAGCCTGCAAATGTCCCATTACTGGGAAAAGGCTACTTACCTATATAGGAGAAGAGTAAAGCATACTTATATAATTTTAATATAAATTTGCCTCGTTAAAAAAAAATAGTATTAATATTTAGTTTCTCTTCTTTTAATAACGCGTTCAAACGCGTACGCTTTACGCTTCTTTTTACTAACGCGTTTGAAGTTTATACACTTAAATATAAACTCAAACAACTAACGCTAAATTTCACCGTTTGCTGAAAATTTTTAGATAGACACATAACGGTTTCCCACAGATAAAAAATTCCGATGTTTTTCGTTTTTCACTATCGAATTCCATTTTACCTGTCAGATATTTCTATTTGCAGCCTATTATAAACAAAACTTGTAGCTGTTTATCTCGCACAAATGTTTCTAATAAGTTATCAGATAATTTATCATCAGGAGATCAAGCATGCTCTAAATTAGAAGATTCTCTCGACTTTTCTGTAGAATTTTGAGTTATAATTTATGTTCAAGTTCATACAAAATTTGCTAGCATAATATTTTTAATGATAGTATTCTTCGAATGTAAATTAAAATAATAAAATAAATATTTGTTTTCTTACAAAATAAATAAATACAGGTTTGGTAGTTAGTAGAGTAGGTAAGGGGCTGTATAGAAAAGTATTTGAAAGATTTTTATAATACAACCATAAAACTAGTGAACATAAAAATTACTTACTTAATTCATTATTCGGAAACCTACCACCTCAGTCCCCCGAGACCATGGACGCTGTAAAAGGTCCGAAACGTCGGGAAATAATTTAAAATATTGTTAAACTGTAAAGTTTTAAACAAACGCGATAAAATCCGATATAGATTTTTAATTAAATGAGTAAAATTAGAGTAAATATAAGAGAACAGTATGAAAATTACTTCTAACACATTACATTGTTGGTAATATATCACCAACAATCATTATATTGAAACTGTAAACAGAATTTAATTTACCAAAACGAATATTAGGTACATTTATATGATTTGCCGTGAGATCACCGACAAAGAATATAAAAGAAGAATAGTCCCGACTTCTTTCTTGCCGAGATATCGTAAAATGCGACTAAGACCATTGAGGTGCGACAAGCATGGTGATTGGCAGCAGCGTTACCATATCCTGCCACAATACACTGCGGTCACCAACCCGTCTCCCAAGCGTAGCGAGTAGTAGCAAACCCAGATATAATGGGAGAAGCCTGACAGCATCGAATATCCAATGGCCGATGTGGTGGTAGAAATTTCCATTCTACTCTCAAAGATTTACATACATTTACATCAGCAATCTGAATAAAAAAAAAGTTTTTATTTATATAATAGTGCAACAATTACCATATTATGTAATTACATAAAAACAACTCATTTATTTTCATAAAAAAGTTTTTTTTTTCTATCAAATTAAGATAGTTAGCCGTATTAGAAATTAAGAGTAATCATCACATTGATGAGAGGGAAATAACACGCGATGGCTACAAGCCATTGCGACGATTAAGACTCACTCTTAGTAGTTTAAATAAGAAAATCGATTATATAACAATTATGTTTTGTAGAAGTAGATGAAAAAATGTTTCTGTTTGAATGATTGTGTTTTAATTAATTTTAGTTATAAATTAAGCCATCTAAAAACTTCCAAACTTCTATAAGAACGCCATGACAGTTTTTTTTTTAGTGTTGTAAAAGCATTGATCTGTAAAAGTCAAGATTATTAAATTATCACAGATTATAACAGTTCCTTCATTTAAATGACTTACTTTTTTTTTGTATATTTATTTGCATGCTGTGTTTACCTTTAATTGGTTTTTGCATTTAGTATTAGTTTTTAGTTCCTAATTTTATGAATGTATCAGTACAAACACTGTTGGTAAACCTTTTTATTAAATAAATAAATAAATAAATATAGTTTTTTGTGTATGTTCAAGTGTGTAACACAAGTTCTCCAAAAAGGTTAGATTAGAACGAGTACTAAAGATTACTGATCATCTATACATATGACAAAATGGTAGGAAAGTCAAAACTGTACATTGAATATTTTTTTTAAAGAATACTTGGGGTGTGATCTACAATCGATACCGAAGCCAATAATATTGTTTCTAGAATTTTTGTCTGTTTGTCTGTTTTTCTGTTTGTCTGTATGTATGTCCGGGATAAACTCAAAAAGTACTGCATGTATTTAGGTACTTCAAATTTGTCACGAATATTATTAAGAAGTCGGGTCAACATAATATATGCTACATATTATCACACTATCACCTACGGGGAACGAGCAGTGAACCTTTATTTCTTCAACGCATTCTGTAACAACGTGTAATCTAATAGCGTTCACGCAGACAAAGTCGCTCGCAGCAGCTAGTAATTAAAATAATAAAAACTCAATTTGAGTATTTAGATATCAGGTTAAAGAGTACTTGTGAACTGTATAAATATCGTGTATTTCGAGATAGTGAAAACAGTCTTTTAAATTCATGTTTAATATGCATGTTTTAAATATTTATCAAATAATTAAAATGATACAGTTTTTATTTACCGTAAACTAATTGATGATACATTGCGTGCTTAAAAAAGGTATTCTTCTTTTCACTCTTTCTAGTATTATGCTGTCATGCTCCGATTAATTATTTTGTATATTTAATTTTTTTCATAATTATTTAATTTACTTTCTCAAAGTGGACAGTTAATTTGAGACACTTACTGTGATAGACAATTTGGGTTTAAAAGAACAAATTAATGTTAGAATGACTTATGACTTTATAAAGATAAAATTGATAATTAAATGATTCAATGTAATTTAATTAGTTAGCAAATTTTTTGAGGATATTACTTAAATTTGACGAGTAGTGAACTCAGCTGACTATTAAATCGTATCAAATTTCTTCGTCTTCAAAAGATGGTCATACTTTGCTGGAGATAGGCCTCCTGCATATAATAAAGTTTTTATTTGGACCGCCAGAAACTAGAAGCTGCTCGCGATTCTTTTCAGGTCCTCCATCAATTTTGCTTGCATGCTTGTTGTCTACCCATGCTGTGTTTTCTGATATAGAGTACATCAGTAATAGTTCAATAACTTCATAATTAATCATAATATTTAACAGTTTTAGTATACTACTACTCCAATTTCAAACTACTACTCAAGTGTGTCATAACGGTGACATAATTCTCTCTAAACATGAATCAGTGGAATTTCACTAATTTTAAGTGACTATTCACTTTGTATCAATGTGAGAATTATACCACGCAGAATTAGTGACTATTCAATGTATGAATATGTGAATATCAGAGTTCACTGATTTGATCATTGAATATTTGTATGTGCATTAGTGAGTATTCACTAACTTGTTATTGAAATTCACTGATATGTAGTGAATGCAGTTTCACTAACGTAATTAATATGAAATATATATTTTAGATAATAGTGTCATAATGATCTTCCGATTTCGCACCGGTAAAGTTTAAAATTTAAAAAAAAAACAACTCGAAAAATAAACGTCACCATCATCGCCAAGGGCCGATATACGAAATATATACTCGTATAAATCTCGATTGAAACAATAGAAATGAGCCCAACTCCATTTATCAAATTTAAGTTAATTAATATGATACTTCAATATCATTATATATCATAATTACATACTTTTTTTTTTGATACAGGTATCTAGAGAAGCTTTAACGTAAGCGTCTTCATGAATTATAATCTAATGTTTAATAGTCTTCTTCAATAAAAATAGGCATATTTAACGTGTAATAAAATTTATACCTATTCAGATACACTTTTCCAATTATTACAGAATTAAATAAATTCGATTGAATGAAATGAAAATACTTAAATATCAAAAGCCTTCCTGTATTTTTTCCCAGTGTCAATTATTATGTATGCCAGTCGTAATGTTCTACATTAAAGGGTGAAATCTTGATTCATTGCGTGCCCGAGAATGAATTCTTCACGTTTCATTCAACCAGCAGATATGTTACGCTCCAATCCATTTTATTTAAATTGTCTCATCTTTTAATAGTTATAGTATAAAGTGTGTTATTTGGAATATCCTATAAGGACGTATGAAACGAGTCTTCCATTTATCTCATTAGTTACTCGGGTCATTTCTTGTTGCTCAGGTCAATTGTTATTATTTGTTCTGAAATTTAGATCTTTGTCTCCCAAAACAGAGGCCTTAGTAAAGTAAAGGTAGCTAAGTAGTAAATAAATAATAGAATCTGTTAGTAAAAAAAGTGATGACCTTTAGCCTAATATATTGCATCATCATTCATCCGAAACCTAGTACATATTCCTAATCAGAAACAAATTCAATATGTTATTTTTTATACATTATTGTTATGAAACTTTGGTTTTAACAGAACTTTTTCGAATTCTTTATATTGTTTACTTTGAATTGGTATAATAAGAAATGAATAATTAAAAAAAATGTTAATACAAATTTTATTTGTAGATTGTTTGGATATCGATGAAATTCTCCATTAATAATTTTAATAAGCGATGAAATCATTGATAATAGATATGTTCATAAAATATCCTCTGAGCAAAATTCTTTTAGATTTACTTTAAGAAACGCTAATAAACCAACATTCATTTTTTAATATACACTTACACCCGTGTAACAGACAGAATTAAAGCAAAAAATTATGCTGGAAATAAATCTCTTCTAAAGCCGAGATTTAATAACGCCAAGCAGAAGAATATATATATCACCTAAACTCAGGGTGGAAATCGAATCCACGATCCTGGAGCAGAAAGCAGGGTTACTGCCAGCTGCGCCAATGAGCCAGTCCAATAAAATCACAGGTACAACCTTCAGATATAAATATAGAATTCTTTACCAAATGAAAACTTGAAAAATCGGTATTGCTAGAATAAATTAAAATTAATAACGGTCACTCGATTTTTTTATCGATATTATACAACCTCACGGATTCCTTAGTATAGTTAGAGTTGTCGATTCGCAGTTGGTTACTTTTATTATTATTTATTTCATATACCAGTTAATAAATTGCTCATTAAGAACAATGAGTAATTCTATATCAACGAAATAATGTTCTCTTTGACTTCAACTAATTACAAATTCTCGTGAACCTGTCACAAAAATACCAGTATATTTTCCTGCGGTGAATAAGCTAAAATTAAATTAATTTAATTATATATTAATAAAATACCGTGACACAAAAACAACATGCTTCATATTTAACGTTAATTAGGAGTTTCTTTACTAAAATAATAAATTTAATGAACAATTCAATTAATTCTAACGAACCTTCCGAACACCTAAGTTTCAGCAGAGCTAATAATATTTTATTAACTTAGGCCCAATCAAGCGAAAAAGTCAAATTTAATTAATTGTACGGTTACACAAAGAACTTTAGACCTTTTTACACTAGTGTGTGTTTGTTGTTTGAATAATTAATTATGTGTTTAAGTCCTCTTTTAAATTTGTAGAGCATTAAGATCTATGTGTTATTTTAGTACATTATTATTTAAGTACCTAAATTGAAACTCATATAACGTAGCAAAATTAAATGTGTATGTAGTTAGTTATGCTTACCTCTGTTGTTCTCGTAAAACATAAAGTACGTGTCCAGTTCGGCAAAGGCTTTTGTCGTATATATTATATAACTATGTGATAAGTCAAGTAGGTTGTTTTAAATAAAACTGCAAACTGGATAATTTAAGTGCTTGTTTTATCTAAATGTATAAATATAATAAAATTGTTATCAATAATAGCAATAGAAGACAGAACAATCATTTTAAGAATTTCTGTCCATCATTTTGTATGTTTGTTCCCGCATGACGCGAAATCTGCTGCATTAAATTAGATTTAGTTTTCATAGTTGTGATACTGGAGGTCTAACTTAATATCTGCTGTAGGCTTCATCTTGATACATTGTCCAAAAGTGTATTTATTAATCTATAAACAATTGTAGTGAAATCGTAACGAAAACATTTTATATTCGTAAACATATATATTTTTTTTAATCTGGACTGTCATTGTTTTTTCTATAAAAATAAAGACCAAATACGCGACAAAAAAAAATTTGTTTGTCTGAATATCGTGTTATAATTATAACACATATAAGCAGAGCAGTGAACATTAAAGTCCATGCGGTTAAAACTGCACGTGTTGGTTAGTTTAAAATGAAACAAATTAATTGTATCGACACATTAAATTTTATTTTTATTGACAGTTTTCGGGAAGCGCGATAAGAACACGTGTTACTGGGATGACGAATGCCATATCACAATTGTACTAATAAAAACTGCATACAATTTACACTCACACATCAACGTGCCAAGACGAGTTGACGTCTCTACATTATAATTTAAACAAATCTTATTTTTTCATTTAGTTACAAAGAAAAATTAACACATTGAATAACATCACAAACTGAACTTAAAATAAAAACTCTTAGTCTTTAAAAAAATATAATTACTTAGATAATACATTCAGATGATATTCTAATTCCGGTATATATACTAGAACAAATTGCGTGTGTAATCTTTGCACGCGGTTGAAGTAAAACTTCTTTGACATTGTGACAGATGACGATTAAATTAAAAATAAATAAGTCATGTTAGAATTTAAAAAGTATATATCGATAATATAGCAACAGTAACATATACATTGATTTATGTCGAGCATTATACATAATAAATACATTAATTTGATTATTATTATACTTTACGTATGATATCACTATATTTTAAATATTTAATGTATATACAACATCGACGGGGAATTCATGCACACACATTGCAGCCCAAATGGTCCCGTACAGTTCGGTATCAGAGGAATTCCCTCCCACGGACCATTCGGCTGTGGAATGAACTCCCTGCCGAGGTTTTCCCACAGGGCTACAGTATGGGGTCCTTCAAGAGGGGAGTAAATATGTTTTGAAGGTTCGGCAACGCGCATGTGATGTCCCTGGTGTTGCAGGCGTCCATAGGCTACGGTAACCACTTACCAACAGGCGGGCCGTATGCTTGATTGCCAACGTCTTGGTATAAAAAAAATAAAATACGTAACTGGCTATGAGAAAAAGAGAGAAAGAAAATGTGTGCTCGTATCTCTCCCTCTTGCCCCTACAGTATAAATATATGAAACGTAACTCTCTCTATTTCTATCTTCAGCAACTTATATCTCCCTCTCAACTACCGTTCGCCTTGTTTTCGTAACGCACTCGTCACGCATTCACCAGCTTCAAGTTAAGCGTGCGCAAAGAAGTTTTACTTCAAAAAGTTCGCTTAAAAGTTTTAGAAAGTATACTTATTTATTGAACTACTTAACAGGCCATAAAATATCATGCAACGATTCGTAGGGACTGACGAACAATCATTATCGTAAATGTGAAAACATACTGGTCGTCTAATGAGTATACATATATACATATGTATGTGTATGTATTTTCTGCGGTTAGTTCATAAGCTAAGATTTACGTAACCGCTATATTAACGCATGAAGTATTTTCCTCGCTTCTTTTTGTTACTTCTAATTTATAAGTTCGTTAAAAATATGGCTACATTAATAGCATTAATTTAAAAATTAAATTGAACTGGAGATGTATATTGGTTTTTACATAAGGCTTCACATAACAATCGCGTAGTTTTAGTTGTATTTTTGTATTATTATTTATGTGTATTTACTCATATATATTACTGAATGACACGCGCTGCTCATTCACGCTTAAGGTAGTTCCAGCGTGGTGAAGTGTAGTCCTACCTTAATACCCTCTGCCTTATATCGTTAGTTATAGTAATCTGACAACGTTGCTCTGAGTGTTTTATATATTTTTGTTTATATGGTCTTAGTATATACAAATAGTATTGCGCTTTCTGATAAAAGTTTTATTAAATTAAAAAGATGAGAGCGTTGTGCACAGTGTTGCCAGATCACTATAAATTAAAAATTGAAATTAATATTTATAATTTTAATATCTCGATAACTCTCCTAGTTTTTTTTTTTTCAATTCTGTCGAGAGAATTTTTTAATATAATAAAAAAATCGGAAATTTTACTTACATAAATGGGGCATTACTCTCAAAATCGAGAACTTTGTCTTTAAATATCTCGCGATCTATGCCGTCAAAATTTATGAAATTTTAGGAATTCATAAATAAAGCTATTCTGAACCTGTGAACAAATTTTTAGCTGAATCTGTCGAAAAGTGGTTTCATGCTGGAACTACCTTAAGGTGGCTGCTCCACTCCTATATCTCGTATGCTGATGTATTACAGCCCATAACCGTGCTCAACATAAATAGATACTCTCTAATATACAAATAATTTTAAATGACTTGAAAATCTTGAAATACGATTATAAAAAAATTATAAAATTATTGTAATGCTTTTAAGACGCTATGTAATTAAGTTATATGTTAAATGTATATATAGGTTTTAATACAATTTTAGTGTTGATATTCAATATTTTTCTAATTCTTTTCAAGATTCATACTTAGGCTTAGTTCCGATTTGAGAAAGAAAAATATGCTACGAAAAATAGCCTTTTGTTAAGGAATTATATACTGTACTCCAATAAAACTCTATAAGATTTTTTTAGCCTAGCCTAATTTTTTTGCTCTAAGTGCTTTGTAAAATTTGATATGTAGAAATAAAATTCTATAAATTTGAAATTACAAACACAATACAATACAACAAAAAATTGAAGTAATTTGATTTGGTAACTTAATTATTTGTTGAGTTTATTCAGTAAAATAATTCTTATTTCGACATTTAAAAATAAATACAAAAAAAAGACAATTTCATACTAAGTATACTGTAGATTTATTAGCAACTATAAGTTTACTGTTTACTGTTGAGCTTACTGATGAGAAGGATATAACGACCGTCTCCGCGTCAACAGCCCCATTTATACTTCATCAGACATAAATGTTTGTTTTAGTGTTTCGTGGGGACAAAGCCAAAGTATTTGACAATGAATAGTAACAATGGCCGTGAAAATTCAAAGGTCTTTGCCCCTCTTGTTAGGAAATGACAAGAACATGGGAATTTAGATGTTTTAAACAAAAGGAAGCTTTTTTGGTGGTTTTGTAATAGAACAATTAAAATGTTTAATGTAGTTTAAGGAAAATCACATTATTAGTCAAAAATAACTAAGATACTGTAACCATCGATATATAGGGGAAGAGGTGGCAAGACGGGGTAGTTAACGTTTGGAGCGTAATAAAACGCACGTTTTTAAGTATTTTCAATATTTTTTTATTTATAATTACTCTTACATTATCAATCTTTATAAATAAGGAACTTAAAAAACTTTACACTCATAGAAAAAGAAAAAAATGACCAGTTTTGTGAAAAACGTCCAACACCCCATCTTGCCCCCTAGGTAGGGTAAGATGGGGTATGGCAGACATACTCCATTTTTGGCTGCAAAACTTGCAAACAAATACAGCCTCGTCGTCCTCGTCATCTATCTTCGCCCAGCTATATTGTGCCCAATTCCTACAATAAGAATATGCGGACCATTCTTCATTAGAATCCAAGTATTTTCCATGGCAGTAAAAACCAGGGATATTATCTTCTTCGTTTTCACAATCTGGTGAGGAATTAGGATTATTGTTATGTTTTCTTCTTATTCTTTTTCTTAGCAACTTTTTTTTTATTCTTTTACCTCTTTTTTCTTTATTTTTTGTTATCTTCTTATTTCTCTTTTTATTATCAACATAATTGCAAAGTTCTTTCTCTTCGTTATCAGAAAATGTTCGCTATTTTGGGCCTAAAGGAACTTTCACCGAAGTTGTAAGAGCAGCGGGATCTTCTAAGGCTGCAAGAGCCTCTGATTTTTCTTTCAAAGGTCATTTGAGGCACAGAATCTGTTTTCGATGCTAGTTTATACCCCTTTTCCCTTCAATTATAACATCTACCGTATTTTTCATAGTCTGTTTACTCACAATTCCCTCTTTGTCTTTTTTTTATAATGTTTCAACATCCTAAACAAGATAAAATTCAACTAAGTTTAAAGGATCATAAGGTCTCTTAGAGAAATCATAATTTTCTTCGAGGGGGCAAGATGGGGTACCTCATACCCCATTTTGCCCCATCACGCTCATTTCAATAAAATAGCATGCCTTAAAAAAACAAATCAAACTATGGAAACAAACATGTTCTTACCTGCTGGTGTAATCATTGATAGACAAGAATAACTTTTAATCAGTTCTAAAAAACTAATGTTGAGGTACAGAACACATGTGATGTGTAACACGAAAATCACAACGAACTTAGCAAAAACCGAGTTTTTGGCGGAAGGGCGAAAACGCATGGACTCACAAGCTGGTCACAGCGCTGATTGATAAACAATATTATTACGCGTCGTTACGAGTCAGAGCGGCTGTAATTGGACGTCCGTACGACCTACGAGACCCGATACCCCGTCTTACCCGCTACCCCATCTTGCCCCCCCTTCCCCTATTTTAGAATACAGTTTATTTTTATATGTGTTATAAATCAATATTAAAAATAAGACATGATTGAAATTAAAAAATCTATCAATCCTTAAAGCCTAATAAATGTTTACTTTCGAATCAGATAAAAGAAACTGTAAACAACAAAAATAAATATATTTTAATCAAATATTATTTATTTATTTGAACACTTTAATGTCCAATAATGTAAAAAAAAAACAATTGGAAAAAAGGCAGACTTAAAAGGCTATTGGCGTTCTCTCCCAGTCAACCTCTAGGGCAAACAGAAAAAAAAATTAGGCAATTTATAACTAAAATGAATTTTATAAGGTTTTCAACAAAGTAAACATATTTCTTAATTGATCTTACCGTTCATTAACTTTATCATTTGATATTTCAATTTCGTTGAATCGAAAACTCTTAATCCTAATTAATAAATAATATTAATTTTTCAAAATAAATATCAATTTTTTAATAGATATTAGAAAACTTAGTGTTAAATTACACTATACCGTGCAGGTTCATTCAGATGATAAACACGCAAATATTTAGTTTTTGTACTGCAACACTTTATAAATATGTAGGTATGTATAACTAATTTTTATAAAATTTTGTCTGCTAGACTCAGCAGTGAGTCACTTGAGATTAATGCTTTAGAAAATATATAAAGTGAAATATTTATTTAAAAAAGAAAGGCCTCAGTATATAAGTAATACCAGGTTATCGCCACAGCCAACTCCACTTATCCTCAAATTAAATTTATATATCGAATTTTCGAGACCACGTAGCCACGTGACAAGAACGTGAGAATTTCCGTTTTTTAAACAAAAGGTATTTTTTGCTATAGAATAATGGAAAATTTTTGATACTTCGTTTACGAAAAAAAAACAAAACTTGGTAAAAACAATTGCAATTATATGATCATTGAAAAACATTTTTCAAATATAATATAATTTGAAAACACCAAGTAGTAAACGTTTTGAAATTAAAATTAAGCTATATTAATCTTGAAATCTATGTTTATAATTTTAACAAACGGCTATACCTAAGACAAACATTTTTATTTAGATTTTTAAGATTGCTAAATAGTTAAGGGCTCGGTAATGTTACAATAGAGCTTCGGGACAAAACATTGAAGCAAGCATCGGCAAGCTTAAAATTTCAGAATAGGTAAATACAATTCCATCTATGTAAAATCAAAAAAACGCAGACAGTTAACAGACCTAGGGTAACTGCTTACTGTGGCAAAAGGTTCTAAAATTGAAGGTACCGGCAAGAACAAGTATTAGGGTGCCTGTCCATTGTAGCGGGGCGAGGCTGCGGAGTAGAGAAACGGAGAAATATTAACCAGCCTTTGTCCACTAGAGCGGAAGGGAGATTTTTTGCAATCCTGTTGGTTAATATTCTCCGTTTCTCCGCTCCGCAGCCTTGCTCCGCTTCAATGGACAGGCACCCTTAAT
Source organism: Euphydryas editha (assembly GCA_036937285.1). NCBI lineage: Eukaryota > Metazoa > Arthropoda > Insecta > Lepidoptera > Nymphalidae > Euphydryas > Euphydryas editha. Next base: position 17,320,403 of record JAUPFZ010000011.1, on the reverse strand, counting down.
ATATACATTTCAATATTTCGCTGAGCAGCTAAATCGACATAGGATAACCAAATAACGTTTAAATAGTTTAACATAAAAACGATTTCATAGGTGATAGTGAATGGTTTAATTATTACAATTTAATAAAAAGTAAGTAAAAGTAAGTTTTATCATAATTTAGAACGATTATTTATTAAACCAGAGAAAGAGAGAAAGACGAAAAAAAAAATCATATTTTATTATTCCGAAAGCAATTTACACAAAATTGTACAGTTGTATTAGATATCATGAACAAATAAGAGTCATAAAAATAGACACAAAAACAAAAGGTAACATTAATAAAAAAATAATTATAAAAAAACAAAAACCCGACTGCGTAAAAAAAAAAACAAAAAAAAAAAACAAGAAATAATTCCTGAAATAAAGAGAAACAAAAAGAAAAAAAAACAAGCCCAGTAGTTTAGAATGTTGTTTAAAGTAATACTGAACAACTAAACCATTGAAATAGTTTTATAATCGATTCACACATAAACAAATCATAAATTCTTTGCAAAATGGAAGGATTAACAGTCGGGAACCATTGAAATTTTACATGGCTCCTTGGGAAGATTTGATTGGTTGAAGAATGGATTGCCTCGGAGAGTACGTAAAGCCGTCGGTCCCGTTTTTTATCATAGACTACCTGATAAAGATCGTTATTCGTGGTAAGGAAACTATCCGCCAACCCGCAGTGGAGCAGCGTGGTGGATTAAGTTCCAACCCTTCTATATGGAGAAGAGGCCTTCGCTCAGCAGTGGGTGGTTTACAGGCTAGTTCAGTTCGTGTCACTGTAATATTTTGAATGTCAGTTTATCAACTCGTCCACTGCAAACCGTAAAATATTACCGTCCCTAATCGGTAAATGTACTCTATACATATTTTTTTTTTTAGTTTGACTGCATTTAACTCATTGTGTAGGTGCATACCAAGTTGGTAGACACAAGAAACAAATGGTTTTAACCGCAGCTGTTATGATCCGTGACGTCACACTTTCGACCGTGATAGTTCTAACTATCACGGTCAAAAACATCACGAGTCCTAATGATTGAAGCTGACTTAGTAAAAAAAAAAAAAAAAATTAGCAAAAAGTAGTTTTGCAAAATTTCTTTTGATTTTCTCTATTATAATCTACATTTTTTTAAACAGATTTTCATTGGAAACACAGTAAGAAAGAGCAGACTGAACAAGCATTAAATATTTCCCCATAATCTATAACGAAAAAAAAAATATATATATAATAATGGAATCACAACCAGGGAATCGAACCCGCGACCGCCGGCGTTAAGGCGACTACTCGCACCACTACACCAGGACAATTGTCTAGTATAAATATTCGGCGATAAAATGAAGTAATATGTATAAAAAGATATTTCCTTTAAATATAATACTTTCTATTTCTATTTTGGTCATTGTATACTCGCACCACTACACTAGAACAGTGACACTTCACTTTTATAGGCATAGGTACCAAGCTGCATAAAGAAACCAGAGTAATATCATTTCGACGTAAATCAAATGTTTGTTTTTTATTGAACATGGAAACGCAATGTTTGCTCGGTAAAGAATCCAGCGCGGCAATAGTTGTCATAACATTCTCTACAAGTGACGATACCGATAAAATACCGATTTGAACACATAAAACGTCATATATGTTAATATTTATCGATCTACACCTACTCGTACTTCTAGATATTAAATGTAATTATTTTAAACAAATGTTATTAGTATTAGAATTAGTTTTTTCTATGTAATGTGTGATAAGTTTCATGGTTGTGTAATAAACATACTTTTTTTTAATACAAGTAGACATAATACTAATTTATTTTTATAAGAATGAATATCGATTAGGTATTATTTGAAAGTTACCCAATTGATGCCCAAATAGTTTTCCCCGTAATATTTTCTTTCATTTTCGATATATTGATTGCGTATTAATGTTAATTAATTAAAATTTTAAGATTTTAAAATGTAATTAGTTTGAGGAATTGATCGCGCTCATCTCGGGACTTATCAGACCAATTTAAAAACATTTTTTTTTCATTCCATAACTGTTTTTGTTAAGGTTGTTGTATTAAAAAAAAAAAAAAAAAAAAAAAACATCCAGCTGTAACTTATAGTAACAAATCCGTATACAAATATTGTCTTGTCTAGATGCATATAAACAATACTTTCAAAATTATATCATTATGAAATTATCTTCTAATAAAATAAGTATGAAAGACTTAGAATAGCCGGAACTATTTTATTTTTTATTACCTATTACATCACAGAAAATTCTTTCGAACGTTTCGACACTTATAAACGTTGGCTGTAAATAAACTATTACCATCTGTAAATAGCCTCATAATTACTGTACCACGTATTTAAATGATATGTGTATATGTTATGTAAAGTTTAAGGTTACATAATTCTAGCCTTTCCATACATTTCCATGTCTTTATTAATATTTTGTATATAAACACTTTCCCTTAACTATTTTGGAAATGAAATTTCAAAAAACCTTCTAATCGCTTTCCTAGCCCTGTATTTAAAATAATTGCTTCTGATTATAATAAGATTAATATACTTGATTTAAGACAAGTCCACATATACCTGTTTAAAATATTTTTATCTTACACTAGCTGTACACGCGATTTTGTCCCCTCTCCCAACAGAACCGTACTTAATTTCAAGATGTAGTACCCAAAAGTAAACAATGTCCTAACTTGTAATATGGTCTCTAATCTCAATCTCGGCATGATGTGCGGTCAGATACAGATATACAGATAAAAATTACAATTTTACAGTTTTATTACATATAAGAACAGATTGGTATTACATAATAATAGTTTGTATGTAAAAAATAATAATTAACAGATAAACATAATATATAATAGGTCAGGAAAAAAGTCTTTTCGTAATTTGTATATGAAAAAATTGAAGAAAACTCTTTGGTTGTACTGTTTCTATCTGGCTGGTTTTAATATCAATAAATATGAGACATTAAGAAAAAGAAAAAATATAACTGTACTTTCCCGCCATTTTTCAATTGTTTTTCTGTCCGTCATAATGAGAATTCGATACAGAAGTTATATTACAAAGAAGATAAGAATGTTAATCTAGCCGCGAAAAAAAATGGTGACGGTTATGAACCTAATGCAGTATCAGCAAGAGTAAGCACAGTTTGTTAAAGCGTTTTCAGTCTGGGAATTTTGATGAAAGATGCAGCTCGCTGAAATACACACACACACACACACACACACACACACACACACACACACACACACACACACACACAGAGACGTAAGCACGTACGCACCCACACACGCACAAAAATATAGTACGTATAATGTGTATGTTTTAAGTAAAAGTCCACTGATATAGATATTAAACATAAAATTAATTTAATAAAAAATACATCCGCGGGTGGGAATCGAACTCACAACCTTGGAGCGGAAAGCAGGGTCACTGCCAACTGCGTCAACGTGTTAGTCAATTGTTATACACGTTTGTAGTTATTCAAATGAATAATTACAGCATCCTTTTGTTTAAATATTATACAAATTATTCAAATTACTACTATACAGAAAAGAATAAATTTTAAAATTTATAAATTATATTTCAAAGTGACATTCATACTTGTGTCTCATATTATTTTTTTCTGATTGTTAGAAAATATGACTTATTATTCAACCAATTATGTGCTTAGATTGTTATTGAATAGTGAGGATTAAAGTCCCTGTAAGAACCTTTTTATTTTTTTCAAAGAAAATAATTTATTTTTCTACAAAACATTCCGTATCGTTTCTCAAGCATTGACTTTTAAATATAACATTTTATTATGTTAGATTCATAGCGTGACAACCATATTGATGACAATAATTCTGGTGGTGGTGCGTGTAAGCGCCTTAACGCCAGCGGTCGCGGGTACGATTCCCGCTCGGAGCTGATATTTGTACAAACATTGGTTTCTGGTCTGAGTGTATATACTTGTGGGTCTCACCACCGTGCCTTGGAGAAGACGTAAAACCGTCGAAACCGGTTGTTATTGTAGACATCTAATAGTGACCGTTATTCATAGTATATATATGGCCTTCGCCCAGCAGTGGGTTGTTTACAGGCTGATTCAGTTAACTTCAATAATTCATAGCGTGTTGTTTAATATACTCATTAACAACGACTAGTTTTAAAATCAGTCCCACAGATCTGATTTTATTGAATTCCGCGTTCAAACAAATAAACAAATAAATAAGCTATTCAGGTTTATTATACAGAATGACTGGTAAATTACTATTAATATTTAAGGAGAATATTCGGTACATGATTCTCATTCAAATTATGTAAAAAAAAATAGGTACTTAATTTTTGACCAAATTTTCATAAATTTCAATTCAAGTAAATGAAGCGTTGACACTCTACAGTCATGCCGGCGGCACGTGCACACGTGTTGTACTGTGCCGCTTGTTAACATCTAAAAATTGCCAAAGTTCATATAATTTACCTAGTCACAAATTTGTTGCTTAAACGAGTAAAATATCTTAGTATTTTTGCCTACCCTAAGCCAGGATTAAAGTATTAAGGGGGATTGGATCATGCTTTTTTATCCTGCTACCCTGTTAACACGTGGCGGCGTTTGGACGTAGGTAAACTACCTGTTTTGTGTCGAAAGTGCAGCTAGCTGCTAGGGTGTCCAGACGTCGCGTACATAATTGGATAATTGTTGAGAAACTTTACTTAAAAGTTTATTAATATTTACCTGTTCTTTTTACATAATTCGAATGAGAATCATGTACCGAGTAGTCTCCTTAAATATTGATAGTAATTTACCAGTCATCCTGTATAAATAGAGATTTTGTCAGCGCAAATGAAACAATTTGTAGTATATTGTTTCGATTATTATATACAATATATAATTTTGTGTGGTCGTGGTTTTATTTGACTTTTATAATACATTATAGAACAAACAATTAAAAATAATAAACTCACAACCTACTCACAAATATTATTATTCTACAAATATAATTGTGTATGAAAAATTAAAAAGAAACGGATAAATAGACTGAAAGCCTTAATCCGTTATCAGCCGTCTGCGTATCTACATTTAAAAAAGTATTTCAAAAGAAGTAAAATCTAATAAGTTTGAACTCAATTCAAGGTAGATTATAGATAAAATATTTCTTTCTACTTTACTTCTTTTATTGTTTTCAATAAATTAATATTTATAAAACACTCGTGAATTCAAATATCTTAGTACTTAAATTATACAGATTAATTACAAGTAACAATGTTCTATAAACAATTTAATTACAACTTGTGTACATGCGTGATATTTAAGATCTTCCTATCTGCGTTATTGTTTTTCATTCACAAGCCGAACGCTTAGGCCGATCGTGCCTCTGTATCGCTTGTTTCGCGCTCTCACTCGCGACACGTGACACTTCGTGCGTGCAGCCGGCATTCATCGATTTACAAGACGTTATTACGTCAAAAAAATAGGTATTTGTATAATTAGTCTTATTAGTAACAGATCGCTGCACTGTATGCGATCGCTTCTTAACGCACGCTTAGCATCTGTTAATACAATCATGTTAAAGGTGTATTTACTATAATTGATATAATATGGATAAAACACGTGCAACTTAAGCAGTCGCCATTTTAGTACCTTTGATATTATATTGAGTTTTACAACTTACTTAAGTGAATTTATGTTTTGTAAAATAAATTGTAGTTATTTTTAATTTTTTTTTTTTAATTTTTTTAATTTTTTTTTTTTATTAGTTAGAAGACATTATATAAAATATAACTAAAGGAGATACAACTGTCTTACTAAATGTGTACGATTCAATATGATTTTCATGATTTCGATTAAATTAAAATAAAAGCGTTTATTTGCTAAAAAGGTATAAAACTTTTTAAGTTTTATACATTTTGACCTGTGAAATGATATATTTAACGATATTTGAAACATTTTAGTAGTGTTTTACTATTTTAATTAGTATTTCACTTTTTTCAGAAGATATGATTTATGTAATTCATGAAGAAATATGAATATTTCTTACCAATAGGTAACGCAACGGATTTATAATTAAAACATTGTCAGTAATTTACATAACTTTGATGCATTTCACAGTGATAATATAATTATAATAATTGTAACGAACCAAAACGTTATGACCACTGAGGTAGTGTAATAAAAAATAAAAATAAAAAAAAGAAGAAGTACCTGTACAATAAAGATCATTTTTACCAATCTTAGCTCGATCTTAAAATGTATATGTAGCGTCAAAATCTATATGGTAAAGGCTTCGGGAATAAGTCGTACCCACAGTTGACCGATTATTAAAATAGGTACTCGTAAATGCCATACGTTAACGGTATAAGTTATTCAGTCAAAAAAGCTGTTTCTGTTGTCACTATAATTGTGATAATAGTATCACGATGACTAGAAGGTTTCAACATTTAAGTTAGTTCTCAAAACATTCTAACATTGTAAGATATTTTAATAAGCGCTGAAAACGAATGACGTCATTACATTCGTTTTCAGCGCTTATCTAAATATGGTTCATCTCTCTTACTGGTAAATAATGAGTACTTTTTAATTTTTCCTTTATCTTTACTCAAAAGTTAACGTCGATAATGATTATTGAAGTGTTCAAAAAATTTCGAAGACATTATTCACTTGACTATATTTTCATGACAAGAACAAATTTTTGCAAATAAACGGTCAATTACATACGATGTTCTGTCTTAATCTAGATTTAACACTCTCACGATTATTTATTACACCGATTTTACTTTTTCTTAACGCACTTAAATAGGAACTAATGTTATCTGGATACGTCATTTTTTTTAACTCTTTTTACGTAAATGATTTGTTTATATTTAAATAATGTACGTGAATCGATAGTAATTTTATTCGCAAATAAAAAACGAAATAGATAAAACTCAAAAAATTCTCAAATATTTCATTTATTTGTACGGAGGATATAGAAGTTTTTTTTTTCACAAATATTATGTTTAACTAAAGAATAAAGTGGGAAAAAAATACAAAAACTGAATGTTAAAGAATAATGTTGTTTGTGCGCGTTACAATGAAATCAATATATTTTCATAGAACACTATCATTTATTTGTATATATATAATTATGATATTTCAATAGTTATTATAATTTTTTACATTGGATCGGGTTTCCAGTGTTTATCCTTTTAACAAGTAAACTGTAACAGAAAAATGCCATAACAAATTTAGAGACCATATCTTTTATAATCTACTAGCTTCCGCCCGCGGCTTCGCTCGTTTGGTTGTATTGACAAGAAGTATAAGTGATCCCAGTCGACACTTTAGTGAATTCTCGCGAAAAGAAGGTCGTAAGCGCTTACGTGGTATATGCGTCACTTACGCGTTTTCCCGTAATAATTTTTAAGCTATGTTATATTGAGTAAAACTACTAATGAAAGACACCATTGTCATCATCTACATATTATACATTTTTTTTATATTTTAATTATTTTTTTTTCTTTCAGACAGTCAGACGGGTGCTGGACGTGATTAGGACTCAAATATGCACGATAGCCCTATCCTTCACACTATTCAACTTAGTCCGATTACCTCGAGAAGCGTTCAAATATGGAGACATACCTTACCTTGTCATATATTCCTTCTGGTTACTTGTGGTCGCTCTACCAACGACGCTACTGCAGCTGGCGATGGGACAGCTCAGTCAACAGGATGCAATTGGCGTCTGGAGAGCTGTTCCAATATTACGAGGTAAAACAAAAAAAAATTAACTCACGTACCTTTATGAAAGGAATTCGACTTTGACTAGCGTCGCGTAGCATTTTTGCAATTGGCTGCTTCATCTATATATGCATATCGTCTATAAGAAATATTTGCAAAGGACTTGTTTGTCGTTTATAGCCACTTTGATGATGTTGTGTGTATACTTATTATTTTGTATACGCCCAGTGATTTTTTTAATTTTTTAAGATGTTTATAAATTTATTTCCATATATAAATTAACTGAAGAATAATAAAAATAAATAACCTAACCTAACTCTTTGTTCTACACTAAAAATAAACAACATTACAATACGAATAAATAGGAAATAAGTGCAATAGGCGGAACCTATATTAGGAATAGTAGACCGTGTGTGAATATAATAAAAGAATAAGTATAGGTACGAGTAATAAAGAAATCTTATTACAAATCGCATATTTTGACTACTTTTTTAACGTTCTTACAAGCAATCATGATTATATTAAAAGGGTCCCTATTTGCATTTTTGACAAAGAAATTGCGATTGGTATTGCAACTTATCCGTTTTATTGAGTAGAATGAATGAACTGGACTGATTCAAGTTATAAATGCCCCACTGCTGGACAAAAACCTCTTCAACATATAGGAGAAGGGTTAGAGTATAATCTACCAAGCTGCTGCACTGCACAAAGGCAAAACTGAGACCAATGATGTTACGTGCTCTTCAAGTCACGGCGAAAAGACCCACAAGAACATAGAAATATCTGAACGCGATTCGAAACCGCAACCACCGGCGTTAAGGCGACAACTCGTTATACTACACCAGAACGGTAGATCCACTGCTGATACTGCGACTAAATACTGTTTCATCGTTTTTTGTTTATATATTTTGATAGATAGATAAATAATATAATGTAACGAGGACCTTGTGTTTTTTATAACGTAATTATTTTTTCAGGAGTGGGTCACTTGAAAGTCATAACATCATTCGTGTGCTGTATCTATAGCATGGTTTACATTGCCTTATCTGCTGCTTACATGATATGGATCGGAAAGGGCTCCTTTCCTTTGAAAGATTGTACAAAAGTGCACATAACACCGGTAAGGAGAAGAATATACTTATATTTATTTTGACTGGTCCGTTAACGCATTTGGCAGTGATCCTGATTTCCGCTCTTCTGTCTGTTCTGTCAGTCTAAGTGTAATATATATTTATTATTTAGCTGTTCATTTATTAATATAAAACACAGGCATTAACTTACCTATCTTAAGAAAACACTACCGTGTGTGCATATTAAGCATATTTATTTATATTTATTAAGTTAAGAATCTTCCGAAATTAAAATTTTAATTTAGGATTTTTTTCTACTTTTATGATTACTTTATTTTATTATCATTCATATTTTATAACCAATATGACCATACGTACCACAAAAGTAAACAGCGACATTAATTTTAACGTGCCGAATTTTATGTAGTGTAAAATCATTTTTTCTTTTTTTCAGAATGGATACGAAAATAAAATGAATGCATCCGAATGTTTCAAGTATGTATTTGATTGTTTCATGAAAAAAATAAATTAATTATATAAAATAAAATTCGTTTAAAATGTAATCTCAAAATTTTATTCTCATTAAATATATAATTAAAAAACGAATTGTGCAAGTGACAAAATTGAGAGTAGCAATTTTCACTTTGATTAATATTTACAATTTTATTGTTACGTTACGTTTGAAACCATGTGGTGATGAAAGTTAATTATCTTAATCGGGTTACAATTATATTGCTTAATTTTGTTTACTTGAGCGCCTAAATTTTTATATCCGCAACCTTGCACACCGTTAACTTGTCTATTTAAATTGTAAATTTTATTTGAACCAAAAAATAATCGTCATAAGATAAAATTCAGCGTGGAAGTATTTGTCAATTAAAACCTTCGATGAATATAAACAAGTAATAATCGGTATAAAAATATATCACATTAACAATTTCAGCGCGACGTTTTTGGCGCCATTCACTGAACAACCACAGTATCTCGGCGTAATGGCGATTTTAATATTCGTTTTATGGTTCTTTGTACCCATTATGTAAGTATTAATTTCACTATTACACAATTTTCATAAACAGTAGCTGACAATGTACTGCGTATTATCATTTTAATGTTTATAATTAGTGTCACTCGTGAAACTGGCTCACGGCTCGAGTATTTAAAACATACGACAGTGTCATTGAATACCTATTTCTGAATGACTAATATAAAATTTTCTTCAATTAAGTTGTTTAGGGAAAATTAATATATTCTCATTTCATTCATTTTCATATAACCATCATTCATGACACATCATAATAAATTTTATTGTAATACGTCGGCACCGATTATATTTATTTATATGGATTTTTTTAAAAGTTTTAAGTACATTAGTAAAGTAGGTACTTATAACCATATCAATGGTTACGGTGACTGTTTTGGTTCAATTGCCCTCAAATTTTGTCTCTAATAGCGGACCCTCTCTAAATTGCTTCATTAACTATTTCGGACAAAAGACTTAATCGACACACTCATTTTGATGTCCGCTCCACGATTAATACTAATTGGGTTATTATTAAGTAAAACCATATTTAATTTATTTGGAAAGATTGATGTAAAAAATAAAAAATTAAAATTAAAACAAAAAATTAAATAGTAGATAAAGTTATATATTTTGCGTGTTGCGTAATTTTAGTCTCCTGTTCTTAACGTAATGAAACATTACCAGTAATTCATACATTTCAAAGAAACTCTAATAAAAAGTAGAAAAAAAAAATGTGTGTGTCAGCTCCGACGCACGACTGGAGTTTACTCCTTAAGTACGATTGTCTAAACATACGCAAAAAGAGTTTATCCAACTGAAAATAAGATTAATACCATATAAAAGGGTAAATTAACAAATTAATGAAAATAATATACATATATAAATATATATTTATTCCTTTTATATACATTTATTATAACTAATCGGCGAAATATTTTACATTAAACTTTTCACAATAGTCAATTTCAGATGTGCACAAATATTTCATTAGGAATGTTGATAAATTATGTAATTATTATTATCTGACAATTATCATTTATTTTTTAAATATTATTTTTCAATATTAATTAGAGCAACATTACTTTCGCACCGCACCGTAGGTGCGCGCGCACCGAAAAAGTAACGAGGTCATTCATCAGTAGATTTTACCTCTCATATTTTTCTCATACCGGGCGCCTTATATATGAAAATCGATTCTTAAGGAGTAAACTCCAAATATCCCTCTCTATACATTATAAAACAGTAGACTACTAGTTTCAATAAACACGCTGTTCTCAAGAACTACTAGTCTGATTTAAAAAGTTTTGAATTAGGAAGTCTGTTTATTGAGAAAGATTTTAGGCTATAAAAGATCAAGCTTAGGCTTATGAGAGCTTAAAATTGAGTCTTGCCGTCTTACGGCTCTAAGTTATTTTCTATATGGTATCGACTATTGCAGTTAAAATTATTTAACATTAATAAATGTAAACATTTGATAAAAAGGGCTGAATTTTTTTATTTCTTTTCCAGGCTGTTTCGACTCCGAAAAACCCTTAAAATCTCTCTTGTCGTACTCGCACCTGTTATCGTCACTGTTGCCATAGTACTGTGTGCATTTTTATCAGATAGTCGCATATTGACGTTGATGCTGGAATCGTGCGAGCACTGGACGCCGCTGTCACAACCGTACATCTGGCACAGCGCGTTGGTACAAGCGTTACTGTCGACACATATCATTAGCGGTTACCTAGTTAGTGCGGGTGGGACCATATATAAATATTCTGATGTCAGATGGTGAGATTTCTGTATATTTTATCCATTATATACTCTTTAAAACTTGTCTGTGATTGCGACTTATCTAGTAAATTATGTTATCTTTATTTACTTAATCTTTATTATACACATCAGACAAAATATATATTTACGATTTTAACATTTCAACAGATATAATTATGACGACCATATCGCTTATAGCGATCTCTTCCACGGATACTTTTTCAACAATTATTTATTTAGAAAAAAGTGTCAGGAAGAATGCGCAAACAAAACTATGCAGTTATACTTTTTTGTACTACTTAATTCATACGTAAAATACTACAATATAATAAAATATACATGCAACAAATGTAATTATATACGAGTATATAATTACATTTGTTGCATGTTACTACATGTTACATATGTTACTATACAAAAATGTAAAAAAAAAACAAAAAAGTGTTGTCTGTAAAGTCGGCTTACGGACGATAATTAAGCGTGATAACGTCATAAGAAAACATTAATGAAAAATTGAATCTTTTTATGAATTAAATTGAATTATTATCACCGAATTATCATTATTTTGTATAGTACAAAGGAGTTACTTTAAAATTACAGTTTTTTTCGATAAATTAACATTTATTTGCACTCGTTAATTCAAATATTTTTTCTCTTCTACTCGGACGCATCTGCCGACGGAAGAGAGATAGATGTGTCACAAGCCGAACGCCTAGGCCGATCGTGACACTATCGCTTGTTTCGTGCTCTTGCTCGCGGAACGTTACAATGGGTCATGCTTTTTCGTGCGTACAGCCCCAGCCGGCATTCATCGATTTACAAGACATTATCACGTCAACAATACACACATACAATATATAAATATAATACATTGCTAAAATAAAGGCGAGAAAAGATATGTACAAACGACTTTTAGATAATTTACATAATTAGAAGATTTAAATTGAGGGATATCATTGGGCAGCTAGTTCCAAAGCTGTACAACTTTAACTGAAAGCAAAGTTACTGCTACCAGAGCGCAAACCGCGTTAAGCGTTATGTCTTAAAAGATTAAATCTCTGTTTAAATAGTAGTATGTGACAATGATAATGTAATTATCATTTTTAAGTGAAGATTAAGTCTCCGATACCTTCATTTGATTAATCTGCACACTCTGTAAAAATTAGACCTTATATCGCCTTAATGATTTAATGTGGATGAGCGGATATACATGTTTAATTAAGATTCTCACCATTTCGAGGGACATTTTGATTAAAATAAATCAACAAAGCCATGTAGATCTTATGAAATTATTTTATTATTTGAGGAGTCTATAGTGTTTTTCGATATAAGTATAAATCAGTACTTTCTAGCTAGTTCTGAAGTACCTTGTATTTATATTTCGAGATATCAGAAATAGCAAACAACAGTAAACTTACATAAACAAAACTAGTTCAAGACTGTCTAAAGTTTCCTTGTATTTTCTTACTTCCAGGACATCAACGTTTGTAACAATTACTAATTTACTAACAGGATGGCTGTCTGTTTTCATGTGGCAGTCAATAGGTAGTGAAGATAACAAGGATAGTAGTTTTATAGCAATATTAGTTTTAATTTATCAGTCTTCCATATCGGAGAAAAGATCAAAGGAATGGCCGTTATTAGCATTCGGAATCGTGTTAGTCTCAGGCATAGTTACTGTGGTAAGTTTTAAGATGACCCTATTATTATCTTCTATTAGTTTAGTATTTTATTAAAATATAAATTTTAGTTTAATTTAATTATAGTTATTGTTTGTTAGTTTTCTATTTATCTATTATCTTCAAATTTAAAAAAGTCGTACCCAAATTATATTTAAAAAAAACAACAAAGTTACTTTCGTAACGAATACCGCGCGTACGTAGGTACTTCTCCTTTAATTTTTTTTTTTATTTTTATAAAAAAGATCTAATATTTCTGAAAAAACAAAAAATAAATAAATAAATAATAATAAACAAAAATACATTTATTGTCTTTATTGTTTATTGGATTTTATTTTTGTACAAATTCTTGCAAAATTTTTAAAGCTTAAGCTAACCTCAAAGTATAATTCTAGATAAACAGTATTCATGAGAATATTTTGTAGCAGCTGCAACCGTAGTCGGTTACCTTATTAAAATTTGCATATAATCTGAATTCTCGCCAACTCAATTACTATCCAATTTTATACGATTGAAATAAAATCATCTACTTTAGGACAAAATTGCATAATATTGCAGATTATTGATTGCATAATATTTTTTATAAATCCTAGAAAAGGATTGGATTTTTTTCATATCGAATTAAATATCTCGTATATTTCATCGTTAAAAGAAATCACGTACTTTCTAGTATGTATTTAAATAAAAATTAAACGCTTGACGCTTAACGGACCCCAGTAGGATATTAATCATTTGTCGGGGGCCCGGAAATAAACACAATACACAAGCACAAACGCCCAGACGTATGGCCTATACAAATATTTTTCATGTGTGGGGATCAAATCCGCGACCGCTTGCGCATCAGCGAGTTACTATGACTGAAAAATACCCAATAAAAAGACGTTTAATAAATGAGACGCTTTAAAATTGCGACTAATGTTTCGGATGCTCAAGGTATTCATATTCTTCTTTCAGCTAACACTTTTATTCCCAATATACGACAAGTTACATCGTGTTGCTGGAGATCATTGGAGAATATTCGCTTGTGCATCATCAGCACTTGGTACGGCCCTCACTGTTTCTGTACTGGCTCAGGGAATTGATGTGACATCAATGTTGGATGAGCTAATTGTACCGGTTTTAGCTGTATTTACCACAGTTGTTGAAATTGTGGGTTTTGTTTTTATATATGGTGAGTTTTCTTATCAGTATTTCTTGACCACTTTTGACACTTAAAATTATAAATATGACGTTTGAATATGGCGTTCTATATTAAATGAACGGTTTGTGTATTTATCGAGTAATATTGTTAAAGTTGGAATGTCCAACGATCTTCACGAAGTAATTCTATATAAACTGTATAAATTGAATTAAAGTCTGTCGCAGTTAACCATTGGGGTCAGACTAAATTAACAATTGTAATCAATTTATATACGCGCTGATGTTTTAACAAGGACTCTACGTGACATTGGCTTCAATCTGATTCGACTAATAAATTTTCGAGATATTAAATTTTAATTCGAGGACTTCGAACTTTTCAAGAAAAACAAAGTTTTATCTCGAAACGAATACTGATTTTTTCTGTAAATTTAGTATTTGAAATGAATTTGATAATTTTACTTTTAGGATGGTACTACCTCACTGTAGATATACATTTTATTACTGGATCAAGATTACCAAATTTTTGGTTAGTAACCTGGTGGACGATTCCAGTTCTACTAATGGGTATAACGGGTTGGTGGTTACGGTCACTGCTAAGGAGTACTTGGGGAGAAGCACAAACATTGTGGCCTTTAGGTTCCGTTTTTATAGGAATATTAGTCGTTATGGTGGTAGTGGCAGCAGTGGCTGTGGCGAAAGAAGAACAATTTAATTTACTAACTGTAAGTATAATGAAGTGAACTAAAAATACTAAATCAATTATTCCACTGCTCGATAAAGGCCTTTTGCTTATTGTGTTATAATGTTGAGTAATAATGCATTCGGTAAATTTTGTTATGTCGTAATTTCATATAATATAGGTTAATGTTTTACTAAATTTATTTACTAAATTCGAAATTTATTAAAATTAGAGTTATATTAGATTTAGTTTAGTTATTAATAAAAGAATATATAGTTACAACAGTTACTTCATAATATTTATTTTAATTATTAAAATAATAAAAAACACGGACTAGGGATAAAGTTAAGTTACTACATGATTTATTTATTTTTTAGAAAATGGCATCAGCCTTTCGACCTTCTCGACTTTGGGGACCCGAAGAACCGATGGCAAGATACGTGTGGATGTCTCAAAGATTTATAAACGAAAAAGCTAACTCCGAACAAGAATTTAATACAGACACAAAAATGTTCAACAACATTATAACCAAATATCACGAGAAAGGCAACGAAATATACAACGAAGATTGGTTGCATGCAACTGATGCATACCAAAGTTCACCTAAAGCTTTGGTGAAAAGTGACATTATAAAGAAAGAAGATACACTTTATAATGACACAGGTGCAATTTATACTATACCAATAGTTTCGACTAGCAAAAGAAGAAAAAAAGAAGATGAACAATTTCGTTCGCCAAATATATGTATTGCCAAAGATGAATTGGGAGGTGCAGTAAACTGCAACTGTAACAGGCACTTTCAACTAAATGTTCCTGATTTAAGAAATAACGAAGTATCGACTAGTCTATAGATTAAAAAAAAATTGCAATATCCAAATCCAATTGTACAACGACTTCAATGTCTAGTCGATTAATAATTATGTGCAAATTTGTTAATATTTTCGATCACAAATATGCAGTTGGTAGCTTTTAATTTATTGTAGTATTAGAAACATTCCAAGTATACATTAAGCTAACAAAAACCGTGTATAGAAAGTTTTTTTATAAACTGTTATAAAAGTGCTTGAAGATAAACTTGATATAACATTGAACACCTTTTGTACCAAGTCTATCTCAAAGCACTTATGAATTATATTCATGTGAATAAAAGAGCGTGCGATATGGTGTGTGCTATATAAAATACAGAATAAACTGTTCTAAAAATAAAAGTTTTACAACGCTTTAAATATGAGTATATATTTATTTTTCCATTAATCGCTTTCAAATGTTGAATAATATTACAAAATTCAATCACTATTTACCTTTAGTTAGTAAACTAGAAAATTCAATTCAAAGAAGGTCTGTAAATCTCTTCGAAGCTTAAATATATTCAGAGCTCTCAATATAGAAGAACGTATACAACATTGGGTCAACTTAAATCCGTTTCCTAACTTAAATTGGTCCAAACGAACACAGTCGCGTGCGAATGTAAGTAATAAATAAGAAAAGTTCTACAAGTCAGCGTGACGGTAACGCTAAGTGAGTTTCAAATTTTGCTTCGACTTTGATGCAAACAATTACTTATTATTTTGAAAAGGGTCTTGCAGCGAATAAAGTTAGGGAAATAAAAGGAGAAAAATTATAATCGTTCGCGCAATGAGCAAGTGCTGCGCGCAAAATGAAAAATGATCAAAGTTTTTAAGATAAATCTCAAAAAATGTCTAAAGTATTACTTGGGGAACCTTCGGTTGTATGCTCGTTTTTGGGCATCATATCGGTAACAAATTATTTTTAATACATTTATCTATAAAGATATAATGAAACTTTAGAAATTATAATAATTTCCCAAACGCAATTTTGAATATGTAATAGCAATTAATATTTCACGACAAAAATATGCGTTCAATTACCAGTTATACGAAATAGACCTTTTAATTATCAATCGATTGCTATCAAATAAATTACAATCTGCCGATAAAAGTTGCTTCCTACTGGGATTAATTTCTCCGAGCATCACTGATTCTGATCAACGGTGTCCCTGTGAGACAAATTATATAATTTGTTCTACGTCGCTTGAGAAAAATGTCCATGTCTCGGATGAGATAGAGAGCATCTAATTAGGTATATTGATGTTTACTTATAATTTAAAGGGGATGGCGTTCGTGACCGTATTATCGTTTTTCGAAGAGTGGTTGTAGACTAGATAGGATTTAATGTTATTAAACTAACCTGATCTCATTTTACCTTATATTCTCTTAAGATCTTTCTTATCACAATCAATTTACTTGTCTATATTTAAAGTATGTAATATATTTGATAGTATTAATTTTTTATTCCAATTGCAAATACAATTACTATTAATGTAATGGTGTTTTATGTAACTTATTTATATTAAATTTATACGTTTTCACTCGCAGGGAAAATCATATTGAAATTTGAAATTCACAGCGGGACTCTAAATTGCACCCTCAGCATTCGCTGCTGTGTATCCCGCAGTGACGCATCCCTGTCGTGAATGAAAATAAGAGAAAAAAATACAATTTAAAAAACGCACTCATTTTTAATATTAACAATTCTTTACTTGTTTAGTAGGTATAATTACTAAACTTAAATAATAACAAAACGTCCTGTTTTTTATTAGGGGATATATTATAACGAAATAATAAATTATAATTTTTTTTTAAAGTTTTTAATCAGCGTAAATATGATATAATGGTAACACTTTTCTTGTATACGTTCGTAAGAAGAGGTAATTTTTCCGCAGGAGTAATGTTCGTTACCTGTTCTTAACGTCCTCAACGGCTAGTAATAACCGGTGTATAAGGCAGCCCGAGGGGCGTCGTAAGTTACGATCGCATTTATCCTTGCCAGGACTAACACCATATGATTTTGTTCAGGTGTTTGCGATAGACTATCGTCTGCTTGTATTTTTTTATTCATTTTAATTGATACCACCTTTTATATTGTATTATTAAATTAGATCTTATTTTTTTATGTTTTTGTAAAATTTCGAAATTGTTTTGTGTTGTTTTTCACAGCAGTGTGGCAGTTTAGCCAACAATCCTAGTTGCAATAAAAAACTAAAAACTTTACAGATATGATTATTAGCTTAGAATATCCTGTCGTGTTTTTTAAATAAGATATGAAGTAAAAAATCAATTGCAGTCATTCTCTATATCGCACGTATCCTTGAAACTGTAATTATTTTGTAATTAGTTTCAGTCTTGTAAAATCATACAAACCATTAATTTATTGCTAATATTATATAGTTTTTTTTTTTTTTTTTTTATTCAGGTGAGCGTCAAAAGCATTTTTGAATTCTCATGTTATTATATTAATTAATTATAGTCAATGTGACAACCTTACTAGTCTAGTGGTGCGAGTAGTTTCTTCAATGTGGGCGGTTGCGGGTTCGATTTCCGCTCGGGGCAGATATTTGTATTTATATTTATACATATATTTGTTTCTGGATTTGGTGTGTTCTAGCATGCATAATAAGAAATGCTAAAATAATGTTAACGTTCCCTGAACTAACGCCAGGAATCTTCTCGACGACCGAGTAAGTAATTTGTGGGTCTTCTCGCAGCACCATTTCAGTAGTACACTCATTTTTTGCATTTACTGCCGTTTGTGGCCTACCACTTCTATGGTCATATTCGAGGTTTATTTTCTCCTTTTAAGTTCACTGAACCATCCCTAAAATGTTGGTCGAGATGAGGCAGACTCCCCTAACGTTGATTGTAATCGTTGAAGGCTAAGTTTTTCAGTTAATCCAAATTGAAAATCGTAAAATATCATAGCGTTTCAAAGAACAACACGGGAACCGTCGTAGTTAAATGACGGGAATCATAATTTTTTAAAACCAGCAACTTGGCTACTTGCGTTCTATTTTTAAATGAATTTGCTTTTTAAAAATATATTATAATACAGATGCGTTCCATTTTTAAATTATGAACATCTAAAACTTATCGAGTGGCCTACGTAGCTTATTTTTTTTCTTCAAGTTTGTAATTCAAGTCGTTATTTCAGTAAAGTCGTTAGTAAAAAGATACGTATTATTATAATACAGAAGAAGGAAGAGTTCTTAACAATGGATTTATATGTATAAAATGAATAAAGACCAAACTTTTAAATAGAAGATATACCGTATACCTTAAGGAAAAAACCTTTTCATCCGTAAGATTTAAAAGGGTAAAATATGACCAGAGGGTGTTTTGACCCTTATCAAATAATTTACATTATAGATACTTATTAACTGGCACGATGAATTAAGTCTTATACAACGAAACCTACTTTCTTATTTTAGCTAAATCTTTTTTTATATAAGTAATTACTAGTGTTCCACCTCTGCTGCCCCTGGGCATATACATATATATATATATATATATATATATATATATATATATATATATATATATATATATATATATATGTCGGCGGGAAACCGCATATTTAAGAAAAACACGTGGCCGGAAATGATTATTTAAATTACTTTAATCAGTTTAGTTCCTATTTATTTTTATGTAATCATTCAGCTGTTTGAATTGCTGAATAATTTGTGTTAAAATGTTATTGTTATTCCTATTTATTTTTATGTAATGACTTTGCTGTTTGAATTGCTGAATAATTTGTTATTTGATATCCCCATACTTTGTAAAATATTAGATGTACCCACATTTTGTAAAATCACTATGACGGATAGAACTATAAAAGCGTGCACTTAGCGATGCACGGGGACTTCTCAGCCAGCCAGCGCTCGGAGCAGACGCATTTGGACTATCCGGTATACGTGAGCCATTTTGTGATATTTTTATAATGATTCCACTTTGTATTAACGATTTCTTATTTAAAAGAGTAACTGTCGAGTTTCTTGCCAGTTCTTCTCGTCAGAATCTGCATTCCGAACCGGTGGTAATAAAGATTTAAGCAATCAGAGTTCTAATTTTTTATTTCCACTAATTTCTAATCCGACATATATATACCTAAACCTTCCTCGTAATCCACTTTATCTATTAGTAAAAACCGAATGAAAATTCGTGCATCTTCGTCGTCGTGTATCTTCCAAGTTCGCGCCAAATATCCCAGTTTTCCAATCTTCATCCAGCCTTCGACGGCAACCTTGCGTAAATCGTTGGTCTAGCGGGCCGAACGACGCCCCACGCTGCGTTTGCCGATACGCGGTCTCCACTCCAGGACACGTCTGCTCCAGCAATCATCGGTCTTTTTTTTACGTGGGGATAATCCATTATGGATACCACTCCGGCGCTGGGGCATCGAAATGATTATGACTGACTCCCGCGGGCTAAAAACCCCACGTGTGAGCAGTCATCCGCCTGGGTGGGGCGAGATGGGGTCGCGCTAGTATTCACCACCTCGCCCTGGCGGTAGGCCCAGATGAACATCCGGGGCCCCGGCAATAGGTGGGGTAGCCTTGCTCACAACAAAGGCCACCCCTCAGACATGTGAGGTTGCGCTGTTAAGTTGGCCGAAGTCCCCCGACTATTGGCCAGCGACCCCATTATTACGAGGGGGGGGAGGAGGGGAGCAAACTGTCTCCTCCTTACCCCGTGCGTCTGCGTCGGAGCGGGTCAGCAGAGGCGTCGTCCTCCCTAGCCCGTATCCTCTGGCGCCCCACACGCGTGGCAGGCTGGAGTCGCCTCCCGTCTAGTGATTTTGTGCAGGTACTTACCGAAGCACCACAAACGAAAGGTTAGCGGCCCGAACCGCCGCCTCACCCATTTACGAAGGACCGGCCTGACTGCATCCACCGTCCACTGCCCGGGAACCGGTGGGGCCAGGTCCTCCGTCCGCCGCCGCAACAGGGTGTCCTGCGCCTGCCTCCGCATGCGTGCGACCTCCTCCCACGTCAGTGTTTTCCCCCGGGATCTCCTCGCCGCCACGAAGTGGTATATTTCAGCGAGGATCTCCGCCTGTAATTCCCAGGGGGATCACCGGCCAGCACGCACGCTGCCGTCCAGGAGACCGTCCGGTAACCGCGTATCGCTCTCGTCGCGATGACCCGCTGTGGACGTCGCAGCAGGGTCTTATTGGCGCGACTGAGGGCGTCCACCCAGACGGGTGCCCCATACATGGCCATACTCCGGATGACCCCGGAGTACAGCCGACGGCAATTGGCTCTCGGACCACCCACGTTCGACAGCTTCCTACCTTGTGAGGCGGCGGCTCCCACGACTCTCGGGGCTAGCTGGGCAAAATGAGCCCTAAAAGCCCACCTCCCGTCAAGGGTGAGACCCAGGTACTTCATCTGGGTCCCTACCCGGATCGGGACCCCATCTAGGTTCACCCGCGTACCTGGAGGGGGTCCCCCCCGAGCCTATGAAACAGTAGGACCTCGGTCTTCGTCAGGGTGACTTCCAGCCCCAGGACACGTATACGGCCGACCACGAGTGTTGTCCCGGTTGTGGCCAACCGCATCACCTCCTGAAGGTCCCTTCCTTTGGCCACGACTAGGGTGTCATCGGCATAGCACAACACCCGCACGCTTTCTGGAAGCGTGCCGCGAAGCACCCAGTCGTAGCTGACGTTCCACAGGAGCGGTCCCAGCACTGACCCCTGTGGAACCCCGCAGGAGATGCGACGTCGCCACAAGCCATCGCGTCCCTGTACCAGGACCTCCCGGCCCTGGAGGTATTCGCCCAACAGCCTCCGCAGATACAGGGGCACCCGGTGGTAGCGGAGCGCCTCTGTATCGTCGCGTGCGGGAGGCTATTGAAGACGTTGGCGATGTCGAGCGAGACAGCCAACGCCTTTTGTTTCTCGCGGACCGCCGCCTGCGTCCATCTTTTGAGCCAGAGCAGGGCGTCTAATGTGGACCGCCCCGCTCTGAACCCGTACTGGGCTTCGGACAGCCCGGGCCCAGTTCCCTCCAGGTGCCGGATGACACGGAAGGCTACCACTCTCTCGAGGAGTTTGCCCGTGTCATCGAGCAGGACGATGGGCCTGCATGCGGAGGGCGAGTCGACGGGTCGTCCGTCCTTCCGCAACAGGCACAGCTTCCCGTCCATCCACGACTTCGGGAATCGTCCAGACGCGAAGGCAAGCGCTGAACACCTCCCGAAGCCGTTCGCCCATCTCCTGGAGGGCAATTCCAAGCATCCGGCCCGGGATCCCATCCGGGCCAGGCGCCATCCTCTTTCCTCGCAGGCGGTGGACCGCAACCTCCATCTCAGCCTGCGTCACCGGCGGGATGGAGGTCTCGTTAAGTTCCTCAAAGGGGGAGACGGCCATTAGTGGAGGGGTGTGACCGGGGTCTCTTGCTGGAAAGAGTCCAGTCAGTACCCTGGCCAGGAGCGCGGGCTCCAGAGACTTGCCGACCGGGGGCGTCTGGTGCCGGAAAGTTTTCCGAGCAGCCTTGTACGGACGCCGCCACGGATCCCTGTCGAGGCTCGCCAGGGCTTCGCCGAAGGCCTGCGACTTGGCCCTGACGATGGCCAGCTGTAGCTCGCGCTTGGCGGCGCGGTACACTTCGTACAGCTGGCGCTCGACCAGCAGTCATCGGTCTTGCGACATACGTGACCAGCCCATTGCTACTTCAACTTGCTGATTCTACGGGCTAGTTCGGTTAATTTGGTTATCTCGCGGATAATCTCATTTCTGATTTCATCCTTGAGAGAGACTCCAAGCATAGCCCATTCCATAGCACGTTGAGTGACTTTAAATTAGTGTAGGAACTAATCCCGTCGACAGTATCCACGTTTCGGCACCATATGTCAATAAAGTAGAAAGCACTGCTACATATATGATTTATAGGTGAAACTGAATATTTACAATGTTTTTAGTTGGTCATTTTGAGTTCCCGTTATTTCAGCACTATTGAGAGTGCACTTTGGTTTTCATTATGATAATATTTAGAAAAAGATAGATTTAATATTACTGACCTTCTAAATTATATAATCAGAAGGATTATTACAAAAAAAAGAAAAGGAACTATATTTAAGGAAAAAAGTTTTATTGTTAAATCCTACGAGTAAGAAAACTTCTCTAATCAACTTATTTTAAACCCTTGAATCTAACTATAAAAAATAATGTATTTGATTACTACTTTTAGTTTACACATGCGATAACATAAAGCAAGTTTTTTTACAATACATTGTAGTTCTTATATTTCTTTATTCGTTTTCAAAAACATTTTAATTTTTAATACAGCTAATATGATTGAAATTAAAATTGCTATTATATTTTAATAGGCACTAGCTAAATAACTTTTCATATTTTATGTTGTAAACCTAACTAAATTACAAATTAGAATTAAGTCTTACCATAAAGTCTTAATTTTAGTGCAGTTTATAAAGTTACCTTTATCTATTCAGTGCAGGTAAATTTTGAAGAGCAATTAGACTGAGTCGTCACAGATGGCGTCGTATTAAACCTTCGGCTTACAACGTTAAAAATACTTTTCAACCATGCAAGTTGGGGTTAAGTTTATCCCACACGACTGACTAAATGCATTTTTAGTAATTTAAAAAATTTTTAAAAATGTTTCGTTATATATATTAATAAAATATTGGATAAAACACACAAATAAACGACAACATTGGGTACGTTCATTTAAAATGAATAATAAGCATCCGTATAACTTTTCCTTATGAAAATCTATAACGGGTTATAACTAATTTCAATAGTATTAGACTTTATAAAAAAAAAAAACCTAGAATGCTACATTTCTAATGTTTTCATATATAAATTTTAATAATTTATACTAATGACATCATTATTCATAATTGTACTGATTTAGTAAAATTTTAATACAAAAATTTGTATAATTCTTACATTCTGCATAATAACAACTAAATCAGCCATAAAAGTTCTTTTTATGTATATTTTGTGGAAAATGTTTTTTAAAAGCATTTTCTCAGTTTCATTTTCATTTCATTATTATGATACTGGAAGTTTCTCATTTCATATTTCATTTAACATATATTTCTCTCCTTTTTGATAATCAGGTTCTATGTGCAAGGGATATGTGCTTACATCTATCAACGAATTATGCTAGAAATTAAATGAAACTTTGAATCGACGTAGCAATATTCAATCTCCATTTACTGTTTAATCCAACTTATATAATTACGATTTACATGCAATTTAACTCACTTTAAAAGAGTTGACGTAATGAAATTGGATCAAAATAACCCCACGTTGTATAGCTAGGGTTGAACTAACCGCGGCTGACTTCTAATTTATGTAATATCACGCTTGGTTTCTCGACTTACTTTGATATAGATATTCAATGTTTAGTATTTTTGTATAAGTCATAAATATTTAAAGTTATTATTGTATCTAAAAAACTTTAATCATAAGATAAGAGTATTGTATTTAGTTTTTGTGATAGACCTCGAGTTTAGTCACTGCAAACGACGTTTTAGCTAAATAGACCAGTGCCGAAGCCTTTGAAAATTATAAAAAGTGAAAAAAAAAATTATAGTAGAATGAAACCCATTTTTTTTTTTGGTTTCATAAATTATCGGCACTGGTCTAAAAGGATACCTAGGGGTGTAGTAATATTATATAACGTAGAGCAACCGTTAAGTATGACAAAAATTCCATAAAGTTTTAAATAATATATAAAAAACTAAAAAGTATAAGTATTGCCGTTGCTAGATTTATAATTTTGTCGTTAAGTGTACTAAACTAAATCTTCTACCGCAAACTTAAGTAGAGTAGAGCGACACATAATGATACTATGGTATTATCACCTCTATGGTTATGAAATTAAGAACCATAATAAGTAGGTTTACTGTAACTTGAATAATATACGGATATGTTATAAAGGTACCTTGAAGCGGTCCAACTTTGATTTTCATTATGATATTAGAATGTCTAATGTTCGTGGAAACTATTTAAACACTGTGAAAATCTTCGAAGTATCTTCACTTGAGAACATCCACGTGTAAAAGTTTTATATGGCTTAATGTAGTTGCTACGAGTAAAGTTTAGACCAATCTTTGTTTTGATATTTGATTTTGTTGTTATATTTTAGTTTTCGTATTCCGTATCTTGTTTAAATGTACCGGAAATGTGTCTATAACTAAATTGGAAATAATACAAAAGCAGTAGGTATGAATAGAAATTTTGTTATTATAGATTTTTCTTGCGTAACTTTGTTTGTTTGTCCTTTTGTTTAGTTGCGAACTGGGCTCGCAGTTTCATTGATGTAGATCTCACAATTAAAATAGGTGCATCTTTAAACTATCACTAAAAATATCCAATTTGATGATAATAATAATGCTTTATTCAGAAAAAAATATTTACAAACAAAAATGAGTTCTTGTGATAGCCAAAAGCCCGAGCCACAATGAACGAAATGAGCCACAGTGTGCTCTTTCATTATTTATTCCTTAAAGCAAATTATACGTAAGAAAACTTAAGTAAATATATTTCCTTAAAGTAAATTATACGTAACAAAAAAATATATTTTTGTGTGTGCGTGTGTGTGTGTGTGTGTGTGTGTGTGTGTGTGTGTGTTTGTGTGTGTGCGTTTATGTTTGCGCAATAAAATTTACAAGATGTGCATACTATCCATTATGCCTTGAGGAGCTCTTCAGTTTTTTGGTAGTCCAGCGAGGATAGCCACTTGACAACAATCGATTTGAGTTATTTCAGGGATAGACTGTAGAAGTTTAATATTTTACTAGTGGTCGCCCAGTGGTCGAAATTAGACCTAATCTATAGCTGACAGCATTGTCAACATCATCAACATGGTGAGCATATGCAGCAGTCATTGGACCTGATCTGTTATAAAAAAATAGACCTGTATTTAAGACCGTGTTGACAACAGACTTTGACAATAAAGAAATGTACATATGTACATTGTACATATGTGTGTGTGTGTGTGTGTGTGTGTGTCGTTGTGTGTGTAGTGCTTTTTTAAAATTAATTTAATGTCGTTTTTGAGCATTATTATAAAAAATATTAGCAATTTGCACTTTTTCTCCATATGTACTTGAACTGTGCCAAATTTCATACTTCTCCGTCCGCGTAATTTTCGTAAAAAGGGGTACAAAGTTTTTGTTTCACATATTAATATACATAATAGATTAGCCCGATTTTATAAATACATAAATGGACCGATAATTATTCCGTCTTCTAGCCAGAGCAGTGCGAACCTCTGGAAGCACAATAACATTTTTTAACTACGCGTTTACCGGGTGTAATGATGTTGCCTAACCGTAATAGTGAGCATTTCTTATACAACTCCACAGTAGGAAATCTGTAAGAGCTGTATATCATGGGCTTAAGCAGGAATCTTTGGGCTCTCTCAACTAATATCCTATAGGAATTAGAGGCATCACCCACCCCCGAACACCCATGCAACAGCTTAAAATGGACTGTAACAAAGCATAATAAACACTACACAAACTATCACTAGATCAACTACATCTCTGAGTTGCTTGAAAATGCAGATGAGCTTTCGAGTACGCGTTGTAACCAATTATATGTATATGCTGCCGCTAGCCAATCTTATCATCTAATTCTAATAGAACACCCAAGTATCTGATCGTAGAGGATCTCATGATAGACAAGCACCCAAAAAAATCAGCCATCGACGGATTGCATGTATGGACCTTAATTTCCACGATAGGGGTACCTACTCATTTTAGCTGTAGTAAATTTCGATAACGTTGTCTTGTTAATATTTAATATTAAGCGATTTGTCTGTAGCCAACCAGTTATTCTATATAACCCTTTTTGAGCCCTACTTCGTACATCCTCCCAGGTCTCTCCATAAAATACAACAGCTGTGTCATCATCGTAAGTAAAAACTTTGCCAGCTGTCAGGTCATCTAACATATATCTAAAAATGAAAAATAGTTTATACGCTCCACTGTCCGTGTCAACTACTAGTTGACAAGAGTTTACAAACTAACCGCAATAACCGCAAGCGCCCGTGTCCTTGTAATGGTCGCTATGGCTATATTGCTCATGTCAACTTTTTTAAAATATATTTCGATACGGTCATTAATACGCGAAGTGCACCTGTCAACTACAGGTTGATTAACGTATGTTACACTTACACCGGTGGGAAATTGCGTAACAAAACGTGAGACGCGTTGAGCAGTTTTGTGCAGTTGGTAAACTAAAAGGTCAATGCCCGGACACTCGAGCGGTTATGGAACAGAAGTTATACAGAACAGAAGTTTAAAAATGACATTTCGTAGAGATTTACAGCTAGCAACGCTATTATTTGGAGTCATAAAGTTTAAATCACCCAAATACCTATTTGATAAACTGTCATGGCCACGTAATTTTCTTACTCATTCTCGTACAGCCTCTTATCGTCTATCTATTCCGAGACATAATACAGCAGCTTTTAAGGGTTGTTTCAGGTATTCGGCGACCAAAATTTGTAATAATATACCGCCTCCCTTTCGAAATTTGAGTTCTATCCAAATATTTAAAAATAGTTTTAGATAATATTTACTCCTTTACGAAAAGGCACTTTAGTCGTACCGAAACGATTTTTCTTTTGTCAATTGATCTTTATGTGTTGTTTTTAAAATATTGTTTATTTATGCTATTTTTTATTTTTTAATGTAGAATATGGTAAACATTTTGTGGTGCTTTGATGCTTGATTGGCATGCTGTCACTGTGTGTTTAAAACTTAAATACGTAGTAATTATTATTTCAATTTACTGTTGTCAATATAAGTGTTTGTTAATTTAATAAGCTAATTAGAAACCTAAACCTGTAATAAACCTAAATATAATTTAGTAACCTAAGTTTGATAATGTATGTATTCAGCGTGTCACCTCTCAAGCGTCAGCTGAAAATCAGCGCGACAGCCATTAGTGCAGTCGCACATGCTGAGCTGACTGCCTTTTTGACCTTTTTGTGTATTCTATTGTCATATATATATATATATATATATATATATATATATATATATATATATATATATATATATATATATATATATATATTGTGTTTTATGTGTCAAATAAAGTTTATTCTTTCTTCTTTCTTTCTTTCTATACTTTTTACTTATTCATAAGCTCAGTTGTATTATAATCACATCAGCCATAGCTTTTTTTTAAGTTCTGCAGTTGATTTCTTAGTGTTGGCCACATAGAAGACAAGGCTATTTTACTGCGGCCTGCTCTTAAGTTCGCTTTTGACGCTTTGACTGATAATACGTGTGCTACGTGCAATTAAGCGAAAAAAGTCAATTTTGTGTATTTTTGCATTGATCTGGACTTCCATTGGTTTTTATTTATATATATTAATATATAAAATTCTCGTGTCACATTGTTTGAAACGAAACTCCTCCTAAACGGCTGGACCGATTTTTATGAAATTTTGTGTATATTATATATATAGTAAATTCAGTAGATCTGAGAATAAGACGTAAACTATTTTTCATACCCCTAAATGATAAGAGTAATCCAGCCCAAAAGGAAAATATTCACTACAAATAATTGAAATAGCAAAACAACGTTTGCCGGGTCAGCTAGTATTTATATAGGTACAATTGTTTGATAAGTTTTTGTTTATTTAAATAATTTTTTAAACTGTATAATCATTTACCTAATGTTTCATTGATACCACTAACTCAAATCTTTCTTAATATATAAAAGCGAAAGGTCGGTCACTCACTGACTCACTCACTCATCACGATATCTCTGGAACTATAAGACCTACAGACTTGAAATTTGGTAGGAATATTCCTTTTGCCGAGTAGAGGTCAGTTAAGAACGGATTTTACGAAATTCTATCCCTAAGGGGGTGAAAAGGGGGGCAAAGTTTGAATGAGACAACGTGATTCCTTGGTTCAATCTACTTCAAATTTGGCAGTAACTGCAGAAAACGAGTGAACTACTGAAATGATGGTGCGAGAAAACCTACAAAATTTTTACAAATATTCTTGGAGTAAGCTTGGGGAGCGTTAACATTATTTGCATCAGCATCTTGAAGTGAGTCAGCTTTGTTGTCGCTGGATCCCGTGTTTGCTCTCTGACACTGAAAAACAGGCCCGTATGGATTGGTGACGCGAAATGCGTCTACGATTTAAAAACGGAACGTCAAGATGTCTTTCGGAAATCGTCACAGGTGATGAAATGTTGATTTATCAATATGATCCGGAAAATAAGAGACAGTCGTCAGTGTGGGTCTTATCAGAAGGAAAGTTGCCGACAAAACTGCAAAGACCTTGTAACGTTGGTAAAAAAATGATGGCTAGTTTTTTTTTTCTCACAGTGGGCATGTGTCGACAACAATGTTGGAACATCATAGATCTGTTAACTCGGAATGGTATATAGTAGTAGTAGTAATAGTTGCATTGCCGAAAGTTTTTGCCAAGCTCTGCGATAGAGGAGACCAAAGACTGGGCTTCGGGGAATCATGCTGCATCACGACAACGCTTGGTCATATACGTCCCTCAGAAAAAAGGCGTCTCTTAAGGAATCTGGTATTGAAACCTCGTCCTGTCCATCGTACAGTCCTAATTTAGCTCTCTGTGATTTCTTTTTATTCCCGGTAATCAAGGAAAAAATAAAAATTAGAATTACCAAGTTGGACATCTTATCCTAGGTAGATGTACTCGTCAACAACTTCGAACAACTAACAAACCGATATCAGGGTGAGCATGACATGAATATTTGACATGATTTTTGTCTTTTCCATGTTTATTTTAAGGCCCACCCGTAAGGATCACCCGTGAAACTTCATCGAGGTCACTGAGCGTAATGCTGAGGTCTTCCAGGTATTCTGGCATAAGCTTCTCGCATTTCGATTGATTGGTTCAATCTGCTGATGTAAATATATTTAAATATACTTTATACATTTAATTTTTACTATTGACAAGTCCTATACCCAAAGGTTGTCTGGAAGATATCGCTCTACTAGCGATAAGACCGCCTTTGTACATCTTTCTTTGTTGATTACAAATATTGTAATTTTTTGTGGTGTGCAATATAGAGTATTATTATTATAACTTTAATTATACTTTGAGGGTAGAATAAAAATCCACCACCACATCAGCCATTGGATGTCCACTGCTGAATTTACCTAGGCCTTTTTTCAATACCGCCACGTTTGACATCCATCACCATTCTGGTTAGTGAACAGTTGTTAGCACCACCATGGTTTTAGTCGTCTTTTAAACGCCTCGGCAAAAAAGAAGTCGGGACGATTCTTCTCTGCTGGTCACCGCACGGCTTCTCTCATTCAACTAACATAAAATATGTCCCTAAAATTTAATAAGTCGTTACGTAATTTACAATTCGAACCTTGTTATAATCTAACTTCTACGAGAATACGATGAATAATAAGCGCAAAGTTGTCTAGAAGTTTATATGAATGGCGCAGCTTAGCTCGGAACAACTAACAAGTGTGGACACGTTTGTTATATGAAATCTACGTTATTTATATTTAATACTAACTATTTCTTATGGACTTCGTTAGAATTTCTATTAGGATTCCACATTTCACATATGAATGAGGGACAGACAACAATGGCGGGTTAGTTATAATATTGTTTCTTTTAGGGTTTCACATAAAATTTATTGGTTCCGCCTATAAATTTATACTAAAAAGAGCTGACTGTGATTTCATAAAAGTTAGAATCTAAGTGATTTTAACGACCCCCCCCCCTCCTTATCAATAAATTACTTTATTTATATTTTATTGAAAAAAAAGTTATATTCATGGTTATATGTCTAAAAAATTTACTAAAAAATTATTGAAGTAACACAGTAATAAATAACATATTTCCAATTTGTTACATGTAATTGTACACGTTCACTTCTAACTTGTGCCATAAAAGTGAATTTACTGCGTTTTCCGCGATTGTTGCAATCCACCATTTCGGGTTATTCCCGCGCACTCATTCGTGGTTCGTTAACTTTGTTGTACGAGTGTTCCGTACTTAGTTCATGATTCCGACGGAAATCTAGCAGTTGCAAAAATTGTTTTACCCTCACAAACCGTAACCGCAGACTTTCAATTTTGAACTCTAGGTCCTGCAAATAAAGGTGAATTTCTAAGTTCAGTCTATATGAACTATTTTTTCTACTTTATAATTTATGAGATTCAGTATGTTTTAACTCTCAAAATCAAAGAATGCTGGGCTATGTTTTTCTCGATCTAACATTTTAGTTTTTATAATATGCATAGCTAGATAACTTATAATGAATAAAAACGTATTTTGTCATTTTTATTTCTAAATGTTGCATAGGTCGTAGCATCATTATTTCAAGCGTTTTATAACTGCTTTTTTTAAATGTGAAAACGGTCAAGGTTTAAAAATTTATAAAAGAAGAAGAAGAAAAAGAAGAAAGAAAAAGAGTTTGTTATAATATTTGTATTTATGTGTATGTAAGTGACTTAACAATATTTATATTTCTTTTCTTTGTATTTTTAGGTGTCACATCCGTTTATTTGTACAATTGTATTTTAGTGTTTATTTTCCAAAACTTGGGTGTGTGGATCATTACATTCACAGGTTATTGAAATACCTACAATAATAACTTATTGTATTGTAGGTATATCTATAAATCAAATTTAAAAAAAAAACATAGAGTTCAGTAATTTCAAATTTCTTATAGTTTCAAAGAACTTTAGTTATAGGTGAAATGGACAATGCACCAAAAAACCGCAGCGTTGGTGTTACTCACATCAGGTGAATTTGAAAAGTATCGGGGGTTCACTGGGTTTTATAAGGACAACGACGCGACCTAAAAAAAAATCGCCTAGGAGTCCGAAGGTGCGAAAAAAACTGTAAATACATACGAATCTGATGGACGTTAAACAAAAGTAAGCCTACTTTTGCTTTTTTTAAATATAAATAGTGACCAAATATAACAGAAAGTGACTTCAAACATTACATCAACTTTTTTTAATTAATAAAAATAATTATATATGTCTAATCGCAATACCAGAATGTGTTCCTATAAATCTCTCAACAGATTATTAAAGTTGTGCCGTATGTTATCCAATGATGCGTGATACATTTCTGTCTGGATGATTTAGTTGCCCCCCATTTATCAGGAGATGTCACGGACACCCTTCGAAAATAGTGAGTCGTGTTCGCCTCACATGTGAGGGTGAAAGATCGAGATATAGGTATTTTACCG
Organism: Euphydryas editha; assembly: GCA_036937285.1. NCBI lineage: Eukaryota > Metazoa > Arthropoda > Insecta > Lepidoptera > Nymphalidae > Euphydryas > Euphydryas editha. The sequence continues at coordinate 17,288,257 of JAUPFZ010000011.1, read as the reverse complement.
AACGGCAACTAACTTTCCTTATGAATCAAGACAAAAAATTGTTACAAAGAGGCGCTATTGTATATATATATATATATATATATATATATATATATATATATATATATATAATTTACTGAATTATTTATTGTATCATATCTATTTTAAAACATTACTCTTAATATTTGAATACCTTTTTTAATATTAATCTTACTAATTATTGTTTACACCATTCCGGCTCCTCCAGGATCTGTCCACTGTACAAACCGACGCGAGTGACGATCGCGAGCACTACTCATAAATCGGCTCATCAAAGACGCGCCACGCTTGTGAATGATCGCGTAGAAATTATCCTCTCGAGCCCCAACAACAACACTGCAATTTTGAAGTACCCTCACACATAGAAGTATATAATATAAATACATGTAGGATTCGAAATACGAAATATTCGTAGTGTACTAAAACATATTATTTTTTGCGAATACACAACCGACGAGCTGGTCGTGCATACGACTTTAAGTGATTACCACATTTTCAGAACATAAGGCTATAAATGACTGCATTAATATAACAAGCATCGATTCTAAGTTAAGTGATACTATAATTTGACATATCTTCTATTGAGATGCACATATTTAAACTCTATTTAATACATAGGCAAATACTTTCCATTTCTAGCATTTAAGCACTAATGGATCATTTCGACTCGTTCACTAATTAATAACGAACTAATTACTTTTAGTCGATTTTTGTGAGTGTCGTGGTGAAAATGTTGGTAACGGTAAAGTAAGGCTTTATCACAATGGACTGTGTAGTAATATCCGTATATATCCTACAGCTGGACAAATGAGAAGGATGCGATCGTAATACACAATATATAACGCTGCTCTACTTATTAATCACTGACTTCTTCTCGTTGACATAATATGTAGTGTGTGTGTTTACATTACAGTTCCTCTGAAACGTGCAGACTTACTGACAATTTTTCTATTGGTTGGTTGGTATTGTCATTCGAATTATGTAAAAATAAATAGGTAAATATTAATAAACTTCTAAGTAAAGTTACTCAACAGTTATCTAATCATTTACGCGTCGTCTGGACACTTTAGCAGCTAGCTGCACTGTCGACACAAAACAGGTAGTTTACCTACGTCCAAACGCCGCCACGTGTTAACAGGGTAACAGGCTACCTTTGTTAAGCAAGCATGATCCAATTACCCTCAAAACTTTAATCCTGGCTTAGGATAGGCAAAAATACTAAGATATTTTATTCATTTAAGCAACAAATCTGTTGACTAGGTAAATGATGTGAATTTTGGCAATTTTTAGGTGTGAACAAGCCGCACAGTACAACACCTGTGCATTCGCCGCCGGCATGACTGGAAAAGTGTCCACGCTTCATTTATCTGAATTGAAATTTATGAAAATTTGGTCAAAAATTAAGTACCAATTTTTTTTAACATAATTCGAATTAGAATCATGTTCCGAGTATTCTCCTTAAAAAATTGATAGTAATTCACCAGTCATCCAGTACTCGCATATGTGAAAAGAACTACGAATCTATCTGTTACGGTTGGAAATATATAGATAGGTCTGTGACACAAATGGACAGACTAACGGAGGACAGCGAAGTCTTAATAATAAGACTCACTTGGCATCCTTTGGGTAAGAAACTATAAGAAAATGCCATACTTTAACTATAATAGCTATAACTATATACGTACAGTACGCGCGCGAGTTCATGTCCATCGTGAGGAATGCGGTAGTTCTGTGACCTATCATAATGTCGATATCGATAATCTCATTTGGTCAACCATAATATCTATTCCATATTTATTGCAACTTTAAGTAAGTAAATATTTATTTATTTATTTATTTTTATTTAATACTTTATTACACACGTTATTAAATAATAGCATTGAAGAAAAAAAATTTACAGTAAATGTGCAATGGCGGCCTTATCATGCTTATGTATTATAAAAGTTTTTTTCTATTTGAAATTGTTGAAGGCGAAGTACTCATGGTTTCGTAAAAAAAAAATAATACAATAGCGGTCAATAGTTTTTAGTATCGACAAGCACGCGTCACCGTCAACGGACAACACTCGATTTCGGACGAATTCGGCGAGGCGGGGCGCGCTGCTCCCGCCCTTCACCTCAGGCCCCGATGGACATGAACTCGCGCGCGTACTACTGTAGATCATCATCGAAAATTCATTTTATAGTGAACGATAGATTTTCGCTATAAAATTAATTTTTGATGATGAACTACAATATTTTTAATTTTTGTATTAATAGTACTAAAATATCCATATTTTTTACATCCTTAGTTTATCAAATTTGTACTACTAGAGAGTATTTTTAAAATAGCACAAGTGACTGAGTAAAATCTCTAACTTAATTACCAGATAGTAAAGCAACAGTTACTGTGGAAAGGTTGGCAACGCACCTGCTAATCCTCTGATTTAACGGGTGTCTTTGGATGTCGCGTACACTTACCACCAGGTGAACCGACTCTCCGTTTGCCCCCTCTTACATTAAAAAAAAATATATGTATATTTACTCATTTTGGCCGATTGACAGATGTGAAATTTTTTGTGAATGGCTGTAGACTGTATCATCTGGAATTATATAAAATTACGCATTTCCACAACAATTAAAAATATTGGACTTGAGAATAGTAACATAGTGTTGAAAAAATTTAAACAATATCTTCTAATGTCTTCTAATAGAAAATTAATATACATAACTATAGAAAACTACGTTAATAATAAATATTAATATGTGCTATATACCTTTTTGAAATATAACTCTCAGCACAATCATTATAGACGTAAAATACAACATTATGGAAATAATTTCTTACAAAATTATCTACATTGATCTGACATGGGTATCAGATGATCAGATGACTTTGACAGTTTCGTTATAATACCAATATAATAGAATATTAATAAATAATATGATCATATTAGTCTAAAATTAAATAAAATACTATAGTATACAAAAGTGGTATGTATTGTATATTAATAATTTATGTATGGATGGATGTGTAGTGTATGTATATGTAACTATGTATTAAAATATTCTTATGCAAGTTTATTGAATGGTTAAACCTTGCATACATCGTTTCAATATTTAATATTCCATCCTAATTTAGGTTGTCAGGAAAAAAATATATGCATAAGACCTGACATCATCCTGCATAATGTGTTTTATACGATGAGGTATTAAAAAAGGTCATCATTAATAAGAAAAATATTAAAACTAATATATCATGTAATTTATCTAATGTATGAATAGACCACAATATTTTTTGTTTAGTTATTAAAGAGCATGTAGCACAATTTAATAAATTTTATACTGACTTTGTTTCCAAGCCGGTAAGGTTATTTGGAACAGATCGCTACTTAGCGATAAGACTGCCTTATTGTACATCTAGGTATTAAGTTTAATTTAAGTAATAGTGTTTAATATTTTTTATCTGTGGTGTGCAATAAATAATTCTATTATTCTTATTAATAAAAAATTCGTAGTTTTAAGCTTTGAAAATCATCCTTTACTTTATAAGCCATTAATGTGAAAAAAACCCTTCTAATATATGCGACAATATGTTAGTTTTAAATATTAAAAGAGTCTATGTAGAGAAGCGCTCTGATACCATTAATTATCCGAAGCCCCTTCATAAGATTAGTGCCAATAAGGGGCTTAGCTTTGAAGTTTCTACCTTAGAACCAAGTAAAGCTTCGTGTGAGATTAATTATCTACGAGTATATAATGAGTACCTAAAACGATTATACTTTTTTAAAATGTATTATCTTATGAATTGAACTGAAATTAATCATCATTTTAATATTCCTTTTAATTGGACTTTTATTATACAATAATTAAAAACTTATGTATTTATTTTTACTATTAATTACTACTGAATAAATTTGAATTTTTTTGACCGGTGGAAGGGATGCGCTGTGCCGCGATCCCGGCTGCATGGGTACCACCATCTCGCTTATTTCTTCCGTGAAACAGCTTTGCTGTGTTTCGGAAAGAAGGGCAAGACAGGCAGTGTAATTACTGGCACCGAGACTTAACATCATATGTCTCAGGATAGGCAACACATAAATGAGTTGGCTGGGCTAGTTCCAGGTAAACTAGTTTATGTTCATGGGCGACGTCGACCACTTACCATCAGGTGGCACGTCTGCCAGTTTGCCTATCCAACTAACATAAAAAAAAAAGAATTACACTAGCCATGATTTGAATCCATGCTTAGCTTAGATACTGAATGCTTTTCATCCCGAAATTCATTACTTTTCCAATGGGAGTAGGTATGAAATTCAAAATGTGTGATTGCGCAAGCTTGTTGAAGTGTAAAGTTGGAAGTATGGAGTAAAGTGACATCCTTTAATATTTAATTGTTGGGAAAAAATCCAAAGTATTCATAAAATTCATGTGTTAAGTTTATTATCGTATTTATTTATCCCATTATTTAACGCAATAAATTACATGAAAAATTAATAGAGAAACTTTTTGCTAGTTCATCTTTTACTTGCGCACCGGAAATCAGAAATTTTAACCTCATATCCTGTGTACACCGATGGCTTCCGTTACCTCACGTCGCTTCCTATAAATCGTTTTATGAGGTTAAGTGAAAAATCCTTCAGTTTATTTACTTTTATGTACTTTATTTTATACTATTATAGTTAGTGTTAAAACCAAATTTATGATCGTTAATCTGTATCAATATTAATATAATAATGCTGGATTTTTTTTTGTTCGAACAAATACATATTATGAAAAGAAACATTTTACAAATTATGAGTGCGGCTTAAAAAGATCTTTTTGCATAATGAAAGTCTATTAATTAACAAAGATTTTATACTATAAACCATCTAAATATAATGTATAATAAAATTCAAACAACAATAGTTGCAAAAATTAACGAAAGTTAACACGAGTAAAATTGTGGTGGACGTTCAGTATATACTAATATCAGGGAACTAACAGCAGGGAAGGTGTGTTTGTCGCTTGTGTCGTCATTTATTCAGTTGCGGATATGCTAATAATATAAAGGTTTATGTTTTAATACCTTTAACATACACAACACTGTCGTCTCTTTCTAAGGTAGGCAACAAAATAAAAGCCTGTGTTGTAGGTAACAACTGATTTATATGAATATTTTTTAAATAAATTTATATAAATTATAAGTATACATATACAAATCTTGTAACCAGAGTCGGGGCGGGACAGAAATCAAGGTCACTGTAAAATGGGCTGACAGGTCAGTTTGTATATACTTTTTTATTATTAATCTCAGAGACTTGAGACAAGCAGATTTAATAATTCATTCACTAACTACATTATGTGATTATGCAGAAGAAACCACGTTACCTACTAAATCGCAACAGACATCTAGTTCATTAATTTCACACAATTTGACAATAATAAAAATGCAAGGCACTATTTGATTTCGCCTTTATATTTTAAGTTTATAAAGATATTTATTTCAAAATGTTACAATATTCTACATATCTATAATGCAAAACTTAAAATAATTATTTACAGACAATTTTGGTATAAATCATCAATAATATCATTGATCATCAGTCGTCCGCGTAGAATGGTGCCAAGAATACTGGCAGCATTTCCCCGTTGAATCGCAATTACGATTCTCTGGGCAAAAAATGCACCAGATAATCGGAATTAAATTTTATTTATTATATTAATTATATTGTATTTCGCGAATTATGTATATTTATTATAAACACCCGTAAGCACGTCTTGTATTTTTGGATATGTAATTTTATATTTTATAAAGATTTACTGATGGTATAAAAAAACGTACATACAGGTACAAAAAATAATTAGCGCATTTTAATTCTAGAATTAGAATAGAAGAAAGAAATATCATTAATATTAAAATGAACACTATGTATGTTCCCGAGAATCGTAAAAATTACTCGATTAGAAAAACGCCGAATACACTTATCCAATTAGAGGTTCTTTGAGGCAATAACTTTTGACTCTTAATTCGACTAGGCCGTTATACTGGTACAAATTGTGTTAACGTCAAGATCACAAGGCTGATCCAGATTTCATTTAGATAATTGAATGAGCATCAATTCTCCCCGAGAAAAGGTTCGGAGAAAGACTAGTATAATTGGGCTATGAGTAAAGCGAAATTTCTTGTATAAAATCTTTTAAACAATGGCGAATTATTATATTTACAAAATGTTAATGAATTTTACGTTATATATTTTAAAATAGTAACTAAATTAAGTATTTATTTAAAAATAAGTTTATATAGTACAACAATAATCTTATTTGAATATCTAAATAGCTTTGACACAAATCTGATAATGCTGTGTAAACTGTGTGTAGCTGTTCTTTGAGTAACAGTCGCTTTCAATAGTATACCTATCTCAGATTTAGATAAACAATATCAAGGATCTGACTGTAAGACTATAAAATAGTACTTCTGTAAGCAGATCAGTTATTATAAATGCCAATCAATCCGACAAATAAGCTAAATTATTAAACAAAACTTGTTCTACGCCGCGATGAAATTTAATGGCCTTTAGGAAATCTTAAGTATTTCATTTCATTTCAGATAAAAGGATAAAACACTTATTGACTGGCACCACTATTTAAAAAATCTCTTATATAATTAAATATTCTTTTAAATATTATCATTATGAATAACTATGACTTTAATCTGCAACTTGCGTGGCCACCCGTACCGGAACGCTGACTACTATTCGATCCCTTCCGCCGAGGTGTGATTAATTCCAAACGTTTACCTTATCTAGTTCCGCAGTTGACCTCCGCCTCGCATTTGTACACTTCACCTTTTTTACTCGCAATATTCTTTAGTGTGATTAAATGCTTGGATTGGTTTTATTAGGCTAAGTGAAAGAAACGAAGCGATTGAGCGGTATTTGTCATAGCTGGTAAAATTATTTATATAATATCAGTTATAATATTATAATATTGAAAAATATTTTCATAAAAGCGCTGACTGTTTTAAGGGATACCTCTAGATTATAAGATTAAATACAATTAATATCAGTAACGCAAAAATATTATGAGACTAAGATTCTTACATATTACCAACTGAGAGACAGTAAAATTTTACTTATTTCAAGTAACATGAAAGACCGGAATTTTAACGAAAACGTTTAAGGCGAATCAGCAAAAAGACGTTGTACGTAGCGTAGGTTACGTACAAGCCTTGTTATTGCAAAATTAATTGGCGAGTAATTGGCTGCGCCCGGCTGGTTTACGTCTGAAGGCGTCCTGCTATTGACTGCTAGTTAATTAGATCCCAACTACGGGAACAATGTGGAGCTGTGCATTGGGCGAAGAATGGTGCAGGTTTGCTCTGTCGAGCATATTATATGATCATATACCGTGCAAGTTGCAATTGAATTGACTGGTTTGGTTTTAATATGTTCTCTTCGTCTTCGGGTCCCTGTTATTATCCTAAATTGACTAAACCAAAAAGTTACGTAAAAAGTTTTCTATATATTTTTTAAAAACAATTGTAAGTAGTGATCGAGATTTGTGATCACATTTTATATATTTTTTTATACCAGCAGTTAAATTATCATATAATTTGAATGGAAATGATGACCAATTTAACAAGAAGTGGGTAAAATTAAAGCTTTAATCGATTTTAAATCCCCTACAAAACCCGAGCGAAAATTAAATTCAATAAGTACATCTAGACGTTTCTAATAACAAATATTTATTTGGCTTGTTTTATGATAGGTATTTTGTGAAATATCCTAAAACGTATGTAATTTCTTACATAGTTATAAGCTGTAAGGACCTAACCAATTTAGTCGATCGAGTAAAATATTAGCATTATTTGGCCATAAATATATGTATGTCGGAAATATTGGCGACTCCAAATTAATGGAATCATCGAATTCATAATGAAAGCCGGGTTACGATGAATCGTATTTCGATTTCGACAAGAAAGATTCGCGTCGTCGATTGTTTGGTTCAAACTTAATATATTAGTTACATTGCTTTTATACCCTCTTTACAAAATACATATAATTATAATACTAAAAATACGAGTATATAACAAAAATGGTTTGAATAATCTTAAATAAATATTTAATCAATAAAGATCTTAATCTAAAGTTAAAATTATTACATATTCTATAATTTAAACCATGAAATTGACAAATATTTATATTCGCGTCTACATATACATAAGGCCTGTTTTATATTGTCTGTCTTTTAAATTATAACTAAATTTTTATTAAATTCGGCAAGTAAAAATAGCTTGACATTCAGTGATAGTTTTTAAACTTGTTATGTGAACTAAATTCTAAGAGCACTGGTTTGTCTAAATACGCCACTATTTTTCTTTATTTTTTCTTTCAGTATTTTCCAACTGTTTACTGTATATTAAAAAATAATAGTTAATATTGAAAGAAAAACTTCGAAAGTAAATTAGCTTGTTCTAGTTTTCCAACATCAGTCAGGTTAAGTATTAGCTTTATTTTATTAAGAAAACTTGTTTTATATTTTTCTTGCGTTTAGTTATAAAAAGATTTTCTTACTTTTTTATTGAAGTTAAGATTTTACGTGAACTAACATAATATTATTTTAGGTGAAATGTTATGAGTAATTTTGTTAAATGTATTATGTACATGTTCACAGTTCAAGATCAGTGAATGTGTGTGTGTTCTATTTTTATACGTGTGTGTGCTCTATTTTTATACGTGTGTATGCTTAAGTTTCTACGTATGTATGGCTTCTGTAACTAAGTGAACTAATATGAAAACAATGACTGCGAGCTTAAATTAAATTCCTTCATATAACAATATCAATAGGGTTTGCGGCTTAAAAATTAATTTTTCAAAAAAAGGGGATAACAATTAACTTTAAATATTCGAGAAACAAGAAAAACGTCAATACTGTATGTACAACACGGACCGTACATAAAAATAAAGAACAATACAAACTCGTCAGTTAAAATAATGTGGTTATGGCAAAATAAAATACAATATTGCGTATTGTTTGTGTTATAGCAATTAGATAGCAATTAATCTTCTCATTTTCTTTATCCAATTTATGAATTATAATTTTTCCTTCCAACTAACATTAAAAATATAGATAGAAATCATTTTATTAAGTATTAGGCTTTTGAGACAAACTTGCAATATGTCCTTTGTAAGATTTTAATACGTAATTCAGTAGCAAGTTTATCAGCCACAAGTTGTAGGGAAAAAGCTATCTTTAAAATATAGCTAACACTAATGAAACGCTGACCGGCAATCAATCATCCTCAATTGTGACTGATACCAATCGTTAAGCACCATTGAGTTCAGAAGTTACTCTAGACTCATTTTTCTTACAAAACTCGCAACAGTCACAACATTTGTTTAAGTAATTATTTACAAACAATAGATTTTAAGGGAGTTGCCCTTGCGGTTTTACCCTCATTGCTCTTCATAGCCGCTGGTCCATTATGATAAGTTGAATGTTTTATATACCACGTCGATATATACCTTTCTAGAAGACAAGAATAATTTAAAACAGAAGTTATAATTAAAAAAAAAAAAACAATATATATATATATTTCTTTTTTATAGTATAAACACGTTTATATGTGTGTCCTCACATGTTTAAACAAAATTACATCATAAAAAAATATTACATGTAAAAACATAATATGTAGGTCATATTATATATATTTGTATACATAATATTTATGAATACATAAATTATAACCAATCAAAATAATGAGATTATATATGTATAAAACTATTTATGAAATAAATAAAGCTGAACAAAAAATACGAAAATTATTGTTATACGGAAAAAAGTTTGGGCAGACCTCTTCAATGGAGAACGGTTCATACATACATGCTTGGCGCTTCAAATATTTCGCCAATAAAATACTCGGGATCCTTCGATTTTATTCATCCATATAGGAATTACGAAATATTCCCAGAAAACGAGGCTATGGACACTCGAATTGTACTCGAAACTTTGCACGAAATATCGAAAACTAAATAATTCCTAATGAAATTACAACAGCAACTCCACGGTCTAGCTTGATTGAATTAGTTTAAGTAAATTATATCGGTAGGTAAAATTTCTGATTAGCTTGGTTCGCTTATTCCGATAAATATTACCTAACTTTACATTGTTACTTAATATTATTTGATATTAGATATGTCCTTCATTAATAATTAAGAATACTGTTGTATCTATAATATACGATAATGAAGTGCAGTCGCAAAGAAAATACTTTAAAAGTTTATGATATTGCTGGCCAAAACTGAACCTTGTGAATGAGTCTAACGCCGAGTTGCACGAAACAAATTTTAAATTTAAGTGTTTATTAAACTAATTTAATCACAAGAATCGTGATTATCTGTTTCACGAAACCTACATCTGATTAAGTTGTCAAAAAATTTAGTTTAATTAAAGACCTATCTAACGGATGATTAATTCCAACAGCTTTAAATTAATCATAAGATCAACTAATTTTAAGATTAATTGCAACTTAACTAACGGAAAGTTAGCGACGGTTTCGTGCAACTCGCCGTAAGTATTTTAAATAACACAAAAATAATATAAAAAATACATATAGTATACGTTATTAGTACCGACCGTTCTCGTGTCATGATGCGAGTAGCCGAGTAGTTCCCTCAATGCCGTGCGCCGGCGGTCGCGGGTTCGATTCCCGCTCGGGACAGATATTTGTATTTATACAAATAATTGTTGCCGGTCTGGGTGTATGTCCTTGTGGGTCTCCCCATCGTGCCTCGGAGAGCACGTAAAGCTGTCGGTCCCGGTTGTTATCATAGACACCTGATAACGATCGTTACCCATTATAAGGAAATTATCCGCCAACCCGCAGTGGAGCAGCGTGGTGGATTAAGCTCCAACCCTTCTTCTACATGGAAAAGCAGTGGGTGGTTTACAGGCTAATATAGGACAGTCATTCGTATTATGTTAAAGCATAAAAGTTATCCATTTCAATAATTTTTTGTTAAAAAAAATGGACTGCGTGGGAAACATAATGATTTTATAAGTGTACCTCATGATTTTTTTAGTGTGTAACCTCTGTATGGTAGTAGGCCCGAGGATATAGGTGTAGGTTACACTTGATGCTTTTCTGTCTTTCTAGAAGAGCACTTCGTCAAGAGCAGCAGTTGGTGTTCGATCGCTGAATGCAGATAAAAAAGTGAATAAGTCACAAACTATTCTTAAGATGCCTAAACAAATTCCTACTGAACGAGAAAATACTGAAAATTTTATTCAGAACCTAAGAAGCAAAATTAAAATTGAATCTCAAATATATCTAGCTAAACTAGCTGATGAGTCGAATTTAATACAAGTAACTTTTGACGGTGTCCTATTCCTTACAGTGATAAAGTAAATTTGGGTATCATATTTGACAAATTTATGTCGTGGGATTCACAAATATGCGAAGTTAGCAAAAAATTTTTTTCTACTATGGGCTCTTTAAGGAGGTTGCGAAATTTTCTTCCCATTCCCACTAAAATTGCTCTTGCACAATCCCTTCTTCTTCCTTTACTTGATTACGCTGACATTTGTTACCTGGACCTAAGGGAGGACCAACTGAATAAACTTGAGCGTCTTCAAAATTCCTGTTTTCGGTTCATATTTGGACTTCGCAAGTATGACCATATCTCTGAATTTCGTAACAAGCTCAAGTGGCTTCCTATACGTCTGCGCAGGAATACTCATATACTATCGCTTCGTTATTCTGTTTTATTTAATCCTGTTCTACCATTCTATTTAAAAGAACACTTTGAGTTTCTCTGTGACTCACATAATAGAACACTTCGTTCTAGAGAAAATCTAATTCTGAAAATTCGAAGTCACTCTTCTTCTTTTTACAGCAAGTCCTTCTGTATTGAAGCTGCACGCTTATGGAATACCTTTCCGTTGTCCATTAGACGTGCACCGTCACTGGCATCCTTTAAAAAAGGGATCAAACAGTACTATTTACATCTTTGAGACTTTAGTCGTCCCCATCGCTAACTATTGAATTTATGTATATATGTATATTTGTTTATATGTACCGTTGTTATATGTATATTTATGTATGTGTGTATGTATGTATATATGTATTATGCTAAGTTATATATGTAATTGTATTTATTATTGTTACGTATTTATATATGTAGTGTACGTATACTATTTATGTAATATGTTGTTTTATATTATAGTGATTTGCATTGATTAGTTGTTTATGTATAGTTTTTTTTTTACTGTTTTTTTTTGTTTACTCTGTACACCTTCACCGCTTTTTATCACATTAACTCCTTGACGTTGGTTGTCTGGAAGAGATCGCTGCTTAGCGATAAGACCGCCTTTTGTACATAAGTCTTTTATTTTATACTTAAACTGTTTGTTACTTGTATATGTACAATAAAGAGTAAATAAATAAATAAATAAATAAAAATAAACCAAATCCTAATGATACTATCAGTAAATTGAATGTCATTAGTGATGAAAACTATAAATTTGCTGTTACAAAGGAGTTCGTCTTGCCTAAACCTAGTCACAAAAAAGTATTGGAGAGAAGAGATACTTTTAGTAATGAGAAAGAGCTGTCGGATTTTTTAAACAAATATCAAAAAGATGATAGTTTTGATGACACTTAGTCGCAAGTTTTACTGATTAAGATTTTTATATGGTAGCTTAAGTAAATTATAACAGTTGAATTTATTGTAAATTTTTAAAATACCAAATTTTAATTAAATATGTTAATTAATGGCTAATTATGCATAGAAAAATGTTACTAAATACTAAGTGCCAATGACTGATTCTCATGTGACAATAATTGTAACTTTGGTGCCAATAATTGTACTTTTGGACCGATTTAGAGATTTTCTTTAATTTTTATTAAAACCTTATAAATAAAACACATAATACCTTTTTATTTAAGCAAACATAGACCAAAGAAACATTTAGTAGTGCTCAATAAAATGTAGAACATCAGATCATATCTTAAAAAATACTTAAAGATCAGAGAATCCTTAAAGTGCCAATCATTGTATAGTTTACCCTAGTACACTATTTAAACTACTAATTTAAAGTTCGACTGACCCGTTGGCGCAGTTTGCAGTGACCCTATTTTCTGCTCCAAAGGTTGTGGGTTCGATTCCCGCCCCGAGTCTGGGTGTAATATATGTTTGTTTATATATGTATTATTTATATGTATATTTATTTTAAAAAAATGTATATCAGTCGACTGTTACCTAAAACACAGGCATTAAGTTGCCTACCTTAGGAACAGACGACCTTGTGTGTGTTAAACATATTTATTATTTATTTATTATTAAAGTTATGTAACTTGCGTGGATTTTGGCTTGTTTTTAGACGTTATTTTTATGCGAGATATTTAAAAAGTTATTTATTTTATATTTTAATATCACGAAACAGTCATTACGTACACACACAGCATATTATGCTGTTATTGTTTATAAAAAAAAAAAGAAAAAAATAAAGATAAAAAAAAAAAACAATATAATGATATGATGTTTAGTATCACCATTTCTATCTAGAAAAAAGTTTGTTTATTAAATGTTCGATAACACAATAGGTACCATAATCAGTAAATGTTTTACTCTCGCGTCATTTAAATAATATTAATATACTTATTAAAGGGATATCTTAAATCTTACTCTATAGCTTTATTTCGGTTTATATTTAAGTATGTCTATGTGACTTATGGGTATTTATGGATATATTATAGATGTGTGCTGCGTACACCTCTACAATTTCATTTATTTCCTCTCCCTTGCCTAGAAGAGATTGCTTCCTAAGCAATAAGCCTAAGGGCTGCCTCTTGTACATTTTTCTTGTAAACATTTTTACTCTGCACTTGTAAAAATTTTTTGGTGTGAAATAAAGAGTACTTGTTGTTATTGTTGTTGTTGTTTTAATATATCAACAACAAACTATCAGATTAATTACTTACAATCCCAAATCATCATATTCATTACCTAAACAAAACCCAAACTCAAAAAAATAAAAATAAAGCTAAAGTACTAAAACTCTAATCTCGCCAAGATCCTCAGTTACGTTGAAGTTAGTCAACAACATTGTGAAGACAAGTTGAGACAGGTATACATTTTATATAAGCTTTAGTGCACTTAAGACAGTATAGTGCATTGAAGTGCCGAAAACCTACAACTAAAAGTTTTAAGTGTACTAAGAATTTCATGCGCTTGTCCAATTTTGTCACATTCTACAACATATTACTTGATATATAGCTGATATAATCATAAATCGGACAAATAATTTTAAACTGCTATTTAAGGCTGGATGGACTAATAAAAGGCGCGAATCTTAACTGAAAACTCACGGGTTAAAATCTGTGGTGTGTGTGGTGCGAATAGTGTTCATAACGCCAGCAGTCGCAGGTTCGATTTCCACTCGGAGTATGTATTTATATTTATACAAATATTTGTTTCTGGTCTGGGAGTATATCATTGTGGGTTTACCTCCCTGCCTTGGACATCACGTAAAACCGTCTGTATAATAAACACCTGATAGGTATCGTTACTTGTGGAAGGGTAATTATCCGCTAACTCGCAGTGGAACAGCGTGGTGGATTGAGCTCCAACCCTTCTCCTATATGCAGAAGAGGCATTTGCCCAGCAGTAGGAATATTACGGGCTGATTTAATTCAGTTAATTTGCTTAAAATGCTTATGGGTGAATGAATTGAGAATAAATATAGTGCAAAATATAATATTCTAGTAAAAATGTCATATAGAGCAGACGCTTGAACAATTTAAGCTAAAACTATGATACGTAATCATTTTAATTCTCTAATGTCTTGTTCGTTGTTAAAGTTGTAATTACTCCAAGCGTGCTCATATGTACTTAGAAACACATATGCCTTATTTCTCCTACACATAGGTGCGTAATAAACTTTTGAAAAAATATTTTCGTTTCCTACAGTTTTTCGTCCTCGTTTAGTTTACGTGTTATATGAACGTGTTTTCATCATTGCTAAACAAATATTAAAAAGAAGAATTTATGACAGAAGGGCTGGTGTATTTTTCGCAGAGAATCGGAATTTCGATTCATGAGGAAATTATGCCAGTATTTTTGGCACCATTCCACGGGGAATAATTAGTTTTGCATTGTAAATATCTACTATATTGTAACATGTCATGTATAAAATAAAATAAAAAAAGATTGCAAAACAGGATAACAGTTATTGTTATCAAGAAGTAACAGATTAAAAACACGCTACACTTTAGACATGGGTAACACTGCGCTGCGCCGCGCATTTGCGCTAACTCACTTCACTGCGCTGGATGTGTCAACTCACCTTTTCAAAATGTGTTGGCGCACAGCGCAATTTATATTTACTTAAAATATAATTAATTTATTTATTGCTAAAATAAAAACTTTAAAATTTAAGATAAAATTTTAAGATATTAAAATTGATTTTCATAACCGCCATATGTTTGTAATTTTGATAACAATTACGTAACGCTATAAGCTTGTAAGTTTACAGATGGCGCGCACTACCTATTAACTCGGTGCATCGTTTTATTATTTCGTTGGTAAATAATAATACTCCGTACTGTATTAAGACGAATGTAATATTTATCAAAAAATTAAAAATAAAAGTTTAAAAGTCATCACAATAGATAGAGAAATTGAGCCTTTGAACGGGACGTATAGATGGAGGCATACACAACACACAAAACTCGAGGCGCAACTCAATGGCGCAATGGCGCTGGCGCATATTTATTTTATTATAACTCAAGAGCCGAGTGCCGACACAGTGCGCTGCGCCAGTGCTGAGTTATCCGTTTTTAACTGACGGCACTGACGCAAAGCGCAATAGCGTAGTAAGTTCAAATAATATTATTACAGTGATACTGTATCTGTGTTTATATTATTTATTTTTTAACATACTAAAATTTATACTTTTGATAAATAAATGGGATTATATTTAAATTAACATAATCTTTTCAATAATCACTGTCTCGTGTAAAAATAAAGAAAAAAGAAAATAAGATTGCAAAACAGCATTTAAAATATAAAAACATTTTTTTTATCAAGTATTTAATATATTTTATCTTATTATTATTGATTTCAATTGTAAAAATATTACATACTGGCTGAAAAGACATGAGCTTTATAAACGTCTATCTGTTAGAAAATTATATAAATTAATGTTTATATTCTTTTATAATAATACATTGATATGCATTACATTGTGATAAAAATACAACATTACGGCGCGTTAAAATTGTGTTACGTAATACTTGAAGCCTGACAATTCACTATACGTGATGACGATTTTAGCCGATTTTAATATTAATTATTTTAAGACATTAAAATTACTTTTTATAGAGCAACGCCATCTTTATTTTATTTAAGTTTCTTTCAGGGACACTTTTTGCAACGCAAGAGTGTCCTAGACCCTTAACCTACATATTATTAAGCTACGAGGTTATAAGCGCGATATATAGATGGCGCGCACTACGAATAACTCTGCGCGTTTTGTTTTATTACACCATATGGGCTATGGCGCAAATTTGAGTTAACACAATGAGCCGGCGCAATCAGCTGCGCCTGAGTTACTGAGTTAGCGCAAGAAAATTTGCTGAGTTACCCATGTCTACTACACTTCGTAAAAAAGAAATAGTAGTTAAAAACATCAAAGCGGGCAAAATTAGTAAAGACGATTATAGATATCAAATATCTATATAAATAATAAATCTGTTAAAACCTCCGTTTTATTAATACACTATATATCATCAAGAATAAATTTCAATAGCGCGTATTTTTTTGTATCAGCGCCATCTCTTATCGTGTTTTTCTCTGATCACCTATCACGTAAAAAGTACAAAACCAATGTTAATAACTTTAATACATAAAAATTGGAAATAATTAACAGTATAATTTAGTTTTTGTATCATTGTAATTAAATTTAAAAATAAATATTTAAGAAAATAGAAATAGGTACCTACGCCGCCAACGCCATCTGGTCTAAGGAATGTTTAAAACTCACAAAACTTATATTTGAGTTATTATTTTGTTAAACTTAAAAGTTTACTAAATATGTCGGATAGGAATAGAAATCGTTTTAATATTTTAGATAAACATCATTTTCAATTAATATACTATTATGTTAAATATTAATTATGTTAAATGTCACTAAATATAAAAACGATATTCTACAATTATACGATAGATGGCGCAGTATACAAAATATAATTTTCTGAATCGCGCTGACCAAAACTTCGGCCAAAAGAATGACACTCGCCCGTATTTAAGAATCTAGATTTCTTTTTTGTATATAATTAAATACTTTAGGGTACTACGGTCTTGATTGTTTGTTCGTTGTTAAAATTTAAAATATTTGGTCGTTATTTGTTTGTTGATTGTACAAAGTTGGATGGTTATAGCTATTTAAGTTGTAATCTATATATATATATATATATATATATATATATATATATATATATATAAAGTCGGGTTAGTTACACCGTTTATAACTCGAGAACGAGTGGAACGATTTTTATGATTTTTGTGTTTTTGGATTTGTCTTCGTCGGGAATAATACTTATTAAAATATGGTATTCATCAATGAGAAAATAATTAATAAAAAAAAACAGTTCAAATGTTTCATCCGTACTATCTATATACATATATATGTATGTATGTATGTATATAGATATAATAAATCTGTCACTCAATCCGTCTATTACAAAATATTTTCCAGTATCGACGCAGGTGTAGGTGATAAAAAATATATATGTATAATTTTTAAAATTTTAGTTAAAGACCCGTGCGAAGCCGGGGCGGGCCGCTAGTAATCAATATATTATTATGTTATCCATACACATATTTTTATACATCTATCTTATTTTATCGGTTTCCAGATAGGTAGGGAAATATTATAATGAGTTGATTAATTAAATCATTTTGACGTCCTTTGTACGTACAATGTACGCAGTCGGTGCGTTTACAAAACCTGTTACGAGTTTTCCATTAATAAACGTAATGGCTCATATTTAGGCTCATATTTCACACTTATATGTATATTATAACAATAGTAAATAATAATAATAATGAAACATGTTTAACATACACAAACGTCGTCTGTTCCTAATGTAGGCAAATTAATGTATGTGTTTTAGGTGATAACCGACTGATATCCTTTTTTTTGTAATAAATATACATATAAATAATAGATATATAAATAAATATATATTACACCCAGACTCGGGTCGGGAATCGAATACACAACCATGGAGCAGAAAGCAGGGTCATTGCCAACTGCACCAACGGCCCCAACGAACCAGTATAAATACGAGTATAATTATATGCTTCTGAAAACTAAAATAAACTGAACAACATATATAATAGAATTACTAATTCAAATTCCTATTCAATTCGTATTTTAGTTATTATTAATCTAAACTTATCTCTCCTCTTTGCCGTATATTTTGCTTAAGTACAGATATTCTAATTACAACAATTGAACTCTTTTAAGAATAATCTCTAATGAATAATTTGCCGAGTGGCTAAACCAATATAAACTGGCATATAATTATGTTAATTAAAAAACTTTCTCTTGCATCGTGGAATATCTAGTAAGCTGTACAAACTTTAGTAAAACTTCAAAACACAGTAACTTACATGTACGTAGTATAATAAGCATGTTTCGAAATACATAATTATAGCAAACGGGGTAATTATTGAAAACTCGAACTATAGTGGAAAAAATTACTATCGGGTACAAATAGTCAAATAATACTGTTTCTATTGTGTTGCAATTCTTTAATTGTAAAAACTCATAATTAATAAAAACTGTTGAATTTGGCTACATTGATCATAAATGTCGAATTGACAGCGATAGTTAACAAAAAAAATTCGGTACTTATGTCATTTTGATTCTTAGTTTATAACGTAACAACGGTTGAGATATCTGACGTCATCAAATTAAAATAAAAACGACTAACTTTATTCAATATTACATTTATAAGCATTTTGAAAAGTAAACAACAATAATTAATTTAATATGAAGCTATCACTAGTTCAGTCATCATTTAATAAATATCTAAATTTAATAATAAATTACGAAATGTACTGATGTTTGACCATTTGACGTCATCGACATCGATTCAAGATGTCATTGACTCTGGCATGAAACATAATACAATTGTTTATAGACTAGAAGTGCCGAGCGATTTCAAACATTTTAGTTTTAATAATTGACACATTAGTTGATTTTATGTACCCATCTTTCAAATAGTATTTAAAAGTATTTTTCAAGTAGATGCAATAATGACGTTATATTTTATCCTCCGTACACAACACATATCGCTCATTTGGAGCGACAGTGACACAAATGCAAATTAGTTAACTTTACACCAGATCAGAATAAAGGTTATTTCATAGTTCAAAAGAAGATTCTGAAGCATTATTACGGCTAATTATTATTTTAAAATTGTTTTATTATATCTGGATATTGTGGTATTTTCACTGTCAACGTAGATGTTTAATCATAGTATTTTGACATTAATAAGTCATTTTCGCGTATTTTTGCAAATGTGTCACTGTGGCTCCAAATGAGCGAATATACACACAAACAAATACATTTAACCGTTATGTAACATTTCACATTAGTCAGTGTTTCATCAAATTGATTACTGTAACTGTATTGAAGTAATTACTTTATAAACTCTTTTGCAAAAAAAACGGGCACTTAAGCAAAGAACTATTTTATAGTTACTATTAGTTTGTTTGACAATTTTAGGTATTGTTATCCTCAGAATTTTATAAATTAATTAGGAAGGAATAGTTTTCATCAGTTTTATCATAACATTTTAATTAAATTATTAAGAAATAATGTTTAAGCTCAAAACACTATGATTGTACCTGCTCGCTAAATAAAAATGAAACGCGTTAATTTCTTTGTTTTTCTTGAATACATTAAAAGCAGATAAAAGTTTAGTATTGAGTGTGACCCCCTCTTGCTGAAATCACAGCTTGCATTCGTCTGGGCATGCTAGTGAGTATATCTTTTATGGTTTCTTGGGGAATACGTTCCCACTCCGCGGTAATCACATTCTTTAGCTCTCTGATGGTCTGCGGAGCCGGCTGCACTGATCTCACTCGTCGCTTCAGAACGTCCCAGACATGCTCTATGGGATTGAGGTCCCGACTTCTAGCTGGCCAGTCCAAACGACGAATTCCGACTTCTAGCATATACGCATCCACACCGCCAGACCGGTGGGCGCGAGCGTTGTCGTCCATAAAAATTGAGTTTTCGCCAAGAGCGGTTAAAGCGGGTTGTGCATAAGGAATTAGAACTTCCGTTATCTATCGGTGTCCAGTCGGCGTACCGTTTTCGATGAAGACTAACTCCGTACGATCCATAGAATTTATTCCTGCCCAAAACATAACAGAGCCCCCTCCATAAGATGTGATTTCTTAAAAACATGCCTCTGCAAAGCGTTCTCCTCGTCTACGTAGCACTCGCCGACGTCGGTCTTCACCATGCAGAGATATCCTGGCTTCATCGGAGAACAATACCCTATCCCAGTCTTCATGAGTCCATGACACACAATTTCGAGCGAAGCTAAGCCTGGCAACTCGATGTCCACGGAGTAATTTAGGGCCGCGTGCCGGGCGATGACTGTGTATATTAGCAGCGAGAAGCCTCCTCCTGACCGTCCATAGACTAATTTGCACATTTCTTACTTCTTCGAGGGTGTTCTTGAGGTCCACATAAGAAGATTTGCGATTTCTCAACGCTTGACTAACTAGAAAACGATCATCCCGTGGTTCGGTACATGTCTTTCTGCCAGAACCAGGCCTTCTCTTGACGGAACCGGTCTCTTGATAGCGCTGCCAGGTCCTTTGAACTGTCGACCGACTCACATTTAGCCTCTGAGCCACGAAGCATTGACTGCAACCTTCTTCAAGCAGCGCAATAATTTTGCTCGCTTTTATCACTTTATCTACCATTTTCGAGATTGCTAAACAGCAATAACAATACTTTTAAATGTCAAGGACACCAGATAATTTAATAAAAATTGACAAAAAGTTAATTAGAGTCGATATTAACTATAGGGAATTCGCGCCACAAAATGTAGTTAAAAGTTATTTTCTTTGAAAACCAGGCTCAGTCAAAAATTTGAATTTGGAATGTACTCTTATAAACATTATGGCACTTTTATAACTGGCCAGTAACATGTTCAAATGATTAAAACCTTTTTGGTATTTTATTTTTTTCAGCCAGGAAGAAGATCGAAACCGCCCGTTTTTTTTGCAAATGAGTGTATTATTGATATAATGCTTTGATACTATTCTGAACTTGAAACAATAATATGGTAGCAATTATATACGAGTAATCTATGTTATATTGCATTTGCAATTAGATTGCTTACTCATTGTAGAATAATATATAACTAGACGACACGCTATTTCAGTCATGTTTGTTCACTGCTCCGCTTTTATACGTCGTATCATAATTGTGGTTGTGAGCGCGCATATCTCAAGATCAGTCATCTTTATTTTGTTTTTGCGTTGTTGAAGCAGATTCCTCTCTGGAGTAACAAGGAATTTATATACAAACTGGAATGAGCTTGTGCACTCAAAAAAGAGAGGGATTGCATCTCTTTCTACCATGGATTCAAGGTAACTCTTAAGAAAGAGACAAAATACCAGTAGTCAACGAAGTGCTCGGAACGATTTTTTACACGTTGGAAACAAATGTCAACCTTATGTCAGTTATTTCAAGGTGCATATTTAAATATACAATTTTATTAAGAGGCGTTCCAGTTATGATATAAATTCCTTGGGCAGTAACCACAATGACAACCAATATGACAAGCATAAGTCACATAACTTAAAACTACAGATAGATATAAAAAGGGCTTACAACAAGCAGTAGAAATTTTATTAATTATTTTAAGTGAAATAACATTTTAGTCATTTTTAATTCGAAGTGGGAAATAGCTATAATTTTTTATTGCTAATATTTAAGTCTTATATATTTAGAACATAGGTTATAGTTTCAGTTTATCATCAGCTATACATGTATATACATGAGCGCGTTTTATGTATTACATGTTTATATTTTATATAATATGTATTTTGTGTTTACAAATATTATACTATTTTATACCTATTTATTTTACAATCTG
Source organism: Euphydryas editha (assembly GCA_036937285.1). Lineage (NCBI taxonomy): Eukaryota > Metazoa > Arthropoda > Insecta > Lepidoptera > Nymphalidae > Euphydryas > Euphydryas editha. The sequence continues at coordinate 17,266,087 of JAUPFZ010000011.1, read as the reverse complement.
TTTTCTTCCTTTATTTTACATCCACAAACATTATTTCCTGTGCGTCTTAAGGTTGGGCGGTAAACAATTATTTTCGCATCAAGGCCGGCTTTTGTACAATATTTTTATATTTGAGTGTATTATGCAATAAAATATTAAATAAATTGTAACTAAATGTTATTTTCAAATACAATGTTTAAATAGTGAAATGATAGCGAAATCCTGACCAACATCTAGAACTATTAGTAGAATTTGGTGCCACAAAAAATCATATAATTTATGTTAAATAAATTTATCTAGATAAAGCTTTCCATTTTACTTATCTTTCTATTTAAATAGCAATAAACAGAAGGTAAGGTGATGACATCAGTCAATATAAAATGCGGTTAGCATATAATGTCAGAATCAGCGACGTTCGGGCGAACAAATGGCCCCCTGGGAGCTCAACGATTATTTGATGGAACCCTTCAAAGTCGTGCGCATGACAGGCTTAATATATAGGGTAACGATATAAGAATAAACGATACTAGATATGTACTGTCACGTGTGGCGTGACAGAGGTATTATCTTCCTGAAATATCCCATTCCTGGACTAAGTCAATTTCTCATATTAAAGATTGAGATTGGATTCACACTCACCACACTCCTACCAATTGGCGAATGTACTGATTTTATATATAGGTATTTGTACTTAATTTTTTTTTTGCCGTTAAGTACGAAGTAGCTTTTTTTAAATTATACTAACTTCATGTAAGTTTGACTATGTTAGATCGGATTTATAAACACGGCAGGAGCGGGCGAGTTCACTCGCCCGCTCTGCAGGGGGCGCGTAGTGCGTGGGCCGTTTTGGTCAGGCCTGGCTCCCTGTAGCTCTTGCGGAGGTAGCTTCTGCTTTACTGCGGAGAGCCGGGGAGTGGCCCGAACTTAGGAGTTCGGCCGCTCCCGGTACCCCTCTGCCTCGCGCAGTCAATCGCCGGCACAAGGCACAAGGCCAAACGCCGGGGCATCATGGTTGCATGCGAAAACGATCCCATGGCGCTTCACGATGGAGCCGACAATGTCGATGGGTTTTAATGGGATTTGTAACCATAATTTTTGTTTAAGATTCATTAATGAGTATTCAATAATGAGCCCATAACTAAACAAAAGCGATATGATTCTGCAGTGACATGTTAGCACACTTCACTGTAACAGTATAATATTTCTAGACTTACGTACAATGATCTTTTATCGTGTAATTATAATAATATACATCATACAGTACCTATAACTTCATGTTTCCTTTTCAGGTTTTACGTTTCAATGTTCAGAATAAACGGATATATACATTGACTAATTTTAATAACCAAACCAATAACCAAATAAGCCGACGGAACAAACAAAAAAAAACAAATGAATGCCTGAATGATTGTTGTCAAGCCGCTTGTAAAACATATTTGTTTAAATTACTAGCCTTGTTGGTAATGGATAAAATAAATTTAAAGAACTAACAAAACGAGTTCAAAAACTAACGACGAAGGCACTAAATAAAAATGTCAAACAAATTTTTCATCTAATGTATATATGACTAGAATATCTTTTAAATTGATGCCAAGGAGTACAATAAGTTAAACTTAATTTTTTACAATGTAAAATGTGTTTTAACTTATAAAAGTTACTTAACACATTATCTACGTGTTTATACACTCTACTGTGTGTAATAATATTATATCCTCCACTAACTTTAACGCTTACTGAGACAAGGTACTATTTTCAAAACACTCCGTCACCCGATACGACTCTGTCGTACCGCCTGTTGCTTTTATTTTCATTACCCGCGGTAACCTAATAAAGTGGTCTACTCTCTCACAAAGAGTTTGCTGTTTCATTAAAAAAATCATATTTACTGGGGAAGGCTTTACTTTACGTTTTATTTTTAAGGTCGCATTAAAACTTTGAATTATATTATTTTATCTTATGATAAGATTCTGTTGACGCTATAACAGTACATTAATTAATTTATCAAGGAAACGCTAAAGTTAGCGGTTTTAAAAAAAAAACGTTTAATTAGTGGATTTGCGACTATTTGAAATATATAAAATTTTTATTATAAATATGTTAGTAAATTTTATAGAATATTATAATATACTTTATCGCAACTAAAAAGGAAAAAGAAATATAAACTAAAATGTATAAGCGATTTTATTATCGTTACCAGGCGCTCATATCAGTAAGAAGCAATCTCTACCAGACAACCTGAGGGTGAAAGAAAACGACGCTTGCAGAATTCAGGTGGTATAATTATAATATAGTCTTAAGCTATCTTATCCCATTGTTATACCATGTTCTATTGATAATATTGTTCCTAAAATGACGGACCTGTTCGTTATAACAAACTCTTAATAAAGATTAACGATTCTTTAATTCGATAAGATAAATTATGCTTATCGAAAATGACCGATAATCTTGCTAAAAAAAAATCGGATATCGTATAATATTTGCTCCGTGAAAACATTTAATATAATATTTTTATTGTAAAACACATCTCGTAAACGCAAGCTGATTTAAATTATCGCGGCTTCAGAGAAGACAAAATGTGTTACTGGCTAAAATGATGAAGAAAAATATGATGGTATTAAAAGGATGCCGTGCGGTGACCGGGAAGAGAGAAGACTAATCCAGACCTCTTTCTTGCCGAGGTGTTGTAAAAAGGCGACTAAAGCTATAGTGGTGCGAACAACTATACACCAACAAGGACGGTGATGGGTAGCAGTGTTACCACTTCCTGCCAAAACACACAGCGATCGCCAACTCGCCTGCCAAGCGTAGCGAGTATTGGCAAACCCCCCCAGAGATAAACAAAGCCTAAGTTTAGCAGGGGACATCCAAGAGTTGATGTAGTGGTGGATATTTTCATTCTACCTTCAAAGATTAAAATACGTTAACATCAGTAAGCTGAATCAATCAATCAATAATGGTATTGAGGATGATAATGAAGGGTTTGTTGTCGTCTAAAAATATAAATGTAATAGCTACTTTAGGCTAGTAGGGCTGCCTCGACCGAGCCAGCTATATACTAACTGTAGTCATTTACATACATCTAAACTGTACTAAAATTCGAAATGAAAAAACCGATTCACAAGAAATTTTGAGAGAATAACTAGAAAGTCAATTATTATTTACCTTCAACGAAAAAGATTTCCTTTAAAGATTTAAATAAAAATCTTTTTTATACGAGATAAGAATAGATAAACAGTAAAAATTTGTAAGTACTTATCAATTCCCTTTCAAAAATATTCTAAAAGTAACTTGATAAAGTGACAAAAGACCTTTTGAGAAATGGAAAAGTTGTGTATCTCGTTTTCAGTAATCTTTTTTTTTTCTTGCCATAATTTATTAACAGCGGTTTTTACTTGTTTAAACGTTATATATATTTTTTTGTTTTATAACTATTATTCTATTACGAGTATTATAGCTACGGCATTACGATTTTAAATAATACATACACTGGTCCCATTAACTTAGTCATATGTATTTAAATAAACTCTGCAGTTAATATTTTAATTGATTTAATAATCAGATAACCTACGAAGTCACTGGATTTTCTTAAATTTTGATTTCTGCTTTACCCATATAAACATGGACTTGTACTTAAAACTTAATCAGACTCAATAGGTCCCACTGCTAGGCAAAGGCTTCTTCTCTATATAGAAGGGTTAGAGATTAATCCACCACGACCGAAGGCTTTATGTGCAATCCCTGGCACTGTAGTGATACCCACAAAGACATACATTCAGACCAGAAACAAATAGTTGAACAAATATAAATATCTGCCCCAAGTGAGAATCGAACCCGCGATCGTCGGGTTAAGGTACTACTGGCATAGTTGTCATATAACTTCTTTCCGAACTGGTGGTAGACTCATGACGTTCAGTAAATAATTGTAATAATTTTATGCGGAATAATAATATTTTGATTTTGATTTTTGATTTTGATAAACATTACGTAATTATTACTAATTGTAACGAAGAAAAATTATTTAATTATAATTGGTAAACTCTTGGTAACTCTAGGTATAGCTGTCTATGCTAAAAATTTAACGATCCAAGTTTCAACTTAGGCTATAATCGTTATATGAAGATGTACAGTACCAAAATAATAGTCTTAAATGTCATCGCGTTTCTGACATTATTGGTTACTGTTTCTCTACTAAAATAAAGATTTTTTTCTTAAACGCAAAATGTAGGCCGAGTGGTTAAGATAAAATCACAATATATTATTCTATACGTTATTTGTAAAAAGCGTCAGAACGACACAAACTTTTCAGTTGCAATAAAACATAAAAATGAAGCCGTATACCAAAAAAGTTTTCTTATTTGATTTTCTTATTCTTATATTATTATTTTACTGTTTTGAATACACCTTCTAACTTACGTTCTATTTCTGCTTTCCAAAGTAACTTCAAGCCCATACAAAACTATGCACGTATTCTAAAAGTTTTATGGTGTGAAAGAAGGGCGTTCCTATCAAGAAAATAATGGTAAAGTTTTTGAATTAAATTCCCTTCTTATTTATATTTTATTGTCTGTCGAAACCATTCGAACCACTGAACTAAATTTACCGTACATAAAATAGTGTTCAAGCTACTGAGGTTTTTTGTTCTTTTGCCAAATCTAATGTTTGAAAGAAAATAAAAGAAAATCGGTCATAAAAGACATATATTAAACCTATTTCTATAGCCTAGTACGAAGAAAATAATATAACACGAATAAGTTCAGGGCTTAACATCTACAGGCAAAAAAATAAATTCTAGCTTCATTATAGTTATCGATATAAATTCATAAGTAACAACGAAGCTAGATCGTGCTCTAAAATGATATTAAAATAACTTTTAAGTATAGCTAATTAATATCTTATACATATTGCTAATAATAAAATAATAATAAATTGAAGGTAAAGTGTAGTGTAAAGGTAAGTAGACTTAAAAAAAATAACCACCTATGACAATACATATGTACATTTTAAGCCTTACGCTCGTTAGTTAAGCAAAAACGATAATAATATATACTCCCTGAGTATAACAAATCAGTTAATATGAATATAAGAATCAAATAAACAAATCCTATCTCTAATGTACATGTATTTTTTTAAATTTGTTATCAACTATAATTACAATAGAAACAACACATTAAAAGTACATCAAAAACCACGGAGGTTTATTATGTGTACTAACAATGAGTTCGCTATTAGGAACAAACGTAGAAAATTACAATAAAAGTTTTTCTATTACTATATACAATCAACATAATATTCACTTACAGGTAGATTACAAAATTATACGATTATATTCGTCCAGTGCACCCAGAATCAATAACTTTAATTTGTGTTTAATGTTTTTTTTTCAGTTAGTGAGTCCCTGAACTCAGATTCGAGTTTATTTATCGAATCGAATTAGTCGAAGTAATAGGAAATTAGCAGACCGGGTACCAAATGCATTTCGAGCAGATAGCATCACAAGCCTGCCGATGGTATTCGTCCAGGTTAATTTATTGTGGCTGATTTCTATTTTTAAAGGGTTATTGAAATATTATTCCCTTGAGAGTTATCATAAACCGATCCTATATGGGCAATACCTCACAATGCTAATAAATCAGTCATTTAATTTTATCTTTTATTTTTCTGTTATTAAATATAATTATTTTACAATTGACTATAACGATAATTGAGCTTAATTTTGCAAGTCACTGTTGTCTAACAACTGTTAAAAGCTCTGAATCACAAGAGAATATTTTAATAACGTGAAGACTAGAAACTATTTTTATATATAAATACTTTTCACAAAATTTTAATAAATGTAATATTTTAGACACATTGGTATTGGGGGCACGTATCAGTTATTGCTCGGTAGTATTTTCTTCAAACAACGTGGTCTGAAGTTAGCGTTCACTTTTAAATTTATTTCAAAACTCTGCAGTATTCGGCAAAGTGTTATCCTTTCATATTTTATACTACTCTACAAGATTCGTGGCCTAAAAAGAACTGAAGTATTTGTTAGTTCGTTTGTACTTGATATTTTCGGGATCTGCTTCCAATAATAAAAATTAAAAATAAATCTTTTTTTTTTTGTTAGAAAAGATGTTGTGGTGAAGAAGCTTTAAGAATTTAGAATATTATACTACTAAACATGTTAGCGAAAGGCAAGTCATAACTGGCAGCGAGGGTAGAACTATCCGTCATAAAAGGCAATGAATACTTTAAATATTGCAAACATACTTTATAGTTTATTACCCAAAATTGTAATGATACTAAATTAATAACATTGATAAAAAAAGTTACTGCACTCGTATACATCAACAATTCTTAGTGCAAAATAAGAAAGCCGTCACATTACTTACGTCAAATCTCAGTAATTAGTGTGTGAAGCAAAAAAAAAAGGAATCTTTACTGAACAATTATCCGCCGTTGAGAGTAGTTTGTTTTTGTTAAAGTTTTTGCAATAATTATTTCTTTATAAAATTTCTATTCGTACTTACTCGAATAGAAACCAATTAAATGATAAAATAATAAGAGGAGAATAAATTATTTCAAATCCCCTATATTTGTAACGTACAATAGCGACGGAACGAGGAGGACGACTGAAATTTTTTGAAGAAAACTTGGGCAGAAATCCCATAACGTACTTGTACGTGGTTGTCAAACAATTTCTCTTAATGTCTCAGAAATACACGTTTTGAACGTAAAAGCGTTGACATTTTATAGCTAAGTGCAAATCGTTGCGTCTGGATAGTCTGACACTTCCTATTTTTCCGTGTTAAAAATGAAAACTTCAGATTTTTATGTCATGTGCAACGATATCATTTTTACGATTTTCAAGGCAAATTTTTGAAACAGCCATAAAGATTCCCTCCGGATGTTTTGTTAATAAGTTTTTTGCAAGATTTGGATACTACGATTGAAGCTTTGATTTTTAAGCAACTTTTTATTTTTTATTAATATTATACAATACACTATACATATATATACACTATTCCTCTATAGTTTGTTACAGAACTCGAATGAAATGGAAGTGACGAGTCACCTTTACACAGGTAATGACTAGTCACGATTGTTTTGGAAAATACATAAATACATGTAAAGGAATGAACAAGAAATTCCCATGATTGCTACTATTGTGGTGCAGAATATGATACTGTCCAGTACATACAGGAAACATGGTGATTGTGCTACAACAAGTGGCTAGTTCTAGCCTGCAAGATTAAGTAAGATCTTCCCCGGCCAGCAGTCGTATCGGTTATGATTCAGAGAGATTTGCCATGAATGGCTAAAGTTTTTTCTTTGAGATCAGGAGTTGATTGAGAGACATTAGGAAAAGCCATCTAAGCTCAGTACGAACACTCGACTCAAGTGTTCGTTTTCTTATGACTCAGAGGATGGTCATAATAGGATGGGCTTGCATTAGCAGACGATCAGTTAGACGGTGAGAGTGTGAACGACGGGTAGTCAGTTTTTTTTTTAAGTCGACCTTCGATAGCTACGAGGGGAGTCACGGGGACAGAGTATACGCAAGTACGAGCATGCTGCGTCCCTAATTTCGTTACAAGATCGACTATCGGATCTCTGGTATCCCAGAAGCCGAGTATTTTTTGAATATTTCCTCTGTATCAACAAAAAAAGGAAAACGACGTAATGTGTATAATGCGATATAGTGTGATATGTGGCAAGAACTACTACAGAAAAGTACAGCAAAGTAGCCTATTACATATACAATTATTACTTGATATTTTATATCTCTATAATTTCATATATAATTTCATATATCTAAAAAATTTTACTTCCCTGCGCCACCACCGCACCATTCAGTACATTACTACTTAAGGTCACACAACGGTTCATGTGACTGTCACAATGCGAATGGCCTATTCAATATTACATCGTCAGCAATTTCTTTATGGATAACAAACATACTCGTATTTGTACAGTTACAACTTGAGAAATGTTTATCTTTTTAACTATTATAACTGTACTAAATGGAAAGTACTAATAACAAAAGAGTGTTCAAAATGTTTATATAAAAATTCTAAGAAAGGTTTGTTTGTACGTAACCAATAAATTTTGAAAGTGTTGCATTGATTTTAATAATTCTTCCTCCAATAGAAAGCTACATTATCGAGAAGTAATACAGACCAAGAAATTATCTTTAGCACTCATAATAGCTGAACAGTGATCGTAACTGTCAACCCGAGTGAAACCATGAGATTTGGCTAGTCGCACATAAACGATTTTATTAAAGGATAATCGGTTACGGTATGTGATAAAAAATTAATAAGTACTCAAAAAATCCGCATTTACATTACTTATTTACGTACGTTGTGACTTTCGAACAGCATGATAGTGATTTTCAAGGGCTTATAGATAAAATCAATTAAAAGTTAACAGCAGTTGACTTTGTCAACCACATACGTAGTTTGACGACCGGCTGGTCGAGTGGTCAGGCAACTGGACACTTTACGCAGCGGTCGCGGGTTCGAATCCCGCCAGGTGCAGATAATCTGTATGACGAATATAGATGTCTGCACCGGGTCATGGATGTGTATTTATGTATATATGTATTTATATCTTAAATTTATTTCCGTTCCTAGTACCTGTAACACAAGTTCTTACGAACTTAACACGGGGCTAGGTTAACGTGGTGTGATTGTTGGTTAATATTTATTTATTTATTTATATAGTTTTATGCTAGATGACCAAAGTTTCACGGTCGTCGGATGTAACGACGCTTGGACAAAATATATTTATGTTAGCTGTGCCTTAATTTCGTTTCATGCGCCATCTTAAGGCTCATCTGAAGCTATCGTATATTCTGTGTTTCAAGTTATTTGCAACTAATATCGATTATAAAGTCTGTAATTTCTAAACTAACAAACTAAATATCTTGAAATATTGACGGTCCAATCTATAAACACGGCCTTTCTAACAGCAATTTAATGTAATCGAACAATTGAATTAAAACAAGGACACATTCATATGGGTATTTAGCAAAACGAAAGTCTCCTAAAGCCGTTGGATGAAGGCTGCTTTGAATCGGTCGCTCTGGAGGTCGATGGGGGAAGAACAACAGGAAGGACACATTCAGCAGTGGACATCCAATGGCTGATATGATGATGATGAGACATTTTGACTTTCATCCCCTCTCCCAAGGGGACGGTACTGAATTTCGAGTTAAAAAGTTTCCAGTATCCTAGCTCGTGGTATGAACTCAAATCGTGCACAGTTTTAATTATAATAATCAAGAAATTTTGGCATTATTTACGGCCAAGATAAAGACAGACAGATAAAACTAAAAAATTTTAGCTTCAGTTTCGATTATAGAGTATCAAAAAATTCAAACAATTTCATAATAAATATAGATTCGCCTATAACATAAACGACCAGTAAATATTTGGTAAGTTAATAAAACGTTTTACGGGTAAGTACAATGGATGTTGTAAAGAGGAATGAAAATATAATAGAGTAAGAAAAGTAAGAGCGAGTAAAACTCATACTTGGCTTGTTTTCAATTAACTTATACGTATCATATTTGCATTATATTATTTTATTCAGTAATAGTAACAACATGTTTTTATATAAGAATTTTTACTTTTTTTTCCAAAGAAAACCTAAACGACATCTGTTATTAGGTATCATAGGTTATTCTTTTTCTAAAACTTATAGAGTGATATTATTTAACCTATTTTATAAAAACAAAAGGAAATACACCGTCAAATTTTAGGCGATGCTTTATTTAAACTTTCTGATAAATCAAGAAAATTCTGCTTACTTTCTAAAATTCATGGAAGGTTATAATACAGACAAGCCTTGTAAATAACGCGTTGGAAAATAAACATTTGTTGTGGAAGTTAAATTATGAAAAATATTAGCCCAGTCGAAGCTTTACTTCCACGAGTCTCCCTGAAGGGTCGTTGGAGATCTTTTTCTGCGATCCTTATTCTGGAATATTCGTAAATATTTTTAAAATAAAAATAATATACATTCATATCAATATATTAAAAATATAACGTTTATTTTTTAATTTCCGTGAAGATTTCTCTATTATCTTAATTCGATTTTTTTTTTAATTCCAGATGCATTATAAAGTTTAGATTCATTCAAGTCTGACCACTTTTAAGTGGCTTTTAATTTAAAATTTTAATAGATGGTTAGTTTGCAAACTCTAAACTATGTATACCAAAAATTATTGTCCTATGTTTAAATGATCATGATTTGAGTAGATGTCGCTGATATATATATATATATTTTTTTTGTTGCATTCATAAATATTGAATATTTTTTAAGTAAGTGTATTTTCGAACGTAAAAGTTTCATATAAAAACATTCCTTCAAACATTTTTAATGGAGACTAATGCTTTGATAGTGATAATAATAATAAAAAATATTGATTATTTTATTCAATTCATTATCCTTTTAGAAAGATACGATACCATAGTCTAACAACTGCTTCAAAGTATGACACTTATTTTCCTTTCATATTAAATTACCTCTTTTCGGAATTTCATTATTTATAAAACACGAAAAATGTTGTGATTAATTTAAATGTTGCTCTTTCGTATTTTAATTTTTAGGAGTACTAGAATAAGACTTCCAGGAACGACTACGGACAATCCTATTGTTGTTTTGATTAAATTTCGACAGGGCGATGCAGATTGTTCTTTTTATGCAGCACGGACGAAATTGAAATGGACGAAAAAAATATTTTTTACGCCCGATTCACGTGGTATTGTGCAAATAGCCTTTGACGTCACGTTGTAGTGAGAATCCATAGTTAACATTGTTCGTGTGTGTATTCGATACATACTCGTCAAAAACGAATCAAAAGCCGTATTGATACAACATTTTTAACTTTATCTTGAATTGAAATATAAATTGATTAATAATTTCGATATGAGAAATTTTGAAAAAAAATTTGAGAAAATTTGAATAAAGTCATTTTATCAATGAGACTTCGATTTATGTAAGTTTTTTTTTGCCGGATTAAAAACCGTGAACGAAGCTGTTTTTTTTTTCAAATCATAAATTTACGAACGAAGAATTTTTTTTCAATTTTGCATGGAATATATTTTATTAAAAAATGTATTTAACCATAATGTGGTAAGACATAACCGTTTCAAATGTAACCAATCCAACAAATGTTTTCATGTCTACATAGAAATAAAACCTCTGCCTTGAATTATTTTTTCTTATAACTCATCTAATTTTATTTTTAAAATATTTTAAGCCTTAAGAAAAAAGTTTTGTATATAAGCAAAATATTGCGAGTCGAATTAATTAAAGTACGAGTAAGACCTACGCTTTTTCACCTGTTAAAAATCAAAACAGTTAGCCGAAATGGTTCAACTGTAATAGGCTTAAAGTCGAGAACATAATATGTATTTTTTTATTTTTAAATAAAAAACTTGGATAGACATAAAAATACTATTAATTTTAATTATAAGGTTAATATGAGATTATTGTAAAACACAAAATTAAATTCATTTAATTAGTCACATCGTTATATGTTAAAATAAAAAAAGTTATTATAATGAATTATTACTCATATGACACCGAATAAAACAGCAAAATAAAAATATTTGTACTAAAGCTTTATCTTTCCTTATATTTTAAAATTTATGAATAAACATCTTTAGTTACATACAACACCTATTACTTTTTCAGTCATTCTTCGCAACGCTTTGATAATCTAATTTTCTATTTATAAACAAGTAATACAAGTAATTAGATCTCCAAGCATCACATTATCAAATTTATTAATAACGAAATACAATTGAAAAACAGAATGCCGCGTAACGGTTCAGCGCACAGAACTTGTCCCTGAATATTACAATTGCATTACCAAACGCTTTCTTCATCTAAACTAATCGACTATAAAAGAACCATTAACAAACTACCGAGGTATAGAAACAACAGCAATCAACATGAAGTTGGTTCTTGCAATCGGCTTGCTCTGCCTTGTGGCAGTATATGCAAGAAATTTAGGCGAAGATGAGAAAGATCTCGTAGCGGCTGCGAGTGGTAAATCGCATAAACACGAAGAAGGTGGCGGTAAGGAACACCATGCTCACCATCACCACGAGCATGGCGAGAAGGGCCACGAAGGACACAAGGGACATCATCACCACCACAAGGGAGAGCACGGTGATCATGGCAAGCATCATCATGCAGGACATCATCATGAACACGGTGGTGGTCACAAAAAACATTGGGATGAGCACGATCATCACGGTCATCACCATGAGCATGGCCATCACCACAAAGGCGGCAAACACGGACACCACAAGCATCATGACAAGGGAGAAAAGACCGACGGCTACCACAAGAAGTACCACAAGGACCACTTCCACAAGGACCACCACTTCTACGATGACCATCACCACGAAGGCAAACACCACAAGCACGGACACCACCACGGACACCACGAGAAGAAAGGTGGAGACCATAAAAAGGGAGGACACCACGAAAGCGGCCATCATGAACATCATCATGGCAAGAAAGGCCATCATGACAAGCATCATTACGATGAGGATCATCATGGACACAAGGGTCACCACGGTCATGAGGAACATCATCACGATCATCATGACCATGGCAAGAAGGGTGGTCATCATGACCACAAAGAGTGGGGCTTCCACCATGGCAAGCACTGATCTCTATCCAAACTGTGATATTATTAATATGTTTAGATTTAGAGATACGCTTGTCCTGTTATCAACATAGTGAACAATATTACTTCATTTAAAACGTGCTACAGTTTCATATCTTCTCATACTTCTGCATATATTTTTTAGAAGACTTCTCAGTTCTAACTAAAGCACGAATATATTAAATAAAAACGACAAAGATGTGAAGAATATAGTTTGATATGTTATCTATCATTAGAAAATAATTGCTTTTTGTTGATTGTTACGGGTTTTGTTAATTTTGTATATAAGTAAATATTTTTTAAATAAATGAATCGAAACAAATGTCTTGATTTCAACCATTGCCAATACCATTTTTAATTTAAACTTCGCCTATTCTACTATTGTTTGAACTCTGTTTGAATACTATTAAAATGTTATTTTAAGGCATTTAATTTGCTATGTTAAAATAATGCCAACATCGTTCATTGACTTAAATTTTCGATCAAGGTTAATTTATTTATTGATATTGTGTAAAAAAAATGTAATAAAAAATCAGAGCAGTGTAATTTTTTTTTGCTATATGTTGCTCAAATTGAATGAATTTGACATAAAGATAGCACTATTTCATTTGGAATCGCATGATTTATAAAAACCAACGTTAATTTTTTGCTCTTTGAGCTTAAAATTGTATTTCGTTTTATCTACTAGATGTGTTTACTTTTGATACTCGTTAGATTAATTATAGATACTCTGCATTCACAAATCTTTTATTAAGTATCTATAGTAAAGTTATTAAAAGAAAAGGCTTATTGGTTAGTAATTGTTATACTTTGAAGTTACGAAAACCATTTTAATAATTATTGCATCAATAGAATATTATAGCTGCCATAGTAGCGGAGGTGTAGATACAATGATGTATATACGGGTTAAACTGGGCACTGTATCTGTTATAGCATTTGAGGACGTTGTTGACTCAGTGGTCACAGCCTGTTGTATTAGCGGCCGCGGACTCAATGCTCGGTCGTGACAAATGTTTATATAAGCCATATATCTGGGCGTTTTTGTTTTTGCTGTGTGTGTCAGAACCCTCAACACAGGATTCCCATTGGGGGCCATTGAGTGTGAAACGCTTATTGATTTAATATAGAAAAATAAAAAATTATATATTTTACGAACACGTAATAATATTGTATAGTAAAATTGATTAATGTCGTATCTAGACCGTATTACAAAATACTATGGATAGTAAGTGCAATGTCAAGTATAATAAATTATTAAGTAATATTTTCATAAAAACATGTACCAATGCTTACAGTTGAATGGAAAATAAAATTTGAAAGAGCTATTATTGTCAAAATGACCTTTATTAGTTTTCATTTTAGGCACTTCACGACTGACCGCATGTTAGAGTATTTTTCAAGTTACCCTTCTCTCGTCGTGTCAATCTAAATGTCACGGTAAATTTACCTTTTAACCTTTTTTAGCATAGCTGTATAATCTTTTTCAAATAACATATTTGGTTATTTATTTCTAATATTGTTATAGATACACTTAAAAATATTCTTATTTACTATAAATTTTTTGCAGGTTTGTATTGTAATTAATTTTTGTTTCATGGTTTTCAATAGTGCAGAAATAGCACAAAATAATGATTCCATCAATTACGTACACGCAGATTGTAGAGCACACGAAGGAGATTGATCGATGGGAGTTTTATATTATGAGTAAATTGTAAATAGAGTTTTAATTCATTTCATTTTTCATTTAATTTTTTAGTCAAAATTATTGTTTTAAAATAACTGTAAATTAGGAATATTTTTATTTCAAACTGTAACAGTCTGTTAGTATCCCACCGTTGAGACACATTACTCTACGGCAGATAAGCGGATTTACATGCATCGGAATTTTTCCAAATCATGCAGATTTATAGAAGTTTTAATTTACCGTCAAGTATGAGGTGAATTTTAAAGACCAGTTTAGTAATAGAAAACTCGAGATACTTACACGCATGTGAATCTGCAAACGTTTAGTGTTGAGTCACTTGTCTATTCACTCAGGCTTGACGATGCCAATGTACCTTGTGTCGCTAAATTCCTCAAATTACCGGTTGGGTTGACGTAAACTACACGCCAGATGACATCTAGGCAGTGTGTTCGTTTACATCACAATCGAGATCTTGTACTAACAGCAAAACAATCGATATTCGACTCTTCTATTTTTTTTGCATCTGTTGTATGTTTTTAATTGGACAAATATTTATGTTGTCTTTTTTTTCTTTTGTGACGCGTTCATCGTCAATTGTTATCCAAGTTTTATTTTTGTTTGATTATTTTTTCATTGATTACGATGTGAATTATACATTTCAAAAGTCAATGATATGAACTTTGTGGAAAATGACTCCCGGAAGGGTTAAAAGGAGCTATTTTTCTAGTCGGTTTTTATTTTGAACTCCGTTAAATTTTACGTTAATTATTACAGAATTCTGAAATCCATTTTTTTACGTTTTTTCGTATTACGAATCATATTAACTATGTATCGTCACATAGCCCTTATTTACCGCGACAAACAATTTGCTCGTTATTAATGTAGATAGTTGTGTTAGTTTGTACATCAGCAAAAGTTAGTGAACAGCAGTTAAGACCGGATCGTTGAACTTACAAAGTTGCTTCAGGATGTTTGGTGTATTCGCCGCAAACTGAACAAAGATGTAGAGTGTGGACTTTGTAAAAACACTCATGACCTGTTCTTACAATGTTTGTCTATTTTACTTTGAAACAAAGTACGTATAATATAAATAAAACAAGCGTATTTATAGAAAATATTTGAACATATTGTCCGCTCAAAAATATGGTATTACACAACCGGCACAAAATACGTTGTCTTGATGGAAAACATTTTAGAACTCGACTGCAGTGGCTTCAACGGTCCAATCGGAAATCTAACCCGTTCATAAATATACATATAGAAAAGAACTATAAACATAATTATACCATGTGAAGTTGAAGATATAGCTTTTTTAATATATTGATATAGTAAAATTAACAACCGTTCTGGTGTAGTGGTGCGAGTGGTCGCCTCAACACTGGCAATCACAGAGTTGATTCTCACTTGGGGCAGGCAGGTAATAATAATAATTTTTACTGAACACCACTACGAAAAAATCTTTATATTTTTACAAATATATATTTTCTGGCTTGTGTGTATATCTATGTAGGTATCTCCACCGTGCCTCGGAGGACACGTAAAGTCGTTGGTCCTGGTTGTTATCATAGACAACTGATAAGGGTAATTATTCATGGTGGGTAAAATATACACCAACCCACAGAGGAGCAGCATGGTGATATATTGAGAAGAGGCTCGTCCCCAGCAGTGGGATGTTTACAGGCTAATTTAGTTTAGTTAAGTTCAACCATATTAAGGTTCAGATCATTTATTTAATGGTCAGTTAAGAACAAATAAAATACCTTTCAAACTATTAAACAATCATTGAATTCAAATTAGATAATTACTTAAACTAAGAGCACCAATAAAACAGCAAACACTATCTAAGAACAAAGATTTAATTGTTAGTTACAAAACAATATAAATAAGCTTAAGAGACGAATAAGTTCTATTAAGCATAGATTAATTTAGTCAACGATACTGTATGACTCCAACAACAATCAATAAAGTTTAAACTGTACTGAAAGTACGCCCGAGACAACAGAATGTGCATGCAGTACAGTTTTATAACTATACCAATTTGTATTCGGATTCCCTAAGCTACGGTACAGCGATACGGAACAGTTATCTCAACCGATAAATGGGTTTTTCACTAATGTCGTCTGATTCGATACTAATTATGATTAACATCAAATTACAAGTATCTAGCTAACTGTACTAGTTTAGTAACAGTATCAGCGTATTCATGACGCCATTAAATCAATCATTTTATACTGGCTTATAAATCTGCCTTTATGGAAGTTTTTTTTTAAATCATTACTTTTGCATTATCTAGGCATCTTATTGAATGTAACGTAAGTAAAAAGTACGAAATTATATTGTAATAAAATACATATTTGAACTTCAGTGTCTAATTCAAAGACCTTAACCGGTATGTATAATCTAATACTGGTAGTAGAAACACCAATAGGAACAAATATCAGGGAAACAGTTAACGATAATGCAGTTCCAGCCACTTACCTTTATTGCCAACGAGCTGGCAATGACTAACATTTTTATAAACTAAAAAGGACAAACGAATTCGCTTTTGGTTTAAGATTGAGACTGTTTCGCAACGTAAGATGCTTAGTCACGTCCATCACTTCAGAGTACCTGTAAAACAAAGTCACTGTATTTTATCGTACTGGTCTTCTAAGCCATCTCCCGGGTTTTTACTCAATATTCACTTTGTTTCAAAATTTTTCAGACGTTTTTATGTACTTCTAAATAAAGTTCTCATATTATAGTCAAAATTCCGGGTATGGTATTCAAGTCGTCAAAATATTATTTTTTAAGTATTAGTGTGGCTTACGCCGAGTTGCACGAAACAAATTTTAAATTTAAGTGTTTATTAAACTAATTTAATCACAAGAATCGTGATTATCTGTTACACGAAACCTACATCTGATTAAGTTAACAAAAAAAAATTAGTTTAATTAAAGACCTATCTAACGGATGATTAATTCCAACAGCTTTAAATTAATCATGAGATCAACTAATTTTAAGATTAATTGCAACTTAACTAACGGAAAGTTAGCGACGGTTTCATGCAACTCGCCGTTAAGGTGGCAAAATAATAGCAGTGTACAAAATTACTGAAGAAATATGGATATTCTACAAGGTTAAAGATAATTTCACGATTGCATATCAATATATCCTAAGGTTTATTTGCAAAATACAAAAGCTTGAAAATATAAGTTTTTACGCCTTCATGGTCACTAACACTGTTTTATTTGTGACATTTCACAGTCACATCCCATTGGATATTTACCATGGCTTTTGTTGGTTATTTTTATTGAGTTCCCGATATTTTGCACCATGCCTGTAATCATGGCACTTGCAATGATGAATTTTTGCAGGGTTCAATGATAACAAATGGTAACAATGTGTCGCTTTTTTGTTTACTTAAGAAAAAATATGTGATAAATGTTCGAAATAAATAAGTTAGTAGCAGTTTAGTAATTAAAAAATTTTGATATAATTAGTTTAAATAGTTTACTAGCCAGTTAAAAAGAGACGAAGTTTACCAACGTTTATTCTTATTATTATATTCATAAAGATGTATAATATATAGATATATAAAAATCATATAAAATGCATCATAAAGCGTATTGTCCGGTATAGCTCTAATAGTTTCCGTACGGGAAGAGCTTGGTATAATAGATTCTTGGTCGAAGACGTTTACTAGACGCATAAATCTTTACCCTAAGCGTTAGTACGCTGAACGTATTCTTCTAAAGTGAACACCAGCTTAAGTAGATATTTAGAAAGTTATATTTTTATCTGTATTAAACTATATAATAAACATTTGTTACCTTTAACTAACATTTTACATAATACCTTTACAGGGTTAGAGAATACCACTAACAGGTGATGACATTTCACCTTCCTCGGTGAAGTAAGCTAATTGTCAAATATAAGATTGAAATTCAAAAATAATCGCCCGTCTGTAATTATAGATGTAAGTCTTGCGTATGATCTGAAAATATTCATTTTTAATATATGGGAGATAAATAGATTACAAGAAATTTTCAATACTTATCGCTGCTGTTAACAATTTAGTATTGAGAGGGGGGTACTACTTTGTTCATATAACATCGTATGAAATCATGGAATTAGATCGTTTAAAAATTAAAGCTTCACGCATAGCAGAGACGTAGTAACTTTAGCTGATGTTACTATCATTTTCAACACATTTTTAACCGTAATTAAAAAATCACTTTCGCTAGCGAACCAAAAAAAAAAAACACCAATTTTGCGGTTGCTGCAATATTAAAAAAAAAAACTTAATTCATAATATATCATATTTTGAATTTTTATTACGAGTACCTTGCCTCCAACCGTATATTATCAACGATAGATCTTATATTAATCGTCTTCGATTATTTGGTTTTGAGTTTGCTCTTTCTTACTAAATCGAACACTTATAATATAAAAAAATATGACAGTGTTTTCAGTAACTAAGTAGCAACTTAATTCTGATACAAATTTCTCAGTTACTAGTTGTAGCAATTTATAACTAATTTAGTCACCACTTGCAACAACAAAAAAAAAACATTGTTTTTGATTAATTATGTAATACCGAAACACCGTCTTTCTGCTCGCAACTAGAATTATAAAGTCTGCGCAGTTTCTTGAAATTATTTGAAAAACGTTATTTAAATAATTTAACGGGTTACCAGTTACCGAAACTAGAGACCAGTGTGTCTAATGCCTTATTTTAATACTGTAGCATTTGATACCATTTGTAGCTATTTGTCGGAAATTGGTATTGCGCCCACATCGCCAATAACATAAATTAACAGTGTATACTAAAGAGCATTTTCAGCAGCAAGTGCTGTTGTGAGACCTTTGTTCTGAAACTGATGTGTCGTTGCCGTGTTGACATAAGGTTAGGAAATATTCTGCAACAAATATTATCGATTGTTGCATTTTGAATTTTAAAAAATTGACCAATGTTACATAACATGTTAACGTTTAATTACAACAAATAACTTTTTGTTATCGGATGTAGCTCTATGGTATTTAGAAATGTCGCTCTACGAAAAGTAAGAGCAAAGTGCACCTTTAATTATATATTTAAGTATCTTAAGTATCTCTCGAAGAATTCGAACATTTTTTTTAAATTTCTCTATAACTTTTATAACTAATGACATTATTGTGGTAAATAATTTTATATTTCAGTTCTTATCTCCTATATTCGGTTTATTTTCTGAAACTTTTTTATTATATTAAAAATGTTTAAGGTATCAAATGTACAGAATGGGAACAAACAGCACTAACGCTCTATCTATCTTGATAGTGTTGGTCATGTTCGCCGTTAGTATGGCTCCAATCCAGGAGCGATAACCTGTGAAATACATGCGGTGTCCGACGAAAAAGACAAGATATTCTGTGAGACTTATATTTTAATTTTATTTTTCATTTATGTCAATAAAGTACAGTATATACATTATTGCTTAGGAACAAGCAAGATTAGTATAAACAGATATACATAGGCAAGAAGGGGTGTCGTCACGCGCGTATTTGTAAGTAATTATGATATAAAATTCCGACACGGCCTTTCAGACCTCACGTACTTACGTAAACTTTTTCGGTCCTGTCGCGGATGTAGATTCCAGCGTATCATCCATCGGTAGAACACCACGACAGAATATTATTTCCAAAGAAGATGTTACAATTATTACATAGATAGATTATACAAGATAGTTATAAATAGTTCGTATTACAATAAATATATATAATATCTATATTTTTTTCAATATTTATAAAGTATAAGTCAAAAGTATCAATAGCAGTAATATTAAATACAAGTTTAAAGAATTCTATATTTCGAGGATATCTTTCGACGAAACATAAATTGATAATAATCAATTTTATTGTATGATCACTCATATGCCACCTATTGTAACTGCACTTGAGTTTGTTTTTATAAGATGTGAACTGTAGATTGTAGCATTGTATAAACCTTAGTGATTTTTTTTGCCACTCATAATTTTATATACATTGTGTTTATTTTATAATTAAATAAATAAATTAGAATTAATAATATGTAAATAAGTATAAAGTTAAAAATATTAATTTAATAATTCAGTAAACTGTTAATAAGCTGTTATCTACATTCCTTCTCCTATATGGAGAAGAGAACTTTGCATAGCAATGTGATAATTATCTAATAGAAAAAAAAAATCGGAATAGTATATATATTAAAAATATATATATATTTAGAATTGACTTAAAAAGAATTACTTATTATAAGACAAATAGATATAGATAAAAGATGGTGATGTCAATAATAACTATATATTAACAAATTCATATATTATTATAAGAGTCTAAAAATATATTAATAGAATTTTATTTATTACTTATCTTCTGCCCGCGGCTTCGTCCGCGTGGATGTCTGTTATCGCGAGCAAAAGTACCCTTTGTTACTTCTAATACATCAGTGTTTCCCAACCTTTTGTAGGCCATGCCCCACCTTAACATTTCTAAATTTTTTATGCCCCCATGCATAATTTTTAACCTTTAAAATTCTTTTGTTCCCTTAAGAAATATAAATGATAAGTTTTAGGAAGAAATCACTATGAAATTGTTATCAAAACATCGTAAGTAAAATTTCAAAACATATAATGGAAAAAAAAACTGAAATTTATAGACGTAAGCTGTCAAAAAGATAATAAACGGTTGGACAAGGTATAGCATTGCATTTAAATAATCCAAAGCGAAAGGGTTAAAGTCGTGTCGAGTCCATTTTTAAATTGCGCCCCTTAACTATCAAATTGCCCCCCAGTGGGGCGTGGGCCCCACGTTGGGGAACACTGTAATACATCCAAGAATATGTGTACAAAGTTTCATGATGGTTGGTTAAGTAGTTTTCACGTGAAAGCGTAACAAACTTACTTTCGTATTTATAATATTAGTATGATGTCACGTGTAACACTTTGTCCCACTAATCATATCTCCTTACATATTATAATATTAAAACTCTGAAGATTTTTAAGATTTGTGCTAATATCTGTTACTCTACTCTAAGCCTCGTGAGCTATTTATGATGTAATTTAGTACGTATCTACGTGTTGGCATTTTCAACCCCCTTTCAAGGCCCTTTCACCTAAAGGGTAACTGGTACTTGGATATACTCACGGGATTTATTTGGATAAGCCTGCGGGATAATTTTATTGTAAGATATATAGTAATTGAAATATGATATAAAATATTCGCTCACCGGACGACAGTAACCATCCCATCCGCATGTACGTGACAACAGTGAGACATGCAGGATCGTGTGCAAACAACGCGAGATTTCTGCTTTCATCTCTGCTTTGTTTATAATTATTATTACTTTTATGTTCCACATTCCGAAGTTAACGTAACCTCCTCTTTTTTATACTAAAGGAGGCAAACAGACAGTCGATTCACCTGGTGGTAAGCAAAAATGACATCCATAGACACCTGCTACATCAGAGTATTAGCGGGTGCGTTACTGGCCTTTAGGGAGAGGAGGGATGTTCCACTTTATCTGTGGAGGGAAGGGAAGGGATGGGCCATTGGATCTCACACAAACCGAACGAAACACGACGACAGTGCCGTCATTTCACGTCCGTGTTAAATGAGAGCGAAGTACTTCCCCGGGCGCGCCGGCCCATTCAGCTGCAAGCAGTATGGCGCTCCTTCGGTAAAACGGTTCGGTTCCTCTACTCTTTCTAGACGTCCTTCACGGAATCACTCGAGATGAGTAAGATTGAGTTGTGTGCCAGATCACTTGATGTTTAAGGTTATTGCTACTATAAGTCGTCTTAAGACATGAGTCCTATGAGTCATATCCCCCAGCCGACGAGTTATAGTCATGTCGCGGTTGCTATCATCAACACCCAGTAATGATTGCAGCTTAGTATTAAAGTCAGTCCAATACTTTTTAAGATTTGTGCGTTCATACAAATAGACAAAAGATCAAAAACATATTGTTTAGGACAATATAAGTATGATAAGTTACGTAATTTACGACACATATTTATAAACTAGCTGCTGCCCGCGACGTCGTCTGCGTTAACCCTATACAGCACCAAAAATACCTACGATTATACCTTTTAAAATAACATTCATTTACCCGTTTCTTCTTTACATTTCATATCTACAGAAAGTGCAGTAACAGGGGGAGACTGTCTTTTGTAAAATTGACCTTCAAAAAGTGCTTATTTTCAGCCTACTTTGAATAAATGACTTTATGGTGATTCTGCTGAATTTAAATTATAAGTTGTAACTGAAGCAGATGGAGAAAATAATAAATAAGGAATACAGAATAGGGTAAAAATACACACTTATAGGACTTCTCGATAAACAACATTAGTGGCACTCCGCAGCCAAAATGTAAAGAGACTCAGGACTGGTGACGCGGGAGCAAGCGACGTACAGCTGCCCGTGTGAGAAGCAGCTCTTCCTGAGGTCGACACCCACTACCCTCAGTGTCTGCCCCTGCGACTTATTGATGGTCATCGCGAAATAAACACTCATGGGCAACTGTACGCGCTTGAAATGGAATGGGAAGTTTTGAGGTATGAAGGGAATGCGTGGTATAAATACTGCCTCGCCGACGCCACAACCCGTAAGAATTTCCGCTTCAATGGTGTGTCTGTGGAGCGAGATGACTTTAAGGCGGGTTCCGTTACACAACTTCGGAGGAGATAGGTTCCGAAGAAGCATAAGCATGTCTTATCTTTATTATATGTATATATGCCATGCTTAATTTCCCTCTTTCTTCGTTATGAAGCTCAAATTGCTTACAGCAATAGCGTGCCGTTTTCGAGTTTAAATTTTGTTATAAATCTATGCAGTTCTTTTTGAGTTCTCAAAAAGAACATACAGACAAACTTGATGAATTTTATAAGACATAGATGAAGCAGCTTAAAACTTATATAAACACATTTTTTTTAAATTGTCTTGCTCATCTCTGAAACGAATTAACCATACAATTTTTAAGAAGAAAATGCACAACTCCGTCTATGACTTTTAAAAACAACTATTAACCTCGCCAACATAATCAAATTTAAATCAATCAAATTCGACTTGATGTTTTTGTAATCTCAAAGATGGCGCTGCTTTAAAATTGTCTTGATACTACTTATATTCATTTAATTATGTTTATCGACCTAAGTTACTTATATTGCTTGATTTTTATAGTGTGAAGCTAACTTATAGCATAATTATTAACATAATAACAACATTCAAATATGCGTCGTTAGATTACACGTTGATACAGAATGCGTTGAAGAAATAAAGGTTCACTGCTCATTCCCCGTAGGCGATAGCGTGATTATATGTAGCCTATATGTTGACCCGACTTCTCAATAATATTCGTGCCGAATTTGAAGTAAATCCGTGCTGTACTTTTTGAGTTTATCCCGGACATACATACAGACAAACAGACAAACAGACGAAAATTCAAAAAACTAGATTTTTGGCTTCGGTATCGATTGTAGATCACACCCTAAGTATTCTTTTAAAAAAATATTCAATGTACAGTTTTGACTTTCCTACCATTTTATTATATGTATAGATTAAAAAAATATATATCTATATCGAAAATTAGCCTGGATTTTATGCTATATGCTTTGATGTTGAATAATCATTACAAGATTAAGAGTCTGTTTCATCGGTTTCTAATAAAGTTTACCTCGCAACTGATGCTTATCTATCTAAAGCTTATCTCGTTACTGATGATATTTATAAGCAGGAGGTAAAACAGCCCTTATTGATCGTTTCACCTTAACTCTAACTTTTTGATTCACAGGTTACAAATGGAAATATTTGACAGATAAAGACGAGTTTGATTGTAAAAAATAAAAAAGTATCATAAATTTTTTTTTAATAAAAATGTATCATAAACTTTGCGTCGTCAGGATTGTTTACAGTTGAGCCGGACAGTCCACATGGAAGAGAAGTCTGACCTTACCGCCGAGGCCAGCCTGTCGCTGGAGGGATCTGTAGCCTGCAGATTCGGGATCCTCCAATTCAAGCGGCTGAAGGCTCCCGCAGGGGTTTAGTACGGTATTGCACTCCCGAAGTGCCGAGTCCAACATAGGTCTAATACTGCCAACCCAGGCGTCCTGGATATCATCCGTAAATGGATTCCCATGCGACACACACACAAAAAAAACTTTTATCTGTTGAATACCGCTGTATGTCAGATAGCTTTATCAGTAACCGGTGAAACAGGCCCTAAATAAATGAAATATATATATGGGTTTAGTCATTGCATTCATGCAGGACATATTACTATAACTGATGAATTTATTGCCAGTTCTTCTCAATAGAATCTATATTCCGAAGCCGGTAGAAGTTTCACATTAACTATAATATATTTTAAGTAAAGTAATAGTTCAAAAGTGTTTTTTAAATATACACAGGTATATATAAATAGCATTTTTGATTTTGTTATTTTCAAAATTAAATTCAACACGATGTGAAACTGCGGGTATTATTTAGTTCGTAACTTATTTAAAAGAATTTTCTATCTAATAAAATATGACGAATTAAAATTTTCTCGTTAAATTACTAGGTCATTGCTACATCAAAAACACCACTGTCTAAGTCGGATTTTAATTAAACGAATATTTAAGAAAAAAAAATTAGTATCATTGACATACTTCGTAGGGTTTTTTTTAAGAATAATAATTACAAATGTTATCGTATTGTTTAAAAACAATACAATATAAAGTGAATAAAAAAAGACACACACAAATTAAGAAAAATGCATAATATTTTAAATTTAATATAATATATAAAGTTTAACTTAAATTTTAAAGTTATTAAATATTAATTATTGTTATTTTTTTATTTTATTATTTTTATTTTTAATTTCAGGAAAATTTTGTTTAAAATAGTTGTTAATTCTTAGAAGAATATAAATTACATATATACTCCAAGTATCATAATAACAATGTAAAACTGCCCATTAAAATTTGCTTTAACTAGTCTGAAGCTGTTGCTGTTTTTTTTTTATCCTTATTTTCCTATATAATTCATGAGTAGTGAACACTTAACAAACCGAACAACTAACTATCAATAACTAAGCATTGTATAAATACTACGATTTATGTGTAAGACTGGAATGGAAAGAATTAGGGTTTCAATACAAACGCCGAGTATATTACTCACCTTCAATTTGCTGATCATATCGTGCTCATTGCAGAATCCGTGCATTAGGTTCAGTGACCTCAATGGAGTTTCCCAACAGATGAGCCTTAAAATGAACATAGACAAGACGAAAATCATGTCGAATGTCAATGTCGTGCCAACCCCGAAATCAGTTAGGAATTCTACTCTCGAAATTATTGACGAGTACAGTAAAAAAAAACCCTTTTTTTTTCATCCGTCACAAGTTAAGTGTGCCTTAAGCCGAAAGTCGACCAATGTGTGTTACCAGTGATGACATACGGATCTGTGACGTGGTCTCTGACTATGGGCCTTATAAACAAGCTCCAAGTCGAACAGTGAGCAATGAGAGGGCTTTACTTAGTATTTCTCTAAGAGATCGAATGAGAAATGATGAGATCCGTAGACGAACGATGGTTGCTGATATAGACCAACGAATGTTTAAGCTGAAA
The DNA here is from genome assembly GCA_036937285.1 of Euphydryas editha. Classification (NCBI taxonomy): domain Eukaryota; kingdom Metazoa; phylum Arthropoda; class Insecta; order Lepidoptera; family Nymphalidae; genus Euphydryas; species Euphydryas editha. The sequence goes on along the minus strand of JAUPFZ010000011.1, from coordinate 17,240,148 downwards.
TGACAGTTGGCAGGGCACATAGCTCGTAGAACTGACGATGGAAGGAATAGAATGGTTCTCGAGTGGAGATCAAATACCGGCAAGCGTAGCGTAGGAACACCATCGGCGAGATGGACAGACGACATAAGGAGAGTCACCGGAATCCGTTGGATGGAGGCTGTTTCGGCCTATGTTCGGTGGGCATCCAATGGATGATATAATGATATGGTGATGATACTATGTAAAACGGGATATTTATCATGTTCAATGTTGGTAATTTTAAGTTCTCGATATAGCAAGCACCTAAAAATACTCAATAATACCTACTCGTATAATTATATAATGAGATATATTTTTAACGCAAAAGAATTTCTCAAAAAGCACCTGCTTATCCCGAGATGACCTATCTATATATATATATATATATATACAAACAAATAAACTATGTACTTATAACAAATAACAAATTCTTTTACCATATTATGTTAATAGAATTTTTTTGTGCTTTCTCACACGTTGGCCTAGTGTCAATTCTCGTTACGTTTTTAGCGCTTAGTTTATAGCGATTTCGCTATATGATTTTTATCTAAACCGGTAATCAAAGAAAAAATAATTTATCAAATCAGACCACAAATTTTTGAGATTAACGCTTTCAAAAAACAATTTTTCAACTTTATAATATATCTTACATATAATAATTGAGCACACAATTACAATATTCGACGACCGTTCTGGTGTAGTAGTGCGTCGTCGACAGTAGTAGTCGCCCCAAACCACACGTCAGCGGTCGCGGGTTCGATACACGCTCGGGACAAATATTTGTTTCCGGTCTAGGTATATGTCCTTGTGGGTCTCCATACCGTGCCTCGGAGAGCAGTACAGCCGTCGGTCCTGGTTATTATCATAGACAGCTGATAACGATCGTTACTTATGATAGGGAAATTATCTACCAACCCGCATTGGAGCAGCGTGGTGGATTAAGCTCCAACCCTTCTTCTGTATGGTGAAGAGGCCTTCGCCCAGCAGGGTTGTATACAGGCTAGGAATATTTTCATAATAATGTTATGAAAATGAACTGAGTTTAATAAAGTCATATTATTATTAATATTTTATTATATATGCTTTATTTTCTTCTCCGAATTATATACACAAATGAGCAGTCACAGTGAATAATACTTTCATCTAGGATGTGGCGCAAGCGAAACAAAAATTATGTTTTTGAAGTTTTTGAAAAGTTTCATTTTTTTATGAATAATATTAATTATGATTCGATCACGGTCTGATTTCTGTCTTGTAACATATTAGAAATAATAAATCAACTGTGAAATTTCACTTCAATCACGGATCAATCGCATTTTATTTTCGTTCTTGCATGACCAGATCGGAACGAGAAAGAGTGTGACCGAACCGTGACTGGCGTGGTAATGAATGTTGAATTTTTGTATATAAATTTAGTTATATATACTTTTACTAACGGGCATTTAAAAACACAATAATGCTACTGTGTCAGATATTATAAAGTAGACTGACCCCTCCTGATTCAACTGAGATCGACCGAGAATGGATTTATAAGTGGATTGACATTAGAAGTTATTAACTCCGATCGAATTGAGAACGGACAGAAAAAGGAACCGGACTGATATTGAAATATAATTCGACTCTACCAGACTGAGACCGAATCGAAAATGGAGCGATAAGCGACTAAGCGAACTGTACCTGACAGAGTGGATCAACTCTTTGCTAGACTGAGATAAGACAAAGACTGGACCTGTGATCTAACCGCAATTGCCTTTTTAGTGTAAATTGACTTTTATACTTTAAAAAAAATTAACTCATCAAACAAGTAGCAATAAGATTCTTTGATTTATGACTTTGTAGCTACCGTGAGTTTTTAAGCACGCATTTGATCTAATTACATGCATGCAATTTTTTGAGCTTGATCTGACTGCACACAGGTGACGTAATACATTCTTCTTATTAAAATATTCTATTTGTCAAAGTTAGTAACTTAGGCTATACACCACTTACCTCTCAACAGTCAGAATGCTCGTAAAAAGGCGTCGATCATAAAAATATTTGATTAGGCCAGCGTACCACCGTGTCAATTCGTCGCCCTGAAAATTTTATTAGCCGCACGCGCGTTCGGAATTATTTAGTGTGACGGAAGCATAATTTCCAAAAGAGTAGCGTATAATTTACGACCGCAAGCATAGTATTCGCGACTTAAATTTTCATATTGTCACTTCCGACCCCGAATGTCGTAACTTCTTTGATGAGGCTACATTTTCTCTTCACTTTGGAGTCATATTTTAAGGATGTGCATTAAGGAAAGATCTTATAGGTATGTTATAACTTCATATTTTAGTTATATCTACGTATGTCATTTTCTTTATTTTCAACCCATATATTATTGTGTCTTTATTATTCTGTATAGTTTTGTCAAAGTTTTTCAACAAACAGGATAAGATAAATAACATCTATACATAATTATTAAAAGTAGTGTATTATGAGACAGTCGTGAATACCGAATACCGATTATATACATAATTATGTATTTTTTAAATTCCAATTAATTAAAGCGGAAAAAAATATGATCTCCTAAAAACTTTCCTTATTTCTTCTTATTAACGGTGTAAACAAATTAAATTAAAACAAGTTTTAGGTAACATGATTCATCAACGCCAAATAGAAGTGGTTCATAAGGAAAAAAATACTGCGTTCTGTTTGTTCGACATAGCGGCGGAAACTGCGGACTGGAAAGAGTGTAATAAATCAGAGCATTTTGTTTTAGATGAAACACCACAGTGCTATGGTTTGGTTTTCTTCTAAAACTTTAAAAAAAAAAGTAATAATAAAAGTGAATTGAACTAAACTCAAACAGCCTGTAAATGTCCCATTGCTAGTAGGCAAAAACCTCCTTCAATATACCTATAGGAGAACGGTATCTAGTAAATAAAATAACAGTAGGTTCACAGTTCTTTACTTCGGCTTATTTTTGCTTAATTTCTAAAGAAACGACTGTTTTAGAATAGTACATAACGTGGGACATAAGACATGGTTGCGCTTTTTACTACAACACATAAGTCAGCAGCATATTTACGTGAAAGTAGTGTTCCGTGATCTTTGTCTATCTATACTTATAACAGGTTCAATTCCGTATAGTGAAGATATTTTAAAATTTTATACTAAAGAAAGAGTAATCTATGGTAAGGCAAAAAAAAAATCTTTTGATTTTCTTCTGTCTATCGTCAATTAGAAACAAATCATTAGAACAAAACTAGTGAATGAATTTAAGCGAAACTTGTCATGTTTTGAGTTCATTCGGACACTGGGTAATTTTTATGCCAAAATTCGGCAAGGTTCATTTGGGAAAATGGATGAAAGTCAAAATGTGTACTGAGTTTTAATTTAAAATGTTTAACGCGTGGTCCGATTTCACCTATTTTTTATAGTTAACCAAATATGCATTTCAGAAATTACAGAAATCGTAACCGTAACTCAGAATTACGTCCAAATAACTTGAAAGTTGAAACTCGGAATGTACGGAAATCTAAACGTACAGCTCATCTTAAGCAGGCTTTTGTTCTTTATTTTACATTAGTAAGTGATACCAATCATGAACGAAGTCGTGGGTACGGTTAGCAAGCTAACAAATAGGAATAAAGAATACCTATACCTTGTCCAACCGTTTATTATCTTTTTGACAGCTTCCGTCTATAAATTAACGTTTTTTTTCTTCGGAATAATGTACTACAGTAATGTCGTACTTTATAGACGGATAGCGATTGCCCTGTCAATCAAACAACCACAGACTATAAAACAATTCTTGAAATATATCGATCGATGAATCGATCATATGATAAAAATAATTTGACTTCATTTAAGTATTGCTTCTGTAAAATTATTTTTAAGAAAAGGAAATAAAAATAGTATCTATTGACTCCAAGATTCATTATTTGCAAGGAATTAAGTCGAAATCTTGGAAGTTAAGTTCAAATCAAGAGTAAAAAACAATGAATCTTTTCATTCGTTTATTTATTTTTTGACGGCTGCTATGCACGCGTTAAAAAAAACTAAGAAACGAATAATTAATATTTAAACTAAAAATATTTCATTAAATCGATTGTAAGTTCTTCTTAAATAAAATCGATTATTATTTGAAATCGAATCAGTAACGTGTGAGGGTGTAACTAATGTCGAACTGTCAAAAAGATAATAAACGGTTGGACAAGGTATAATAAGATAAACCAATGAACAAATATGGAAAATACTTGACAAACATCAACGAAAGAAACTTTTAGAGCTCATATTAAACGTTGTATGTGTCTCACTATCTATCACCCAATGGTTGCTAGTTTTTTTTAATCAAATTATACTTTAAAGAATGATTAGCTTACATGACATAAGTCTAACAACTTTACTTGTTGTGGAACTGACTTAAAAAACCTCAAAAAAACTTTTTTGTGTGTTTGTTTATGAAATATCATAAAAAAGACAGTAAAAATAAAAGAACATCCAAATGGGAATCCAATGAACATCCATATCTAATACCACTTCACTGTTTAATCGGATTAAAAAGTAACCAGGTTAAGGTAATCTTTGACGTTGCCAGAAGAGCAACGATAAGTCTTAAGTCTCTAGTTCTAGAAGAATAATTTATGAATAATTACAGTCTTCAGTTTGTCTTTAATACATCTGAGCACGCCAAAGGTGTACAAGGTAGTGGGCATGACCCAGCCGTTATAAGCTTAGACCTTGCTGGCGCTCGACAAGTAGCTCCGAAGACTAAAGTCTGACTAAAGTCAGACAAAGTCACACTAAAGTCTGCCAGCCAAAAAAGACCTCGCATACCGCCCGTTTCCTATCGGCCTCCCGCATATTACTTATTATATACCCAGGCTTAAATCAAAGAAATAGGCAACAGAATAGAAGATACTAGTTAAAAATATTAGTATTTATTTCTATTAATATTAATATTTTTAACTAGTTATTATTACCTTTTTTTAAAGCTATTCCTTATCAAGCCTTAATCATGAGGCAGCAATTTGCTGAAGTGATTTTAGTTTTCTCACACTTTTTTTTTTCAAAATTATTTGGTTTTAATGCAAAGCAGTATTTTTTGTGTACTGTACAATCAGTCTATTAAATTCTTTAAATAAAACATGTTATAAATTAAATACAAGTTTTTGTAAGCATTTTAACGTGAGTTAATGGAAGATTTTAATTTTATTTTCTGACAAACGTTATATCAATAAATTTATTTAATACTTATATATATCCTTATAATTAATTAAAATTATATTTTTATACATTTTGGATATAAAAAATTCTCAATTTTTTATTGTAACAAACAAGACTCAAATCAAAATATTTATAGGTATTCATATATAAATCTTTAAATCTCGCTCAATTGGTCTTTTTCTAGATACAAGCAATCGCTATAACAAATTAAATTTGTTCAGTTTTAAAATAAAAATAATAAGAATAATTTTAAACATGATCAAAATACCGATATTCATACAAGATAACACATTAAAATATATTTGTCGACATATCACGACATTTTGTGCGACAAATCCATAATATTGTTCCAACCTTATCCCGCAATCTCAATCCGGGATTGCCTTAAACAAATTATGGTGAGCCTACGGTATTTGGATCGCTGACAGACTCCATTATCATGTTTGTACGTACCTCGAAATATTACATCCTCTTATGAAAAGACGTGTTCCGAACGCGCAACAGGAAATATATGCAAAAGTCTCTTAAGAGCTCTTATAAATAATAAGGTTTTGCGTTATAAAATTTTGCTATTTTTATCATTCATATTTACTACAGTGACTATAATGTACTATAACATCATGTATGTATCATTTCTTCGGACTTTTCGATGTACGTGACGTGACGATGTCGTGATGATAAAATGATGTGCCTGAAGAACCGCGATCCGTCGACTAATCCGCTAGTTTTTCGCTTACCAGTTTACCAGTTTATAATATTATAATATTACTAGATGAACACTGGACTAACACTATCGATTCCGGAAGAAACGTAATTAGGACATTGTTCATTTTATTTTTTTAAAGGTATGTTCTACCGGTTTGAGATAATTTAATTCAGTCATTGCGAATAAAAGAGGGTTTTTTATTATTATTTAGAATTAGAACTCTTCCCGTAAGTACCAACTGGTACAAGTGATTTTTATTTGCCTAAAGATCGTACAGTGAAGATAAATTTATTGGTTTATTATTAACTTAAAAATCATCAAAAAGAATTAACAATAAACTCAAATAATAATAGGTTTATGTAACAATATTTTTAAAAGGCATATAATTAGTTTAATTTTTATTAATTGTAAATTTAAATTTAAAATAACTTTGATTTGAAATGAAAAAAAAAGAACCATCATTGTATCAAACTTTTTATTTCCAGTGAATAAGTAGTAAATTATTTATTAAAATAACTTAGAAAAATAGTTCACATAATAAATATGCGAGATTAAATACTTATATAGAATTATGATTTATAAAACAAATTATCATTAATATGTCTCTGTTTTTATGAATTTTGTATTGTTTTTCTAAAAGTATTCATTGTTATATTTTATAAATAACTATATTTACAAAATTATATTTTTGAATATTGATCTTTATAATAAATACAAATACATTAAAATTTGTCTAATAAAAACGTTTCTAAACTAAATTTTATGAAAGATGTTATTTTTAAACAGATATTTCATAATAATATTAATAAATAGTAAAAATGTAAAGCTAAAGAGTTGTCATGTTATTCTATTTGATTGGATTTAAAAAAAAAGTTTTGGTTTGGAAAGTACTTAAGTAACTTACCCTTGTAGTAAGCGATGTTACAGACTATAAAATATCTATATAGATTAACTAAATCGCGATTGAAATAACTAGAGTTTGCTAAAATATTGCAAGTAATAAATCCGTTTAAAAAAAAAAATAAAGCAAATTTAGGAAAATGTACATTACTGAAACTGGCTGTAAATTGACAGTTCCACATTTTTTTTTTATTTAAAGGTGAAATGTGTATTACATTAGAAAAATAGTAAAAAATTAAAACAATATACGAGTAGGTATATGACGTAACAAATAAAAAATTTATAACTTTATAAAAAAATTATATCAAACGATTCAACCCTATAAAACTAATACAATTAAAAATCAGGACATACAAATATAAAACTGATAACATATACATATATCTTTTTACATTGCATTAGTGGCAATCTTGTGATACATTTTTTTTCTACTAATTAAAATGTGTGTTCTAGAAAGTTAGTACTCAATAAAACAACCATAAAGAAACATAATTATCTACAATGTAGATATTTTAATTCTCTGTAACAATAAATATATTACTAAAAACCCTAATAAAATTGTTACAAAACATACGTCACCAAAAAAAAAAAAAAAACATAGTATTATAATTTACGAAATCGGTTCAAAATTCAAAAATAAATTATTATCAAATACTCTTTTAAAATTATAATCACTGATTTGTAGATCCGGCAGCTTTTCACAAGGCGCAATGTGGTAAGACTTCAGAATAGATGCAGTTACAGCTCGAATAATTCGTAACGCAAGTCGCTCGCCTGAAAATTAAGAAATACACATTGAAATGAACCTACTTTGACATCTTTTTTAGTTTACAAAGAATCTCATTTTATAATAGATAATAAAACATTAAGTAAGATTTTATTAGTAGTCGTTCGTTACGTATAATATAGCCGAGAAATATTAAAAATAATTATATTCAGTCAAAAAAAAAAACAAAAAAAAAAACGATAAATGTTCTAAATTTAAAACATTTAAAACAAAGGTCTAAAAACGTATTCAAAACTAATATTTAAGTATTTCATTAAATAATTAAATAAATAATTTAAAAAAAGAATTATTTAAATCTATTTGGCTGTGTTAAACTATGTACGTTTCAATTTTATATTTGTTATATTTAAACATTGTCAATTTAGAATATATCCATCGTAAAACGTGAAATTATAAATTGTCTCTAACAATAGTGGTCTTTAATTAAACTGATTTTCATTATTATGTTTGTTTTACTTAAATCTACAATAAATAAAATAAAATAAAAATTATATCTGTTGAAATATTGATAATATTTACGATTTGTCATTACACGACTCTCCTGTACTTATTGTTAGCCACACAGTAGCCTGTACGGAGGCTACTCGGCGCGTATTTTTTTTTTTTTAATAGTAATATACATTTACTACTTTACTTTACTTTAAATATATATATATATATATATATATATATATATATATATATATATATATATATATATATATATATATATATATATATATATATATATATATATTTACTATTTATTAGTACTATTGAGTTATAATACCTAATATATAATAATAATATAACATTTAAGCTTGAAAAACTTTTTGCGCACTCTAGTGCATTTTAACATGACGTAGGTTACTTAAATTCCCAGCGTAAAAAAAAAGGTTACTTAACTTTAAGACATTTTAAAACACACGTTTCTAGTTGTTTGTTTGAAAATATAGAAACACACGCAATCAAATACCTTGTCCATTGACAAATATATTAGACTATAATTATTAATTTTAATTAAATGAGTAAAATTCGCGTAAATGTAAGAGAACAGTAAATATATTATAGTCAAAAAAAAAAGTTTGTGTGTTCTAGTTTCTGAACAATATTGCTATGAATGCAATCAAGAGTTAATAAAATTGAGAGAGTAATTGCAAATATTTTTGGTAACTTTTTGCTTTAATAATAATAATAATATTCGCCATATTGGATTTCGGATGGATCGGTCTTAATAACTTATATTGATTTTGAGAAAAAAAAATTACGATTAGAGATTAGTAACTTTTTAGTTTTTTATTCAATAATTAAGCTTAAGGAACTAACATTAATAGTTGGAGAGATTTATAAATTAATAAGACTTTCTTAAAGAAATGCGTACTCACCTATACATTTTCTGGGACCAGTACCGAAAGGCAAATAAGTACAATCAGGCAGTTCACTGCTTGCTTCAAAGCGTTTTGGATTAAATTTATTAGCATCTTTGTAATAGGTTTCATCCCTTTGAAGTGCCTCAACTGGTATTGTAATTGTAATGCTTTTATCTATTACAAGATCCTTGCCTGGGAATTGATAGGTCTTTACACATTTTCTACTAATAATTGAATAAGGAGGATAGAGACGTAGAACTTCTTTAATTGTATGACTCAAATAATCATCATCAGAAGAATTGGTAATACATTTTCTTGCCTTTTCCTGTATCTCAGGGTTTTTGGCTAATTCGTATAACAACGCAGTTAGTGCGTGATGACAAGGAACGTATCCTTCACTAATAAAAAGTGCTAAGTATGATGTTATTAGATTATATTCAGACAATCTAAACTTTTTCGTAATATCGGTTTCATCATGTAAAATGGACTCCGTCTTTTTAATATCCTGCATCAATTTCGATTCTTCCAGGACTTGAGTAAATTTGCTGAAGTATTGCTTCGATAAAGCGTTTAATCCAAACATTACATAGATGGAAGGAAAAATTTCTTTCAAATAGCTCTTAAGCTTATCAAACAAGGTTCTATTTTGTAATATTTTCCTCGTATTTATTATAACGGAACCATCTAAATTGTTACCGATAAACAAATCTTTAAATATAACATCCAATACTTCAGACAATAATTGTTGAACATTTGTATGTCCATTTATTCCTGGCAAACAGTCATGTAAACTGTCTCGGATGTTCAAGTCCATGTTGTTCAATAATAGCTCCATTTTCCCACGCAATAGGGTCCATTTTTCTCCTTCTGCGTAAAACAAATTGTTTCGTGTACAAACATCCTGAGACCTGTCCAGTCCGGAGCCACGGCAATGGAAATTCGAGAAATCCGTCGACAGAATATTCTTTATAGAATTCGGGTCTTTTACAATCAAATCTGGTATACGACTTCTGATGCAACCGACGTACTTATCTTTTCCATAAGTCGTATACAACTTATTTACTTCATCGGATGTGTTCCGGATTCCTAAGACGCGATAGTAATCATTTCCGAAGAGCGGAATCGGTGTTCTATACGGAATGTGGCGAATGTACCAATAGCTGAAGTATTTCGTGGCATAATCGAACAGTAGAGCGACAATAAGTACGACGAGAACAAATATATTTAAAACGAAACTTTCGAAGAACATTATCGCGTTCGCGCTTGGCGATCTTGCGGTAGACACTGAGATTGGATGCTGTTAGTGGGTCATACTAACGGTTAATGCTGTATTCGACTACGTATGAGTACCCATGAGCCTTTACTTAAATAGACATGGGAATTTGACTCATATCTCCTAGAAATAAGAGATATTATTGTATCTAATTATTTTAAATATAAACGGAGAACAAAGTGGCATTAAACTTTGAGTACTGTACTGTTTCACGATGATTAAAATTTACCATGAACGTATGCATAAATCTTGGGTGACAGAGACGATTATGTTTTAAAACTAATTTGAATACAATTTTTATTTACTAATTTTTATTGTAATATTATGGTCTATATGTTAAAAACAATTTGTGTTTAATAAACTAATTAGTAATACTACTTATTGAATTATATTTAGGTAAGTTAATGGAAAAATGTATAACTTTTATGATATCTTGCAAGCATTCTCGGAAATATTAAATAAATTTTTATAATTTATAATATTAATTTCAAGTAAATTTGCCGCTATAAATTTTTATTTATTTTTGTTTTTTATTAAAATTTATAATATAAAAAATGCTTTTCAGAATATTGTCATCAGTGGTTATTGTGAAAATAAATCTGAGGTATATATAGCCGACTTCGAAATAGTACGTGTTTGAACAATCAAATCACAAATAAAAAGGTATTATTACGTACTTTATCGCGATTTTTGTAATTAAGTAAAATAAAAAAAAAGAAAGAAATTACGTATAATTATTTGTTTGAGATTCCATCTTCATATCCTGATTTGGCGAATACCTACGGGTCCACCTCTGTAGTGAGCCCTTTTAAATGAAAATAAGATTTTTCAAATTAGTCAGATAAATACATACCTATATCATCCGTTATATTTTTGAAGTCGGTCAATAATAAAGTTCCAATCGATTTTTAGAGTTCCGTACCCAAAGGGTAAAATGGGACCCTATTACTAAGACTCCGCTATCCGTCCATCCCTCACCAGCATGGGTGTCATGAACCGTGATAGTTAGTTGAAATTTCCACAGATGATGTATTTCTGTTGCCGCTAGAACAACAAATGCTGAAAAACAGAATAAATGTTTTTTTTTTTTTTAACAAAATATTGAGTCCTACATATTATTCACCTTAAAAATAAATAATTCAATTACAAATAATTTTAATATTTAAGGGGGGGGGGTCCCATACAACAGATTTTTTTGCCATTTATATAAATAATAATACGGAACCCTTCGTGCGCGAGTCCGACTCGCACTTGGCCGGTTTTTTTTAAATACCTTAATATGTTTTATTTTTTGAAATTATTGTCATATTTTCAATAGTAATTGGTTCTTGTGACAATCATTAATATGACATAGGTACGAACATCACAACACCGTTGTTAATATTCCCACAAAATTAAATTGTTAGGCTATATTGTTAACGAAAGATTGAAAGTTGAATATAATAATAAATGGTATGACAAACGTTCATTTACCGATCACGCCATCTATTCGAACCTTATGTAACTAAATAAACTCATGCATCACACTTCATGCACTTAACAATGGAAACATCATAGTTCTAGTAACTGCCTCTAGATGGCATAATTTCCAAAAGTATAAAATAATTTGCTCAATGTTTAATCAGTTCGATCAAAGGATTATAGATGGCGCTTGCTAAATACGTATAAAAAACATACATTATTTTAAAATAAATAAAGTCAGTTTACGGATGATAATTTTACGTGATAACGTCATAAGAAAACATTGAAAAAAAAATGCATATTTTTATGAATTTAATTGAATTATTATCACTGAGTTATCATTATTTTGTATAATACAAAGAATGACTTAATACAATTAATAACATTTTTCTCGATAAATTAATATTTATTTGCACTCGTTAATTCAAATATTTTATAACTTAAATTATACAGATTAATTACGAGTAACAATGTGCTATTTACAATTTATTTACAACTTACATAGGGTAAGTTATAGTAATATTGGCCCCCCCGCAATCATTGGCCTTCCGACATTAAAATCAATATATTAAGCGTTTTCATTAAATAAAAGGTATAAAAAAAATTGTATATTTTTCTATGTTGACAATGCTCTTAAATAAAATTGGCAGTTTTTGAAATTATCAGTTAGCAATACTTGAAAAAAAAAAATAGTTTAGCAATGTGCAAGTAAACGGTGTGGATTATTACGAAAATCATAAGAAGTTAGTACTTTTCAAATGTAAATTCCCTGTTTTCTTGGTACTCAAATTGGGAAATATGCATTCCTATAGGTTATTTATCATTGATTTTAGGTTTATATACATTAATTGGTAGAACAAAAGTTGAAATAACCCAAAAACAGGTAGGCCAAAGTTAATACCATTCGCTTATATGAAAGATGAGTTGATTGGCATGGGGGGTGCCAATGATAGTAGTCAATGCTTTAAAATATCCAGCCTATTTTAAATCTCTAATGAATAATACTGTCAAATCCGTTTTTTATTTGGAAATTAAGAACTGCTGGTAAAATATCGTTTATACAGAAGAATCATTTATTCACACCACAGATTCCAAACCCAAAAGTTCAACGGATTCTGCTAATAAAGGGATGAGTCAACCCATTTCCAAAGGTCAACGATTTATAATCGTACACGCGGGTTACAAAAAGAGTTTCGTACCTGGAGCTCTGTTGCTAGATCAGTCTGAGGGCCCTGAAGAAGATAGGACCCTAAAGAGATGAATGCGGAGAAATACGAGAAGTTGTTGCAAAAACAATTCATTCCTAATTTACAACAAAATATCGTTATTGTCATTGTTAACCCATCGTACCACAATAAACTTGTGGAGAAACCACCAAATGCAAATAACAAAAAAGGAGATATGATTAGTTGGGTAGAAAGGCATCAGATTCCTTTTACAGCCGGTGCCAAAAAATCTGAACTTTTTGATGTTGTACAACGTTATAAAGAAAATTATTCCGAGTTTAATGTGGATAAAGTTTTGAGAGAGTATGGATACTTCAGTTCGTTTGCATCCGTACCACCCAGATTTTAATCCCATAAAAAAATAATATTTGCTACATATTATATGGACACAAAGAAATAAGTTGGTTCTAAAATTATAGACATGAATAAAACCACTATCAAAAAGCTACCTATATTAGTAAAACATGATATACTAGGACCTGAAGAATGGACGAAAGTTTGCAATCATGCCATTAAATGCGAAGACTAATTTTTAACCGAAGAAGAGAAGCTGGATGTGTTTAGTGATAGTTTTATATGTTCCTTATTTTTTTTTTGTCCTTATGTTTTAAAAATTCATCTTCTGTGTTTTTAATCCTGTTACTTTATTTAATATCATCTTTGAGTTAGAAATTATACCGTGAAGAATTACTTTCAATGATAAAAATGATAGATAATTTATCAACATAAGTTTTTTTAGTGAGAGAATGATCGTTCGGTCCGTGGTACATACCGATGCGTGCGACGTGATTGCAGATCTTCTTAGCTCCTGGGCATATTTACTGATTAATACATTACTGTTGGACTATTGTACACATCTCGAGAATTGTCCAAAACATTATTTCATTGTAAGCATAAGTAACTTAATGATTACTCAAAAAGTTTGACTTCCAATTTTTGACAAAAATTAATCTTTAAATTGCATGTATTTAAATTGCATAGAAAAATATCATGTAACTTTTTAACTTATTGTAAAAATACTAAATCTAAATTTGTAATCGTCTAGCTTTTTAGCGTTATATTTATTTAATTATGTAGTAAATAATTAAAAAAAAAACATGGCTTTTATTTTGTCTGTTTATGATCAGTAAAAATGTTTGAGATTCACTTTACCGAATGTTAAGTTGGCTACAACTAGTATCAGGATTAGGGATAAGGAAATAGAATTCTTCGATCAGGCTGTCTTTTTGGGTATAACCTTAGATTCAAAATTACAGTGGCATCCTCATATTGGGAAGTTATCTGGCAGACTCAGCACCGCAGCTTACGCAGTAAAAAAATACGGCGGTTGACGGATATCGAAACCGCGCGATTAGTATATTTCAGCTATTTCTACAGCATCATGACTTATCGTTTACTGCTGTGGGGAAAAGCTGCTGATATCCAATGTATATTTATTTTGCAAAACAGAGCTGTCAGAGCTATCTACGGTATGGGCACCCGTGAGTCTTTACGAAATAGATTTAAGGAAATAAAAATACTAACTGTTTATTCTCAATATATTTTTGAAAATTTATTATACACACAAAAAAACAAACGTAATTTTTTCAAGAACTGTGATATGCATAATATAAATTTAAGAAATAAAAATAAATTGGCCATTCCTAAATTTAGGCTCCACAAAATAAGTAACTCCTTTGTAGGTAACTGTATACGCATGTACAATACACTGCCTGGTAATGTGCAAGATTTGTCCCTAAATAAATTTAAACACTTTATTAAATCAAAATTATGTAGTAAGGCATATTATAGCATTAAAGATTTTTTAAATGACAAGGCTGTTTGGCAGTGACATGATTTACTCGTTCTTTATAATTTTTTTTTTTTTTATATGTACAAAATAATATGTGTTAAAAAGAGTACCGAGAGTTTTTTTTCCTCCGGCTTTATTTCTCTCAGCCTACACTAGGAACATTATTATATTATTGTAATATTTAGTAAAGCCGATGATGAAATAGATGATGAAATTGTAGATGTCGACCGAGACATTTTTTTTGATGTTCGTTGAGTGTGTGTAATCACCTTATAACGAATATTTTTTTTTTTTATATTTGATTTTATTATTATAAGTGTTGGTTTTCATTAAAAGCTTCCACAAGCATCTATAGATCATACGCTATTATTAAGCATTAAGGAGCAATCAATTGGCATATAGTCTATCTATGTCTGTCTATCTGTTACTTAGCCTCGCATCAAGACAAAATTACTGAATGAATTTAAATAAAACTGGGCACGAGTTCTATCCCGAAATTTACCACGGTCACCTTTAGAGAAGGGATGAAAGTCAAAATATGTATTTAGTAAAACTGTTCTAACTATAAATTCATAAACGTGTTGTCCAATTTCATTTATCCTTTTTTTATTTGAAAGAATTGGTAATTTTTTAAAGCATTAACAGTAAATTATAATAGAAGATCTTTGATTTGTTACTTCAGAAATTACAGACATTATAACCCACAGTAAAAGTGTAAAAAGTGTAAAATAAAAAGAATACTTTAAACTAATTGAGGCTCAGCTAGTATAAATTCGACACCACAGCGATTTCCCGCGATCGCGCATGTAACATGTTACGTAACAGTTCACCCGAATGCACAAAAACCTTCAAACTAACTTTTATTTTATAGGCTTAATTAAAATGAAGGCAATAGCGACGAAAACGAAGTTGCGGATAAAGCTAGTTAAAAATAATTTCTATACGGCTCGCATGTTACCTGTAGCCAGCAGTGGAAAAAAAATACAATCACTGAACAACCATTTCATTGAGTCCTTCTATAGTCGCTTGATTAATACGTTCTGGCTCAACCTCGTGCGGTAACTACTGGGTATGGGACTCCATAATGTTCCCTATAAATATTGTGACAGCACATACTATTCCGTCGCGAAATATAAATGGTTAGAGATATTGCTATAAAATATAAAGTATCTTATAATAAAGTTAAGTATTTTATCATTAACTAACATACAGCGCGAATTTATTAGTGTGATATTTCGATAATTTAAGACTGGCTAGGTAAAATAATTTTATACCGTTCCGCTTATATGTATCACAGCGTGAAGTTTTTTAGCCTATAAATTAAGCAAATTAGGTTTTGTAATATAAAAGTTAAAATTTGAATTAATAAATTCAGAGATTTACCGATTCAAACAAACTACGAGTATAACTTTATGAGTTTCATAACATTAGACATCACATAATTATTTTTTTATTCGTGTTTTTTTTTTATCCATCGTCACCTTTCCAATGCAATATTCGGGTATTGTAATGCATCGTAACTACGATGAAGTTCCGAAACACGTTGCAATTGCTTATTTCTGTGATGAAGTACAATATCACGGGATTGAAACTGATCACAAAGAATTACAATTGCAAGCCCCTCATCAATTGTCGGTGCATTGAATCGCCTTTCATGCTCTCCAAAAGGTGTTCTATAGAATTATTATATTTATTTAAATGATTATTATTACTAGAACTTATTCATTATAATCTAACAGAGAATTGATAACCGTTCTGGTGAATGGTGCGAACAAATGCCGGCGGTCGCGTGTTTGATTCCCGTTTGAATTTGTACAAATATTTGTTTCTAGCCTGCGTGTATGTCCTTGTGGGTCTCTCTACCATACCTCGGAGAACACGTAAAGCCGTCGGCCAAGGTTGTTATCAAACACCTGATAGTGACCGTTACTCGAGATAGGGAAAATATTCGTCAACCCGCAGTGGATAGAAAATAGGCCTTTGCCCAATAGTGAGACGATTACAGGCTGATTCAGTTCAGTTTTATTTGAAGAATTCAAAAACATTACAAAAACTAAAATTTAAACCTGTAACACAAGATACACAAACCATAGATATCAATACAGGCAAGGTCGGTTACTCATATAAGTGTCGTCGGTCGGTTAATCGACTGGAACAGTATAGCCCACATCACTGACGTTGATAGTATGGTTGGAGTTTTCACTGACAGTTTGTTGTGGGTATTCGATTTGCTGGCACCGTTAAAAACTAAGGTGATAAAACAGCATAAATATCCTTGGATCACATACAATGTCAGGCTCATGATGCGGGAACGTGATAAGGCTTACAAAATATCTCGCCACACTAATAATAGATCAAAAATAGAATATTATAGGGACATGAAGCGTCAGGTCTACCATGCAATAAACAGAGAAAAAATAGCTTACTTTAAGACCTACATAGTAGCTAACACCCAAAATCCCCGTTTACTTTGGAAACATCTGAAAGAAAACATTAATCTTAAGAGAAAACAGGAGTATAATATACCAAGTCATCTTAAAGATCCTTTTCAGATAAATAGATACTTTCTTGATGTTCCAGGAAATAGTGATGTTTCAAGGGAAACATGTAGTATATATGAAAACAACATTCGCTGTGTCGCCAACTTCTCGCTGGAACCTACAAATGAAAGTGTTGTCTCGAAAATTTTGAGTTCGCTGCATTCTAATGCTGTTGGGGTTGACGGGATTTCACTGGATATGTTGTTATCAATAATGCCAATAAGTGTTAAGATCATCACGAAAATAGTAAACACGTCTATAATCACCAATAAATTTCCCGCGGAATGGCGTACCGCTATAGTAAAGCCAATACCAAAGAGCGATAATGTCCTGGAATTAAAGGACTTACGCCCGATTAGTATACTGCCGTGTATCTCTAAGGTTCTAGAGAGAATAGTTTGCGACCAGGTGACTAAATATTTAAATTCTAGTAACATACTGCCTATCAAACAATCAGGGTTTCGAAAATATCACAGCACTACCACTGCCTTGGCTGACGTAATAGATAATATACTGGCTGCTCAGGACATTGGTGAGGCTACTATTCTGGTCCTCTTAGACTATTCTCGCGCTTTTGATTCAATAAACAGATCTCTATTACTAGCCAAATTAAAGTATCATGGGTTTTGCTCAAATACTATCTCGTGGTTCAATAGTTACCTTAGTGAACGCACCCAAATTGTAGAGGTGAAAAATGATGATGGCTCCACCATGAGATCAACACCTGCTCATGTAAATAGGGGCGTTCCTCAAGGCTCAGTTATCGCTCCCGTGCTATTTGCGCTTTACTGCGCTGATATTGTTGAAAATATAAAACATTGCAAATATCACATCTATGCGGATGACATACAGATATACATATCTTGCAACCCCAACGACACGAGTTCTGCTGTGAACAAACTAAACTCAGATTTGGCACGTCTTTCGGACTGGTCAAAAGCAAACGCCTTAGTATTAAACCCTAGCAAAACGAAATTTATGGTCCTTGGAACACGGAAGCAAATAGAAAAACTGTCTTTGAATGTTGTTAAGATACGTATAGAAAATGAAGAGATTGAGCGAGTGAAAAATGCCCGTAATCTAGGTGTCATAATGGAAGAAAACCTTAGGTTTGAGCAGCACATCGTAAACACGGTTCGAAATTGTTTTTATAGGTTGAAAGTTTTATACAGAATAAGAAGTTTTATACCGACTTACCTTAGAATTAGTTTGTGTGAAACATTAGTACTATCAAAGTTAAACTATGCAGACGCAGTAATTGGGCCATGTCTTCTCTCGCGAACTAAAAACTTAATACAAAAAGTGCAAAATGCATGCGCTCGTTACTGCTATGATATCCCTCCCAGAGAACATATTTCACCCTATTTAAACAATTTAAAGATGTTACGCATGGAGCATCGAAGACATCTACACCTTGCCACATTACTTTTTGGTGTCATACAGCACAGAACACCCTTATACCTATATGAGAAGCTGCAATGGGCACGTGACAAGCGGAATATTCACTTTACGCGAACATCTGCGGACATGCTTGTCACTTATACTCATCGCACCGCTGCGTTTCGAGGTAGCTTTAGGTATGCAGCAACCAAATGCTGGAATAATTTGCCGCCACCAATACGAACAGCAGAAACAATAATACAATATAAATCCAAGCTAAAACTTCACTTACTTAATGTCCAAATTTGCAACTAATGAGTTATAATAATCTATGAATGTATTGGTTGCAATGTTTATTTATGTGATGAGAAAGTAGGTATGCGGGTAATTTGTGGCAAGTGTTCAAAAACATAAGGTCATACAACTTAATTAAGTCTCTAATCTGTTCGTTTTATTATTTATAACTACTTCTTCATTATGTATACTTACCTACCTTTATAATAAATATACCTACTTACTAATATAGAATTATTTATCTCAAACTTTTTTAAATAACATTTACATGCTTAAATAACAATATTTATTGTATATTCAGGCATTTTATATTTATTTTTGTGTATATGTGTATGTGTGTACGTGTGTGCCCGTGTATGTATGTATGTATATAAGTATGTGTGTATGTATGTATATATGTGTGTATGTGTGTGTGTGTATGTATGTATGTATGTATATATACAACTACTATACTTATTGATTTATTTATGACCATTATGATTAATCTTTTAGCTGTCACTGTTGTCCTTTCCCTTTCATATCGCCCTCAGGATGTCACAGAATATCGGTGTTGGGAATATCTACTTGATAATCTCAACTTATGCCGAGTGGCATTCCTTTCCAGTGCAAAGTTACATTACAGTGCAAAATTTGGGTGTAGGTACATTGAATGAGCAGTTTGCTTACAATTATTAGTTATAACAAAGTATTTTATTTTATTATTTTTTAGATTAAGTATAAACATAAGACAATGTGTTTAGTTTGTTTTCTGCTCTTTTATTGTTTGTTTTTATTGATAGTCGTGTTTAATTAATTAATAGTCAATAAGCTGTTTTGTTTAATCTTGTTACTTGTAATTGTCTACTCGTTGTATTTGTTTCTGTCTAATGTTACTTTGTTACTGAATAAAGCTATTCTATTCTATTCTATTATTCTATATAGTCATTATTCATGGTAAACATCTTCAGTAATGTTCTGTGACATCGTTAATTATTGTCCAATATTAATTATCTCTCTCTATCAGCTATCTGGTCCGTCCGTTGTAATAAATAATAACGAATTGTTCCATTGACGTGTATCGTACATCGTTCCGATAGGTATGTACCGATTGCTTTTAAAAAATCGTAATAACGTTGTAATGTCATTCTTATTTTTACTTAGGTTTAATGGTAAATGTTGTTTTTGGTAGTATATTTTTTTATATGACTATGTTCGTTAAAAGGTTCGAAGTTTCGTTTTGTTTAAAGTTTTTCTAGTGATTCATAATTTAATATTATAAATATTAAATTGAATATTTATTCCTAAAAGAATAGGTGGGTACCTATTATCAGTATGCATATGATTCTTCTGTTGCAAATGTGTTTTCGGACCCCAATGCTCCATAATGTCTTTTTGCAAATAAGAACCTAGTATATTCTTTGTATTTTTTTCAAACATACTAATTTTATTCCATTTTAAAATCTGTTAAAAATTAATAAATATAAATACGAATTACAGTGTTACTCGGAAGCTCATATTTCACGTTCTTTTTAAAATATGATCGACTAAAACGACATTGACAGACAGATATTGACAATTTTGACAGTAATTGATGTATATTCAAGAACTTAAGGTCGTGATCAAGAAAATTACTTTATTAAATGCATGAACGTAACTGTATACAATCCAATAACAGCACGAAAGCAAAACGTAGCTAAAAAGCTGGAGGTGATAATATATATCCAATAAAAAAAATCCAATCACACACGCTCAATGACTCCATTGTGACAATAAAAAAAATCGAATGATCGTTTCATTCGCGGAGCTAATCAACATCCAGATCGATTTCGTACAACAAAAGATCTATAGATCACTGATGGATCTCTCACTGCGAACGGGAAAGTGATCTCTTTGAAGCCGTTATTGATTTTAAATCGGCCGTGGAGGTTTCACCACAAAGGGTAAGGATGGTTAGGCACAAGTCTGGATAAAAAATTGTAGAGTTATTTTAGGAATTTTAATAATTGTATCCATCAACGGAGCGGTCTTTTAGTAGCTAAAATTGCAAATAAATAAATTACCGTTTAAATATGTAAAAACTATAATATTCACGATGGCTTTTCATTTAGATAACAATTAACAAAATGTTAAAAATATTTACAAACAATCTACCTATACCTACGTTTTGTAACCAATTGGTTAGGCATTTGATTGAATAGCTATTACTTTCATTAAAAAACGTCATTGAACTAAAAGCCGGATGGTTAATTGCTTCGTGGTTAAGCACAACGTTGAACAGTGCAGCTCGAAACCTTCAAGTTAAATTATTAAATGTCAATTAATTACCGCACAAACTTTTATTTGGTGAATATAATCATAAAAAAATTACCAGAAAAACATATAATAAAAATATTTATATTTTTTTGGGATTTGTTGTACTTCTTAGAAAAACCCGTCGTTGCCTCAGGACACTTACTTCGATCGCTCGAATCATACTAGAATTAAATTCTAAATCTAAATAATGGATTTTTTACAAGAAAATAAATCGCATTGATAAAAAACGTCGCCAGTAGATGGATTTTTGTAAGAATACGAAACTAGCGACGTAATGAGACGAGCATACTGATTCCTTTTAGGTCGGTTTTAAAATCAGCCATGTTCAATGTCGTAACGATTTAACTTATAAACTAGGCTTTAAATGGCGTCGTTCAACAAAAGGGATGGACATTACGTTGAATATCTATTTCAAGCACTTGACGTAATATGTATAGTGCAGAGTGCGAAGTACATCAGCTTTTGCAACCGGTAAAAATTTAATAAAAATGAAATATTATAATAATAAATAACTTTATTTCATACACAAAAATAATTTACAAAATTAGACACAAAACAAAGCTCAAAAATTTAGCACAGAGCATGCAACCGGCGGTCTTATCACTAAATAGTGATATAACTCTTCCAAACTACCCAACATTAAGAATTTTGTAATATACCAGGCTTGTGCATTTTTAATGGTTAATTTTACTCGATTAATTATTTAAAAATCAGTTTATTGTAAGTATAACCACATTACCACTATCAAAATTCCTCTAGACAAACTATCAATGCTCGATAAAACATTAAAATTATTCACGGTAATTCAAATGCACCTGGCATTTTGGTGATGCCATATAGTATATAATGTTCATTGGCGACACAAAGACGCACCTGAGGCGATCCTGGGCATTACCCTAATGACCACACCATTATGGCATCAGGCCATATACACTCGTTTATTAGAGATAATAACGCTAACGAGTTTTTTATACGATCCATCACAATTTTGGAACAGAAAAACTGCGACCAAAGTCAAATTATTATATGATCTATAAAGGAGTTTTTTGTTGAGCTTTATGGGTATCGATCGAGTTAATTTTAGTTGTCCGTTCAATTTCGAAAGCATTTGTGATATGAATTATTCAAAGATGAGATCATGCTGTAACGTAATCGATATATGAAAAAAAAATGTAATTAAAGTTACAAAATGTAATTTGAGTTTGTGGCTTGCTTTTTTGCTATTGATATTTATATCGAGAGAGAAAATAGTTTTATTAGTTGTTTGTTTCTATTCGTATATTTATTTTAATTAAAGTAATATTAAAACATAGATATATAATTATATAGTACAGAAGTCAATTGACGGTGAGTTTGTTTATTGTGTGTAAATTGAAATTTTATTATTAATCGTGTCTAAGACGCGTAAAATATAAAGAGGAAAAAAAAAAAACATGAAATCTAATCTTTATTTATTTATTATCAGATCCTACTCTCTGAACTTTAATCAGTGATTTTTTTATTAATTAAGATAGTGAAGCTGTATTCACTACATATCAGTGAATCTCAATAACAGGTTAGTGAATACTCACTAATACTAATACACATATTCAATTATCCATCAGTGGACTATTATGTTTATACAGGATGACTGGTAAATTACTATCAATATTTAAGGAGACTACTCGGCACATGATTCTCATTCGAATTATGTAAAAAAAATAGGTAAATATTAATAAACTTTTAAGTAAAGTTACTCAACAATTATCCATTTATGTACGCGTCGTCTGGACATCCTAGCAGCTAGCTGCACTTTCGACACAAAATAGGTAGTTTACCTACGTTTTAACGCCACCACGTGTTAACAGGGTAACAGGATAAACAAGCATGATGCAGTCCCCCTTAATACTTTAAGCCTGGCTTGGGATAGGCAAAAATACTAAGATATTTTACTCGTTTAAGCAACAAATTTGTTGACTAGGTAAATGATGTGAACTTTGGCAATTTTTAGATGTGAACAAGCGGCACAATACAACACTTGTGCACGCGCCGCCGGCATGACTGGAACAGTGTCATCGCTTCATTTATTTGAATTGAAATTTATGAAAATTTGGTCAAAAATTAAGTACCTATTTTTTTTTACATAATTCGAATGAGAATCATGTACCGAGTATTCTCCTTAAATATTGATAGTAATTTACCAGTTATCCTGTATATTCATACATTGAAAAGTAACTAAGTAGTACGATTCTCACATTGATAAAAAGTTAATATTCACTTGAAATCAGTAAAAAATCACTAATTCATGTTTAGAGAGTATTTAATATGCTTTAATTGCCAGAGCACAATATTTTACGAACAACCAAGTAGAATATTGTCGTACTGTACAAAGTAAGAACACATCTGTACTCATCCCTGTGCTGGGTGGTCATTAAAGCTACAAATATACATATATGGTATTTCATGTAAAAGTACTTAGGTGTACATTTTATAACAAATATTTTGAAGTTTTGAGTTTATTCAATAGAATATGGCTCACACGTGACTCTTCTAGCGTTTTATCTATTAGCGATACGCATGACTTCACCAATTATGAAATTAAAACTTACGTCAATCAACTCCTATCTGGATTGACACATCTCTTGGACATTCGGTGATCCCATGTTAATTTAGTGGTATACTCGAACTGGTTGTGCTTCGATCACTCGAAGGTGATTGCTATAATTGATCTATACTGCGGTCTGAGGTTTTCTGGGATACGAGAAATGAAAAAAAAAAAACTTAATGCCCTTAAGGAATTAAAATCTCTAAAGATCGTACGAACAGTTAACTGTCGAGTCGATTATGTGCATTATATTAATGAGTCTCCGTAGATGTCTCGTCAATAGTTTCGCCTTTTAAATGTCTTGTAAGTGTGTTCACATCTATATGATTTACATAGTCGTTAATCAGTCTCTGGACGGGTTTAGTTCTTGACATTGGATATCATGTCTTACATTATTTTCATTGTTGATATTATTTACTGTTAGCACTGAATTATCTCTTTATGCTATAACTAGCATCTGCTAGTTAATAATATAAAGAGATAATTCAGTATATATAGCCCGCAGATTCGCCCGCATGGATGTCGATTATCGCGACCAAAAAAAAAGTATCCTATGTTACTTCTAATATGTCCAAGAATATGTGTAAAGTAAAAGCGTAACTAACAAATTTACTTTTACATTTATAATATTAGTATGATTACTATTATATGAGCACATTATTAGATATAGTGCGAAAACAAACTCGTAATAGTAAAATACCTAAATGAAAAGGTGCTAAAGCAATTTTCATTACGAAAATTGGCAATGATTGTGGAATTTTTAATATATGATATAGCCAATGTGGTTGTTATTCAAGAAATAAAAAAAGTAGAAAAAGTTAATCCGTTATAAAAAAAATTATAAAAAATGTGGGTATATCCTTCTTTCTTATTTCATTTCGTTTCGTTATTGTAAAAATATTATTACCTCATCTTACCGTGAAACAGTTTTTATGTATGTACCAATAATTGTCCTTAAGTCTAAAAAAATACTAAATGTTAAATTCAAATTTCTCTTTTTCATTTCGAATGACAATGACTGTTTAAATAAGTTATAATTTATACAAACAACAGTTACGAGACTCATAAAGAACTGTTCATCCTGATCGAACATTTTGACATTGGTAAAAAAGTCCCCACAAAAGATCCCGAATGAAAGTTAAAATAAAAGCAAATGTTAGTTCCCCTGACCTTGCGGTCTGAGGACCGTTAGGACATTTTTTAACAACAAAACATTAGGGCGCTGCTATTCCTCTGATCTTGTGAACCGCAAAAGGATAGTCGACTCGGGTGATATCAGTTTTATAGACCTTTTACATCGAACGTTAATTTTAAGCCATTAAGATACCTACTCTTAATTTTTAGGATAACGATTACCATAAAGTATTATTCGGAGAACGTTGATTTATGATTTAAGTCGTGTTTTATGATAAAAATTTATAATTTCGAAACAATTTATTTTCTTTTTTTTCGCCAATATTCTTTTTTATTATTTTTTGTTACGTCATAAATAATTGCATTTTTATTATTATTAATGTCATCTTAAAGTCATTTTACAGATTAGTATTTCTTAAAACATTAAAATTATTTATAGTTCAATCTGCAATAATGAATTATAAATCATTTTCAAGTTCAATATTCCTTGCTATTTTCTGTGATCTATTAATTAATTATATTATACGGGTTAGTTTTGTTTTTCATAATTATAAGTCTTGGATATTATTTTGAAAAGTTACAATATAAATACCTAATTATCTTTTTTTTATATGGAGAAATTTTAGTAAATATATGAATTCCTTTTGTGAAGCGTATATATTTATAAAAATATATCTTATATATATCTTGTTCTGAAATACAATCTACACCTGTGATTATGTAAATTCATTGATGAGCTTCGGGTGTACCTACTTCAATAAATTTACTACCATAGCTACTATTATAAAACATTAATATCATTATTTAAATAAATATATAAAGTGGATCGTGAAAAGTCTCTCTATGAAAACGAGCCGGGACGGTATGGCGACGACAGTTTTGACTATAAATAAGTGTTGTATTGTATTCAATGTATGCGGCTACTGTGCGCTCCGGCGGCAAAACACAAAAGAATTTGGAATCCTTATCGTGCCACTAAGATTTAGCACTGGTTTTGTTTACATTTAAGATTAGATTTAATATGTTTTTAATACTTTTGATCAAGGAAATTATATTATGAATGATTTAATTATTCTCACCGGAATTTAATACTAAGTTTAATTATTATTAATAAAAAAAATTATAATAAAAAAACAAATTTCAAATCACTTTTATACGTTATAAAATAATATCAAAAAATTATATTTCAAGAAACATTTTAAAACACTATTTTCATTTATAAATATTTTATAAACCAACACGTCTAATGATTAAGATTTTAACTACTTTATTTTACAATTAGATAAAGATCGTTCGACAATTCTATCGACCTCTTCTGTTAAAAAAACAATCTAGGTAGTAAGTAGGTATGTGGTATTGCTTTGTTTTGCTATTTAGAAGTTATTAATTTATTTTATTTAATAATAGTAATATAAGTTATAGGGAGTTAAATTATTTATTTTAAAGAACAGTCAAACATCCTTACTATAATATTATATCGTATCGCCTTTTCGGTGCGGTATTTAGAATGATTTTGGAAAGTCTTTCTTTCGATGTTTTTTGTTACGAACCGCTACAGTTAGTGATATTGTGTTTTGTACTTTTATCTCAATTCCGTTTTTATTTGTGATATAATATTTATTAAAATTATTTACTGTATATATATTTACGTGTATTTTTACTACAATGTTCATAATGTAAAATCTATATGTGTGATACTTTATTAATAGTTTTTCGTTTAAGTTTTGTAAGAGAATTTAACACCATACTTTATATATTAATTTGTTTAACGTACACACATGGTAGTCTGTTCCTAAGGTGGGCAACTTACTGCCTGTGTTTTAGGTAATAACAGAATTATAAACAAATTTATATTTTTTATTTAATTCAGTACATACTATATAAATATTACACACACACTCGGGGTAGGAATCGAACCCAAGAAACTGGAGCGGAAAGTAGTATCCTTCTGTGGGCCAGTCCTAATTTATTAAAATGCTTTATAAAAAGTATTTAAATATATTTTACAAAATTTATTGTTTTGATGTTAATGTAAAACGCTGATACGTAACTTCATATTTTTGCTTCCGTATAAGTTATTTGTTTCTATAAAGGTGAATGTGAACGTATTGACGTTGATTTATGTCTTAAGTTATTTTTTTAAAAGTATTTAATTATTAATTATATAAGTTAAAACAATAAATAATTATTAAATAAATATATTATAGACATAAAATAACAATATTCTAGGTCCCATTTATGGTAAAAATGACACATGATTTAGAATTTCAATGATTTATTTCTCAAAATTCATCACATCATTTCACACTGAGGCAGATTAAGTATCCTATGTTTCTACTTAACTAATATAGAAAAAAGTTATATATATACAATATTAGTACCTACCTACTTCTTCATTTCATGATGTTTTTAAGGCTTTGAATTTTTTTACCAAATTCGAAAGAGACAGACAACAATGAAAATTCACAGTGATTTTCAAATTCACACTGATGTACCTACATACATTAAGATACTTTTTATTAACTCTGTGTTGAAATGATATGTATAATGATAGTTGTTCAACTGTCTCAACAATATTAGATTTATTAGGGACCACATAAAATCAGGATTGTGGCTTCTCCGGATACCACAATCACACAACTGAGTGGTTACCTTTTGAGGAATTTTATTAGAATGTTGTCCATTGGATGTCCACAGCTGCTGAACGCAAGCCTCCCCCATTGACCTCCAGAACGACCAGTTCGAATCAGCCTCCATCCAACGGCTTCCGGCATCTCTCCTCAAGTCATATGTCCATCTCACTTACGGCTGCGCTTTTCGGTACGTGGTCTCTATTCGAGAACCTTTCTGCTCTATCGGCTGTCAGTTCTACGAGCTATGTGCCCTATATTATTAACCTCTCTCTTGAAGTTGGATTTACCAAGCTGGATCTTTTGTCTAAGGTAGATGTACTCGTCAGCAACTTTGAGAGTAGAATTTCCAACTGATATCGGGGTGGGCACGACATAAACGATTTGATTTTCGTCTAGTCCATGTTCATTTTAAGGCCCACCTGTTTGGAAATTGCATTGAGGTCACTGAGCATAATGTTGAGGTCTTCCAGGGATTCCGTCATGAGCACGATATTGTCGGTAATTCGAAAGAAGTAACTACTCGCCGTTTATATTGATGCCGAATCCATTCCAGGAGCTTAAAAATATACATTTTTATTATGGTTTATTATTATATTTAGGTAATGTACAAAAAAAATATCTAAAACTTAAACGAACAATAAAATAAAGTTTTAAAACTAGGCATCTATTTTTGAGATGACACTTAAGAAACGTAGCTCAAAATAATTTTGGAGGGATCCTGTTGCCTGCAGATCCGGGACCCTCCAATTAAAGCGGCTGAATGCTCCCGCAGGGGTTTAGTAACGTATTGCACTCCCAAAGTGCTGAGTACGACATAGGTCTAGGACTGCCGACTCGGGCATCCTGGATATCTTCCGTAAATGGATTCCCCTACGACATAAGAAAAAGCTCAAAATAATGTGAAAGTGTTAATTTCACCCTTTTACCATTTCCTGAGTCATCTACATACGTGTGTTCCATTTTTACCATAATACTTAGCATTTATAACCATCATCCTCTCCTGTGCCGCTGTGATCACTCTGCTTTAAATTTATCTGTATTTATATCCTCTTGACATTTGTATTTCGACCGTTTGACAAACGTTATAAATTGTAATTTATATATAATACAAAACTTAATTTTAACAGGGTTCAAGAAGCCATCCAGACTTAAATGGTCAAAGAATATAGATAATAAATTAATCGATCTTGAAACGATTACAAATTTAATGGCCGACTCCCGGTATACTCGACCTTGGACCGCCTATATCGTAATTGAATCTAGCGCTCCCGTAACGTTACTTGTTAAAAGTTAAAATGTTATAACGATTAACGTTGAAATCTAGTTAATATTGATAGTGGTGAAAAATTTATGCTGTGGATCTTGTCTTGTTACGTAAATATCTTCCCGATGACTTCAGTGGGAAATATTTTAAATATTTTACAGTATACCATAATGCACGTTATATTATGTACAATTATACGTTACATTATAATATAATATATAATATTAACCAACAATCACATCACGTTAACCTAGCCCCGTGATAAGTTCGTAAGAACTTGTGTTACAGGTACTAGGAACGGAAATAAATTTAAGATATAAATACATATATACATAAATACACATCCATGACCCGGTGCAGACATCTATATTCGTCATACAGATTATCTGCACCTGGCGGGATTCGAACCCGCGACCGCTGCGTAAAGTGTCCAGTTGCCTGACCACTAGACCAGCCGGCCGTCAAACGTCAAACATTAAATACATTGTCAATATGTTGCTGCTACTAGACACATTTTCTACAATATTGTTGTTTTAAATAACGTGCAACTATATATAGAGGTGCGTGTATAATGCACGTACAGTCAAAATATTATTAATTAAATTCATATATCATTTAGTAGCCAAGACAGTTATTACAGTCAATAAAACGATAACTAGAATAAAAACATATGGCTTATATTAACAAAAAAGGTATTGTGTGAATGAACCCTAATGTATGTAGTACATAGTATATAGTAGACATGATCGTCGGCTAACTTTATGGTTTTTGATCCAAATCTAAAATTGCTTTTTACAGCTTCCGATGATTGCTCTCGCTTATCAAGAGACTATATGGAAGGTATACTGTTACGTGCGTAAGTAATTAATTTCTTATGATTCTTAATTGCGTTTGAGATTTTTTTTTTGTTTTCTTTTTTTTATGAGATTCTTGAACGTGAGTCAATATTAAAGATCTATACTGTATGTATACATATATATATACAGTATATGAAAAGTACCTACATAGAATGTGTGAAATATGTGTACGTGTCACATAAAAAGTACTAATAATTAAAAAGGGTTAAAAAAAGCAGCCTGTGACATCCCTGTACGTAATAATAAACGATAACAGACTTAATTCGTAACTCACTTTTTCAAATAGTTATTTGCAAGATAAATTTCTTAAATGTTTGTATTATATAATTGACAGAACAATAACATTTTCGCGTTTACTATGCATAGAACTTCCTATACTTGCTGCTAACGATTATTAATAATCATAAATTATGTAGAACTGTAACTAATTGTGAAGAAAATAATGGTTTGATCCAATGAGATAACATGAATCAATACAAATCGAATCCATCGGTGTGTCATGCGAATATCTCATAAGATTTTTATAATAAAATCATTCTTTAATATACAAAAATTAATAAAAATTAAAAACCGTTTTTTTTTATTGGATTTTTTTCAGCATCGTACTGCTGAGGAAAGTGGTGCCAGTTAATATGGTAATATTATATCAAATGGCAATGAATATGGCAGGTAGGGTTGTACTAGCGGTTGTGAGTCAAATTCCAGCTTATGATAAATATTTGTATGCCACAAAAATATTTGTAGTGGATGAGGCGTTTTGTGTTTGTGATGTAGGTATTTGTTATTGGACCCTTGACATATCACATCCTACCGTGGGACGTTCAGTTTAGGTTAACAGATTTATACTACTAGTATTACATTAGGTACTATAAAAAAAATTGGTAATAGAAAAAAAGTATATCGGTATTAAGAATTATGATGTAACAATGGCTGTTCGACATTTGTCATAGAAACAATAAAGGAGGAATCACAAAGGAAATAAAATCACGTAAAATGCTGCAACTTTGCCTGGATTTTGACGACGACCTTTATGACTTTTAATAAGTTTAAGGCGGAAGGCAGACCTTATATCTTGCCAGGTGGAATCCAAATTTGTTTAAATCATGCTGTTTTTCTGAATTACAAGCACTCAAAGTCGTGGGCAAAGTTGTGGGTAAAAGACGCAACATTGCCTAGAGAAGGATATCTTAATAAATAAAATATTGGGCTTTTTCTGTATATTTTTTTTCATGTGCATAAGACACCATGCTAGTCCCGTCAGTTAGATTATTACCATAAGAGTAATATTTTATTTTTTCAAACCGAATAGGTAAAGTTGTAGCAGGTACCACAAACTTTCCATAGAAAAATATCGTCGACTTCAGGGTTGTCCCAAAACAAAAACATTATTTTTTAATACTTTTATTTACTTTTTGAAAATAAAAAAATTGCTATTTACGAGTATAAAAGTAAAATCACTTCCAATTTTTAAAAAATCCGTTAAGAGACATTACCTTAATAATGGGGACGATTCAAATTAAGTTTTTTTTTTTATATTTATTTTTTTCTTATTTTGGTAATCTTGACTATAAATTCTATAACATACTTTTGGTAAATTGATAAGTGTATTGCGCTATGTTCGTATATATGTATAATGTTTAAGTATTTTTGTGTAGATATTTGTATTTAAGTTTATAATAATATAACTGCACCACCTACTCATTTTCTGTTATTAAATTACTCCAACATATCTTGGGTTGTCTGGAAGAAATGGCTAACTAGCCATAAGACCGCCCTTTGTACTTCACATTTTGTAATTATCAATCTATTTTGTTTGTATATTTGTGGTGTACAAAAAAGTATAAATTAAAAAAAAATCACAAATGCAATAATTTTTTGGCAATAATGTCGCATTACGACAAATAACAAATAATCAATTTTTAAAAATGGCTTTACCAGGAGATATTATTATGCTCGATTATAGTTTTCACTTAGATCTATTAAGACAAAATACTTAGGTGTCAAATAAAATTGTTTTAAATAAAATTTTAAAAAATACAAATATCGTAAATTATGTGGGTTGCAATATAAATTTATAAGTCTTCCTCTCTCTAAAAGCTAAAATTACCAATATAATTCTCCTGAATTATATTGGTATACAACGTAGGAATAAAATTTAAAGCTTTGGTATTAAACAAAAATCTATAAAAAAATATATAATAAAGCTAATAACAGCTACCCGTTTATCCAAAATCGTTTCTCCATACTTCTAGAAACACCTTATATAAAATAAAAACACCACGCTCTTCAAAAATCTGATTCAGGAAGTATTTTTAGTTATCTAAGAAAATCATTTTGATCAATCTATTTATGAGTAGGAACATATTACGAACTGTAAGTACGTACCTAATTATAAAAACAAATATTTTGGATTTTATAACATAAAAAAATGCTCTATGAAATAATCTCAAACAAAAATACAAAATTATTGAAGATATTTAAAATGCGACTACGGAAAAGTTTCAAGGAATTAATCAGATTGGCCACTGTTATGAAAGATTGAAAATTAATGAAAATGTTCGTCTGATTGTTAGTAACATCACGAAGGTAATAACATTTTTACTTATTGTATATTATACTTATCAAAATCTAAATTAAATATGAAATGTCCTTGTCGGGAAATTTGGGGATCGGATAATACTGCAACAACATCGTTTAAATCATGTACAGCACATATATCTTCAATGTTAGGGTAGGTGAAGACTGTTCTCTTATCACTTTTAGAATTTTTGACTTTTCGTGCAAATTTTACTGTGGGAATTAGGTCATTTATTGATAAACCCTTCCTTATAAAATGTTTAACACTTTTTTCGAAGTGAATTTAACTATTATCCAGTTGTTTTCTTGAAGTTTAGGAGAATCTTCCACATAAAAATCAATATCACTCAGTCCCAAAGGGCATCTGTTTCCTTGATCATTGTTATCCTGTTCTTCTTGTAAGCATGACGCAATATACTCATCAAAGTTTTCGTAGTCGGAGACATCTGCAGCATGAAAAGAAGTTTCCGATGTCAGGCTTGAGTCGCTATGGTACACAAGTTTCTTTTTTTTTTAACTATCGATGACTTTTCTTGTAAAGTACCACCTCGTCTCCTTTTTCTTTTATTTATTTGTGTTTGTATATCACTTAAAATTATTCTTTCTTCCGGGGAAGCTTCTTTTATAACTATATTAGACGTAACTATTATCTTAGGTTTTTTATACTTGTTCAGGTTTTTAAATGGTTCTGGGTCACTATTAAGTACATTAACTATTTTTGACTGCAGGTAGTCTGGTATGTCTGGTACGTCTTCGCAAAATGGAGTATTCATTTCGGAATTCTTTGGCAAATTCTTCAGGTAGTGCACGAACTCATTTGAATCTACCACTGAAAGCTGCAAATAAACGTTTATGGCAGTTATGCAAAGGCTTTTAGGATTTTTGAGCATCAAAGACGAACTACATAATGCTGCTGAGATACCTTCCAGGGTAGCATCTTTGTCTAGCTCGTAGGTATCGATTAATCCGAAGTTTTGAGTTACAGCATGCTTTATTTTCTTTTTGACAGTTTTTATTTTCGACGGTCCTGGTAAACTTAAATCTTTTTTCTCTTTTTGTTTAGTTATTGTTGTATTTTTCCTCTTCTTTTTAGCTTTAGCTAGCTCTTCTGCTTCTTCAGTTGATATAGATTTACCAGGGACGACAATAAGCTTGCTGTTTTGGCCTGTTTTAATTGGCTGTGACCGTCTGTTTCGTTGTAAGAACTCCAGAAGGCTGACATCAAACTTACGAGTATTTTCTTCTTGAACTGTTGGTATTTTTAATGTCACTCTTGAGGGATCGAAAGGAAATATTCCAGATCCTTCAAATCCTTTACGAATGTTAGTCTCTTTTGTCATATCTATTTTAGTCATTAGCTCCTGCAGTAGCTGTGGGAAATGACATTTATTAATTGTGCGTGCAGTGCTATATGTAGCTTCATAATTCGTTAATATTTCACGCCAAAGTCGTTTCGTCGGTCCAAAAAATGCAACGTCTAGCGGTTGAGTTAGGTGTGTAGCATTTTTTGGAAGAAAAGCAAATCTGACGTTTTGATTTTGACATAATTGAATTGTCTCAACGCTTAGGTGTGAGTCTCGAGAGTTAGCCCATGGCAAGTCAACAGTCATCAAAGCACATCATGTCAAACCATCCCGATTTGATTTGGTTATACCGGGCATTTTTTGGACCATTTTTGCGCCAGCTACTCCATAAATGATATTTTATAAACTATATAGGGTGGTAGGCATTTTCCGTCAGCAGTTCCACTAAACATAATTGATACTGCACTTTTGCTAGCATTAATGACCCTTTCAGGGTGTTTTGTACCTCTTTTAAAAATACATTTTTTATATCCGGGGTAGTCGCTTAAATTTGTCTCGTCGAAATTAAGAATATTGCTGGCGGAAACATCTTTGAGAGAAGTTTCAAGATTCTTGTAAAATTCATTCATTTCCTCAACTGTTTTCGCAGAACGGCTTCTTGTTATATTTTGTGTTGCTCTTTGCGAAAAATTGTGTCGTTGTATGAAAGCGCGGGTCCAGCATTCACCTGGCATTTTTCCTTTAAATAATCTTTTCCGCTTTTTAGTATGTAGTTGTATACTACAATACGTAAATCTAAGAGAGTGAGAGGACAACCAAATTCAGCTGAAAGATTTACTACGTCTGCGATGTGGGCTTCTTCCTCAGTAGACAACTCTGTAGGTCGACCAAATGATTTGTTATGTATATTTTTGGATTTGTTGACAATGGTCTGACGCGGGATCCCAAACTGTTTTTCCGCTTCGTAAAATGAAATAACTTTAGTTCGCACGAGATCTGCAGCACATTCTAACATTCCCCTTGACTAATCAGCATAATTGCGAGCTCCTGGTTTTCTCCTGATTCGCTTTTTGTTGTTTTCCATTTTTCATGTAACTGCAACAAAATGAAGACACTAAAATACAACAAGCAATTCAAAATCACGCCTGTATACCTCGAAGCGTTAGCAGAGGTTTATGCTACACTCATATTCCGCCAGTAATGTTTTTTAAGCCCTATTTAATAGGAGGCGAGCCTATTGCTACCTTTTCAGTCGCTACACTGTTGAAAGGGGTCATCGTTGTAAGTCTGCTTCGCCTGTTAAACACTCTTTACTAAAATTACAATGTTTGTCATGAAATTATTAATTATTTGTATTATTTTAATTTCGGGGAGACTTACAATAAAAAATACAGATTCAATGAAATCATATTAAAAAATATATAATTAATAATATCAGACAAGTAACAACCCTAGACCCAGGCAAAGATGTGTCACTTGAGTTTCCTAAACAGTGCACAACATTGCCTACTAAATTATTTTGACGAAATAGTGTCATTTTCATAGAAATATCAAATAATACGGAAAATAGACAACGTAGTAATATAGCCTTGTTTGCTACACTTTTTCACTTTTTGTTATTGACATATTCTTGCTTAAAAAAAGCAACAATCACAAACTAGGATTAAATCTACGATTGCAAATTACGTAAATAAAAGTTATGAAAATGAGTTATACTGTACTGACGAATGCCTAGAACCATATTAAATAAGTGACTTAAGATATTTTTTCTTTGATCAAGCAGTATCTAACAATATTTGTGATGTTGCGATTTATATATATATATATATATATATATATATATATATATATACTTTAGAAAATTCTCTTCAACACATTTTAACTACAACGTAAGTTTGTGCGCAGAATATTTCCTTCGCACAGACAACTTTTATACGCCAAACGGGTTACAATTTTAATTTCAATGTCGGCTGGAATCCTAAAAATTGAATTATGTACAAGTTTTACCACAGATCGTACATCATAGTGTGTAGTTCTTATGCACTATACCGTAAAAGCTGGTAAGAGTCTCACTTTTGAACGAAAATCACTTCTCATGTGAAAGAGTAGCGTTGGAACGTATAATTCGGCACGATGCTTCATTCCAGATTGGCGGAAGTTCTTCCAAAATATACATTTCTCGCGACAGTTTTGTGTCGATTCCAGAGGTTTTATACAATAGACGACAAATGCACATTCCACAAACAAAAATTAATTAGCTAATATTAAATTAATCATTCTAATTATGTTAGTTGAATAAGAAACGTGCTCTCGTCTAATTTTAACACAATTCAGTTACGATAATAATGATTGATTGTAAGAATAAGTAATTATACTGATAAGACATATTTTTTGTCCCTGATACTTTCCCATAGATCCCTAAAGGTGAATCACTTGAATCATCTATCTGTTGAATCATTTTGTAATTTATGTTTGGTTTGTTTTGACACGATGATTCTTTACAAAAACATTGTATTAATTTTATATAACGTTGTCGCTGTGCGCTGTATCGGACACATAGCAATGCGTACGCGCACGAAACCACTGACATCAATTAAACGCTCGATCAATCAATCGATGGCGTGCCTCATTAAGGAACCCGCTTTTTATTTAAAATCTCTCCATTCCCTGCCACCTACACGTATGTTTAAGTTTTATAAAACAATTGGTGTTCACAAGCAAATTTCGACTTTATCGACGCACGATAAAATCTTTTTTCGTTAACATCACTATGACAACTATCTTTAATGGCATAGGTACACAATGTAATTACCTTTCTAGTTGGTAGCTGTAATAAGAATGAAGCATATTCATAACAAAAACTCATCCGGTCGATCGTATTAAATCAGTATAATGAAATCGATATTGGTACGGCGTCTAATAACTGAGCAAGGATCAAAAATTATTATAATCGATACGGTCTCGTCCAGCTACCGATATCCGTCGAAACGTTCATGTCAAAATTGGTCATGACAGGAATTAGAACAATTTCCATAATCAATACAGAATAAAAAATAAAAAAAAAAAACAAGCGGGGTATTTAGAAACAATTATGTCTCAAACTTATAACAGTTCTGGTGTAGTGGTGCGAAAGTTCGATTAATGTCGACGATCGCGGTTTTGGTTCCCACTCGGTCTAGATATTTATAAAATATTTGGTTTAAGTGTAGGATTTTTTTCTTTTAGGCCTCCACCCCGTTTCTTGGTGTGCACGCAAAGCCGTTGGTCCTATTTGTTATTATGAATATCTGATAATTACGTTACTATTCGTAGGAAAATTGGCCACAAACAGGCAGTGGAACCGCGTGACGAATTAAGTTCTCACCCTACTGCTGTGTAGGAGGCCTTTGCCTAGCTGTGGGATGTTAATAGGCTTTTCGATTCAGTTCAGTTTAGATATGGAGTGTAGAGGTAAGGAGAATCATCTGTGTATATGAAAAAGTGTCCGGCGAAATGCATTAAATTGGGGTGGCGCCACATTAGCGTCAGGGTAAATCTTAAAGGAAGCGCCAAATATTATTAGAGTAGGTTTGAGAAATAAACAAGGAAAGAAAAAAATCCGCTAAGTTATGGCGCGCTTTTTAAAATCAACATAAAGTAGGAAATAACATATGATGATTTTTTGCGTATCATTTAACGATTTAACGATTACTTGTGAATATTAAAAAATAAATAATTTCTTTCTGTAAATTAGCATATTTCAATATTACTGAGAAAGCAGTCATAACACGAACACGCAATAAACAATATAAAATAACATCAATCAAAGACATAATGTAATATAAACATTATCAATAATAAATTAAATATTAAGAATTAAAAAAACACAAGTATTGATTGTATGCTAATAATTTGGCATTTTTTCGATTCATTTTAGTTTTAATTTTTTAACTCGGTATACTTAAATTCATCTAGAATTGCTACATTCATACCATATCCTTTGTCTACACCAGTACGATTATGGAAGAATTTGAACAGCCGGATACTTTTTCAACTTTTCTCCCATATGTGATGATTCTTGTTACCTCTACCCTCCATAAGTTTAGAGTCAAATATATTTGCCCATGAGGGTATTTTGAAAATACTATAGACGTAAAACGGGAAATAAGCCCTGTATATTAAAAATGCAATGTTAGAACTGCAGAAGCTGTTTTTGGTTTTTACAAGTATGCTTAGATAAAGTTGTTGATAGATGATCAGCCTATATTGACAGTGGAACAGCAAAAACTTTAATGTTTGATGAGCCTGAGATTACGTTACTGGCTTAGTGAAACTAGTTCACTACCACAAGTACAAGATGTAAAATCTGAAAAGGTTATCAAAATATAGCGTCCTATGAAGAAGTAGATTATCGTACGTGTGGTGGCACTATTTATTTATAACTAATACTAATGTATCACTTGTTTTAGCACATATTTCCCCTTTGCCTCTTCCCATCTTCCCAAGCAATTTAGAACGTTTGTTTGTTTAAATTACTAAGTCTAGAATACTAATATCGTCTAAAATATTATTCTGATATTAATTCATTCTTTAAAACTATTGACTTGATAATCTTAAAGATTCTTAGACTCTTTAGACTAATACAATAACGAGCGACTAATGTAGTAAATGTGGTTTTTTTTTTACATATAATGATATACACAACAAAGAGTTGTAAGTAAAATCGTCCGTGTACTTCATTACTTTGTAAGCAATAAAAGTTTCTACACATCATTTTTCATTAAAAAATATATTGGATAACCTGACCTCATTTCTTACCTATACATACAATAGATTTATACATTTTAATTACACAAGCAAAAAAAAACTATTAATATTTTTACCAACTCATTTGAATACGAAATCATTTCCATGGCAGGCTTAAAGTGAGCTGTAAATTAGACAGTAACACAGGAAATGGCTTCTTAGCCCGTCAGGCCGTGATTAGCGATCAATGTGATCGGGTACTATCACTTCTGATAGGTGATTCACTGTCGGTTGAGTGCCAGTGTAGGTAAAAAGTTACGTCAAAGAATAAAGCATTTTGGTTTCAGACTTTACTGCCAAACAGGTCTTAAGTGTACGCTCCACGACAAAATGAAAATTTAATAATAAATAATACCTTATATTTTTTTTTGTATAAAACCTAGCAGGGCTCGCAGTTTCACTCGCGAATAAATGTTACTTAAATTTTTTTCATATATGTAGGTGATGAGAAGTAAAACTACAAACATACGAATTGGTCAGATCCATTGTTCTAAATAGATCAAACAAGTGTGATTTTGAATGACAATAATATTTGTTATATAGTAAAAAAACGTATATTGTAGGAATTGTATTATTTTATGTACGAGAACAAACGAATTTAATGTATCCCAATTCAGGGAGTCATATCATTCATTAGCTGCTTAACCCTTTCCCTATCAGGACATCAGAAGAAAAACGCTCAGATATATTCTATATATTCTCTTATAAACAACTGTTATTATTTCCAGACCAATAGCATCTTTCATTTATTATATTGTTGTATACCAGTATACATCTATGTGCAGTACGACTTGTAACAACAGTTATCATAAATTGATAATGAACACCCGTCACATATTTGTGGGGGGGGGGGGGGCAGCGTGACGTTGACCAGTGACGTTGGTAGCGAAAGGGTTAATGATAAGTCTCAATACCGCAACACGATTCATAAAATTAACATAATGATATTTTTCAGTGCCTTTTTTTTTAATTTCATAGGTACACTTACAATATACATATATACTTTTAATTTATACAGCAATTCCAAAAATCTCACTCACTGATATGCATATCATTAACTAAGTGTACACAACATTCTCAATCCATGCAAACAAATGACTATTGAATTTAAAGAGAAAACAAATAAGTTATGATTAGAATCAAGACAAGAAAACTAAGAAATATAAATCATAATCAAAATTAAAATTACAATCAAATACAGAATCGAAACTTTTACATAATCAGCATAATGTGAACAAAATAATATTCAAAATTACACATCCATAATAAAATAAATCAATTCAAACTCCAAAACATAATCACAATTAAAGTCAATATTAAGAATCCACCTCAAAATCCACACAAATCAAAATCAGAGTGAATATCAAAATTACTGTCAAAAAAAAACTAAATTCAAGTAAAATTCAAAATTTAAATCCAAGTTGCAATCAAGATAGAATCAAAATTAAAATTCAAAATTAAAATTTAAGATTAAATTTTAAAAATTAAAATTAAAGTTCAAAAATCAAAATTCAAATTTAAAAACCAAGTCAACATAAATTTAAACAAAATTAAATTAAAAATTTTATAAAAATTTTAAATTGTCAGTAAAATATACTCAATTTCAAAATCCAAAACACAATATAATTGACACTCCTAACTTGATCAATAATAAAGCTAAAAATAAAAAATGAATTCCATAATCATGTCCAAAAGTTAAAATAAAATCTAAATCAAAAGTCAATCCAAGTTGAAATACAAAATTAAATGAAATAAAATTAAAATTAAAATTCATAATAAAATGTCAATCCGAAATGAAATACAAAAATTAAATGCAATAACATTAAAAGATTAAAATTCAAAATCAAATCAAAATCATATTCAAAATCAAAATCAAAATCACGGTCTAAATCTAAATCATAGTTAAAATAGCACAGACACAGCGCTACTCTACGGGCGAGCGCACCGATAGATAATCGATGAGTTTCTTTCTAAATATGGTTAAATAGTTCCCGAAAATGTCGATACCAGGTACAATCCCAAATATCTCGTTATATTCTGAACAGATGCGAAAGATCGGTGCTTGCCTTCCCAGAT
This sequence comes from Euphydryas editha, assembly GCA_036937285.1. Classification (NCBI taxonomy): domain Eukaryota; kingdom Metazoa; phylum Arthropoda; class Insecta; order Lepidoptera; family Nymphalidae; genus Euphydryas; species Euphydryas editha. The sequence goes on along the minus strand of JAUPFZ010000011.1, from coordinate 17,199,714 downwards.
TCGTACGGGCGTGGGGTATGTAGAATATCTTACGACTATTGGTGTTGTTACGACACGGGTATAGACGCGGGACCCTGACACAAATTTGCTCGAGTAAGTCACTACATTTGACCTCATTATGAATTACTTTGTGCAAAAACACCAGATCCGTTACAATCCGCCTATTACGGAGGGACAACATTCCAAATTCAGATAGTCGCTGATAGTACGGTTGTCTGTGGGAAAATCCCGAGGCAAGAAATGCTAGGTTCCTAGTGAAAGTTCGCTGGACACTTTCAATACGCTGTGAGTGTATATGATAAGGAGGACTCCAGACAACAATAGCAAATTCCAGATGGCTCCGCACGAGGGCATTATACAAAATTATTTTTGTGTTATGGGAAAACCCTTTAGTATTTCGTCTGATAAATCCTAATCTCCGCGCCGCTTTTTTGACAACATTATCTATGTGTGGCTTAAAAGTCAACTTTTTGTCAATAATAACCCCTAAATCTTTAATTTCCGTTAATTGTTGTAGCGATATATTGTTTATCGAAAACCCTGTTACAAGTGGTTTTTTCTTCCTCGAAAACTTTACATGGAAACACTTACCAGCATTAAGGGTCATCGCGTTGAGGTTACACCAATTTACAATTCCATCTAAGTCAGCCTGCAATAGCTGGACGTCTACGTTGGATCCCACTGTTCTATAGATCTTCAGGTCATCGGCGTATAGTGAACACTTGCTGTGTCTTATCACAGTTGTAATATCGTTTATGAATGCTTAGAACAACAACGGCCCCAAGTGTGAGCCCTGTGGCACCCCTGATCGCGCAATGTACTCCGCAGACTCAAATCCATTCACGACAACAGTCTGAGGTCTTTGGTGTAAGTACAATTCAATCCATTTTAACAAACATGGGCCTATACCGCACTGTGAAAGCTTGTTCAATAAGATAATGTGCTCAAATTTATCAAATGCGCTACTGAAATCTGTGTAAATTGCATCAATTTCATTTCCCTTGTCAACCTCCACCATGAGATCTGTGATAAAATTTGACAGGTTAGTTTGCACAGACAAGCCGCCACGAAAACCGTGCTGACTATTGTCCAACAAGTTTTCGAAATGCCTGGCAAGAATGGAGTGAACCAAGCTTTCAAACAATTTCGAAAAACATGACAATATGGATATGGGTCGATAGTTTTTAATGTCTGTACGATCATCCTTCTTGAAGACTGGCACAATTCGTGCTTTCTTCCATACATTTGGGAAAATTCCTTCTTGGAGAGAGCGATTAAAAATCATCGTAAGTGGGAGTGCAATTGCTACACCACAACGCTTCACAAAAATCGGAGGAATATTATCTGGGCCCATTCCCTTATGGATATTCAAGCCTTTTATTTTTCTTAGGACCTCCACCTCAAGGAATCTAAATTTGGGTAATTGCTGAACGTTAGTGCTTCACTTTATGTTATTATTTACTACATGTGTAGTTTGGGTAAAGATGGATGAGAAGTGTTGGGCAAAGAGATTAGCAATACAGGAACCAGAATCAGCCATTGTATCGTCCAGCTTCATTGAGGCAGGCAACAATGAATCTCTTCCCTTCAAATGCTTGAGATAGCTCCAGAACTGTTTGGGATCTTTACGGATGTTTAACTCAGTTTTGCGCCTATATTCTTTAAAGCAAATATCATAGAGTTTATGACACCGTTTACGTGTAATTTTAAATTCTAGATTGTCGCGAGGATTATGGTATTTACTAAATCTCCGGCGGTATTTCTCTTTTTCTGATATCAGTCGTATCAACCCTTGACTAAACCATACCGGGTATTTTGCCAGTTCAGATTTGCGTTTGGGAACTAAGGTTTCGATTATTTTATAAAGGTGACTGTAAAATATTTGGACCATAGTATCGACACTATGACTGTCATTCAACGACTGAACCCAGTTCAATCTTCTTATTTCCCTTACAATAGCGCTGTAGTCAGCCTTAAAGTAACTGTAATGGCTGCGACGATTGGATCGAAGGTATGATAAATGGGAATGCTCAACAGCTATTAGCAGGTTAGGATGGTACGCGTCTAGTGCACTAAGTAAATCAGGAGCCTTCGATACTTTTACATTGCTGAAATTACTTAATACCAAATCCAACTGCCGACCATCACAGTTACCCACAGAGTTAAATTGGTATAAGTTATTAACACTCATAAAATCAGTCAAAGAAAAACCAAGAGCATTATTACAATTACTTGGATTGACATACAGGCAATTTTCTTTATTATTCCATTGCACAAAACCCATGTTAAAATCACCCAACAATATTACATTATCAACACTATCGATTACATTGTCAACACGCTCTAAGAATTTCTCGAGCAACTCAACTTTTACCGGAGGTGGCATGTAAACCACGCAAAGTCCAATCCTTTTGATGCTATCTTTATCCTTGATTTGTAACACAACCCACAAATTCTCGTCTTCTGTCTCCCAGCTCATTACCCTAGCAGATATAATATCACGAGATACAGCAACAAGGACGCCTCCTCCATCGCGTTTTGATTGATTAGAGCATATCCGATCTTTACGATATACTACATAACGTCAATTATTTCATTGTCATAGACACCAGAGTTCAACCAGGTTTCCGTAAGTGCTATAACTTTATAATCTGTCGTTAGGATATTCTTAAACAGCTTGTCCGTTTTCGTTCTTAGGCCCCGTACGTTTTGATAATATATTTCCAACATTTTAAATTAAAAAGAACCTCAACATTCACCGTTTACTTTCTTATATTCTTACTGTTTATATAATAAGCCTCAGGCTGTCTTCGGTTTTGATTAATATCGCCTGGCTAAATTCATCTTTGCGTACGTAGACTTTCCCGTTTCTAATCCATGTGAAGCGATAATTCATTTCCTTAGCTTTCAATCGTGTTGCGGCGTGCAAAGATTTACTTCCCGGGGTCAGGTGTTCGGACACATAAACAGGTGCTCGTGGTCTACCTATTCCCAAGTGGTGAGAACTCAATTTGTCGTCTGGGTTCTTCCTATTGAATTGAGATACCGCTGCCAGGAGGGCGTCTCGGTGCTTTGTGCTACGGTATTTAACGATAACAGACCGGGGTTTATCAGACCGCTTGTTCAATTTTGCAACTCGAGTAACATGCTGAATTTCGTCCGTAGATATGGAGATTCCAACCGTGGCGTTAAGCTGCGCTATGGTGTTGACTAGGTTTTCAGTTCTATGTTCTGGTATTCCGTTTATTTCCACATTACACTCTCTCATATGTAACTCCACCGTATTAGGCCTGGTCTGTAGATCCTTGACCGATACTCTGAGTTGGTCGTTTTCTTTTTGTAGGTGTGCGATTATAGTTGCTTTCTCAGCCATTGTCGACTTTACTTCCTCGAACTTTTCATTTATGAAAGACATTGATTCTCGAAATCCCGTTATTGGATCATTTATCGTCTTCAGTTGAGCAGAAACCACGTCTTGAATTGTTATAGAGAGCTCTTGCCTTAGTATATGTCGAAGAGATATGAGAGATATATGCCATATTTTAATATTAGCGGTTGAAGTCCTCTCGTAATACAAAGCCATCTATTATTTTTTCCATACAAACTATCGACGCCTATTTCATCCCTTTAGGGTAAAAAATTTTTAATATCCCTTCTTAGTGTATATCCGCATTTTGAATTAAAACAACTATCCAACTTTCAAATTTCTACCATTAGCGGTTACGGCTTTTCCATAGAAAATCAACCCCTATTTTGCACCTTTAGGGGGCGGATTCCAATAAACCATTTATCACGTATTCAATAAAATGTTTTTAAGAGCATGAATCTTAAGTTTCATCAAAATCGTTGCTAATTTATATATTTATTCATACAAATTTACAACCCCATTCGTTTAGGGCTAATATTTTTTAATTTCCCTTCTTAGTGTGCGTCCGCATTTTGAATTAACACAACTATCCGAATTTCACGTTTCTACCATTAGCGGTTACGGCTGTGCGTGCGTATATATGTCAGTGGGAACTTCTCCTTTTATATAATATATCGATATGGATTTAGAGAAATTGATACATGGTCATTAAAAAAAAAAAAAAAAAACGGTCTGTCCTGCACCTCTATTTATATTTAATCTATGACAAACCTGTAATCGCAGTTACCGTGTGTTTAAGTAAGGCACGATAATTGAAGATATGCTCGTATCATACATACCAGTCTGCTCTGAGTGACGTGTGATTACTTTGTGTTCACTCAGATGAAATTAAAATGAAACGAAGCCTTGAAAAATATTGAGAACGAATTATTTTGTACGTACAAACATTCTGACAGATACAATTTTATCTAATAAGTTAATTATCTTAAAAGCGGTCGTCGTGTGAAATTTGCACTATACAGTTGTGTAGATCATATTGTTTATCTTTTTATTCATCTATATAATTTTTATTGCACTCTTCCTGTACCGGCGACTTTGTTCGCTATTGCCATTCCTTTCTTTAAGCTTATAAGATAAATTACGCTGTGAATGAGTCCTACGTTTCAAGGTCTCTGACATTACATAACATTTTAGGTTTCAATTTATTTAGGCCCTATGCTGAGTGCTATGATATCTGTAATTCTGAACTAACAAATAAAAATCTTGAAATATTTGCAGGACAATCATTAAAACATCTAATTTCGAAAAACGAACGAACGAAAAAATAATCTATAAAATCGGACAACGCGTTAATAAATAATAAAACTAAGTAAACATTTTACTTTTATCCCCTCTCCCAAAAGGGCCTTGCTGAATTCGGGATAACAAGTATTCAATGTAGTTTTTCAGAGTATTAACTCAAATTATGTCTAGTCTAGTTTGATACAGTATTATTATAAGTATAGAAAATAGTATTTTCGGAATTTAATATGTGACTACTAAAACAGACAAAATAATTGGTTTGCTAATACTCACCAAGCTTGGCAGGCAACTGGACGAGCGCAGTGCTTTATAGCAGGATATGTGTCGCTGGTGACGCTGCTGCCTATCACCATCCCGATTGGTGTGCAATTGTTTGCACCACTATGGCCTTAGTTGCGTTTTACGACACCTCGGCAAGAAAGAGGTCTGGACTATTCTTCTCTGCCGGTCACCGCACGAGAAAGCATTGAAGTCTGTCTCACTTGTTTTCAAAATTTAATTGTGACTTTTATCTCTATAACTCTCTCCATCCTATGTGATATTGATTAAATCAACCGTGTTCTATCGACACAACTGAAACCCGTCAAATCATTTAATAACAATAACTTTCTGAATTTGATAATGTTTTAATAATCTTAAAATTATTTGTAAGTAAATGAAAAGAAAAACATACGCATTCACAAATACATTGTTTTATGATCGTGGTAAATCTGGAATATAAAAGATGAGAATCTTTAACGACTAATAATGAACGTTAAAATTATTAATTGTTTATGAATAAGTTCTATAAAAAATAATTTTATACCAAGCAAATATAGATCTATAGATAAGTTGATATTATAATAGAAAAAAATATTTTTTCTAAAGGTATTTTTATCATATCTTCTATTACGACGAATGCGCAATAAAACATACATTTTCTCAAAATAATAAATTTCAATTATAAATTGAAACTACCTTATATGTTTTTTTTAGGTCGTTATTCACTCGAGTGCAGTGTAAATATTGCGAACAAACACCAAAATCATTTACGTCAAAAATCCGAAATAAACAATATCGCCCCGATATGGTTTGCAGGGTAATCAACGAAGCTAAGACTTTTTTTTCTACTTCACTCCTGATGCGTAATATATGGTTAGGGTGACCATAACATATTACTACAATAACTACTAATATAATTTAATATAATTATATCACAAAGATTATTTCGTTAGAGTAATCTATAATATAAAAATAAGTCAGGTTTTCCTTCCTGACGCTATAATTCCAGAACGCACGAACCGATTTCCACGGTTTTGCATTCGTTGGAAAGGTCTCGGGCTCCGTGAGCTTTATAGCAAACTAAATTCAGGAAAATTTTCAACAGAAAAGGAGGAAAACAGGGAAAATCATAATAATATAATCTTATACTCTCATAATGAACTGAAGTGCATTGAATCTACTTCTAAACAACACATTGCTTGGCAAAGGCCTCTTCTCCATATAGAAGAAGGGTCATCATTGACTCTCATCAAATGATTTAAAAATTATAAATTTTGTAATATTATCTATAATATAAAAATAAGTCGGGTTTTCCTTCCTGACGCTATAATTCCAGAACGCAAGAACCGATTTCCACGGTTTTGCATTCGTTGGAAAGGTCTCGGGATCCGTGAGCTTTATAGCAAACTAAATTCAGGAAAATTTTCAACAGAAAAACAGGAAAACAGGGAAAATCATTTTTCACATACAGCGCCATCTCTGATACATAGCATGTACTAGAAACCAATATGGTTTTGCATGGCGGCAGTACGTGGTGTGAGTATCCCTCACGAAAATAAGTTGGTGGTGAAACGGAGTTCGCCGGGTTTGCTAGTTTTTAATACAGATTAAGAATTATTCAGAACAAATTTTCCCCCGCGACATCGTTGCATCGAGTTGATAATTTGAGTAGCCTTTTTTTGAGATTTCATCAATGTCCATACTATTTAACCCTCCGTCGGGCGCGGCTGATCTCACAGGCTCAGCAAAAATATTTTCGTGTTTCTTTTTTTTCCGCTTCATCGGGAAATCTCCACTCCCTCAGTAGCTTCCTAATTTTTGGTGCTCTACACGAAGCTGATACTCAGTTGACTCTTCGCGCTTGTAGAGAGCAGTGAGAGCACTTTTGGCCTATTAGGCACACCGCGCCCGGACTCATCACATTTTTGAAGGTAAATAAAAACATTTTTTTTTAATGAAATATTATTAAGTAGCATATTTAAAAATAGGTTATATACTTTTTTTTAGTTGGAAACGCTGTCTGGCCAATGAGGCACACCGCGCCCGAACTCGTCACGATTTCGAGGGTAAGTGTAATTAGTGTAATTTTTAGTATAGTAATTGATTTTTTATGCTTTATATATATTATATGTTTATATTTAGTTAATAAATACAAACTTTTTACAGGTTAGCTTACTATCGACATGCCGCGTAAAAAATCATGGACGTTGCAAATCAAGATTTGGTAGAAATAACTAGTTTATTGCAAAATGACATTGATGAAGACTATTTATATGGAAGACATTGGTGAAGAGAGTGAGATTGATGAAGAAGACAACATCGAGGTTGTGGAAAAAGATTCATCAATAGAGCAAGATGGGGAGTCTTCAAGTAATGACAACTCTTCTCCTAGTAACGATTATTATTTGAGTCCTGATAAAACTACCAAATGAATCAAGAAACCGCCAAGAACGCAACTTTGTGTATTGAATCTATACTGGAGTTTACTATATCAGCCTGTAAACTACCCACTCCTGAGTGAATGCCTCTTCTCCATATAGAAGAAGGGTTGGAGCTTAATCCACCACGCTGCTCCATTGCAGGTTAGCGGATAATTTCCGTGCCATGAGTAACGATCGTTATCAGGTGTCTATGATACAACCTTTCGTCAGTACATACCATCACAGCCGAATATAAGTCAGTCTAGAGAGAAAAATGAAGAAAAGAATAGAAGAGAGAGATTTAAACGTACTGTGTGCAGCTTTTTTTCAAGGTCTCAGTTCCTCGATATAAATAAATCCAATGATGAAAATTCTGATTAACTTTCATTCTTTCATATTCTAAGAACAACATTTCAGACGTTTCTTTATTATTATTATTATTTACATTAATAATTTTGAAATTTTAAAAATAAAAAAAATCTTGAAAATTGAAATTTTTTGTCTTTTATTTTTTTTTACTTTTTTAAGTAATATATACATGTATATATTTTGTTATTATGCCTAATTACTCTGTAAACATTTTACTCAAGACGTAATGCATCGTTTTTATTTTAATATTCATTAGAAAAATTATAATTGTCAATTTTCGAAGCTGAGCTTATTGGGTACACCGCGCCCGATCTCGGGAGTTATTGAGGGGCGCCCGACGAAGGGTTAAACAAATCAAAAATTGATCAGTAATTTTGAGGTGAACAGGTAATATGTATGTATTAAGATGTAAGTAAAAATATAGGACAATTAATGCGATAGAATTTTTATTATATATAAATAAGTCATAATTTGATATATAATACGAAAAAAATTGTATTTTTTTTGGCTGTTTTTTTCTGACCTTAACATGAAATGTTTGTGAGCTCAAAACTCATAAGCATGTACCATACAGTCCACATACAAAAAGCACATGAGAAAATCAGTTTTTTTTTATGTGTATTTGCATCAGTGTTTACCATTACCAGTGTTTGTCATTGAGCTTTATTTATTGTCATTGCAAATGCTATTTTCACCAACACCAATTTTCAACATCAACTTATAGGAAGGAACTCCTGAGTATTCTACAGAGTTAGGAAAATTTATAGAGTACGATGTATTTGCTCATTCATCATCGTGTCCATTGCATTGTCTACGGACAGACTTGACAGAAAATCCTCGCAATTTCAAATGTCATTGCTAAAATTTCTCTTTAACACAGCCATTCTCTGTTTCCCTTATTATTTTTAGATCGGGATGGACGTTGTTTTGACTTTTTATATTACAAGTAGTAGATGTTCATAAAGTAGTCTTCAAAGTTGTCATACCGTTACTACCTGCTGTCACACTATTTTCTCCATTTTTTGAAAGAGCAGTCGCATATCGCCCCTATTGTATATCACAGTGCAGTTATACTTGCATATTCATAGTTAGATCATTTTATTATATTAGTGATATTATAAAGTCAATTACGTTAAGGTCAATGAGATTTAATTTTAAATATAAATCAGACCAAGTTAGAAGCTACTGCAGAATAAAATTATATTATCACATTATTCGAAGCTTACCTTAAAATTATACATTAAACAAAATCCCTGGTTACCCTATAAGTAATAACTGAGAGCCGGTATCGAACTTGCGTTAATGACGCGCCTTAGGCAGCCTCCGTATCAGAAGCCATCTTTACCTTTGCACATTCAATTATAGCCTTATGTAATTTCAAAATAAGGGCTACAATATCTTGTGTTCGATATCAATCTCCATGCATACTAAATTGATCTTACAGGTACAATAAATTATACCCATATTCCCGTGCATCTAACGACACGTGTTATTCATAAATAATCATAGTACTGTCAATTTCAAGAATAGGTCTCAATAATTGCAATGAGCGTTTTTAGTTTCATTCATGCGATGTAAGATTACGGGTATACAATGGGTGTGTACCATGAAAATATAAATGAAATACTAATACGGGAAGCGAACGTAAGAAATTATTGGGAATTTACGTATAAACTCACAGATTTGAATCAATTTCAGTTTTGCAAAATATGCAAGGTCTTAGAGCACAAATTATGAGCAAACTCAACACACTTTGAAGTGACATTTGTTTTTAATCCTTTAATACTACATTTACTGTTTTTAATATAATGGAAATATAAGAAATCATATTTATAATTAGGATTTTATTTGGAACGATGTTCCTTATGGGACCCTAGTCAGCAAAAAACGTCGATAAGGAAAATGCGTGGAGTAAGATTTTTATGTTTAAAAACCTCAAATAATCAGTAGAATTCTACAAAAGAAATATTTGAAACTAAAAATCAGTATTCATTTCATTTCACTATTTATTCTTAATTGTAATTATTTAAAAACCAATTAATAATAATTTAATAATCCAATATTTTTTTATAAAAGTTACCAATTTAGTAGTTTTATTTTTGAACTGATATATTATTAAAATGAATTGGCGAAGACTTTTCAAAACCTACGCAGCAATAATCCCTCTGGCCTTGAAATTTTGAAATAAATGATTATAATACTGCTAAATTAAAAAGGAACTAGGAAGGAACTAAGGAGAACATAATTATGATTAATTATTATTCGTGTGACTTGCTTTTTCTTATTATTATATATTTTTATGAATCATTGTGAATAAAATAAAAGTGTTTAGATAATTATGTAAAATATTTTTTTATTTTTATCGATAAAAAATCATAATAAAAAGTTCATAACACGAATAATTATTGTCTTTTTACCTCGATTACAACTTGAAATTAATATTTATGTAATAAGGAACTCCGTTCCTATCCGTTCCTATCTTCGTTTTATCCCACGACACTACATGTTTTTTTTTTCCTTTTTAAGTACCTACTGTTAATTTTTAAGCAATTATTGAAACTTTAATATCTATCGTTTTAGATGTAAAGTGATTGAATAAATATTACCATATTAATATTATAAAGGAGGATTTTATTTTGTTTATAATCGATACTATCTGAAATAGCTGAACCTACTTGAACAGTTCTTACACTATTATAAATCTATGATACGTTGTCCAGTTTTTATAAGAGGAACATGAAATTATTTTAAACTATATAATAATATCTATAATAGAAATAATTGTATTTAAAAAGTGTGATAAAAGGAGTCGTTTAACAATGCAGCGTTATTCTCAGTAACAAAATATGACAAGCGAGTTCAGGTCCGTTGAAAAAACCTATTACTCCATACAGTAGCTCGCGTTTGCCGCCGGGAGCAGCGCCTTCTGGTACTGTTGAGTACACTTGATGAGAAAAGAATTAATCGTTTATAACATTATCGAAAAAAAATACAACATTGAGAAAACATTATAACTAATTAGAATTACGGGAGAAGGAATTAAAAAAATAGCTATAATAAATAAATTCATATAATCTTTTTGCATTTTTGTTACTATTGAATGCCATTGAAACTTATTGTGTAATTACATGCTGAATCGAAACAGTTAATGTTTAATTAATCGATATTCACACTATTGTTGAACAGTCGATAGACTGTCGGTATTGTGTATAATAATAACAGCCTGACGACGTAAAATCAAAGAACGAAATGAACTCTTGAAAAAAGTTGGAAGAAGGTGGATCTCATTCTATTTCCATTGATTATATTACATGTTTATTTATATACTCGTATTATTAATAATGTACACAAAAAATATTACTGTAGTAAGCTAATGAAGTTGTATCAACTAAAATCTTTATAAAAATATTAAATAAAAATAATTTATGTAGGTAGAAAACGAATATTTTATTTCTCTCTTTCTAATAACTAATTGTGCTACCAGTGCTCAGAATACTCATACAGATTGAGAATATATTTTATTCCTTTTTTTTTTCAGATGCATACAACATCAGCCAGAGTGGGCGCCGATGGAGGCAGTTTTCAGCGGACTACATCGTAAAAATTGAAAAACTACATTATAATGTTTGTTTTTTTTTCTTTTTTAAATGTAGATACATTCTTAAAGCAACAATAAATACATGTGTTAGATTTCATAAAGAGAACTTCAACGGTTTCAAAGTTATTCCAACCCAAACTGACGTCAAAAATCTAGCTCTTGACTAGACTACTCCCTTAAATGACAATAATAAGTATAAAAAGTTAGTGACATTTTATTATTTTATAGTATAAAATGATAAATTTCACCGGTTCTTCTAAAGGAAGAGATATAGATTCTGCGTAATTACTAAAATTAAAAATCGAAGATTTTCGCAATAAAAATAAATTCTTCATTTCGTAGAAAGAATTACAATTTATTTTCAATCATATTTTTTACTAAGAGACGCGATTTCACTCATGTTAACATTTATAGATACCGTTCCGATACAAAGAGCAATAATGTGATATTATATAGCCTAGTTTTTTCTGGATAAGTAGCTTTTTAATGATGAAAAGTTTCTGAATTTATAGTTTTTCGAAAAAAAAAAGTCCAGTTTATAATTTTAAGTATCTAGTAAAACGATAAAATTTATGTCTAAAGATTTTTGTTAGCAACAGTAAAACAGTGTGCTGTGATTATTACCAGTTTTTGTGAAGGGTTTGAGACACGTGGGACGATGAAATTATGGTAATCACTGGGACCATTGCACGTGGTTAGGGTTCAAATGGTAAATTTATAGTTCGACTTTAAGTACATCGAATACACGACGTTCTTTTTCTTTTTTGGCGTCAAATTATGACGGAAAATGAATGTTAAACAATGCTGCCATCAAAAAAGGAGAGGAGGCATGCTATTATTTAAGATGAATTTAAATTTCGTTTTTTAATTAATTAAACATTACTGTTCTCTTATATTTACGCGAATATTACTCATTTAATTAAAAGTCTAAATCGGATTTTATCGCGTTTATTTGTTTTAAAACTTTACAGTTTAACGATTTTTAATTAAATTAAATTATTTCCCGACGTTTCGGACCCTTTACAGCGTCCATGATCTCGGGGGACTGAGGTGGTGGGTGTCCGAATAATGAATCAATTGTTACATACCCCGCTTTTTATACAATTATAAATTATTACTTTTTACCGTTCCTATTCATGCAGAATGAGCTTATTGTGTCTGGAAGTCGTGCTGTGTTCTTATTTTCCTTGGGTTCAATTAATATATATATATATATATATATATATAGGTTCAATAATAATGAACACCGATTCCTACCAAGGATGATTCGCGAGGCTATTGAAATCAAAAAACATCCTAATTTCAATAGAGAGGATGGTTGGAACGTACCACCAGCTTGGGAGCCAGTACTAAAATTAATGGAAATGGCATGGCATGAATAGGAACGGTAAAAAGTAATAATTTATAATTGTATAAAAAGCGGAGTATGTAACAATTGATTCATTATTCGGACACCCACCACCTCAGTCCCCCGAGATCATGGACGCTGTAAAGGGTCCGAAACGTCGGGAAATAATTTAATTTAATTAAAAATCGTTAAACTGTAAAGTTTTAAAACAAATAAACGCGATAAAATCCGATTTAGACTTTTAATTAAATAATTAAACATTCCTAAGTCCAATATTACAAAAATTTTTGTTAATATTTTAATAAATACTGAATTAAATAATGCATCAATTTAGTTGATAGCCATTGAAATTTCGAAATTTTTGACATCAACAAAACCATTTTGCAATGTGGTGTCATTTCTGAATATTTTTTATAAAGAATTAAGTGTAACGGTATAATATAATTTAATGTATGAGAAGAGTGACAACTTTATATTAGAATGTCAGTGTGTTGGCAATGTTATTAATGTCTATACTTCTGACAATTGTGACTATGAAAAAATCTGATGAGAGTCTTCATTTATTTTGCACGGGTATCCTACAATAACGGAACCCACTGACGAGGTATAACGAAATGTACGTGCGCGTTATACATTTTGTTTTTGTCATAATAATTGTCGTCCATTCATCTGTTCTATTTATCTCATTGCCATCACGCATACATATGGTGAGCGAAAAATAACAGCAATAGTGATTTTACTTTTAAGGTTACACATTTTGATAAGCAGAGCGTTAAATATTCTCTGCGGTATTCGAAACATTTATAAACTTAAATATTTAAGACATCGACTACGACGCATGTGACGAGAAATTCAACAAAAATCAAATATCATCAGAAAGACCAGATACCGACATGAAGTTGGGCCAATAGGGTTCTTTTAAAACTGAATAAAAAAGATTTTCGGACTTTTTATGGGAATGAAATCTGGAATAAAAGTTTATACGGAAAATATTAGGTCTTTACCTATGAAATTGCCGTTTCGTCAAACTAGCTATTTCAAAACTAAAAAAAAGGAAGAAAAAATCGCTAAGAACTCGAATTTCAAATTATTTTTATTTTAAAAATATAGAATTCTTTTTCTATAATTAGTAATTTGTTTAATGGTAAGCGTTCTGTTTGCATCGCATTTGTAAGTTTTTCGTCATCATGGATATGTTAAAAATTCTAGTGATTATGGAGTATGAGTTCCGTCGTGGTACCAAAGCGGCAGAAGCGGCACGCAACATCAACGACGTTTTCGGTGCTAACACTACCAACGATCGTACCACCCGTTATTGGTTTGCTCACTTTCGTTCCGGCAATTTTGACCTAAGAAATGAACCACGTGGTCGGCCGAAAATGTTGGTCAACAATGACGAATCAAAGGCGATTGTGGAGGCGGATTAATCTCAAACTACAGCTGAATTAGCAGCAGCTTTCGAAGTTAGCACTAAAACAATATTGGTCCCTTTGCGTCAAATTGACAAGGTAAAGAAGCCCGACAAATGGGTGCCTCGCGAATTGAATGAACGCCAGCGCGAAATACGCGTGGAGACGTGCCTTGCACTGCTCAACAGACACATAAACGAAGGCATATTTAATCGCATTGTTACTTGTGATGAAAAATGGATTCTATTCGACAATTGCAAGTGGTCAGCTAGTTGGTTAGATCCTGGTTCAAAACCTAAACAATGCCGTAACCGAAAAATGATCCCTAAGAAAGTGATGTTAACTGTATTGGTCTAGCACCGGTGTAATTCATCACAGCTTCTTACCAAACGACACGAGCATTACTACAGATGTGTAGTGTGAAGAACTAAACACAATGATGGGGAAGCTTGCGCGTCTTCAACCAGCTTTGGTCAATCGCTCGGCTCCGCTGCTCCTGCATGACAATGCGCGTCCTCATACTGCATAGCAGACGGTCTCCAAGTTACAAGAGCTGGGGTTGAAAGTTCTTTGTCATCCACCGTACTCACCAGATCTTGTTCCTACAGACTTCCACTTTTTCCAGAATTTGGATAACTTTTTGGCGGGAAAAAAATTCAATACCCGAGAGGCAGTACAAAATGCCTTTACAGAGTTTGTTGCCTCCCATCCAGCAGAGTTTTTCAAAAAAGGCATCAATAAATTACCACTACGTTGGCAAAAATGCATTGATTCCATGGTTAATTACTTTGAATAATAAAAATAAAAAATATAGAACAAAAAGTGCATTAACTGATTTCATAAAAAACGGCAATTTCATAAGTAACCTATTATTTAATTATGTATGTTTTGTCATAAAATTTAATTCAAAAGTTTTGATTAAAAATAAATAAAGATATATTTCAATGAATTTGACACTTACAATCTTTAATCAGTAAAAAAATAATTAAAACATATATTGTTTCTATTAACTGAATCGCTACAGCCTATGAATATAAACTACAGTTAATTTTTTGACCACAAATAACACTCTCCTGTTGTTTGGTCCGTTCTTTGTAATTATTTCAACAAATGGAATGACTGCTATTTAAGTTTAATATGAAAGCAACAAAACTGTCTTTGAAAATTATTCGAGCAAACGCGGTAATTATTGCTCATCATACTTTAGAATAATTGTAATGAAACATTTTCTTGAAATCTTTTTTAAAATTAGAGAAAACGTAAACAAAACTCATTTGTATTGTTCTTTGATAACGGAATTTCAAAGATAATTATCCTAAAATGCCCATCACTATACTATTTTTATAAAGTTTATTACTTTTTTTATTTTTACTTTTACACACTTGTACTAAATAGCAACAATAAATGAAAATTAAATCAATTAAGTTGCATTACTTATAAAAAGCGGCTTTACCACTAGCACAGCGATTTTTCAGGCAACTTTTTGCCAGAGAAGTAGCGTAGAGGTGTGAAAAAGAGCGTGAAACTACATAATTATATAAACAGAAACTACATATAATAATACACTCATACCTGGAACTGGAACTGGATCGGCCTTTAAACCTCCCACCGCTGTTCAAATGCCTCTTCTACTTGTAGGAGAAGCTTTGGAGCTTAATCCACCATGCTGCTCCATTGCAAATTGGCGGATAATTTCCCTACCATGAGTAACGATCGTTATCCGAGGTACGGTGGGGAAAGCCACAAGGACATACACCCAGACCGAAAACAAATATTTGTTCAAATACAAATATCTGCCCCGAATGGGAATCGAACTCGAATCGAATCAACTACTCGCACCACTACAATAGAACGGTCGTACACTCATACCTATAAATAATAAACAATTTGATAAAGTATACTAATGATATACCAACGTAATTAAAGTGAGTAGAAAAATAAAGTTGATGATAATTCAATATGATAAATATATTTCCTAAAATAGCTTTTAAAACAATAATGCAGGCTTAACAGACAGTTGCAATGAGTTCCAAAGATGATAGATTTCGAAAGTAAAGAATTTAGAATAAAATACGAAAAAGGGGGGGGGGGGTATAATTCAAAATTAGACTATCATTCGAGCGAAAAGGCTGTTCGTGAGTATCACCTAGAAAACAGACTAGCTTTAGCAGAGAAAGAGTTAGAGTAAAATGAAGTAGTACGAGACGGAGTTTTAAGAAACAAATTAGATTCAGACCTAAGGGAACGATCATGAGTATTACAAAAAAACTCGAAGCGTTGTTTGAGGTAAGGGGTGTATCTGGATGGAAAAGTACACAATATAGTAGCGAGAGTAACTGAGCATTCAGTATTATTGTATTATAATTATATTATTAAATTTCATTGTATTTTCCCTTTTGTTGCTGTTGATTTTTTTTTTTTACTTATTAATTGTTTTTGTTGATTTTCCTTAAAAGCGCTAAATTGATTCCGATAAATTTCCATGGGACCAGCTCTAAAGTATACCAATTAAAAAATAATCATCAAAATCGATTCATAATTGACATAGTAATCGCGTAGCAAACAAAAAAAAAACAGACGAATAGAGAACCTCCTCCTTTTTTGAAGTCAGTTGAAAATTAAAATAACAATTATTTGCTACTTACGTGCAGAAATTTTTCTAATAAAATATAATTATCAATTTAATTTCAATTTATCTTTTTATTTAAAATATCTACAATACCTACGTTTTTATCTATATTCTTATGGGGTAATTTAAAACGAAGTCGTTCTGATGGTAACCGCCAGGAGCGTATTTTATTAAGATCCAAGGCTTGATTATAAAAATCCAATTTCCATAAGAAATTTGGTGCATTATGGTAATGACATAATAATTTCTGCCTTAGTGAATTTAAAATTGACTCGCTTGTCCATGAATTGTGATAAACAACATAAAATTCTATAAAGATGCGCTTGTAAAATATGTACGTGTATGTGTATAATCGGTACACAATACAAAATATTTTTATCTCTTTCTGCTATGTAAGGATTCAGTATGATAAACAGAGACGCCAATATTTTTATCACCAGTTGCTGTCATAACATGACAATGAAAACATTGCCTATACAATCCAGGTGTAGGTATAACAAGTCTGTCTAAATAAGACTCGTTTTTAAAATAAGCCAATAATAAGACAATATTTTAACATTTACCTTTTTAAATAATTATAGAGATCGTCCAAATATTATGCTCGCAATTTACACCATTTTCGGATAAATACTAGAAGTTCCTTACGGTTCGATCAGTATAGTGTTATATACGAAGTGTACCTACAACTTCGTTGGCGATTGAAATTCCTTGTTCTATGTATTTATTCCTTAAAAATGAAGTATTAACCCCAGCTTAAGGTGAGGCGTGCGTTCAAAGGTTTCTATAGATATATTCTAAACTAAGTAACCAAAGATATTTAAATATTTACTGGATTTTTTTATATTTCTTTCTACCAAAAAAAGGGATGAATGGAATCGCACTATAAATTCATGAATACAACTAAGTACACACTCACCCTCTCCCTAGATAATGTGTTGAATTTGTGGATATGAATTCCACAGTGTTAAACCCACAGTCTCAAATAATGAAAAGTGTCATCTAAAACTAATTTCTAGTTTCGGTGTTATGCGCGGTCCAGATGCAGAAAGACTGACAAAATTTCAAAATATGTTGAATGTAAAGAACTTGACTTATTACACTTTTATTATAAGTATAGATGTGTCATTAAATTAACTTATTTATTAATTAACTTAAATTTAAAAAAATCACCACATATTTCAAATAAAATCGGTTTATGGACGATAATTTTACGTGATAACGTCATAAGAAAACATTGATGAAAAATTGCATACTTTTATGAATTGAATTATTATCACCGAATTATCATTATTTTGTATAATACAAAGACGGTGTTAATTGAAAATAATTTTTTTTTTCGATAAATTAACACATATTCACACTTGGTAGTTCAAATATATTTCTCTTCTACTCATTCATCAATTTATAAGACGTTATCACGTCAAAAAGTCATCATCATCAACTTTCTAAAGAAAAATATTATTTGTATGTAGCCAGAAATAAACAGGTCGGTCACCTGATATCACGTGATTATCACCGCCATTATAAAACTTGCAGTGCCAAAGAAGCATATTATTAACATAAATAAAATTGAACATAAATGAGGATGAAGAAATAATGAAGAAGGACAGGTAAAGGGAGTATACCACCTTTTTTTTGTTTTGACGGGAAAAAACGTACCTGAACGCACACCCCGCCGTCCGGGGAGGCAACGGGGTAGTGTGGGGCCCTCACCCACTAAAATAACCCGCCGTTCGGCTAGGGCGGCCTCAGGCGCATGTGAGCGCGACTGCGCTACCCCGCGTGCCGACGGCGAATTGGGTCCGAGAGGAGTGAGTCTTCCCGGACCCTCGGGGGTATACCCCCTTGATTTTGGTTTTTGTTTCGCTCTTTCAACCGTACCTAACGCAGACAGCGATTTTACAATCAAGCCAGCAATGTATGATCTGTACTCAATCCATTATTTACGCAAGGTTTTACCATAAAGAATAAGACTTAAGATAAACATCATTTGTATTCAACTATAACATTACACTTGGGCAATATATGACATGTCACGGTGACATGCGCCAGCGATCCCGTGGCGTCCTAGTAAGACGATGAGGGCACCATTGTGTTTTAGTGGGTATTCTGACTTCGCAGTCAGCGAGTCCCACATACCCGTCGCCTTCGGGCGGCGGGATGCGTAAACGCATTTCACAGCGTCAAAAAAGGGGGCAATACATGACATGTATTGTCGTTGTGTCATGTTCAGTAATCTTTGAAGTATCGAAACTCGACACGGGTGAAATCACGAGACACGTCTAGTCCCCAATAAATGGACCGTAGCAATTAATCATGAGATCTTCTATGTAAACAAGGTTGTGTTCAGAACAACATGTGAGTATATGACCTGATATATTATGAAAATTTATTTTACTAATTGGCGTTTAAAATAATGATAGAAAAGACTAAAAAATTTCCAAGAACCACTTTTGAAACTCTAATTAGACCATAAACGGCTTATCATGGTATCATTAACCTACAATGAACACGGGGGGTTTATGAGTTTTACTACACAAAATCGTAGGGGATCTTTTCAAACAATCTTTCTCGCATTTACAGCCAATTAACTTAGTAAATAGTGGATGTACTAAAAAGCGGATATTTAAAGTAATTAGGTACCTACTATGATATAAAATTTATATATTTTTATATCTTTTATTGCGCTTATATTATATATACCACAAATATAATACTTAATATGAATATTACTAAAGGAAGAAACTAAAATTAATTGGTAATATATTAAAATTTAAAATGCACAAAACATTAAAAATGTCATTTAACTGCCACATTTCCTAAATCACGCTCTTAAAGTTTTTATAAAGGTGTTTCATATATACAAACAACCTACTATGTTAATTGGAGTCCGTGTCTACACAGGGAAGTAGCAAAACTGGTTCGCTGCCAGCTGTGCCAGTGCGTGCCAATATATAATACGGCACGTTTGCTGGTCCTTTCCACAAGTGGCGCACCAGTTAGCGTCACTTAAGTCGACTACTGGCAAAGGTTCACCTGGTTCCTTGCAGGTTAATAAAATTTTCCTCGCATCCACCGTGTAGACAATTCGACTCCTTTTTTGCATTACTAATTAATATCAATTACATAAATATTTAAATTAATGTCAATATGATTTAGGATATATTTTGACTGAGAAATTATGTGTATTGCTATATTAATAAAACTAATTCGCATTATTGCCTATCTTAATCACCATTATCTACATACAAAAATTAATTGCAAGCGGTCTAAGCCGTTTTTACCTACCAGACATTATTATATTTTGCGGATTTTAACTTCATTTATTTTTTGATGGAATGAAGATGAAGTGAATAAGATGTGTACAACGTTTAAAATACTAACTTTTCACTATTAAGTAAAGTTCTGAAAAATATCTAGAATCACCAGAAAAAAGCTGTAAGATAAGAAGATACTCAATTGACTGAACTAAATCAGCCTGTAAGCGTCCCAGTTCTGGGCAAAGCCCTTTTCTCCATATAAGAGAAGGGCTGTACAATCCAATACGATGTTCCACTGTGGATTTGCGGATAAATTCCCTATCATTAAAAAAAAAATTTTACACTGGGAAATGCATTTACGCATCGCGCCGCGGATAGGAGGCGGGTATGTGGGACTTGCTGGCACGCAGAACGTGCTAGAATACCCGCTAAAATCCAGCGGTGCCCTAATCGTCGTAATGGGGCGCCGCGGGATCGCTCGCGCATACAACCATGACGCCCCGAAGGTTGGCCCGTCTATGCGGGTCGCCTTCGCCTATAAAGCGCTCGCGGTCACCGTGAGTGCTCTATTGCCCTGGTGGCGAGTGGGAGGATTACAGGTGCCCCTCCCACTCTAGTGCAGAGGGTAAAGGAGCGTGTAGCGGCGTCTCCGTCTCCCCGGTCGTCTCCTACGAAGCGGGTCAGCGTTAACGTCTGCTTCTCGCGCCCGCTCCCCGGCCTCCTTCAAAGCCACGGGCGACCAGCATCTCTCGCTGCCGAGCATGCAGAGGACCATGCTCTACAACGAGAGGTCTCCGCCTATCACGGCCACCAGGGAGTGGCGCTGGTGCCCCCAAGCGGCGCACTCCTCGAGCGTGTGACGCACCGCCTATCGGCGCACCACACTCGTGTCAGGCAGGACTGGCTTCCTATTCCGCAATTTTATGCAGGTACCTACCAAAGTACCCGTGCCCGGTGCCATCGCACGAAAACACAATATATCTTGCAAGTAATACATATTGTATTAAATTACATTGTACGATTGCCAAGTCAATCTATCTTTTTAAAACATAAAAGATTCTTACTATTGATATAGTCACTATAAGATGTTGTTAGGATAGACAATTACGCAATTACTTAAGATAGAAGGACCCTTAAGTAGGGACTGAATAAATTAACCGACTTGGTATTACATGGATCTCACAACTTTTTACGGTAGAAGAACTGAGTTACGAGGCTTGGTATTTTTTTACAAGTTATGTTTTTAATGGTATCTCATTTATTTTTGTAGATAGTCCTACTTCTTTTTATTTCCGGTGTCTTCTACTTCTTGAATACCAACAAGGGATTTTCTTAAAGCCTACGGTCTGTCTTATGAGCTTTTCTTATTTTTGTAGATAGTCCTCTTCTTTTTCTTTTCCAGTACTACTTCTTGAGTTTCAGCTATTACTGGTATAGCTAGTACTGGCACGCAAGATTTTTTTTTTTGTACATGAATACGATTGACAGATATATACGATTAATAAAATTTAAAAAAAAAATCTTTTATTTGATTTTCATGTCATACATATTGTGATGTCAAGTTAACAACTTGAGATACTTCATACTTGACAAGAGAGATAAATAAAGTATGTTTAGCCCGAAACAGTGTTGTCAGATTATTGTCGATTTTTTACACCTAAATCTCCACAAAAATAAAGTTTAAAACATATTTTAAAAAAAGTGTTTGTGTACCTATGTACGCACGTAAGAAGTTATACTTAACATGAAAATAATAAAACGATGCGCTGAGTAAATGTTTAGTGCACACCATCTGTAATCAGATTCTGATAACCCACTAAAAACAAAGTAAAATGTGTTGTTTCATTGCGAAGTTCTTATGGCTACCTTCCAGCTCCATCAACAGTTTAGACCCTGGTAACCATCTAAAAACAAAATACTCGTCAAGACTAATCAAACGAGCAGAAATTAGACGTGGTTGCGTCGTTTCATTATAGAGTTCCTATGACTACATTCTAGCTCCATCACCAGACTCTGGTTAACATTGAAAGACAAACTACTTATCAAGACGATTCAAACGAGCCCGAAGTCGATTAGGTTGTGTCGTTTCATTGCGTAGTTCCTATAGCCACATTCCAGCCCCATTATCAGATTAAATAAATAAATAAATATTAACCAACAATCACACCACGTTACTTAGCCCCGTGCTAAGTTCGTAAGAACTTGTGTTACAGGTACTAGGAACGGAAATAAATTTAAGAAAGTTATATAAATACATATATACATAAATACACATCCATGACCCGGTGCAGACATCTATATTCGTCATACAAATTATTTGCACCTGGCGGGATTCGAATCAGATTAGACCCTGGTAACCATTTAAAAACAAAGTAGGTACTAGTCAAGACGAAACAAACGAGAAGAAACTCAATGGGGTTGCGTCGTTTCATTACAGAGTTCCTATGACCACCTTTCAGCTCCATAATCAGACTCTGGTTACCATTAAAAGACAAACGACTTTGGTAACCATTTAAAAATAAAGTAGTCGTCAAGACGAATCAAACGAGCAGAAACTCGTTGAGGTTGCGTTGTTTTATTACAAAGTTCCTATGACCACATTCCAGCTAAATCACCAGACCCTAGTTAACATTGAAAGACAAACTACTCGTCAAGAAGATTCAAACAAGCCCAAACTCGATGAGTTTGTGTCGTTTCATTGCGAAGTTCCTATGGCCACCTTCTAGCTCCTCCGTCAGATCAGCACCATGTCATCATAATAGTGCATTGTTACACGATTTTCTGTTATTTTCGATCAAATTTAATTTGCAAGATTTGATGATAAACATCGGGACAGGTGAAACTAAATATGAGCTTGTAAAAAGTGAGCTAACACATCAGTGCAATGAAATAAGCTAGCGTAATTGCGCGGCGTCTACTAACTTCATGGTTTCGGTTTTTTTTTTGTCACAAAAAATTTACTCTCATGAAGAAGTATAGCTTCAAAATACAAAATTAATTTTGAGTTGTACTTATTTTGTCTTTTTTTATTTATTTAATGTTATCTTATATCTTTAAACGAGCAATTCTTGTATATATATAATCTGAATCTCGGAAACGGCTCCAACGATTTTCATGAAATTTAGTATGCAGGGAGTTTTCGGGGCGATAAATCGATCTAGCTAGGATTTATTTTTAGAAAATGCCGTTTTATCGGTTTTTTCAGGCAATTAAAAAACGTCATTAGAATACGAAGGTAAATTTCGCTGTCATCGATAAGTTTGTAATAGCTCGGATGGAAACGGGCGGATTCGAAATCAGAAGACCCGGGTTCGAGTCTAGGTGTCTCCTACCAATTCTTTTTCCTTTTTCTTTTTCAAGTTTATTTTTTTGTGAAAAAAAAACTATTATTGAGAGTTCTTTTTATTTTTTATATTTTTATATTTAAATTATATCTCTATATCTCCTATTGTTTTATTATTATGTCGGTAAGATCGAAAATATTATTCATATTTCATTAGCATGTAATTCGTTTCTAAATATAATTTAACCGAGCAAAGCTCGGTCATCCAGGTACTTATACATAATACATTAATAACAGTCTGTTATGACTCATTTAAACAATTAGGTCCGTTTTAATAATGACAATTATATTAACTCGAAAATGATGACCACCCTGGCGAAGTGGTGAGCGCTGTTGTATATTAAGCGGGAGGTCCCGGGTTCAATCCCCGGCAGAGTAAATTTTCGTTTTCTGGTCTGCTTTGGTGGGAGTCTTCGGTAGTAGCTAGTTACCACCCTATCAGCAAAGACGTGCCACCAAGCGATTGAGCGTTTTGCTAAAATGCATTGTAGAAACCGATTAGAGGGATAAGTTTAATATAAGTGCCAACTGACTAAAACGAAATAACTAACGAAGGGGAAGATATTTTCATCTTATGAAGACAACTTCATAAGACATGTCCCATTCTTGCTTTTTCATTCCGTTTACCATTTTACAAGTTATTTACTTTTATTAACACTGATTCATTCACTGCATATGTAACTTTGTAATCCTATATATTTATATGACCTTGCAAAGTTATTTATGCAGTTGGTGTATCTAGAAAACTGGAACGAAATTGCAATATAATTGAGTTTTTCCTTGGTTTATATACTAAATACTAATGGTATTCTAAATTTGAAGCTTCTATGTCTGCTAGAAATGCCCTAGAGTTTTGATGATCGGTCAGTCAGTGAGTGACAAAATTAAGAAACTTGTCTAGTCGTAATTCTTAAACTGCTTGTTCAAATTGAATGAAATTTGAAATATACTGTGTTTATACAATTCCTGCTTGGTACTGAAAATTCAAACTTCTAGTTTTATTCAGTTCAGTTCAGTAGTAGTAGTAGTTTTATTCAGTTCAGTTCAGTTTATTCAGTAAGTTATAGGGGGTCGAAAATGGCCTGAATTGGTTCGAGAAAAGGATTGTACGGCCATGCCACTGTTTTTTGCTCGACTCGACGGGGGCACTGCCGTGCCTCCAGATTTTAAAATATCGCTAATTTTAAAATATTGATTTTAATTTGGTTTTAGCAAAACTCTCGCTGTTGAAAATTTGCATTATCAAGCACATTAACTTAGTCTAGCATATAATATATTATAAATATAAAAAACATACGACTAAATAATAAAACTAAAAATCAAGCAGGATTATTAAAAAAATAGTTTAATTAATAAATAGAAGGTAGCAATCATAATTCCCTAGACAACGCTTCAGGCATTATAGCTGTTACTATAATCGGAAATCAAATCAATTTTGATCAATGAATTTCTTAATGCAAATCATAATTATATCACACGGAAATTTCACCTCAAAATACAGCACGTAAAGACCGTTATCGATTATTTTCAACTCCTATTTGAATATTTTCGAATAGTCAATATCGCTAGAGGCGATTATTTATAACCGTAAAGTAATTTTATGATAGTGCTTGTTGCATAAACCATCCAAATTTCACCGATAGAAGTCTTTATTTGGATGTTTGAATTATGATGCGATTGAGATGAAACGCAACGTCATCGATCACTGTAGAATAATTAAAGATTGATACGGCTATGTTTGAAACTTGTTATTTAACAATAAATTAATGGTTGAGTTCATGTGACCTGTAATTTATTATTTTAATTGTTTTCTTTTTAAGTTTTTAATTGATCAACTGTCTAAATGTTAAAAAAAAATGGGTTGACTCATGAAGTATTAAATGTGTGTGGCATCTATGTAATACAAATAAATAACGATTTAGTGGGTAATTAACCAAACAATGATAAGTAAGATCCATATGAATATTCATACGATATAAGTATCTAAATATAAGTTTATAAAAAATTTCTGTGTCGGTATGTGTTCAAGTTAATCTCTATACCTTCATTCATTCATTTGGTTTAATGGCTTTCGATGGCGACAAAAGGTCACAGATGATTTTGCCAATGTAATGTATAATGGAGAAAACACGAAGGAGATTTATCGGTGAGGTCAAAATATAGGAAATAGTAAATTAGTCAAATACCCGTCACCTAGAACATCACAAATATTAAAGTTAGGAATATATTATATATAACTGTGCTTTGCTACGACAGTCAAAAATTATATTTACAACAATAGATAATGAGATAAGGCATATTCACAACTTAATTCTATTAGGTACGTTTAATGTATTTACATAAAAAGTGACAGAAAAAACTAAACACAAGCATCAAAAGACATTCAATATTTACAGGACGGGGATTTTATGAGAAAAGACATCGTATATACTATAGAGGATAGAGAAGCTTAGGATAATTAAATAGAACGGGGGATGCTGACCCTAGGTCGAGGCCACATTCACACAAAGAGTGGTCTCGTACCCTATTTTTAGCCAGATCGATTGGAGTGCTCGAATAACCAAAACGTAAACGGCAGATTTGAATATCAGTCAACGGTCGGTATGCCTATGAAAAAATTACCAAAGACGTCTTGGTATACCGGGTTGTATGGCAGAGTGGAATTTTCCTTTAACCGATTTTGACTCAATCCAGGACGAATTTCAACACTTGCCAAGGTGAGTTTTTGAAAATAAATAAATAAAAATTCTGGGTTAACAAATTTGCGGTTAATATCTAATTAGTGATTAATATTAGTTACCTCACCTCATCTAAGAGCTAAGTTGAGGGAATCCACTGCTTTCCTTTTAAGCATCGATTACATCAGAACCTTTATTTTTAACGTTGAAATAGTGCCTAGTCAACTTTCAAATCTGTCTCTTTCAATATACAGAATTATAAACCTGAAATCATATCCAGGTTGATATATAACATTCATCATTCTTTTGTACAAAAATGGATAAAATTTAAGCAAACTTTAAAGTAGATTAGTTTATACATTGGAATATTCTTCTTCCTTAAACTTTGTTTGGGATTGGTCGTTATATTCTTCAATTCTCTTATTTTCAGTCCTCTCCTCAGCCAAAATATACATGCTTATTCTTACCTGACATTCATCTTGCCACAAGGTTGTACTGCATAATAGGTATCCATATACCATTCTAACATATTGTTCTTTAATGGCTTCTTTTCTGGCTCTGTCAAAACTTGTTTATTCTTGAAACTCAAATTATTGTCTCAACAGGAAAACCGAGGTGGTTTGGTAATCAAATATTTTGACTGAGTGGTGTCATCTGTTACTCTTTTGTGGCTTGATTTTAATAAATAAATTCATTTGAATATGTATGTGTAGATAGTTTTAAAGTTGGAATCTGGTTTTTGGTCATAAAAAAACCTATCAACAGTATATATTGTCTATTTTGAGAATTTTGAATGAGGTGTAACCAATTAATATTGTAACTAACATATAACAATCTAATACACGAGTGAGCTTTATAACTGCGCCTCTTAATCATAGATCAAGAAAATCAATAGTTGTACACCTAAAAACCATTAACTTTTACTTCAACGAGATAATATCTTTAACGTTCCAAAATAATAGGCGCTGGCGGCGCGTGCGCAACTGGCATATATCGCCTTTCATCTGTTTGTAATAACTGTTCATTGTGTATAATAAAAATTCGTATCTTCTATATGTATTACGTTAGTATCATCGCTGCTGGGAAGGTTTTATGATTTTTTTTTAATAACATAGTTGCCAGATGTTATAGGTGTTCCATCTTAATTCGTATTAGCTACGGTTTCATATTTCGTACAAGTTTATTCATTTATCAACAACTGAGTTAGTTTAAAATACTGTTCTCAGTTATTATGATCCAATGCTATGGCAGATGTTATAATTACTCTTTACTGTTAGTGTATCCAATGACCTCCGACGCGAAACGGGATGGTTTAAGTGGATCGGTTGTTGGGTGATTCATGAAAGAGATAAAAAACTAATTCGGATTCGAAGGACATTTTCAAGATATACAGTTATTGATTAGATAATTTTTCAGATATAAATGGAAGTTATCTTTTTATTTTTAAATAGTTTTTAGTGCATAAAGATATAAAATGCGGACTAAGAGTTTCAAAATAAATTTCCGTTATCGGCAAGGAAAGAATTTTGAGAAGCTCACCACTTTTTGGCTTTTCCAATAAACTTATGCAGGTGGTTTATGTAATTTAATTTTTTTAAACCCTTCAGTGCCAACGAAATAAAAAGAAGTAATGTTAGCTACGGACGACTAAAAGAAGAAGGTAGTTTTGAAAAAGAATATTTTGTTAATAGTGTAATAATAGTAAGGCTGTATTGAATATGGCATTCGGCCATATATATTCTATAGTCAATAACGTAAATCTGTCACAACAGACAGAAGTTGATCACCATTTACTACGTTGTTTTATATAAATACGTAGTTTTATATATTAACTTACATACCTATATAGTTTTTAAATTTTTGTATATTCTAAATCTTATTCTTCTTTGTATTATAACCTTCCTAGTAATTCCACGTCAGTAACAATTTTGCTGAAGTACATGTCTTGTTTTAAACACCATTGAACCTAACAATTTAACCCGCAATACCGTTGAGGCATACGTTGATTCAGGTGCTCTTTGCCTGCGGGGGAGCTATGGTACAAGTTAGTGAAGCTATGCCATTATTTAATTTTTCTAACCAACTCTGACGTCACCTAAAACAGAGTTCTGTTTTTTGACCTGTATGTGTGTTTTATTTAAATTTTAAACAAATAAATCGATTTTATTAATTTATACATTATATCGTTAAATTATTGTTGGTTATGTGATTTTCATAGAGTAGTTATTTCAATATGAAAAATTTCTATAGTATCTTACGTTACTAGAGAGGGAAGTGATACATTACATCCCGGATCTTTGTTCCCCGAGTCTCAGTATAAATTTGAACAAGACGAAAGTTAGGTGCAATCAATAAGTCATGCCGAGACCGATATCGGTCGATGGTAACCTTCTCGAAGTTGTACAGGATTATGTCTACCTAGGCCACTCAATCCAACTAAGCCAAAACAACTTCAAGAAGGAAGCCGATAGGAGGATTCATTTGTGGTGGGTGGCATTTGGTAGGCTTCGTTGAATCTTCGATTAGAAGATTCCGCCACTTTTAAAGACAAAAGTCCTCGAGCAGTGCGTCCTACTTGTGTTGACATATGGCACCGAGATGTGGACAATGACAACAGGATTAATACACAAAATTAAAGTCACTCAACGTGCTATGGAACGGGCTATACTTGGAGTATCTCTCAAGGATATAATAAAAAATGAGATTATTCACGAAGAGAACCAAAGTAACTGACATACCGACCGACAGAAGACCGATGTCCTTTAGATTTATGATTCAATAAATTATCCGTTATTAATTTAGATTCATCATCAAAATTACGAATAATTTCATCTTTGGTAAGTTCATTGTCAGATTCATTTGGACTCATTGTCATTTTTACACTTAATTGTTTGAAAAATATAATTAAATAAAGTAAAATAAAAAATAAAAACAGAATTAATATTTCTTAATTAAAGAAAACTTGATGAGCGTGCTCTCACGTCAAGGTCGTCACTAGTAGTGGGAGAGTGCGGTGTAGTGGGAGAGTGAGAGACGGTCGGGCGGGACACTACCGCCCCTTCCTCAACAGCGGGATTCGCGCGCGCTTGCGCGCGGACTATACGTCTTAATACTCACGACTTAAAAGTGAAAATAGGTTGCGCAAAAAACGTACCGCGATCAACAATTTTTACTCCTCAAATTTTTTTCATACCGTGGGCCTTATATGAAAAACGATTCTTTGGTGAGTAAACTCCAAAAAAAAAAAAAATTGACATGACTACTATTTATCATTTATTTAAAGCGAAATATTCGGTATTGGTTTTTATTGATGATTTACATATAAATTAACGCCTCTCTTGATTTTACCGCAGTAAATTTTTAATATTTATCAAATGGATTCACAAATATGTAGTAATATTAGTACCTAACTAACTAAATTAATGCAAAATTTATTTTTGTGTACAAGATGACTCGAAAATGTACTCCTATAAGACAACGGTACCGCTGTGATGACGTTGACAAGATATAGCAAACTATTTTAAGCGAACAAATAATATTATATTAAATTTATTTATATTAATATTGATAAATCCGCTGTTACGTGAAACTTAGATCGTACTCATTTCCTCCGAATGGCAGGTGAGTCGATGTTGTGGTCACTACCGTTCATATGGAGAAATTAAATTACGTCTTCTGTGTTCGATACATCGTCAAGTGGTCGTTATGTTATAATATTTTATGAATTACCCAACGATTATAATATTGATACCCCTTTGAGGGTATTCGACATTCGACAACGACGAAAATATTTATTTTGAAATACACATAATTGTGTTTCATCCTTCAGTCAATATAAAGTATTGAGTGCAGTCATTCAAATGACGTACCTAAATATTATATTATATTCATTATAAAAAAGTTTAAAAAAAATTAATTATTTTTTGTGATAATTTCTACATCTAGGGAAATAATTCCATACCTACGTATTGAATATGACTACTATTTTGAACTTAATTAATTTAATTTTATATATTGTATCAAAAATAAGATGACAGTTTGACAAAATTCAGGAACATTGCTTATATTATTTGACAAGCTTATCGATATAATCACCTCCGGTACCTCATTGTTAAAAATATGATATTCATGAAAGATTTTTTTTTCTATATTAATTCAATGTCACACTTTAGTAATAGGAAAATGGGAATAAATAAGTAAATATTTACCAATCAATAAAAACATTTTTACTTTTCGTCATACCATATACATCATAACTTATTCATATAATTTCACGCAGACAGACACACATAATATGTATGTACATATGTATAGAACATTGAACTTTAAAATCAAAACACAGTCAATAATTATACCTTTATCAAAAGAAATCTAAATATTTTGCTAATATTTCTTAAAAACTATTCCAAATCAAAAAAATCAAATTGTATGTTCAATAAAAATGACTTACGACTTCGCATTCCATCTAGTTTTTATAGAAAATAAAAGTCCATTACGAATGTGATTTTAAGAGAATTTATCGGGTGGAAAAAATTCGTTAACAAAGTAAGTTTGCTTTAATTAAATGCTGGGCGTTTTTACTCCAGTAGATATCTTAAATTATTGATGAGTTCAGAAATATAGCCTCAGGGCGTGCATTACGTAGATTTTTTAAAAAGTATTAGAAACATTACACACGGAACGCGGTACAGCTCAACGTTCTGGATTAATGAAAACGCTTGTTTTTTTATCTGTAATATTTCTACTAATAAAATAAACTTTCTCGCCGCTAATTTTAGTACTTATGAGTCCGTTTCACGTCAAGCAGCATATTTTTTAAGGAAAATCTTAGACTATAAAATAATTCTTCACGACTTATTAGAAGCGAAGTAAATATCTTTAAAATAAACTACAGTGACGAGCATAGAAGATTATAAGAGACGAAACCACCAGGCAGTTGCGGTTATCACACCGCAACGCGTTCCATGTGGTGCGGTAATTATAAAGATAGATGCTTTAGATATTAACCTGCTTGGTATCCGTTACTTTCAATAAACGCGATTATATTTGAGGCTAAATTGTTCAAAAAATAGAAACAGGATGAGATTATGGATATGACTTGCCGTTAGAATTATTACAAGAGTGTCAATATATGCATAGCAATTAATAAAGACAAGACAAATTGTTTTGTGGTGTCTTTGTGAATAGGCTTTACGTGTGCGCCGCACTTACGCTAATATTTAAAGCTTGTAATTAATTAGTAATACATTTTGTAGTAGTACACAAATGGCAATAAACTACGATGTTCAATGACACTACGGTAACCTCTCAATAGTAAGAAATCCATGGGTCAAAAAATATGTACCGAGAGCCAAGTTCCTTTTGGAATTGAGTTTGGATATTACCAGTTAGCTGTATCCTAAAAAATAATGATGATCACTGTCTAGGTTTAATACCGTCTGGGGTTATGTGGATGATAATTTATTGTATATTAATTAAAACAGTGCATCGATGTCTGTTGTTAATTAAATAGTTTATTGATATGTTAATGTTTGTGATAAACAGGGAGAGAGAAAGAGAGCGAGGGATGAAGAAAAAAATTTAAGGAAAGTGATGTATTTAAGTTTTATTGACATTGTACAACTTAATAAAAAAAAAATTCTACCTCCACCGAAATTTCGCTTTTCGTCACTGTGAAGTGGGACAAAAGTTACACTAAGGGTAAGCACCCGAACAAATATAAATTTTAATATGAAAAGTGACACTCTTTTCCCCGCTTCACAGGGACGAAAATCGAACTTTCGGCCCTGGTAGGAAAAAAGTGACACTGTTTCCCTCTCTTCACAGGGACAAAACCCGAACTTTCGGCCTAGGTAGGAAAAAAGGCATATTTTACATCAGCTAATGAACTACAATAACTTTTGGCTTTTCAGATTGCTAATAAATATCTGAGTGTAAAGAAATATGTGAGTGGAAAAAGAAAATTATATAATAATGTTATAAGCTTTTGTCTGTTGCAAACCGTTAAACGTCATATGGATTTATCAGCAACCGGCGAAACATGGTCTAAGGTTTCCATTATTCAGAATTTAATACTTAGTATTAATCAGAAACATGACACATTTTATAACAGCCTAGATGTATTACTAATAAAAATAATTTTGTCAATTTTTAAAGTTACTAGTCCGTATTAAATGATCAACAGCGAAATATAAAGTGTACAACTTTTTGCTTGAATATTAATTATTTTTAATCACTCATTAACGGGTCTGTACATCGAAAGTGCAGCTAGCTGCTAGGCTGTCCAAACGAAGCGTAAATAATTAGATAATTGTTGAGTAACTTTACTTAAAGGTTTATTAATATTTACCTATTTTTTTTTTTACATAATTCGAATGAGAATCATGTACCGAGCATTCTCCTTAAAAATTGATAGTGACTAACCAGTCATCCTGTATAGGTAACGTACTTAGTTTAGGAAACATCGCCAATAACCACTGTGTATTTATATATGGGATTAGATTATATATACGATATCGCGCTCATGGCGGAATTCCTGGAAGCCCTTAAAATGAACATGGACAAGACGAAACTCATGTCAAATGTCCATGTCGTGCCCACCCTGACGTCAGATAGGGATTCCGCTCTTGAAGGGGTTAACGAGTACATCTGCCTAGGACAAAAAGTTGGACGGCTGTCCATGATATGTACAGACGACTTGAGAAGAGTCGCTGGAAGCCTATGAAGGGAGGCTGCTTCAAACAGGTCACTTTGGAGATCAATGGGGAGGCCTGTCTTCAGTAGTGGACATCTAATAGCTGATATGACGATGATAATATATTGAAATACAACCGTTCGGGTGTAGTGTTGCGAGCGTTCTAGCTGGCAGTATTGGGTTCGATTCTCGTTCTAAGTAGGTGCTTGTGTTTGTATATATGTATATTTGTGTCTGATCTAGATGTGTGACCTTGTGGCTCTCGTCACCATATCTTGGAGAGTATGTAAAGTCACCGGTCTTGATTGTTATTATCACCACAATCATTACTAAGTGCGGCTCTTTTTGGTCTAGGTACATATGGTACCTAGATGATGGAACTGTAGGAGGCAAATTAGATAATGTCATTGAAGATTTGATCCTAATTTAAAACGAGTTTGATAACATTCCTCAACTAAACTTTTTATATGTGAAACTATTTCACAGACATTTTATCCTCTAGGAAAATTAATTTGCCAAGGGAATAATTAGATAAAATTGTATCTACTTTAAAATACTTCAAAGAAATACACTTTGTCATCTAGGTAGGTTTGTCATCTACTTTTTAATGAAGGCATTCGGCCAATTTCAGACAGAAAAATTAAATAGTTCCCGGACAACACTCATGTTGGGTACTCTAAATTCTCATATCCCCTATACTTTTTTGAAATATTGTCTTTTTGTCCCAAAATTAATTTAAATACTTCCCATGAGTCCAATTTAGAAATTTCCTAACCTGATTGATGAAAATGATGTTACCTTAAAAAGTTGTTTAGAAAAACCAAAAAGTTTATCTTCGGATAAAAATTCCTGGACTCAAGCTACTTTCTTAATAGGGGATCGGACAAATTTTCAGAAAGTGTTTTAAATTAATCTTTATGGATACTTATTCCCATAAAAAATAAAACTTTATTTTTTATAGCCGTTTAAGTACTCAAAATCATGTTTTAATATTGTCTGTTTAAAAATCCCGCCAAAACGCCACGCTATATCATCTGAGAGCGCGTGACGTCATCTGGGGCTATAACAAAACAGCTGCATGAGCATAAGTTCACGAGAAGTTTTGTTTCTTGGAGTAGATTTTTTATTTGTTCTTATGGAACGCAAAAAATATCGTTGGTGTGCAGTACCTCAATGTACGAACACATCAAAAAGTACTCCAAATAAAATATTCATTTAATGTGCCAAGAAAAGCAGATAAACGAAAAAAATGTTTAGACTTAGCGAGTAGAAAATGCAACGAAATGAATTCACCAATTTAATTTTGTGAAGATTATTTTCACGTAAATATACATTAATTACTACAAATAAATAGAATGAAATTTGCTTAAATTAATTTTTAGTAAATATATTATATTGTTTTCTCTCTACGGTCAACTACTATTATAGATTTTTTCTTCTTGTAATTTTTTTTTTTGTAACACTAAAGAATGTGATATAGTGTTGACAGTATTCTACTTGCGACGACCGTTCTTGTGTAGTGGTGCGAGTCGCCTCAACACCCCGCGCGGGCGATCGCGGGTTCGATTCCCGCTCGGGACAGATAATTGTATTTGTACAAATATTTGTTTCCTGTCTGGGTGCATGTTCTTGTGGTTCTCCCCACCGTGTCTCGGAGAGCACGTAAAGCCGTCGGTCCCGGTTGTTGTCATATACATCTGATAGCGATCGTTACTCATAGTAGTATATTATTCGCCAACCTACAATGGAGCGGCGTGGTGGATTAAGCTCCAACCCTTTGTCTATACGGAGAAGAGGCCTTCGCTCAGCAGTGGGTGGTTTACAGGCTAGTACAGTACAGTAGGTACAATACATATATTGTGTTATATTAGAGGTTATTTTTCAAGGAGGTATTTTTTTCAAGTGCCTAGGTATTTATAGCAAATAATATATTATTATATATTTATAATAGTAATACAGAAGTTTTCACATTTCAAAACACGAATTTTGTCACGAAAGTCTGAATTACTTGCAAAGAAATTGCAAATCAGAAACGTATTCACTCTGGAAAGATTTCGATTGTCGGCTTTCGTAAATCCTGTTTTCATTATAAAAAAAAACTGGTTAAACACCACGTGACAGCTTTTAAATCGATTACCGTATCCTAATTTATCAATAATCTTTTAGCAACTTTTATAATTTCAACAAAATTATGAAAATAACTGAGTAAACTTAGTAGATAGTACCCATGCAGTCAATGATTGTCCACAGATGACGTCACGCACTGTGATTGGTGTTTCAGTACTGTTTAAAAATATTGAAAATAACAACATTTTATTTCTTCATTTAAAAATATTTAAATGAATTATATTAAATTATTATTAGGTAAATAATCCTAAAACAGTATATTTATTTTATCTAACCATATTTTACATTTTAATCTGATTACTGTCCGATCCCCTATTGGAGATGGTGACATCAGTGTGAGAAAAATGTTTAGTGTCGCTCTTCTTGCTTTTATTGCTTTTGTGCATAGCCACTTGAGTGTCCGGACAATTACTTTTTAGTTTACCAACTGCACAAAACTGCCCAAGGCCTCTCACGTTTTGTTACGGAATGTCCCGCCAGTGATAATGTAATATACCTTAGTCAACCTGTAGTTGAAAGGTGCACTTCGCGTACTAATGCCCGTGTCGAAAAGCAGTTGACATGGGCAATATAGCCATGGCTACCATTACTTGACACGAGCGCTTGCTGTTTTTGCGGTTAGTTTGTAAACTCTTGTCAACTAGTAGTTGACATGGGCAGTTGAGCGGATAGTATTAAAGACCTGTGTTCCGAAATCTTAAAATAAAATTCAGTCCAAATTACAGATGCGACAGACGCAATATAAAATTGGAGGTTAAGGTGTCTAAATGACGACATTCCCAAGGAAGTTACAAAACAAAAACCTTGGGATACGCCTTAGTCAATAACACTCATTAAAACTTGGCGCACAATCTTACAAGTAAGAATAACCATGTAAGGCTTCTAACTTTAAAAAATAAAGTCACTGGTGACACACAATACCGTCAAAAAACCTTGCGACACCTTTAGACACTGAACGTTTTCGAATTACTGTAGCTCTCCGGTTAGAAGCACCACTGTGCTTTGAACACTGATGTCCGTACGGAAAGGAATTCAACTATTTCTGATAGTTCAGGTATGTTTTCCCGACACTGTTCTCTGATTGAAACCATTAAAAAAGCTCTTGCTACTATCGACGTTTCTGCTTTTATTGAGCCTATTGGAATTTGTGCGATGATGGTAAGAGACCTGATGGATTAAAACTGGTTCCCTAGGAAAGGGGCCGAGTGCTCTTGTGTGATACAACCGGTGTCGACATATTAGCTCCATTTCTGAAATAAAATGACTAAAAAATACAAATATTTGTCACTTATCTCAAATTATATCTTTGTGCTCTTTGCAGTTGAAACACTTGGCAGTGTGCAGTGGTACCTCGCATTAGCAACGCAAAAACATTTTCTAAAGGTCACCTCATGTCTCATATGCTCCATTGGAACAGGAGAGCTGGTGCGTTTTTTTTTTCCCAGAGAATCGGAATTGCGATTCAACGGCGAAATGGTACCAGCATTCTTAGCACCATTCCACACGAAAATGACCAGAACTATCTGTAAATTATTAGTTTTTAAGTTGTGCATTGTAAATATTATGTAAATAAATATTACCTATCAATTTAATTCTTCTGTATTCGTGTGTAAATTAGCTCGTCTAAAACGGTTAAACCTATTTTAATTTTTTTTTTTATGTGTTTGTGTATGACTTAACAGGTGGTGATGCAATAGGCCTTTTTTTCCGGAAACGGAATGTCTTCCGGATCTGCTAGTGTGGATTCAAATGTAGATACATTTAGTTTATTAGTAAAGTATGTACTATATACGACTAGTAACCATATAATTGACGCATTAAACAAATCGTCGTCAGTCGATTTAAATCACAAAACCAGTCATAATTTGGAGCAAAGAAAAAAAATCATATGAGTAATTGAGAGAAATCACGGGCAGAAACCGTTTACACTGTATTAATTAATAATAAACACTAAATCATTGATGGAAAATAGGCGAAAAGGTGTTGTATATTAATAAAATAATTATTATCTACTGATTGCCCGCTGTATCGCTGATCAGGCGTGGTCCATTCACACGGAGAGACGATTTATGACAACAGCCTTTTTTGAAACTTTTACGAATCTTTCGATTAAATCATTTCATTTCATATCCATTGCTTGTTTATAACAATACCTTTTATGCATGTATAGTTATTGAGAATCAATGGATGTCGTATACGATTATAGATACGCAATTTGTGAATTTCGTGTTACAGAAAGGTGGTTAGTAGCAGCCGAAAGTAACTGACTCGATTTTTATTATTTACGTATAAACAATTTCCTGTTAAATCAAGGTGCGATTCGTACATTATCGATGTACCATTCGTGCTGTAGATCAACAGGGGGTAGTTTGAGAGATTTATTTACGACGTATACCAATCGTCAAGAGAATTTAAATAAATTTGAAATGAGAATAACCTTAATTTTTTCTTTAATCAACTACAGAAATAAAATCTTGTTTTATGTGGTAATTGTGATTAGTTATCAGACATTCTGCTGAGAATTGTTCGAGGTTTTTGTTTATTTATCAGTTTTTATGTTTTTTAAATAAAATTTTGTATATAATATTGTACGAGTAAGAGGACATATTGTGTACATCTGTTACACATAAATATTATAGGACTTTTTACTGGTGGGACTTAAGGGTTATGCTGTATATAGAATAATACAAACTATAAAGTACGAGTCGGCCTTGCACACGTGCTTTTCGTACCACAGCAGAAAATGTGAAACTACGTATTTATTAAAATTGAGTTAAAATGCCGAGATTACGGACGGATGAAAGGACGGATAACGGAGTTAAGGGGCTTAGATGAGCGAATGACCTTGAGCGTTTGAGTTCCGCATCTCCTCCCAACACCTTACCTGCCCCTCGCTGTCCGAACGCACAGGTTCAACGAACCTTTTTAACTAACGCCATCTCTTCGCTAAATAAGGAATTTTAGGTTCCGAGCCCTCTATATAATATCTATAAAACTTTTTCATTTTTTGCTCCTAATGCGAACCCATTACATACACAATCTAAATGTAAAGTTTCTTTTTATGAAAAATGACTTTTAATAATAAAACTATAAAAAACAAACGAAAATTAAAAGTGACATTAGACAATATAATAATAATAAAAATCTTTTGAAAATAATTTATGTAATATCCACTAAACATTTATTTTGTAATAAAATCATCTGTAAACTTACGACCGTTGATCATAAACCAGGTACCTAACAAAATATGTATCAACAAAATATCAATATTTTCTTCAGTTCTAAAAAATAATGTTTATGGAAGTATGTTGTACGTAAGTATATATAGGAGGGCTGGTATTACTTACAAAATTTTATTACCTAGATTGCAATATGGATGTCTACGACCAGAACTTTAGCAGGTACGGCAGGGCTCTCGGTAATTTTTTTTTAATATCATATTCAGGCGCATATTTATATATATTTTGTCAATTTTTTTTTTTTTTTTGTAACTAAATTTAAGTATTTGTAATTTTATATGTTATTGTATGTATTAAATGTATTTGTAATTTTGTATGTTTGTTGCTTTAATTGTATACACAAATACTTCTTTTTTTTTTTAAATTGAACTACGTATATTTTTTTCTTTTTTTTTTGTATAAATATTTTACTCGTTGTCTGCAATGTTTGTGATGTCCCAAATAAATATATTTTTTACTTTTTTAAGTATTTCTTTTATTGTGTATAAAATTATTTAATTTTTATGTGTAACAGTGTATAAATATCTCTCAATAAAATTCTATTCTATTCTATTTGTTAAGGTCCTATGACTAAAAGAGAAATAAATAAGACTAGTACAAAAATAATATTAGGTATAAGATAGGAAACGTGCGTCGCCGGTGGTGTCCCAATGCAAGTCTCGTCCTGCGCGGAGCTATAGGCCGTTTGTTGCCGTATTGGCCGTTGTTTGAAGGGTAAACTTCAAAGAGGTAGTGGGCAAATGTTGTTGAAGACGCGCCGCATCGTGCCCTTCTTTGTCTTGATATCCGCCACTCTCGTCGCTCCGTCACCTCCTGGATACACCTGCACAATACGTCCAAGACACCACAATAGAGGAGGCAGGGCCTTTTCTTTGATGAGTACAAGAGATCCTACTTTAATGTCACTGGAAGATGTAGACCACTTGGTCTTCTGTTGCAGTAGATGTACGTACTCCGTATGGTACCTGTTCCAAAAATGTTGTTTAAGCTGCTCCACCCTTTGGAAGCGTCCTAGTCGGCCGATACTGATTTCTGTTAACTGTGGATAAGGTCGTCCAATCAAAAAGTGGGCAGGTGTTAAGGCAGAGAAGTCAAGAGGATCGGAGGACAGAGGAGTTAGAGGTCGGGAGTTTAAAATTGATTCAATTTGTGTAAGACACGTATACAGCTCTTCGTACGTGAAGTGGTGCTGGTGCAGCAGTCACTGACACGGAGCCCTAAACTCTTTATGCGGCTGATCACGAGGTCGAGTCCGACCTCAGCCAGCCGCGTCGCCTCCTTGTTGTTTCGTCCTCGAGAGTAAACGAGGGTGTCATCCGCGTAGCAGATGACACCCATCCTGGTGAGGAGACGGTCTCGCAAGATCCAGTCGTACCCGATGTCCCACAGGATTGGGCCTAGGACCGATCCCTGCGGGACACCGCAGCCGACTCGCCGCCATTCTACGGACCCCAACCGATTCTCGTGGCCTACCCTCCGATCGGAGAGGTCGGGAGGTATAGGTAGGGACTATCTTCTCCAAGGCCTTCCCAGCTTCGTTCAGCAACACCACTGGTCGCACCGCCGAAGCCGAGTCCGGGGTCCGACCTGCCTAAGGAAATAGGCAGAGCCGACCCTCCTTCCAGACCCCCGGGAACTGGCCAGACCGCAGGCAGCGGTCAAATAGCTCCCGGAGGCTGTCGTCGAGGTGCCCGAGAGCGATCGCAAGGACTCTCCCGTGCACCCCGTCTGGACCCGGCGCCCTCTTCTTATTTTGGAGGCGGGTAATCACCGCCTCCATTGCAGCCTCTGTGACGGGTTGCGGAACACCCTCCTTCTCGTCCAGCGTCTGCCGAGCCATTCTGAGGGGCACGAAGCGCTCGGGTCCTTCCCCAGTTGGTCCGGCTGGAGCGTTTCGCTGATGGAGGCCGACTGGATGCGGAGCTTGTTCCGCGCTCAATTATACGGTCGGCCCCGGGGGTCTCTCTCCAGACCCCCAACTAACTCCAGCCAAGCCTCCTCCTTGGCTCGGCATATGGCCTGCCGCAGGATCTTCGTTTTCTCCACGTAGATCCTGCGCAGCCTATCGTCCCTGTCCACGTCCTGGGGGCGTCTCCACCTGCTCCGGGTGATTGTCTCCTGGCCCCGTTGCAGGCGGCCCGGAGGCCAGCTATCTCAGCCGACCACCAGTAGAGTGCCCGCCGTGGGGATGGACGCTTCGTTGGCGGCATGGCCGCTCTGCAGACAGCAGTGAATGCGTCGCAGAGCCGGCTAGCCGCCTCATCCACCCCAAGCTCTGAAAGCGGCGGGAGACTCCAGCGGCCGACGATTGCGACCTCCTCTGCCAGTTCCCGGTCGAGCTTATTCATAGTGATATTAGCTCATATTGCACTGGTGGTTTTATATTTAGCGAGTGACCCACCGTACGCGAGCAATAATATTCGGTTTACATCGAATTGTACATACATGCGAATGGTGGTAGCGCTTGTTCCAGTGTCCATTGCATCATCTTCAGAAATACACCGTCGTTTTCTGGAAATTTTAATTCTATATCAAAGTATGATCTTTATTTCACAACAAGTATGCTTAATTAAAAAAATCAAAAAACCCGACTGCGTAAAATACTCTTATTATAAACTAAAAATAATACAACAATTTACTAGCTTTCATTTGATACCCATATTGCGACAATTAGAAAAAAAAATTCAACTCCCCTTCCTCATTCCGCCATTTGCTGGCGCCATTTAGAAAATTTATATAGCCTATGTCACTACTACAATTTAGACAAATCCAACGACACCTCATATGTCAAAAACCGTCCAGCCGTTTGGGCTGTAAGGCGTGCCAAAGAAATGGACATACATACATACATACATGAATACATACATACACTCGAAAAACATAACCCTCCTTCTGTCGCAGTCGGGTAAAAAAAAATGATTAAAAAAATAAGTAAGATATATAAGTATTTTTCCTACACACACAAGTAACTACATAAAAAAAATAATAATAAACAAAAACATAATTCTAACAAAACTAAAATTTTTGAGAGGATCGAACCTAACGTCTCAAAAACTTGATTCTGTCGCCAGACCACAAAGCAACGCTGTCGATGCAGATATTAGTGAAATAAAGGTACACTAACAGCAATTGATTAACTAGTTAATTAATAAATTATAATACTTTATTACTTACCTTTGCACTTCTACCATATGTAAACCTTTATTTTTTCGGGCACTTTTGGTTCTTTTTTTTTTTAGCTCTTTATTGCCCATTATACTAGTATTTGTTCTGTATTTTCGTGAATATACGAAGCGCGTTTGGAGACTAAAGCGACACACGTCTATTTAGCATCACGTTTAGACTGTCACTGTCGAACGCAGCGGGTAAGTGAAGGAGAACCGATTTGAAATCGCTCGGAATGGATGGCGTAACCGACAAATTATAATATTGATAAATCATGAATGAAAAGTACAAAAATATCGAAAACCCAAGATCAAATAATTCAATTTTAACATGTTTAATACTCTGATAAAACTTTTAGGTGGTTGCTCGTTTGCTTTCTTTATTTAAACCGTTTCAAACGATTTCAAAGACCTTACTTTGTGATTATTTTCTATCGAATGAAGTTATTTCTATCGTGTTTTCGTAATTTCACCGAAACAGTAAATATCTTGAAGATTTCTATGCATATTTTTTAAATACGAGAAATCGCAGTACTTTTGCTGAATATGAATTTCTTTAACCGCAATAAAACCCGACCACCCCCTTAAATACATACGCTAAATGGGATTGTGCGAGGGATTATGATCAGATTCTTGGCCATAGAAATTTGAGGTTTTGTCGAGTTGTAGTACATTATAGGGAACTTGACACCACTACACTTTCCTGGTGTAGTCGTGCGACAGTTTCTTTAAAGCCGACCTTAACTAGTAGTGCTAAAAAACTCTTACTTGAATTTATAGCCTTTATTTGCTTTGGAAAATTGGAATTGCGACTAAATAGGGAAATTTTGAAAGTATAAGGGGGCCCATTACCAATTTACAACGCATACGTGATTTATAAAATAATTATCTATAAATAATTGTATGTCATTTTTAAGTAGGTAAAATAAAATTATGAAACAAATTTTGTCAACAAAAAATCATTGAAACTTTTCAACATCAAAAATATAATTATAATCTGTCTTCTTTAACCCTCACAATGCTATAAATTGACGAAATGTCCGCTACCATTACGACATTAGCAGCCAAAGGGTTAAGAGAAAAAAAACAACAAAAGGTGTTACAAGTAAAATTACCGGATTCTTATGAATATGTTAAAACGTGTATCATTATGGCAACATGTGCGCGACACATGGCCAATGGAGCATAAGGCCCTATTGATACTTATTGATGTTATTTGTACGATAAAAATCATAGGAAATGGTTTTTTTGTACCTCAATTAATTATTGTTGACTCACCAACTATTATCTGGCAAAAATGCTTTTTTAACCGCTAAGTGGATGAAATGGCGTAGATAATTGTCTAATCTTGTTATTTTACAAGATTGCATTCGCGTGATTAGAAATTAATAAATTTATAAAAAAAAATATTTGTATCAAAATATTCATATTGTAAACAAATTATTTTTAAAATAAATGGAGCAATTTCATGTAAAGAGGTTATAATATAATTATAATATAAAATAATTAAAATAGGTATATTGCTTTTGAGAATAATGAATTATTTTATAATTTTCGAAATTCAACAGGTGTCTTTTTAAGGCATATTTGTTATATTGGCATAACTATTGACTTTTTGTTTACTTTACTTTTCATTAAATTAAATTATTTTTTTTTAAAGAATCTTTGCATTCAAAGAAGGTTTTTTTACATGCAAGAGAAGTTAGTAAAGTGTAAGTAAGTTTTAAAGTTAGCAAAGTGTATAAAGTTTATAATATTCAAAAAATTGCTACTATTTTTGATTGAAAACAGTAACAAAATATATTATGTAAATTCTATTAAACTAATCTTTTCTCTGAAAAAATACATATTATAAAGTTGAACTAATAACATCAAGGTTTATTACACCCAAGTATACCACATTACCCATTTTCTACACTATGAACGAGTTTTTACTATATTTAATACAGTATCAGTAACACGCGCCAATGCGCACGACACCGCAACGTGCCTTATTCTATTCCCATTCCAATCTCGACATTTTTTCAATGTCCCAGCCTTTCTTGTACCTCGATAACTTCGCTTCATTAACCACGACTGAAACTAAACGAATACTGTTACAGAT
The DNA here is from genome assembly GCA_036937285.1 of Euphydryas editha. Classification (NCBI taxonomy): domain Eukaryota; kingdom Metazoa; phylum Arthropoda; class Insecta; order Lepidoptera; family Nymphalidae; genus Euphydryas; species Euphydryas editha. The sequence goes on along the minus strand of JAUPFZ010000011.1, from coordinate 17,156,402 downwards.
ACATTGCGTGTTTCAAACGATTATTGAACAGTCTTGTTATAAGAAACACGCGATGAATAGATAACTAAAGGAGTTTATCCCAAGTTTGTGGCATTATAAAAAAATAGGGCGCACTCTGATGGTCACAGTGTCGCGTGGTCTGATTCACTTCGGTACGATGGACCCTGCGATGTTTTTTTTTTTTTTTTTTGAATAAAAAGTACACCTGGCATTTAAGGGTTCTGCATTTTATTTTTAGATTTAATACATCCGAGTGGATCATATGTTTTTTTATTATTACCTATAAATTAGAATAACGCATTTAAAGTGAATATTTATTAGATGAGTCACATCTAGCGCAGGACATCCGCTAGGTATTAAAACACGTCTCAAATGTCATCTGATTTATTTTTCTGAATTTGATTAAACGATGAATCATTGATAGGATAATTATAATATTGTCTGAGTATATTATCAGAAAAAACTCAGACAATATTATAATTACCTATTATTAATTTAGCAGTATTTGCTAAATAATTACTTAACATATAATTACTTAGCAAATACTGCTAAATGAACACAGATTCATGTAACTAAAAGTGTATTTTATAGACATCACTTCGATATTAAAAAGCAAAAATATATGAATTTCAAGTCTTCAAAATAACATCTTACAGAAGATGATCACGTAAACATGTATAGAATAAAATATACATACATATTTAAATCGCCATTTTACATTCCGCATTACAACCTTAACACCTTTCTCGAGCAAAACATGAAAAGACTTTTTTACTCTTCCCATTCTTTATAAACAGTATAAACCATATAGTCCAGTAGAGGGTGACGAATGGCGATTTCGTGGTGGTAGCACGAGCGCTATAGCAGAAAAAAAGCCACGTACCATGATTAGATCGTGGCCACGTTATTTTATTTCTTATAACTTTTTTCTCTTCCTTCGTTACTCAACATACGGGTATTACGTGGACGGTATACAAATAAATTATTTTACGTATTTTACGTTAAACTTTGACTTACATTATACAGAATGACTGGTAAATTACTATCAATATTTAAGGAGAATACTCGGTACATGATTCTCATTCGAATTATGTAAAAAAAATAGGTACTTAATTTTTGACCAAATTTTCATAAATCTCAAGTAAATGAAGCGTTGACACTCTACAGTCATGCCGGCGGCACGTGCACAGGTGTTGTACTGTGCCGCTTGTTAACATCTAAAAATTGCCAAAGTTCATATCATTTACCTAGTCAACAAATTTGTTGCTTAAACGAGTAAAATATCTTAGTATTTTTGCCTATCCTAAGCCAGGATTAAAGTATTAAGGGGGATTGGATCATGCTTGTTTATCCTGCTACCCTGTTAACACGTGGCGGCGTTTGGACGTAGGTAAACTACCTGTTTTGTGTTGAAAGTGCAGCTAGCTGCTAGGGTGTCCAGACGATGCGTACATAATTGGATAATTGTTGAGAAACTTTACTTAAAAGTTTATTAATATTTACCTGTTTTTTTTACATAATTCGAATGAGAATCATGTACCGAGTAGTCTCCTTAAATATTGATAGTAATTTACCAGTCATCCTGTATATATAAATTTTAATATATTTAATGTTCCAAAAAGTTCAAATAAAAACATAAACTCTATGTTGGCATAGGATTAATTTTTATTTTGTCCTATCCCATTACATACTAAAGCTGAACTGAACTGAAACAGTGTTAAATATAAATATGTTTAACACACACACACACGGTCGTCTGTCCCTAAGGTAGGCAACTTAATGCCTGTGTTTTAGGTAACAGCCGACTGATATACATTTTTTTAATAAATATACATATAAATAATACATATATAAATAAACATATATTACATCCAGACTCGGGGCGGGAATCGAACCCACAACCCTTGGAGCAGAAAACAGGGTCACTGCAAACTGCGCCAACGGGTCAGTCAGTGTGTAAACAACCTACTACTGAAAAGGGGCCTCTTTTTTTAAATAGGAGAAGAGTTGGAAGTTTAATCTATCGCGGTTCTCCGATACGGGATGGCGGATGATTTCCGTAGAATACTAAAAATCGTAATCAAGTGTTTATTTATGGCAACAATCAAGAACGATTGTTTTAAGTGTCCTCTGAGACACGAAGGCGACACTTGACCCAAGAAAACCATGCTGAATTTCGGTATATAAAGTTGCTGTTGTCCTAGCTTGTATTATGGACTATAGTCATCCTACATTCAAATCAGTTCAGTACTTTTGACGTGACTCGATCAAGATACAGACAGACGGGTATATACATAAAAAAATACAGTTTTGGCTTCTGTATCGATTATAGAGATATCTTCAAATTTTAAAAATATCTTCGATGTACAAAATTGTGTCTATTACAGTTTAATTTTAATATAAGAATTTTAAGTATAGATAGATAAATAGTGATTTAGCTACTATAACTGCGTGTGGTACAGTTAGTGAGACAGCCGAAAAACAAATCTTCCACTTCTACCATTCACCTTCATTCTATACTCCAATAACAATTTGTAGCTCTTATGATGCTGCAAGTGCTTATTAACAAAAGCCTGTTTTTGTCAAGTGAAGAGCAGGTATTTTGTTTTCCACTTTTTTATCATAGAAAAAAATCAGTACCACAGGAATTTTGATGTTCAAAATTATAAATAAAGACGCTTATTGATGAAAATTTGTCGACTATTTTTATTTACTTGTTATAATATAATAAGCTAGAAAATCTGCTTTTTTTAAAGTTAGGTAGTAACCATAAATGTTGTATTAACAAGTATTCAAATTCAAGGTGGGTGGAACCGCAAAGGGCGGCCTGTTTTTAGTAAAACGGAACTACGTTAATGTTTCTTTGTCTGTAGAACTCGACCGTTGAGTTAACGGTTTCCTTATATTATCGTAACGAAAATTTACATTATTTATTGTAAATTTTTTATACATCTAAGATACAGGACACAATTTTATAATTTTGAAAGTATAGTCACAAAACCAATTTGTACTGTCGCTGAACACAGATATAGTTGAAAAACTATCTCAATGGAAAGATTAACCCCTCTGCACTATTATAATATGACTATATAATATAAATATATCCTTCGTCTGTATGATTTTTTTAAACTCCCCTCGACCATTGGCCGAGACTTTGTTTACATTAATTTAGTTTCGACTCTTCATACTAGTTCTCGCATTCATGCTTCTCGTACTTTCATGCTTCATACCAATTTTCTTCTTTCATTCATCATGTTTCGCAGATCAGGTCCCTCCCTACTCTTAATTTACAATTTTTTATTCTTTATTTCTAATTTGGATAAATAATTGTGGAGGTAGTGATTATATTTCATTTTACATTAATCAAATTTTGTTATTTTACTATTTTACAGTTTGATAAAAATTACAATTCGGCTTAAAAGGTATGAAAATTTTATACAGATCGTTTTACTTATATTCCTACTATTTATTAAGTCTTACAATCAATAACTACATCTAAATTCTTAGGCTAATATATTATTCTATTTTAATATTAAACATACATTTAATATTTGTTGTTTAATATATACACTATTTCTTAGTCCTTCGTCTGTATGAAGAATATGGCTTTGCTCAGATGTGGAAAACTTAAGAGATTTTACATATTTACGTATATATGTAAGTATTATATATTTGTATAGTATACTATATCTTTCATCTGTTGTTTTGTTTGTGATTATTGTTTTATCTTAATGATTTTTTACGTAATTGTACGTCTACTTCAAAGAGGACAGACATTCTTATGTCTGTCTGAAAGTCTAATACATATTTGAAGCCTTAATATTCTCAAATAATTTTTATTGTGCAAAAGGTGTGCCGGGATGTGTGTGTTTGCGAACGTGCGTGTGTTTTATTATCTTTCGTTCGTTCGTTATCTCATAAACGAGTTATTAGAAAAAAAGCACTCTAATACGATATGAGGGTAGCAACGTTTTACAGCAGGTGTAACTCATAGACGGGTCCTTTGTCCCTTCAAATGTCAGGTCAATTTGTATTCCATCAATGAATTTTATAGATTAATGGGGACGGAATTGTGATTTTGTGTTTTTTGTGTTTATATTTTATATAAAATCTATAGAAATATTTCTTTGGAACGATTTTGTTTCAGCTGCCTGATCAGATAAAACACTAAAAACAAATTCTAGAAATTGTAAAGAACGGTAAAATGTTCATTAATTACATATTTTAGTTAAGAGAAAACTGTCTTACACCGATTGTAAGTTTTCAAATGAGCACCAATTAGTCACTAAATTTTTTATAAACAATTCATAATATAGTAATTCGTTGAAAAGTAGCCATTATTACATTTTTTATCATAAAATTGAAAAGTGTTGTCATAAAGATAAACATTATAACATACTTCGATCAAAGGTCAACAACATTTTTTGGGAAATCATAACAACAATAACAAGTACTCTTTATTGTACACCAATTTTTTTTTTTTTTTTTTACAAATATAGATTAAATTTTTTATAAGAGAAATGTACAAGAGGCGGCCTTATTGCTAAAGCAGCAATCTCTTCCAGGCAACCTTAGGTAGAGGATATAAATAGAACGGTAGGGGTGTTACAAAACATAATATCAACAATATACATACATGCATATATACATACACATACACACATATGTGAATTTGTCTATCAGTTTTCAATTATTTGCATCAGGTCTCTTTTCAACTCGGTAAAAAAAAATTTAGATCACTCAAAATATTTTATTTCATGATTTAGATTTAATTTAATTTTCGATCTATATCGCGATGCAATGAAATCAATGAATTTTAATCATTAGTTTCAAGATAATTGCTCAATATAAATTTTTCTGATGACAACAATTACCTTAACGACAATTCGTATGACAACAATTAGTTACCTTAACGCCGACGGTTGCGGTTTCAATTCTCTTTTGTTTATCTTTTGGGTTTCCCCGCCGTGCCTCGTTGAGCATGTAAAGCCGTAGGTCCTGGTTGTTATCATAAATACCTGATAATGATCGTTACGTTCTTGATAAGGTTATTTTCCGCCAACCTGCAATGCACCGTCGCGAATGAAGCTCTAATCTATTTTCTATACTCGTACAACTTTTTGACTGGTCCGTTGGCGCAGTTTGCAGTAACCCTGCTTTCTGCTCCAGGGTTGTAGGTTCGATTCCTGTCCCGACTCTGGGTGTATTATATATTTATTAATATATGTATTATTTATATGTATATTTATTTTAAAAAATATGTGTGTAGGTATCAATTGGCTATTACCTGAAACACAGGCATTAAGTAGCCTACCTTAGGAACAGATTACCGTGTGTACCTATAAGTATGTTAAGCATATTTATATATTTATATAGCTTTAACTATTAAATCTATTATTAAAATGTGGTGGGTGTACGTAAAATTCTACAAGTTCTGAATATATAAATCTAATCTATGATTTTAAAACCACTGAAATACGTACGTACTCTAGTACCTAATCTGTTGCTTCTTTTATTATTATACGTAAATAATTATAGTTTTGTAATCATAGAGTTTTGTAAACGAAATATGTTCTTCGTAATGCATAATGGAGCTAAAATGACGTTTTAATTTCATGCACTGTTCTCCATATGTATATTATGTGTTGCCATAGATTAACAAAGAAAAAGACGTTGTGTACACATTTTAATATGAATATTTGAAATAATTTTTTATTATTATTTTAATAACGAACATGTAATGTAATTTGTATTAAATTGCAGTAGATATTTAATAGTAGATAGATTCATCAATAAACTATTTGAACGTAAGTATATATGGCCTAATAATATTCTCATTAATAATTATAATCCTATTTACAACATAAAAAATTACAAATTGAAAGACTAATTAAATCAATAAACGTATTTTACCATCCTTAGTTTTTAATATTTAATACGCCTAGATATTCATTCGTATAGAAATTAGATATTCATATCAATATTCACATCTGTCCACAATTAACATAATCTATAGTTATGGACGAATTCTGAATAACTTTTCTAAGACATTAACAACTGCTCCACATTCGTATTGTCTAACAAAAAAAACCGAGGCGTGCAGTTAAGTAGATAAAACAACAGCAGCCGTCAAATTTCCTCCAGACATTAATCACACTAGTACGTTCGGTAAGACTGTACTGTGACCAACTGTTGGATAAACGTAAGATATTATATTGATAGTCCTAACTTTAGTATCATTTATTAAATTTATCTAACAAATATTAATATTTAAAACTACCGTCAAACCTTATATTTATACCAGATGTACAGTTAACAAGCAGGGTGGTCATCTAATGAGTCTATACCAGCTCCGATGGAAATCGAGTGGATTCGAATTCAATTCGAAATCAGAACACCCGGGTTCGAATCCAGATACTCCAAACCAATTATTTTCACGGTTGTGTGTGCGCGAGCGATCCTGTGGCGTCTCACTACGACGATGAGGACACCTCTGGGTTAGCGAGTCTCACTTACCCGTCGCTTTCAGGCATCGGGATGCGTAAACGCATTTCCCAGCGTAAAAAAGGGTGGTAACCTAATATCAAGTGATCATCGCCGTCGTTCGGAATAATTTACAATTTCAGAGAAACCGTTATTTTATTGCTGGCTACACCTAACAGATGAAGGAAAATAGAAGGGAGCTACTGAAAGGGAGAGGGGAGGATAGTGAATAACAGTTTAATATCTTAAAAACAATTAAATTAAGATTTCAATCATTACGTACTGAATAGGTTTAAGAATATCTAAAATATTATTTCAAAAAAATGGCTGTGACATACGGACGGACAGACAGACAGACAGACATGACGAATCCATAAGGGTTCCGTTTTTTGGCATTTTTAATAGTATTTTACGGAACAAAAATCTCAAAATAAGTAATCTAAATAAAGTGAGATTTTAATTTCATGGTTATAGTTTAATCGATAGTTAAAAGTTTATGGAAATAAATCCATGATTAATCGAATGCTTTGTTTTTTTTACAGTTTGGTGCATTTTTAAACAAATTTCATAATTACAAAAATATTTTAAGTGTAACAAAATGAAGTTTCAATTTTGACAGAACTTTAGAAATACATACTGTTTTCTTATATTTACGCGAATTTTACTCATTTAATTAAAAGTCTAAATCGGATTTTATCGCGTTTATTTGTTTTAAAACTTTACAGTTTAACGATTTTTAATTAAATTAAATTATTTCCCGACGTTTCGGACCCTTTACAGCGTCCATGATCTCGGGGGACTAAAATGATAACATGATCTCGGGGTTAGAAATACATTTTTTTAATCTAGTGCATATGTCAGTTTACAAACGAAATCGCTTTCGTCTTAAAAATAATCAAGTTTTGAAAACATTTATGAAGAATTTACTATGAGTTAAATATTACAACTTAATTTAGAAATCAATAAATACATTATTTATCTCCCAATAGCCCATTTATTAAATTTATTGCTCAAAAAACGAATTGTATTATATTTTTCTTCCATAGGCAAAGTTATTTATTCACATTGCTCTTGAACTTAATTAATATGAATATTCAACACGTTTATTCAATATGGGTTTTTGAGAAACCGTAACGTGCATTTTAGCACAGTCGCGGATTCGATCCTTGTATATAATAGATATTTGTTGTGGTATAGGTGTTTGTTTTTGAGTTGTGTGTTTCCGGATCTCTGACACAGAATTCACATCTTACTGGGTTCATTGAGTGTGAAGCGTTAATTTTAACTGAGCTAAGCTGAATTAGTCTATAAACATCCCAGTATATTGGAGAAGGGTAGGAACTGAATACACCACGCTGTTTTATTTATTATAACTACTTTCGGTTTCGGTTAAAGACATTTATTCCCATAAGAACGGATGTTCACTTACAATGAGATAAAGAGATTTACAATATCAAAAAATATTAATATGGCGCAGCGCAGCTGCATACAAATATAAAATATACTAAACAATAACTTTACTATATAAACATCTAAAAAATTAATATTATGTACAACGACAAGTGAGACGGTACTATTGAAATAAAATTGACCGATGATGCACATAGGTAGTTCTTTAAAAAATAGATTGTAATGAAACGACTATAGTGAGCCGTGGAGTAGCCTTGTAGACTAAAATATATTTTTTGTAAATAAGTTAATTTCATTTTAAACAGTTTTTTTTTTCTCTTAATCAAACTAGTTTTACAAAATTAATTATGATTTTAGAGACTGTATTATTTATTTATTTTTTGTTATTTATCAATTTTTTTTTGTTTTTTTTTTTTGCTTTATTATTAGTATTAATCTTTAAAAAAAATATATATAATTATTTGTAGCTATTTATAATTAATTATTTTTATTCAGTTATGTAATTTTTTTTATTCCTAACTATTTTTAGTATTTATTAAGCTTATATTCCACATAATATATGTGCCTGTAGTTGTTTTTTAAATTTTCGTAGGGTTTTACATTCTTTAATTTTATTTGGTAATTTGTTGTATACTTGAACGCCTTCAAACGTTATGCTTTTTTTGCCATAGTTAAGGGTTCTGTGTGTTGAGAGATTTATTTTATATTTGTTCCTCATGCTATGTTTGTATTTTTTCTGAGTGAGGCTGATATTTGTGTGAATAGTTTTAGTTACTATTTTTCTTATTAAGATGCACGTATTATATTCGTATAGGTTTTGTAAGTTAAACAATTTCGTTTTTTTATATAGTATTTTCGTAGGAGTGAATTTATTGAGATGAAACAATGTTTTAATTATTTTATTTTGGATGACCTGTAAATCTTTTAGCATGGTTTTAGAGGCTGATCCCCATATTTCAATTAAATATTGAAGATGTGACTTGACTAGTGCATTATATATCATTGTTCGCACACTGTGCGGTATGCAATTAGACGCTTTTCGCAGAGAGCTAAGGACCAACTGTAGCTTATGCTTGATATGCTCCACATGTGGTCTCCACGTTAGTCTTTCATCTAGCCATAGTCCTAGGTATTTTTCTTGATTGGATCTATGAATTATTTTATTGTTAATTTTCAGGGGAGAGTGTTCGGATATTTTCTTATTTTTTGCACTAAATATTATATATGATGTTTTAGTAACGTTTATTGTTAGTAAGTTATGTAGGAACCACATGTTGAGCACATCTAAGTCTTTTTGAGCTGTATCAATAATATCATTTATGTTATGACCAAAATAAAAAAGACATGTGTCATCGGCGTACATCGTTAAATTACCGGTTAAGTTCATATTTACTATATCGTTAACATAAATTAAGAAAAACAAAGGTCCTATTATTGAGCCTTGTGGAACACCAAAATGAAGTTCTTTAGAACAGCTTTTGAAGTCATCTATTTTAACTACTGCAAGTTAGAACTGGTGAAAGTCTTCGATTTGGCAACTCGGGTCAGTTGTTGTTATATATATCTAATAATATTACTTCGTATGAGTAATATACATACATCCTCAATAAATTTAATTCGATTTTATGATGCAAGTTATTCACCAGTATACACCTAAAGATCATAGATAAGTAACAGTCATTATAAGATTATTTTTTATAATGTAGATAAGGCTAAAATAGAATGTCCCAAAACGCACACATACAAACAGGCACACTACTCGCGTGCTTGCGCGGTCGCGCACTTTCTACCGCTAACGGTCGGCGCGTGCGGACCGCACCTGTCCTAACCTGTGTTATTGTTCGATTGCACTGCTGCTTCATTAGCTTTCTAGATATTTATTGCCCATTAAACTGCTACACCATCCTAAAATTCTATGAATAGAATCAATGAAATAACAAAAAAGTCTATAGTGTAGCATCACTTAACACAAGACACACTTGAATGGATTTTTATTGTGATACCTACAATTTAAGGGGGTATTACGGGAATACGTAAATAATGTTACCACCTAAAAGCAATTTTTAATAACATTTTGTTATACTTGAAACAAGCTTTCAAAAAGATATTAAAATAAAATATAAGGTACTATTTGTACCTTATATTTTATTTTAATATCTTCGTTATTAATATTATCTTCGAAAATACGCGTTTTAATTAGCTACTGGCAATTAAGAGAATTTATTAATGTAACATTCTTTAATATAATTTTTTCAAATTATTGGCAATAACAAAAGAATTAGCCTCTTCGTTATATTTTCCATTGGCATCTACGAGGTGTTTGACAAGTATGTATACTGTCAATACGCTGCTAAAATAATTTACCGTTATTATATTTATTGAACCTGTAATCAGAGGCGGGCCTCTGTATATGCTATTATAGACTAAGCAGACGATTGCCTAGGGCAGGCGAGTTTAGAGGACAACATTGCAGGGACAAGACGGATAAGCTATAATCATGACGTCTTAAATGATAGAAATAGCACGACTTTTTAAAATCTGTATTATTGTGCCGCATGTATATGTATAGTTATTTTATTTATTTTTCCTGATAATTTCAATTGAAGTAGCATTTTCATTTTAAGCAACCATTGTCTTAATTTTGATTCTCAATTACAGTTAAAAGTAGTTAACAATACTCCGGTATTTATAATGACAGACCTGACCGTTGTATTTTTAATCGAATAAATAATTTAATATAAAAAAAAGCGCCAAATCTGACCCACCCCATTCACAATTACATCACTAACCGTTGGCAACAGGTGATCGCGCACCTGCCAACCGTCTCTTGCTGACATTACTGGTAGATTAGTATTGCTAGGAACGATCGATATAGTATTTAATTAGTAATTTTTTATTGTAACATTAATGTAAATATTTTAAGTTTGTGCGTGTTTAGTTTTTTATGTAAATAATTAGTTTTTAACTATTTGTTCGGGATCTTTGGTTAGTATTTGTTGAGATAATATAAGATGAGAAGTCCCGACAGTTGACTTCTAGAGATTGACTGAGATGAAAAAATTTACGGACTACTTCAGACTTACAGATATTATTGTAATTTTACTGGCTATGTCCTAGAAAACTAAATGACCATTTACATAAGTGTAATAGTGTTAAAAGTTCCGTTATAGCCGACGGGTCGGGTCGAGGGTTCGGCTCTGGCTCGGAGCGGATATTTGAACGTTTATATGTTTATACAAATATTTGTTTCTGGAATTATATTGTGGTGTTTATTCTTATGGTTCTCCAATATTCCTTAAAAACTATTGCAGTTTTGGTCACAGTTATTATCATAATTATCCAAGAGCGACTGTAAGTCTTGATAGAGAAAATGTTCTAGTCTAAAAGATTATTTTCTTTGCTCTTTGCGAAAATGAAATAGAAATCGAGCTGCGAAATAATTAGCAGATATTAACTAGACGAGTAATGAAATCCGTGTAAATTTGCAGAAAAATACTTGATAGAAACCTATAACGAAAGAGAACGCACTGATATCTGTAAAATGAAAAGGTTCCTTGGATAAAGCTAAAGTGTTTCTAACATATGAATGTAAGCTTACATCAAACTAAGAATTGACGAATGAAATGAATGAATTATTTCGAATGAAAATTTTACTTCTTTTTTGCTTACAAATTATAGTTTGATCATTTAAATTTTGAACTTAGTTTTTGTTGTTAAAATTATTGCATTTGCTTACAAACATTGGAATTTATTACTGTAAAAACACCTTCAGACCTCCTTTGTTTCATTACGTCAGCGTGAAGCGTACGTGAAGGTCTATCTTTTCATTTTATATATCTTATATATATAAATCTCGTGTCACAATGTTTGTCCTCAATGGACTCCTAAACCACTTAACCGATTATAATAAAATTCGCACACCATGTGCAGTTCGATCCAACTTGAGAGATAGGATAGTTTAAATCTCAAATTATAGTCGCAATTTTAATTTATTGCTAATTATTTGTCTGTTATTATTTGACAGTCACAATTATCTGTTAACTCCAAATGATTCTAACAGATGTCGATACCTTTCGACTGGGTTGAGTAAGTAATCAATAGATGGCGCTGCTATGGTAAATCTACGAACGTGTCATATAAGCTACATTTTAACAGCATAATTACCACGTGTTGTTGAGGCTAAAGTATAAATTAAATTTATTTTTATAATTTTTAAAATTTTAGTTAAATACCCGTGCGAAGCCGGGGCGGGCCGCTAGTTCATGTATAGAATATTTATAATCTATAATAGATTAGAAATAGTACAATATGTTGATATTATCATAAGATAATCTTTGACAGCTAGATCAGGAAATAATTTCACAATGTTCTGTAGATAAAATTTTAATCTAATGTAGGTAATCTAATGTCACATTACGTGATTTTGTTTTCTTGTAATTGAATGATTTGTAAAGTACGTCTATGTGTTAATATTTATTTTAATTTTGTAGTTATTGTATTTATAAAGGTAACAATTACTTTTATTTTGTTATAGAAATATATAGGCGAGAGTTGGATAATACCGCGCGTTTGATAATTCCACGCCCTAGCATATTTCAAAAACTAAACGCTAATTGCGCTATCCAGTCCTTAAAGATCACAGCCCGAGTCCTCTACCCCTCCCCGTGCACGACGCTAATTTACTCGGAGCAGCGATTAAGACACATCGTGTCTTACAAGTTTTTACTCTCGTTCCTTATAATTTCGCGGGCATTTTTGACAAGAGGTAAGCTATTCTATATTTGTATTGTAACACATTGATTACTTTTATTTTAATCCTAACATATAATAGAATTAATGACTAGATTGATTTGAATACACAATTAATTTGACTGTACCTATTATTTTGAGGTTATAAAATGAAATAACAGAGTTTGTCAATTCCGCGCCCAGGGCGGGTATGAGTGAAGACCACGTACCGGCAAGCACAGTGTCGGACGGCCATCCACGAGATGAACAGACGACTTGAAGACAGTCGCCGGAAGTCGTTGGATGGAGGCTGCTTTGAAACGGAGTCGATGGGGGGAGGCCTACGTTCAGCAGTGGACATCCAATGGCCGATATGATTATGATAATTAATCTAGTCGTAAAATAATAATTATATCTAGAGAGGAGTCTATGCTTCTTTTTCTACGAACGAGTTTATTCGACGTTGCATTTTTTTTTTAATTCTAAGTTTACTGATAGAAATTCAGGAAATTATTATGGGCACGGTTTTATCAGACCAGTCTGATAATACCACGCTTTCCTGTTTTTTTAATTATTTTGCAATAATTAATTATTGTTTATTTTTTGAAATATTTTGCCATGATGTATGCGTAGCTAAATAAAATGTGTACTATTTACTGCATTTTTGAATATATATATCGAACCTTCTCCGAATTATAGGTCCAAGTTCTTAGAGGCTCGGTAATATCCAACTCTCCCCTATTTGTGTACTACACTACACTCTAATAATTTTCTCTCACCTTTATAAAATCGATAAGCCATTGCTTACTCTCTAAACATAAATCAGTGGAATTTTCATTAATTACGTTAGTGAAGCTGTATTCACTACATATCAGTGAATTTCAAGAACAAGTTAGTGAATACTTATTAATACAAATACAAATATTCTATGATCAAATCGGTGGACTCTGATATTCACATATTCATATCTTAAATAGCTTAAATTCTGCGTAGTATGATTCTCACGTTGATTAAAAGTGAATAGTCACTTAAAATTAGTCAGATTCCACTAATTCATGTTTAGAGAGTATCTATATTAGGTACCTATAGATGAGATATTAGAAATGTGATATTTTAAACATGTTGTAATTGAATTGCGTACATTAATAAATATACAAGTATAATGATTATTCATCATGACATGCAATATCTTTTATATTTTATCTACGAAACTACAAAAGATTCTGAGATACACGTTGTTTTACTTTATTGTTCGATTTTATCGATTTTTAAATAGGTATAGGTATACCTACGAAAACGTAATGAGATATAAATCTGACGATATAATATCGAATTAAATGAAACGATTTTGATTTGATAAAACAATAGAAAGAGGGTTTATCCCTTTTTGAAAATTAATGAAGGTTTTATATAAAATTACTAATATTTGGACTGCAATGAACTGAATTGAAACAGCCTGTAAATGTCCCACTGCTGGCCAAAGGCCTCTTCCTCATATAGAAGAAGGTAGTGCTTAATCCACTTCACTGCTCCACTACGGGTTGGCGGATAACTTCCCTAACCATAAGTAACGATCGTTATCAGTTCTCTGTGATAACAAATGGTACCGACTGCTCTAGCAGGTATGATGGGGAGACGACAAGGATACACAGACAGATCAGAGACAGATATTTGTACAAATACAAAAAAATATATGTGTATATCTGCCCGGAGCGGGAATCGAACCCACGACCACCGGCGTTAAGGTGACTATTCCACCACTGCACCAGAACAGCTTGTGTGTTTCATCATCATCATCATTATATCAGCCATTGGATGTCAACTTAACCTCCAGAGCGACCGGTTTAAAGCAGCTTCCATCCAATGGCTTCCGGCGCCTTTCCTCAACTTGTCTGTCCATCTCACGGACGGCCATCCGACGCTGTGCTTGCCGGTACGTGGTCTCCACTCGAGAACCTTTCTGCTCCATCGGCCGTCAGTTCTATTAGCTATGTGCCCATCCCACTGCCACTTCAGCTTGCAAATCCGTTGGGCTATGTCGGCAACCTTCGTTCGTCTGATGAATGATTTCTTGTGTGTTTAATTTGTCTAAATTATTTAACGTCCAGACAAAGATACAACATTAGTACATCATATTTAGCCTGTGTAGCGATAATAATATCACATATTTTATTACAGAAGTTAATATTTTTGCAGTGTTTTCTTTAAAAGACACATATTTCTATCCATAAGGTATGTTAGATTGTTCTTGACAATTTTTTTCTTCTCATTCTAGATAATATAACAGTTGCTTATACTTCGCAAATAACTATCCGTGCTAAATAAACAATAAAAACATATTAGTGCATTCGAAACGATTGTTTTAGGCTGTAAAACAAACATACTTAAAGGATTCTAAATTGTAATCACAACGGCAAACAATATTTTAACGTTTTGTAACTATAAGTGTATAAAAAGCTTAAAGGAAAGTGGACTCTTATTCCTAGACATAAGGATGAAAATTAACTAAATTAGTCTTACTTCCACGGTGAAAATGCATCAGAACGCCACGTGCCCTTGCCACTGTAGTGATGACCATTCGTATTATATTATTAAAAAATATTATATTATTTTTAAAATGATACTTTTGAACACTTTGAAGCTGTCCCTTACACTACTTTATACGACAAATATAAGTAGGTATTGTTTTAGAAAACATATTAGTTTTACTAAATTCAATACCTTTTACTATTTATAATAATATAATATAATAAAGTAGAAGTTTCTTTGTTTGAACAAAATAAATAAATAAATATCAATTATTGAAATGTATTAATAGTCTGATGTAAAAGCACTTCTTTTGCATTTCTGGCGCAAGAAAACCTGTTTCTAGAATAAAACATCATGCTACAATAGAATATAACCGAAACTCAACGAGGGTGTACCTGGATGAAAATCTATTAATACAACATTTTACACATAAAATGTCGTTGATTCCCATCACTAAATAAGAAATCAGATCGTATAATGCCATGGTGTGGCGATTGGCAATCATCGTGGTTTTTGCCGACCAAATTACACTTGAGATCTGTTTTGTGGTCCGTCTGGTCCAGATAGCCGTCATTACAAGTAAACACGGTTCCGGAACGTGAATTGTTTGCTTTAGTTTAAGCGATATTGATACACATTATCGATGAAATTGAAAAACACAACACGTCCTACGATTTCTTCGGATAAGATTTTTTGTAATTGTTTTACGATTTTTCTTTTTATTTTATATAAAAATTGAACACCGCTCGACCAATTTGTTTTTTTTTTCTTCGACGGGATAATCGGAAATTGACATGGAAAAATAAATTCTGAAAAAGTGACCTTACAAATATTTCTGCTATTGTATCTACATTTAAATAATAACAACAAATTCAGAATCACAGACCATTCAAACTACTAGAAGTTTTTACTCCGAGCGAATATTTGTATGGGAAGAAATATTTGTTTTTTGTTTGATAATTTTTCATGAGGGTCTACTTACTGTGCTTTGGAGAAAACATTATTGTGATCCTGTTTTGAGAAGCTGTCTCGTTTGTTGTCATAAGCACCAAATAAAGCTTGTTACTCATAATATGGAAATTATACATACATACATACATAATTATAATCACGCCTCTTTCCCGTAGGGGTAGGCAGAGACCACTTCTTTCCATTTGCTACGATCCTTACACTTGTTTCGCTTCGTCCACTTTCATTATTCCCTTTCCTGGCCTTGTTTCAGGACGTCCCTGATTTGATCTTGAAACGTCCGCCTAGGTCTACCACTTCCAGCACTTTTATTCCCACTCGTTTTATACACTTTTTTCGTCAACCGTTCTTCATTCATTCTCTCGACATGGCCAAACCATCTCAGCATATCTTTCTCAATTTTTGTCACTACATCTTCTTTCAGACCACAACGTTTCCTTATCTCACTATTTCTTATCCTGTCACTCAGTTTAACTCCTATCATACTTCTTAACGCTCTCATCGCAACTGCATTTATTCTGCTTTCATGTTTTTTCTGCCATACCCAACTTTCACTTCCGATCCTATATATTATTAGTTCCTGTATAGGAATGAAAGCTACTCTGCAGTGGGACAAAAAGTTTTAATGAACTGAACTAAACTGAACCAGCCTTTAAACGTCCAACTGCTGGGCAAAGGCTTCACCTCCATATAGAAGGATTGGAGCTTAATCCACCATGCTAATCCACTGCGGGTTGGCAGATAATTTACCTACCACGAGTAACGATCGTTATCAGATGTCTATAATAAGAACCGGGACCGCCGGTTTTACGTACTCTCTGAGGCATGGTGGGGACACCCACAAGGACATACACCCAGACCGAAAACAAATATTTATACAAATATCTGCTCCGAGCGGGAATCGAACTCGTGATCGCCGGCGTTGAGGAGGCCACTCGCACCACTACGCCAGAACAGTCGAAAAGGATTAAAGGCTGTTGAAATTTAGTTCAGAGTAGTATAACTCTTCCGATTGATTATCACTTAAATAAATAAATAGCTCAATTAAATACAAAGTTCGAAATATAAACAAATTTCTAGCGAGTAGCTATATAGGTACATAAAAAATGTTTGTTTTTTAAAAGTTGTTAAAACTTCTCTTAACTATTCTAGAACAATGCGTGTAGAAAATATTCGTAGTTATTGCAATAAATTAATTACAATATAACGTACAAGTAGATATGTCTTATTTTTAATATTTCATACATATCCTATAAATTAATAGTTCTCATAGAAGAATACAGAAGAAAACCGTTAGTTCGTGTTTACAGATGTTGTATTATACTAGCAGCTAAAAGTCTAAAACTATTTCTAAAAATCTTACATTGACACAACCAGCGTGTTCAATATTATAAACAATTCATATATAGATATCAATTATATGTATGGGATTTGACGCCCCTTTTGGTTTCACCCGCTGATGTGTATAGCTACTCTTTCACCACTATGGGTCAACTACTATACTTCTATATTATACTTAATATTTTTATCTGAAGGCTTTATTTACTACTTCTGAGTAATACAGCTTCCTAATGGTAAAATAAGTATTAATAATTTTTTTTTAATTCAAAAGGTTATCGATTATGAGCTAATTAATCTTTCCTCTTTCTTATATAAAAAATATGCTTATAATTTTTATAATTACGTAATAATACGATTATGAGTACATTTATACACTCATATATACACGTCATTAGTTTCAAAGAACGCTGAAGTATAGATTGTACTATGACATCTATTTGCAAAAATAAATCTTTATTGACGCTTACCAGTTACCCATTAACATTTTATTTTCAACATTTTCTCCATTAATTACAAAGTACTCAAATTCCACAAGCAATTTCACACCATATAAGTTACCATCGCCTACCGATTCCTCACCATCATAAGCCAGGATTGCATTCCGAGTTATGTACCCGAAGCACGCCATCCGAGTATTATGCGGCGATAAATTTACTCTTCGCACCCGATCTCGCTTTATGCAATCGAACATCGATGATTTATACACAATTATCGATTAATTCAAGCAGCGATCGTAAGTTTTGTACCGATTATTAAGACCGAGTTGAGTGCGAAACGACAGAGTTTAAATCACACGATCGATATAATTAACGCCTTTGTTTGGGTTCACTTTATCGATGTCACACATTGTTATATAAATCGTATTGCTTATAGTACGAATAATATAGAACAGAGTGATACAAATCGTGATGATTAGATATTTAAATATGTTGATACTCGCTTTGCAATTCGTCACGCGCTCTGCAATATTGAATACAGCAATGGTAACTATGAATATCGTCGTCGTATCGTCTAAACTCTAAGTAGTCAATGAACTTAAATAGAGAAGAGATCATGCTTTTAGTTTTAATCATATCGATTTTCTCATTATAATATCGAATCGGTATTACAACGAGGCGTATGAACGATTGCGCTGGGCTGCGCTAGTTTTTTGTCGGCAAAATGGGACCAGTATCCATCAGATATCGCCACAAAAACCCGGTGACGGCTCTCACAAAGGCGCCACCGTCCCACCTCGATTACGCCCTATGACAAAGCAGTTTGTTTCGAACAACACTCCATATTGATCCAAACAACTCCTCTGTTTTGCTTTAGCTGTATTAGATTTTTTATTCAACTGATAGTTGCTCGAATTGACTTATATTACCAGTGTAACTTGAACCTTCGAAGCGCTTTATACAGAAGGATGTTATGGCTCAACGGGCTACGGCGTGTGGTAGTTGGTACATCGGCTCCTGTGGCGATCTATGGTATTGTGCGTCCGCGCCGTTCTAAATTGTTGGTTTAATCGAGCTTTTTGTGATCACACTTTGGTTTGTGAATGTAGTTTTTTGATTGTTCGATAGTTGTAAATGGAGAAATGAAAGCGTCGATTGGTATAAGTATCTTAAGTATTTGCAGCACGAACTAGTTTTTAAAAAGATACACCATCATTTCGTATGTAACCCGTTTATAGTTTTATTCTGTATAGGTATATATTATTTATTTATAGTCATACACTTTGCATCGAAAAATCGATAGCTAAAGAAATTTATTTTGTTGATCAACGTTTATCATAAAAGTATCAAAAAAAAAAGTCAAAAATTGCAACGACGATTTATTGCCTAAAATTAAATGGATTATAATAACGTTATCAATATTGGATATTTACAGACAGTTTACTAGCCATTTATATTATCTGACCTATTATAGGATCATAGATAAAAAGGATTCATTAAAAATGCCATAGGTCTATACTAGCTTAACTTTACTGACTTTAAAAATATTATAATTTTTTAGTGTTTTTTAAAATTAGCTTGTAAAATTACCCGTATAAGTATAGTGATTTAATTTAAAGTGAATAATATAACATAGCTAAATATATAAATTATTGTATGCTGCAAAAGAGTAGGTACCCTAAAAAGTTTAGATTTTTTCGGTCCTTAGTGACAGAGTAAGTGATTAGCAGACTCTAAAGTCTAAAGCCTTACCGTGATAAAAGTTACGAGAAGAGAAAAATTTTCCCACTCTAAGCTCACCACAATTTCTAGAGGTAAAACTGACATGATTACTTAGACCAAATTTTTCCCAAAATGTGAAGGCTTCCTCGTGATGTTTTCACTCTTGGTTCTCGGCATGAAACATAAGCAAACTTATCTTTACGATGCTAGGCTGATAAAAAACAAATAAATTTCAAGTTAAGTGAAATAAATAATCATTAAAAACTACATCATCTTTTATTACATTAATCTTAACTCAATATTAATAAGAATCAATTGTCATTTCAAATGTTCTAACTGTTCTATGATTTATAGTAAAGTTTATACAAGGAACGTTTCGGTGGTCTCTATCAGACCACCCAGTATTCGATATAATTGTTTTATAAAGATTTATAATGTCTGTGATCGCCGTTTCGCCTTAACGAAAATTATTCATTTAGTTTATAGGCGATGTTATAAAGTTATATTGGATTATTTATTTATTTTTCTAGAAAATGGTTGGTAAATTCTAAATTCATATTTATTTTTATTAAGTTTTTATTACATTTGCTTAAGTTTGTTTCATTATAAAAAAAATACACAAAACTACTTTAAAATAAGAATAAAATTTAATTATGTGTTCTAGAGTCTGGTTGTCGGCTCGTATTTTTTTTAATGTTAGTTGGATAGGCAAACTGGCAGACGTTCCACCTGATGGTAAGTGGTTGACGTCACCCATGAACATAAACTAGTTTACCTGGAACTAGCCCAGGCAACTCATCTATGTGTTGCCTATCCAGAGACATAAGGTGTTAAAGTCTCGGTGCTAGTAATTACACTGCCTGTCTTGCCCTTCTCTCCGAAACACAGCAAAGCTGTTTCACGGGAGAAACAAGCAAGATGGTGGTACCCATGTAGCCGGGAGCGCGGCACAGCGCATCCCTCCCACCGGTCGTATCAAATTGGCTAGACCGATATAGAACGATCGCGTGAAGCTATTATAGTTGAGCTGAGTACCTACGATGATTACTTCTCTTTCTCTTAATGTTTTTCCTTTTCAGTTACATTTTTTAGTTACCATCATATGTTTAGCTTCTATGTTAGTAAAATATTTAAGGATGGTGATGATCACTTGACATTAGGTAAAGAGTGTGCTCAATTGTCTACTTCCATAAATATTAAAATTACAGTACTAACTGAACCTAATCAACCTGTAAACAACCCACTGCTGGGCAAAGGCCTCCATATAGGAGAAGGGTTGGAGCTTAATCCACCACGCTGCTCCACTGCGGGTTGGCTGATAATTGGCAGTTAACCATGAGTAACGATCGTCATTAAGTGTCTGTGACAACAACTGGGACCCACAGCTTTACGCACTCTACGAGGCACAGTGGGGAGAACCACAAGGACATACTCCCAGATTAGAAACAAATATTTGTACAAATACAAAAATCTGCCCCGAGCGGGAATCGAACCCGCGACTGTCGGCGTTGAGGCGACTTCTCGCACCGCACATCAGAGCGGTCGTCAAAAATTATAGTGACGCTACTTTAATATTAAAAATATAATGTAAATAAATACAAAAGGAAAGATATGTATTTTAATATTTTCTATTTATGAGACTATTGTATAAGGAACATTCTGTATATAGAAAGTAAATAAACGTAAGGCACTTTCCGAATCACATTAATCATTAAAACTCGATTGATATAATATTATTAATGCTTTTAAGTGAAGCCTTCTAAAACAATTACATTGGAATACACTTAAAACTTATCTTACTTTTAAGTGGGATATAAAGATTTGAGTAAAAACAATTATTTCTGCTCTCCTTGCCAGAAACTTTATTTTAGTTTTTTTTTTTCTTTTCAGTTTTATCTTTTGTATTATAATTTAATATCAATATTTTTTTTTTTGTGACTAAGACCTACCACCTAACTTATTTTGGAGTGTTAGAAAATTTATTAATTCTACTTAAATCATACAATGAGACCAGTTTGTTAACAGCTAACTTTCCCCAATTCTTATTATAGGTAATTATCTCTTTTTCTCTAGGCCAATTTCTTAAGGGAGGCCATAGAAATAACCAAATTTATAAATTTCAACCGGGAGGATGGTTTACAATTTTTAAAGAATTGGAATCCACTGGTGAATTTATGCTAATCCCAAAAACATGCTAAAATTGGCAAATCCGAGAGAGAGAGACGGAATCGAATTTCGTTCGAACAAAGTGACAAAGATAGTGGCAAGGACAGTTAAAAACGTAAAAGAAAGAGGATATATATATACTAGCGGCCCGCCCCGGCTTCGCACGGGTATTTAACTAAAATTTTAAAAATTATAAAAATAAATTTAATTTATACTTTAGCCTCAACAACACGTGGTAATTATGCTGTTAAAATATAGCTTATATGACACGTTCGTAGATTTACCATAGCAGCGCCATCTATTGATTACTTACTCAACCCAGTCGAAAGGTATCGACATCTGTTAGAATCATTTGGAGTTAACAGATAATCAAATAATAACAGACAAATAATTAGCAATAAATTAAAATTGCGACTATAATTTGAGATTTAAACTATCCTATCTCTCAAGTTGGATCGAACTGCACATGGTGTGCGAATTTTATTATAATCGGTTAAGTGGTTTAGGAGTCCATTGAGGACAAACATTGTGACACGAGATTTATATATATATATATAATATTTATTGTGTGTTGTAAAAAATTGAATAGTTTTGTAAGTGATGAAACACTGTCTAATATTAAAGAAATAACGAATGAATCAGTCTGTGTAAACGTCGCACTTCTGGGCAAAAGTCACCTCTTCATATAACAGAAGTTTTGGGGCTAAATCCATCAGACTACTCCACTGCGGGTTGGTTAATAGTTTCCTTACGATGTCCTAATTATAGCTATCAGGTGTATATGATGACAATCGTGACTGACGGCTTAACGTACGCTCTGAGGCACAGTGGGGAGACAAACAAGGACACACATACCAGAAACTAATATTTATACAAATACAAACGACTTCTCGAGCGGAAATCGAATCCGCGACCAACGGTATTCAGGCGACTTTTCGCCTCACTATCCCAGAACGGCTGTCTATTTATGTAAGTTACTGAAATCGTCGCTTTTTAACGCAAACTTGCGGAGATGTCCAAAAATATTTATTAGCTAGGATCATTTGATATAAAAACAATCGTTAATCTTAGGATAGTCTTAGTCTTAATGAGCTTAGAATATCCAGTGAATGAAACGTATAAGTCGACACCAAAACGTTTCATATTTAAATATGGGTTTTCACCGCAGTGTTTTAAATTACTTTATTTATTTTTGAAATCATCTGATGCTCGATGGCGAGGGAAAATATCGTGAGGAGACCAGTATAATTCGGGAGAAGTTTTGAGATAGGTGTCTGCCAACCCACTGTAGGGTAGTTAGTATTGATATCCGCATTGGATAACTAAAGACTACTAAACTCCAGACCTTCAAAACACTGGAATAAATAGTCAATCGGTAACTTTATTGAGGAAGATTTATTTATTTTAGTACACAAATAAAAATATTGAGAGAAAATAAAGTTTAAAATATTTGTAATGGATCACAAGTTATTCTTTTAAGAAATATCTTCCAGGACTTAATAAATAAAACTATTATTTAAAGGAACGAAGCAGTAATAACAATAAAAAATTGGGAATAAATTCGTAACACGAAGTTAACAATATACCGCTCATTTGGAGCGACAGTGACACATTTGCAAAAATACGCGAAAATGACTTATTAATGCCAAAATACTATGCATAAACATCTGCGTAGGCAGTGAAAATGTCACAATATCCAGCTATAATAAAACAATTTAAAAATAATAATTAGCCGTAATAATGCTTCAGAATCTTCTTTTGAACTATGAAATAATCTTTATTCTGATCTGGTGTAAGGTTAACTAATTTGCATTTGTGTCACTGTCACTCCAAATGGGCGATACGAGAATATCTATTCTGAGGTTATTTTTAGTGAATGATTACAGGGCTGTTTATTTTATCATATTTATTATAACATAAAGTAAGATTTTTATTTGGATATTTTTTTTATAACACGTTTCTTTTTCTAAAATAAGACCATGTAATATTCATTATTTTAGAATGCGGTCTAGATAGCCTGACTAGATTAGAATTATAAAATGGAATCAATCATCAGATGTCATTAGGTAATTTTATTATGAAAGTTACTCGTTAGTAACTAGGTAATGATTAACTTCTCGAGGAAACGTGAACATTTAATAATATTACTTCTTACCTGACGACTGTTGAATTTATAAAATCAGGTATTCCTTCCACAGCATTCGATCGTGAATTATTATGTGTTACAATAAATTTTAATATAAGGCATTTGTAGCAACTTCCGTTCACATCTTGTAACTGGAACAGTAGAGACCTCCTGCGGCTCTTCCCGCCTGGTTCTTCAAATTAGCTCCCGCGGTTTTATAGTTACAAGTCTGATATATTCAATGCATGAGCAGTTCATTGAAAGGATGTGTCCTAAGAGTATACTTTTTATAGAAAGCTGAAAGAAATATAGACAAATGTCTTGTGATGCCACGTCGTCACCCTCGTTTGTTGACACCTAAGTTGTCATTTGCACTTAACGATAACCTAGCTTATTTTAAATTACGAAGCTTTGGTGGCCTGATTAGGATATTTCTGCATTTGACTGATTACAACAGTGTTTTCCTCCCTCTAACGACAAATGTTTTTACAGGCCCTACAAATACCTATATTGTGTCATGTTACGTCAGTGTTTTGTGGAGGCCGTAGGGTCTGGACAAAAAAAAAGTGATACAGTAGTAATACATACATTAATATTATTGTATAATATCTATGGACCTCGTTATAATAACGTAATTACAAAGAGCTAATAATTGAGAAAAATTTTCTTAGCAATTCAGTATATATGAATTTAACTAAAAATGAACAGAAACCTAATAATTCACGATTACGTTAATCGACTTCCTATATACTTGCTTTATTCAAAATGCTTTTATGTTAGAAATATTATATGTGTGTGTATATATATATAGATATATATATTAATAATCAAATAGTTATGATTCCATTTAAATATTTGTATTGATTTAAAACTAAACGAAAATAAGACCGTGAAATGCAATGTATATTTTCTGGTTTAAATTCTCCCAGTGGCGCATGCGCAAGTGAACAATTAAGACTTAATACTGCCAACTGAAGTTGTATTATGCAAATAGGGAGAGAACTCGCGTGTACGAACGCCTACGGTTGTTGTACGCTATAAATATATTTGTGAGTGTCTCTTTACTTTGGCTGGGTGATAAATTTTCTCCTTGTTTTAATTACCTGGCTTTTGTTTGTTTGTTAGTTTCTTAATTTTAGTTAAGTGCTTTGTTTTATTGATATTCATAAAATACGTCACGCTTTTTTGTATGGATTGTAATTTTTTAAATTATTGTTTGAATTTTGAAATATTACAATAATACGCTGCTACGTATATGTTGATACCTATGTAATTGTTTACAATAATGAGGAAATAAATGAAAAACAATTTTTTTAAATATATATAAAAAATTTAATTGCGTACTTATAAGGCACTTAAGATTAAATATATAAATATTTATTTTATAAATTAATAATTCGCTTTTGAATTTGTTTTGGACGGAGGTTACATTACAGTATACATACAGAATGTAAGTACATTATATGTAAAATATTTCTACATAATTCTATGTAGTTTTTTATATAACTAAATTTTATTTACATTTTATTAAATTTAAGAAGGCGGGAAATATATTTACAAAGTGAAATGAACACAGTACGTATAGTTATGTAAACTTAAATAATTTATCCTCTTTGTCAGCAATTATAATGTACACCGAAATACAATACTTTGATTAGACTAATGACACATAGATTCACTGTATAATTATTCTTATAATATTTACATACCACACTACTATCATACTAAAATCGTGAACGTAAAATTTAGTGCATGATATTGTCGTTTATAAAAGGTCCTTAGTGTTTCTGTGGGATATTTTCAGTATTTTTCAGTTCAGTTTAATATCGTATCTAGTCGTGATTCTATGTGTCATACATAATCATAGTTCTAGTTGTGTCTATGCCAGTATACTGTATTATATTTTGATATTTCACTGTCAAATTCGTGTGTCTATGCCAGTATACTGGATTATATTTTGATATTTCACTGTCAAATTCACTCTCACTGATTCATATTTTTCTAATTCACTGTCGAAATTAAAAAAAAAATTACTCCAATCGATTTTGTCTTGTGCTTAATGATATAATTAATTTTATAATAATTAACATACATGGTTTGTGTTATCGCTCCCTTGATATAGAAATATATGGCTAAATTAATTTTGTAATAAGAAGAATTTATGGTAACCCTAGCGTATGTTTTAACGAAAAACTTTGTTTACGTTAACTTAACGTATCGAGAGTTGCGCGTTTTTCGTAACAAACATATCAATTTGCGTTTTCAGACTAGGGGTACGGTTTAGAATTTATGTTATATTTAACGGCATCCTTAAATATAAAATTTATAATATATACTAATAATGATAAATGAACTAAAAAATATAACTATCTGAATAATTTAACACTTATAACTATTTAATAGCTAATATCACACTTTTTATAATTCTACGTCTTTAAATAATTTTCTATAAATCATTATATCATTTTTATTATTAGAACTAACGTTTCAAGTGGCGTCCCTTGCGTTGTTGCGTTGATGTTTCGCTGCAAAAGATGTAAATTAAATTTAGTATAATAAATATTATAACACTAACATACAACATTATATAGATAAAAAGAAATATTAATTACTTAAAAGATTTAGAAAAAGATGAACACAATTTAGTACGAAAGGTAAATGAAATATTTGAAAGATATTAACACTAAATAATTCATTAACATATTTATGTCAAATCGTGAGAAGAATGATAATCATAGTGCAGGAAGTCAATATAAAATCAAAAATTAGCATAATGTTTATTTATATAGACATCTCGAATTTATTATTATTAATTTAATACGTCAATGAATGAATGAATGTTCTTACCAGTATGCAAAAATAAATGATTCTTTAGATTCGTGTGTTTCGAGAATCCTCTAGAACAGATGTGACATTTGTATGGCCAGGATCCGCTGTGTACATACATATGTGACTTGAGATCTCCAGGTGTTGGGAATGACTTTGAGCAGAGACTGCATTTGTGAGGTTTCTCCTGTTGAAGAAATATTCGTATATAGTGTTAACGTTATATCACACAAAATGGTAAATCGCACTTAAAATTTCGTCAGTATTAATTTATTGCTAATTTTGTAGCAGTTGTGTAGTGTGTACTATGTACTAGGTATGTAATATACGAGTACTTGTTAGGTAACATGAAAAAGGGTTTTTAATAATAAGTTTGAAAAACGAAAATTATAAAATTATGTTAGTAATATTTTATTTACATACAAATCATTAGAATTAACAAATAGCCTCATAATAACCAGTATATATAAAATAGACTTTAGCCAAGCATAGGTATATTTAAAATAAATTACTCGTAAAGGTAACCCGTTTCTGGCAGCTCAAAAAGCTTAATTCAAAAAATAAAATAACAATTCACCGCAGTAAACGTAAAGCCATAAGACTCATTCCCGAAGGTAATGACCAGAAAAAGAAAATAAAATCAATGTTGGAAGACAATAAAACGGCTAATAATCATCATCATCTCCAATATAATCAAAGTCATGACGGTGCACATCGAGCGGAGAGCGTGCAAATGAATTTATAATGAAAGACTTTGCCTTGTTTCGAGTCGTTGCTTGATCAATTCACTCGACAATATTATCATAAAACTGCGTTATCAAATGTAAATAGGTACTTATACAGAGTACAGAGCAACATTCAATCTTTAAAATAAACAAATTAATCTGATAAAAATTAAGGACATATTCAATACAGATTTTTAATATAATGGACATTTTTTTCGAAGAGACTCAAAATGTCGAAGCGTTAAATCCATCAAATTACATTCCACTGCCTCTGTTGTTGATGTTCCCAAATTGTCAACTATCAGAACGTTTGCCATAAAGCAGGTCACTGATTACCCGTAAAAGTTAGATGCTTAACACACGGACAGAAGTAATTGAATAAACCATATCGTCATTTCGTTGTGGCTTCCCGACTCTCGACTGAGCATCATTACACATCACATCTGGAGCTTTAATGGAATAACTTTGAAATGGTTGTCAGTATAACGTGTAATTTAAAAGGAAGTTAAGTATTTTTACTATT
Source organism: Euphydryas editha (assembly GCA_036937285.1). Lineage (NCBI taxonomy): Eukaryota > Metazoa > Arthropoda > Insecta > Lepidoptera > Nymphalidae > Euphydryas > Euphydryas editha. The sequence goes on along the minus strand of JAUPFZ010000011.1, from coordinate 17,128,418 downwards.
TTTAAAGACCTACAGCGTTCTACTTTGAGAATATTTTTATGTTTTATTTTCATTAACCAATAAAAACTCTCGACTGAATTGCGTACTTTCTGATAATGAAAATTTGCATTTCTTTTATCTGGGTCTTTCTTGATTTTAGATTTAATCCCTAATAAAACTTCCAAAATAACTTCAATTTATCTCCTTCTGTCAAGTATGATTCAACTGTGTTTAATTATAAGGTAAAATTTGGTAAAAAATAAACATAATTTTAAAATAATATAATTTATTTCTATATTTTAAAAGCAACCGATAAACACCTTGTAAAGTATCGATACTACTTAAATTACAGGAATTTAAAAAAAAGCGCATTAATCAGTGATCAAATCTACTGCTAATTATTGAACCATTTCAATATAACAGTTTCTTATTTCCTGTGATCACATCTAATGAGATTCATAATCAAGTCGTATCCGATATCAAAATCGAATTTGACGCTAGGACTGTTCCCTCCCATTCAATTTTCGCTAGCCCGCCCACTATACACACCTAATAAAAAATATAATTACTATAAGACGTCCGAATCATAAAGCAGTTTTGGAACACTTTTATTGATGATCATAACAATATTTTATTAAGGTCGGGTTAGCAGATCCCGAGTAGCTTAATCAGAGACGCAAAAAATGAGATCTGATATTATTTCGACCTTTCTTGCTACCGAATATTGCAATGTATAAATCAATAAACAAAGAGCCATTAGTTGTCTGACAATTTCCGTTGGATAAATCACGGGCTAAAAAACTGGTCGGTTCGTGCGTGCAAGAATAATGAACAGACGATACATTTTTGTGGTTTCGATAAAAACCGATACGCGTCAAATTCATAGTGAGAAGGTTCTACTCTTACGTTTATTAAGTAAAATAACGAATAAATTTATTTATAAAACGATGCGACTCATTTAATTTGACGTGTAACAACTATCAGCGAAGTTGATTGCAAAGATATTGAATGCGATAAAACATATTAAGAAGTGAGGTAAGGATGTCGATTTGACTTCGACTAAATTAAATCAAAAAAGTTGATATTAAAAAATAAAAACTTGAAATTAGCTTTAATCTTAAAATTCATTAATATTCAAAACGAAATCGATATAATATCGTTCCACCCGATAGCTAAATCGCTCGTTCGATCACGATTCATTCAGCGGCCGTATCTCGTCCGTACAGTGACGTATGGTCAACTGATACGCCTGCACTGCGTTATGGAAATTGGATGCAAATGCGATGCACCTCGCTTAATTTAACTAAATAAATTGATCCCCGTAACGTGCGTGCAGGACCTATTAGGTTTCGGTATTGCTCGTTAGGGCTTATTCTCGGAAATCAGGATATACCTTCTCCTAATGAAGATATGTTTGATGTACCTTGGAATTAAAGGCTTCATTGAATTTTTCAGCGCTGATTATAATAGACAGTCACGACGTTTATAGAACGATTGTAAAGTTACTAACGAATGTAATTTGTTAGTCGAAACGGGTAAAATTTTGTTGTTGTAATTCTTTAAACTAGAGAGACATAAACATCAAAGAGGTCTCATTAAATTGTATGGCCCTTATCCGAACCCACAATACTCTCTAATTAATTACCATATACCAATTATAGAGAGTTCGATTAATCAATTTTCTGTCGGCTAAATCCGATGTGAGACAAGGTGCATATTAATTGGACCCTCATATATCTTCTGATAGCGGTGTTATGACCAGCTATGCAAAGGGCCTGATGCACAGGTTTATGACTAGAAAATTTTAATGCAGCCACTGGTAATTATATGCAACTTTCATGAATTAAAAAAGTTTTCAATGCACTATTTACTAAGAGTTGATCTTTTCATTTTGACAAATAAGTTTTCTTTTATAACTATTATAAATAGACATGTTTATTTTAACGGCTAAGAATTAGTAATTAAAATTAATAAATATCATTCTTTATTATTTTTATTTTATCACAGTATTAAAAATAAGGGAAACAAGAAACATCGCACCGTTCCAATCAGGCCGCGATTGAGATTGGCCATGTGAGACTGATAAGATTAATTTAAATTCAGCGCTATACCTGGATAAGAATTAAGACCCAGGTGCCATATTAGCAAGTTCATTAACATGTTTTATTTGTGTGATTTAGTTTTTATCTCTTCATCCTGGTTTGCACACCTTTTATGTGTACAAAATCAGAAATCACCAAAAAGCGTCATCAGAAACGCATTATGGGGTAATACTGCCTGGAACAATATTTTATTTTTACTTTCCTCATTTTAACTCTTAATTTTTTCCAATAATTTAGTTATTAAATAATATTATTTCACTTATTTCATTAACTTTTCATATACACATAACATCCTAGGGAAACGTAATTAAGTTTTGAAGTGTCTTATATGTTAATGAAGATATTTTTTTAATTGACCTAAAAAGTCTTGACTGTTTTTTAATAAATTACATAATATTTTTTTAGAACCAGAAAAACATAAAAAAGATATACGGATTTTAGAAAATTTGATATTCTCTGTCATGTGTCGCTTGTTTTTTAATTGCTTGAAGAATTTTTTTTTCTAATCTTTTTTTATCGTATTTATAAAATATTTTATGAAAATGTGATTAGAAAATATATAGACATTCTTAAAATTATTTAGAACTAAAAAGCTAGGTGAAGACTTTATTAGCAGGATCTATACTCTCTCCTTGTTCCCGTTATATAAGTTTTATAAGAAGCAATTTTATATACGTTTTCTAAGTTTACAACATAATTAATTATTAATGAGTTTAATCCTCATACAAAATAAAACTATTTTCTTTCATTGCAATATTTGATTTTACATAATAACATGCAAGAAAATACGACTAATGACAAAAAAAGTATCGCGTTAAATTTGACATTGGATATTCCATTTATGTGATGGCTTTAAGTTCATTATGTGTGAACACACCTCAAATATAAGTCGTTTCATAAAGTCACATCGCTCAAATTATTTAATCAGCGCAAGCAGCAAAAGGACGATAAAATATGATTGATTGTGATATATAGTGATTCAATCTGTACCAGTATTAGTTATTCGGAATGAGAGATCGCCTTTTGATGTATTAATTATATTGGTTTTAGTTGATAGCTACGTTGTTATAGTTTATTTAGGAACATAACCTTAATGGTTACAATAAAATTAATAAAACCCTACAAAATTCCCTATACAATTAAAAATTATTATTAAATATTAAGTAAAAATTTAATGAGTTTAATCCTCATACAAAATAAAACTATTTTATTTCATTGCTATATTTGATTTTACATAATAACATGCAAAAAAAATACGACTAATGACAAAAAAAGTATCGCGTTAAATATGACATTGGATATTCCACTTATGAGATAGCTTTAAGTTTATTATGTGTGAACACACCTCAAATATAAGTCGTTTCATAAAGGCAAAGTTATAAAAGTAAAATAAGGTAAAAGTATTTAATACTGGCGGTGTCAGGTAATTATTTAATTCGTATTGGTTTTTTATGACAGTTTGGTATTCTACTAATTCAATCACAGACCACTGACATTCATGAAAATCTGTTTATACGTCAGGTCACTGACCTAACTTCAACAATACTTCTTCATGTAGTTGTAATATTGTAAATTGTTAAGTACTGAATTCTTACAACTTTCAAATTTTAAATTAAACCTTTAGTTAAGTACATATATTATAAAATTGATTGCACTTAAAAATATCCTGAATCACTTTTGCCAACGTGACACCTTTGAAACATCGTGATTAGAAAAAAAATATGGGAATTTCAACATTGTACTTTAAAACATAGGGGTCATGTTCCCGTGCATCACAGGGTACTTAGCGGACTACGTATTAATATATTTATTGCATCATGCCGCTACTGATAACGTCAAGACGATCATCTTTTTATAGATTTTTTTTTTTATGATCGCATATACTATTTATTTAGTTAGAAATTATTTATTTTTATCTTATCAATTTATGTATGCTTAGTAGCATTTAATAATTTTTTTTTTACTACAATATAGATTTTTTTTTAAATTAATTAACAATGAAGTCAAATAAAAATAATTTAAAATATTGTTAAACTGTTAAGTTTTAAATAAACGCGATAAAATCCGATATAGACTTTTAATTAAATGAAGTCTAAGACAACACCGCAAACAGACAAGAAAAAAAGTATTTTATTTGTAAACGACTTCTTATGTTTTATTGAAATATACTAATAAAATAGTACATTTATATATCATTTAGATTTTAACCCTCTATACGTACTAGATATATGTCGCGGATCTGCATGTAGGTATTATCAAAATACTTGACGTAATATACATATTTATAAACTTCTTTAATAAATAGGCAAATTAACTAATATAAAGTATGAATATTTTTAAAACGAACTAGCGAAATCCTTTGACACATATGACTGTAGATTTATTGTTAATTTAAAATAATATTACCAACAGTGTTTGTATTGACGTGTCAGTACAACGCAATGTCAACAATATAATTATAATCTACACGGAATTTAATCTACAATCGAGCATTAGTTTTTTCATTATAATGTTTAATTACTCATCAATAAACGGATATCAGTACCTAATGAAGGTATTGTCAATGATCGCGTGTAAGCCTGTTAATCACAATAGTAGTTATGAAATAAAAATACATGCGTATAAAATAATTTATATAACAAAATTAGTAATAAATTGTTTCTTAAGAATAATTTTATTTTATGTCAAAATGGTTATTATTGCGGTAGTAACGAATACCTACGTTCACAAAATAAACCCTATATTCGTAATCATCAAAAGGAATACGATTATATATTTTATCTACTCCCATGCTTTAAATACTCTATAAAAAATTCTGAAATAGTAAGGTTATTGCCAACATTAAAACTCCCAATGTCCTAATAACCATTATATCATCCAAACGGATGATATAATGTTTAATACTGAATTTCATAATAACACTCCTTTGTTTTTTTTTTTTTTTCGATCCCTTCTGCGCAAATGGTTTACTCAAAAGACAGCCACATTCTTACTGCTCAATGCGTGGTATCTGTATGAATTTAAAAAAAAAAGGAACATTGTCATTCACGTGCGTTTAAAAAAAAAAAGGAAATTTAGACTAGGCTGTATAGACTATGGCCTTTCCCTATTGGGGATAAATTTTAAAACAACAACAACGTAAAAAAAAAGTAGGTTATTCGAATCCCCACCATTTTTATTTGATTTTTTTTTTTGTTTGGGTTTAAAGCATGGGTATAGATAAAGTCTTGTATGCAACTGTTGATAGTTAGGTATTAAAACTCATGTGATACTATATCACACACGCCTTCGCCTCGTTTGATAAACCCACATTCGTGTACCTACTTATAGAACAGTTGCATAAATTATTTATTTGGATGAGAGTGTATTTATAAAAAATTAAACATTAATTAAGCAATTAACTAAGCTGGGGGAAATACGGATGTAATTGCAATATTTGATGATCAATTCTAATGTAATTGTTACTGTTTGATTGAAATAAATCAATAGAGGAATCTTATGTAAGCAAATTATAATTAAACAAAATTAGATATTAGTAAGTTCTTACTGATTTTTTTTTTTGGGACTAATGTTTAATAAGTTGATGGGAATGTATAAAAATGCCAGTCAATTTTCTGTCGAACTAAAATCGTACATACCTACTTATAAGCAACTACTTACCATTCAGTCTCAATAATTTACATGGAATTCTGTAATGCAATCTAGATGTCATTAAGTTATATTTGAAAAAATTGGTAAGAAAATTATTCATCTAATAAGATATATATATATCACTTAAGATATATTAGCTTTACAAGTTCAGCTACACCTAAATATTTTCTTCCTTTATATAATACTGGCGGCCCGCCCCGGCTGCACCCGGGGCATGTGTATGTACCTAAACCTTCCTCGTAAATCACTCTATCTATTGGTCAAAACTGCATGAAAATCCGTGCAGTAGTTTTTGAGTTTATCGCGAACAGACAGACAGACAGATAGACAGACGCGGCGGAGGACTTTGTTTTATAATATGTAGTTATTTAGGATTATATTATAAATAGTTGATATTAATTTTAATTTAACATTAAAATGTTAATTTACTAAAGTTGAAATAAATAAACATGTGTACCTACATCATTATCCAATAATAAAACTTTATGATATTATCATAAAATTCATATAAATCAAGATGCCACCGTTAACGCACAAGAAATTATATTGCGTCGCACTTGATAAAAATGAATTGAAATTGTCCGTAGCACGCTATCCGCTATTATTTGTAAATCAAGCTAATTGTAACAATGAGTTTACATCCAGATGTTCACGCGATATTGATAGTATACAAAAAAAATTAAAATGATAAACACTGGATGAGACTAAATAACAACTACGTTATAGATTACTAATATATTTATTTGATAAAATCACTGGAGAAATATTAAAATAAAGTGAAAAAAAAAAAACTATTGTCCTGAAATGTTGAAATCCTATTAGAAACATTTTTTATCGTTACATATCGCATGTTTTACTTTTGCCATTTTGATAATAATTGTCTAACGTCTAGTATTAAAGATTTTTCCTTATCTTCCTTATCTACTTGCGTATGTGTTTATTTAATTATAGTCTAATTGTTTCACTCCACCTATTCTATATATACATATATATATATATATAAAATAATACTTTACTTATATAAGGCTATAATAAATTTACACAAACTTACATAGATAAATATAAGAGCTAGGAGGATTACCACCCGGCATTACCGACCTGATCAAATGATCGGGTGCATATATATATGTGATGTGATGTAGATAAATATAAGCGGGTGGAGGATTACACCCCGCCAGGGAGATCAAACGGCCGGGTTTAGGGCGGCAGGTTAAATCGGTGGACAAACCTAGCCGAGTTTAGCAATACCGCATTCTGCATCCTGGCTGCGAGCGAGCCATCACGGATATCCAGCTGTCTCAGATGGTGAGTGAGGCTAACCGGGTTCAAACCGTTGGCAGATATTAGGATAGGGATGATTTCAGTGGACTCAACACGCCAGTGCAGTCTCGAGCGCCAGATCCAGATATTTACGTTTTTTCTCAGTTTCGGCTTTCACGAGTTTCTCGTCATGCGGGATGGTTATGTCCACTAAAAACACCCTCGACTGTGTCCTATCCATTACCACGTTATCAGGCCTGTTCGCCAGTATCGTCCTGTCCGTGGCGATAGGATATAAAATTATAGTTACTATTATAATAAGCAGGTAACCCATTTTTATTAATATTTGACATAGCCATAGTTTTGTTACACTTAAAATTTCTATATTAAGTTCTAAGAAATGGATTTTCTAAATATCATCAGTCGATGTCTACCGCTGAAAGTAGACCTCCCCCGCCATATCTGATAGGGATTTGCCAATTCTCGCCACACTTGGCAGGTGGGTTGGTGAACACAGTGCAGTTGGTGACGGGATATCGTGACGCTGCTGTTCATCATCATCCTGATTGGTGTACAATCGTTCGAACTACTATGGCCTTAGCTGCTTTTTACGACACTTCGACAGTTCGAAAGAAGAGTTCGGGACTATTCATCTCTGCCGGTCACCGTACGGAATATTCCATGAATAATTTTATTCATCGACGAATCGTATTTTTCCTGTATAACTAAACCTTCAAAGTACCACATCATTTTTTATATCTAAAAATCATAATGAAGGTATATGTTGACGTTTGCTTATTTTAAAATTGATTAGTTTTTAACAGTTTTTATTTTGTCTGTGTGATGATAGTTATGCAAATCATGCTATAAAAAGAACACAATTATCACACCTACATTATTTATTCTGAAAATAAACTTTAATAATCCATAAAATAATATATTGAAACAAAGATTGTGTGTTTTAAATGAAAGAAATACTCATTTTTTGATGGCTTGCTATTTCCACTTACAAAAAAAATAAAACCTAAATAGAAAAAATAAATTAGAAAATATTTCATTTTATTTTAACTTTTAAGATTATAATCAATAATTATTATATATGACGTATTAATATTAAAGAAACCTTCTTTTTTAATATTTTCAATTCGACTAAGACGTTATAAATTGCCACTCATTTAGATATGTTGCTTAATAAGTTCATTTTTGTCATTTATAATCACAAGAGCAATATAATCAAGAATTATATCCGTTACGTTGTAACTATCAACTGAAGCCGTCAAACTAATCATTATCGATTTAGAAATAGCGTACATATACCTACTACAGTCGAACGTATTAATCATATTAGACAATAATTAAAAATATTTATTTATAATGTCGAACTTTGAAGTGAAACGCAGAAATACATACATTATGTAATACTGACTAACTAAATCAGCCTGTAAATATCCCACAACTGGACAAAGGCGTCCATCTTCTACATATAGGAGAAAGGTTAGGGCTTAATGAGTAACGATTGTTATCAGGTGTTTGTGATAACAACCGGGGCCTATGGCTTTAATTGCTCTCCGAAGCGCGGTGGGGAGGGACACACAAGGACATACATCCAGACCAGAAACAAATATTCACACAAGTACAATTATCTATCCCGAGCGCGAATCAAACCCGTGACCGCCAGCGGTAAGTTGCGCAGATACAAATACCAGAACGGTTATCATATATCATAGTTTTAGAGGAATCCGACCAGAAGGCGGAGCCTAGCATCACGTCATCGTGACGTAGGATCGTACGATCGATTGGTGGGGCGAGTAAGGCGCCTGCGGCGACTGGCCACGAGGGGGCACGCAGACGCAGGCTCAGTTAGTGGTTGTCTCTTGGACGGGTTGGACACTTAGGTCGTTACGTTTATTATCATTCACTTTGTAATTTAATAATTGTCATATCGGTTTCAATTGTAAAAGCGTTAGTTTGATTAATAATTAATTTGTTAGTAAGTCCTTTGGTAATAAATATCGATTGTAGCTCCGTGTGTATTTTTTTTAAATAAACTTTCTTAGTGTTTGTAAGATCAGAAGTGGGATCACAAAAATACGTGATCCTGCCGCTGGTTTCATCCGACTTAATAACGTAGTTTTGCTTTTTAAAATTCTGTTGGAATAATTTAATTTCTATTCACATTTTTGTTGTTTTGTGACCTACCCACATTTTTGCGTGATAATGTCTCATCGTTCGTCTCGTGTTAGAGATCGTGAATACGTTAGAGAACGCGTCAGGTCTAAATCTAGATCTAGTGACAGGCGTAGCATGTCAAGTAATAATGATACGCCTCCGATAACACGTTGACATCGAGAACGTTCGAGTTATCCCGATCGTTATCACGATAGTTCTAGACGAAGACACGTTTCCCGTCACAGCCGGGATCGTTCTCATAGTGCTTTGTGGTAGTGCGTTGAACCGAATACTTTTACGATTAGATGTTATTGAAGGTCGAATTCGCGTGTTGAATCGTGTAGTCATTGTCCATCCCGTCCAATAAACGACCGACCATAACAACCGCCGTTGTTGCCTTCATCGGTTCCTACGTCTGTTATTAGTAACGAGCAGGACTCGGGGACCGTTGACGAAACAACGACGGAGGGTAGGTCCCAACACGGTGTCGCGGATAAAAAGGCAAACCGTATCGAACGGGATCGTTGGAGTGTTATCCGAGTTATTACGAGTGAACACTTATAGTTTTTATATTGCGCCATTCGATCCAAATATTCACGATTTTGACGATTAGTGCGCGGAAGTGGAACATGCTAAATAATTTAAAGAAATAAAAATGTAGATTGAATCATTGTACCCGCAATTTGTACGAATACACCGTTAACAATCGGAACAGATGTTCTTAATAGTTGTTGGGGTTACTTTTGTTCGTACAAAACATTAATAGTTTTTTTTTTAACGCATAGGTACCCCCAATTTTATTTCAAAAGTCACCTCCGTTGTCATAAATAAATTACATAACAAGAGCACACCTATTCAAGGTGAAGATTTTGCTTCATTACCATCAGTAATAAACGCCTTCACCAGATTTTCTTATATCTGGAACTTCCACATTCACTGTAAAAAAATTGGTAAAATGCACATTAACTTCACAAATTATGTCCCTGTAGCCCATCACTCTTAGAGTTTGTCCAACAAGGAAAAATTAAGCCCTCGAGATCAATTTGTATACGTGAGGTGCTAAAGTCTTGTAGTACAACAACGGTTTTGGTGAGTATGTTCCAGTTTTTCTTTAAAAAAAAAAAAGAGTGAATAGAAGTTTTATTTTCAAAGCAACTATTTTGCGTAACTCTTTGATACTTTGTTTTGAAATACGCCTAATTTAAATTAACTATTAGAAAATTCCTAATAAAAAGTGAAAAATCAGTAGCCGTTCGCGTAATCGCAGTTCACATTCTAGCCAATGTCATTCGCGTCACAGACGACGTAGCCCATCTAGCAATGCTCTAATCGAAACAATGCAACAATTTTTTTAATAGATCGTGTCACTGGAGGAACAACACCACACAGCCTCGTCTCAACGAAGAAAACCGAGGGGCGGTGCTCCTACGGTGATGTTAGCCGAGTCTGCAGCGCCTGTGGTGGTCGTTGGCGCAGAGCACGCGGTGGTGACCGAGCCTGCGAGCGCGCCTCAAGGGCGTGCAAGGCTACCGGCTTCAGTAGCCTCGTCCTCACCGGACCGGTTTGCGAGTGCTACGGTGGACCACTTCAGGGCCACTAATCGTATCGTCGATGCGTTACAATCCATAAATATACCGGTGAGATCTAACCAATCTTATTATATCTCCAATTTTAATCCGAATGTCAATGATTTAGAGACTTGGTGCGAGTAAGTAGACCGTGCTGAGTTTTTTACCAATTTAAAGAAATTTTCTTTCTCGACAACCAAGATGGAGTATTTGGGACGCACTATAAGTCAAGGTCAGGTACGACCGAGCGAACAGAAAGTTAAAGCTTTAATTGGAACATTTATCCCTAAGAAGTTTAAGCAAACTCGTCAATTGTTGGGCTTAGCAAGTTGTTTTCGGTAATACATACCCAATTTCGCTCTTAGAATTGCCTCAATCAAATGGTTATAAGTATGTGTTAATTGTCATAAATGCTTTTTAAGTCTGTTGTACCCCATGTCTAATCAAGACGCTAACGAATTAAAACGACAATTTTATAATGTCGTCTCTTTATTTAAACTCCTAAGCTAATTGTAGGAGATCGTAGTCGAATGTTTCAAAGCTCTGAATTTACTAAACTTGTAACAGTGTTAGACATTGACATGAATTTCATCAAACCAGAGAATGCTCATCCAAAAAAAAAAAAAAAAAACGAGGCATTAAGGGAAATTCATTCTACAAACTTCCGAACGCCTATGAGTCAATCAAAGTCGACAAGATACGACCGAAACCGCTGACCAAAAAACCTCGCAAGCGTTTAAAGCTAACTCTCTTGTTTTTGTGATTAAACAGGCACATTCGACCGCCCGCGACGTGATTTGCATCGCGGATCGCGCCGAGGTCCTTGTCGCGAGCCCTCGGACGATGGCTTGTTCCATCGCTGTCGTGGCGCTCTTGGACGTCACCGTTCACTGTCCGGATTGGCGTCGCTGGGGAGACGGCGCCGTCCGGCTTCGTCTCGGCAGGGAGGGCCAAGCGGCTGTGCTCCTCCGGCGATGTTAGCCGGGTCTGCGGCGCCTGTAGCGCCGTCAATGCCGGGCCCGCGGCGGTGGCCGGGCCTGCGGGCGCGCCTCAAGGGCGTGCAAAGGCTACCAGCTAGCTTCGGTGCAACGTAGCGCTAGAGTCGCGCGGCGTGGTGTTCGTGGAGCGCGTGCGCGCCGCACCTGTGTCGGGCCAGACGTCGGGGCATCCGCACCGCCTACGGCGTGGCTGGCGCACCGTGGCCTGCGGGACGAGCTGCTGCGTGTGGTGCTACCTATGGCGTGTGCTTTATTGTTAGCCACGTGCGCTTGCCTTCTGGCAGCTACCTATGGCGTGTGCTCTGTTGTTAACCACGTGCACTTGCCTTCTGGCAGCTACCTATGGCGCGTGTTGTATTGTTAGCCACATGCGCTCGCCTTATGGCAGCAACCTATTTCGTGTGGTATGTTGTTCTGGTATCCCGAGGGCTCTGCCAGTCATACATCCCGAGCCCTCTGTATGCTAACTAGTAACCTGAGGGCTCCGCTAGTAAAGTGTCTTTTTATGTTTTACGTCCTAGGCCCCGTTTAATATAAAAATAGATCGTTCTTTTAACTTGGGTTAAAGCATGCTCTTATGGGTACCGATTCACACATGCACAGTTATGTCTCATAGAGACCCCTATCGAGTCATGAGGGCGCACTCCCCCGACGGGAACTGCCCCGGGTGGTTGGTATCCATATCTGTTTGTTTTATATCCGCTGTGTTTAGACTGTTCTATTTTGTCAGTTTAACCTACAAGTATACCAATTTGAAAGATAGGCTTTTGCGCTGTCAAAGGATTTTACAACTTTGATAATTGCCTTTTGTAAATTTGTTCTGTGCGGTTATTTCATTTTGTGCAGGTGTAGACGACAAGGACGAGGAGTCAACAGCTCCTAGCGTTACCCAGCCTTCCAATGTTGACGTTCCTGGTGGCACGATTGAGCAGCAACCCAGCACGTCATGGACTACATGCGCGGCCCTTACAGAGTGCCTACCGTGCTCCTGTATCACCGCTACGAGTTGGAGTTACTAGCAGGCGCCTATGGTAAAAAGACGCAAGCCGCCTCTGAACACATGGTTCGGTGGCGCGGTGAGTGGACGCTGCACACGGGCTCCGCATTCTTCGATAGTGAATACACCACCATGGTAGCAGTATGGGCATGCAAACGTGGGGCCTCTGCCAAAACATACCTACCATACGAACTACGACATTTCTGAGTGTCGTACATTCGTTAATTGGCAAGCAAACGTGGGGCCTCTGCCATATTTTTCATTAATCAGCATGCAAACGTGGGGCCTCTGCTGTAATATTTTTCATTAATTGGCAAGCAAACGTGGGGCCTCTGCCACATTTTTTATTAATCAGCATGCAAACGTGGGGCCTCTGCTGTAATATTTTTCATTCATTAGCAAGCAAGCGTGGGGCCTCTGCTATATTTTTCATTAATCAGCAAGCAAACGTAGGGCCTCTGCTGCAATATTTTTCATTCCTTTGCGAATCTATGACGCATGTGAGTAGCGTCGTACATTCGTAAACCAGCAAAGAAATGTGCCAAATACTCTGTATGAGGATACTACGGTATCTTTTATACAGTTTTATCTCATGTTATTATATGTGGCGAGTGATGAGAGTCCGGAATCTTATCAATCGCATACATTGTCTAATAATTAAATTTCATTTATTTAAACATTTAACAACGAATTAGTTGAAACATGAAAATCATTGCTTAAGGACGCTTGAGTGCACGCTTGCGCCGGCAGCAATGATAACGCGATTTTAAATTCACATCTAAAACTAATACTATCCGACTTATATTTGTGCCTTATGTGTTTTAGAGAGCTCACAAGCCGATGGTCAGGATGGGCGAGACAGTCAGGACGAGGTTAAAGCTGGTGAAACGGTCGAGGACGACGTTGCGTCAGGAGAGGCCGTTTTAGAGGAATCCGACCAGAAGGCGGAGCCTAGCATCACGTCATCGTGACGTAGGATCGTACGATCGATTGGTGGGGCGAGTAAGGCGCCTGCGGCGACTGGCCACGAGGGGGCACGCAGACGCAGGCTCAGTTAGTGGTTGTCTCTTGGACGGGTTGGACACTTAGGTCGTTACGTTTATTATCATTCACTTTGTAATTTAATAATTGTCATATCGGTTTCAATTGTAAAAGCGTTAGTTTGATTAATAATTAATTTGTTAGTAAGTCCTTTGGTAATAAATATCGATTGTAGCTCCGTGTGTATTTTTTTTAAATAAACTTTCTTAGTGTTTGTAAGAATAGGTATAAGAGACATAGCACACGGCGTCTTCGAAACGCGCAGACGACGCGCGTTTTAGGTAGGTACGCGCGCTTTCGGAGCTGAAGATGCTGATTTTTGCGTTTGCATTGCTTTAAACGCGCGTACAAAGGGGCGAAGAAGGCGTAGAGGAGAACCGCGCGCTCACCAATCACACGGAAGCTACGAGCGACTACAGCATGTCTGTATGGCTGTAACTGCGCGAATACGCATAGTAAAAACGCGTTTCATGCTCACCCCGTGTGCGTAGGTTACAAGTTTGCGTTCGAATCGCGCTTGAAGCGCGTATACGCGCGTCATCTACGCGTCGCCTGCGCGTCGTCTGCGCGTTTAAAATACGCCGTGTGCTTAGGCTCTAATACTAATGACAAAATGAGATATAGGTGTAGTTGTGACGAAAGTTCTTTTAACACCGACGGATGTGGGTCCGATCATAGCGGAAATTTGTATTAATATCCTGCTCTAATAAAGGATAAGCAGCCAGCGAGACGATTGCAGGCTGGTTTAGTTCGATTAAGTTCTATTTTGTAGATTTAATTTCAAAACACAAAATGCGTGTTAATTTAAAAATATTTAAACGTGAAAATCTAATAATCGCAGTCGCAAGTTATACAATAATCAAGTCCAAATCAAAAAAATAGATAAAATATTCAATAGATAATTATTAAGGGCAATTGAGATACCAACATAGCCATATAATATACTTTAAAAACGAGTTACAATAAGGCGGTAACAAGCGTCGGTGACTATCAATTGGAAAGTCAATAAATTTGTTGATTGACTTCCTGTTGTAGATCAGTCTACTTAATTTTGTCGTCGATTTCTTCAAATAGATATTTATTTATATTTAAAATGATACCGATATCGTAAATAATCAATATCCGTTACGTGTAATGGTCACTAGTAGTTTTAATGTGGCTCTGATGATTCGGTTAGTCGTAAAAAATGTTTACACAATCTTAATTGGGCCTGATTGAGAGTAAATTAAAAATGAAAATGTCTGTGAAATTATATAATTTGTCAGCTAACAGAGGTTAGAAAATTTAGTAGTAGCTATAAAACAGGTATAATTATCGAGAAACATTTTATTTAATAATTAGAAACTTGTAATATTTGCCTGACTTGTTTCAAGTCTCTCCTTTGCTTTACAAAAACCGTAATATTAATTATAAAATAGCTATACACTTATTCTATTTTATTTTAATTATAAATTAAAATAAGAGAAAGAACTAGTACGTGTTGTAAATAATAATAATGAAAAAAAAAGTCAAACATTAAAAACTTAAAATAAAAATAATATCGTATAAATGCAGGTTTTTTCTGTCCTAAAATATGTTTTCGTCGAAAGGTAATTAACAATACTGTTAAGGTTGCTTTAAAGCCCTTTACAGGCAGGTGCAGGAGACAGCAGTATACGGAGATATAAAAACAATATGGTGCCGGCTGACGAGGAAGAATTCTTTAACGGATATATGTACACTAAGGTTTATTTTATGTGCATAAAAGGCAGATTCCGTATAATATGACCGTTAAAGAGAGAATTACACTTTTTACTTATTTAGGAAACGTCTGAAACTGTTATATTATTAACAATAGTTAGTTGTGACATTCTTTCGGAAAAACGTCAATGTTTAATAATACGAGTATTAAATAATCGAAAATACTGGTAACGGAAATATAAAGTATATTAATTTTTTTTTTTTGATTTTACAAATCATAAATGCTTAAAGAAAAATACATTAAATTATACAAGTATAAAACTAGATGCATAAAATTTGGCTACATTTACTGAATCACGACTATTGTGACACCATTTCTAAAGACAACGGATGTGCGGAGTGACAGACATACAGACAACTAACAAATAACGAACCTCTAACGAGTGCAACGTGTCAAGTTATGGCGACATGCAAAGATGTGGTAAACTGATATATCGAACTCGAAAGTCACAACATTCTATACATAAGCAATTGTTTGCAAATGACATCAGCATTAAAATTTTGGAAAATAAATATAAACACGAAATGCATACAGCGTAAATATTTATTTTGATACCAATGTCTATTTTATAAAATGATTTGATTACAAATTTAGAATAACTTACCCTTTATAAAATCGGTTCCGAACCAAATAATTCTCATGAAAAACAATGGGCAAGAGCTACCACATATATATGTCCTGTACTGCCTACACCCCATTGTTCATCATTCACATCCATTGTGGATGCTTTATTATTGGACCTGTCAATAGTTAACTAACCCGGTACTGTCTTGTAAGATCTCGGTGACAGTTGAAAGATCCCTCTTGAGAGAATGTCTGATTTATCAGTAGAGGAAGATAATGAACCAGTATTGAACAGAGGCCGAATGATATTTATGGTTTTCAAAATGAAATACAGAACAGTTTCTGGTATTCTTGACAAAATTCGATTTTGATAATACCTTGAGAATACTTAAACTTTATAAATATTGGTTTTTTTCTTTAATATATGCTTATGAAAATTTTATATGGACTATCTTCTTATACCTACGAGTATTTCCTTTATTTGGAAGAAATAACCAAAAACTATTTTGGTTTATTATTATTTATATTAGGTTTATGACTGAAATATAATCTATTTTTCTATGAAATCATGGTGGGTGACGAAAACCATAGTTTGGTCATCTCATATAGTAAGTTCTCATACGAGCGTGTGAAGTTTCGGTCTGTTGATCGCAACGTCTTCAATATCGTCTTGTACGACACGGTTCCTTGAATTCATGGGAAATTATTTTGGACTTTTGGTTCGATGTTATTGTATATTTTTTTCGATACAATGTTTATGGTTTCAGCGAAATATGAATTGAAATATTGTACAAAAAATAATAAACTCAAACTTTGAATGCAAAATATGCTTTATTATTTGAAATTTTAAATTAAAGTTAATATGTATTTTTCATAATATAAAAACATAACAAATATGTCCTAATATAATCAATCTAAAACAATTTAAAATCTAAATTAAGTTACTCGTAATAGTAATGACATTAATTAAAAATGTCAATTACTGAAATAATAATTTTCAAAAAAAAGCACTCATTTTCTAATGCTAATAGAATAATAGAAGCTAATAGGAAGAATAGATTCACAAGACGCCCGCATAAATCCTCAAGTTCTCGATGCGTTACAGTGCCTGCCCACTATATTTCCCACGATGACCTGACCCGGTAATTTATTGGCCCTCCGCCTTCGGAACTACCTGTGACCGCAGGTGCACCTTAAGAAACTAGGGCTATCTCAAAATTAGAAGACAAAAGTGTTGTCGTGACAATAGATGGAAAAGATCCGACTTTATAAGATATTTAGATTTACAGCTTGCATTAAAACAAGAATTTACTTGTTTTAATATTATAAATAATTAAATAACAAACTTTCCAAATTATATAAATATTTAGTCAAAGTTGAAAGAAATGTACGAAATTAATAGTCGATTCGAGAGTTAAATGCGTTACTAAAATTTTATATACTTTACTTTCATTACATTTTATTAACTATACTATTTATTATTCAGCATTCAGTCAAATTTGTAGTAGGTACCATAGTCCTAGGTACCTTTATTTTTAGGTACCTTTAGTTTTGCTTATAATTTTTTGTTATTTAATTTTAAAAGTAATTTTGTATGTATTGATTTCAGGGGCACGTAGGCGTATAATTACGAGTACATCAGAATACGGAGGAGCGTCACCATATCCTGGATCAACACACTGCACTCGCTAACCGCTTGACAAACGTGGTGAGTATTGGCAAATCCCCCAGAGATAATGGAGAAGGTCTACGTTCAACTGATATGATAGTGGATTTTTCCATTCTAACCACAAAGGTTTAAATACATTTACTTCAGCTGGCTAAATCAATCAATCATGAATCAATAGACTTGTGTTATTGTTAAGTGTTATAGGTTAAAACACAAAACACAAGAGGTTAAACTTTTAATAATTTATTTTGTGATTTTGTAGATATTTTATATTAGTATTACATAATCTAGTAAAAGCTTGGCTAGTTAATTACCAATAAACGAATTTTGTAAAGAAAAAAAGAAATGAAAAGACAGAGCAGCAACCCTACAAGCGATGTACGACGTTGTGTGATTTTCTTAAATGGTGGACACATGAGGTCATAGTTAAATAAGTAAAAACTCAAGGGGCGTTATGGGAAGTGAGCACGGTAACATCACCATGTAATATGCATCAACCTTTACCGACTCGTATTTTGGACTTAATTATCAACATTTATGAGCATATTAATTGTATATTTTAAAGATCATTTTCGAGATCAGATTATGTGAACTACAGAACAATGATAAAATAATAATTTAATTATGATTTATAAATATATATATTTTAAACGATCTTTTAAATAATTCGTATTATTATTGTAGTAATATTTTTTGTCACTGAAAATTATTATGTTAATAATCTTTTTAATTAGGAAGACCGACATCATAAAATAAAAAATAAAACAGCTAATAAAAGATTCATAAAATTATTTTATGAACAGATCTTAAGAATTAGATAAATAAAAATAAACATAGTAATAATAATGATACTAAATAATAATCGGGCACTTATACCTTCTGTTTTCATAATAACATAGTACAATTAGAAGCAATAATGTAAAGGATATACTTGATAAGAAATATGTGAATTATCAATAGAAAAACTGTAATAACATCAGCCATTGTCTTAACAAGGATATCAAGTTTTTATAAAGTTTCGCAAATCAATTGTGTAGCTGAATGTAATTTTCCGCGATTGAGATAAAAACATTACATGAAATATTTATATATTGA
Source organism: Euphydryas editha (assembly GCA_036937285.1). NCBI lineage: Eukaryota > Metazoa > Arthropoda > Insecta > Lepidoptera > Nymphalidae > Euphydryas > Euphydryas editha. The sequence goes on along the minus strand of JAUPFZ010000011.1, from coordinate 17,109,584 downwards.
ACATCATCCTCTAATTATTAAAATGCAGCAATTCATTCGTTTACTCATACAGTGTAAGTTGTCCCTGTATTATTTTCTCTTCCGTAACTTTTGCTTTTTTTTTCATTATAATTCCTTTTGGAAAGCTTTGCTGTTTAAATAATTACTAAATTGTTATTTTCATCTTATGTGTAATGGAGATACCATACATTGAATAAGTTTTCAACAAAAATACTTACGAGTTAATAACCTACGATTTATTATTTTCTCATGAGTATGATAAGGGGACGTCTTTTCCGCCTTAATGCACATGACGTAAACAACAATAAACTTTTTGGTATTCTTAACAAACTTAATGTTATTCGATTTTAAACGAAAAATAAAGAAAAACAAGAATATAATTATATACATATATATACGAGTACATCAAGTGTGCGTGTGGTTGTGTAATGACAAATCAGATCAATAAAAAAAAATATATAAAATAAATATTTTGTATTTATTTCAATAAAATGTCAAACGTTAATAAGTTTAAAAACTCTACTAATATAAAGGTTATGCGATAAATGATGTTCGAACCTTACCTTGATATGTGTCATACGATGATAATAAAGGTTTGAACTGGCCGTGAACCTTTTCCCACAGTGCTGACATTGGTGAGGTTTTTCTCCTGAATGTATACGTCTGTGAGTGTTGAGACTACTCGATGTGCTAAAGCCTTTGTTACACACCATACAAACATGTGGTTTTTCACCTAGAACAATTTTCAGTTAGATAACTAAGGATAAAAATTTTGCGGAATACACTTTCAAAATAATTTACATAAGATATTAGGAAAAAAATATAGAAATAGAAAAGAGTCTAATTTGATACTTTAACCAAATTTTAAAGCTAAGGATCGATTGTATTAAAACAATTTAGTATAGTACAAATAAATTGTGGTTGAATGGCCGCTTACCCGTATGAGTTCTCATATGTCGTTTCAGTAATGACGGCCTGTCAAAAGCCTTCCCACAAACTTCGCAAGGTAACAAGGCGCGCTCAGACTTTGCAGGTCTTCTTTGGATTTTAGGAGTCATTTCTAATAGTTCATTGGATGACCCAGCCGATGAGGATGTTAGTGAATCACCAGATACAGATTTATGTTCGTCTTCTGGACCCGAAGGAGGAGAAATCGGTAAAAGGACTCTTGATAGTAAGGACGTGGAAAGGTCTAACGGTGAATCTGTAAAAAATCTTGAATTAGAAATTATATATTGATGACAAACTTTACATTTAAGCTTATATTTATGCCAGGTTAAAATATTGTACCGTCAAATCGTCTCTCGTAAAAATGTTAATGGACTCAACACAAAAAGTCAAGTTTCCTTAAAAGTAAAACGATGGCGCTGAGCCGATGAATCAGACGAAAGATTAAAAGCCGTCCAAATGTTCACCATTAAGACATGATCCAATCAAAGCGAAAAATTTAATGAACCAATTTATTGACAGCCGTAAAAATGTAGTTATGTGAGTCTAGACAATTTATGTTTATTGCAGTCTCTGTGTTTGGTACAGATCAGTTTTAATTAGGCTTTGAAAAAAATATTTTCTGTGCTTGAGACTTTAGTTGTCTTTAAAAAAAAAGTTGGTTTGAGAAATAAATATTCCACGCGATGCTCTAGATGGTTACAATTAATTAGCGGAGTTTGTACCAGATCAAAGGATAATTGTTTGTTATCATTGGTAGAAATATTTTTCATGATTGCTTGCACGGAATTCTGTATATGGAACTACTGTCAAATCGATAGTATCTCTGTTGACTGGTGGAGCATTACGTGCAAATTGATTACTGTTCAGAGTTTAAATAAGTAAGTTTCATATTTCTATCTATGGCTTGTATCGTTTCAGTATCAACAGATGTCGGTAAGACTGTTCTTTTCTCGTTAGGCGTTTTGCGCACGTAGAAAATGTCTAAAGTTTTTTTTTTTTTTTTTTTTTCAAAAACTATAATTTGAAAACATATAACGAATTGAATTAAAGAAATGTTATATTTCTGTTTTTTTTTTTTTTCGATTTTTTAAACAAATTAATACATTATTGTATATAGATATTATGGTTCATCTGCTATGCTAACTTCGTACTCTTTGCTTATTTCTATTCAATGACAATTTTCGATATAATACTAAAATAATTTATTTATAAATTACGCAAATAGGTACTATTTCTAATTTGTGTAAGCGTGGTCTTTTATTTAACACGAACCTGAATAAATACACATTTCATTGTATTTTAAAAACAATCGTATCGTATGAATACAACCTTAACATTAGCAATATTTTTATATACATGTAGACCATTTCCGCCGACAGCTGCATTGGAATTATCGATGCGGTGTCCGATCGGATCTCTTTAGTGAAACAAACGCGCCGCGTTCGTTATCGTTTCGTATATAACTTAACTGTGCTGTTAAGCTCTGTTTATAATAATGTTAATAATTTCAATTCTGAAATGTCGTACGCTATATAAGCATATACGAGATCGTATATTTTGTAGATTTCTTATTATCTATTTGATTTTTGATGGCTTTTTTCAGACTACGCACGGCCGATGTACACGGATATCCGCGCACCAGATATTCTGCTTATGATAATTTAAATAATAAAGCACTAACTATTTAATGAAACAAGTAGTACGCACTTATTATTCAGTGATTGTAAAAATTAATTTTTATTATATTTTATTTGGTGTTCCTTATTCCATTTTATTTATTTTATAGAATGAATAATTAAATTCATATGTTTCAATTTAAAAAAAAAATCTGCGGCTATTTGTTATCAAATAATAAATAATTTTATACATTAATAATAATATTTAATATGCCACAATATATTACACAATCGTTCAAACAACGATATTTTTTTAACCCTGTAAACAAAATCTAACGCGGTCCTATTATCAATTAATAATTTAGTAAAATTTACATAAGGTAACAAATCACTAGCTACCTAAACATCGGTTATGTTACTAACGACAGTCATTTACAGATGTCGCATTGATCAGTGCCTTCGTGAGATAAAAAGGCAATCATGAAACACTCGACTACCGAACCGAAAGAATTCTTTGATGTGCCGCCGAACGAAGTGACAAGTAAGTACGTGTGATATATTCAAAGATTTTAGTATTAACATACTTTTAATCTAGAATACTATTCGATAGATTTTATTTATAGATTACGTTTATAAAACGGCTGCTGTGCTTTTAAGTGTGATAAATAAATAATCATTTTTTTTTTCTATAATTGTTGATACAGATAAGTCGTGCAATCAAATTTTTTTTTTCTGTAGATTTATTTCAGCCCGCGGCGACGTGTGAAGTATCCGTCAACGGTATCCTATTTTAATGGCTTTTAGAGTTCCTTATCCGAAGGATGGTCATGGGAATCTTTTGCTGAAAATCTGCTTTTTGTTCGTCTTTTTTTTGTGCGTTTTTGCATTCTTTCTTCAGTTTTCTGTCACACTGCTGTATCATAGAAGACGTTTGTTGTTTGTAGACATTTAACAATATTACGAAAAAAAAAAATATTACTATGATTACCACACACTACCAATTACAACGACAAAATAATAATATATCGACAACAAATAAAGGTATAAATTAAGTATGTCCATAAAAATTATTTTTTTTTTAAACATATCTTTTAGCGTGATCTTATAAACGGTCGTACGGAACGAACGTCCTTTCGGGGGCAAGTCTCACTCGATTGGCTGATTTTAATGACTTTCTACAAATATATCGCGATAATTGTAAAAAGACATTTAAATAGCGATCTCTTTCAAAATTAAAAGCCGTAAATGATAAGTAATGTAGCCACTTAATAAAAATCGGAATATTAATCGACTTCACTAATTAGTAACCCCAAAATTATCTATAAATCTAAATAAAGTGATAAAAATGTAACGGACTATTTTCGTATATATTTTTTGCTAAGTTTGACGCCTAATTGAAAAAAGGCTTCTGTATTTGTGGTCGGGCAATCGACCTCCTATTACGAAAAAAAAAAAAATTATTATTGTGCTCGACTTTAGTATAGTGTGAATCGATGCGCGAACAAGGCAAGAGAACTTTCTTATTTTGGTTTGAACGTACACTGTATGAGGTGATTTATAAATATATTGCAAGCAGTTACCATCGGAAAATGAATTTCTCGAAAATTCTAAGAGATAATATGAAGCCAAGTTGCCCCAAATGGATATGCAATGTAATATCGTTTACCCATCATCATTACCGGATGGCTGTCAACGGTTTGGCATTAGCATAGGCATGGACTTCCACCATTCGCAGTCTTGTACCACCAGAAAACAACGACTCCCCGCGAATTGTTTAAAGAATAAAAGCGTTTCGTGAAAGCGTTATGAGGATGCACTGCATGGCTATGAAAAAATTTCATAATCCGTACATACTTTTATAGTGTAGTATAACGCAGTATAGGAGTCGGATTGCAGCCGATATGAATCCGAATCAATACCAGATGGTTACGTGCTAAATTGTGTGAAAATTCGGCAATATCGCAATGAGTTCTGCATGTTTTGGAAGATAATTTAAGACATGGAAGTATATTCGCAAACTACTGTGGACCAACGTGTCACATTGAACATAACCTTTTTAGAAGGAGTTTTGACCTGTAGAGTAAAGAAAAATAAATGAATTTTCATAATACGAGTGTTTGCCGTAGCCATAACATCTGTTACAAAATTTTTGTCTTTACAGTAATAAAGACCTTGCTTCTTTTGGATCTATTTTCATCACGCTAAGGAATTCTCAACGAATCGCTAAAGAAAATATCATAATATGTTTATCGTTTTTAATCGAAATGTTTATAATAATTTATAATTCAATGTGTATCAATTTAGTACAATTTCATGCATCGTCTCTCGCTGTTACGAAGCTGTACGCTTATTTTAAATGATCGTAAAAACTTTGCATATGTTGTACCACTTTCACCACATTTGAACATTATAATGACTATCTAAATACAGAGGAATGTACACTTTTTTTGATAATAGATAGTATTTGCATGTTCGCAGTCTCAGAAATAATAACTAGATACATAATAACGAATGATAGGAAACACATTCCATTGCGTGTTTATGGAAGACCCGCCTGATTTTATTGCGGATATTTAACTGTCAATATATTACTTCAATAAATTGGCTTAATAATACAACTATTATATTATTAAATATAGGTACTTCTAGGTCTTCTTATTAACTTAACATAGCTTTAAGTTTGAAATTCGTGTAAAGATTTAAATAATGTGTACCTTCTAAAATAGAATCCATAGTCTGTCTATACAAGTTGTTCCTCATTCTTACGAAGAACAGCTCTTCGGGTCTTTCTGGAAGGTAGTAGACCACCAGTTCCGTGTGAGCTGACACCGGTTTCACTGCTTCGTAAACGGGTTCTCCCTTAACTTTTGTACAGACTAGGTTAACCTGTTTAAAAAAAATATATGTAAAACTAAACGTCACACACGATTACACCAGTGTTAAATTTTGAGAGATTATAAATATATATGTATATTTTATTTCGAAAATTTTTAATACTTTCTTGACAGTGACATAGATGCTTTAAAGCCCATTAATTTTTATGTAAAATAGTTTTTCGAGAAAAAAATATATTTGTTAACTATGTAGATTTTAATTTTTGATTGGGGCGAAGTTTTTTTTTTTTAAAGTTTTATTATATTAATATAAAATACATCATAGATGTGACATTCATTGAATTTCAATTATTTTTAATAGAAAGTAATTTCTCAAACCAGACGTTACGATAAAAAAAGAAAAAAATCACGAATGATCTTAAGGTTGATTATTAGGTACTCATCATATTTAGTTTTATTTATTAACTTTTAAAGAATAACACCGACTTATGAAATTTATTAAATATTTCAGAATATCTTAAACTCTAAATATTTTACTAAGAACACTTACTTGAGGTCCATAATTCTCTGAGACACGTAAAAATCGTACCCAATTACAATGTCGAACCTGTACCCCTCCCGATGTGCAAACTTCGTCGAATAGACCAAATCGATGACGTACCTGTAACAAACAAAATTTTTAAATAAAAACAATGATAATGTTTTCATTAGCGGAATTAAAATTAGATTGTCTACCTACTTTTAAGGATAATTTAAAATAGTATTGACTGGTCTGTTTTTTTTTTTTTGTTTATTTGGAAATTAATTTCTACCCTCATTCCGCATAATCATTATTTGTGTTTTGATTTTGATATATTATGTTTTAAATGTAACATATTTGTGTATATATATATTAAATATATATACACAAATAATATATCTATATACGCACAATAGTATATCCACCACCCACCATATACATATATTCATATGTATATGGTGGGTGGTGGATATACACGTCTAATAATATGTTCCAAACTATACAAGTTCAAAATTTCGAAAAACTAAACAGTGTCAGCACAAACTTGAACCTTTAACTGTATATAACGAAAATCGGCACATATCAACATTCTATATACTTATATCAATGCTAATCATCAGAACACAACATCATAGATAAAGGTTAAACACCTCAACTTAATGATTAAATAATTAAAAGCCAATATTCCTCTAATTAGATTCAGTTCTTTCTTATCATCATTTCACAGCAATTTGTATAATTTTGATCACTTTAACGAACGTTATTCAACTATTTTATACGCCTTATCAAATTTTAATTCATCGGCTCTTAATATCTCCGACGGTGTTCTCTGAAGTTGCCGCGATATACTTAGAAATATATTGGCAACGATAACGCATGTCTTAAAATGAAATCTTTGTGCAATATGTATAAAATACTAAATGGTTGTGTATTCGTAGGCTGGTAGTGGGCTGTTTTAGTGATAAGTAAGATATCGGAACGAAACGTCGGGAAATAAATTAAAAAAATCGTTAAACTGTAAAGTTTTTTTTAAATAAACGCGATAAAATCCGGTGTCGACTTTTAATTAAATAAATAAATATTGGAACGATTTAAAATTTACGATACTGTATGTGTCTGTTAAGACAAGTAGTGTAATAAGTTATATATTTTGTCATACTATATAATATAAAAATTTTCAGTATGTAAACTCAAAGGTAAAAGTTTATAGGTATACATATAAACGCTCTCAAATACATATACATGTACTAAGATTATACATTTTGTACTAAGATTTCGATCTAGAATATTTTTTACTCAATTATAAATAACGACTGTTCTGTGTAGTGGTGCAAGTACACCTCGACACCGGCGATCGCGGATTCGATTCCCGCTCGGAGCAGATATTTGTATATTTTAAAATATTTGTTTCCGCTCTAGGTGTATGTTCTTGTGGATTTCCCCACCGTGCCTCGGAGAACACGTAAAGCCGGGCGGTCTCGGTTGTTATCACAGACAACTGATAGCTTAGATAGATCAGATAAATTATATGCCAACCCGCAGTGGAGCAGCGTGGTGAATTAAGCTTCAACCTTTCTCCTATATGGAGGAGAGGCCTTTGCCCAGCAGTGGGATATTTACAGGCTGATTCAGTGTCAGTCAGTCAGTATAAAATGAAAATGTAGCATAAAATAGTTCAAACTGTTTTATTAATGATTAATACATCATTTATGTACACAAATATTGTTCATGTTGTTCTCAAATTTTTGTCTCCTACTGTAAAATAAAACAAACAAATAAAAAATATGTAAACATATTTATATACAAATTTATGTATGAAATATATTCCTTTTAAAAAGTCATAGTTATATATCATATTTTAAAACAAGGAATATACAACTATTACTTAACATATGATTCAATAAATATTCAATTCGAAAGTAATTCGGATGCTAATAAAGACATCATCTTTACAGCTTCCAAATATATTAGCCTAATAAAAATGTAAATTTATACTAATATTGTACCGTGGAAATGAAACAAGACATAAAATAAACTATCAGATCCATTGATTAAAAATCTAATTTAAGTAAATTAATATAAACAAAAGAAATAAAAATTATTGTTATTATACAAAAACGATTTAAATTTGTTTATCTCGTACGTATTTGATGAATGAAGTGATTGCAAGAATGAATGAAAAAAAAATGAACCAGCTGTCTTGTCATCGTGGGTGACATATTAAAATTAATAATTTATTTTAAATTTATTTATTTATTTATTGTTTTTAAGATATATAGTCAATATATTGTGATATTGAATAAAAGTTAAAATATTTCGGCTTATGATCTGAATTTATACGTTTTTAAACGTTTTTCGGATAGATCGAAACGCGATATTGTTTGATGTTCATTATAAATTAAAAAAGCAGTTTATTTAAATATCTCGTAACAATTTTAAGACAAATTGATGGGTTGAATGTAACTGGTAGTAATATTTGAACACGGGACTGTTAATTTAATCTTATTTATATATATTATTATAATAAATAAGATAGTTGTATTTGTTTACAAATTCTAGTTGCATAGTTTATGAAGTCTGACATTACAAAACCGAAAAAAAAAATTGAATAGGCTATATAACGATTCTAATATTAAATTAGGAACGACAGCAATAAATGACTGTAAGGGTTTATGTACGTACGTGTACCTACGTATGTAATAAACAAAGTTACACCCAAGCATATGTGTGTTTGTTTCTTTTGTTGTTGTTTCCGGACACGGAACGAGTAACTTGAAGGAGAAAAGAAGGTGAATGCTTGAGTTAAATGTGTGTTTATTATTTTAAATATTTATAACGAAGAGCTTAATTTTATTAACAATCACACAATTGTAGTCGAATATAGTGTATTAATTATGTGATATTTTTTTCTTCTATATTTTATAATTATTGTTTATAATTTTTTACTTTTATCATTGTTTATTTTTTATAACATTCTATTATATTATTCTATTATATTACCTCTGCTGTTATAGCTTGATGAACAATAGGTGTTTCTGGAAATTTCTACACAATTATGTAAACTCATATACCTAAACCCCAAATCATTTGGTCATGTTTATATAAGCGTCGCATTTTATGCATTATTATTTCATTTACCTATGTTGTTTTAACGAAATATTCGATTGAATTTATATTTAGTATAGAGATAGAAAGGAAGGTAAATATTTTATACTAGGCATATATATACAAATTTCCCAATAAAAATTATACCTGTTTATTTGATAAAGTAGGAGTTTAATGACCTTAGTCGAAAAATCTCAAAAATGCGACTAAATTACATTTCACCTAAAGAGTATATCTATTTTTTCGTATCCGAAAACAAAAGACAGTAACAAATATGAAAATTCTATTCTTTTACACGGATTCGTTAATTTATCTTACGGGAAATGAATAAACTTTCTGGTAATATCTCACGCAGTCGGAACGTAAAATCATTTTCAACGTCATTATCTTCATTAGTACAAATGTTTCACAAGAAGTCAAGATCACAGCGTCTACTTCTCAGCAACGTTCGGAGAACTACATCGACCCCTAGCTATCACGACTTATTTGAACCGTTTACACTGAATAGTTAATATACATTATATCACTCGAAGAAATCTTTAAATGTGTTCTCCATCTCACGTAACATTAGCGAATCAATGCTATTTTGGTACTAATGAAAGCTACTAATGCTAATTAATTAACCGGTTTCTGATATTTTTGGACGATTGAATCGACTTTATCAGTACTTTTCACTGCTCAGATGTTGAAAAGTGTTTTTATCTATGTATTGAAAAGTTATAGTGTATAATTTTTTTTATTGAGTTAAATCAATGGACTCTGTTTTTCGAACGGCGATTTAAAATAAAAAGGAATCAAACTATCTTAACATCTTATACCAGTACTATTTATATAACAGGTAACATATTAAAAAAATCTGTTTATAATAAATAAAATATTTTTTTCATACTTTTCTGCATGTCGTTTGCTAAAACTCTGTGCAATTCCGTATAAAACACACCGTAATAATCTATGACTGATACTAAATATTAAATTAAGTTAAAAAAAAAATCTTTGAAATGGTTAAAATTGTTAATATTATATTCTACCAATAAGAATACCATTGTTCACAAAAACATCATTGATATTTAATTTATTGTTAAGAGTCTTTTAATCCTTAATCATTTTACATTATGCATCTTTAAACATATGTTTTTAAGAATATTTTGTTGATGGCTTCGTTTCAGTATTATGTAAACGGTTTTCGAATAACAGAAGCACGCCAGGGGCATATTCTTGCGTGCTTTCTCAAAAACCAGTCAAGTGCCAGTTAGTATCGTAATAGCATTAGATTCAACCGTACCAAATGTTAACTATTGCTCTTAATTGCTGGTTAACGATATGCATATATTTATATGTAATAAACACGTGTTTCGAATATGGGCGATGATGAAAAATATTAAACAATTAATTAACGGAAACTTTCGAACAATTTATTTGATGTTTTGCTTTAATTCAATATGGTATGTTACTTTAAAGTATTTTTATGATATTGTGATATGTTATAAAACTTCTTAAGATGTCACGTTAACGCTAAAGCCTAAATGGCAGACGAAAACAACTTCTAAATTTTTATTTAATTATCAATAAAAGTTTTATGTTAATGTAATGTTAAATTTTGGAACGAAGTTCCTTATGGGACGACGCGAAAGGGTACCCTAACCACCAAAAAACGTCCGTAACAAAATGCTTAGAATAAGATTTTTTCGTTTAAAAACTTTTTAAATAGAATTCTACAAAATAAATATTCGAAAATAAAAATCAATATTCACTTCATTTCAATATTTAATAATAATAATTTAATGTACCAATTATAAGGAAAGTTAAAAAATTATTTAACACTTAAAATAAACACGTGTTTTTGTTTGGTAATATTTAGGTACCTATATTATGATTAACGCGTGTTTTAGTTTCGTGGTTGTATGTGTATAATTTATATACAGTTATTTAAAAAAAATATGGATTCACAAAGATACATATATTATATTTTAGTTACGATAAAGCCCCAGTTTCTATGATATATAATATATATTATTATTATATATTTGTTTGAATCATTGCGAATAAAATAAAAGTGTTAAGATAATTTTGTAAAGTAGTTTTTGATTTTTATCCATAAAAAATCATAATAAAAATATTATACCCGAATAATTATTATCTTTTTACCTTAACTAGAACTTCAAATTAATATTTATGTAATAAGAAACTTCATTCCTATCTGGTGTCCCACAACGAACCAACACCACAAAAAAAACATAACGTGTGGTGTACACGTTATGTTTTTTTTTTTTTTTTTTTTTAATTTTATAGAATTATTTTATTTATTTTATGTCGATATTATGAGCTTTATTTTTGTGTTAAGAGATTACCGTCAGCTATGAATATTTCAAACATAAAAACAGTTGCAAATGCACTATTAGCTAATAGAATAAAGTAAAAAGGCTGCTAAATATAAAGAAAACTGGCAAATTGACTTTAGACTTACCTACTTACCTTACGAAATGTTGTTTTAGTAGCTAATAAACTTTAAAAAAAGAATTAGTTATAAACCAACTAAGACTACTACAACACACCTGTAGTCGAATTAACTACGGCTTAGTTCGACCAGAATTAGGAGTCATTGGTAAAATAAGATAAGCTTAACATTGCTTACGTATTGGTGTTTCATTTATAACATCTCTTACATTCATCATTAGTCATTACATTGCATAAAAATAATTTAGAAAATTAGCGATAGTTCAGACATAAAAAAATTTATTTAAGTGTAATTATGTCGTAACGTTGGATGTAAATTACGTGGGTGCATATATATGTACGTAACTAAAACATTAATATCGTGATTGCGTTTTTAAACAGAAGCCAAAATGATTGTCCGCCTCGGGCTCGCATTACTGACATCTCTGCATGCGATATCGGTTAAACTTAGATGTAGTTTGTTTCCATTGTACCTACAGAAAAAACTTTAACAATCTTTATTATTTTTCCTTTTCTTTTTCTTTTTAGTGGTTTATTTATTTATATTTACTTAATATTTCTTAGTTAATACAAACTTAACAGAACTTTTTTTATCTCTGTTGTTATATAATTATTTAAAGCCAATGATTTAGTAAAAAATATTCGCAAAATGAATCATACAGACAGACATATTTATATATCATAAAAATGTATCGTAGTAGTTGCGCATAAGGTACAAATAATATATGATAAATATCATCAAAATTAATTTTTCTTTTACGAATTACGCAAAACAAACGATTTTGATACTCATAATTAACCAAATGCACAAAATAAAGACAATGACCGTAGCCAATCACAAAAATGGTTCAACACCAAAAATTGTCTGTTTTCTTAACAATGGAGACCAACCAACATGATTGCACTGCCCGAAGCGATTATTTGACTCACATCTACAAAATTGCGTTGGCCGCACGCGCTATTATGCACGAGAATTTAAACTGAGGAGGCTCGTTAGAATATATGAGTCGAATGGAAATTAAGACGAAAAAATGTTGATACAGGAACTAAATTGGAGGTCGTAAAACTGTCGTTGATTAAATAAAGAATTTAACAATTCACAATCATTTGTTTTATTCACCTACCAGTCTATAAAATCCTAAATACCCTTACACACAAACGAACCTCGCGATACCGATCAAAATCTTTGTCACTTAAAGTCATTTTTAAATATGTGGAAACAATAGCGTAGCTAGGTAACAAAAGAATTAAATATTTGAAAGTTGCAAAGCTACTTTATCATCTGCTCTTTATCATGCACAGCAGGGCCCGTCCAGGTTCTACATGCAAGCAAATTTCAGTAGTTCAATTTATAGTTTTTTGGTCTGGGCCTCCTGAGCTTGGGGGCCCCGGTGCAAGTCACCGTCTAGCCCTCCGATAGTTACGCCACTGGTGTGGAAAGCAAAATTATTACGAAAGACATTAGAAAATTGATCCATTCTACCAAAATAATGTACATTTATTTGAATAGTTAATAACATCGTAACATAAAAAATAATTCAGTAGTTCTGCTTAAGATTAAACGGGATATAAATATTTTGCACACAGACAACAACTTCTCGGGTATATATTTAATCGTAGGTGTAAATAAATCACTAAGAAATACGTCGTGTGTCCAAAGCAGCGCGTGCCTTACAAATGTTCAGTGATTACAAGTCGTGAAAGCCGCGGGTAAATAGGAATAATACTAGATTATTGTAACTAAATACTGTATGGATTCAGATTGCGACGATAAAGGTAGAAAAGTAAGAAATAGTGGAACATTCATGACTTTTGCGGAAGAAGTGGATGAAGAAACTTCACCATAAGATGCTAAGGTAAGTTCGAATGAGTTCAGTTGAACTCATTCGAACTGATAGTTATCAAGAGACAAAAAGGTATCTAAGAACTAGTAATTAATATTATAGTATTTTGGTTTCTATTAAAGAGTAGATTTTTATTGGTTGGAATTTATATAAGTTAGAAAAAAGATACACGCACGTCCTGTCAATAAGACAAATTATTATCAATTCAACTGACTAAAAAAAGCTGATTTTAAAACTTTATATATTAGCTGATAAATCTTCGTCTTGCTTCTAATTAGTAAGAAATTTGAAACAAAAACAAAAAGAGCAGAACCTTGTATTTTTTATTCATTATTTTTTCATTTGTCATTTTGTGTAAATCTCAAAAAGTACCTAACGAACCTATTTCTGATGTAAGCTAGCTAGCATATATAATGTTAAGTTTCATATCATGCGTGCGAAACTGCGGAGTTCGACTAGTTATTAGAAAAGTTAAAATTATTAACGCAATACAGCAGCTGATATTATTAAATTGCTTAAGGTTTCAGGAGACGTTTATATTTAACAGCACGTGTCTTTACAAATGTTCGAAGATTGTAAGTCGTGAAGCCCGCAAGGAAGACGTAATAACAGGAGGCTGTTGCAATACAAGTACGGAAGCTAAGTGCATAGAAACCAAAACACTTGGATTGTTCCAGTTTGTAGCAGAAAAACATACGCCTATTATCAAATATTTGACCTAGAATATACCTTAAGAATTTAATTCTCAATAACTGCTATATTTAGCTAAATTACTTTTATAGTTTTTATATAATAATGGTCTCAATCTTTACATATTTTACTAAAAAAGAATCCAAGATCTACTCGTATATAGAAAGGAAACAATAAATAAATAAACAAAAGAACATTTTTTGAAGACACTTCTTTTTGTAATTTAGTGATCAAGTTTTGAAATGTTGAAATGCTCTTAACATGTATCCGCTAAAATAAAAATATTTTATAACATTTATAAAAAACATGATAAGAAAGTACGAAATCGTGGATAAACATAAATTTCAATATGTGCTTTCGCTTATAACTCAAACAATATGACTTGAGGGCGTATGCTTCAAGTGGCATAGTCATGATCCAAATTGCACCTCATTTCATACGGAACCCTGGTTTTACGATTGTACCAATTGTCAGCTGTGCGTTGTGATTGGAAATAAATAATAGTGTATAAATAACATACACGCAGACGTAACTGACAAGTAGCGCGGGTAACTGGATTAAATTCATATTGTAGAATGTCTGCAATTACTGACGATTATTTGTAAATTACTGATTTACTTGTATTATAATTGATATATTTACACTGTAATTGATGTAATAAATATGGTAAAGATGAAAAGTTTTTGTTTATTTGAAAACGCAAATCTTAGATGTTATCAGTTCGAGAGTGCTTTTATTTTACACAGATTGTTTATTGAGAAAATATGTAATTATGATATGAATAAATATCACGCTAAGATTCATAAAAACACACGATTCACATGGACACATTATGAAATAATAATGTATGACTTGTAATATATACTATTGTGGTTTTATATTATAATATGAGTTAAAAGCAATTTAATATTATAATATGAGTAAAGTTGTATCCAGAGGAGAGAATATATGTTTATAACCATTGTAATTTTTCCTATATTCGATGAGATTTTGGCGCAGCGGTCACAGGAACTGGCTGATGCACTAGCGATCGTGGTTTTGATCGTGAGTTCGACATGAAAAATATTTATATAGGCCATAAATGTCTGTCTGTATCTGTCGTGATCTGGGCGTTCGTGATTGTGTTTTGTGTGTTTCCGCACCCTCGACAAAAGATTCAAATCTTGGTGGTCATCATTTCACATCAAAACAAGGTGTTTGCGTGTAGAAACTTTTATTTACACATCTTTCAAATGTATACTTACTTGTATAGGTGGAAAGAAACACAGGACAACAAACACTTAGGATTCAGGAAGTTGTTACTTCTAATTTATCCAATATTTACTAGCCGATAGGATAAATATTGTTATCCGTTACATCTGTAGAATTATGTAATGGACCTTTTGAGTTATCTTAGAAAAAACACATTGATGATTAAGGAAAAATCTTGGATGTCTTTTAATAATAATTTTATAAAAAACTAACTTATTATCAATGCCTTTTCCCCTAACGTGTTAATCCAATAGTTTTATGAATGAAACCCGATATATCTAGAGATAATCAGAGGAGGCATTTGATATTGTAAACAATTTCACGGTCCGACACCTACCCCGCTAAACTACATGGTAAATAAAGCACGTGTTACACCGAGCCGTGACGCGTGCCTTACCCGTCATGCTCGGTATTGCACGCAATTACCGTGTCATCATGGTAATGGGTTTAAGCTTACAAATGATATATTGCTAAGCACCTGTTTAACATTTTGTAAGCAAATTTTATTTATATCAACTTTTTGTCCGCAATTATTTATTATTATGACAATTACTTATGTGTTGTTAGAAATACCGAGTGTAACTTACCTTGACTTTTATGAAATTTACTCATGATAAGAGATTCTGAGAGATCAGATTTAGAAAAAGCAATTTTTTTCAATCGGTCCTATAGAGGCAGAAATTTGCGTATATTGGTCATAACAATTTGCGTTTATTGCTATTCGATTGCTATCAAGTGCGAATGATCGCCAATTAAAGCAATTTCTACTTCCTATGTTATATTAATATTCGATGTAACGATATTAAATTATTTAAAATGTGTTTTTTATATGACCATTATTTGAATGTTAGTAGACACAGTACGTCATGGTCTGGTATACCACGTGTGGAGTGCGTCCGACCATAAAATAGTGTGATTAAGTTTAATTGAGCATTTGTATGATAAAAGAAATTGTTATTTGTTGTTAATGATATTTCATAGATTTTAAATGGCGTTAATTACATATCCAAGTATATTTTATTTTTTATTAATGAACTTTGAAAGTAATTAAATTTTTAGTCTAGTCTTGTCACTATTTATATACAAACCACTAAGAAGAAGAAAAAAATAAATTAATCGACTACAAAAAGGAGAGGTTCTATTATTGGTTGTATATATATTATTTGAATGTTTGTCAATATTTTCATCATCTGTGAACCGATTTTAAAAATCCTTTTTTTTGTTTATTTTGTACATTAACTGAGATTTGTCATATAAAATACATATCAACCATAATATTTTAAGTATAATTTCTCAGTAATGATTGAAAAATAAAGTGGTTTACCATTCGAAAGGGAATGGTCACGGTCTAGTATACCATGATAGAGGGTAACTGTTAGACCGTGTCATTGCGTTAAACGATTACACATTAACCAACATAATTAAATAATAAAATTCTAAAAGAATTGACCTCACGCATCATAGCCTCCACTGGTGACAGGAGGGCTGGTGCATTTTTTGCCCAGAGAATCGAAATTTCGATTCAACGGGGAAATGCCGCCAGTATTATTAGCACCATTCCGGACTTGATTTATACCAAAACTGTCTATAAATAATTAGTTTAAGTTTTGCATTGTATTTGTAAAATTTAAATTTTATTTATTAAAACTATTTAAAAAAAGTTTCAGCGTAGAAAAATAAGAAATAAAACAATTAAAGCAATCCAAATTGTAATTTTCCTTTACTGTACTAACTGTTAAGTAAAAAACTAACTACACTTAAAAGATTATAATTTGAGACAACACTGGGTTTTTGATGAGCGTTGAGTGCTTGCATTCGAAGTTACCAAAGAAAGTGTTACAAGCTCCCGCGTCCCACTGCGCATTGTGTCTTTTTCGACGCTTCATAGACCGTAAAATTGGATTATTTATTGTTTGTCTCAGAAAACCATTCTGATCGTGATCGAAACGTGAGTGACTTTTTTTTTATTTACAAATTAGAGATTACGGAATTCTAACCAGTAAAAAATATCTTTTTTTTTTACAAAACTTTTTATAGGCCTGTTACTATTTAAGGTACAACATTAAGATCGACATTACAGTTTAATCATTGTAACATGTAACAGAATTTTTTTTTTTATTTTTTTTTTCATAATATACATTTTTATATAATTAAAGAAATAAAAACAACTAATTAAAGTAGCAATTTTAGATCTAACCTTATTGGTTAAGGGAGAATTTAACTTAATAAAAGCAGACCCGAAATTAGTTTAGTATCATTTAAATTTTAAACAATCCAAAATTCTAAGGCAACGTCAGAAAGAACGCAATAATCCAGCGGAATCTGCAATCATCGCGTCACAATTTTAATCAAGGGTCCGTCGGATTCTATCGCTTTTTTCGCATCCAGATTCTTTAGCGACGTAATAATTGCACAAAATAACAGGGCGGGGTTTAGGACGGAGATTCGTACGGTTGCATTTCGGTAGGCAATCTAGATTACAGACGATCTGGAAGTGTCTAAAAAATAAGACATACATTTAATTCATAAAACACATATTCTTTTCATTATTATTATATCAAATATATAAAAAATGTTATAATAATAAAATATGACATCACAACATATTATAAAACAAAGTCCTCCGCCGCGTCTGTCTGTCTGTCTGTTCGCGATAAACTCAAAAACTACTGCACATATTTTCATGCGGTTTTCACCAATTGATAGAGTGATTCATGAGGAAGGTATAAGTACATATAAATACCGCGTGCGCAGCCAGGGCGGGCTGCTAGTGTCAAATATTTTTATAAATGTTATTAGGAATCTTTTTCTATCGTCATTTAAGGGACAAACGTATCTGTATATGATGCATAGTGTAGAATTACATTCCACATAATACATGTAACACAACAATGTATTTTTAGTGTATAATTTAATAAAACTATTAAGATACCATTATATATTTTCCTATTTTTTTCCCGTAGACACTTCCTCCTTTTTCCAAATCTTATCCAGTCCCATCTTAAATCTTGAACTCACAAAACCATAAGCTTTGTAATTATTTCATAATTGGTGGGTTGAAACCGCCTCAGTAGCCGATACATCACGAATTCATATTAAACTTAAGCAACATACACACTATGGATCTGAATTATGTTTCAGATAAAAGAGATTAAAGAACTAATCAAATTGTACCTACAATATGACACCAGTTATAAATAAATTGGTCTTGTCATAATATATGGATGCTTAATGAACTTTTAAGTAAAATAAATAAATAGAAATTCCTCTAATTTAGATTATATGAATGAATTGGGTATATACCTGTTATATTTGTTATGTGGCTTCTAAAACATCTCGTTAATAAATAAATTAAAAATGGAGGTGTTTCCTTTAATCTAAATTGTTCTCACTTACGATCTAAAAACTAGTTTAACATAAGTAATTTTTTTTTCTCAGGACCGGTAAAGATCCATTGATGTAGAAGCACTGTGATTTAGTAACATGTTTTAAAGATTTAAAAAAAATATATATTTATACAGTTTTAACACAAGCCTTATCTCTAACTCCATTGTCGATCAGAGCGCTTCAGGCAATGTTAATATGTCCGCTTTTTTAAACTAACTTTCGTTTCGAATAGGTGCCGTTTTAGAATGAATAATAACTGCATCATATTAAAAAGGCGTTAGATGTTAGTCTTGTAGTATGTTAATTTAAATGGAAATAGCTTAAATTGCTTATAGGCAATAGCTATAAACTCTTTTATACACTTTTGGCACCCAATCTTTATTTTTCTCAATTATCTAAATAACAAAATGAAAGAAGAAACAAAGAAAAAGTCAAACGATATTTCCGATTCGGAATAAGACATGTAATGTTACTGTGCCAATAATGTCTTAGTATCATATTATAGCCATTAAAATACTCAAAGGACAAAACACAAACCCAAAAGACTATACTTACCTAATAAAATTATCATAATATTACCTACTAGTTCTTTAGTTGTGAACTTTAAAAGGAGAAACTTATTCGTAATCGTATTTAGAATGTCAGTACAATTTCGCTTAATACTACTCGCTGTTATAAATATTTAAGAAAATTAAAAAGGTTGTTTTAAAACAATAAATAATGACGAACATTTTTATATTAAAAAATTTTCAAGTATAGACATGTAGATGCCGATAATAAAGTAAGCTATAAAATAAATAACAGAAAACTATTTAATTACAAATGTACTTTAGGTAATAAATATTTTTAATTCTTCAATATAAATTCTTGAACTATATTAATGTACCATATAGATACACCAATTAGTTCAATTTTAATAAAATACCAAACGTAACAAACCGTGGTGCTTTGGAATTCAATTAAGAATTTTATTGCACGGTAAATAAATGAAAAAAAAAAAATAGAAACAAGAACACGTTCAGCGCTCGTTGGAACACGATATAAAAAGGCCTAATTTATCCATGTCCGATCAATTATTCTATACGACACGAGTATATTTCCCACTTCCACATGCATTACTGGTTTTCAACAAGCGTTGTTACGAAAATTATTTAAGAGTAATTAGTAGATCGTGAAGTTATCGATGTTACCGTTACACCATAGGTACATCGGACGAGGAATGCTGCCAAATAAATCAACATCAAATACATTGATAAGTATATTCAGGCAGCTTGAGCGTGGAATTAAAAATAACGTAATGATAATAAAACAAGTATTACCGAAAAAAAAATTACGCTTCCAAATTGAGTATGCATATTATATCTTATAAAATTGATTATAAATCTCGTAAGTTATCCTTTTAATACTTATTAACTACTAATTAAAACTTAAAATTCGTGACTATTCTTCTATAGACAAAAGAAACTGCTTATGTTGTAGCCTAAACCACACATAATATAAAAAACCTTCAAAAAAAAAAAAAGTAAACAAAAAGATAAGATGGTACAACAAGGCGGCCATATATACCTATACGAGTATATTTTTAATACAGTAACGTTTTGCAGACAATCATAGGATTAGAATTTTTGAAAAAGAATCGTAGACGGTAGATGATACAACATTAGTATATTATCACACATGTTAAAAAAATCACGTTTAGGATTTAGAAGAGAATGTTCAATGGTAAATCATTATTATCACATCAATATATATATATACATACGAGTATATCGTCGGTCAAGAAATAATCACCGGCAATCGATTTCAATTCATATCGGGTCGGATATAATTAAGAGAGTACATAAAGATTATCTATCGAATTAAACCACGCACCAGTTACCTATGTTTTAGAGGAGATAAATGTGTATTACTTAGTACAGAACATATTAGCATTCCGGAATGTACCGTTAGCCGATACAGATTCTTTGTCGGGTTTATTAATAAGCAAATCTATAGAACTCGTCCATACATTCATACGTTCGTACATTAAAGTGTATCTTGAGGCTAAGTGACGTTATATTTTAATTTTAATTATATAGACATCGCATTTATCGAATTTATAAATAAATTAATCTCGCCTTAATGTGTTGCAATAAATATAAAGTTTATAAAATCCATACTCGATCAAATTATGTGGAACGATGCTGTTTCTTTAAAACCTATTTTATTAACTCTTTTTTTAGTACCTATCCCATTTTTTTTAAAGTAATTTATATATTATGTCTGTTATATGTCTTGACGGCCGGCTGGTCGAGTGGTCAGGCAACTGGACACTCTACGCAGCGGTCGCGGGTTCGAATCCCGCCAGGTGCAGATAATCTGTATGACGAATATAGATGTCTGCACCGGGTCATGGATGTGTATTTATGTATATATGTATTTATATCTTAAATTTATTTCCGTTCCTAGTACCTGTAACACAAGTTCTTACGAACTTACCACGGGGCTAGGTTAACGTGGTGTGATTGTTGGTTAATATTTATTTATTTATTTATTTATTATTATTTATGTATATTAAAATCACGGGTTTTATGCAGCTTAAATAAATACGTCATTTAAAATTTTAAAATAATTTCATTTTTACTATAAGTATAACCTTTACTTTGGCTAAGTTAAATAATAATTATGTAGTCAAGGGAAAATTATTTATGCAGAATATTAAATAAAACAATTATCATTGTGACATGACATGTATTACAAAATTGCTTTCAAATATAAAAGAACTATGTAATTGTTAATATATAATGTAGGTACATATGGTAAGTAGGTACTCACGTATATACTCATGTGAGGGCACAAATATTTTAATATAATATTTTGGGACATAGACTAATTAAAAAAAAATACATCCATAGTAAGTTTAAGTAATAAATAGCGTATAATAATAAAACCTCTCTGACTACATCTTTATCTGTATCGTAAACGAGTGTCGGCGATATACAAAAAGTTTATTTACTAAAAATGAGAAGACATATAAAATAAACAAGTTGACGAAAATAAAGCCATAAACGGTCGAAAGCGGCGCTTTTAGACTCAGATCTAACAAATTAACAGTCGATTAGGCTACCGATTTGGATTAGAAATAACCATACATTAATGGAACCAACCAAACAACACTGATAGGAGAGATACTGTCGTCTCGGAAAGTTAATTTTAACTATTTAACGACTTGATGATTTAAGATAGTATTAAAAATGTAGTTTGAATTCCATTATAGTAAAGGGTTCTTTCGAAGATTCATTATTGATTAATCATAAAATTAGTATTTCACTTTGGAAATATGGTAGTAAGTATGGTAGTAAATACTTTCCTCTTATAAATATAATACATCGATGATCTGCCGTTGGTTTATTTATATTATACATATTTAAAGTTGACAGAAAAAATCTATGGTAACATAGACAATGAAATACCTACTACAAATACATGGTTTGTATACGGTTGGTTTAATTTGTTTTTTATTTTTTTTTATAAACGGAACGGTTAAAAGTAATAATTTATAATTGTATAAAAAGCGGGGTATGTAACAATTGATTCATTATTAGGACACCCACCACCTCAGTCCCCCGAGATCATGGACGCTGTAAAGGGTCCGAAACGTCGGGAAATAATTTAATTTAATTAAA
The DNA here is from genome assembly GCA_036937285.1 of Euphydryas editha. Taxonomy (NCBI): domain Eukaryota; kingdom Metazoa; phylum Arthropoda; class Insecta; order Lepidoptera; family Nymphalidae; genus Euphydryas; species Euphydryas editha. The sequence continues at coordinate 17,087,267 of JAUPFZ010000011.1, read as the reverse complement.
AATCGTTAAACTGTAAAGTTTTAAAACAAACAAACGCGATAAAAGCCGATTTAGACTTTTAATTAAATAACTATATAGCTATATTTAAATATGAATAGTGATCGCGTTAGTTTAAAACAATAAACTATATAGCTGTGTAGGTTTAGCAGTAATATTAGTAGCTCCAGCGACTAAATAAACTAAGTTATTGTATTAGTTATAATCATTTAATCAACTTTTGTTTCTAATTATACCAAATCAATGACAGAACCTAATGCAGTAAAGCTATACGTATAATAATTATTAAACTATACTTGATTTCCAGAATGTCAGGTCGTTGTAAATATTTCGATAAATTCATCAAATGAAAAAAAAAAAGTGAATCATACCCTACTTAAAACTAATAATTCCAAGATTTATTTAATGTATGCAATTAAGGAAATTAGGATAATTTTAAAGATAATTTGAAATACGTTACGATATAGGTAGTTTCGAAAAATTCTAAAATGAATTTTATCACACTTACCGACAAAGCGAATTCGTATGAATTTTTGCATAATTTTAAAAATATAATATTAATTAGTCTCTGAGAAAATCACGAAATAATTAAAAATCAGTAATGTGAATACGAACCTGTCAGTATAAAAAAATTAATGAACTTTTTTTTACTTCATGTTAACTTAGTTCGAAATATTTTAATGCTAGTTTTTTCTTATCTTAAAATACACAAAATCGTAATCGTAAATCTTAAAAGAAATAAAGAAAAAAAACTGAGTAGTGTTTCTTAAGAGTTATGTTTAAGGCGATTAATTCATGTTCATTATTAGTCCTTTTAAATTTTAACGAAACTCTTTGTATTAAATTAATAACCGATATCATTATAATATTGTAAGCGTTACCCTTATTTCAATTAACATAAATTATCACGGCACCTGTTTTAAAGTTCTAACAATTTTACAAAGTATAAAGCGTAATATATAAACAGATACGTACGCGTACTTTTATATTATAACTCTATTTTTAGACAGTCACGTAAAATATAAGATATATTAACTATGGTTTTATAATATTAAAATTTATACAAATTTATAAATAAACCAAATTATAAAATCGAAACAGGAAACCCATTGAGGGCAGTTGCAGAACTCGACTAATAAATTCAAAAACGTGAGAAACACAGAAATACCGACAATTTGATGACATTATAATATAAAGCTTCGATGGAAATGAACTACTGATTCATTAACTGAACACATTATTTCAAGTCATTAAGAAAATACGACTTCCCTCGACTTGAATTAATATTTGTTAAACACAAAAATTAATTTAATTCTACCTGTGAATTTAAATGTAATAAATACTTGCTACGTAACGTCAAACTATCAACATTCGTTACGAACCACAGGCAGTTGTTTCTTGAGCTAATTTTAAAATTGTGCAAATGAAGAAATTTCTGAAATTTCCTATTTGCTTTACTTAAGAATATTAGATTGGCTTTATCAGAAATTAAAAATTTATGTTAGTAAAGAAACATAATATTCTGTACAAGAGTAAAAAAAAAAGGAATTTTTCGTGGACTGATTCTTTTATTGAATGATTGTATTGAAATTGTTTTTTAAGAAGTGAACTTCTTGCCTACTATACTCGGTAGAATCAGCATTCCGATTTCCGAGCCGTTGGTAGCTGACATGAGAGATGTTAAGTGTCGCTTCAAAAATGCTTCTAAAAGTCAACATGAATAAAGTATCTTTTGAGTTTGAATCTGAGATTCAATGTCTACACGTACTAAGTCGCGGACACGTCGTCTTTTAAAGACAAATTATTCATTTAGCGTTTCACTTGCCAGACTTGATATCTTAATTATATTCAATAATTTTACTTATTTTTAATGTTATTTCTTAATTTCGGCAATGCTGTAAGACAAGTTATTCAGATCTGAAATCTTGTTTCTGCTGCATTATACAACGTTAAAGTCAGAACTGGAAATTTTACGATGTTTTATTATGTGTATAATTATAGACGATTTAAAACAGCGAATAATTTTAATACCTATCGTTTATTTATTTGATTATTTTTATGAACTAATGTACATATATCAATAAAATATAAAATTAAAATCTGAAATGCTATTATTTTTGAACAGTATTATTACCGTCAATAAAAGATGTGTCGTATGTATAAAAAAAGAAATGAGTCTTATCGAGGTTTCAAATTTAGTACTTATTACTAAAGACTTTGTCGTAATATTCCATACTAGCCGATACTCGCAGTTTTATTTACGAATTTAAGTGTTTCCATGACTGATAACATAAACACACACATACGCACACACAGACACACGAGCGCGCGTTGTAATGTTAATTATGTTGCGTAATGATAATTATGTGTTTATAAATTCAAGAGACTTATAAATTAAAATTCATAAATAAAATTCAAAGGACTTATAAAGTTTAATATTTTATCGTATTTTATTAATTTTCTTATAATAATAAAATGTTTGCTACTAGTTTTACGTGTGTTGCAATATAGCTACAGTGCGCATACATTGTCGTTACAGTCATCGAGCGACCACAGTAATATAATGACAAGAAAGTCCTACACAAAATGCAAGAAAAGAGATACAATTTCCATACATATTGAATGCAATTTAGTTAAAAAACCCATCTTACACTTTGTCTTGGTCGTGAGCTAATTTAAACCAGATCTTGCTTAACTGGTTTCAGCCTATTTGCATCGTACTTATTCATAAAACGGATTACTCCGTTTTATGAATAAGTACGATGGTATGATCGAGTAGATTGCTATTACGAGATATACACACTCGTATTAAATTATATAAAAAGATCGTCAACACACTTAAATTATACATGTGTTTTGTTAAATTTAAATTTTAATGTGTGCGTACTCTGCTTTTATTTATAGTAAAGTAATGATTAGTGTTCCTATGTGATTGTTGATTTTTTTTTTTAATTATACTGTATAGTAACTGCCTATATATTTTCCGCTTCTATGTATACGCTTCTTCTGTTGTGAAGGGGAAGATCAACTTTAATCTACCACGTTGCTTTAGGTACCTACCTCGAGTAGGAGGCGAATTCCTTTTGATGATATAAATAATTAAGAAGTACATTTAAGAAAAAAAATGCTTAAACTAACTGTACCGAACTCCAATGAAGCACACGGTTTTAAATGTTAAAAACCCAAAAATCTATGATCTAAAAATGATTTATTTAATGATAAATCATGTTAGGTTGAAGTACAAATTACGTTTTTTTTAAATAATTTTACTTAAAAACTTTTGGACTTGTTGGTATACATAATTAATCTCGAATATTTCCGATGCAACCAAATTTGCGAATAAGAGAATACACAATATTGTTTGTACCTTTTACAGGAAAAAGCGCCTATTTTCACACGCCTCAAACAAGAATACCGTAATATTAAAATCTATATATGGTAATACATTTTAATACAAAACCGTTTCTACATAAGTTGGTTTTTAAAATGTTTTATGTTTATTATTTTATCCGTTTTTGTAATAGCAAGTAATGGAAATAAGCTCATATAAGGATCAATTTAATAGGATTATTTTTATATACAAAATAGTTTAAATTCAGTAAGATTTTTTTTTAATTCTTTAATAGACTTAATTGTATAACCTTCACCGAACTTAATGCATTCTTAAAGAAACTTTAGAATACACTTCTAACGTAGAGGATATATAATAAAATACGATATGACCTTTTAGCGCAGCGTCAAATGTCTCTTCATCAAATGTCCAATTTTATTTTTATTGACTAAGTAGGTATATATGAATACGGTAAGAGCACGTGATCCTCGAACAACAATTGCCGTGTCACTGTCAATCTAACCATTAATCTAGCCTTTTTAGTCAACTTTTTTCAGCAGTCTCTGAAAACAATGATTGAGGTGTTATTCGATTTAAAAAAAAATGTTGATAGTCCATTTTAACGAGAACACACACACGTAGAGACGAGTTGAATTATTGACACTATATATGTACGAATTACTGTTTTATTGTGTTATTCAAATTTTTATTCAATGATTTTAAATATAATACAGTCAAACCTGGATAAGCGAGAGTTCAAGGGAGCACAATCTCATTCTCGCTTATAAAGGTTTCTCACTAACCCGAGTTTCTCGCTAATGCAGGTACATGGGTAGCGTTTCTCTCTTGTAGAGATACGCAGCAATAACAAGTCACAGCAAGTACGAATGTAGTAAATAGGTAATATGATAACATTATGTGCATAATATGCACAACATATATTATGTACATACATATTTTTAATAGTGTGTATATGTTACGTTCATTAGATTTCGACATATAAGTACTTTATAGGGTAGGTATCAAGATGCTTACGAAAACAAAACAAAAATTCATGCACTATGTTACACACGAAAGTTAAGAATGAGTCATAAAATAGCAGATGTTAAAGTAATTTGTTTTATCATTTGTTACTGTATGTGTATGTATGTATTTTTATTGTAGCCATAGTTCCTCCTAAATAATATAAATAAATAAAGCTCGACTGTCGCTTATAGAGGTATAGATAAGTAGCAGTCTCACTTACGGAGGTCCATGAGAGAAAAACGACTCTCTCTTATAGAGGTTTCTGTTTCTCGCTAATAGAGGTTTTGGGAGCTTAAAATGACGGGTCCTGGCTATTACTCTCACTTATAGAGTTTTCTCATTTATCCAGTTCTCACTTACCCAGGTTTGACTGTATTAATATAATTGAGCTATATACTCGTAATATTATTAGCGTGACATTTGAGTTTATTGGTTGTTATCATACCAATTTGTCTCTCTGTTCCTGTAAAATTAAAAAAATAAATATTTAAAAAATGGTTATAAAAATAATACACCGTTTATTAACATACATAATTGTACATAAATATTTTTACACAAATGTATTTTAAATACAAAAAGCTTGTTACATTTAACTGAATTTATTGTAATAAGCTCTCAAGTACCTAATTAGACTTAAAATAGATAAATATGGTAAATTTTAATTTGACTATAAATCAATATGGAACTATTACGTATTATGGTTTATAGGAAGCAATTTCTATAATAATTGCTTGAGTAGTGGTGCAACGTTACGTGAAAATGCAACATAATTTCTTGCACAGTAACCATAAAATGCGCTTCGTGTAATCTTCGTTGGATATAAAGATAAGATTTAATATATGTATATAGATAGATTATGTACATAAATTTAATTTTACAAATTGAAAATAATATTTATAACCCATAAAAATATTTATATATATATAGGTAACTAACTTTAAATTCAGATAAATTAAAAAAAACCATAGTTGTTTCATTTTCTTTTTGTTTTATGTACAAATAAAAAAAATTAGTCATATGTTTTTGACTACGGAACTTTAAGCAATTTTATGATATTTAATGGCTAAAAATTACGCTAGTGAAATCAACTTTCACGTAAAAAAAACCGCATTGACATTGATCTATAACGCTCGTGAACTACGTTGCCGCATACAAACATAGAGACAGATTTATGTATTTTAAAAAGTATTTCGTGGCTGGATGTCAAGTGATTCACATTACCGGTAGTGAGCGCGTTCGATTACCGGCACGATATTTACGATAGTGCCCATCACGAACGGACGCCGATCGAACTTACTACTGCACAGTTGATATTTTATCGGTAATAGTTTTGTATTCGAGTCCGTGAAGTTTACATAACACATATTCTGTTTACAATTGTTTTTAATAGGTATATGAGACTTTTTTTTATGTAAGAGCAGGGAAAACGAAACGGACAGTCGGTTCACCTGGTGGTAAATGTACGCGACATCCAGAGACACCCGCTAAATCAGAGGATAAGCAGGGGCGTTGCCGGCTTTTTAAATGGGTGTATGCTCTTTTCTTGACGGTCCCTAAGGGCTCTTACACACGAGCAGCATGTTTCCAACGTCAGAGGTAACGGCAGCTGTCGACACGCGTCGGCGGCAACTGTCGACGTGTCGGCGGCAGCCGTTGACCTATAGCGACACTTGCAGTTGTAGCGTGCCGTGTCCACCATTTTGTCCGTCGACGGCAAATAGTTGAAGAGTGCGCATGCATCGTGAATTTGCAAAATAAGTTCCAGTGACGAAATAGATGTCGAATTGTTAATTGTGGCAGTAAAGAAAAATTCTTGTATTTGGAATTATAAATTGAAAGAATACAGTAATAAAACAATAAAAAACAGAGCATTAATATAATTGAAAAACTTTTGCTCGTTTCTTCGTAAAAGTGTGTAGAGTGTAAAAAAATGCCCATTTTGATCTCTATTGATTAATATTTATTGAACACACAATGAACGTGTTTTTGTTTTTCGTTTTTGTCGGCGTTGACGATGTAAAACAATAACAGTGTTTTTTCTGAGGAATTCATTTTGCAACTGGCTCCTATACTTAGAGAGCTGCCGCTGATCTCCGAAGTTGGAATGTCGACGGCAGCCGTCAACGCGTCAACGGCTGCCGCCGACACGTCGACGGGTGCCGCCGACGCGTGTCGACGGCTGCCGTTACCTCTGTCGTTGGCAACATGCCGCTCGTGTGTAAGAGCACCTAGTCGTATCGGTTCGGAAATACCGTAGGTGGCAGCTGGTCGTGCGAGGCAAATGTAAAAATTGGGTCGTTGTAGATTTACGGAAGTGAAATTTTGAATTTTGACGTGACGTCCGGTGGTGGAATTTTTGAATTATTGTGAATTTTCAACTGTGTTGAGTTTTGATGCTCAGTTAATACGATTCATAACGAGATCTTTCATAGCCCATAATCTCAAAAAAAGTTTTCAAAATAATATTTAACTCTTGTGCGTGTTCAACGAAACAATCTCTTCAACTTTATAAAATTCGTATATAAAAGGGTATAAAATTATATAAAATAAAATAAAATAAAATAGGTATATAATAATAGTAAAAGCAATTTAATGTTAATTATATACAATTTTCTATTGAGCTTTAATTAAGTACTTCTTTTTTGACATCTATATTAACCATTATATAACTAAATAATAGGTATACTGTTAAACTAAAAAAAAATAATATTATGGTTTTTTACTTGTAAGATTATTACTAATTATTATTATTATTAAAATTTAAACATTTAAGTGTGGGTGAATAGATGCATGTATATAAAAAACTATTAAAATGATTATAATGTAACTTAGTATACAAAAAAAAAACTATTTCCGTCACAGATAACCTAGACCTTTACCTAGAATCTACTCATCTCCCCACAATCCAGTAACTTCATATTCATTTGTCACCGCAAAAAGTAGACACGCTCATATTTCACAATACGATATTCAATCTATAATACACACATTTTACAATTGTATATTTATTATACAACTATTATATGACGAACCAGACAGCGATGTATTTATACCGATGTAATTATACATGCAATTGCTATGGAATTGCTGTTGAAAATTAAAAAATAAAATAAAATAAAAGATTTTGGTATCTTCTGTGAAAGCAATACCTATTAGCCCACAAGATCGGTCATAAACTTCGCAATTTCAAATGCGCTGAAATCAAGGATAGCATCGATTCTTAAGGACGAGGTTTAAATTCATCTTCTGTGCGACGGGCCAGACATATCTTCTTAGGGTGCACACATGCACAGGGCAGCACACAGGCCTTTACCCAGTAGAACCTTTGCATAATTCTATTAATACGATACGTATCTACTCCTTTCAAAGATACGAGATTTTTTTCTTTAAGCAGATCTTGACCAAAATAAAGTAAAGTTAAAGTAAAGAAACCATTTTTATATTTATCGTAATTATTTTTTGTATACTTATTTATATAAAGAGAAAGATTAAATAATGTTTTTGGTTTTACGTATTGATACACATTACATTTAATTGGTCTATAAAATCCAGTTAATTATAAATAGCGAATTTCTATCTAATTGTTTTTTTATACATTAATTTTGCCGCTTTTACCATATATAACATATTAGGTATATAATTATATATCATTAAATTCAATTTGATTTTAAATCTTTATTATTTTTACTTGTCAAAGTTTCGGTGGATCTTAAATGACTTGCCTATCTACACTGATTGGAAATCAATAAATTATTTTTTATGTTACAAAATTAATCTTATGTAATTTTTCAATAGCAGGCGAATAAAAATAACATTTCTAAAATCAACTAATAAAGTCATCAAGGCTTCATTAATTACTTTGGAAGTTTACAAAAAAAAAAAAGAATAATTGTATGTTAATATTAAAAATATTCAAGGTTTTGTGCATACAATATATGTACTAAAAAACTGTACTGTACTATATATTGTACTATATCGTATCTCTCTACGTATCAGCCTGTAAACAACTCACTGGTGAGCGATGGCCTCTTCTCCATATAGAAGAAGAATTGGAGCTTAATCCACTACGCTGCTCCATGAGTAACAATCGTTATTAGTTGTCTATTATAACAACCGTGACCGACGGCTTTACGTGCTCTCCAAGGCACGGTAGGGAGACCCACAAGGACATAAAGAGAAATCAAAAACAAATATTTGTACAAATATAAATATCTGTCCCGAGCGGGAATCGAACCCGCGTCCGTCGGCGTTGAGACGACTACTCGAACCACTACAGTAGAACGGTCGTCGTCATTAAAAAAAGTAATAATAATAAAAAGGGTATTAGTAGGCTATTAAAAATTCTTATCAATCTAGTCTACTCCTGTTTCTGATAAATCTGCTTTTTAAATATATCTAAAAATTATATTTATCAGTAGCACAAAAATTAGAAATTAATCTCCCACGCTATCGTCTACGTCATCTTAATTAGCGACATTTATTCGCCGCGAAGTTTGATTACCGAAATCCGTTCCCAGGCTTTTTTAATAGATCGTTCGGAACTATAAAATCGAGTTTGATTAATAAGGTTTACATGGCTCCGGTCCCGCTAGGTGGCTAATGCATTTGACCTCCCATATTCGGGTGTTACCGTTTGAACTATGCTTTTAATATCCAACAACAAATCACCATACTTTTTTCCCATTACCCATCAACCAGCAGTCACGACAAATTTTATAAGCATTACTAACAATCCATCAATCGATGCAGCCTGTTTGAATAATTCAAATCATTCGACAACCATTACGTGTTTCGATCAATACGTTAATATTCTAATTCGTTGTCAGGAAGCATTAGTTTTAAAACTGTTCGAAAGAATTGCAGGTGTGATTAATGCAGTCTTCTGATACAGCTGATGTATAGACATACGTCAAATATCAAATCGTTACATTATAAACACCCATTCCACAATTAACTGACTACATTTGAATAAATTTGCGTCAATTTACAATAGGATGACCATAAATCTAATTATGTTTTATATTTAAATAATCGTTTTTGTGGTTAATGGTAGAATAGGAGATGATAAATAAATTACAGTTTACTAAATTACTGTTACCCTACTTAAGAACAATATTGTCGAAAAATGATCGTGAGATTTTATTTTCGTTATTTGACTTTTATAATCATTATAATATATGTAAGTGCAAATATTATATTTATAATAGACATTAATGCTGCGATTAATAAATTGAATTCATATTTCAAAATAAATAAATAATTAACTATAATTGTAGAAATTAAATTAAATTAAGTTTGAATAACCTTATTAAACAAATATCGTTCGAACGCGTTTAGTATGTTTAAAATCAGACTAAATTTATTCTCATCCGTTGTTAACATTTCCGTTATTTAAAATAACATTTCCGAATTTTAAATTTAATTCATATTATATTTTATCATAATGTTTGGAAAATTATTTCGTAATGTTAACACGCAAAACGGATGTCCTGTCCTTTCTCGAATTAGCATAACTTTGAATATCTTAATAAACAAGTTTCACAGATTGTCTGTTTTTTTTCTTGAACAATATTGTACCACGAATGGTATTAAATTTGGGTTAACGATCAGATCGCTATAGAAGGCAGGAAAGATCTTATGTGGCGCCAATGCTAATTATGACCCATTTAGGGCCCGTTTTACCACCTCATTATAAAGTGAAACAGCAGTAACTTTCAATTGTGGTTGATTTATACAAGGGTTTTTATTATAGAAGAACTACAACTCTTTTCTGAACTATCTAGTGTTGAATAGATATTAGATCTTGTATCAGAAACAATTTTCTTTAACACAAGGGTGACAGTAAATTTTTAAACATTGTGAAAACTAATGACTCAAGTTTTTAGATGATCGTCTAATTGTAATCTATAATATAAAAATAAGTCGGGTTTTACTTCCTGACGCTATAATTCCAGAACGCCCGAACCGATTTCCACGGTTTTGCATTCGTTCGAAAGGTCTCGGGCTCCGTGAGGTTTATAGCAAACAAAATTTGGAAAAATTTTCAACAGAAAAGCAGGAAAACAGGGAAAATCATTTTTCACATACAGCACCATCTCTGATACATAGCATGTACTACTTCATCTTTTAATCCCCAAACAAAATGTAACAAAAAACGAAGCCATCTGGTGGCGAAACGGAGTTCGCCGGGTTTGCTAGTTTTTTTTATATAAACAGTAAATTTATATAGAAATAGTGCAATTGTCTGTATTAACATGCATATATTTAGAATAAATATCGCAAAATATTTTATTTATAATTTTTATAATGATACTGTGCTATATGACTATTGAGTTAATAGAACCGTGAAATATCCAAGATTATAGATAAAACTAACAGCTCAGGCAACACCGGTTAGGTGTGAGAAATCTACTCATCGTAATCGCTCTTCCCACACTTGTCCAATTAAAGCAGGTATCTGTCACACGATATCCTCGTGATGGTAACACGAGCGTCACGGTCAGCCTCCCATAGCTTTCCTATTCCCATGATATCGATATGGTATCGTATATTTGAAAAGTAAGATAATATAACAGTTTTTCACATAGATTCAAATATATATCTAATATAAATTAAAGTTTATTATATAGGCTTAATGTATTTTCCTGTTGAATTTAATTATTAATCAAAACCAGAAAACGATGTTCTGCAAGATGTTTCCATATCTTATTTCTTTATTTTGATTAATTACAAAACACACTTTAAACTTTGAACAGGTGTGTCGAACTGCTAATGTTCGATACTGTTACTTTATATTTAAAAAAATCTACTTCAATAAGGGAAAACATTAGAAATTATACTTAACGTATAAAAGTAGTTACAGTCGCAATTTTTTAACTTAGCAGTAAATACGGAAATGGGTCATCTAGTTCTAAGTGGTCAACTTTACGACATGAGCATTGTCAATGTTTATTGTCAACCATAAATACTTCTTTCTTACGCATAGTCTCTGTAGTTATATTTACACATACACAATCACATTCGGATCATAGGAATACACCATTGGTTTTTTAATAAACATTTTGTATGATCATCTGCAATACCTTTGGAAACATTGTCGTTGAATGCTTTTATTACTTCACCTTCTGGCCTAACTTTCTTATTAGAAATGAGGTATTCCAAATCAGAAGAATAAAAAGTTTTTAGAAATTTATCTGTAATTCTTTTTAAAAACTAGCAATAACGGCATCAAATGAAAAAAAAAAATAATAATTGATTATAATAAAATAATAGAGATCCACTAAAACTGTAACAGAAAAAAGGTCCATTCACAGTCGTAAATTACGACGCATTAGCGAAACCTTTTCTTAAAACCACATGTCAATTCATTTCCATTCATAACTTTTTTTAAAGACAGGTATATTTTTTATCTTAATTTTTTCACCGGCCTATTCATTTTTTTTTTTACGATTTACGCAATTTCGCTAATGATGCGTTGGATCGGATAATATAGTTTTTATGACGTTTCGGCGTATTTTATCGTTATTCTGTTCGTTATATTAATTTTAATGATAGTTTTTTTCCACTATTAGGTATTTAGATATTTAAATTATTAGAGATCAATTTCTTTATCAAAGATTAGCTAATCAGACTTACCAAAACTTAATCCGCGTTATATTCGAGATAATTTTGTAACGCTAACAATAGTAATGTGATATTAATAGTAATATTATTTCTTTATAAAATAGTAAGTAAAACAAAACTGATTTTTGTAGTAAAATAAGTTCCTGGAATTTTTGTCTTTGGTTTCATTATATTCGTTTCGTTCATCTATGATATCAGAATGAATAAAAAAAAAAAATATTACATGTGATATAAAAACAAAGTTTTGTATATCGTATCGATGTTATGAATATTCAAATAAAGCAAGGATAATTTCAAGTCAGTTAATATATTCTAAAATATCAAAATCGCCACATCTCTGCGTAATGAATCAATTGCAATTGTATGCCAATAAGTAACGTTCGTAAACCAAACACTTTCTAACTCTGAAACAAGATCAAGATTACCCTTTTAGGCCGCAGCGGCTGTAGACTAAACTAGGCTTAGACATGACGAATTATCAGTTGAACAGAATATACTACTCAAAGACTGTAAGAAATATAATGATAATTATTATGCAACATGTTTCAATTACGTAAAAAAAAAATCACAATATTTTAATTTTATCTTTATAATATAGAGTAAAGTCAGTGATATAAGTAAAAAAGGTAATGATAGTTTTGTTTATATGTATAAAATGTTATAATTATTACGTCTGACAATTCTGCAAATACGAATTTTCAATTTGCATTAAAATTAAAAATTATATCTGTTAAAATTAAGAACACTCTAATATGATAGATGAATTTGAAAAGAACGTCACAAAAACAACAAGTATACACCTAAAATTCGCAAAAATGCACAAGGCATTACAAATCATGGTTCTTTCAACAAATTGGTTCTTGTAAATAATTATATTTTATTGCAACAGTTCAGAGATAACAGTGGAACATAATTCCAAGTAACTAACTAGTTCAAACCCCGCAGCTTGTGATGCATCTGTCTCAAGTAAATAAATTTCAATGTGAATATAGATTTGAAGCGTTCGTTACTACGAGTAGGTGCTTAGCTATCAATGTTTGTTTTTGCTGGATTGAAATATTGACGTAAAAGATATTAAATTATTTACCGTACCTATAATATATAACTTGCTTTCGCTTGGGTAAAACTCAGATTACGATTTGTTACTTATCAAGTTTATTGAAATTTTTAGTTATTTCTCGACTCGTAGTCTTATGTCATAGCCTTAAATTTCTCAAAAAAATATAACAATATATAAAAATATAACTATCATCTTAATATCTACTAATAAATACAAATTAAGAGATTTTTTTTTATTTCGAATTTTATTTATGCCCAGAATCTGAGATACACACAAATAATAAATACAAATCTTGATTTTTTTTTCGATTTTTCTTTATGCCTAGATTCTTAGATAATCGCATACACACAAATAACTTATCAGCTTTGTTATATATAAATGCAGATTATGATGAGCGGCTTATTAGGTCGATTTAAAACAATTTTAAATTTTTTAAAGTTTTACATGATTTTAATACAATCTAAACCGGTTCTTATTAATGAGTTTTATTTAATAATTAATAATGTTATTCAGTAATTTATTCGGCAATATAAAAAGACCACAGCCGACCTTCCAGACTAATTATAATAATCAACTTTTTCTAGTGTCATTTACAAAATATTATATAGCCCTAGATAGACCGTGAATAGCGTTTAAATTCGCTTCAATCGACCGTAGTGTGATTAATTGTAGCCTATACTCGTACACTTCACTAACAAAAAAAAAACGAATCCAAACTAAAAGTGGTTTGAAAAATACATACTTAGCAACTCACTCTCGATGATTAGACAACCCATCCAGTTTCGCTCTCTTTATTTTTTATTGCTTTGTAATTATTAATATTGAAACAGTTATGATATAAATATTGGTGATTAGCAGTTTGAGACATTGCCATATCATTGTTGAATTTTGATTGTCTTTTATTCCTATGAATCTCCAGCTATCACATACGGAATATAATTGACATTTTAGTAGTTTTTGCATGAATAAGTGACAAAAAACTAATTCCAGCTACCATGTTTCAAATGTTTTTCTCACTTCTAATAAACTGTAAGCCGTCACTCAGTGGGAACGCAACGCATGTCAAGTCGTAAGATATGTATGTATATGTGTGCATATGTGTACAAAGCACTAGCTCGCACCACATTGAAAGATCGTTAAAACATCTATAGACAAATTTTAAAGTAAACATTTTCTTAACATCAATAGAGAGGAGCATGTAGTTCTACATCTTTGATCCTGTAACTCTTCAAATATAAAACTATATCTATTCTATAATGTATATGACTTAAATATGAATATTTAATATTTGTTTAATAAGAAAATGCAGTGTAGAATAGTTTTAACATATACATTGCAAAATAATGTGACATTATCTTAGTGCTATCAAAATTATCAACATATACTAAAAATTTTACAAGCGTCGGTTTGTCTTATCTGTTAATTTTCATACAAATATGATCGACTCTACGCGAAGATAAAATTATATATAATTTTTTTATCAACGCAATATACAGTAGTGGATATCTTTAATTTTAACAAGAATATATTATATAGGTATTTTTATTGATAACTAAATATAGTCTAAGTAGAACAATTTTATTGCATTCACAGGCAAAAATTTGTATACAACACGTTAAAAGAACATATCTACCCAATGTTGCTGCATTTTATATTATACACGCCATTGACCCCAGTCTCATAGCCTCCACTGGTGACAGGAGGGCTGGTGCATTTTTTGCCCAAATAATCGGAATTGCGATTCAACAGGGAAATGCTGCCACTGCCATATTCTTAGCACAATTTATTCCAAGCGGACATGATTTTTTTCATTGTAAATATATATAATGTTGTAAAATTTTAAAATAAATATTTACTTTTGAAAAAAAAAAGTGACAATTTTTTTTATGACATTTTTAAACATATTTATTTATTATTGTTTCGTCTGTACCTTTCACAGTTACCATAATCGAATAATAAGTATATTCAAACAGTGATATGGGCGAAGCGAGAGTTGGTCGTTTGCGGAACGATATACCAACACGGACCATAAACAATTTGTTATGAGTTATTGTTGAAAACGCCTCGGGTATTATAAAGCAGTTAGGCAATTATCGGATCCATTCGTAAATACTATTAATGTGTGAATGTACCAATATTTATTGAAATAGATTTTACTATTTATAACACACATAAGTTTCACGACGTATATTGAATCTGAATACCAGTTACAGTCATTTATTAGGTTTTAAATTATTCGGAACTAGTCATGGCCTGCGGCTTTAAAAAAGTTAATTTTGCTACTATTTTAGAAATAATTTTTTTTTTGTTGAATCCTGAGATTCATTTATTTTTTAATTGAAATGTAAGGGGTAAGTGAACAAGATATATCCATAATTTAACTATTTTATTAATAAACTTATGTCATGTAATGTAGAATTCGTAATAGTAATATTTGCCTGTCTGCTTATCTAGTAATCTTATCACCGAAAAAAATATTTATTAAGCTGTTAAGAGGATGCGGAAGCTCTTAAGCTGGCTGCTTTATTGCAGATTAGTAATATATGTAAAAATTTACCTTTGTCATTGACTTGTCCGCTCTTTATATTTTATCTTGACATACTTAAATAATAATTAGGGGCAATTCGGTTTTCACAGTAGACTTTGCACTCTGTGTTTATACTTTGATAACAAACAATTTGCGACTTTATTAAAACAGTTATATGTCAATAACTCAATACCATTCGTTAATAATTTATTCATTTTTACATACTTATAAGAGATTGTTTTAAAAAAAAAATTGATTTAGCCTGCTGATGTAAATGTATTTAAACATTTGAGGGTAGAATGGAAAATACACCACCGATTTAGCCGTTGCGTTGGGTGCCCACTGCTGGAATTAGGCCATTTTCTCTAGGAGGGTTTGCATTGGCATAACCCTCTAGAGACATTGTACAACTCCCCGGGTTGGCGAGTGCAGTTTGTTGTGGCAGGATATAGTGATGCTGCTGCCCATCACCATCCTAGTACCTACCACAGTACAGTACAGTTGTTCGCACAACTGTGGCCTTAGTCGCCTTTTACGACACCTGGGCAAGAAAGAGGTCGGGACTATTCTTCTCTGTTGGTCACCGCATCTTAAAAGTATCTGTTATATATTATTGTAAAAGGGAATAGGTATCTATGACTAAAAAATAGAGTTACCTTGAATTGTCCAAACCTTGAAATTATCTTTTGTTTTTGTATTCGTTAATTTTTTTGTCATTGATTTTGTTGAGAAAAATTTTAATTTTCGAGGATTCATAATATAATTAACAGTCAAACTGACAAAAAACTAAAACCACAGTCTTGTCTAAAGCTTGTGACTTTATCTAGATATACGTATTAAATTATAAACAAAAACGGACCACGGAAACTAAAATAGAAAAGTGTTTAAGTTATTTTTTTCTAATTAATCGTAGTAGCTGTTAAGCAAAATGGCTACCTACTTTTTTAACATATTATTTACCTACGTATAATTTAAAAAGCTTTTGATTTTTTTTTAACTTCTTTCAACTTCAATTTTTGGTATATGAGACCTATACTACCTAACTAAATACTACCATAAGTAAATAGTCGTGGACAGCGACAAAATTTTATTTAAGCATTTTATTTTTGCAATAGCATTAGATTTTCTTAAATCAGTAATAAAAGTATGATACAATCTTAATTCTAAAATAATAAATGTACCTACATTGCTTAGAACAAAATTTATTTGCCACATTGTTGGGTTAAAATTTCACTTTTTTTTTCATTCAGTGGTAATAAAACGACAATAATTAATCTATTATTATTTATTTAATAACATATGATTAGAATGTATGCAAAAATTTCATGCGATTTTAATCTAAGACAAAGTCCCCATAAAATAAAAATACAATTGATGTCTTTATTCTTTGCCGGCGTATTAATTGCGTATTTTTGAACAATAGGTGATTACGCTTTTATAGAAAGCTAGTGGCTCGGAGGGAGGTCATTGTGTTTGGTCCTCGGGTTATCGATGGAATTATATCGATATCAATTAAATATCGATTCAGAGACTAACAAGGGCCCATCTGTTATCGATTAATTAAGTAACAAAAGCACGGGTCAATTGTTTCGGTTATCATGTGTATGTAATTGATTATTCCAGGTGGATTTGTTATTAACAGAATCGATTAACACTTACACACTTACTATTCGAGTGTTTTAAACGATTTCACAATTGTTTAAATTTTGTAGTGTTAAATATGAGCAACGTTAATATATTGACGATATTATACAGTAGTGCACTAATTGATAAAATATTTTATGCATAATGCGAAAAAAAAATATTATTCGGCAACAATTATTTTAATAAAAAAGAACTCGATTTTAGACTCTGCTGTATGCATTATTTCTTATCATACTGTAGCATGTGGCTGTATAAAACTTTACATAAATGTCACTAAATAAACGATAACTAGGTTTTATTAATACTAAACGTGCAAAAATGTCAAAACAGAATTGAAAAACCCAATTGCACGGATTTATGCTATTTTACAACAAAAACAAATAATGATTAAAATGATAAATTTGAATGTTGTTTGATGTGTTGAAGTCGATAAACAAATAAACAAAATAAATCAATAATTGACTATAATCTTGCATGTACTAAATATTCATGCTTATCTTGCGTAACACTGTCCACATGAATAGCTAAAAGCTTAGAACTGTATCCCTTCTGGGTGTATTTTGTATAACACTATCCATTTGAAAAGCAGGTCTATAAACATCGAATGATGTGTTATTGTATTATGCTAATATTTGACTGGTTTATGATTTTCTTGTAGGAATCGGGACTGAAGCAGTAAACAGACGAACCAGGCCTGCCGCTAGCTGTTCGAACGCCTACGTAAAAAATCATGTCCCTTTCTATTGGAATATGAGTAATTGGCACCCACACTTACTTGCTTAATATATATAATAATACATATATTCGTTTAAAGATCTGGTCTGTTTTGGATAAAAAAACCTATCAAGTCTCATGAAGTCTACTGAAGAATTTTTTGAACTAATGGAAGAACAGCTAATAGCAGAAAACTTACGATAGGAGAGATTTTTTATCATTTTAAGTCCTCACCATAGTTGTGACATAAGAAATAAAAAAAATAAAAACAAAGATTTGTAAATAATTGTTATATTATCGCTTATCTTTTATTCATGATGAAATTCACTCTTATTATAAGTAATAAGATATTATAAATTGTAAGGATTAATATGATATCAAATGTTATGATTATGACGACTTTAACTATTAAAAAAAAAAAACAGTTTAAGTATTATGGCTCTTATTGCTATTAATTTTAGGTGCCTTTGCTCGACATTTCGATGAATTCCTATCTGTCATGTCATAAGCTGACTTACCTCAACCAAAAATATACAATTTAAAAACAATCCCACTGATATTAACACAAAATTTGATACGATATTACGTTTACGATATATACGAAATGTGCAATATGCTTCGACTAATGCATCAAAGGGCACTGAAAAATGACTATTTAAAAAACACATAGTGTGTTTGCTAATTCAACATTTTTTTATATATGTACATCTTGTAATCTTTGTGTATAAGAAAATTCCGCAGAATGATATCTGATATAATCGGACGCGTGCGAATACTGACGAATGTCTGTGTATGCGTACATATGTGTTTATTCCATTGAATTACGTTTTAATTTAATATGCAGCAACCCGAAAAGCCGTACTTTTAACCGTCTTCGTTATTTGATATATGCGAATATTTATATACAAGTGCTAATCTATATATACAGTAAAGAGTTTTTATATATTATATTATGCGAATACGGTCGGATACACGCGTATCCGTTCCGTAAGTTGAGTCTTATTATGGTTATGTATAAATACCTATTAATATAATCTACCTTTAATCTAGAAAATAGAAGAAAATTCTTTTCAAGAAATTATTTATTGAACATAACTTCACCTTAATGAAGTTGCTTTTGCAGATTATTAAAAAAACTTGTAGCAATAGTCTTATTGTTAGTCTGTTTTATTTTATTTACTTCTACCCGAATATAAACAACGTTTAATTTTCAAGACAAAATCTTACATATTTTAAAACTTGTTACTAAAGCATTATTAAATATTATCTAACTATTTTATTATTTATTATTATTATTTTTTAACCTATTATTCATAAAGCTGATAGATATGGCGATAGTTCAGTGAAAATACTTAGTCGATAAAGATGTGTGGACTTAGTGGCGCTGTATTTCATGCAAGATATTACTAATTTTGTAGTAAAACACAGTTTTTATATATTATTTTCAAAAGAGTAACTGCGGAGTTTCTTGCCGATTCTTCTCTGCAGAATCTACATTCCGAATCGGTGGTAGCTTTTTAAAGTGTTAATTTGTAAAATGACGATTCGAAGGTGCTCTTGGGGCCTATTTGAATAAAGTTGTTTTTGATTTTGATTTTTGATTTTGAATGAGATTCTAAAAACTAACAGATCTAAAATTTTGAATTTTGTAAGTTTTTGTCAAGTGACTAAAACTATTTGGATAATGGTTTAAATTAATATACATTTGTATCGCGAAATATATTTTTAAAACATACTTACTTAAAATTAATATCGTGAACTTATTTTACAGTATTTGTTTTAGTATAACATAGCGTATTTTAGTAGTTCTAGATAACTAAGACGACCGTTCTAGTATAGTGGTGCGAGTAGTCGCCTCAACGTCGCACCGGCGGTCGCGGGTTCGATTCCCGCTCGAGACAGATATTTGTGTTTGTATAAATATTTGTTTCCCGACTGGGTGTATGTTCTTGTGGGTCTTCCGCCGTGCCTCGGAGAGCAAGTAAAGCCGTCGGTCCCAGTTGTTATTACGGAGCCTAATAACGATCGTTACTCATGGTTGGTAAATTATCCACCAACCCGCAGTGGAGCAGCGCGGTGGATTAAGCTCCAAACCTTCTCCTTTATTGATAAGAGGCCTTCGCTCAACAGTGGGTTGTTTGCAGGTTGATGCAGTTCAGTACAGTACAGATAACTAAGTAAAGACTAAGTTTTCAAAACTAGACAAAATCCTATGAGAAAAAAATATTGTTTTTAACTTCCGACAGATCACATACAATATGATCGTAAAAACGACTTTTCCATACGTTCGAACAATTGTGGAAAAACTCATCTGACGCAATAGTGAAACTAATTATCTCACAGGACTTTCGCTTTTGTGCTTGAACAATAGTCTAGTGCGATGTTCTTTACACTCGCATTGTTCGGGCCTTTGATCGCGAGTAAACTTACAGAGGTCACTTTCTTGCATAAAAATAATCTTCTGACGTAATTAGTGCTTTAAATATTTATCTAATAAATTGGATTATGTTGGAAACGACTTCCTTCATGGTGGATAAGGAATGATAATGACGAATATAATTACGACATTCGGTTTCGATTGAAGAATGTTCGTAGTCGTATCTGCTAGACAAAAACTCCGCATGAATCTGCAACATTAGAGGTCTTACAACACCAGAAACCACTGAATCCCGCGATTCTTCTGATATTGATACAAAAAACATATTTCTTCTTTGTCTCCCTGTGAGTGGCACGATTATCATTATTGAAATGGTGATACCTAATACCTAATGTTATAATTTTTACCTAATCTTATATATTTTATTATGCGCTAATATATATCAGTATCAATATTATAAATCTGTACAGTTCCTTTGTTTCTTTTGACTAACCTCCTTAATTGAAGCTATTTATTTTAAGATAGCTTGTTCATCGAGAGAGATTATAATGCTTTAACTTTTCATATTACGGTCCATAGAAGCAAAACATTAATCACTGACATCATCCACTCTACAGAATCTTTTATATAACTTTTTTTAAGGAGTTTTATAAATATTACCTATTTATATAATAAATAAATAAATACATATCACGAATACGGTTAAAGAGTTAGCAAAAATGTCATTCGGAGGTTCACGAACTCCTTGTCCTGTTTTTCTTTTTATTTGAAAGTTTTATGGTTACCATACACGCAATAACTTAAGAGGTCAACTTGGAGAGATTATGCACAGCTAAACGGGGTTTTTTATAGTAGAAATATTTGATTCAAAAAACTTATAACTCTTTTATACTCTCATCTACTGTCAAAGTTCAAAGAAATTTTAGCTATAATAGCTTTGTTTTTACATTTTTTTTTCTTAGCCTAGCGACTTATGGCTTTGTTTTCATTAATTACATAGGACCTGCTTTTATTCAAAAGTTGGTTAAAACTTATAGGTAATTGTATTTTTTATGTGTGATCACCATTATAGACCGTGATGCTGTATGCCGTTGTATGAAGCACATTACCATACATATGAAATATCTCATTACAAATTCGTATTGGTTTATAATTAAAATAAGCCATACCATTCAGTAATAACTTACGTTTAATAAATGAATCACGAATTTTAAATATAATTCCATCGGTTCGTATACATTGATTCTAATTTAAAATATACAGTAATACACTTATATTGATATGTTAATTTAGTCATTAAACTTAATATTTTGAGCCTTTTATTGTGTGTGATTTTGATTTAAAAGAATATTTTACGACTACACAATTTAACGGCTTAAAAAGGCGGAAATAACAAATAATACAATAGAAGTAATTAAAATTTTATCTTAAATTACCAGTGTATATAACAATTATTGTTTTAATTAATTATTTAAACTTCTCAATCAATTACATTTTTTTGATTATTTATCGCTGGACTTGAAGATTGTAAACGTATTAACAAACTAATAGTAAAATTGCGAACTTTATCTTAAATCTTCGTTTTTGTCCTAAAATTATCGATATAGAAGTTTGAATTCATAAGAAAAAATTTGCATCCGAAGGCAAGAACAGATAATCTCAATTATTTTAATTGACAAGTCTCCATAAACATATATGTTATATGTATACTGTACTGTACTGTATCAGCCTGTAAACAACCTACTGCTGAGCGAAGGCCTCTGCTCCATATAGAAAACGGGTTGGAGCTTAATCCGCCACGCTGCTCCACTGTGGGTTGGCGGATAATTTCCCTACTATGAGTTAAAATTGTTATCAGTTGTCTATGATAAAAACAGAGATCGACAGCTTTACGTGCTCTCCGAGGCACGGTAGGGAGACCTACAAGAACATCCACCCAGACCGGAAACAAATATTTGCACAAATACAAATATCTGTCCCGAGCGGGAATCGGACCCGCGACCGTCGGCACGCGGCGTTGAGGTGACTACTCGCACCACTACACCAGAACGTCGATATGTTATATAAAGATACACAAATGATGAAAGTATAATAATAATAATAAAAGTCTCATACTCAACGGCCCCCAGTAGGATGTGAATCCTGTGTCGGGGGTCCGGAAACACACACAATACACAAGCACAAATGCCCAGACCACGACAAACATCTGTATGGCCTATACAAATATTTTTCATGTGCGGGGATCGAACCCGCGACCGCTAGCGCATCAGTCAGTTGCTGTGACCACTGCGCCAACGCGTCGTCAAAAGTATTAAATTATGAGAACAAAGCATTATAACGATGTATGTTTCTCGACAACATTTGTTTTGTAATTATTAGGGAGAATATAAGCAAGTCGTTTGAAAGTCGTCAGTGATGAAATTGTTAAAGTATAAGTTACCACAAATTACGAACGTATGATAAAGCGCACCTACGAGAGAGCATTTCAATAACAATGTGACGGTAACATAAGATTAAATAATCAAAATGTTTTGCGAAATAACAATGTGCGTTGCTTTTGTTCTTTTGTTTGGGTGAAAAAAGTAAAGAAAACGTGTGAAATGTTGAGTTGAAAATTAAGCAATTACGGCGATGACATGACGACGTAAAATGAGCTTGTAGTCTTAGTAATCTCACTACCACATAAAAATAACGAAAAAAATAAATAATATAAAAATACTAAGTATCTACTCACATTAGTCAAAAACGCACACAAAGGAATTTTGTTTCTGTTATTAAAGTTTCTGTTTCCAGTACTAAACGCATATTCTTTGAAAACTTTGTTAATAGTTAATATTATATAAACGTAGGTACGTATTAATTAAAGTTTAAGTTAAGTAAATTTTTATTTTATCGAGCTAATATCCAAATATATTTGTTTAAGGAAAAAAAAAATCAACCCACGGGTCTCAAAGTATGTTTAATACAAAAATATAATTTTTTAAAGTAAAATATTAAATTAATAAAAATTAGTAACACCGATTGACTCGAGACGTTCATACAAATCACTTTATTACGTGAGTCATGAGCAATACATCAAATATATTGCTTCGAATTCATTGTAAAGCTTTGAAAGAATTGATAAAGGCGTAATATTATTATAAATGGACGTTGTCAAAACATTTCAGACAATCGTAATTACGTTCTTGTAAGAAACAAAGCGGTGATCGTAATGAACGGAGGCGCGTGCGTTGAAAGCTACAAAAAGCGACTAGCTCGGTGTGGTGTAAGTTATAGGAAAACAAAAAATTGTCTTACATATGTGTTAACTAACTTTTCTTTTAAATACAACCACCATGATTTCATTTAACACATTGTTTTTTTGGATTTGTCAAATCAATCAAATCACAAGACTATGATTTTATTACGTACACATTTCTAGATTTTCTATATCTAGTAATTAAAAATATCATGACCTTAATTTTTCATATTAGATAATAATTAGATTTTATTCATACTCAGTTAGTTTTATATTTTATTAATAGCCTTACAATAGCAATAACGTAAAAGTACTTACTTTGATATTTGCTGTAATAACCATATCGTGTTTTCAATATTGGATACTCATATTATTGTTCATGCGATGAAATTCTAATATATTTTATAAATTCCACATTCATTTGAAAGCATTGTTATTTAGTATTAGCCTATCAGCCACTATATTTTTTTTCTAATTTTTTTCTACGTACACGATACTGTGTTACAGTATTATATAATACATAGTTGTACTCGTAAGTTTAAACGCGAACTCTTTTAATTTAGAAAGGCATCAATGGCGTTCTCAATGAAAGACTAACGAAGTGAAATTAATTTAAAAAAAACAATATTACAAACACAAATATACCGTTGCGTATTGTTCGTTCATTTTATAGTTTTAATTATACAATCTGTTCTCAAACTTTTATTACAAGCCAGTATCTTAAAAGTCGCATCTAGATTAATTAAAAATGTATTACAAAATATTATATATATCTCAAGAATTATGTTACACAATGAAGCTCATGATTATCCAAAACCGATTATTAAAAATGAAAATAAAAATAGAAAACATACTACACACATATATGTGTATGTAACATACATATATCATATGATCCAATTTTACAATATAATAAACAAAACTCGTCTAACGCGGTGAAAGTTTGTATGTGCATACTATAACACCTTAACTAATATGGAGTACTTCCGGTTGATACGCCTAAGGTGTTATTTTATCATCCAAATGTTTCGTATAAAATATTCGAAAGGTTGCAATGAAACCTCTTTACGTGAGGTCAATTGATGAATTAGTACCTGGATGACCGAGCTTTGCTCGGTTAAATTATATTTAGATACATTACATATAGATGAAACATAAATAATATTTTCGATCTTACCGACATAATAGTAATATAATAGGAACTGGTTATTTAAATAAAAAATAAAAAGAGCTCTTAATTTAAAAAAAAAGAAAAAAGATTGATCTGTAGAAACCTGGATTCGAACCCAGGTTTTCTAATTTCGAATCCGCCCGATTAGTATCTGCGCTATTAGAAGCTTGTCAATCACAGCGAAATTTACCTTCGTATTCTAATGGTATTTTTTAATTGCGCAAAAAAAGGGATAAAACAACATTTTCTAAAAATAAATCCTAGCTAGATCGATTTATCGCCCCCGAAACCCCCTGCATACTAAATTTCATGAAAATCGTTGGAGCCGTTTCCGAGATTCCGATTATATATATACAAGAATTGCTCGTTTAAAGATATAAGATATGAACGAATCGATACGTCAAAATAAAAATCATATTGATAGTTTTTATTCTACGTATCAAACAATATTAATCGATCAATGATTGATATGATTTTCCAAAACGATTAATGACGATTGAAAATGAAATGATTTAATTTTTAAACGGTTTGTTCTATTTTATTGTTCAAGTATCAGATATAAATTTATTGAGAGCTATTTGATAATTGCCTTCATTTTAAACTTGTGAAATAGGTAAGTGATTTATGCGATCTTAAAATCAGTCATTTGCCAGCCTTTCCATTATAATAACAAATAACTGGCCGATTGCTATTGCTATAGACTTGTTATGTGATTAATAAACGTAATTAACTGCTGACTTGATTCGAAGTAATAAAAACATAAAACTTTTAACAAAAACATTTAGGTTTTCATGAATCAAAATTATAAATTAATTTTCGAAATAAAAAGGTAAATATCTACTGTCACAAGAAACTTAATGATTAAAATATGATAATTACCAATTACTTAGAAACTTTAAGAACGTTTTTTGGTTACATTAGTAACACAATTCCATGTTTTTCTTTATTACTAGAAGTAGCGGCTTATTAAATACCTACGTCAAAAAAAAAAAAGAAACTAAACAAAATAATGAAAATAAAAAAAATAAATAAACAAATATATAAAAAAAAAGTATGCACATCAAAACCAAGACCGCATTAATATCCGCGATACGGTTTCGTGATTATTTTATGTGGATTTTTTTTTTTTTCGTTTCTATGGACTATCATCTTGTTGGTAACCGAGTTGGTACGTGAGCGACTATGTTTGTTAACTGGACTACTTGCGATCCAAGAATAAAGTATTTTTATTTTCTCTCTAAAGCACTTGAGGATTAAACTTGATGATTTATAGATTTTTACAATTTAAAACCGTCGAAATAAATTTTAACGTCAAAATCTATGAAGAGAGTGTTCTTGTTTGCTCATTAAAAGCATTTTTAATGTTTTACTTCTGTTCGTTAAGTTTCGTAAATTCGTTCGTAAGTTCGTAAATCAAAATCCTTTAGTAATACGAGGGGAAAAAATATGTAGGTAATTCGTACATCTTTGCTTTGTAAAAGTTAAATACATTTCCAGGGGAGACTTACGCTATCAAAATTATAGATATAATCGCATATCTAAAAAATATAATGATGTCGAGGGTACTAAATTTAAAAATAATAAATATTATAAGCATAATTAATTATTTATTACGGTACAGCTGCTTTTTTTTAGATATATAGAAAGTAGGAAATGAAATTTATGAAATAAAACAACGTCTGTCGCGACAGCTAGTTATAATAATAAATAATACAGACAAAAGCTACATTCTGAACGAGATACGTTTTAATTACATTTATATATATAAATGAACTGTGAAGTACGTCATAAATCAAGCGACAATTAAACCCGACAATACTAAATCAAAAATGATACAGACACAATTTATATTGGAGATAGTTACTAGGATCTTGAGCTGAAATACTGAGCTCTTGTTAAATTAATCAAAATTTTAATATATAAATTATGTACGAGAATACATTTCGATACAATTATTAAAATGGTAGCATTTATTCAATGATCTACCGGGAATAAACAAACGAACGAACAGACTAAGACTTTATTTAAATACCTATCTAATATTTTATTTTATTTTATTAGGAAAGCAAACAGTGAACAAAAGAAAAAATAATAACAATGAAAATAACAAGTCACCATTTAGATGCTTTCGCATATTCAAAAAAGAATATCATTCTATACCTATGTAGGTATACATTATTATTATATCATTATATACCTATGTATATATAAGTACCTATGTATACATAAGTCGCCTCAGCGCCTGCGGTCGCGGGTTCGATTCCCACTCGGGGCAGAAATATTTGTATTTGTACAAATGTTTGTTTCCGGTCTGGGTGTATTTCCTTGTGGGCTTCCTCACCGTGCCTCGGAGAGCACGTAAAGCCGTCGATCCCGGTTGTTATCATGGACACCTGGTAAAGATCGTTACTCATGGTATGGATATTATCTGCCAATCCGCATTGGAGCAGCGTGGTGGATTAAGCTCCAACCCTTCTTCTATATGAACAAGAGGCCTGCGCTCAGCAGTGGGTTGTTTACAGGCTGATGTACAGTTTCACTGCCGAATGTCGTTGCAAGGCGTTTTTATATCGTAAAACAAATTTTAAATGCGCGTTTTAAATACAGAAACGTTATGTGCAAACAAAAAAATTATTTAGCTATAAGCTATTAGTAAAGATTAATTGTAAAATACGACTATCTTTTAAAATAAAAGATTAACAAATATATAATATTATAAAATTAGAATGTAGTATGTGAATAACAATCTCAAATATAATTATATATATATATATATATATATATATATATATATATATATATATATATATATATATATATATATATATATATAAGTATTTATTATTTGAACTACAAAGTAATACTATTGCAATTTTTCATATAACCCATTTTTTAAATATTACATTAATCAAATTATATATCGGAATTTAAAAATTAAACGATTTAATCACATCAGACGTTTCAAAGTTGGCGTAAAGTATAATATACGTAACTTTGTAGAAACGGCTTTCTTTCTTGTGAGTAATAATAAAATGTTAAATTTTCAAAAGCATACAAAATATTCATATTATAATGTCTATTAATTTAAATTATGCATACCTAAATATTAATTAAGAATATATAAAACATATATTCTTAAGTTAATTGATTGCACACGAATTAATATAATTAATTTAAATAATTACGTTAAAATGAAAAAGTCAATTGAAACACAGGTATTTTAAATATATACAAATATGTAGTTGAAGAGTTTGTTTGTTTCAAAGAACTAATCTCGAGATCTAATTGACTTATTTAAAAATTATGTTTACGTTGAAAAGCCCAATCTTTGAGGAAGGAATGAGCTATAAAACATATCACTGTGACGTATGTAGTGGGAAAGGAAGTCATAAGCGTCAATGCAGGTGTCACCGCGCCAGTTATCTAGTATTTAAATAAAGTGCTAATAGAGCAAGTTTTATTTTATTACAATTAATAGCTGCTTTTCATAACGGGAAATAGTGCTAGCAGAACTGTACAGAGGTACTACTTCTATTCCAATTAGTTTACTTAACAAAAATTAGTTTACTTAGTTACCATTAAATTATGACTTGCGAAATTGAACTAACAATTTTCATATATTTTTTTTTTTTTTTATTAAAAATGCTTGTTAATAAATTTGACTTTATTTTTGGAATGGACGAGACAAAGGGAAACAAATATCTTACTCTGTCGATTAAGGGTTAAAAGGCAGGCTTCTTTTTATTAAAAATAAATGTAATAACATTTAAATGGTATGGAATTTACCAATATAAAAATGACGGGTTGCTCAGTGGTCACAGCAACTATTTGTTGTACTAACGGTCGCGGGTTCCATCCCCGCACATGATACATTGGTTCCTTAGTCAAAGCATTTGTTGTTATTGTTGTTGTTTGTGTTTCTGGCCCCGTGAAATGGAATTTTACAAGACTGGGGGCCATTGTGTGTGAGGCTTTTATTTGTGTATTTTTATATAATTATTACACAATAACGTAATATATATATCATACAATGAACGTAATATAGATTTATAATTTAAATTTAAATTTTATACTAATATTTTGGAGTTCAATAACAGTAAATATAATGTTTTTCTTTTTTGTACGGAACCTTTTATTAAAATTTATATTCAAATCAATATTTTATCAATCGTATTGATTTGCTATTGACTATTTATGAATATAATATTTTTTTATAAAGATCAAAACGACCGACGAACGCTCATAATAAATTAGACAAGTGACATTTAAGATTTATTTATAAGTAATCTATTGGCTCGACAATATTGTCTGATATTTCGATAATATTTAAAACACCTTTAATTATTATAATTATTATAAATAATTAATATAAATGCAAGTGATATTTTATTATCAACTAAATTCTGGAAAAAATATTATTATTATTTTATATATTTATTTTTAAACCAGATATTATCCGATGCTGTACTTATATTCTTATTTCGCTGTAATAGTTTTTCCCTAACTGTTAGATGTTTACAAAATTTTAGTACAGTATATAGTATATACACGTGTATGATTAATAATTACTTCTGTTTCAAATTCAATTCCGTTTGATGTAAATATTTTATCCAAAGGGAAATAATAACATATTAACTAAATAATACAGAAGTTTGATTATGTTGTTTTGTTAGTGAATATATTAATTTTTGTTAAGTTATTAGATATATAAACACTTAACAATTTAAGCACTATATACATGTAATATATGTTCGTAATCCGTTTATAGATTTTTAGCGTGTTTTAATCGTGAAAATAATTGAAAACACCGATAAACAATAATCTTCTTGGAAAAATTATGTTTTCCCTACGGAAGCGAGAGATGTTACGGAAATTAATTAAGTCTTACAATTAGTAACTATTCAAAGTTATTAGCTGAAGGATATATATTTATAATATTAACAAGAATACTATAGTATTTTTTCCTATATATTAATCAAAATGCTTAAAATAATCTCAATAAGAATTAAGTTAGTTATAACGTCAATATTTCAAAGCACCGGTGACTCATGTTTTTTAACATTTTAAAGGCGATGCAGAATAGCTATAATACAATTATGCAAATAAAAATATTGATATATATAAGCTTCCTTTTTTTTTACTTTTTTTTTGTCCTTTAATAAAATATTAATAATATGTAGGTACTAGAGATATGTTAAGGTTTTCCTCGTGTTGAAATTAATGGCTAAGGTCCATCTCATATATTATGTTGCTTCTAGACAATTTAATATTCTAATAGTGATATTTATATAAAAAATCAAATCAATTATATTATTCTCCTTACAATATTAGTATAGACGAAAAGTAAGTATCATGTTTGTTAACATTGTCATGTCTGTTGAAATGATTCACACAACAAAGATCTAAGCTTGAAACAAAATACAAATTAAAATTAAAAAAAAAATGAATACAAAATAATTCTTGAATCACACTTATTAAAAAGATATGTCTAAGTTTTCTTTAAAATTTTTGTTACTATAAATAACAATGAAATTGTATAATAAACGGATAAAATTTAATAATAACACCGTATATCGATTCGTAATGATCATTAATGTGACAGACAACATAAAAAATTAAAAATTAAGATAAGACTGTGTGCCTTTTATATTTTATATTAAAATTATATTATTTATTGTTCGTCTTATCTTAAAAGGCATTGTACCAATTAAAATTAAACTACTGTTAAACGATTTAGTAACATTTAAAAACGCTATTATGGCGATTAAGAAAATCTATTAATATATTTTTTTGTATATATATTATTAAAGATATACTTACGTCGTGATCAGGCACATAAGAGTACACATGAAGCTTATCGATCCTAATTGTCCCCTGGAAAGGGTACAATAAAGTACCCCTTTGTATCTCTGTTGACGTCCAGACGCTGACGGACGCCTCTCTACCCCTGGCTCCCCCTGGCCTCAAAGCCAAACTCAACTCCTGAGGTATCAGTACTAGAGTCTCCATTATCACGTGCACATAACATTCAAATGCAAAAAAAAAGTCCAGCACAGTTCAATATAACGTAAAAAATAATTTATTAATAATAAACTCGTCCATCACGATTAATAAGGATAAAATATTTGGGAAGCAATGATCGATCGATATCTTAAACGTCGCCGTATCACTGCCTGCTTATGCTAAGTTCAGTATTTTAGTCCTTCGAGTCCAAAAATTCGCGGACTGAAGTTCGTTCAACTCGTCCTAATATTGTTCGGACAATATCAGCACATTACCGCTAAGGGTGCCTTACGCAGGATGCGCGCGCGGTCTTCTCCGAACGAGCACTGAAGGAAGCGCTAACATTGACCTTAGCCACGGCCGTGATCGCGTTTACAGTTCATTTTTTGTTCGATAAAAAGGAGAGAAGTAAAGCCCTACAAATATTTTTCTACGGTCGTGTTAGTGAAGTTTCAACTTTATATGTATGTCTTAGGGGTGATGAAAGCTCCGTGGGTAAAGTTGTAAGAAGTAGTAAGGTGCTCCCCTCCATAGGCGGCACCTGCTTGCGCGTGCGCCGCCCGTCAGAGCGCCGTGGAGCCTCGGATCGCGCACCTGATTCTAACGTACGAATGCTACCTGTTCGTTTTTTAGAACATCTGCTATACTACTTTTTTGACGTGACGTTTTAATTGAGGGGTTCTGTTTTCTTTGCTTTAGATTCAAATGTTTTTGAAAGATAGGGATAATTTAAATTAACGTTTATTTTTTAAATTATTTAAGACAAAAATCTAGTATCGAGTATATCGAATACCCATTTATATATTGTTTAAATTTTGACAATTAATTAAATATATTAAATATTTTTAACTTTTTAAATAAGTTCATTAAAAGTATAGGGTTTAACTCTTCAATAGTTAGTGTTAGGACATAATTGCAACATTAAAACGGGAAATTATTATTTTACATTCGAATTAAAGATTTACAACACAGACACCAACGTAATGTATTTTATTTAACATTATATCAAGAATATTTTAACGGCATTTCAGCTGGTTACATTTCACTGAGTGGGGAGCTGATAAACACAATAAGAATAATATCAATCACGTTTTTAAAACTAGACTTAGTAATAAATAACTAACTTATACAAAATTTTGCCATTTGTTACTATTGTATCTGTCTGAAAAATTGAAAATAGTTTCATGGACAGAATGTTTCATTAACAGGATAACTTTGCATGTCTTGTTTGCTTTAATATGGTTGTACATTTAGAAATGTAGTCTTATAATAAAATTAATATTGTAATAATAATAAATGAATAATTAATATAATATTAAATAAATAAATAAATGTTCAATATTGTTTAAATATTTGAATAGTTCAGCTTAAGAAGTAAGAATAGAGAGTCAAAAGTAGATGCTGGATTAGTTATTTCATATTGTACTGTACTATCCCAATTTATATAAATACCACTGCCAGGCAAAGGTCTCCCCAATGGAGAAAAAGGCATTGAGTTAAAAATAATTATATATTTTCAGATTTTCTTTCTAACATTAATTATTATGTAAAACTAAGAAAGCTTATTTTTAATTAGTTTTATTGCTAGACGACCGAGCGACGTTGTTTTACTCTGGTTGACTTTATATTATTGTGATATTGCTAACCATTTTGGAAATTACTTGGGCTAGGAGCGCAGAACTACAAGTTAAGGCTTGTGATAGGTAAGCTATGCACCGCGATGCGATTTGACTTGATGCGTCAATGCTCGACCAAATCATTTATGTGGCGTGAATTGGAGCAGCAACATAGAACAGCTTACGTAGAACAATGGATTATGTAAAGGATTTCTCTGGGAGATGGAGTATGCGACGCGACGCAACGCGTAACGATGCGACGTGATGCGTCATAACGCGATAAATATGATGTGAATTAAAGCATTAGTGTAGGGAGTTTATTGGTAATTTGATTATTTGACATTTTCGCGTCAAATTATGTTTTGTAGCATTTTTATGTTTGTCGCTTACGTAGAACAACGGATTCTTAGGCTTAATTATATTAAAATAAATATTGTATATGAAAGTTATATAAGGTATGAATTTATTTAAGTAGCGATATGTCTGAAGAGCAAAATTAGATAAATACAAAGTTTATTCGATCGTTTTTACTGATTTTTGTAACTCCTATAAATCTAATTGTGTGGTAATGTATTCCGTATGTGTTAACTTTTTAATTTCATGTACAGTCTTCAACTTTTATAGACAGTATTATCATAAAGTTCAATTTATCTATTGGTAGTAGGATATTAATGAGAATGTTTTATTTTGAATCTCTTATAAATTTTATAATAAAATTTAATTTCAATTACATGCAAGAAATTTTATTGAATATTTAAATTATTCATACTTATCTTTAATATAAATTCATATTCATCAAAGGATATCCTTTGCGCGCAAACTTGCTAGTTACAAAATTATAGATAAATATATTTCCAAGCACGATATTAATATTATTCATTAAAAATACTTTTTTTTATGAACTGATTATATTTATTAGAAAGTATAATTACACGTATATCTGTTTAATGTTAAAAACGGTATTTATATCGTGTTTTATTATTTTTTTTAACATTTAATTTCCGATATTTATTCCTCTGAAGAAGCCGTTTAAATCTAGTTTACATTAAAAATTAAATTAATATGTTATACATAATTATTAAAGATAAGTCGGAAAGATTTCTAAGGCATTTAATTCGATAAAGTTGCGGAAATTACCTGCTTTTACAACACTTGACTGGAACTTATTAAGGCAATTTTTTTGCTACTAATTATTAAATTATTCTACTTTTCGTAGAAATCGGATGTTATTCTTGTGAGCTTCATTTGCAACATTTTAATCAATATTTTATTAGTAAAAAAGTTTGTAAGTGTGTTTTGATTTTTTGTTTTTCGTTTTTTAAAGATGTTTTGATTGTTGGAATTCTATCTCGATGGTGAATTAAACCTCAGGTAAATAAGTCTTAGAAGAAATTCTGAGACATGGATATCCTCTGATCTAGATTTGAACAGCGTAGCGAATTAAGCTCTCGTTTTTTTTTTTCATAATAAAAAAGAAAAATAAACAAATGCGAGTCGGACTCGCCCATGAAGGGTTCCGTAGCAGCAAGTAACATCATATAAAAGATCTTATAGTTCGTTGTAACTTTGATCGATGTTTTAATAATAGTGTATTTTTTTTATATATTTAAAAAAAAGTCTACCTACTTACTAGATCTCGTTCAAACCAATTTTCCGTGAAAGTTTGCATAATAATGTACATCATATATGTTTTTTTTTTTTTAGTTTTATCATTCTCTTATTTTAGAAGTTACAGGGGTGGGGACACACTGTCACACATTTTACCACTTTGGAAGTGTCTCTCGCGCAAACTATTCAGTTTAGAAAAAAATCATATTAGAAACCTCAATATCATTTTTGAATACCTATCCATAGAGACCCTACACGTATGGGTTTGATAAAAAAATTTTTTGACTTTCAGTTCTAAGTAAGGGGGACCCCCAAAATTTATTGAATTTTTCTGTTTTTGTGTGAAAATCAAATGCGGTTCACAGAATACATCTACTTACCAAGTTTCAACAGCATAGTTCTTATAGTTTCGGAAAAAAGTGGCTGTGACATACGGACGGACAGACAGACAAATATGACGAATCCATAAGGGTTCCGTTTTTGCCATTTGGCTACGGATCCCTAAAAAGCCCCGTGATGGGAAAAATAACTATCTGTGATGGGAATACAGAATTAACAAAAGCACAAAAACAACTACTTGTAGTCTATATAAATGTGTCTAATATATGTCATGGTCGTGTTATGTGAAATGTCTTTCCAATCAGACAATTATGATTGAAAAATTATTTTAAATAATTTCAGAGTTTCTTTATTTATTAGTGACTGATTTAAAACAACTTTTTTTCTGAGTAAGTTTTATTTAATTTTACTTCATAATTTTTCATCTTAATCATCTTTCTTATTTCTGTTATATTTCTTTTCTAAAGTTAAAAAGTTTATATTCTTATCTATAATGAAATTAAATATACGTATTTAATTTTTTGTTTGTAATATTAAAAATCACCAATTTTTACCTACTTGAAATAAATACTTATATATGTTAACAATTATTTTAACCAAACTTAGGTTAAGAACCATCACACTGCGCACCTTTGTTTTGGAACGGAAGCCATAAATATCAGGTAATACCGCGAGAAAAACCTAATATTAAATTTTCTTCTCTTATAATTAATTTTACTGTCTTTAAATAAATTTTTCAATTTTTTAATTTATTCTCAATTGAAATGATTGAGTACAACAATTTAGTTAAATAATAATTGATTTCTGATATTATTATGTAATCAATATAGGCAGATTTTTTTTCTTATATTCTTGCTTATTGTTATGTAGTTAATCTAGATAAGTGTACACAGATATTAATATAGAACTTGTGGGATTGCGGTTACGCCAGGTGTGTATAGGTCATCGACATTTTCTGTAACATATAAGATTTAACTGCACAGAGAAAAATAAACTTTATCATTTTAAATTTAAATTTTAAATTTGCCTGATCTAAAGAACGTTGATTCTCAGCGCTGACCGAGACAGGACATCGGTTACATTGATTTTAATGTACATTTCCTTATTAATAGATTGCTTTTTTTAATTGTATTTTAATTCTGTTAATTAAATATCAACATTCGTTGATAGATAATAAAATTAATATTCTAGAGGCAAAATACTTTTAATGCTGCTAAAAGTCCAGATGCTTATCTTCAGAATATCGATTCTGGCGATATGTACCGATACTAAGAAATCTTGGCAAAAATATGTTATTTAAATTAATTAATTGAAAAAAAAAAAAAAAAAGTAACGATACGAATTAACGACCGTATAATTGTGTATGTCCCTAACCTATTGGGATAATGACATATTTTGTTTCTTTTTTATATGAATATTTTAAACCAGCGATCCGTCCCAATTTTGTAAGGTAAATTATTATTGAAGAAAAAATAGAGGAATGCTTTGCAAAAAAAATAATACATAAATGTATTTATTATACTTTCAGTTTAATGGAAAGATACCGTCAAATATCGAACTCATGTTGATGAATTTTCGAAAATTCCCTTTCATTCAAAACTCGTCTTATCAATAAATGAACTCATTTAAAAAATCTGCCAAATCGATCACGCCTTTGTAAGGTGATTACGTTTCACACATGCTGCAAATTATTTACATTAACTGTAAATATTAAGTCTAAGATTAAAGAAATATTATTATTAAAATATTAATTAGTTGACTGTACTACAAAATAAATTATTTATAATTAGAAAGATGTATTAATATCTTTTAACTTAAAAGGTCAAATCAAATATGTACTAGATATTTTTGGAGTTTACTCCTAAAGAATCGATTTTCATATAAGGCCCGACCATCGCTTCATACCCCGCACACTCCCACTACTAGTGAGAGGCGAGAGCACGCTTATCAAGTCTTTTTTAATTAAGAAATATTCATTCATTTATTTATTTTTGACTTTATTTACTTTTTTTATAAATAATT
This sequence comes from Euphydryas editha, assembly GCA_036937285.1. Lineage (NCBI taxonomy): Eukaryota > Metazoa > Arthropoda > Insecta > Lepidoptera > Nymphalidae > Euphydryas > Euphydryas editha. The sequence continues at coordinate 17,050,971 of JAUPFZ010000011.1, read as the reverse complement.
AAATGTAAAAATCACAATGAGCTCAGATGCATCTGACAATGAACTTACCAAAGACGAGATTACTCGTAATTTTGATGATGAATCCAAATTAATAACGGGCAATTTATTGTCTCAAAAATCTAAAGGACGCTATATTTTCACGTAAAAACTTTAAAATAGGCGATAAATGTTATTCTATGTGTCACATACGAATTATTTGTGCCTATTTAGAGAATCGTTCTTAAGAAGTAAACTCCAGTCGTGCGTCGGAGCTGACATAGGTACACAGTTTTTTTATTCAAGTAGGTTGCATTAAACAGCGTTACTATACCCTCATATCCTTGTATTTATATAATATTTTACCGAATAATATGTAATAATAAGAATAATAGTAAAACATTATAAATTTTCATAACTTTTACTAGGTAGGTACCTACCTAGTATAATACTTTTATTTTTCGAAAATTATGTTTTTTTTTAATTTTTGTACTATAAGTTATATACTTAGTACATATTTATAGAAGAAAACAGCTGTAGGAAATTTCCTAGTTCAGAAATATATTTCTATTGGCCATTAGGTACATATTTAGTTACGTTTTTCTCCTTACTTAGGAAAGTAGGTAAGATTTTTAGACTTTAATGAAGAGAAGGGTTATTGATATCCGAATTTATGTTGTCTAAATCTGTAAAATCCTCGCAAAGACCTCTTCTCCTGGGAACTTAAGAGGAATGTTTTGAACGTTATCTCTCGCGTCACTAGATAAAGGTTTTAGTATTTTTTTCCAAGAGATACGCGCCTCCTTATGATGTTTAATTACCATAATTAAGAAACGAATTTTGAAAATAAATTTAGCATTTGAAATTCAATGGTAGATAATAATATCCGGATACGAATCCGATACTTTTCGTTTAACATCTAAATGCCATTTAATTGTCTAGGCTATTTCAGCTACCTTAAATATAGGAGGGTATTTTTTTTTACTAGATATTTACTTTGCAAACAATTTTATTTTAAATTAGATTGTTTTAGCTAAACTTTTTTTATATTAAGATCATTCATAAAATTAAATAAAATATATAGGATTTTTTTGTTGTATTTTATTATTTCTGATAATCGTCTAATATTCTGGCCCAGTATCTAGAAATGATACAAATATTGTACAAAATATGGACAGAAGTAATGACACTTAAATGTCTTTACAAGAATTTTTATATTTATGTATAAAAGTACCGTACAAATAAAACAGTAATTTAAATAATTTATTATCGAATAATTGAATGATTTTAAGATTACTGAAACCACTCATTAAATGTCAATGATCGAAGAATTTACCGTTGTTTCTAATATCAGAATCACGTCCTAGGAACAAATATAAAATTTTGGTTAATAAATAAGATGGCATATCCAATATTCCAGTGATGACATACGGATCTGAGACGTGGTCTCTGACTATGGGCCTTTATACAAGCTCCAAGTCGCACAGCGTGCAGTGGAAAGGGCTATGCATGGTATTTCTCTGCGAGATCGAATTAGAAATGATGAGAACCGCAGACGAAGGAAGGTTGCCGACATAACCCAACGGATTTGCGAGCTGAAGTGGCAGTGGGAAGGGCACATAGCTCGAAGAACTGACAGCCGATGGAGCAGAAAGGTACGCGAGTGTGATCACGTACCAGTAAGTGCAAGTGTCGGACGGCCGTCTACGAGATGGAAAGACGACTTGAGGAAAGTCTCCAAAAGCCGTTGGATGGAGGCTGCTTTGAATCGGTCACTCTGGAGGTCGATGGGGGAGGCCTACGTTCAACAGTCGACATGCAACGGCTGATATGATGATGATCCAATATTCTCCTTGTTCTGTGATTGAACTTATTAAAGCACAGGCTTTAATAAGTTAAAGTTAGTTAGTTTTCTTAACAATCTTGCGAGTTTTCGATTAGAATATTGTTATTAATTTCATACAATACGATAAAACGACTATTTTAATCATAATAATAAATCCAGTTTAAATGTAAACAATTTCATTATTTATAAGACAGAAAATTTGTAGAATCCTATCTCGGTTATAATCCTCTCCCCTTTTTATCCAATCCTGGATATCTTTAGTCTGTCTTGTTAATGCCTGTCCTCTATATCTTTTGATGTTGTAGGTATAACCAGGATTTCGGTGGTCAATCCCTTTGGCGAGTATCTGGTCTTCCTTTTCCAGCACTTTAGGACTATTTTACAATCTGTCTACCTTGATACCAATGTAACATTAGCAACTAGCTAAAATTCGTCTTTAACAGACAATAATTTAATGAGAAAGTTCTCGATTTAAGTATTAAACTTTAAATGAATTTCAACATGTAACATCAATGTTAGTTCCAATGGAATGAAAAAAGAAAAAATGCGGTTTAGTTATAGTTATACATTAAATTGGTTCTATTCAAATTAAATAATTAGCAGACTTGATAATTAGAAGATAGAGGAATGTCCTGTTCCACGTTAAATAAAAGTTGCCATCAGATTACGTTCTGATGATAATGTCATGTAATGGAAACTAAGAGTTAATTTGACGATGGTGAGACAGTTGAAATAACTCCTCAAAGGCGTAGGTACAGCAGCTACTTGGTGATAGTTCTTCACAAGATCAAAATATTAAAATGGTTTTCTTTTTTTCTTATTATTGGTGTTTATTGTTATTTCTTTCTCAATCTATTTGTGTTTTCTTTTGTGACGTTTTATATTATTTACAAAAAAATATTTTTTTTGTCATATTTAGTTTTTTTTTTTTCTAGACTTTGGCTTGTATAAAATAATGTTGATCATGTTCTAATAAAGGCCAGCTTAATGTTTTTTTTTTAATGTTTTTTTTTTAAACGTTTTTATTACTAAATCAAAGACATAAATATTACGACACACAAAGTAATGAATAAAAATATAAATATGTAGGGAGAGTGTATATGAAAGAGCCAGGCTTTGAAGGAGCCGATGTCATTGTAACTAACTTACCAATATTTCACCATAGGTTCACATTCATGACTGGCCCGTGGCGCAGTTGGCAGTGGCCCTGTTTTCTGCTCCAGGGTTGTGGGTTCGATTCCCGCCCCGAGTCTGGGTGTAATATGTATTTATTTATATATGTATCATTTATATGTATATTTATTTAAAAAAAATGTTTATCAGTCAACTGTTACCTAAAACACAGGCATTAAGTTGCCTACCTTAGGAACAAATGACCGTGTGTGTATGTTAAACATATTTATTTATTTATTATTTATTTTAGTTTTTATATAATAATACTGGATAGCTATTACCCACAGAAATTTGAAAGTTCTATAAAAACAAATGGCGTTAAGTTTATTTGCATTTACTTATATATTTTTATGAATAAGAGTGTTGCATAAGTTGATAAAATTGATATGCTGTGTTTACATGGTTTTCTTATATACGAAAGGTAGGTACTAAATACTCGGTTCTATATTCGCAAAGATTAAAAAGGAAACTTTACCTAGCCGTTTTATTTTGTTCTTTTTGAGCCTTTAATTTGGTACCTAGTTTTACAAATAAGTAGATAAATTAATCTGTAAATTAAAAAAAAATAGGAAGTTTTTATTTATTGGGACACTCGACGTCAATCATTCATTGTCCTAATTATTTTAAATAATGTACCTACTTACCTAACATAACTTTTTTTAAATAAATTTATTCATTTGTTTTTATGGAAACAAACATTAGGCACATAATAAATATCATAAATATTAAATATTCAAAAATATTACAAAATATGGACTTATAAAATTTTCTTTTTCTCATTACCTTTACTTTCATGCTGTCTTTAAAGTTTAAGCAAAAAGCAAAAAAAAATCTCCCGATAAAGAGATACCTAGATCATCATGCTGCTTCATAACGCAAGGTAAAAAAAAAATATCAGAGTTCTCCCGAGTCGGGAGTCCCGACAACTGTACCTACCTAACCCACAAAAAACACAAGAAAATAATTAGGTACATAAAAATTCGACCCATTAATTCCCATTGTAGGTATACCTATTATTATCTATAAATTTGAAATTCAATGATTTAAATCCTTATATTTGTGATACAGTAAGTAGCTATACCTACTCTTATATACATAGGTATACTTAACTAAGTTTTCTAATAATATTATTTATTGCTTCTTTTATAATCAGGGATAAATTCGTGTAAATGTTGTGAAATTTAAATGCGTTGAGTAAACTAATATTTGTATAAATATTGGAATAATATATTGTCTAATGCTATGAAATTCGAATTAAAATTTTCATACTTATAGACCATAAACAATCGTATTAGTTATTAGTAAAAACAAAATAGTACTTAATAAGGAGTTATAAGAACTACCTACATGCCGATAGAAGTGTAGACTCAAAACAATGGAATTATATTGAGTAGGTACCTACTTACTATTGTACTGCACAGTGATTCTACAATTGATCAATTCGAATAATGAGTACTTATCGAACACAGTTAAAACAATGTATAGTATACCTACCTACCTACACAAATTAAACTTATCAAGTGGTCAACATAACTTCACTCACTGCTATTAGGTACCTACAGCATGTCGGTGACGCGAAGTCACAAGATTTTAGTTACCCAAAAAGTCAAAACACATAATATGATACCTACAGTCCAGTGTATACAATGTGTTAGTGTATATATACGTATACATATACACAGGCCGCTATACTGCGTGTCGCTAGTCTGGCGCAAGGTCACGAAAGAACGAAAGGTTCACGAGTGTCGAAGTCATCGGTTGCGCGAACCACACGAACCCATAAGTTTTTTCCCTAACAAAAATCGCTTAACGTGGCTAAAGAAGTTTTCATTTCAAAAATATACTGTAAATTGTAATTTTCATACGAATCTTTAGGCGATATGACGAAATAAATATGAAAGAAGTCGCGGTATAAAGTATCATTGTAGGTATAGATTAAATACCAAAGTACGAAGATGGAAACACAACTCACCGGGTAAGATGGGATCTCTCTCAAAGAAGAAAGTAAACGCGACAGATTTATATTATTATGTATTGTTTAAAAAAATTTACCCATAAATCACGTAGTGAGAGCTTAAAAGGCGGAGCTTAGGGGCGTGGCGTCGACGGTACCGCCCCTGCGCCCGCGCACCGTGCGTTACTGTGCAGTATTGTTCGGTAGTTTTTACTGCTATTGGTCAGTTTTGAGTGCATTGTTTACTTAATGTTCAAAATCTACTTTTAACCCATACGAAACAAATCAAGTCCAGTGACATTGTCATAAATAAATATTTATGTGATATCAATAAATGTTTGTGGGAATTTTTTATATTTGCTTTAATTTCTGTCTGATCTGTTGCTAAACAAAAGTTGCCTAGAATATAATGATTTAGAAATGCCATAAAATACGTAATAAATATGTAGATAATATACCTATGTACCTAAACATGTAATCTTTAGATGTTATTTTTGTAATCAAGGATGTCAATGACCTCAGAATTAATGAAATACGAGTACCTATATAAATATATTGTAAATTACTGTAGATCAATTAAGAATAATTTGTGATCGTAATCAACATTTTTTTTTGTCTCTTAGGTTAGTTTCCCATATATAGGTACCTATTTATAGATAATGCTGTTTATACTTTTAATGACGTATCACTTCGAATACCTACTACCTGCCTTATTTAATAATTTTGTTAATGTTTGGTGATAAATTGATGGTATTATTTAAATAAATAAATAAAAATTAAAATTAAATTGAAATTGCAATAAAAAAAGAAAAACTGCAGTATCTGTTGTAGTTAATTTATTGTAGTTACAAATTAATTTGATGAATGATTTTAGAACTAACCCCGTTTTTTGTACAATTCAATAATGTATTTTGCAATAAATTATATGTATTAAAATTAAAAAACAAAAAAAAATACAACACTCCGAATCACCAACGAGGATGTACATCTAAATACACCGTAACAGCCTGTGACCTATTAGTATGAAAAGGAATCTTCTCCTGTTAAGGATAGAGAGACTAGAGATATGAGGATATACAGATCGATCAGACCCGTCTTTCCCACTGGGCACTCTGGGCACTTGCCCAGGGCCCCGTGATCAATAGGGGCCCCATTAGTTCTTGCCAGATCACTGAACGATAACCGATATTTACGACCGAAGTTTTTTTAATTCGAATTGTCTGCCAATGGAAAAAACCCGGAATCTGACTACAAAGACCTATATCTCAAAGAACAAAACACAGAAGATTTTTTGATGTCTCTACAACGTCAATTGAACTAAATGGAAGAGAGAAATTCAAAATAGAAACCTTTCTTAACATAAATTATACTCTGAGCTTTCATCATGACTGACCCGTTGGCGAAGTTTGCAGTGACCCTGTTTTCTGCTCCAAGGGTTGTGGGTTCGATTCCCGCCCCGAGTCTGGGTGTAATGTTGTTGTATGTTTATTTATATATGTATATTTATTTAAAAAATGTATATCAGTCAGCTGTTACCTAAAACACAGGCATTAAGTTGCCTACCTTAGGAACAGATGACCTTGTGTGTGTGTTAAACATATTTATTTATTTATTTATCTAAAACAGCGATTAAGATCGTATAAGATCATTAGTAAACGTTTTGACTTATTTTGTTCGCTTGAAAGCTCTGAATTCCGAAGAGTTGAGAGAAATTTGCTCAGAATTTGCAGAATTTGATTATGAAGACATTAATGAGAAAGAGTTATAAATGGAATGTCTGTATATAACAGAATAGGTGACTTGAAAATTGTTCACAGTGAAACCGAAGGAACTCATATTATATTGGAAATATATCAAATTTTGAAAGAAAACAAAATTGAAGACATATTTTCAAATGTAGAAATCGTATTTAATTATTTTTAAGCATGATGGTAACTATCTGCAGTGTGGAACACTTCTTCTTCAAATTGAAAATAATAAAATCTATAGAAGCATGTTTATTTACCTTCTTTGTCTGTTCTAAGAAAATAGTGTTCTGTCAAAGTCATAGGGGCCCCATTACCCTAATATGCCTAGGGCCTTCAATAGGTTAAAGAAGGCCCTGAGATCGATCTTCGATGTGTTACTAACACGTGACATTTTTTTTACTAAAGTAGGGAATAAAGAAATCAGTAGTGGTAGAATTTCAATCCGTGAGCTCTCGGTTAAAATTCAGATCCAGGAACGCGTTGTGACGTTTAAAAAGTTCATACCCCAGTAGACTCTAATATAATATATATATATATATAAAATTTGTCCTGCATCAAAGATATATATTTATTTATTATGTATATCTTGCAATCTATCAAACTATCGGACTATCGATTGCTTGTAATTAATTTTATTTATTAGTGTTTATCTATTGTCTATTAGATAGATCTATTGATATTAGAAAATAATAAAACAAGACCCATTCCTGCACAAGTACCTAAGTAGGTACAAAATTATTCTTACTTTGATTGTTTAATTAAGCAGAAATAAAAAAAAGACGATATATGTAGTAGGTAGGTACATAGTCTCGCGTGATTTCACCCGAGAGTTTCGACTTGTCAGAATAATTAACATTTAAGATAATGGGAATATGGAGAAAAATACATAGAATATCCACTTTTTATCCGAAATTCAAACTAAATTGGAAGTTAGGGGGATGAGACTGTGAGGCGCAGGTAGTACCTATAAATAAATAAATAAATAAACGTCTCACACTCAACGGCCCCCAATAGTATGGCCTATACAAATATTTGTCATGTGTGGGGATCGAACCTGCGACCAGTAGCGCATCAGTCAGTTGCTGTGACCACTGCGCCAACGCGTCGTCAAATGTATGATGTACGTATGTGGGATTTTCGCACCTACAAATATGGCGTGATTTCAATTCGTCAACTGTATGATATAATTCTTCCTAATATAATTGGGGATAGTGGATACCTATAAGCCTTACCGTTTATCAAATTAAATTGTTTCAATTAAAAAATAGATAATGATCATCCTAATTAATCATGTAAGTTTGTAAATAATTCGTTATTAAACAATTTCTGAGTCATACAGACAAAATAATAAATAACAAAATTGTATCAAGTACACGATTTAATATTTAATACTAATGTTATTAATGTTAAAGTAGCTATTTATATGATTTAATTTTTATGAAATTGAATACAAAGAAAGGTGAAAGCTTGTTAACTGAGAAGTTGGGTATATGAAATACAGGTAAGAACGGAGTACACGGAAAAGTAAAATTTCATGTGTTTAATACACATGAAATATATATCGTGGTAATCCACACATTTTCAAAATCTGTAGTTATAATGTACCTAATTAAACATATAAGTTTATTTTGTGGGATTTACAGGACCGATTATAGGATTCTTACGTGAGACAGATAGTTGATTGAGAAAGATTTATTATAAGTCTTTATAAAAAAAAAAAAAACATTACTATAATAAAAACCAGTAACATATTGAACCAATTTGCAAATTAAATCTATATGAATAGAACGCATAATAAAAAACCAATAAAAACGGATTATACATGCACATAAAATCTGTAAAATAGAATGGGTCCCGCCTGTTCCTTGCTTTTCTTAGTCTTATCTACTTGTTTATTGCTTTTAATTAGCAGAGTAAGTTACTTCAATTTCAGTTTTTTATACTGAAGTAACAATTTTTTTTTTAATTTTGTTTAAAACGTAGTGCCATTTATACATTGAAAGTTATATCAACTTTGAACGTGATGTGTACTACTACTACTACTATGTATGTATAACGCATGTTACAACTCGATGAAAGCCTAAACCAAAACTCAAAACTCTAAGCAGGATGCAAATATGATGTAACTGCTAAAAGCGGAAAAATTCCAAATTTATACAGTACCAATGCATATTCAACACAGTCATCATTTCGAGAAGAACGACAGATAATATCGAACAAATGCTTAAGATCATACTCCCTGCCATTACGTTTTTTATAAAAATTCAACTAAACTCTTTATAAGAACTATTAAAGAAGGAGACTTTATAAGAACTATTAAGAGAAAGAGGCCTCAAGAGCCATTTCCATGTAGGTACTATTGTTCAGGGTCATCACAAATTATCACGTTCATAGACAAGGAAATAAATAGTAAGTAAGCACCTTTCACACTTGATGACAACATTCGTGGCATCCTGCAGAGTTTCAGTGCAAGATATAGTGTATGGAAGCAGCTCGGCTCATTCTTCTTGGCTTCTGCTTGCAACACGTCGGTCAAATATCTCAACGATTACTTTCTCCTTTTAAATTTTTGTTAGTAATTTTATTTATTTTATCTTAGTAAAATTAAATTCCGAATATTTATATAAAAAATTACAAAATTTGAGACTCAATTCTACTACACAGAACCGTAAAATTACTATAAGTATCTGACAAATACAAAAACATTGTGAAATTGCAACCTGTTTAATACTTTGGCTATAACAAGATGTAATATTAAAGCAAATGCGTATTAAAATAGCAATACAATACAAGGTTTTGTAATTTTATTATGCAATTGCTTACTAAAAACATGTAGTAAATTTATAATTTTTTTTAGCAGTATATTATAAAATAAGGAAGTGAGATATAGATGTTGATGATGTGACTGGTTAAATTGTTAACTCACCCTACCATCAGTATAGTGGTTCAGTGAAATATTTAGAGGACTTGAAGTTTCTCTGAAAGATTGAATGCAAATCTAGGTGATTCACAGAGAACCACACTCACCCAAGCTAAGTGGACTGACTATAGACGCAAAGCGACTGTCAGCCTTATCTTAAAAGGTGGGACTTTTGATTGAGCTCAATTTATTAAATATTTTAAAGGATTTTTTTAAATATTGATGGAAATATACTTGTAACGCTACTTCTATGATGATAATTTCGTAATACGTATCGTATATTATGTATATAATTCGTATCGTAATGTAAATCCTGCTAGTAATTTTCATATAAAAATTCAGTTCAGTTTAGTTCTACAACTTTGATATTAAATATTTCAGTTTCGATACACTTTCAATAGAATTCTGTTATATTTTTTATTAATCTACATATATTATATATTTTATCAATATAGTATTATTATATCAGCCGTTGGCTCTCCACTGCTGAACGTAAGCCCATCATCTCTGGGAATATTATTTTGTAAATACTTGCTACGCTTGGCAGGCGGGTTGGCGAGCGTATTGTGTTGTGGACAAATATTTCGGCAAGAAAAAGGTACTAGTCTTCTCTATCGGTCACCACACGGGGCACACGGCGTGTATAGTATAGCCAATACATAAAAAAGAAATAAAAGTAATAGGATAAGTAATGAAAAACACATGATTGTAATACAACAATAAGTAACTAACAAAACAAGTTTTTGTGTTTACAACAAATAGTTTAGTATTTTAGCTCGGTCGGAAATCGGAAAATCAAAATTATCTTGCAAGGTTTGATTATAAGCAGAAGCCTAAAGGGGTGAAGCTATATCTTTTATTGATTATAAAAATATAAAATCATGCATTTAATAAAAATATAAAAATCTTGTCTTCATATCATCTTTATATTTAAGGTGATTCAAAGGACATCCTGAACGTTAAAAGGCATTAAAGTTTGAGGTAATCGTGCAGTAATAAAAAAAAAAATTCTCATATTGATAAGATTACCATCGTCAGAGGTAACGTTTGGATGTTTTTTCGTATTTTTGTTTCCTTTTGAGTTATTTAAATTTGCGCGACCCTGAAAACTAGTATGACGATGTCAACTTAATGGCATCTTTGACGCGGAGGAGCTTTTCCCATTGGCAAGTCACCGAGCATTTAATCGTCTGGACGGCGATTATTAGTAGTAAGGGTATTTTTTATCGCTTTTTTATATATTTGCTTTATATTTTCTAAATAATTTTGCAGTTTGCTAATTAAGCTAATACTTTATTTGTAAACGGACATCGACAATAGTAAAAAAACAAAAAAAAAAGTTGAATACTGACTTTGGGTTGATTTTTTGGATTTGATTGGATTGATGGCCCAAATTCTAATAATAATTTTGTTGTTTCTCATAAACAGCAAGAACATTTTCCTATAAAAAATGTTAATGATAGTGTATAATAAGGTTTTATAGCATTTAAATAATAACAATAATTACTATTGATATTCATTCTCTGTACTATACTGTATCAGCCTGTAAACAACCCACTGCTGAGCGAAGGGCTCTTCTCCATATAGAAGAAGGGTTGGAGCTGAATCCACCACGCTGCCCCACTGTGAGTCGGCGGATAATTTCCCTACCATGAGTAACGATTGTTATTAGGTATCTATATAAAGTTCGAAGTTTGACACTATCACAATAGATGGCGCTTTTGCTATCGTTATTAGTATACTGGGGTACCATAATAGTTCATATGTAACAACAAACCTTAAATTGAATAAGCTTGTGAAATTTGTTGACTGTCTTTGTCTTCTAGAAAATATAAAAACGTGACGGTGATCATGTACAAACGGTATCTTTCAAACAAAAATCAGTTCATCCTATCTATGACACTATAGACATACACAGAGATACCATATGATAAGACAAACTTACAACACATTCATTCATTTCATTTTTTATTTAAGTTTCATAGGTTACGGATTTCAGATGACACTCTACAAAATCTATACTGTATTTACTGTAACGTACCGTAACACCTTGTAAATATAAGCCTAAAAGCCTTCTTTTCTATTAAGAAGCAGAACCGGTGCTTGCTACAGTGGTTGTTACCACGTTGTTCCCTCCAATATTTTACTTGTCTCTTCTTTCATGATATATTTTCAGATAAAATAATTATTAACAAAAATCAGTATTAATTAGAATGAACCCACAATCATCACGTGTCCTAGCCATTGATCATCTTGAACCAAACATGTAATATTCAGACTAGAGTAATAAGCGATACTAGTAAAAATCCAAAAATATGCTACGTCGAAGAAGAAAGAATGCCATCAAAAACATAACTTGTAAAAAATCCAAGTCTCGCAACACAGTTCTTCTACCGTAAAAAGTTGTGAGATCCATGTATTACCAAGTTGATTAATTTATTCAATCCCTACTTAAGGGTTCTTCTGTCTTAAGTTATTACGTAATTAGCTAACCTAACAACATATTATAGTGACCATATCAATATTAAAAATCTTTAATGTCTTAAATAGATAGATTGACTTGGCAATGGCACTAAACAATCTAATTTAATACAATACTCGTATGCGTTACTTGTGAGATACATTGTGTTTTCATGCGATTGCCAAGTCTATGTAATTCTTCTGCATATGTAACTTTGTAATCCTATTTATTTATATGAGATTACAAAGTTATTTATGCAGTTGGTGTATCTAGAAAACTGGACCGAAATTGCACAATATTTGAATTTTTCCTTGGTTTATATACTAAACACTAATGGTATTCTCAATTTGAAGCTTCTATGTCTGCTAGAAGTGCCTTCGAGTTTTGATGATCGGTCAGTCAGTGAGTGACCAAATTAAGAAACTTTGACTAATTATATTCTTAAACTACTTGTTCAAATTGAATGAAATTTGAAATATACCGTGTTTATACAATGCCTGCTTGGGTATTGAAAATTCAGACTTCTAGTTTTATCCACAACGAAGTTATAGGGGGTCGAAAATGGCCTGAATTGCATCGAGAAAAGGCCGTTCGAGAAAAGGTACGGCCGTGCCACTTTTTTTTTTGCTCGACTTGGCGGAGGCACTGCCGTGCCTCCAGATATATTAAGTATTGACAATGCTATTAACTTGAAATTATAATAGAAATAAAATGTGATTTGTAATGAAATTTGTAAAATAAAATTATCTAAGCGAATTAAAAATCAAAATAACATATCGAATCGCTATATCGAACTGTTGCAGTGCTTGTACAATAACGCTAGTATGTCGGTTCAAGTACAGTAGCGATTCCAAATGAAATAAAAAAATGAAAACAGCAATTCCGATGAAGCAAGATTTGAGACATGGAGATGTCATGTCTACGACCGTTTACCGCTGCATTGAAAAACGCTTTCAAGCTTCTGGAATGAAAAGGATTCGGCATCAATATAAACAGCGAGTACATTCACCTTTTTCGACGATTTTCCGACGATATCGTGCTTATGGCAGAATCCCTAGAAAACCTTAGCATTATGCTCAGTGACTTCAATGGAGTTTCCCAACGGGCGGGCTTTAAAATGAACATAAACAAGGCAAAAATCATGTTGAATGCTCATGTCGTGCCCACCCTGATATCGATTGGAAATTTTACTCTCGAAGTTGTTGACGAGTTCATCTACTTGGGACAAAAGGTCCAACTTGGTGGATCCAACTTCGAGATAAAGGTCAATCGTCGAATCTTGGTCTTAGGATTGGCAGCGTTCGCCAAGTTAAAAACGTCTTTTAACCAATCATACGTCAGTACCTGAAGTCGAAAATCTTCAATCAATGTTATCAGTGATGACATACGGATCTGAGACGTGGTCTCTAACTATGAGCCTTTTAAACAAGCTCCAAGTCGCACAGAGTTAAATGGAAAGAGCTATGCTTGATATTTCTCTGCGAGATCGAATCAGAAATGATGAGATCCGCATACGAACTAGGGTTGTCGACATAGTCCAATGGATTTGCGAGCTAAAGTGGCAGTGGGCAAGGCACATAGCTCGTAGAACTGACGGCCGATGGAGCAGAAACTTTCACGAGTGGAGACCACTTACCGGCAAGCGCAGCGTCGGACGGCCGTCTGCGAAATGGACAGGCGACTTGAAGAGAGTCGCCGGAAGCCGTTGGATGGAGACTGCTTCGAACCCGTCGCTCTGGAGGTCGATGGGGGACCGAGGGAGGCCTGCGTTCTGCCCCAAGGGAGTTGCTGGTCACCTACTGGGCGCGTCCCCCGGGTGGCGGATAGGGGAAGCCACTCGAACGCCTCGCGAGTGGTCGAGGTCTTCGGACCCCCATGGACCAAAATCAGCAGCGGTGGGCGCGAAAGCGCAGGAGGGGGATGACTCTCTCTCCCCCTCCATTCGGTGGCGCGAAAGCGCAGTGGTTGGGCGCGGAGACGCACAAGCCACTGGCCCCCTGGACCAGCTGTTGTGCGGGCCCAGCTCAGGGATTTCGTCGTCTGGGGTAGCTGGGGTCCAGGGGTGGGCGGGGCGCGAAAGTGCGGAGAGAGTGTTGGCACAGGAGGTGCGGCCGGTGAGGGAGTGGCGTCGAGAATGGCGCGGAGATTTTGGTGGTGAAGCCACTCCTGGTACTTCTCTGAATTAGCAGAGTGGACCAGTCGAGCGGCTCCAATCACATGCGGAGGGGCCTCCGGGCCAAGCGTCGGGGCGTCACGATTGTGTGCGCGAGCGATCCCGTGCAGTCCCACTACGGCGCAGACGGTCGATGGGTTTTAGTGGGTATTCTGGCTTCGCAGCCAGCGAGTCCCACATAGGCGCCCAAAGGCGACGGAATGCGTAAATGCATTTCCCATCGTTAAAAAAAAGGCCTGCCTTCAGCAGTAGACAACCAATGGCTGATATGATGACGACGACGATGATGATGACACAATATTATTATGAATATACCGTGATGTAATTGGAAGTACCTATACCTGTCTATCTTATTAATATTATTACCAATTATGATTAGAACAATGGTTTGCCAACTGATTAATTCTCGCAATGCCTAAGAAATTAATGCTCGATAGATGAAATTTAGCTAGTAAGGCTCAATTACAATGGATACAGTTGACATGAAAGGATTTTTGAAAATGCTAATTTTAAGAGTAGAATTAATTAAACGATTAGATTAATTCAAATGTAAAACATATGATCTATTTATGCGCGAGTAAAGCCACAGTTAACAGCTAGTTTGCATATAAGCGAGTTCAGTATTAATTTTCATCCCGTATGCTGTAATTATCCTACACGGGATGGACACTAAGCGGTTTTAAACCGATTTACCCTCTTACACGTACCAAATAGAAATGCCAAACTTTTCAAACTAAAATCAATTTTATTTGTATCTTGTCAAGGTTCCTAATTATTTCGACGATATACGAATGCCTTATTATTATTTATTTTAAAGCATTATAACCATTATTTTTAATGACATAAGAACTACTGACACCCAATTTGATGAAAATATTTGACCCAAACATTTATATTCAATTTTAATGTTCAATAGATTACGGGCCTTTAAAATATAAAACATAAAGTTTAAAATTATAAGATACAACGGACACATTAGTTTCGAGTCAATTTAAGCAAGATGTAAATCTGGTATAACACAACGGTATTGTTCGTTTAGGATATTGGAGACGGCATTAGTGTCAGTCGATTGAGTTTTAAACTATTTTTATTTTGATAATAAGTTGGTACCTTTTTAAAAGTATGGTTTTAGATTAAGCCAACTTCACTAAAAAAAATCAATTTATATGTAAATAAACATATACATATCAAAGTGTTTGTTCACATTTAACTCTAGGAATAAAGGTAATTAATTAATAAGAAAACAAAATCTGCACATTCAAGTTCCATAAGATGCTCTGTGTCGGCGGACCGGCAATGTAAAAACATAATGAAAAACACCTAAACTAGGCCAAATATCTGTTTGTATAAATCTGTATGTAGGTTGAAACTTCATCATCCAATACTTTCGACACATAGCGATTTAACCTCAATTAGTTGTTGAAATGTTTACGAGTAAATTGTTAAGTTTCGATAAACTTGCACAGGGGAATTTCCAGGCAAAAAAACAGGAGAGACAGGACATTCAAATAAATATACGCCAGAATCACAATCACAATTGCAGCAGTATCAATTTAAACAAAAACTGATTATTACAAAGTCAACTTTTAAACATGAAATGTCTATATTAGACCTTATTCCTTAAAAATATAAGAATTCAATAATGCACATTTTAATTAATAATGTTAATTAATATTTGTGGTGTATATTGTTGATGTATCGTTTTGATTGGAGTTAAATTAAAGAGGCGGGTAACTAAAATAAGCTACCTGAGAAATTAAGTTGGTATAGTCGTCAAAATATAATAGGCCCGTTTTGACACTTGAGACAGACCCTAGAATGTAACTTACAACGAAACTGAAAGAAACAATAAAAGAATAGTTAATTACATAAAGTATTAAAGTGTTTTTAAAAAATACATACATTTTTTTGGCGCGTTAAATAATATGATAGAATATATTGCGAGTATTCTTTTCAAGCTTACTTTATAGTAGCATGAAATTTATAAGTATTACGAAACGTCTCAAGAACAGTTACGTTTTAAGTCTTTTTTTAAAATATGTACTAGTGTTGTTACAAATTAATTACTGAGATTCATTGCATTTTAATAATAATTAAATATAGTGTAGCGATATTTACTGAAAATAATGATCTTGGCGCTCAAATCTGTAAATAAAATTTTGAATTGGTGACACTGATTTCTATAGAATGTATTAGTTCGCCATCTTGTGATTTTGTTGTGTTCGAACGCGAATCAGTTAATGGTGGACCTTTGTTGCCCGTAACGCAAGTAGAGGATCGCGTCGCAGAAGCACTAGGAATCGGCAAGAAAACTATTCGAACCATCTTGAAAGAAAAGTATGGGCCTTCCGGTACTGAAAAAAAAATGTGTTACGTACGCCTAAAAAGAGGAATAAAAGCAAGCCTGTAACAGGTATTGATACATTTGACGCAGACGCTATTCGAAACCACGTGTATGCTTGTGACATAAGAAATGAATACCCAACTGTAAGTAAATTGCTGATATCACTACGAGAAGCTGGCATGTTTAGTGCAAATTCCACGTCTTTAATAACGATTATGAAGTAAATTGGATTCAAATACAAAAAAGTCGACACGAGGAAAATTATGATGGAACGATATGATTTAATTTTGCACAGAGTATCATTCTTGAGGGAGATGAACAAAATCACATATTGGGACAATGTCATATTTATCGATGAGACTCGGTTGAACTCGAATCATACCGTGCTGCAGTCGTGGATGGACGATACCAAGGCATCTTGCTCAAAAGTGCAAATGGGAAAAAGTGGACGCCTAATAATCAGTCACGCTAGATCAGCCGGGGGAGGTTTTGTGAATGATGCCTTACTTGCCTTCGAGTCGAAAAGTATAAAAGAATATCACGAAAAAATGGACGCAAATAAATTCACAGAGTGGTTTACTAACTTGTTAACAAACCTCCCCGAACAGTGCATAATAATTATGGACAATGCATCTTACCATTCAGTTCAAATAGATAAAGCACCTACTCAAGCAAACAAAAAGGCTGATTTAGTAGCATATAGCTACAAAGACAAGGCGTTGAAGCTGATATGAGATTGTCGAAGGCTGATTTGCTGGCACTGGAAAAAGAAAATAAACCTGCGAAACTAAAATATAAAATTGATGAATTGGTACTTCACCATGGACACAAAGTGATAAGAACGCCGCCGTACCATTGTCAGTACAATGCTATTGAGATGATATAGCCTCAAGTCAAAGAATATGCAGCACGCCACAATACAAAGCTGCCATTCCCCACTAATAAAATGATGACATTGCTAAAAGAAGCTTGTGCCAAAATAACTAAAGAAGACTGGGCAAAAGTTAAGTTAGAGTACAGAGACGTCAATATTGATAATATAATTGATAATAAAATAATTATATTTACAGGTGACGATAGCTCAACTGACGATTTTAGCTCATCATCAGAAGAAATTGATTGAATAAAAATTCATTAAAAATATTAAATGAAAGACAAATTGACCTTTCGTACCATTGTATCATTTCAAAATACCTACAATATTAAAGTTTAAGTTAAATTTTCTAATCAGAACTTTAATCCAATTCACTTTACAATACATAATCAAATCGATCAAATACTCATACAAACTTGAATCGATTTATCGTGAGTATCGAGTACCGAGTCGTATGGTTACATTACTAGTTGCGTCGCGATGACAACTGTCAAAACGGGCCTATTATATTTTGATGACTATAGTACTAAATAGTACCTACCTGTAAACTTATCAAAGAATAAGGTATTAAAAATACCCTATATACGAGTATAATCATTGATAAATCTTTTATGGAATTGAACATCAGAATTGTTGAATTAACCAATTATCAAATAAATAATGGTAAAAATGTTGTGATCAATATATGGATAAGTTATTTATTTTTTTCTTAAAATTTTGTTTTCGATATTATTTCGGATTGCGAGTTGAAAGACATGGTTTTACACACATATTAAATAATAATAATTATCTTTAAATAATATTAGAAACTCAACATACCAAACAAAATCGTCCTTAATTTTCGGTAAACACTGAATGTTTTTATATATTTAATTAACGTCTTTGAATATTGTCAGACTTTACTTTAAAAAAAAATTCTAACTTGACTTCATCTTCAGAATTTTCTAACAAACAAAACGTGCGAGTTGTTAAATTAAATTCTCGGGTTGTAAGATGGTACACGTTACTTTTCTAACACATTTATAAACCGTGTTAAAATTCTAAGACAGACATATGTCATACCTATGGAGAAAGTATACTATATATTTATTAAATCATATCTTCTTTGTGGTAAGCAACATTTCGCGTGAGCAACGCTTCCATTTAATTCGTCGCCTTCCGGCCCTGCGGCGACACATACATTCCGACACGCCACAACTTTTTTGTTAAGATCCAGTATTTAAATTATCTGTTTCGAATGCAATCACTACTGGACAGTAGCACCTGGTGAAAAAAAATGTTCATAATTCATGTGCGCACTTTGTCCAGATTCCGAAAATCGGTAGTCAGTACTAATTGTATGAAAATAAATTCTTGTACTTTTATCTCAAGCAACCAGCTGGATACCAATTATTTTGTCATACGTCTTAATAAATTGAAATGTATGTATTATGATACTTTTGTTAATGTTTTTACGTGCACTGTAATTACAAAAAAAGAATATGATTTATTTTAATAGATCTATTTCGACTGCTGTTAAATTCACTTGGACTAGTTATAGCACCTAGAGAACTAGAAGAAATAATTTACAGATTGACGAATTCGTTTATCTACGAGCAAAATCTTATTAAAGTCCAAAAATTGAAATTATGAAATTATTGTTTATGTATGTTTCGTGTTAAATTAACAAATTCGATATTCGCTAAGTCCATTTTGCAAAAAATAGGGTTATTCAGGTATATGTCATTAGGATCTCAGAAGTGTGATTTACATCTATCATATTTATGATAATTTTTAACGAGTAATTTTACAAAAGGCTGTGTATACAGAAAATATAAAAATGGCATTATGTTTCGCAGCAATTTGTGTGCAATAATACTGTTTTTATTATTATCTACCTGGTTCATTCCACTCGCCCCGTATATATAGATATACATAATATAAAATAATAGTTATATAAGATATAATATAATAAATTTACATAAACTTACATAGATAAATATTAGCGGGTGGAGGATTACGCGCCGGCATCGGCATGGAGATCAAACTTCCGGGGGTTAGGGATGTAGGCTGAGCTAATGTATTATTATTATTGTTTTTGATTTGTCAATGCAAAAAACACTAAAACACTTAAGTTAAATTGTATATATTTTGTCTACATATATTTATTCAAGTTGCATATACTGTGTTTATTTATTTATTTATTTATTTATTTATTTATTTATTTATTTATTTATTTATTTATTTATTTATTTATTTATTTATTTATTTATTTATTTATTTATTTATTTATGCTTTATTGTACACCACAACATAAAAATGTAATATAGTAATACAGATTACTTACAATAATTACAAATTGTGTAGTACAAGAGGCAGTCTTATGGCTAATTAGCCATTTCTTCCAGACAACCCGAGATAGTAATGAGTATTTATTTGAGAGATCAGATAGATGGTGCAGTTTTTTTAGTTCTTCATTTTTATACTATACCTACTCGAAGAATTTAGAAGAAACATTTATTTATATCTTCAATTTATATCATCAATATGGCGCGTAACTTTTGCCATTTTGATTTAAAATAGTGTTGATGTACATACCTAGTAGCACTAGAGGAAAGAAGATAAATGCAACGACTTTTTACACTTACAAAACGGATAAGCCGTTTAACATATAAGTGAAAAGTTTAGCCGGTGTGTAAGGGTGCCTGTTCATTGAAGCGGAGCGAGGCTGCGGAGCGGAGAAACGGAGAAATATTAACCAATAAGATTGAGATTGAGATTGAGAGTGGATAAGGGCTATAGGTTAATATTTCTCCGTTTTACCCTTAAATACAAATCTGAAGACGAGTAGCGTTCCTTATTTACGGTAAATGAAAATATACGTCCCTGTGTAAAAAAGCTTTTAAACATATTTTTATACTGCCCAACTAAAGACTTTATTGATATAATTACTGATAATAATTTTATGACTGACAAAAACAAATGAAACTATTATATATATCATGACTAAGGACCACACATAAAATAATAGCTTCTAAATGATAAGTATCATTACTAAGTTTTCTTAGTAATTGCTTAATAATTTTACTGTCAAAGTACCACTATGTGATCAAAGTAATTTTATTTCATTGTTTCATCTCCATAAAAATTAACTCAGTGTAAATTGTAATAATAAATGCGTCAAATACTCTAGACAAATACTCTAGACATCACTAAAGTATGTTGTAGTTATCAATAATAATAATTATTATTAATACGATCAATCACATTATCATCTAAAAGAATAGTAAGAGCGGTCGATGGATAACGCTTATAATTATAAGCTAAAAAGAATAAAACAAGTCTGGTTGATCTGAACTGAAGGATAAATGCGAAGAAAGTAATTGACCTAAACTATAACAAATAGTATATTTAAATACGGGATATAGCGACTTTACAGTCGGGACCCATATTGGATAGGAATAAGTATAGGTTATTTATGCCCCTCTCATTCCGTCATTTGCGGGCGCCATTTTGAAAATTTATATAGCCTTTGTCACTACTACAATTTAGACAAATCCAATGACACCTTATATGTCAAAAACCGTCCAGCCGTTTGGGCTGTAGAGCGTGCCAAAGAAATGGACATACATACATACATACACTCGAAAAATATAACCCTCCTTCTGTCGCAGTCGGGTAAAAATATACTTATATTATTGACACCACACACTACACGGCTAATCCTAGTATGACGATAGTTAGTAGATAGCTAGTCAATGAGTTGCTGTGACCACAGGGCCAACCTATCCTCAAACTAGAGTATAATATTTACAGTAGTAGTTATACCCGTTTCTTTTAACAATATTATACCTAATAAAAACAGCCAACGTTTAAAAACATTTTAATATCATCATAAATATTCGTACTTAAAATAGGTTATGTTAATTAATTTAATTTAAAAAAAAAGAAAACAAGTGACTCTTTCAAAATATTAAAAAAATTAGGACTAACCAACAAATAAACAGCAATAAATTTTAAATAAATAATGAGGAAATAACGTATTAAGTAAGATTACTGTTTCGTTTTTATCTATTAAATATAAAAACTTTAATCAAAAGAATTACAATGGGCATTAAAATAATTTAAAGTAAATCTTTATCTTTTGTTTCTATATCAAGCCGTAGAAGAAATTAATGAAGTTAAAATGATTCTTTTGTCGCAAATTTTAACTGCAACTTGAACATTCGACTACTGACAAATTTTGACATTTGTCTAATTTTATAGTGTCTCCGTGACGATCAATTTGATTTGTCATTTTCCCAATTGTAATAGATTTGTGCGTCAATTTAAATTGTCGCCTTCAGTCACGTCTGTACAACTGACGATTACTTTGATATTACGAGTACATGTAAAGAATCAATTTCATCAATCAACATCGAATTATTTTTTCAAATTTCATTATTCCTAACTCATATTTGTAAATCGATACGGCTATTAGCTTTAAATATAAATTACTATTTTTATACAGATTTATAGTCTAGTAAACAAGTGCCGTTTCAGTCAACTTTTTTCAGCAGTCGCGGAAAAATATGAACGAGGTGTCATTTCATTCGGAATAGCATGTAGATGAATTTGAAAAAGAAAAAGTTCCGCTCGCAAAATTTGTTAAAGTTATAAAAAACTAACTAAAAAAGAGAATGTTTAGTTTTTTGCTAATATCTCAAAAACTAATTGTGATTTTTCAAATCTAAAAAGAATCAATAAGATAAAGAAATTTTCTTTAAAAAAAGTACTGCTTCACGGAACTGTAGGACCAATATTTATAATTTTCCCAGAAGGAAGAAAATACTGCCAAAAACGGGTGCTCTGGTTTACGCAAGCCACTTTAGACACTTTATCGATTAAAAAAAAAATTAAACACGATTATAAAAAAAACCTACCCACCCCGGTATTGGTTGGAAATTCTACTCGCGAAGTTGTTGTCGAGTACCTCCAGCGAGGACAAAATATCTAACTTCGAGAGAGAGAGGGAGATGACATACGAATCTGAGTCGTGGTCTTTTACTATACGCCTTAAACAAGCTCTAAGTCGCACAGCGTACAATGGAGAGGGCTATTCTTGGTAGTTCTCTGCGAGATCGAATGAGAAATGATGAGATCCGCAGATGAACGAAGGTTTCCAACATAGCCGAACGGATTTGCAAGCGTGACAGCCGATGTAGCAGAAACGTTCTCAAGTGGAAACCACGTACCGGCAAGCGCAGCGTCGGATGGCCGTCCACGACATGGACAAACGACTTGATTAAAGTCACAGGAAGCCGTTGGATGGAGACTGCTTGGAGCCGGTCGCTCTGGAGGTCGATGGGCGAGGCTTACGTTCAGCAGTGGATATGCAATGGCTGATATGATGACGACGACGATGATGACATAATTTTAATATAATGTAATTGGAAGTATGCTAATCTATCTTATTAAAAAAGATGATATGATGATTATAATGATGATGATGATAACAAATCTTTTAACAAAACTGCTCAAATATAACTTATAAATCGAAGCCTAAAGGGACAAAATAAAATATATTTATTCACTTGTTTCGTCTGTGCATACGTTTAGTATTATTACTAGGATTAATTTACTTCGAAAATTACAACATATTTGACTAGACATCCCTCTCAGTTTCACCTGCGTTGTTATTTATGGCTACTAATCCATGAATATGAGTTATAGAGTCATGTTTTATAAACTATGTTACTGTGATATATATATTTTGCAGTGAAATAATTATTAATATTTGTCTTGAATTTTCGGAATTAACAAAACAATCAATTTTTTTTGTAATATTAGTAAAAATAAAATATACTTTAAATTCATCGAGCCTTTAAAACAATTCACGGCCAATAAATTCCATTTTAGCTAAAGGAGTTGCTCCGAAATAAATTTGTATTTGAAGAATCTCTTTCGCCGGCGGTCAGGACCATTTAGATAAATTTATAAATTGCAGCTTCCGACGATTCGCATATCGCCGCGGGACCGACGAATTTTAACCGAGCAATATTTAGCGATTCGTAAATTGTGTTTTATTTATATGAGTTTTTAAATGGAATAAATATCGTGACTACAATACAACCAAAATGGATGTTTGTTTGTTATAAGCAAAAAAAAAAATAATACGGCAAAGCGAACTATAGGTCCTTATCCAATTTAATAAGGCTTTTATAATGTACTGATAGTATTCCATTGGAAATAATTTCGGAAATAGTTACTATACATATCATTTACATTTGTATAATTCGATATTTTTTTCTTACTTAAACATAACTAACTTCTTTATTTTGTAAATTTTTTTAACAATATTACTTATTTGTGTAATAAATATATCAAAACATTTCATTCTTTATAAATAGAAAAAATTATCTTTATGTTATTTTGGAAAGAGTTAACTACTGCAATAATAAAGAAAATAAAAGAAAAAAGAAAAACGCGTAAATAGAGAACAGTACCTATACTGCAGTAATCATTAAAGAACGACAGAAACGCTATTAAGTTACAGTGTACCTAATATTATATCTTGCAAAAAAGGTTAAATATCTGTCACCAAAAATTTCGAAATTTACTTTTCTAAATTTTGTCCAACCAATAATTCTTCAGTACCAACACTTACTCAAAACTTTAGTACCTATCTTTGTTTTTACATGTAAAAATTAATGCCTTTGTGAGCCATCGTAATATTTAACTTCGTCTAGTATAACTCAAATTGATACCTGGTTGAAAATTCCCAAACTATATTAGCATCTAGATAGCGTGCCCGCTCTAAATCGTTTCGCCAATTTAAAAGGCATAGCCTACGGAAACAGAATGGCAACCTGCATTTAACGATACCTTGATGACTACTGTCGGGGTTGGAACCCGAAATTGGCAATAAGAAATGGAAACGTATTAGGAATAATTCGAAGACCTAAAACGTTTCGAAAATCAGTAGTTCTCAAACTTTTTTAAAACAGTGTAAAAATAAATTTAAAATTATTTATGTGAATGTTTACTATATATTATTAAACTAAAGAGGATTGAGCTACCTTTTTAATATTCAAATATAAGAACAGATAAAGAGATATAATAAAACAAAAGTATAAAGGATCCATTTTCTTTGTAGGTATATGGATTATACTGAGTATTTGTGGAAGTAAGTAAAAAAAAAAGTAATGTTGATTTGTTTCTTGTTATTATAATATTATTGTAATCGCTAGATTACAATAATATCATAATTTAGTAATTTAGGAACATTTTTTAAAATTCCACGATCAAAATTTTATATAATAACGTAAAATCTAACTAACAATAACCTATTTATTGTAGTTGATTTTTACCCAACACTTAAAAATAAATATTTACTAAAAAAATAATCAAAATAAATTTATTTCAAGAAAATAAACAAATTCAAGATTTAAAACTTCGGTTTGAGAGATAATTAACGAAAAAATGCCGAATGAACTAAGTTCCATTTCATGTTATTTATCGAATTTTACACGACACTCGCGGTTACTTATATTAAATGAGATTTAAATTAAGTTCGTTATTCGAATTTTGTTTTACATATTACTAACTGGAGACTATTATGATTGTATATATATATTTTTTTTTAGTTCAAATAGCAGTAATCTTAATTCAATTTTTTTTTCTCTAAAAAAATATTCTAAGAGGATTATGGACAATCTTTGTTTCTATAATATTTTCCAATTGAATATTTTTTGTCGTTATTTCTGCAATAATATTAATCTCATTAACTATAACAAATAAGTTTAGATTTTTCTTCTTTACAAAAAATAAATCGTGTAATTTTCTGTTTTTTACATACTTGTCATGATAAAGGCATTAGTCGTTTTATGGAATCTCAGTATTTGCTAAATGAAGATTGAGAGACAGTGGAATACGGGAAACGAAATTGTTACTCATAACGTGAAAAAGTACAAGTTTGAATCGAATGTAATAGCTCCGTTTGGATTTGATAAATATAACACATCGCCATAAATGTTTAATGATAAACAGTGGGTAATTTGATAACGTCGGTTAAAGCCGTAAGCAATAAATTATTTGGGGTTTTGGGAGATTTAAAAGTGCTACGTAGAATATTTTTATACACTTATCTATTATAAAGAATTTTTAATTCAAATTGAATACACAAGAATATTATGTTCATTAAAAACACATTTACCTACTAGGTTCTTTGAAAGTCAGTATGAGTCTACTATACTCTACTATACTACTAAATATAATTTATAGTCCAATAACCAGTTGAAATATTTTTTATAAGTACTGTAATTAGTTTTTAAACTCTAAATGTATGGTAATGAGCAATAAGTTTAAATTCTTCTTTTATATTTTTTGTATTTTACTAGCTTTTGCTAAGTATACCAAGGCGAATACATGAACATAGCAGACTTTTTTTTTGTTATTTACTTTATTTTATTCTAAATTAAATTAAAATACATTTTATTAGCTAAAAAATTATATCTCTATTTTAGTAACAAAGTAAATATCGAAACTGTAGTTTTTTTGGAATATAAGGTATATTACGCTGTATCACAAAAAAAACCTTTTAATACGCATTAAACTTTGAGATTAGGTACTACTAGGACTGATAAGTCATAAATAATACTAAATATTGACGTTTTATTTTTTAAAGTCATACAAAGACAGGGTGCCTCTCACCCATATGTATAATTGTGACGTATTTAATCACACCGAAAGTGTTGAGTTAAGAATATTAATTCTACTCTAAAAACTAACTTTATGTTAAAATAATACTTAATCAACAAATATATATAATCAGGGTCGACTGTTGCCGTAAATATGGTGCGAGTAGGTTTTAAGTTCTAACGTTCTACTTTTGTAACGAATTTAATTAAAAAACGAAAAAAAAGTTCCTATGATATAAGTCAGTCTACTTTTCTTTAATAATTTAAACTAAAATAAATATTTAAGCCTTATAATTTTTCATATACACTTAGAAGAGGCCTTTCCTTAGCATTGGGACATTTACAGACTGATTCAGTTCAGTTTAGTTAAAATATTAAAAACTAGATAAAAACTAGGTCAAATTTACGTGCCCTCTTTTTTAAATATCTTATGGTTCACGACACGATGCCATTTTTTTCTTGCTATGCTTATATGCTTAGTCTTGCAAGAATTTAGTGATGAAGAGGGAATAAAATGGATAGTGAAAAGATTATTTCCGAAGATAAAGAGGTGAGTTTGCCAAATGCTTATAGTAATAAAGAAGTACAAAATTCAACAAAAAGAACCGCGCCTTCAACTAATAATGCTCCCATTTATAAGTTACAGACACTCTTAAATGCGAGAATTAGGCCTTTTAGAAGCTGCCATGGTCAGCTTCTAAAGGGCGACAAAGTGTTAGGACTTCGACTTCAAACATCGTACGAGTTTCTAGAGGTCTAAATAAAACAAACGAAAATTTGTATGATCCTCAATAATAAATAAATAAATAAATAAATAAATATTTTTTTACATACACACACGGTCGTCTGTTCCTAAGGTAGGCAACTTAATGCCTGTGTTTTAGGTAACAGCCGACTGATATACATTTTTTTTAAAAATAAATATACATATAAATAATACATATATAAATAAATACATATTACACCCAGACTCGGGGCGGGGATCGAACCTACAACCCAGGAGCAGAAAACAGGGCCACTGCCAACTGCGCCACGGGCCAGTCAAATAATAGCTCTTTGGCTTCTTAGATATCGATGGAGGAGAAAATTTCCACTTTACCTAAAAATCTTAAAAGAAAAACATGCAATATCCTGCCAAATAAGGCCGCTGAGTCATTTACAGAAGAATATAATATGCCTATTGCCTATTACAAAAAAGAGAAAATACTATGATTTTTTTTTAATTATAAGGTTAACAAAATCTTTCGTGGAGAGCATAAAATTAGTACTTATCCTAAGCTAGCTGTAGAAGCAACAAAGGAGCTGTATATTGGCTGTATTAGAGGTGTAATTCGGTAGAATAAGAAACCATAACACTACAGATATCCTCTTATAAATATTTTGTAAGAATAAAAGTTCTAAACAGGTTTTTGAAGAGAATAACAAGAGAAATTAATAAAAATAAACTTTCTAAACATTACTTGACTGCAAGATACATTCAATGGCGTTTTTGCATCAATACTTATTTTGATTTGAAGTTAAACAGCACATCTGAACTACGACATTGTTGTCATTTGTGCAAACAAAGTGCCAATTAAAATTTGGTGTGTAATGTATGTGAGTTTGTGGCATAATATTCACGCTCCGAATCTACCAAGAAATCAGCAACTAAGCTTAAGTAGCTTGTTTATATTTCAAGGTTAGAGTAAAAAACATATATATATATATATATATATATATATATATATATATATATAAAGTAATAAATATAAAGATGCAGTGATCATTATTTTAGCAGTCCATCATAATACGGCTTCAGTTATTGCCAAATATTATCAAGTAGGCTTCATTATATATTTTTGTATTATTTCATTCGTAAATGGCGACAATTATTAAACAGCTTAAAATTTTTTTAAGGGTATTATAGTCTTAATGGCTGTACTACGTAAATTATGGGATATCTTATACAGCTATTGGTTGTTAATCAGCTGCATAATGGAATATTCTTATTAGTTAGACTATATTTCGTTCTCCATATATGATCATAATTGCTATTTGGTTCGTAGTTTGTTATAATAAAATAATCCTTTTCAAATCTTCTCCTAGCACCCAATCTTTTTCTTTTGTTTCACATGTCGACAATAAAATAACAACAATGCAATGTTTAAAAAGTATATCAGTCAACTGTTACCTACAACACAGGCATTAAGTTGCAAAGTTAGTTGCTCTAATCGCAAATTTGTTGCTCATCCCGAGACCGAAATATTGCTGACAAGGCCAATTTAAGTAACATAAGTTTCATTCGATTGGGCTGGTTGACAAGGCTAGCTTCCAAAAAAAGGAACCTTGTCAGCAATATTTCGGTCCCGGGATGAGCAACAAATTCGCGAATAGAGAAACTAATTAGCACATAAATAGCACTAAATCCGCACATAAGTTTCATTCGATTGGGCTGGGTGACAAGGCTAGCTTCCAAAAAAAGTTAGCCTTGTCAGCAATATTTCGGTCCCGGGATAAGCAACAAATTCGCGAATACAGCAACTAATTAGCACATAAATAGCACTATATCCGCACATAAGTTTCATTCGATTGGGCTGGGTGACAAGGCTAGCTTCCAAAAAAAGTTAGCCTTGTCAGCAATATTTCGGTCCCGGGATGAGCAACAAATTCGCGAATAGAGCAACTAATTAGCACATAAATAGCACTAAATCCGCACATAAGTTTCATTCGATTGGGCTGGGTGACAAGGCTAGCTTCCAAAAAAAGTTGGCCTTGTCAGCAATATTTGGGTCCCGGGATGAGCAACAAATTCGCGAATAGAGCAACTAATTAGCACATAAATAGCACTAAATCCGCACATAAGTTTCATTCGATTGGGCTGGGTGACAAGGCTAGCTTCCAAAAAAAGTTAGCCTTGTCAGCAATATTTCGGTCCCGGGATAAGCAACAAATTCGCGAATACAGCAACTAATTAGCACATAAATAGCACTATATCCGCACATAAGTTTCATTCGATTGGGCTGGGTGACAAGGCTAGCTTCCAAAAAAAGTTAGCCTTGTCAGCAATATTTCGGTCCCGGGATGAGCAACAAATTCGCGAATAGAGCAACTAATTAGCACATAAATAGCACTAAATCCGCACATAAGTTTTATTCGCCCAATCATATAAAACATATGTGTGGATTTAGTGCTATTTATGTGCTAATTAGTTGCTCTAATTAGGAATTTGTTGCTCATTCCGAGACCGAAACATTGCTGACAAGGCCAACTTTTTTTGGAAGCTAGCCTTGTCATATGATATTTTTCCACACATACTTATCAGATGTTTTTACGGGAAAATATCATATGACTGGGTCTTCGAGGCTAGCTTCAGGGACGTTCCGCGACGACCGTGTGCGTACCTAAGTTTAAAAAAAAATTTTTTTGAGTTTTTAGTGCATTCGGTTCTTAGTCGAAACTGTGATGTACATTGAATAATTATTTGTTGAGTTTATGTTCGAAAAAATTACAAATTTCAGTACAAATTCAATTTCGATGCTGATTCATATATACATATTTATTTAATCATCGATCGCATTATCTTATTCCCTTTTATATTATCAAAAATTTCTATACAATCATTATCCAGTGGTAATTGTGTGCGACTAAAATGATGGGTCGTCCCATAAATTAGACGATAGTTTTATCTTGAGGATATGTACACTACTGTTCGTGTTAAAATTAATTATTTATTTAGTTTTAATAAAAAATTCAAATTACGATTAGATAAAATTTTATAGAATAATATGAAATAAAATGACTAAGACCAAACAAATGTAGTGTGCTGTTGTCATTTTAATTTTATCTATTTCCGTAACCGTATTTCATAAGAAGACGATGACATTCAATTTTCTATACCTACTCGTATACGTCGTTGTCGTCGTTACGGTTAATGTGTATTTTAGAAACTTTTTTGGCGTGATAACGTCTTATAAATCGATGAACTCCGACTGCACGCATGAAAAAGCATGACTCATTGTCACGTTCCGCCTGTGCTGAGTGTGTGACCGCGGAACAAGGAATAGAGAAGCACGATGGGCCTAAGCGTTCGGCTTATGAATGAAAAAGAATAACGCAGATTAGAGGATCTTAAATATCACACATATATATAAGTTGTAAATAAAATGTTAATAGCACATTGTTACTTCTAATTAATCTTTGTAATTTAAGTAAAAATATATTTGAATTAACGAGTGCAAACAAATGTTAAGTTATCGAAAACAGTGTAAGTTTCAATTAACTCCTTCTTTGTATTATAAAAAATATTGATAATTCTGTGATAATAATTCAATTGTATTCATAAAAGTATGCAATTCAACAATATTTTCTTATGACATTATCACGTAAAATTATCATCCGTAAACCGACTTTACAGGCAACCATTTTTTTATTATTATCGGAATACCTAGTATAGCAATATGTTTTTAAATTTATTTATTATTTCAAATACTAATAAAAAATTGAAATTTATTAAATTATTGCTTTAAGACTAATCATCGTAGTCTTAAACGATATAGCTTATAAAATAATAATTCCGATATAGCGCAATGCGGCATTAAGCAAAGCAATATGTATCAGTATTTATTTATTAGAATTACCAACAGAAAATAGTATTTAACACAAAAAAAAAATTGTCTGTAAAGTCGGTTTACGGACGATAATTTTTACGTGATAACGCCACAAGAAAACATGAATGGAATTGAATTATTATCACTGAATTATCATTATTTTGTATAATATATTATTACAGATATATATTTACATATATATCTGTGTATATAAGCTACAGGTAATTAATTGTATTTAATTTAAAAGCGAAATAAAGTTAAATACTTTGATATGTAATACAAGAAATAATCAAGTTTAATAAAGAAGTTAAGTTTAATAACTTAAAGTTAGCAAAACAAATTAGATTATCATTAACCACTTATGAAAATTGTAAAAATATAATAAATAAAAGCAGTTTACTTTTTATACGATCGTAATTATATGAGTCCTAATAACTTTTTAGTCAAAATTGTAATATAACCTATTATTACTGCACTCTGCCACCGATGCTACTTTTTTAATAATCAAAGAACAAATATATGAGATTATATCGCTAATCGAATTCTTAAAATGCAAGAATTAATTACCTTTTTTGCTGCAA
The DNA here is from genome assembly GCA_036937285.1 of Euphydryas editha. Taxonomy (NCBI): domain Eukaryota; kingdom Metazoa; phylum Arthropoda; class Insecta; order Lepidoptera; family Nymphalidae; genus Euphydryas; species Euphydryas editha. The sequence continues at coordinate 17,019,678 of JAUPFZ010000011.1, read as the reverse complement.
TTGTTGTCGTAATAAACTATGGTAACCATTTTATGATTTTATTAACTTTTATATTATTAACTTACATTTATTTACTTATTTATTATTAACTTAAATTATTACATTACATTAATTATTACATTACATTATTTCCACTATTTGACATTACTTCGATATTGACAAAACAGAGATTGCGTGCGTTTGCCGCCATTTGCCGCTGTAAATTCTACTCGGAGTTCGGACGCGTCATAAGTTAGGCCGACCGCCGATCGTGCGCCGAACGCTTAGGCCGAGCCTATCGTGCTTCTCTAACGCTTGTTCTCGCTCACTAATTGTGACAATGACGTCATGTTTCTCGTACATGCACCCAGTAGCTTTCATCAATTTACTAGACGTTATCACGTCAAAAAAAAAATCACTATAAAATAAGAGTATAATTGTATTTATTTTTGGAGGTAATCACAACATGCATTAATTGTTTAATATTTAAACGCTGATAAGGAAAAAATAATACGAAATTACAATAATAGTAAAAATAAATACTAAAATAATCTTAAAGAAAATGAATAGCAACCTTTATGAAGGCCAGGATCTGCATCGTCTTATAAAGATAAGGCGGACAGGTCCAAAGAGATCCGCTCGTGATATGCCCTAACAATTAACAATGAGACATTATACTTACCAAGTCGAGTACCGCCAATAATTACCGACTCTCAGCGATTTGCTACCATCGCTTAACTTATAGCTTATAGCTCTAATTGGTGTAGGTATTTGAGATTTCAATAGCCCTTAATTGTACACCGGAGCGAATATAGTTAGCAATACATTTTGGTATCTAATTGTTATTGTCCTTGTTAAGTAGTTAGGATAAGGATCTAGGTGATTTTTTAAGGTTGTTAACGTTATAATATTTAATGTATTTAAAAGTGTTTTCTCTTTTTAAAATTTGATTACATTTTGCTCCTTTTGTAATTTAATAGCAAAGATACATATAATAAAAATTGATACCTTTTTTTAGATTTTATTGTAGGTATATCATTATAATATTAGATAAATGTTTATTTCAAAAGAACTGTCAGCACGGTATCCTGAGATAATCCTTATTATTGAAGTAATAAAACTATTTTTGGTTTATAACGAGATTATTTCAAATCTAAATAAAATATTCTTACATAATAAAAGGAGATATGCTATAAAAGTTATAATACGAGTTGCGTTCTTGTTATATCTATGAAATAAAGATAATAATTAATTCGATATGTAAGGTAGTTTTTGTTTAAGTACAATATTCAAATAGTAATGTACCTATAAAGTGCTGCAAATCTAATCGCAAAGAGAAGCTATTCGCCAGTCACTGTAATCTCGTATTAACATCGTCGTAATAATTGTTTTATTGTTGAATTATAACGGCCACCCCGATTTAATTGTCACGCTACTATAATCTGACTACTGAAAGCCTGTGGTGTCGAATTTCAATACTAATTGATGCTAGTATTGAAATTCAACACCACAGCGATTTCTTACGATCGCGCAAATTACGTAATAACTAATAGTGCACCAACTACGTGGAAACGGGAATAGGGCTTACATACATACGTGACTTTACACGTAAAAGTATTTTACACAAATTGATGAACAACACTTGACAACTGTCAGGGCTGGTTTATTCCGGATACCACTTATTTTTATTTTTATTTTATATCATTAATTTCTGTGCGAACTCCGTTACAGTAATGAAAGGCATATAGGTATCACATTATTGGTAATCTACCTATTTTAGAAATACAAAGAAAATCTTAAGTTGATCAATTCTTTTCAAATAAATGCTGAAAAAACGATTGAAAATGATGAAAAAAGATGTTTATAAACAAAAAGGTATTTATGTCCCGGCCAGAAAACCAAATCCTGATCTCTCAACTGGCCGGTCCAACAATCAATTAATTATAGTGAATTAGTAACAACTCGGCTCTGCCAAAACGCTATAGATAAATAGATTATCTTACGAACAAAAACATGGTGATTAAATGGATAACGACATTACCTCGATTATCTCTAATCTATAAATTCTTGTCTTTTCAAAAGTGTCGATGTAGCCGATTATTTTAATTTCGATAATTTAGTGAATGATATATATATATGTGTGTGTACTCTGGATTTCAGTAGGTATCTACTGAATAATAACCCAAATATTATATTATATTCATTGTAATAATGATTAAAACATAGTCATTATGATTAATTAGTATGTAATGTAATGTAGTTATGTAGTTGTAAATTGTGTAGTAAAGATCATGTTTAGCGTCAATCCGAATTATGTTTGCATGATTTTTAGTCAATGCTAATGTACATTTGTCTTTGATATACATACATACATATCAGTGAATGCGACACTTACGTACTGTATTTTTTAAAAATGTTACTATTAGTATGACACGATGAATGTGTTGAAATAGCAATCGAAAATGATCATATTTAGTTTTTAATAGTGTTGATTTTTTAGCAAAGTGATAGGAGTAAATGGTTATAAAAAAAAACTTCAATTTCCCAGTGATCACACAGAGTGACCAGAGCAAGCTGAATCTTTGACATCTAAATTCCCAGACTGAAAATGATTGAACCAACTTTGTGCTACTCTTACTGACACTTCATTAGACCCATAATAAACGTCACAATTTTTTTTTGCGGCTTGAATCGCATTTTACTCTTTTTTGTAATGAAACTTCGTTAGATTAACTCATTTGGCGGACATAAAAACAATTGAAAAATTTCGGGAAAGTATTATTTCTTACTTTTTAATTTTCTTTTCCTTATTGTCCTATACTTATTAATATTAAAACCAGTCGGATACAAACAGTCTTCCAAAGGGATTTTTCTTTAATTTTATACATACAAAATACGAAAAGATTTTTTCTCCGACCTATTAATAAGTTTAAGTTGTAGGTACTTATTACATAATAAATATATACTCGTAATATGAAACAACAATAAACTAAACATATGTAATACTTGCTGTACCTGCGGCTTTGTTCGCGATTGCTATCCCTTTTATAAAATCTGTAAGATTGAGTATAACCACCATCTTAAAATGAACCATACGTTCTACGGTCTAGCGTTAATAACTTATATTTAAGTAGGTACACATTTTGACTTAAATCCCTACACCCAAGGGACCGGTGACGAAGCTTAGCTCGTGTAGGACCTCAAATCGTGTCCAGAATCGTTTAAATTCGTAACGAAGTATTCGCGCGATGCGCGGCTAAGGTACAGACAAACAAACAAAAATTATATTTTCAAAATATTTTCAATGTGCAGGACTTTTACCTGTTACAGTTTAATTATAAGTATAGATATCGTAAGGTTAATCAGGTCACTGTGGCTAAGTCTAAAATGATCTGCGATTACCATTAATGCTTAACTTTTCATATTTTTACATGGTACATTATAGATTTTTACCTTACAAATAACTCGTACTAGTCGAATTATAACTACACCTACTACTTTTCTATCACACCTACTAATATCCTACATGCCTGCTCTGAATGCTTGCGTTTTATTGATAGCGAGGTGAAGACGTTGATCATCCAGCAGCATGTTAAACCTAAGAGTGTTTGGTTATCAACAAGAACTTTACAGTAAGATACATTTACCAAACTTCTTTAATAAATGTTACGATGTACCAAAGTCTAATAGAAAAAAATACTTATATTACATTTAACAATTTACGTTAATAAGATTAAGAGTTTACAATTAAAACCTAGCATACTAATATTCGAATTTTTATAGTAACTTATACATCGTTCAATACACCCGCTAGCTGTAAAGAGAGAACTTCAATTTTCATTAAATAGAAAGGATACTAAAAAAGAAGTAATAACTAATAATAAAAAGGGTGATAAAATAAAACACTTAACCTTAATCTACATTAGAATACACTACGCACAATTTCAATTAATTTGATTAAATATTTAAGTAAAATGACTATCTACTCTTATGATTAGATAGCAAAACATAAAACAATATATATGTTTAATCTTAATCGTAAAAAAATTATGTATATATACTTCCTTCCGACATCGTTTTATACCTTTGTAATCGTTCGACCTTTGTTACTATGACAATCGATTATCGATGTTAAAAGTAATATTTTCCAGTAAATCAGATAAAGATATATTATAAAAAGAGATACCATTGTACTTAAGCTATAAAGAAAATTTTAGTACCTACGATTATATATAATTGCTGAATCAACAATACATCTATGGTGTCAGCCCGGTTTTGATGTCAAGTCTTCGGTATAAATCAAACTTTATATTTAAGTTTAAATAGTAAGAAACCTAAAAATTTAGTTTTCGTAATTATAATTATATGTTTACTCATTTCACATCATGGTTGGAATTCACATACATGGAATACACACTATACTAACTGATCTCAATCGAACGATATCAAGAAATTTTAATCTGTTTTTTATAAGATTACTTCCAACTAGTTCAAGACAACATACGTAAAACTGTCATTTTTTAATGAAAACTTAACTTTCGCCACTATATTTAAGAGTTACAATAAGGATTTGTTAGCTCCAACGGGAAGGACCTCGTTTAGATATTCGAAAACAATGGTAAATAGTTACGCAGTAAATACATTTTTAAATAAAAGTGATGAATTTTAATGAACATTTATAAATTAATTTAAATTGATTGTAATTAATAATTATGTATAAATTGTAAAAAAAAAATATATATATTAAAAACTGTACTCTTGTCGGTGAAGTTTATTCCATTTTTTTTCTCTCTTCTCAAGCAGCTTGACCTCCCTATAGTAAGACACTAATGATTCAACAGGAAAATACTGAGAAAAAAAAATAGCATGAAAATTTTCTACACAACAACAACAACATATTTTTACTTAATATAGGGGACTCATGTATTCTTAATCACTGCGAAAATGATAAATTGAGACCTAATTTTTATTATAAGAAAATTAAAATATTAATTTTAGAAAGCTAATGCGCGATATATCTTCGCGATATTATATTATCGCCAATTCTAAGGAAATATTTAGATATCTTATGAGCAACGCATTTCAACATCATTTGTTAACTTTAGTTTTTGCATTGTAATACTATTACTGTGTGTTTATTTTTAAAAATACGTGTATTGATTGTCGTACACAGTTTTTTTAGGAATTTTAAAAGTACACTAATTTGGTTACGAATCATGTCCATATATTACATAGTTGTAACCCTTTTTTTATTTTATTTTTTGACGCTGGAAATGCATTTACGCATTCCGCCGCAAAAGCGGCGAATATGTGGTACTCGCTGGCTGCAAGCGTGCCAGAATACCCGAACTAAAAACCAGCGTGCCATCATCGTTGTACAAGGACGCCACGGGATCACTGGCATATATGCCACCGTGACGCCCCGACACATAGTCTTAACCCAGCGTAATCAATGTGCATTTACAATACTTTAAATAAATTAAATTTATGATTCATCAACTTTATTTTAAATTGATTTTAAAAACCAAGCTTTTTTATGGAACAGCTTAAATGCGTCTATGAGTTGGCTCGTTAACGCAGAATGAGTTCAAACAAACAAAAACACTAACTTTGAAATACATGAGTAGATATCATGAGTAGATATCTGAGTAGGTATCTCGTCTCGGAAGAAATTACTTACTGCAGTAATAAGGTAACAACATTGTGATGTTGGTGCTCGGAAATTCATTTTTTTTATTGAACATGTAAATTGTTCCTTTTAATTTTGCAACAAATTTTATTTTAGGATTTCTATTTTGCTAATGAATCACGGTATTATTTCCTCAAGTAAAAAATATTATCAGTTATTGGACAAGGATTAATGTTATCTTTTCAATTGAATATTATTGATACAATTTGTAATAATTTTAGTAAGAAAAATGAAATTTAATTAAAAAAAATCTAAATATAGGTAGATGATAAATTGACACTTTGTCAATTTATAATTTCAATTTAAGATAATCATGTGTTTTATTTTTAGACGGTAGACTTCAAAACCAAAATTGTCCAGATTGTTGTCATCGTATTATTTGCCTAAATACTTGAAATTTCTTCGATTTCAATACCTACAAGTGAAGGGTTCGAGGCAGAATTTCATTTTGGGAGAAGATTCGCTGTCTCTAATAAGACTCCACTAAGATATTGAATATTCCACGCAGTAGTGTCAAATGGTCAGTCCATGTAGATAAAAACTCTCTTTTTGTCTCAGTTATTATAACAGAGTTTGAAAGGCTAATATAGAAGCAAAATTTAAACTTTTTATACACTGATGAAACAACCTAATCAGTAGCGAGCCTGCACGGTGCGGTCCCGGGTTCAAGTCTCACGTTAATGTTAATAATAATAATTAAAATAGCTTTTTTTTGTAATCTATTTATTATTTTCTAATATAAAACGATAAAATAGTTACCTAAAAGTATATGTGAAAGTGAAAAAGACAAAAATTTGTGAAGTATGAAATTTGGCACAGTTAAAGTTTATATGGAGAAGAAGTGCAGAATGCTAATATTTTTTATAATAATGCTCAAAAATACATTAAATTCATTAAAAAAAAAAAAAAAAAAACACTACACACATTACGGCACACACACATGTGCACAATGACATATATACACAAATTTTGTTTATTGTCAAAGTCTGTTGTCAACACGGTCTTAAATATAGGTCTTGCAACGAATTTTTTATCGAAATTTTTTATTACAGATCGGGTACAATGACTGCTGCATATGCTCACCTTGTTATGCGCAATAATTTTTTTATGGTGTTGACAATGGTGTCAATTATAGATTAGGTCGAATTTCGACCACTGGGCGACCAATAGTGTCAATAAATTTATTATTAAACTAGCGGTCCGCCCCGGCTTCGCACGGGTATTTAACTAAAATTTTAAAAATTATAAATTTATATTTTTTATCACCTACACCTGCGTCGATACTGAAAAATATTTTATAATAGATGGATTGAGTTGTCAAATCAATTTCGAAGCAAAAGCAACCCCCTTTTAACAACGCTAGGGGATGAATTTTGATAAAATACGAAACATGTCTTCAATCAATTCTGTTAAAGTATATTATATGCCAAATTTGAAGTAGATTGGACCAAGGAACTACGTTGTCCCATACAAACTTTGCCCCCCTTTTTTGCCCCCTTAGTGGTAGAATTTCGTAAAATCCGTTCTTAGCTGACCTCTCCTAGGCAAAGGGAATATTTCTCCCAAATTTCAAGTCTCTAGATCTTATAGTTCCAGATATATTGTGATGAGTGACCTTTCGCTTTTATATATTAAGATTAAGATTATAAAACGGACTCGTTAACAGAATTATTATAATTATGTATAGATAGTACGGATGAAACATTTGAACTTATTTTTTTATTAATTATTTTTTCATTGATGAATATCATATTTTAATAAGTATTATTCCCGACGAAGACAAATCCAAAAACACAAAAATCATAAAAATCGGTCTACTCGTTCTCGAGTTATAAACGGTGTAACTAACACGACTTTCTTTATATACGAGTATATAGATTACAACTTAAATAGCTATAACCATCCTACTTTGTACAATCAACAAACAAATAACGACCAAACATTTTAACAACAAACAAACAATTAAGACCGTAGTACCCTAAGGTATTAAATGCAAAAAAGAAAAACATGTTTTTAAATACGGGCGAGTGTCATTCTTTTGGCCGAGTGTTTTGGACAGCGCGATTCAAAAAATTATATTACTAATACTGCGCCATCTATCGTAGAAAGTAGAATATCGTTTTTATATTTAGTGACATTTAATATAAGTACCTGGATGACCGAGCTTTGCTCGGTTAAATTATATTTAGAAACGAATTACATACTAATGAATTATGAATAATATTTTCGATCTTACCGACATAATAATAAAACAATAGTAACTGGTTATTTAAGTATAAAAAATAAAAAAAATAAAAAAAGCTCTCAATAATAGTTTTTTTTTCACAAAAAAATAAACTTGAAAAAGAAAAAGGGAAAAAAATTGGTATGGAGACACCTAGACTCGAACCCGGGTCTTCTGATTTCGAATCCGCCCGTTCCCATTAGAGCTATTACAAACTTATCGAAGACAGCGAAATTTACCTTTGTATTCTAATGACATTTTTTAATTGCTTGAAAAAACGGAACGTACATCTTTCTTTATTTGTAATATTTCTTGTGTTTGTTTCTTTGTGGTGTAAAATAAACTCTTATCAACTTCTATCAAATATCCAAAATTATTTCAATTAATTTACACCCTTTTTTAGGGTTCCGTAGCCAATGGCAAAAACGTGACCCTTATGGATTCGTCATGTCTGTCTGTCTGTCCGTCCGTATGTCACAGCCACTTTTTTCAGAAACTATAAGAACTATACTGTTTAAACTTGGTAGGTAGATATATTTTGTGAACCGCATTAAGTATTTCACACAAAAATAGAAAAAAGCAGTAAATTTTGGGGGTTCCCCATACTTAGAATTGAAACCCAAAAAAATTTTTTCCATCAAACCCATACGTGTGGGGTATGTACCTATCTTAGGATAGGTCTTCAAAAATGATATTGAGGTTTCTAATATCATTTTTTTCTAAACTAAATAGTTTGCGCGAGAGGCAGTTCCAAAGTGGTAAAATGTGTGTACCCTCCCCCATCCTGTAACTTCTAAAATAAGAGAATGATAAAACAAAAAAAAAAATATTATGTGCATTACCATGCAAACTTCCACCGAAAACTGGTTTGAACAAGATGTAGTAATAAGTTTTTTTTTTTTTACAAAAAAAAATACACTATTATTAAAACATCGATCAAAGTTACCACGAACTACAAGAACTTTTATATTATGTTACTTGCTGCTACGGAACCCTTCATGTGCGAGTCCGACTCACACTTGTTTAATTTTTATTTTACGATGGGAAATGCATTCAAGCATCCCGCCACCTGAAGGCGACGGGTATGTGGGACTCACTGACTCCCCCAAAAGCCAGAATACCTACTAAAACCCATCGGCCGTTTGCACCGCAATAGGGCGCCACGGGACCTCAAAGGTATACAACCGTGACCGTTGGAGCCACTCGATCGTTCTAATCTGCTTTTGAATTCAGAGAAGTACCGGGAGCGGTCCAACTACCGAAGTGGAAGGAGAGAGTACCCTCGATCTCCCTCCATCCTCCCTCCTGCGCTTTCACGCCCACCGCTGCTAGTTTTAGCCCACCGGGGTCAGACGACGCCAAGCACTCGTGGTGAGTAACAAGCGGTCTACCCCCTATCCGCCACCCGGAGACGGGCCTAGTAGGAGACCAGAAACTCCCGTGGGAATTAATTTACCTCCTATCTTATTTCATGCTATCACAGATTCTCTTCTCCCTGTCTGTCCCTTCTGTCTGTCTGTATTATTGGACGTCATCAGCTTATCTCACGAATTTACCGCAAGTACCTTTTGCTAATATGGTAATTCTGTAGAGTGAAAAAGTTAAAAATTTAGGCGTCATATTTGACAAATTTATGTTGTAGGTTCCATGTATACTGTACTGTAATGTATCAGCCTGTAAACAACCCACTGCTGAGTGAAGGCCTCTTCTCCATATAGAAGATAAGTTAGACCTTAATCTACTACGCTCCTCCACTGCGGGTTGGCGGATAATTTGTCTACCATGAGTAGCGATCGTTATCAGATGTCTATAAGAACAACCGGGACCGACGGCTTTACGTGCTCTCCAAGACACGGTGGGGAGACCCACAAGGACATACACACAGACCGGAAACAAATATTTGTACAAATACAAATATCTTTCTTTAGCGGGAAACGACCCCGCCACCGCCGGCGCGCGGCGTTGAGGCGACTACTCGCACCACAACACTAGAACGGTCGTCGTCGGTCGTGTAGGATCCATAGATCTGTGAAATTAGATTATTTATTATTACGTAATTTTCTTCCCACTCCTACTAAAATTGCACTTACCCAGTATGTTCTTCTTCCTATACTAGATTGCGGTGACACTTGTTTCTGGACATAAGGGAGTATGAACTGAATAAACTTGAGCCTCCGTAAAAACTCAGTATTCGGTTTAAATTTGGACTTCGTATTTATGACCACATCTCTGAACTTCGTTAAAAGTTCAAGTGGCTTTATATACGCCTGCGTAGGAATACTCACGTGCTTTCGTTTCTTTACTCTATATTATTTAGTCCTATTCTACTCTTATATTTAAGAACGTTTTGAGTTTTATTATGACTAGCACAATAGATCACTTCTTTTAAATAAAAATCTCACTCTAAAATCTTTCTGCATTGAAACTTCATACTTTGCCGTTACCCATTACTTACATATTAGTTATTTATATAATAAAGAGTAAATAAATAACTAATATATAAACTTAGAAATTACTACTCGATTTTATCAGCAGCAATTCGCAATTATCATCTAGATCTTTACATGAAATAAAAACTTTAGCCGATAAATAAAATATTATTATTTAATCGATTAGATAAATCCTTATTAATTATAACAATAAATATCGTACTAGATCCTCGTGTTAAAGAAGACGAGGCTCATTGTGAGAAAGTTCATCGGTGAATGAACATAAAAGTGATGTGTAATATTTTTTTATTTTAAGTAATTGTTGTGTTAATAAAATGAATTTGTTCATAAACCTATTAGTTCTGTTCGGTGGAGTTTTGTATTTTGCAAATGCAAGACTCGTAATAGATGAAAATACGCCTAAGCGACTATTCAACGAGGAACTTTACAATAGTGTGATCGATAGAGACGAATGTCGGAGACAAGTTGACTACTTGAGGAGAGACCCTGTTTTGCTGGCCCAGTGTAAGTGATATCAATTTATAATTTTAATTCTGAACTTATGTTGCTTTATTTTGTATCTATTGTTTTTTTTTTTTCAACTTTTTCCATGTTATGAAGCCCAGTCGCCTGCAATTAATTTGAATGTTTTACTTAATTTATTTTCATTTTCAGTTCAATGCTATATAATTATTATATATGTTAATTAAAATTTTTATTTTCTTTTTAAATAACCTATGGAAAATAACCTATTTTTTTAAACTGTTATTAATTTTAGCTATAGGTTAGCAACTTTTTCATTTTGTTGTATATAAACATTAAAAAAAAAAACTGTTCAAATACTTCCTAAAATTCATAAGACTTTTTTTACGAATCCAAGAAAAAATTAAAATATTAATATGAAACTATGAGTCTTCAATTTATACGGAAGTAAAACATATACGGATATAAACTCTTTGGACTCACATTTATCCAATCATTCTTTTTCATATCGATAATTTTTGTTATCACGAGAAAAATTCAAATATCATTTAATCATAAGTTAAGATTGAAATCTTTCTGTAAATTATTCATAAAATATAAAGTAATAGGAATACGACAATTCCACCATTTGACGCCCTATAAATGTTTTGACGTTTACAAAAAAAAAAAGTTTTTCGAATTCTGGTGCAAAATTTATGTTGAAAGAGCAATTCATACAAATTTTTCTAATTTTAATTTTTCTAAAGGAAATCAGCTTTATTTGTTCTATTTTGTAAGCCTAAATAAAGGTAGAATATGCATACATCGCTTACTATGTAAAAGTATTTCTTCCGTATCTTTGCAAATTGTGTTCAAAGTTTAAAAGCAGCCAGTTGTAAATTTAATATATAAAAATTGGGATAATTATCGCAAAAAATATTAATCATACTTCTTCAATTTGTTATGGTTGAGTCAATAAAACTTTAAACTATCTCTAAAATAAAACTATAATATTTTACAAAAAATAGGTACATAATACGAACTAACAGATAAAATTTTTCATTTTTATGTATTTGAATGCTTAGTGTACAACAAGCATCACTATTTTTATATATTTTTTCTTTTGCAGTTTTAGAAGCAGGAGCAAGGTTACCAAGAGGATTTTTCGAGATGAATTTTGCAGATTTAGGAAACTATGAACAATGCCTTAATATTAGAAGTGAGAATGGCGATATACAAATTGAAGGAAAATATTACTTAATTCGAATACCACTTGAACAAGAATTTAGACTACCGTTCAATATGCCGTTTAATTTTAACGTTACAAATAGAAAAGCTATACGAGTTAAGAAGTTTTTTAACGATATTCAAGAATTCACTATCCGCACTGATGCTGAAGGGTAAGCAAATTATTATATTACATAAATTATTAAAAAAAAATTGGTTGTCTGTAAATTCGGTTTACGGACGATAATTTTTACGTGATAACGTCATAAGAAAACGTTGATGAAAAATTACATAGTTTTATGAATTGAATTGAATTATTATCACTGAATATTAAATTTAGTGATAATAATTCAATTCCATTAAATTTCCATTAAATTATATAAAAACGGCCGGCTGGTCGAGTGGTCAGGCAACTGGACACTTTACGCAGCGGTCGCGGGTTCGAATCCCGCCAGGTGCAGATAATTTGTATGACGAATATAGATGTCTGCACCGGGTCATGGATGTGTATTTATGAATATATGTATTTATATCTTAAATTTATTTCCGTTCCTAGTACCTGTAACACAAGTTCTTACGAACTTAGCACGGTGCTAGGTTAACGTGGTGTGATTGTTGGTTAATATTTATATTTATTTATATTTATTTAATTATCATTATTTTGTATAATATATATTTATTATTGTTATGCCATCTGCCCATCTGCAAATGCAATATTACTGTCACTCTCAGGTTGTCTGGCAGAAATTGCTATTTAGCAATAGACTGCCTGGTTGTACAGCTTATAATGATGTTAGCTTGTGTTTTTAATTAAATTTAGTTTTCTGTTTTGGTGTGCAATAAAGTATAAAGATAGTTGAATAATATATATAGATATACATAATTAATATTTATTATTATTATGTTTCTTATAGCCGGGAAGTTGATGGCATGGGCCAAAGCCAAATGTACATCAACGGGGTAATTAAAACCTCATTGTTTATTTTTAATGAAATGTAACAAATATATATATATTAATTTATGTTTGTGGTTGGCCACAGTGATTGGGCTCACATTGAAGAAATTTTCTTACCAATCTACATGTATTCAGTACTACTGCTTTTTGCAACAGGTGATAAGTGCTCGCTGGTAATTTAAGTATTATTATTATTATTATGAGCATTTTTTTAAGAAATATACTTTAACCAAATTAATGTTAATGAAGTTTTAATTTAAGACGATGAAATTGAAACCATAAATCAAATTCATGAAACTGATGCTTTTGAAAAGCCTCCCAAAATCTGCTTGATATAATAATATATTCCCTTGCACTGCATTAACTTGTCATTAAAACATAAATATTTTTTAAAAATCTGGTTATCAATGATTAATTTTTGATTTTCAAATATTATTTACAATTTTGGCAAAGGATTTGTATATGCTACGGTTTCTGTGTTATCATTTATTTATTCGTGATTTACAGGAGAAATTATTTAAGTTATTGACACCCATCCTATAATTTAAATAATTTGTTTAAATATAATCACAATCAACAATTTTCATAACAAGTAGTTATAGAAATAAACTGAAATCAAATCAGTGTCAATAAATAGCTAAGGCATGATTATTTTTTTCATTGTATACTAATTAAAAGCAGTTGACTTTTTATATGATCGTAATTCGTAATTACTCGTATATGAATCCTAATAAGTTTTTAGTTAAAATTGTAATATAACCTATTATTACTGCACTCGCCGACCGATGCTACTTTTTTAATAATTAAAAAACAAATATATGAGATTATATCGCTAATCAAATTCTTAAAATGCAAGAATTGTTTACCTTTTTTTTTTGCTGCATTTACTTTTCACATTACTTTTCACTAACTCACTTTAACTTTCAAAGGTTTTTTATAGATCAATGCTTTCAAACAATAATAATGACAATTTGACAAAATAGTTGACAGTTCGTGTGTAGATTGCGTGCGTTTGCCGCCATTTCCCGCTGTCTCTTCTACTCGAACGCGTCATAAGTTAGGGCGACCGCCGATCGTGAGCCGAACGCTTATCCCGAGCCGATCGTGCCTCTCTATCGCTTGTCCCGCGCTCTCGCTCACTAATTGTGACAATGACGTCATCTTTCTCGGACTCGCACCCAGTAGCTTTCATCTATTTACTAGACGTTATCACGTCAAGAAAGTAGTAACACTTGTGGGTTCGCTCGCACATTCTTGCTTGTCATTTATTTGTAAGTCCGTTCATTCCGTGGTGCCATTACGTAACTTGCGCGATCGTGAGAAATCGCTGTGGTATCGAATTTCAATACTAGCTAAGCTCAGTTAGTATTGAAATTTGACACCACAGCGAATTCTCGCAATCGGGCAAGTTACGTAATAGATCCACCGGTTGTTATCACAAATACCCAATAAAGATCATTTCTCTAATTACAGTAATTATTTGTAATGCTGTGGCATATTTACAGGCTTTTTAATGATAGTTTATTCCGTAATTTTTATTTGTGTCTGAAATGTGACATAATGACCAAATCAGAAATGATAATTTTAATTTTCTCTCAATCGTCAAATTAACTAAATGTGTAAATCGAATAAAAATAATAAAGATAGAATGTCTTACAGATCAGATTCTGAGCTCCCAATTCAAATATTGGCAGTCGATGTAGCAGTATGCGTGCCAAAACCGTGCACAACACAAGACTGGATCACGAATATGCTTTTTAACGTTTCCGCTTTTGGATTCCAATATGAAGAACTCTTTGCTCGCTTACCAGACGACAAACCTTGGGCTCCAGCTGACTATGTTGCTATGTAAGTTATTGGAATAATTATAAATTATTTATTAGTTGGCGTGTGTCCACTCTCATTTTCGTTATTTATCAATTAAATAAGTTTAAACATGACATTTCTCTATTAACTGTATGCCGAAGGTCTCCAAGTTTACTCCTCTCAAGTTTATCTAACAAAAAGCATAAATCAATTAAAGAATAATTGCAACAATATTTATATGTAAATAAAGTAATTCATACGGTATACAAATTAACACTTCAAAATCTCAAATTATTATTTAGGTAGTCCAAAATTGGTCTGTTGTATAGATTGGTGGTTGGTGTAACCCACTATTGTTCATATCTACCAATATAGCATTATTTAATGTTATTGTACTAAACTACAGCGATAATGTAAAAAATCTAACAATAACTTCTGATCGGTATAGAATTGTGTTGAGTGAACTGAGCTGGAAGATGTTTGCAGCTCCCCGTTTTTCATACAATAATAAAATACGCCTTTGCTGACCATAATTGCTTTAAAAGAATCATTCCCTTTATCTATTTTTGACTACGCAGATACGTCATTTCAGAATCTTAAGAGGAGCGCCTTCAGAATCTTCGCAATAAACTCAAGTGGCTCTCAATTCGCTTTCGCAGGAATACTGACGCACTTTCACTACTTTACTATCTTGATGCCCCTCAATACCTTAAAGAACGGTTCACGTTACTTCATAATTCCCATGAACGTTCCCTTAGATTAATCTTCAATTTACTTTTAAAAACCCCTCCCCGTACTCTCTTCCGCGTCTAATAAGATTAGCTCTTTTGCAAGCTTGCTAAAATCATCTTAAAAAGCATTATGTCAAAAAATGTATCATAATTGTCGTAATATGGTCACATAGTTATGTATAGTATATATATATATATATATTCTACATCTTTATACGTATATATTTTATTAAGTATTTATGTACATATGTATGTTTTATTAATAACACAAACAAAATAACAAAAAAACAAAACAAAATTAACAATAACATTTTTGTAAAACTTTTATCATTGTATTTTATTTTATTTTTGTACACTTCCTAATCGCTGCTACTATGTCATGACTTATGTCCAAAGGTTGCTTGGAAGAAATCGCTCTTTTAGCGATAATATCGCCTTTGTAAATTTTTTACTGTATATTACTGTCTGTGTTTGTGATTTGGGGTACAATAAAGATTATTATCATAGATATAGCGTACTTAATACTTTGAATTATGAAGGCTAATATATTTTTCATATCTAAGAATTACGTCAATGATAAAAATTTGTCTTCCTACTTATAGTAAAAAGGCGAAAAACAGTGAGGATAGATTTGTGGATTATGGATTATTTTACGCAAAAACTACTGAACTAGTAGCGATAAAACTTGCTAGCAATAAAAGGGCACACAAACGATATTAAAATTACCAATTATTGAAATTCCCATGGGCACATAGAAGTTAAACGACGTCTTTTCTTCCGTCATATACCTTGCCGTACCGTGCCTGAAGTCGAAAGTTAAATAAATAAATAAATATTAACCAACTATCACACCACGTTAACCTAGCCCCGTGCTAAGTTCGTAAGAACTTGTGTTACGGGTACTAGGAACGGAAATAAATTTAAGATATAAATACATTATACATAAATACCAGTGATGTACAAGATACCCTATACAAAGTATCTGGAATACAAAATACAAGATACTTTAAAATCAAGTATTTCAGATACAGATACAAATACCTTTCTGGAATGGTATCTGAAATACTAGATGCAAAATACGTATCTTCCAAATACTTTTTAAAGATACAAATTCTTTTTTAAGAAGATAACATTTTATTGAATGTAAGTTTAATTTTTTTACGTGAATTATTTACAAATACCTACATCGCGTTGATCGCGTAAAAGTGAGAAGATAAAATATTATATTATTAAGGTTTTAATTGAGACTTAAGTAAAACCAGTTCTTCAAACATTTTATCACTCATTTTTCTTCGATTAGGCCTGATAATCATACCTCCAAAAGAGAAGAGTCGCTCCACAGGAGCAGAACTTGGCAAACAGGTGTTATATTTGAAAAATATTTTTCTTATTGTAGAGTAAGCATTTAAACTCTTTAAGTTGTAAGTTATCTTTATTGTTAAGGTATTGCAGTGTTTTTAAGTCAGCGGTGTTGCCAGTAGATCCTGTGTTTTCGCCACTTGCAATAGAGGAATCAGAATCCTCTAAAAACATTTAAAATTAATGTCACCATAGAAACTTAACCAAGTCATTTTAGGTTATTACTGCGGAAAAATTCCTTGTGAGCTGATTCTGATTTTTTGTATACACCTTTATTACGGCGTTGTAATGAAGATGTGAAAAATCGACATTGATATCGTGCCGGCTAAAAAAGTTATAAAGGTCAAATGGTCACGAAAATCAGTTTTTCGCAAATATCACGCTACCTATTACTCGGAGGTCAATATAGATCATTATAAAAATTGTTTGTCGTAAAATTATCTACGAAAAATGCCTCTTGCATTTTTCTGTAAAATTAACCGTTTTTGGAGTAGAGCGCGGAGAAAGCGACTACATGCACTTTTCCTCACTACCTACCTGAAGAAGAATAAAAGGTTCGTTTTTTTTTTTACATGGTTTGCCCCGTATGAATAATCCGTGATATTTAATAATAGATTTTTTTAAGAGTGAATAATTTTTTATTTGAATGATAAATACAGAAAAAATAATATATAGTATATAATTTTTTTTGTTAATAATTGTCGATATCTTCTGTTTTTTATATCATTAACAGTTGCTGACAAAACGTCGAGTGGTCTTATTCCTATATTTAAATCGAAATCTTTATTATTTTCATCATTGGTTGATTAACTGTTGAAGAGCATGAAACTAATAAAATAAAGTCTTTAACACTCAAGAAATATTTTTCAACTGCCTCAGTATAATTGCCAGAGTTTCACAAATAGTTAATAAAAGTTTTTGTGTTAAAACTCCAAATAAAAATCAATAGAGTTTACGCCTTGGTGTATGGTATACAAAACCGTATGTGAGTACATTCTAGTCGCTTTCTCAGCGCTCTACTCCAAAAACGGTTAATTTTATAGAAAAATGCATGAAACATTTTTTGTAGATAATTTTATGACGAATAACTTTTGTAATGACCTCGATTGACCTCCGAGCAATAGGTTGCGAGATATTTGCAACAAAACCTTTGACCTTTGTAACTTTTTTACCCGGCACGATATCAATTTCAATTTTTCACATCTTCATTACAACGCCGTAATAAAAGTGTATACAAAAATTCAGCTCACTTAGAATTTATCCGCAGATTGGAGCTATAAATGCCTAAAATCACTGGATTATGTCATATTTTGTGAATGAATGCATAGAATAACTATTACTAAAAGTATTTTACCAAACATAGTATTTACAAAATACTAAGATACCAAACAAAAGGAATTTAGATACAAGATACAAAATACATTTTAAAAAAGTATTTTAGATACAAGATGAAAATACGTATTTTGTATCTTGTATCTGTATTTCAGATACTTGTATCTTAAATAAGTCACATCTCTGATAAATACACATCCATGACCCGGTGCAGACATCTATATTCGTCATACAGATTATCTGCACCTGGCGGGATTCGAACCCGCGACCGCTGCGTATAGTGTCCAGTTGCCTGACCACTCGACCAGTTATCGACCAAGGTGTGTTATTAGCGATGATATACGAATCTAAAACGTAGTGTCTGACTTTTGCCTTTTAAACAAGCTCCAAGTCGCACAGCGAGGAATGGAGAGGGCTATGCTTAGCTTTATTTCTTTGATTGCGATAGTGATTGCGAGATCGAATCAGAAATGTTGAGATCCATAGACGATCGAAAGTTACCGATATAGCCCAACTGATCTGTAAGCTGAAGGTGTAGTGGGCAGGGAACTGACGGCCAATGGAGACAGCCAGACGGCCAGACAGGTTCACGAGTGGAGAAACCGTACCGGCAACACGTCGGACGGCTCTCTGCGAGATGGACAACTTGAGGAACGACGGACGACTTGAAGAAAATCACTGGAAGCTTTCTGATGGAGGCTGCTTTGAGCTGGTCGCTCTGGAGGGCGATAGGGGAGGCCTGGGTTCAGCAGTGGACATCAAATGGCAGATATGATGATGATGACGGGCACACAGCATGTATGAATTTAAAAAATAAATGCGGAGAGATTCGAAAAATGTAGGAAAATATTACGGTATTGCTATAATATGAAAAGGAATATTTTGTATATAAATTTTTTAATAGCACAATTATCCGGACCTATGTTGACAATTACATTCAATAATTTAGTGATATACTGCTTTATTACCCAAAAATAATCGAAATATTTCGTCGAAAACGTTTCAAGTATGAATCTAGAAGTATTCATTGAAATGAGAACAATTTAGTCTTAGATTTCTACCTTTTGAAAATTATTTTTGCATGGTAATGTATGGTAATTACTTCAATTATTTCAATACTTAACCGGTTGCAATTTCGATTTTAGTTTGCGATCAAATAAATATATCTGTAAAAATATATGTTTTAAGTCTTGATGTATGTTCATGTGAGTTTACCCTGTTTAGGTTTCCCTCAGAGAGTTCATCTAGCTATCGACTTAGCCACAAATATGATATATCATACATATCAAAATTGAAATTAATATATTATAATTATTTATGACTTCCAATAAGGTGAGCATTTTGTAGAATAACGGTGGGATTACTGTAATAGTAGCATAAGCTAGCAAACAAAACATTCACAATTATAAAATAACAAAATATCAGTATTTAGTTTCGGGAAACGATTTTTACAAAAAAGCTCTAATTTATTAATATCTTACTTTTTCCTTCTTTCTAGCGCAATCTTCTCTCTACTGGGTTTTATCACGATACTCAGCACGTTTTATGACGTTAATCATATCGTTATCCAGAAAAGAGGTAAGAATTTAATATAACACTAATATCATCAAGCCTTATGATCTTTTAATAATTTAAATGCATTAATTATTGCTAGTGGTCGCCCAGTGGTCGAAATTCGACCTAATCTATAATTAACAGCATTGTCAACATCATAAAAATATGATTGCGCATAATATGGTGAGCATATGCAGTAGTCATTGAACCTGATCTGTGATAAAAAAATCGATAAAAAATTCGTTGCAAGATCTGTATTTAAAACTGTGTTCGTTAAAAAATTCGTTGTAAGACCTGTATTTAAAACCGTGTTGACAACAGACTTTGACAATAAATACAATTTGTTTATATGTATGTATGTATGTACATTGTTCATATGTGTATGTGCCGTAGTGTGTGTAGTGTTTTTTTTTAAATTAATTTAATGTATTTTTTGAGCATATTATAAAAAAAAATTAGCATTCTGCACTTCTTCTCCATATAAACTTTAACTGTCCCAAATTTCATACTTCTTTCATACTTCGGTATAAAGTTTTGGCTTCACGTATTAATATATAGATTTTCTATGAGTTCGATTTCAAATTATTTTACGTATGACAGTCTATTCTCTACACTAATTGTAAGTTTTAAAAGATACGAACAGTAAGTATTAACTCGAATGAAATATTAGTACTAAATTTTATTAACGCGATAACAATTATAAAGTTTTGACATGTTAAACCCATAAATTAATTTTATATATAGCTTCGAAAAAATTTAACGCTATTACATAAAATAATAAAAACATTATGTTATGATAAGGTAGTTATTAAGTTCAGTAATTTTAGTTTATATTGGCTTATAATTTATAAAAATAAAGAAATTCTGATAACTATAATGGAATTAAATACATTAAAATTTACAACAGTTAACACAGAAACAATTAGTATGATAATGAATTTATTGAAATAAAATGAATAAAATATTATGTGACGAATCAGTTGATTATTTTAAGACATTATTATTATTTACAGGCATTCTGTACAAACGTTTTGTAATAAAGACAACTGAAATACATTTTTGTTAAAAATTTCTAATGTCTACGAGTAAGAGAATTGGATGATATTGCGTTATAAATCGTACGATGAACCAGTAGAAATTCTATATATCGTTATTTCAATTTCATTGCAAATACTTTAAGAACTGCATCAGTTTGTTGCTGTTATATACATACATATACGATACGAAGCAAGAAAAATGAAAGAAATAATATACACGTGCTAAAAACTAATCGATCATTGTGATTTAACAATTTAAAAAGCTTTGTACTAGATACCAACACAAAGATAAAGTGATTTCTTCAACTTTATTAAATTGTTTTATATATTCATCATAACACAAGTTGCCAGTAAATAAGAATAAAATAATGGGTGTCCCATAAAATTCTTAAAAAATGTAGTGTATTCATAAATAGTTAATTTTTATTATAAATATTTAAATAAAAACTAAAATGTTATGAAATCGCTGATCTCATTTCATGATTCATTTTAAAATTTTGAGTGATAATATATTTAATCAAAACAATCAACGATTATGTAGAACAGGTTACTCATTTATTTGATGGTAATCTACATGATTTAATCATTACTTTAATATGTTATTTTTATGTTTAGATTGATGTAATATTTCTGGCAATGTTTCATGATTCCTTTTTAAATGGAACAAAAAAAAAATCAAATAAAAAAAAAAAGTTTCTTTACTTTTTTCTTTAAAAAAAACTAAATCTATTTTTTTTTCCTTTCAGATCCAAAGAAAGCAAACATTTACTTACGAAGTTTTTCTGTTTACTCTAACACACGACGACTTCTCACGTTTACTCCTAATGCTAATGCGTTAAATTGCTTGGACGGTATAAGGTCCATCTCCATGATGTGGGTCATTATTGGTCATACATTCCAAATGCATACCTTGAACTCTAATCTATCGGTACTTTTACAAGTAAGTACAATATTTAATACTAACGTTTTCTCAACAGTGTCACTTACATTTCTCTCTATATTTCGGAACGCAAAGATAAAGTCTAGCTATGAATACATCTAATAGTTTATACCTACTCCTTATTTCATATAATTACTGAACACTAATATTATATTATTGTTATTAATATATATGTATGTATTTTTAGTGGTTGATATCTGGTGATGCGGTATGGATTACGATGGGCCCTTACACAGTGGATTCCTTCTTTTTGATGGCTGGTATTTTGCTAACATACACTACAGTGGGAAAAATGACAGGAAGTGTGTAATATTTATTATGTTATTATTTTAATGTAATTAAGTTTGAAATATATAAAGGGTTTTAGAACTTTTGTCATCCAGTCATCGAGTTTTATATATTCTTTTAAATTTTAACTTTTTTTAAGTAGCGCCAGGCTGCTTTGACGTTGAATGGACCGGCGCGCTCGGGGAAGTACTTCACTTTCACTTAACACCGACGTGAAATGACGGCACTGTCGTCATGTTTCGTTGGGTTTGTGAGAGATCCGGTGGCCCATTCCTCCCCTTCCCCCACACACATGGCAGTACAGACTTCGCAAAGACTACCCCAGGAGGGTACCGGTCGCAAAAACACTGGAGAATCCCTCCCTAGACTTCCGGGCTCAGGTGCAGATCCTGGGTAGCCTAGGTAGCCTCGCGAATCTGTGTGTGAATCAAATCTGTGCTCAACACTTTAACTGCCCGGGGTAAACAGCAGCAGTCGGCAGAAGTCCCCTACCACTATGACCGTGAATTTCTGTTACATCAGGGGGCTTCACACTAATCTTAACGCCGTCCACTACCACTTCCAGGCAGCGAAGCTGTGTCGTGTCGCAGGGGAATCCATTTACGGATGATATCCAAGACGCCCGGGTAGGTAGTCCTAGAACTATGTCGGACTCGGCACTTTGGGAGTGCAATACCGTACTAAACCCCTACGGGAGCCTTCAGGTGCTTTAATTGGAGGGTCTCGGATTTGCAGGCAACAGGATCCCTCCAGCGATAGACTGGCCTCCTCGAAAAGGCCAGACTTCTCATCCATGGGGACTGTCGGGCTCACCTATGAACAGTTCCAACGCCGCCGTGTCTAGCAGGACCGGGTTCCCAGCCCGGCCCGACACGGGCATAGGGGCGTTACTGGAAGCGCATTAAGTAGTGCCTCCTACGCCGCCATTCGTCGCCCGCGGATAGAGGCCACGTTGGCGGCCTCCTCTCTCACCCGTACGTCAACCTTCTTCTGAGACATTACTGTCTCGCAGAAGGAGGCCATCGCCTTCCAGGACTCATCGTCGCTGAGCATCGCGGTGATGATGCTCAGGAGCGATAAGTCCCCTCCGAGGACCAGCGAAGCCGGTCTTGCTCTTTTTGACCGAGACACAGATATCCTCTCCAGCCGATAACTCTTATCGCTCTTGTCCGGGGTACAAATTAGAACATTTTTTTTGTCCCGCGGGCTGGAGTTTACGCGTACTCCAGGGAGGGTGTCTGCTCTCGTCGCCTTGGCAGTCTTGAAGGTAGGGACCTCTCCATCCTTTGGTTGCGCATAGACAGCGATGACCATCTCCCCTTCTATGCCTGCCTATATAGGTCCCGCAGGGATAATGACGAAACCGATCGACTCATAGAGCACATCCAAATGACTACAGATTCCTTGCTACAACAGATCCCATCCGTAGATATCGTGATACTTGGTGATTTCAACGCCCATCACACCGAGTAGCTAGGCTCGCAAACAACAGATCATGCGGGGAGATCTGTTTACGACTTTGCCTCAGCATATGATCACATGTTGACAGCATGACACAGTTGGTAATATCACCAACGCGTATCCCTGATGTGGAAGATCATATGCCTTCCCTGTTGGACCTTCTGCTGACCTCTCATCCGGATAGTTATGTGGTTTCCGTGGATGCTCCACTTGGCTCGTCGGACCACTCTCTAGTCCGGAGTTCTGTGCTAATCACACGCCTATCATGGCCTCGTTCTGCCGGAAGCCGCTGCGTTTGGCACTATAGGTCAGCTGATTATGATGTGATGCGGTCCTTCTTTGCATCCTACCCATGAAGGCGAATTTGTTTCTCGCTGGATGATCCAGACATCGTAGCTGATTTTGTTGCCGAAGTAGTACTGCAAGCCATGTAATTTTTCATTCCATCCTCTGCGGTATCTGTAGGCGGCATATCCCAACCCTGGTTTGGTTGACCCTGCAAAATGTCTGCACGCAATAAGCAGGTAAGCTACCGAGCTTAGACCAATGCGTTGAGTTCTAATGATGTAAAAACCAGCGCATTAAAAAAGAAGTATAATTTTGCCTCTAGGTCTTTCAAAAGAGTAATTGCTGAGGCAAAGGCGGAGTATGTGAGCAGAATTGGCGAGAGATTGGTTCGACTTCCTTCGGGAACTTGTGCATTCTGGTCGCTTGCCAAGGCAGTTCAAGGGAATTTTTGTAGGCCATCTCTACCATCATCGCACATGAAAGACAACTTGTTGGCCCACACCGCAAAGAAAGCTGATCTTCTAGGCTCTGTTTTTGCCTCCAACTCGACTTTGGATGACCATGGATAAATTACCACCAACGGTCCCTCGGTGTAATACTTTATTGCCGAAAATTATTTCCCGACAGAGCTCCGTGCGTAAAGCCCTCCGTTCGTTGGACATAAGTCTATTAATGCTGGTGTTCCCCAAGGCTTGTAATATCTCCTACATTGTTTCTTCTGCATATCAATGACATGTTGCAAACTAGTGGCATTCATTGTTATGCGGACGACAGCACCGGAGATGCCTTACACACAGGCCGTTCTAATATTTTTCGGGAACAAGTCGACGAGTGTCGGAATAAGCTTGTGTCTGAAATCGAGTCTCTTTTAGCCAAAGTCCCGCAATGAAGGCGACTTAATCTAGTTCAACGTAACCCCAACAAGACACAAGTTTGAAAATCAAAAGAAAAAAAAAATGTAGTTTATAAAACTTAAAATTTTCATATAGTACTTTTGCTGCATATATGCACTTAAGAGCAATATAGAAAATAATTAATAATATCGCTTTTGGTTAGCTTGGTTAAAAATACCAGGTTAGGGAGCGTTCAAGTATTACGTAACGCAATTTGGGGAGAGTGGGGTCTTGTAAAACTTTACAATTCGTTATAAGAGGGTTCATACAACGCGTAATGTAATATTGTTTTTTTTTTTTTTTTTTCAATAAAAAACTAAGAAATTAAAGTCTCTAAATCTAAATTAAAGTCTTTTGGTTTATGTTTTGCGGGAAGTCCCTCGATAATACGTTATTCTATTTTATGAGTTTATTACAACAAAAAAAAAAAAGCTAAAATAGGAGAATGCATAAGAAAAAAAAAAAGATGGTTGTAGCTAAAAATGTATGTAAGGACAAGGCCAAGTCAGGAAAACGGCATAAATTTAATGTAAGATTAGTTGTAAACTTTTATTAGGACAAATTTGAGCTCATTTTAAGATATTTTAAACTTAAGCAATTGTTTTTTTACATTAGGTGTGTTTGTTTATTAAATAAAAATGTAAATTAAGAAAATAAACAGTATAAGCATATAATCCGAGTTAGAAATCTCGTTTTATTTATTATTACCGAAAACGTGAATAAAACAATAACAAGGTATTTTAGCGACTTTTCGGTACTTTATGCAGGTTTTGAAGTAAAAATGGTAACTTGGGTGTTACGTAACGTTTAAGGAGTGGGAGAGGGGTACAGAAAATCATTACGGCGCGTTACATGAGGGACGGACAAAAATCTTCAAAAACTGTGTTACGTATTACTTGGACGCCCCCTTAAATGGATAATATTATATTTTGTAGTAATCAGTCATATTGTATTTTGTAGTCAACTATCTACCTATAATATATCTACAATTATGAAACTTGTATAAAAAAACCTTACTGGTAATTTATTAAATTGTATGAATATTAAAATTTTTCTTTACAGTTCAACTTATAAAGCGTCTGCACTTATTTTACTTAAATCGCCTTCTACGAATGTTTCCGCTATTAGCATCAATAGTGTTACTCGAAGCATCCGTTTTTCATCGTGTATCAGATGGACCATATTGGGAAACCGTTGCGAATAATGTCCAGAATTGTAGATCGTTCTGGTGGACAACATTGTTGCATGTCCAGAACTTTGTGAATCCCGATCATATAGTGAGTTTTTATATTTATTATACTGCTACTAAAAACTTTTGTATACATGTAACTGTTACAAAAATATGTATGTTTGTATGTATCATAAGTTAACGAATAACAGACAATGGTAGCCAAACTAATAAGAGACTGACCAACATGCCTTTGACTGCCCCGTCGTCGGCGCAGTTTGCAGTGACCCTGCTTTCCGCTCCAGGGTCGTGGGTTCGATTCCCACCCCAAGTCTTGGTGTAATACTATAAAAAATACGTATACCAGTTGACTGTTACCTATAACATAAGCATTAAGTTGTCTACCTTAGGAGCAGACGACCTGCTGTGTATGTTAAAATAATTATATTTATTTATTTTTAACACAGGAAATATTTTCCAATAAATTATATAACGTAAGTTTATCGACGAAAAGGTTATCCAAAGATTGAAATTAATACTTTATTATATTTTATTAATATTCTTGATTGAAACACATTTTTCAAAATGACGCATTCAACAATTCTAAATATATATTTTTTTAATATTATGTTTTGATTAGCGTAGTTGACAGTGATCCGGCCATAAATTTTTTTTTTCTGTATTTAACTTTATTATTAATAATATCTATAATATGTGTAAAACTTATATGTTACCTTAAACTAACCTAGGATAATACTACGGCGTGTGTATGTTTAACACATTTATTATTTGTTTAAATACACATTTTAATGAGATTATTATTTATGCAACAAAAATATGTATTGGTCTGTTATTTTTAGAGTTTGATTAATTTGAAACGCATTGATTTCAGTGTATTGTGCACTCCTGGTATATTGCCATAGATATCCAACTTTACATCGTCTCACCCATTATTCTGTATTGGGTGCTCGGTAAGAGCAAAACAGCAGCATGGCTTGCTCTTATAGGAGGCTTGTTGGCAATTTTAACAGCAGGAACAGTATGGAATTTCATAAAGAATATGCCCTCGATTTCGGCATCAATTCCGTAAGTTACTGATTATCTATTTTAATTATTATATATATAATTTTTTTTTCATTATTAATTAACGTAATACTTTTAATGTTTAGTAACCCTATTTTAATTTTATTGTAACTATCTGTACTTAATTTTTTTGATTCAAATTACGATTTGATACAATTTTATAGATTAATATGAAATAAAATGACTAAGACCAAACAAATGTAGCGTGTTACTGTCATTTTAATTTTATCTATTTCCGTAACATTCAATTTTTCATACTCGTATGTTACGGTTAATCTGTACTTTTAATTTAATGTATACTTTTTTGACGCGATAACGTCTTGTAAATCGATGAACGCCGCGCCGGCTACACGCACGAAAAAACATGCCTCATTGTCACGTTCCGCGAGCGAGAGCGCGAATCAAGCGATAGAGAGGCACGATCGGCCTAAGCGTTCGGCTTGTGAATGAAAAAGAATAACGCAGATTGGAGGATTTTAAATATCACACATTATCTAAGTTGTAAATAAATTGTTAATAGCACATTGTTACTTGTTATTAATCTGTGCAATTTTAGTAAAAAAATATTTGAATTAACGAGTGCAAATAAATGTTAATTTATCTAAAAAAATGTAATTAATTGAACTAACTCCTTCTTTGTATTAAACAAAATAATGAAATTTCAGTGATAATAATTCAATTCAACTCATAAAAGTATGCAATTTTTTATCAATGTTTTCTAATGACGTAATCACATAAAATTATCGTACATACACCGAATTTACAGACAACCAATTTTATTATATATTTTTGTATAAAATAGTTGTTTGATATTCGTTATTCGAATATAGTTCATATATAGTGATTATAGGTAAATATTTAAAATAATTTTCATTTATGCTTACAGTCGTTACGATGAACAAACTTTTTATTTGCAAAATTACTACTATCTTCCATGGACTCGGGGAGCTCCATTCTTTTTAGGAATGATCGTTGGGTACGCTCTATATTTAAACAAAGGAAAGAAAATTCATTTAAATATGGTAAGTTAACTTTTTTTTTTGCAAAATTACTAATCAACAATTTATCAATAGGCAAAACTAGTAAATCTCTACTAATAATGTTTTTTTTTTTCAATATTTCTTACTTATATATTAAAAACTTTAGTGCTCAAAATTAAATTAACATAAAGATGACTTATTGGGATAACGAAGGAGGCAAATAGAAATGAGAAATTTTAAATATACCTAGTTTAGGTATATGATATTATGGTAAGTTTTCTATCTAAAAAATATTTTAATATGTTATGCTAATGTTCTTTTTACAGGGTTTCGTACTTACGTCCTGGGTGATATCTCTTGGTTTAATCGCGTCTACGTTCTACGCATCATATGCTGCCATGCAGTTAGATTGGGATAATCAAACCGCAGATAACTTTATTAACTCATTCATGAGATTAATTTGGTGTATTGGTTTAAGTTGGATCATCTTTGCCTGTGTAAAAGGATACGGAGGTAACTACATAATATTGTGAAATACTTTTCGATTAATTACCTTATTATCGAGCTTTTCGGAGAGAGATAAAAATTACTATTATTTTGTATGTATTTGTATTTTTACTGGTCTACTTAGTAAATATTGTTATCAATATTCTGCGTTATGAATGAAGTTTTAAATTAAGACATTTAAGTGAGAAAACTAATGTAAAACCTTAACTTACAAACTTATAGATAGAATATCTAAATACATTCTGAACAATTTTCTTTCAGTAAATGTTAAATCATTCAATTATACATATACATATATTTTTAGATTAAGGAACAATTTGTTTGTTAAGGTGTCCAATTCATCAACTACCACATTGATATACGCTTATTATCTCTTAGATAAAAAGTCTTGAGTAAGAAATTTTTTTTTAAAATTTACGCTCGTAAGACTCGTAGGGATAAATCAGTAACCTTAAATGTCAACGAGGCTGAAGTGGCGTGGATTATGTAATTTCTATTAAAAAAGTAATGTATGACATTAAAAAAGTAGTGTTATATTTGTTTTCAGGTCCTATAAACTGGTTCTTAACGCTGAGTGTGTGGAAATTGCCAGCACGTATATCGTTCGCTATGTATCTTTACCACTATCCAATCACATTTATAGTAGCAGGATCGCAATTAGCAACTGTTCATTTCTCTGTGGGAGCAAGAGTAAGTTTAGTTTGGTTTTTATTTGATTATTTTATATTAAAAGTATCGAATAAAAATACATAAACAATTTAAATCTTTAAATTGATAAATTCGTAGATGTTATACAAAATAAAATGTAATTTGTAAATTAGTGGATTAATTGTATGTTAGATATTTTGAAAAATAAGTTTTTTTTTTAACCCTATATTAAGAGAAAAATACACGAATAGAAACTCTTTTCATGTTTGCATGTTTTTTTTTTTTTGTTCCATTACGTTTTATTGTTAATTATATTTATCCTGTATTAGTTGATTTTTACTCTTTGTTCTCAGATATACGAGTTTATGGCTTTGTTCTCGTTGGCATTCCTTTTAGCGTTTTTCATGACGGTCGTCGTTGATGCTCCTTTCTCAGTATTGATCAAAATCCTAATGGAAGGAGGTAAGTTGAAATACTAAGTAAAAATGTAGCAATTACCCGTATATTTTTTCTGCATTATATATAAGTTAATGGTAAAACAGTTATATATTTTATAACTACAATTATACATATTTCAACAAATTTATTATGTTTAGATTGTTTATAATTTTTTCTTCTTTCTTTTATTTTAGGACAAAGACGAGATCGAGGTCGAAGACCGGCTCAGAACGGTGTTAACTCAAAGCCTGGTCCAATACCAGAAAAGAATATAGAAGATTTAGAAAGAACAGTAATTACTACTTTAGAAAAGAATAACCCAATAAGTGTTCAACATTTAGAGGAAAACAGTGCGAGTCACGACAAAAATGGTATTCCGGAAAAACCAGAAGAGATTGGTGAACCTTTACCACCGAGTAAAGAAATGGAAAGAATGTAAACATTGAATATTTATTAAAATATCAACAAGGTATTATTATATAAAAGATGATTGGAGACTAAACAGTAACAATTTTAGAAAGCCGACTTAAGCTTTTGTTATTATGCTTTTTGTATTTATCTAAATTAGATAGTAATATCTACTCTATGATGTACCGCAAAATATTATTAACCTCCCATTCATGGGAAAAAGCCACTTTTTCTATGAAAAAGAACGCAATATTATAAAAAGTTTCAATATTTTTGGAAAATTATGTCAATTTTGATAATTTTTGTTAATCCTGCTTGGCATTGGCTTGTCGTATTTCTTAAAAAATTTGTTTAAAATAGAAATTTTTTATATAGAAAGATGAATAAGAGTGGTATATGGCAAAATCATATTACAGCATTCATAAATATACTAACTTAATTTTGTGCCTAAAAGATGATATATAATATAAAATTATAAGATGCCACAATTTAATTGGAAGTACAACTCAGTTCAACCTTAATTATTATTGTTTATTATTAAGTATAAAATGTTTTACTATAACTTTTTATACTTTTTTTAAATGTTTGAATACATTTTAAAAATAGTTATAATAACAAATAATAACTGTTTTCGAAGCATCAAAAGCATTCATACAAAAAAAAATCATTTTAAATTATAAACGTTAAAGCTACTCAAGATCTCAATTTAAAATACCATAAGCTTATATATGTATATAGCTATAAATTAGATAATTATTGGTAGAATATGTATTTTTAAGAGAACTACTTTCGTGCTGAATATTATATGGAATAAGATCGTTTAGATAATAAGCTAACTTAAGGTAATCTCAACAAGTTATGATTATAAGTACTTATGTATGTACAATACTGGAAAAATGTAAATAAAGTTTTTGATACTAGCAGCTGAGTACCCTATCATTAAACAAATACCAATCTAAATTTTTCCTAGGGAGGCAAACAGAAACTTTATGTAGCCGTTATCGTATATATAATTATATGTATATATATGACATCTACATTATATAATTTTAAATTACATTACTATTAAACTTATGATGGATTCAGAAGTAACGGCAGTTTTCACAGTATTCCTTCACTTAGCGAAATCCTTCATTCAAATTTCACAAGAATATTTTTTTCTCTGTGTGAAAAATTTTAATGTCATACATATGAGTATACATATGAGCTCAGAGTATCCTTGCACACTATCCTGCCATTTTGTCATCCTTTGATTCTAATATGTACGTGCTACGTAGGTCACTCAATAAGTTTTGTGATGCTCCTAATTTAAAAATGAAACGCATCTGTGTTATATATTTTAATAAGCAAATTTACTTAAAAATAGAGAACAAGTATCCAGGTTGCTGTTTAAAAAAAAAAACTATGATGGTCCAGTCATTTAACTTACAACGATTCCGATTATATTTTATGATTTTAAATTTGGTTTAACTGAAAAACTTAGAATTCAACGATTACAACCTGCATTAGGGTAGCCTGCCCCATCTCGAGCAACAGTTTTTAGATGGTTCAGTGAATTTAAAAGGTTGCCCTCAAACGGGAGTTACTACAGAAAATTTGTGGACTACTGAAATAATGACGTGAGAAGACCCACAAATTACTTACTCGGATATCGAGAAGATTCTTGGCGTTACTTCGGAGAGCGTTAACATTATTTTGTATCAGCATCTTGAAGCGAAGAAGCTTTGTAGTCGTTGAATCCCACGTTTGCTCTTAGGTGATGAAAAACAGGTCCGTGTGGATTGATACCGCAAAATGCGTTTACGATTTGAAAACGGAAACTCAAGACGTATTACGGAAATCATTACAGGCGAAACGTGGATTTATCAATATGATCCGGAAAATAAGAGACAGTCGTCAGTATGGGTCTGTTAACTCGGAATGGTATAGAACATTAGCTTAGCCAAAAGTTTTCCAAGCTCTGCAAGAGAGCAGACCAAGGCCACCAGAACAAATCAGGCTTCGGGGAATCATGTTGCATCACGACAACATTTCGTCACATACGTCCCTTAGAACAAAGGCGTTTCTTGAGGAATCTAGTATTATAACCTTGCCCCATCTACCGCACAGTCCTGATTTAGCTTACTGTGATTTCTTTTTATTCAAAATAAAGGAAAAAAATAAAATGGAATTTTTTTCGTGTGCCAAAGAGGTCGTGTCCGCCTACGAAGTCGCAATTTCGGACCTATCAGATCAATACTGGCAAGAGTGTTTTCATAGTTTGTTTAGGCGAATGGAACTTTGCATAGAAAATGAAGGAGAGTATTTCAAAAAAATGTAAAATAAATATTATTTAGTCATACCTACGTAACAATCATGAGAGATTAAGCGTTCAATAATAAATTAGCCGTTTTATCTTAATCTTCCTTAAAGTCCATCCGGTTTAAAAATCAACTATATGGTATTAAAGCTGAAAATTATTTATAATTATTATATATATGTTATTTTTATCATTTCTATTAATATTCCCTTGACTTACCATTTGAATTTTTTATATAAATGTAATTAATGATTTTTTAAGTAATTTTTTTGTTTATCAGTAGGACATTATTTATATTTGAATTTCGATGTACAATAATTTTAAATATACCTACTTGCTTCAGTGACATTACGGTATTGTAGAATGTTGTGTACTCCGTAATGGGATGCATATTAGATATTAATTTAATATTGGCTCGATGTAATGTGTTATATGTATTCTGTGGATGTACCTATTAAATAAATAAATAAATAAATAAATAAATATATATATATATATATATATATATATATATATATATATATATATATATATATATACTTCTTTTATTCTGTCACTAGCTGCTGCCCGCAACGTCGTCTGCGTAAACGCTATTAGATTACACGTTGTTACAGAATGCGCTGAAGAAATAAAGGTTCACTGCTCGTTCCTCGTAGGTGATAGCGCGATAATATGTAGCCTATATGTTAACCCGAGTTCTTAATAATATTCGTGCCAAATTTGAAATAAATCCATGCAGTACTTTTTGAGTTTATCCCGGACATACATACAGACAAACAGAAAAACAGACAAAAATTCTAAAAACTATATTTCTGGCTTCGGTATCGATTGTAAATCACACCCCAAGTATTTAAAAAAAAAATTCAATGTACAGTTTTGATTTTTTTACCATTTTATTATATGTATAGATAAACAAGATTTTTAAAAATTTATTACTTATTTGAAAGAAAAGTTTTTTACTATGACTTTTGGCAGTGATCAATAGCATTTTTTTGTCATACTGTTATACATATATAATGTGATTAAAGAAAAGAATTTTAGCACAGTGAGCATTGGTCGCATAGTTTAAAAATAATACGCAATAAATAAAATCTAACAATCACTCGTCTAATTAATTCGTTAAATGACGTCATATCGACGGCAGCATGCATGTACCGTAATGATAACGGCATTACACCGTGGTGCGTGGGCCAAGTTGAATTGTTTTGCTTTAAATTTCGTATATTTTTCAATATTCAGATTCTTGTATCGTTGCATTAATATAGTTTTTATACGCAAAAAAAACCATAACAACAATACCTATATACTCGTATGATTTTACTCAGTAAATAAATCATAAGATTTTTACTTCTTGCTAAGTACGATTATTTGGTGTACTTTTTTATCAGTATATAAAATTTTTAAAGTCCACGTGTTTTTATTATCACATCAAAAAGATAGCATTAATCATTGTTCGACTACTGATTAAAAGATATTGATTATCTTAAATAAACAAAAAATGTTTTTTTTTTTTTCTTAAATACTCATTCACAAAAATTATCGTGGAAACGTTCTTGATTAAAAAATTTTACGTAATAAAGAAAAAATTACATAAAGAGTAGATATTTTGAAACTGGTTTTACCCGACTGCGACAGAAGGAGGGTTATGTTTTTCGAGTGTATGTATGTATGTATGTATGTCCATTTCTTTGGCACGCCCTACAGCCCAAACGGCTGGACGGTTTTTGACATATGAGGTGTCGTTGGATTTGTCTAAATTGTAGTAGTGACATAGGCTATATAAATTTTCAAAATGGCGCCCGCAAATGGCGGAATGAGTGTAAGGGGGAGTTGAATTTTTTTTTCTTACTCTAGCAATATGGGTATCAAATGAAAGCTAGTAAATTGTTTTATTCTTTTTAGTTTATAATAAGAGTATTTTACGCAGTCGGGTTTTTTGATTTTTTTAATTAAGCATACTTGTTACCTTACTTAACCAGAATTACTACCTATGAGTATTGTAAAACTGATGAGTTTTTTTTTTCGTTAAGTGGTATGATTTAACAGTACGCTTTTTAATTTATAATATTTAA
This sequence comes from Euphydryas editha, assembly GCA_036937285.1. Lineage (NCBI taxonomy): Eukaryota > Metazoa > Arthropoda > Insecta > Lepidoptera > Nymphalidae > Euphydryas > Euphydryas editha. Next base: position 16,985,421 of record JAUPFZ010000011.1, on the reverse strand, counting down.
GACATAAATATATTTTAAATAAGTTGCAAAACATCAACGGATTAAAAATTACGCTTAATTGAAATAGTTTCGACTATGTATTAAATGTTTCCATTTTCATTAAATTTCATAGTAAAGTATCTACTATAAATCTTACAATAAAACTAAATTACAAATACGGAGACACAGAGCAAAAAATAGAACCTAGATGCCATAATTAAATGCTAAATAGATAACATAGGTAACGGTGGAATAAAAGAGGAGACCCTGAAGACCTATATATATATATATATATATATATATATATATATATATATATATATATATATATATATATATATATATATATTCCTTCGTCCTCGTCATTTGATGACTGGGCAAATTATGTGAACTTTGGACAAAAATTAATTTGAACTGTTTACCTATCTTGGTATTTCCAGCGTATTTAAAAATGTAATCATACTTATTTACATATGATTGTCAATCATTAAACTACCTATTTACCTACATGAATACACTAACCTTAACAAATATTCAAAGTGAGATCCTTCTCGTGTGACACATAGTTCGGCACGTTTACGCATATTGTCTTTTATACGATTTAACACGAATGGGTCATTTTTAACAGTTTCGAAAGCACTGGTGAGTTTTAATTTCAAATCGTCTCTGTTTGCATACTTTGTAGCAATGCCGCTCCACCTCGTCACCTCATCCTTGGGCATGTGTTGGAATCGCTATTGGGGAACATCTCCCGGTACAAATTGATAGCATCCGGCAAGCTATCATTCGCACGCGCATAAGCACGAATCACGACCAAGTATTCTGCATTTGTGTATTGATATGCCATACTTAATTACTAATGACGGGTAACACTCACACATTAGGTATACGCAAAAGATCGATCGGTAGGCGCGCGCGCGGGAAGACGCACGTACAAACCTTATGGTGGCGTTCACCCTACTGACCTATTAACATGTCGATTGTCGGTCGAATTAGCAGTAATTAAAATTAGCCACGGGGCGGGGGGGTGCATTTGGCAAGTGGAAAGACCACCATAACACACCACTACAACACCGCGGCGCACGTGCTACCGGCATAACTGGAAATCTGTTCACGCTTCATTTATTGAAATTTAAATTTACGGAAATTTGGTCAAAAATTAAGTACCTTTTTTTACATAACTCGAATGAGAATCATGTACCGAGTATTTTTTTCAAATATTGATAGTAATTCAACAGTTATCCGGTATATAACCTATATTAGAATGTAGTGGAAATATAGTTTTAAATCAAATTTTTATTGCTTGAATACACAGATAAAAAGACATTTGGCGTAGAGAGAGGCCGCCATTGAAAAGGAAGGATCCTTCGACCAGACAGTGTTGCGTCTGGTGGGCTACGCGCCATTTAACGTTTGTTGTCGAGTTCTTGTGTATATATACTGAATCGCTTTGAAAACTTCGATAGCGCGATGTAGGATACGTCTGTTTCTTCTAGTTCGTATATGGCGAGATAGATGTCGCTACATCACTCCCCCTCCGAGACCGGAGGTCGATAGCAGGTTTAGTCGTCCATACTACATCTTGTGATGCTTGCCGGGCCAGTGGAATGTTCCAGTGAGTCGGAACCAGATGCCGCATAGTTCACGGTGAGTCGGAACTGTCTGTAGTGATGCCCCAGTGAGTCGGGGTGGTGCAGTGCTGCGTAGTGGCTGGCTGCTGCGTCGACCAGGAGAGAAGTGCGTCTCTGCTTGCTGACCGGCCGAAGTGCAGTGTGCTGTGCCAAGGTCGCTGCGAAGGCTGTGGGCGATGACCAGGAATGCGCGTTCGCTGCATGCTAGTGGTCAGGATACCCGAAGTAGCCGTGGATGCTGGCTGGCTGTACGACTCGCAGCTCGAAAGCTTGAGGAAGTGATGATGACGTTACGATGACGTAGATTTGCGAAGGCTGCGCTGACGTTCAAAGCTCGGGGTCACCAGTTTGGGCGTAGAGGGGCTGCCTTTGAAAAGGAAGGATCCTTCGACCAGACAGTGTTGCGTCTGGTGGGCTACGCGCCACTTAACGTTTGTTGTCGAGTTCTTGTGTATATATACTGAATCGCTTTGAAAACTTCGATAGCGCGATGTAGGATACGTCTGTTTCTTCTAGTTCCTATATGGCGAGATAGATGTCGCTACAGACATTTTCTAAAAATTAATCCTAGCAAGATTGATTTATCGGCCCCAAAATCCCCTTCATAATAAATTTTATGAAAATGGTTGGAGCCATTTCCGAGATTCATATTATATATACATATAAATATATACGTATATTTATAACCTCTATTAGAATGTAGTCGAAATATAAAGACAGAATCGTTCCATCCACACAACAAACATCTATACAAATTGCACTAAAAAGTAGTTTTTAGCTTTATAATTTTTTTCGTTCATTTCACCTTTTAGGGTTTTTGGGAGTAAGTTAGTAAGTTCATTAAATCAGGAATAATATATTTAAGTGAATGTTTGCCATAGTTATTAATGACCTTGACGATTTTGAATTTTGGATTGTTGGTATTTCTCAAACTTTACTATTTTTTTATTATTAAGAAGAATGTTATGTTGGAGATTACAAAATGTTATACTATAGTCAATAAATATTAATATAGTATATTACGGTACTAGGGAGGAAAGTAATACATTTAAGCAACCCGGATATTTGCTAATCGGAATAAAAATCCGAGATTGCGACGTCTCCATTCCCTCCCGTGTAACGTATACCTACAATTTTTTATAATACTAAGATTGAAAGTTCGGTTGTAATTAAAATAGATAAAACAGTAATGATTAGTTTTTTAAATTAATTTACTCATACATTTGATATTCTCATGATATCGCCTTTATTTTGTGACGCAGGGGAATCCATTTACGGATGATATCCAGGACGCCCGGGTCGGCAGTCCTAGACCTATGTCGGACTCGACACTTTGGGAGTGCAATACCGTACTAAACCCCTGCGGGAGCCTTCAGTCGCTTTAATTGGAGGGTCCCAAATCTGCAGGCAACAGGATCGCTCCAGCGACAAGCTGGCCTCGGCGAAAAGGCCAGACTTCTCCTCCATGGGGACTGTCCGGCTAACCTCTGAACAGTCCCGACGACACTGTGTCTAGCAGGACCGGGTTCCCATCCCGGCCCGACACGGGCACAAGGGCATTACTGGAGGCGCATTAAGTAGTGCCTCCTACGCACACCCATTCGTCGCCCGCGGATGGAGGCCACGTCAGCGGCCTTCTCTCTCCTCCGCTCGTCGGCCTCCTCTCTCCTCCGCTCGTCGGCCTCCGTCTGGGACATTACTGTCTCGCAGAAGGAGACCATCGCTTTCCAGGACTCGTCGTCGCCGAGCATCGCGGTGATGATGCTCGAGAGCAATAGCTACAGCCCACGATACCGTACGGTACCCCCGGATCACCCTTACCGCGATGATCCTCTGCGCAGAGCGTAGTGCAGCCTTATTCCTCGCAGTGAGCCGATCCGCCCAAACCGGGGCGCCGTACGTCGCCATACTCCGGCAGACACCAGAGTACAGCTGCCTGCAGGCGGTGCTGGGTCCTCCGAGGTTCGGGAGGAGTCTGCCTTAACGACCTTCGGTCCCACCATAGCGAAGTGTGGGCCGAAGGTCCACCGTCCGTCTGGGATGAGCCCCAGATATTTGATTTGGGAGCTCATCCTGACCCTCCCCTCTCCGATCTGCAGGGTAACCCCGGTGGGGGTTCCTTGCGTCCGGTCCCGCGGAAGAGGAGGGCTTCGGTCTTATCAATTCTGACACGAAGACCTAAACTCCTTATGCGGCTGATCACGACATCGACTCTGACCTCGGCCAGCCGCGCCGCCTCCTCGATGATGTCGCCTACCCTAGCAATGTATAACTAAACGATATAGATGATTGTTTACGAATTTGATAATTTGGAAGCGTATGTATTGGAATGTTTTTTCTTTCCCGTCGTCTTCTAGTATAATGTAAGAACTGCTTCGTACTAAGATATTGTGAAATTCCGTGTAAGTCCACTTCAGGTTGCCAGTCGCTCGAAGCACGGGTGTTTGCTTATTTGTTTTTTAAATAATTTATGTCCACGGGCTTATTTTGCCCATGCCTTTTTTATTCCAATTTGTTTTGTTTACTTGGTATAATAGTAGCTGCTTACAATCTTACATTAGTGGTAACTTAATTAGAACTTAGTATCTCTAATGTTGGACGTGAGTCCACCGATTGCTTATTTGTTACCGTTGCTTATTTGTTAGAACTGAGCAGGTGCTATTTCAATGCACTATCTTATCATACTTAATATTATTCAAGGTCCATATTCTGTTTGGAAACGTTTTTTCAACATTTTTTCCATTTACTCATATTTATTCTAATTATAAATAGCACTGCCAGTTAAAACACGACTAACTCAAATAAATGACAGATGTCCTCAGTTATTGTACAATAATTATGTTGAGACATTTACTGTAACCCGTGTTTTATCCAACCCGCATATTTGTTGGAATAAAATTCGGGGTTGCGATGTATCACTTCCTACCCGTGTAACGTATACAATTTTCTATAACGTTAGGATCGAGAGTTGGGTTGTAATTGAAATAGATAGTATAGTAATTATTAGATTTTTAAATTAATTTACTTATATATTATCTAGATATTCTCAATGATGTTGCATATCCTAGCAACGCGTTGTTATTGTTGTTGTTGTTCATTAAGTGAAAAATAAGATGAAATAATGAAATGAAAAATAAGATGAAAAACTATTAGAGATTGGTGTTATTCTGTGTCACATACGAATTAGTAGAAGGAAATTGTGAGATTAAGCAATGCGATCTGTTATAACTTTGACTTTTAAAACAAAATTATTTGCATCGGGACGAAAGTTGACGCATGCGCGGTTGTTTAAAAGCAATGATAGAGGCAATAAAACAAAAATCATACAGGCATAATAGAATTGACACGTTTTAAAATGTAATTTTTATTCGGGCCTCTGAAAATCAGCGTTAATCAATCATACGCAGTGATATAAAAAAAATACGATATTAATTTTAGTAATTAAGCTTAAGATTACGGGAAAACCAACGATAACACCGGCACACAAAAAAAAAAGTTGTCAGTACTTTTGACGGGACCCATATATCTCTATGTATTTTGACCTGCTGAATCCGAATTTGAGGTCAGTTTGACCCGTACACCGTCAAATTTTCGAGAAAACTTTGAAAACCCGAAAAAAGTGACGAAAATCGGCAATTTAGGCGATTTAAAATGATTTTTTAAAAAAAAATTTTGATCTAAACTAAGCATGATTTTTATGTATTTTGACCCGCTTAATACTTATCTGAAGTTTATTTAAACCATAAGCCATTAAAAGTTTAAGTAAATTCCAAAAAACCCTGAAAAATTGCAAAAAAAGCAAAAATTCCAGATATTGTGCTAAAAACAAATATATATAAAATTAAATCAATCTTGATTCTCATGTATTTCGATCCGTCGAATATAAATCTTGAATTTATATGGCTCAGACATCTCTAAAAATCTAAATCAGTGGCAAAAAAACACTGAAAATCAAAATAAATCAAGTCCGTTATGATAAAAATCAATTTCTAAATAAAAATAAAAAATCTTTAATCGAAATACATAGAGATATATGGGTCCCGTCAAAAGTACTGACAACTTTTTTTTTTGTGTGCCGGTGTAATTAGAAAAGAGACCATTCTAAGCGGACCTGCTTTATAGTTATATAATATATAATTTTCTTAAAAGACAACAGCCTGCTTGTTGATGAACAAAGATGACAAAAAGATACAACGGACGATCATCTTGTTTTGGCCTTTATTGCTCTTAAAAACATACCTATTATATGTATTTTTTAAATATTTATCTTGTACAGTCATCGGCCAATATACATATATATACATACAATAATAGTCTGAAACTTTATCAATATTTCATATATTTTATCAATAAAATTCGCAATTATTATCTAGGTACACTCAATTTAGTCGATTAATAAATCTTTTCCATTAACTTAATCAGTACAGATATTTGTATTTACTTGATAAAATAAATACTAATTAGTTACAGCAATAAGATCCCCGCGTTGAAGAAGACGAGGCTCATTTAAAGAAAATTCATCAGCGGATGAACATCAAAATATACGTCACGTGTAGTAATTTTTAAATGAATTGTTGATTTTAAAATGATTCTTTTTCAAAACGTGCTAATTTTGTTCAGTGGAGTTTTGTATTTTGCAAGTGCGAAACTTGTCATAGATGAAAATACGCCTAAGCGCCTATTTGATGAAGACCTTTACAATAGTGTGATCGATAGAGATGAATGTCGGAGACAAGTCGACTACTTGAAGAGAGACTCTGCTTTACTGGCTCGGTGTAAGTGATATCAGTTTAAATTTTCAATTGTTAACTCGTGTAGCGTTTCTGCTCCACCCTTCTTTTCTTTCTTACTTTGTTGATGTTCTGATTTTCAATTGCCTACGATGATTGGACGATACGAGTGATTTGGACGTTCTGCTAAATTATATCTTCATGTTTATTTAATTAACTTTAAGTATTTTTAATTTATGTAACATAACATTACATTTTTCTAAATTGATTTTTTTTAGTCTAGTCACTCTTTTTACAAGTTACCTCACAAGTCATACATCACATGCCGCATATATAGAGATTAGTAATTTAGATTGGTTGGAGGTTTGGCACCGGCATCCAATTTTTTTTTGCTAATTGATACTTTTTGTGTACATTTTTTAAAAAATTAAAAAAGTATCAAAAATTCACAAACTCTACACGAGCCTCTAATTTTTAACACGAAAATGAGACTACCTCTGAAGTAAACCTTTACAAAAAAAAAGGAAAAAAAAATAAAGAAGAAAAAATAATCAGTCCACAGTTGACGAATATATCAGCGAACATACATAAAAAAAATACATACATCGAAACTAGAATTTAATTAATTAATAATTTAATTTAATATTTAATAAAATAACTTGAATAAAACAGTTAATTAAAAAAAAAAATACATTTTAGCAGGTGGTTAAAAAAAGATTTTGAGATTATATTTCTTCTCCCTGGGTTCCTATGACCTCCCGGTAGAGGTGACAACAAAAACCGCTTACGTCGTACTATTTATATAATACCTGGATGACCGAGCTTTGCTCGGTTAAATTATATTTACTCGTAGATACATTACATACCGATGAAACATAAATAATATTTTCGATCTTACCGACATAATAGAAAAATGATACGAACTGGTTATTTAAATAAAAAATTAAAAGAGCTTTCAATAATAGTTTTTCTCACAAAAGAACAAACTTGAAAAAAAAAAGAAAAAAAAATGGTCTACACCTGGATTCGAACCCGGCTTTTTTGATTTCGAATCCGTCCGATTCTATTCCGATCCGATTCAAGCTATTATAAGCTTATCAATGACAGAGAAATTTACCTTCGTATTGTAATGATATTTTTTAATTGCGTAAAAAAGGGATAAAACGACATTTTCTCGCCCCCGAAACCTCCTGCATACTAATTTTCATTAAAATCGTTGGAGCCGTTCCCGAGAATCAGATTATACAGGGTTAATTCTAAAACACCAGCAACCTCGCAGGACAAGATAGCTAACATTATGTACAACAACATTTGTTCTACCACTTTTGTTAATTTGTTAGATTTTATTTTCATACAAAAATAAATATTAATTTAATTTTTCGCGTGAATGCAATATACTCTACGCGCGTCCCAAAGATTAGGTAAATAACGACCACGTACTAATGTGAGGGGAAAGGTAGGAACGGGGCGGCGCTAGCGCCTTTGAACTTGACCTATTTAGCCAGCCGCGGCAGTCGGCGGCGGGCGACTTTGATGCGCGCGCGTCATATGATTTTGTGTGCTACTCGTATTTATTTTATTCGTATCGATCGATGTATTGTACCTGTACTAAAGTTATTTTGTAACCATGGTACCGCCGCTATTCTAATGTCGAATACACGGAAATGGTGAGGATACTGGCTAGGTGTGATGACAATGTGTCGGAAGCCTGTCGGCAATATGCAGCTAGATATTCGAACTTACCTACACCGAGCCGTGAGACAATGTCAACTCACCGAATCTGACAAACTAGCACGAGTAAATTTTTGTAACTGGTTCGGTTAACTAAAATAATTTGTGCGTTCAATCAAATTAAAACTAATTCGGAAGTGTTAGCACGTGTTAGTGAACAGCTGATTTTTAGGTGTTGTCTGTGTTGGTTGTGATGGTGACTATTTTGAACGCTATCTGCGCGATACGCACCGACATGCGCGTTACTTTAACCTTAGAGGTAATATTTCGTTTGTAAATATTATTTTATTGTCAATTATTTTTAATTTTTTAATTATTGTAAATACGCTGATTTCACTTTTGAAATACTTATGCCCGCCTGTATTTAACAATAAAAAGTGAATAATACCTAGCTACCAATATTTGATATTAAATTGGTTTAATTAGACTTTAGTAAACGTTAAAGAATAATTACCTACGTTAATAATTTTCAAATATTTTTTTATGTTCAGAATTCAGATACCTAATCTACATACCTACATTTTTATAGTATTGGCGGGCATACGGACAGTCGAAGCCTTTTGATGACTAGGTACCGGATGTCTACCGCACAACTGGTTGTGCTGTAACCTCTGGAGGTTATGCAGATGTGTTGCCCTCCTATACATACGATTTATTTGTTTTTTATCGTTTAATATAGCCAGTTCTAAGCCTGGTAAAGTATGAAGGGATTGTGGACTCAGTTTACGTATTGCAGGGACATGACAAAACAGAAATTTGATTATTCACTTAAGTCACTGCGATATACATACTATGATACTGCCCACAAACCCACCAAGCAATTTATATTAATTTTATTAACTAGAATTATCGGGCAGAGAAAGTGTTATTACTATTATTATGCAAGCGCGCCCGAGCGTCGCGTCATCCTTTCGATAATGAATGAAACATAGAGTCTAAATTTCAGAGCAGTACAACAAAAACTTAAAAAATCATTTTTAATTAATGTATTGAGTTATGTCAAAAGTCGTAGAACAAATGTTGTTGTACATAATGTTAGCTATCTTGTCCTGCGAGGTTGCTGGTGTTTTAGAATTAACCCTGTATATATATATATATATCGCACTCTTAATCCAATACCGTCACTATCCGAAATTCAAGCAAAATTCAATTTCAGCGCCATCTGTTTACGAAGCAAACAATCAAAATATTGCATCGACTTTGAACACGTTAGCACGCGTTACGTTCAATAAAATACGTAAATTTTCATTGGTAAACCGTCATTTTGAACTTAGTGCCGCTTTGATAAATCTCACAAAAGGTAAGTTTACGTTTACTTTAACTGCTAAAATGACATTATTTGTTTAAGGGCGGCTTTGGAACCAGATTATTCCTTTTTTTTGTGTAAAATGTCTAGCAAAAGTGTTATTATTATTGTAGTGACGGTTTTCCAATAAATATTGTTTTTATTGACTCATAGTTATAGTGCAAAAGTGTTATTTCTTGTATAATGACGGTTTTCCGAACAATTGTGTATTTAATTTCTAATATTTAAAGTGCAAAAATGTTGTTTCTTGCATAATGACGGTATGACTTATTTTGATGGATAATATTTTGTGATAAATACTGTACTCACTGTTTTAGTGACACTTTTGCTTTTATGTACAGTGCTTTAATACTTTAAAATGTCATTATTACCTTCATTTTATTCAGTAAACCCATGGTCATGTATGGTAATTATAATGATTCTATTTTGTTTAAGACATGCAAATATGTCTCGAAAAGATAAAATATTAAGTCTTGCACTGGCGGATAAAGAAAATGATGGGCCGCATAGTATGAATCAAACTCTTCAAAAAGAAAAGACTCCGTTACAAGATATCACCACCAGGTCCCGTTCAAGATCTTCCAGTTCTTCAAGCTCGAGTTCTTCAAATTCCTCCAGTTCGACCACTTCGTCCAGTTCAACAAGTTCGAGTAATTCTCCACAGCCGAATGTGAATACCAGTGAAACGCAGGTACTTACTTATCTAACTAATATAACTTCATTTACAACTTTTAATTACCTATCTTATACGTACTATTTTATAACGTACAGTTTTATAAAACTTTTTTTTTTTAGGAAGTCCAAAAAACTGAAAGAAAAAAAAGAGAAGCAGAGTACAATAGGCATGAATCGGCGAGTTCTGTATCGGTGATCTCAAATTCACTTCCTACATCGCCTGCAGTTGGTACTTCAAATCAATCCAGAACTTTGCAAGTTAATGCTTCGACATTATTTGCTAGACGCCACCGGTCTTTTTCATCTAATTTTTCTAATGCAGTTGATTTTTCTCCTGATGATAATGATCATGATTACTGTCCCTTAACAGTAACGCACCGCACTGTAGACGAGAGTTCTGACATCGATTCCGAACAGTCTGAAAATATAGCTAACTCAGAGTTTGAAATTTTAGTCGAAACTTCACCAACAAAGAAGCTACGTAAAGGAGTCATTAACTCTAAAAAGTTAGCAACAAAAACACTTCGTAACTCTGGCAAACAATATACTTCTTTATCAAAAAATAATAAAGTTATGTCTAAACGGGCACTGAAACCTCCATGCGGGAGCATTTGTCGCTTGAAATGTTCTGAAAATATAAATCAGGAAGAGCGTGAGCAAATATTCCAAAGTTACTGGGAAATGGGTAGTTTAACAAGACAGCGTGATTTTATTGCTAGTAATATGACAGTTATTCAACCTAAATATCAATATAAGAAAGAAGGGAACAATCGTAAAGCAAAACATGCATTTTATTTTACAGTAAAAGGCAAAAAAATAAGAATATGTAAAACATTTTTTAGAAATACCCTTGATATTAACGATAGGCCAATAAGAACGGTTATAGAAAAGATGACTAATAGTGGAATAGTTGAGGAAGAAAAGAGAGGAAAACACGGACGACAAAAGCGGGTTACGGATGATATTATACAGGGTATCAAAAGCCACATAGAATCGAAACCACGCATCGAAAGCCACTATTTGAGGCAACAGACCAGTCGGGAGTATATTGACGGGGGGAAAAATTTAGCAGATTTATATAGAGACTACAAACAAAAATGCGAAGACGAAGGTTTGGTAGCTGCTAGAGAATATACTTACAGAAGAATTTTTAACCAAAATTATAATATAAGTTTTTTTATTCCAAAAAAGGACATGTGCGAGTTATGCTCCATTTACAAAAACATGAATGCCTCAGAAAGAGAAACTATAGAAAGAAAATACTTAGAACACCACGAAGAAAAAAGATTAAGTCGGTTGGAGAAAGAAAACGATAAGAAGAAGGTAGACAGATTATACGTAGTGGCATGCTACGACCTGCAGGCTGTTCTACCTTTACCTATGTGTAAAACGTCTGCTTTTTATTACAAGTCCAAGTTAAACGTTTGCAATTTTACAATTTGTGATTTGGCTAGAGACTATTGCGAATGTTACGTTTGGAGCGAGGTTGATGGTTTAAGAGGTGCAAATGAGATTGGGTCATGTGTATTTCTTTATATAAAGAACAAAGCTGAAATGTTGAATGATGATAATTTGCAGCTAATATTTTATTCTGACAATTGCTGCGGACAACAAAAAAATCAATACATGTTTTGTATGTATCTATATGCTTTATGTAATTACAAAATCCAAAGCATAACTCACAAATTTTTAATAACGGGCCATACCCAGAATGAGAATGATAATGTGTAATTTATGTTGTAATTCTGTTATTGAAAAACAAGTAAAGAAGTTTTTAAGATCTTCTCCGATTTATATCCCGGAACAATTCATAACCCTGATAAAGACTGCAAGAAAGACAGGGGTACCGTACAACGTCAAAGAAATGAGCTACTGGGATTTTTATGACTTAAAACATTTAGCTCGAGAGTGCGGAAAAAAGTTTAATAAAAATACAGAAGGAGACATAGTTCGTATGGCAGACATCAAGATAATAAAGTTTGAAAAAGCAGGTAATGATCAACTGAATATCTACTACAAAACATCATATTCTCAAGAAAATTTCCTTCAAATTCAACAAGACCGTCCTGTGCGCACACGGCGTAATAGAGAGAGAATGGATGATGGTGAACTGCAACAGCTGTATAATGCAAGAATTGAATTAAGTACGCGCAAAAAATCCGACTTAAAATCTCTGGTAGATAATAATTTGATTCCACGCTACTACGCGAACTCCTTTTACAATAATATTCTTTAAATGACCATTACATCCAATTGTTTTTTTGTTTTGGTTTGATTCCAAGAAGTTTTATTTTTATTTTATACAATATTTTGAGTTTGGTTATCCTACATCATTTGTGCCAAGTGCAAGTGCCATATTAGCATAACATAGAAAAAGGTATTTAAATATTTACGTTTTGAGAAGTTCGATTTTTATTTTATAATTTTTTTATTGTTTCGAGTTTTAATAATTTAATAGTTCACATCATTTATTTTGTAGTAAAGCTTACTTAAAGACTCATTTTCCAAAAATTACGCTAAGTTTTTTGAGTACGTTTCATTGAATGTTCCTAAACTTATTTTTAAAAAGACAGTTATGCGATCCTGTATCTCACATGAGAGCTTTCATATTACTATATTAATTACAAATATAGGTACAAATATTTATAACGAACACGAAGCCAGATTTTTCTCGATACGAAATAACTTTTATACAGTTATTGTAACTAGTTCTCACGTGGGATACAGTATCGCATAGCAGTTGGTAAATAATGTTCCTACTACATAATATAAGTTATTATAATATGTTTGTAGTTTTCAAATTTTTTTGCCCTTTATCCTGAGATTGAAATTTAGGTGTTTAAAATTAAATTAAAAGCTAAACGAAAAATTAAAGCTCATACAACATTTATTACATTTTGACATTAACACAAAAAAAAAAAGTTCTTTTTATGGAAAAGTGACACTAAAAATAATAAACATTAAAATATGTATATATAACAATCATCAAAAAATAAAATTAGTTGTTTAATATCAGGGCATCGACGTTTATTATTAATTATAAAAACTTGATTACAATAACCTCATTTTATTTAAAAATATACACAATTTAAGTATTACAAAAATTTTAAAATGCTCAAATCTCGCAAACATAGTTTTTTGTTTAGTGACAGTGTTGGATTAAGGGTGCGATATATATATATATATATATATATATATATATATATATATATATATATATATATATATATATATATATATATATATATATATATATACAAGAACTGCTCGTTTAAAGATATAAGATACCGCTATTATTAAATATAAAATAACAAATATTTTAAATAACAAAAAAAGTACCATTGTAATTTAAGGCATCTATTTGATAATTCTTCCGGCTGTTTATCAAAACCACTATTCAAATACGTATTCACATACGTATTTACTATTTAATTTTGTATACATTACTATTTAATTTTGTATACATCAGCGTATACATTGTCCATAAAAAGAATTACTGACTCGGCATAAGCGAGTTACAGGCATTACAAGTTTATGTTTGTTCCTAGTATTAATGCTATGCATGTCGCAATTATGAATGATGAATTGTACAGTGCAAAAGCTATAGGCTTATTAGGATTTTAGGATATTTAGGATTATAAAGCCTTTGCCTGCTCTTGTGTATGCCAAGAGTTGCCCATTCACCAAATGTCAAGAGACCCCCTGAATTGACTGTTTTAGAAGTAAATATTGTAGCAAATTCAGTTTTTACTAATTTAAATAAACAGTTATATAAGTAGTTGGGATCATCGGTGTATGATAAATAAGGAAGTTTTGCCACAATACTACCCCTAAACCTCTCCATAAGTGTAGTACTTATAAGTACAAAAGTCTTTTTTAAAATATTTTTGTTGGTATTTAAAGAATAAGAAAAGGAAGCTAACTGGCCACAATGGTCTGAGCTTAACTTATTAATAATAGCTTTAAAATACGGTTTACAGTTTGTAAATATGTTGTCAATACATGTAGCACTGGTAGCAGTGATTCTAATAATTATATAGTAATAATAATTCATAAACAATAGATATATAGAGCAGTTATTAATTTTATTTTTCAATTGCAGTTTTAGATGCGGGAGTAAGGTTTCCAAGAGGAATTTTCACAATGAACTTTGTAGATTTAGGAAATTATCCACAATGTCTTCGAATAAAAAGTGACAATGATGATATGCAAATCGAAGGGAAATATTACTTAATTCGTGTACCATTGGAACAAGAATTTCAACTACCGTTCGACATCCCATCCAATTTTAACCTTACAAATAGGAACGTTGTACGAAATAAGAAATTTTTTAACAATATTCAAGAGTTTGCTGTTCGCACTGATGCTGATGAGTATGTAAAATATTATGTTATAATAATTATTTTCGATCATTCTGATATAGAGACGACTATTTTGCTCTAAAGATGATTCCGAATGATGTTGAAGGCTGACGGTCTCGGGTTCGCGAATTATATTATTGAATAAATAAATAAACGTTAAAAAAATAAGGTGAGAATCCTGTCAGAGGACTGGAAACACAGATAACACAAATATCTGTATAGCCTGAAAAAAAAAACATGATTTTAGATCGCTCCCACGACCGTTAGAACTGTGTCTACTGCGAAAAACACGTCATCATTAATATAATTATTATCGTCAGTATTGTTATAACCACCTTGGAGTAGAAGGTGACGAAATTTCCATTAGCTCACCAACCCATTCGGAGTGGGGAGTAAATAATCACAGCAGAGAACCGTAGGGGATTAAGCTCCAACACTTATCGTATAAGAGAAACAACTTTTCTGTAACAGAGGATCTTTTACATGCTGTTTCAGTTTAGTTTAGTTCAGTAATTATTTATTTTGAGACCTTTTATTCTTTTGAGCATATAATAAGCTTGAAAATCGAATTATAGTGAAAAAGAAAGGTTGAATAATAGTCTAATCTTCAAATTAGATGTACGTATGAAACAAATAAAATGAAATAAAAAACCAATGTTTTACAGATCCGATTCTGATTCCTCGATTGAAATACTGAGCGTTAGTGTCGCAGTATGTGTACCAAAACCTTGCACAACTCAAGACTGGATAACGAACATTCTCTTTAACGTTTCCGCTCTTGGATTCAAATATGATGAACTTTTAGTTCGACTACCAGATGACAAGCCCTGGGTTCCAGCTGACTATGTCGCTATGTGAGTAATAAAAATATTTGTAAATTATATAAAAATATTTCTATTTATTGAATACTATGAATTATTTCAGCTAATAATATTTGATTCGAAAATAATATGTTTTATTTACATAAGTACGAGTATATCAAGAAAGTATTAATATTGTAATGAAAGAACAACAATAACAATAACATTGTGATTATAATATTAAAATTTGTATTATATATAATATATGTATTATAATTATATAAATAAAATCTGTATTTTTAAAATATCATATCTTAACTGGCTAAGTGACTAATCAATTTAATCAGACATATACCTACATATGTCTGGTTCTACAAGTATGTAGTTATTACCAATATTTTATTGTTATGATTGTTTGTTACGCATGAATCATCATACGTATATATTTCAGACGAATAAACTCATTAATAATAAATACATAATATAAAAAATTTCTTCAAGCAGGAAAGGCCTACGTCCAGCTGTGGAATGCGATAGGCTGAAACGAAGCGATAAAAATTGTTACCTTTGTGTTGCCTTAAAAAAATTTAAATGGGATTATTTAATTTTAACTTTCATAGAAGATCTTTAATTTGATTCTTACCAACTGTGGTTTATAAAGTGTCCAAGAGAGTAAGGATCCTGTAATTGATATATTCCATCCTGTTTGGAATTTATGTATGATAAGTGCTTGAAATATAACTACACTAATATACCGGAACTTAACCTAATTAATATTCTTTTTCCGTCAAGATTACCCAGGCCTAATAATATGGTAATATTTCATGAAATATGTAAAACACATCTTGGTCGGAATACGCCTCTTAATATAGTATAATTTTATAATTCTTGGATCTTATGATTTTATAATATTTGATGTAAAATCCATGATATTGATATTGAAAAAAAAAATGAATTATACCTATAGTGACTCTTTAATACAACTTATAATTTTTGTATTTCGTATTTGCATGTTCTGAATTTTTATTTTTTGTTTGTCGAGTCGGTATAAAATTATTATCTTATGTCCCAGTTCGCTATTTTTTTTTTATAATTGCAGATATTATTTTTGTTAAATTATTAATAAAAAAACATTGCAGTCGCTGTCACAATTAATGAGGTGTCAAGTCAAAAGTTAAAGTCAAAATATTTTATCCTGCATAAAATTATTACAATTATTTACTGAACGTCATGAGTCTACCATATTGATATTGATACATTGATATTGTGCTCTTTTAGGGACCTTTATATAAATAAATAAACAAACAAATTCATTAATAAATAGTGGCTTAACATTTCGAGCGTGGGTGTAAAGTATTAATTAAAACAATGAGAACAACGTATGATTTATTATATATTTGATATATAATAAATATTATATATATATATATATGATATTTTATCATGTAATTAGTGAAAATATTTTAAAGTTTCTACAGTTGCGAGCTCGTTTTCAGTTATAAATTAAATTTTTATATTTGTACAATTATTTGTTTCTAAGTGTTGATGTATTTTTTTCTGTGATCTCCTCTTTTGGCAGATCCCCGCGATTGCAAATTGCACATTTAGCACTCCAGTTTATTACATATATTAATCAAATTAGAAATTATTCTAGGCTAAAATATGAATATTGGATTTTTATCAAGGGATTGGTCAATCGCAAAGTTGACCATGATTAACAATTATCTTTGTCACAAAACTTTTCATTGTTATTATTATATTTTCTTTTTAGCGCAATCTTCTCTCTGCTTGGTTTTATCACGCTACTCAGTACTTCTTATGATATCAACCATAATATTATCCTGAAAAGAGGTAAGAGTTCAATATCTACCATAATAATTGAAAAAAATAATACCTAGAGATATTTACCCTGAACGAAATTGAAGAATAAGTTAGTCGAAAATTTTAATAGAATACGGTTTTTATTTTATTGGAGAATCATTAAACATACTTTACTTGTGATAGAATAATTAAATAAGCTTTTTATGTGATATCAGATGTTGATATTATATACCACAAGTGATTTTTCCAAGATCATCAAACTAAATAATTCATTTTAAAAGTAGTCCTGTTGCCAAAGAACAAGTCCCAAGCAAGGTATGCCTAAACTTATTTTTAGAAAACTTGAAGATTTTTTAAATTAATTAATAACCAATATTTAAATAAAAAAAATGAACCAATTTATCTGTATGATACACTTTTAAAAATACTACAGATATAGGGTAATTTTATAATTACACTAATTGTTTGTAACATTTTATAATAAGTGGAAGGTATGGCCGCCAGCCTAGACATACTCGTAACATAGGCCTTTGTCTCGATCTTACGGAATTTCCGAGTGTTGAAAATATATTGGTAGATAACGAGTAAAGGAAAACTATGCCAAAAGATATAGTGTACAGATGACTCTATAGTAACGTTTTAAACAGTTAGTTTTCGGAGACTCGTTGGATCGCTATGTAACTTCTGCTATCTGCACACTAGAGAATGAGAATTGTTTAATGTGGCCAATGTAATACTACTGACATCGCACGTTACATTCGGTGGATATAAAAATTGTGGAAGCTTTTCCCGTAGAGTTATCGATTTCATACCTTACAACATAAGTAACGTACTAGTAACTTACTCCTTTAGGTTGCAGATGTCCGTCGGTGACGGTAATCATCTGCTCCATTTCCCGATTTCGATATACGATATTATCGGAAATATTATTGGTATTAATTAAAAAAAAAATTAAACAAAAAAAAAACGTATCAACGTAACAAACACAGGACTTTAAAAAAAAGACAAATACGAGTAGTTTAATTATGCCTTGTAAATATTGTGCCTTTTTCAGATCCAAAGAAAGCAAACATTTTATTACGAAGTTTTTCTGTTTACACCAACACACGACGACTTGTCACGTTTACTCCTAATCCTAATACGTTAGATTGCTTGGACGGTATAAGATCCATCTCCATGCTGTGGATTATTGTGGCTCATGTATTCCAAATGAATAACTTTACATCTAACATTCCGGATGTTTTCGATGTAAGCACTTTATTTAATATTATTTATTAATAATGTTTACACGATTTACTTTGAATGTTCGATAATTTTTATTTTTATTTTTTTGGGAACGCACAAAGAAATTGTAATTATTAATGAATATTACATGCATAATTTAGACGTAATATTTCATATGCTGTTTCTTTCTATTTTATATAATAACGAAATAATTAACCTGTACTTGGTATTCATAATCAAATATTTTTATAAATGTGTAATCTTTTTAGTGGTTGACATCTGGTAATGCTGTATGGATCACGACGGCCCATTACGCTGTAGATTCCTTTTTTCTCATGGCCGGTATTTTGTTAACATATAACACAATAGGAAAAATGACTGGAGGTACATAATATTTGACATTGACGTTGTTGAAAAATGTTTTAAAAAGTAAAAGTAACTATATGTATAGTGCTTAAAAAAAATTGAGTTTTTATGTTTCTATTTTGTATTATTTGAATACAAGCTATGTTTGAAAATTATTTTGTATAGTTATATTTTATTGCTAAAATAGCAAACTGATTGACTTACTTTATCCTCTTAGTTTTAAAATTTCAACCAAATTTCACACATTACACGTTCATAATATGTTTATTGATTAGTTTTAATTGAAAATATCAAACAAATTACACACAGTTACACTTACATGTCTATATCGATTTGTTTTAATTAAAATTATCATTAACAACATCACATGTGTTATGTATGAACTTGTGTTTGATTTTTAATTAATTACAGTAGTTAAAAAAATTTAAAATTCTTTACAGGAAAATTAATAAGGCGTCTTCACAATTTTTATCTCAATCGACTTCTACGAATGTTTCCGTTGCTAGCCGCACTAGTTCTACTTGAAGCATCCGTTTTTCATCGCGTAGCTGATGGACCTTATTGGGACGTTGTTGCCAGTGGTGTTCAGAATTGTAGATCATTCTGGTGGACGACATTGTTGCATGTCCAGAACTTTGTGAATCCCAGTCATTTAGTGAGTTATTATTTGTTCCGATAAATTTAGCTTGCTATTTGTTATGCTAGTCATTTTTTAAAAACTGTTACGAAAAAAAAAAAAATCGCAAAATGTGAAATTGTATATTTAAAATCCATTTGTTAGATCTATTGTCAAATCTGATTTAATTGTAGGTTGAGATAAAAGATTTTGGTTAAAAAGGAAAAATGACAATATATTACAATCTTAAAGACAGCGCGTTCAAGATATTAGCTCAGACGTTATATAAATATATATATTTCAACGTATGGTGATAAATTTTAGATACACTATTATATATGACATATAACGTTATCCAATGGATAAAATTTTCGGATTTTTTTTCTCTTTCCTCATCAAAGTCAACTTTGTTGTAATTAAAACCTCTTGCTATTACTAAAAATATAATTATTACTAGATACCAAAGTATAGCAAATGATAGAAATAAAGAGATCTAACGCCAATGTGTTCCATAAAAATTTTATGAAAAGTTTTTACCCATAGGTTAAGTTTTTTTTTTTTTTTTGATAAAATGTAAAAAAAAAATACATTTTTCGAAATTGTGCATTCGAAAAGTTAACATATCTTTTTAATTAATTTCTTTGTATTTGAATATTTACTAATTTTTTGACGACGCGTTGTCGCAGTGGTTACAGCAACTGGCTGATGTGCTAGCGGTCGCGGGTTCGATCCCCGCACATGACAAATATTTGTAAAGGCCATACAGATGTTTGTCGTGGTCTGGGCGTTTGTGCTTGTGTATTGTGTAATGTTTCCGGACCCTCGACACAGGATTCACTTCCTACTGGGGGCCGTTGAGTTTGAGACGTTTATTTATTTATTTATTATTTATAAAAAAAGAATATGACAGTAGTTTTTATTATTGGTAATTTTAAAATCATTACTCACGATAAAAAATTATTGTCTTATTGTCTGTTTAAAAAAACGAAATGGTTACAGTGCGTCCGACATTCTTGGTATATTGCCATAGATATTCAATTACACATCGTTTCGCCCATTATCCTATATTGGATGCTTGGTAAAACCAGGAAAGCCGCATGGATTGCTCTTATAGCGGGATTATTGGCGATTATAACAGCAGCAACAGTTTGGAATTTCATAATGAATACTTCTTCGAATTCTTTGCAAATAATGTAAGTTTTTCATTATTTAATGGTTTATATAAAACACTATATATATATATATATATATATATATATATATATATATATATATATATATTGTAACTTTCTCCATAATTTGCTAAAGTATAGTAGCTTACATTATTCGCATATACATATACAAGTACAACAGCTTTTCAAGTAGATACAATGTTTTTGTAGATCAATCAGTTATATTCTTCATATACTCGTATTATTAACTTTTCAAATCAATCTCTTCAGGTACATATATAAAACATTCTTTGTCTATTTTATGTAAAAAACATTAAACATATTATTTGACAGGGATATTGAAGTAGAAACGTATTATCTTCACAATTACTACTATCTTCCATGGACACGGGGAGCTCCATTCTTTTTAGGAATGATCGTTGGCTACATTTTATATTTATACAAAGGAAAGAATATCTATTTAAATATGGTAAGTTAACTTTTTCTTTCCACGATTTACACCATTTATATCGTCCGACTTTTTGTTGTGTTCACACGTCTTAATTGTTAGTCACACAGGTACTTATTCATAAATCTCTAATAATAAATAAGTAATAATAATAACAATTGAAAAACTAAACCCCCGGCCGTTTGATCTCCCTGCGGGGTCGTAATCCTCCACCCACTTATATTTATCTAAGTAAGTTTATATAAAGAACCATGCGCATTTTATATGGATATCTGGGCCATGAACGAACACAAATGAAAGTTATGTACATGATTAGGATTTTTCGTGACAAACAAGGTGTACATTCTCGTTGAAAAACATGGAGAAGGGGTTGATGTAATACTAGAATACTATTGCACGTGTAAGAATGGGTCTCGAACAGTAGGGTGCTGTGCCCATATTATGACCCTAATCTGGTTTTTGGGATATGCAAACTTTCACCAAAACATTTACACTCCATCCACTAAGCATGACAATATATTCATACATACATACATATACGTACATTATTATTTAATAATAATGATTTATTTTTCCATCACAATCAGGCTGATACAATAAATCTACTGCTTAATTAAGATCTTACTACTAATATGACAACTTGATTAGTGAAGAACTGGTGCCCAAAAAAGGTCATGATAACTAAAAAGGTATTTCAATACAATATCTATCAATTTCATTTAGTATCTATTTAGAAAACTACACATCAAGAAACTTCACATTTTCAAGCAGATTTTATGGTACTATATAATTGTACCATAACTGAGTCAAAGAGTGGTTTTTTAGGAAAATGTCTTATAGCGGCATGCATAACTTGATAAGACCTACACTTTACTATAGGTGTCATCTTTGTTCGCTCGTGGCCCAAAATGCCCATCCTCCTTTATTATACGCCTTATATAAGTAATATATTATATTTATTATATATATTGATATGTGAATATTTATTTATTGAACGGGTGGAGTGTAGCAATTAAAAAATAATAATAATAATAATTGCTGTGGGGTTTCCGGTAGATTAAAATAGGACCAACTCATTATCTACATAGGAAAATGCGACTAAGATAACAAAAGGTACATAGCACTTGCGCAATCTCCTTGGAAAGCACGAGTACCACTCCGAGTGATTATGCTCCCGCTGATATTTAAAAATGATGGTTAAGAGGATGGGAAAGCGCAACAGTGCATTTCTGGGGATCACATCGAATGTGGCACCATGCGGGCTGCTTGCAACCCCCATCGCTCATGTATTACAAGCCACACTAGTTGGCCTGGGGCTGACAGGGTCTAAAGGGACTCATCATTTGCCACCCGCAGCTGGTGGAGTACGCTTCATGAGATGCTCACAAGAAATGAACCGTGTATGTCTCATGGGAGCCAAAAACAAGTAGCGTGGACCTGACTAATAAGAGTACCGACGTGTCAGGCTAGAAAAAGAGAATAAAACGCCGTATTAGCTTAGCCAGGGCTCTCATTGGCAGACTGCAAAGCTTAAGTTCGGGCAACACAAGGCCAAGGATCGTGCGCTCCGTTAGAACAGCTTTAGATGGGCTAGAGGTATTGATGGCTTGAAACTTTGTACCGGACAAGTGTGCGGTTGTACATGTGGACAGGGGCTTAGTGACAAAATGCCTCGAACTCTCAATTTTCAAGACCTTGTAATTGACCATTTAAACCTTATTCAATAACAAATAAAATTTGTAACTTTTTTTAAAAATCTTATAACAGAAAAAGTTCCATTCCGATTATCAAAAATCGAACATGTCAAATTCAAATCCTAAAAAAGTATATAGTTAAAGTTATTTTTACAGGGATTCATATTATCATCCTGGGTGATATCTCTTGGCTTGATTGCATCTTCGTTCTACACGTCATACGCGACCATGCAACTAGATTGGGACAATCAAATCGCAGATAATTTTATTAATTCATTCATGAAATTAATTTGGTGCACTGGTTTAAGTTGGATTATCTTTGCCTGTGTAAAAGGATATGGAGGTAATTACATAGTATTATGATATATTTCTCGATTAGCATCTTATTATTAAAGTTTTTGGACAAAACTACGAAAATTACTTCTAGTTATATAAATGCATTTTTCCTGCTACAAGTATTATTATCACTAATATAAGTCAATTTTCTAGTTATAAAATACATTTTTAAATTGAGACTTTTAATAGAGAATTAAGTATATAATTTTAAATTACATACTGACTAATAATTGAATTATTTTCTTTGTAATAAATCTCAAATCATAAAAATCCTAAGTTAATCTTTAAATTACGCGATTAAAGTTATGGTCTCTAAGTCATCACAAAATTAATCATATTACAATAGGTGTATTTGTATGAGCTTATGGCTATTGAGCTGCCTTGACACATTGATTCACTTTCTAAAATACAGAAAGGAAATGAATATAAAATATTACACTAAAACGTGGGTGCAAATCAATAAACATAAATTTTAATGAGGTTGAAGTGGCGCAGGTCATGTAACTTCTATTAAAAAAGTAATAATGCTATATTTATTTTCAGGTCCAATAAACTGGTTTTTAACGCTGAATGTTTGGAAATTACCAGCACGTATATCGTTCGCTATGTATCTTTACCATTATCCACTCACATTTATAATATTAGGAACTCAATTAGCACCTGCTTATTTCTCTGTGGGAGCAAGAGTGAGTCTTGTATTTTTTATTTGTATAAATTAATATCAATGAAAATCTTAGCCAACTATTGCTACATATTATTGAATAAGTGTAGAAAAATATATATAAGAAATGGAGTGGAGTGGAGAGTGGTTAATGGAGTTCTTGCCAAATAAGAGAGATCCGAAACAAAATGCATGTGCGGAAACTCTTGTCTTGATATACAGGGGCGGCAAAAGTCAGTTGAAACTACAAAATATCAGGAATAATTATGACAAACGTTCTTGTGTTGTGGTAGCGAATAGTCACATCAGCGGTCGCGGATTCGATTCCTGCTCGGGCTAGATATTTGTATTTGTACAAATAATAATAATTGTTTCTGGTCTGGATTCTTGTGAGTCTCCCCACTGGGCTTTGAAGAGCACTTTAAGCCATCGGTTCCGGTTAAAAATCCGCGAATCCGCAGTGGAGCACCGTAATGGATTTAGAACCAGGCTTTTATCTAGTAGCGGGATGTTTACAAGCTGAATCAGATTCAGTTATTTTATGTGTATATATATATATTTATTGGTTTTTTTTCTTACATAAGAACACACATTCTGTGTTGATAGATTTTTGGCCTTTGTTTCACAGATATACGAGTTCGTGGCTGTGTTTACATTGACATTCCTAATATCATTTCTCATGACGGTGACCATTGATGCTCCTTTCTCGGTGTGGACCAAAATTTTAATGGAAATGGGTAAGTTAGAATACTTATTTAAAAATATAGCATATATTTACCTACACAAAATGTTCAACGCTTAAAGAATACAACAGCTAGTATATGCATATGAGGAGATTAAAATGTTGTATAAGTATTTCTTAAATTTAATGTTTGTTAGCATTTTATATTAATTGTAGGTAAAACATATTATGTCACAACTTCATACGTCACCAAATTAATTTTGTTAATGTGCAATTTTATTCACACCATTCTTCTTTTAGGGCAAAGAAAAAGTCGAGGACCACATCAAAGAGGCAACGATCCGAAACCTGTTCAAATACCCGAAAAGAATATAAATGATTTAGAAGAAAAAATTATTACAACTTCAGAAAAGAATAACCCAATTATTCACCAATTGGAGAAAAACGGTGCTAGGTATACGAACGGAATCCCGATGAAAACAGAAAAGCATGGTGAAATTTTGTCATCGAATTTCGAAACTGAAAAACTCTAACCATTAGAACCCAAACGATTCTTTTTAATTATCTAAATTAGATACCAATTTATTCTATATAGTCTAAAATCTTTAATCAGAACATTTCTAGGCAAAAGTCACTTTTTTCCTGCGACGAATTAAAGCTTAATCCATTGATATCAATTGGTAATTTCGTATGTTTTTATATTGCTTAAAAAGTAAAAACAAAACTGTTGATAATTTTTATACATAATTAATTGATGTTATTTTGTGCCTTTTTTATATAACGACAAAGGAAAGTGATATATAGAGAATTCACATAAATTAAAATATAATACCTTAATTTTACGCGTAATAAAAGTCTATTTTTTAAGTTCAGTTCAATATCAATTTAGGTTTTACTATAATTATTTATATGATCCTGTTTTTAATATTTGAATAAACTTTATTAACAGTTGTAATAAAAAAAACTATATAGTTTCAAAAATAGTATCAATATATAGTATCAAGGCTTTTGTTGTCTGGAATTGACAAATAATTATGTATCACCATATTAAATATTATTGACGAATCGTAAACCACTCTAGATCTTAATTTAAAATGCCATAACCTAGTTTATGTTTTAGATCATTACCAGTACATGTACCTATTATTAGAATAATACGTAGTGAATATTATTTGAATTAATATTGTTTAGATAATAAAATTATTTAAGGTAATCTCAGTAAGTTATAAATATAATAATATAATATAATAAATTGGAGTACCGCAAGGTGATGTTACTAATGATCAATAAAATAAACTTGTGTGTATTTAAATTTTTCGTTTCATATCAGATTTCCGCAAAAAGCTAGGCTTCAAACTCGCTTTCGTTGAAATACTTACATTTTTAGTTTTTAACACTACATATTAGTTAACTTTGTAACACCTTCTTACCTAGCGAAGCGATTTTAAATTTTTAATGATTTTTTTTTAACATAACCTACACTTATTTAATATAACCTGCACGTAGTGAAGGTACTGTCACCACTCGGAGGCAACACGACATCATATGTGAAGGATTCCTACCAATTTGTGAGTGAGATTAAAGACCTGCAACTCACTCAGAATGAAACAATGGTGAGTTTCGATGTACAGTCTTTATTCACATGCTTACCGGTACAAGACTGCATTGAAATTGTACGAAGGAGACTAGTGGAGAACGACATGCCAGAGGAATATGCAATAATACTCAAGCACTGCCTTACAACTGGCTACATGTTGTGGAACCACAAATACTACATAAAGGTGGATGGCGTGGCTATGGGCTCTCCAGTATTCGAGGATCGAGCCCTAAGGACAGCACCTATCTCTCCTAGATTTTACAAGAGGTATGTAGATGACACTTTTACCATATTACCAACAGATAGTACTTGCATATTCCTAAAACACCTGAACTCCATAAATAACAATATTCAATTTACCATGGAGTTAGAGGCAAACAACACACTAGCTTTCCTAGATGTACTTATAATCAGGAATCCTGATCATAGTTTAAGCCATTCTTTGAATAGAAAATCTACCCACACAAACAAGTATTTGAACGATGCTTCTCACCACCATCCTAGACAACTCTCTGCCGTTGGTTTGTCTCTGTTTCAGAGAGCTCGCGGGGTCTGTGACGAGAAACACCTGGACGCAGAGCTACAGCATATCAAACAGGTACTGCGAGACAACCAGCTCCGAGCACCGCGTCAGCGTCACAGATCCCGGAGGTAGAAGACTGCCACAGTTGAACGCCAGCCTGCCGTACGTTAAAGTTATATGTTAAAGGAGTCACTGACAAGATTGGCTACATCTTGAAGCGAGCTTTAATCAAAACTTACTACAAGCCGCCAACAAAGATCAGTCAATTATTACCATCTGTTAAGTGCCAAATACCTTTACAAGATGCAGGGGTCTACAAATTAGACTGTGAATGTGGTCTCTCATATATAGGGCAAACTAAACGGAGTATAGAGACACGCGTCAAAGAACACAGCTGACATTAAACACCAACGGTCGACAAAGTCTGCTGTGTATGAACATACTCAACAAGGTACCAACTACTACGTTAGATTTGATAAGCCACAAATTCTCGCTAAAGAACACCTACCAAGGATGATTCGCGAGGCTATTTAAATAAAAAAACATCCTAATTTCAATAGAGAGGATGGTTGGAACGTACCACCAGCTTGGGAGCCAGTTCTGAAATTAATTGAACCCAAGAAAAATAAGAGCACAGCACGATTTCCAGACACAAAAAGTTAATTCTGTGTGAATAGGAACGGTTAAAAGTAATAATTTATAATTGTATAAAAAGCGGGGTATGTAACAATTAATTCATTATTCGGACACCCACCACCTCAGTCTCCCGAGATCATGGACGCTGTAAAGGGTCCGAAACGTCGGGAAATAATATAATTTAATTAAAAAATCGTTAAACTGTAAAGTTTTAAAACAAATAAACGCGATAAAATCCAATTTAGACTTTTAATTAAATGAAAATCTACTCCTTCAAATACTCCTAATCCTCCAATTTCTAATCTAAATATATATTTTTTTAAGCTGTCGGATTTCAGAACTTTTTAAATTTATGCTACTAGACCTGCTGATTTTTTTTTTAAGAAGACTATTTATAATGCATTATCCTTAACCCCGCCTTTTTTACACAATTGTATTAGTGTATTAATTGTACAATAAATAATTAAAAAAAATAAATAATAAAATATAATTTTTCGAATTTATAATTTTTATATCCAGCAATTATTTTTTATTTTCAAAAGAGATTACAAACATATTAAATAGAGATTTACAAATGAAGCTATTTAAAAAAATCTTAATCATCCAAAATTAATTATTTAAATAATATTTTATACACAAGCATTCAGACTAAGACAAGACTTGCACATTGACTAAAGCAATGCTGAAACTAACAATACACGGTAATTTATCACCAGCAATTCGTAATTTTTATGGTACATGATATAAAAAGTAGTCGACAATTATTGTTTTTTATTACCTTGATCAGTATTGACCAATATAGATCAGTATTTTAATCTGTTTGATCAGATAAATTAAAATTATAAGAATATTAATCTTGAAGAAGACGAGGCTCATTATGAGAAAGTTTGTCAGTGAATGAACATTAAAATACAAGTCGCGAGTAGTAAATTTTACTGGAAATAATTTTATTAAAATGATTTTTTTTAAAAGCGTACTAGTTGTGCTTGCTGGAGTTTTGTATTTTACAAGTGCAAATCTCGTAATAGATGAAAATACGCACAAGCGTGTATTTGATAAAGACCTTTACAAGAGTGTGATTGATAGAAATGAATGTCTAAGACAAGTGTTCTACTTGAGGGCATTTAATCCTTTCTTGCTTGCGCAGTGTAAGTTATGTCAATTTAGATTTTAAATTTTAAGCTATTGTGATATTTCTATGTCATATAATATCCATTAATGGATATTAGATTTATAATAAAACTAGTTATTTAATTCAAATATCTGCCGCTACTTACAGAAGTACTACATACATAAACATGCATCCATGCTTTTGTATGGAACAGTTCGGTTTCTAGCTTATAACCATCAGAATGGTGTTCTTTCTTAGCTGTCACAAATGCGGAACAAGCAACATGTAAATCGCACTCATAATTTTCCGTAGAATATTTTACGGAAAACTCTTATAAATATGTTCTTTTAGAATTAAAGAGACATAATCCAAAAAATAAGATTCTGAATATTTCCATGTAGCGACTCTAGATATCCATCTTCATAGAGTTCCATTAACACAGAGGCCGATTTTGATGTTGAAATGTTCAAAAGGTGAACCTCGATAACTTTCACTCCTCAACCCTCCCCCGTACCTGCTCAATCCTAAAAAGAAAGTAGACAAAATTCCTACTGTGTTTACTATTATGATAGCCTAAAATGACATGGACTGGCATAAGGCAAAGTAATATAACAAATTTTAATAACCTTACTTATTATAGATTCTAAATTAATATTATGTGACTTTTTAAATAGTGCTAATCAGAATACTCATTCGTTTATTTTTATTAAAAATTATTGTTAAAATAAAAAAATAACATTTATAGTCGATTTTCTCTCGTCATAATAATTATCTATACAGTGACTATTTTGTGGGATCATCTTAGTTTTAAACCTTTCCATTATTTTGATTAATATGTTGTACAAAATGAAATCATTTAAGACAGTTTTCCAGAATCTAACTTACTTGAAGCTCTTATTAAAAAAACTAATATTTATAAAATGAAAAAAAAAATGCACGCCATAGTTTAGATCAAATTAAAATAAAAGGTAAAAACTATCAAAGATATATTTTATTAACTTAATTCTTGTTTTAAACTTCAATTCATTTATTTTCTGTTTGTCTATTCTATTACAATAATAATTTTATTAATGAATTTTAATTTAGTTTTTTGAACTTAAATACGAATTAACAAACTTGGGTGCAACGTTTGTAAGTACTCGTATGTATGTTTATTGTTGTTATGTTGGACCTAATCCAATCTTGCAAGTTGATTTGTACTTTTTAGTGTCCGATTGAGTTGAAATTTGGAATAAACTTTTAGTTCTAGTAACAATACAAGGATAAACTTCCGAAAAGCGGATACCGAATTTCGTCATGAAATTTGGCACGGACATTCTATTTGACTATTTATGAGTCCCCTTAAAGGGATTTTTGGCGGCATGCAATATTTTTCGAAATATTGAATTTTTTAAGTACGCTGCTTACCACACTCTATATAAGAAAGCGAGTCGATCAAAAGAAGAAGGAAAAAAAAAACCTAACCTAACCTATCCTAGAATGCGTAAATGCATTTCACAGCGATTTAAAAAAAAGACCTAACAACCTAACCTAAGCTAACGATTTAAAAAAATCTTAATCTAACCTAACCTTTAAAAAAAACCCTTACTATTAAAAAAAAAGACCTAACAACCTAACCTATACTGACGATTTTAAAAAAATCTTAACCTAACTTAACCTTTAAAAAAAACCCTAACTATTAAAAAAATAACCTAACAACCTAACCTAACCTAACGATTTAAAAAAAATCTTAATCTAACCTAACCTTAAAAAAAACCCTAACTTCGGAATGAATATCTCAGCCTTCAAAAAAAAAAAAAAAGTGGCGGAATACGTAGTGAAACAATGGCCTATCATCTATGCGAGTTTTTATGGCGTCGTTGCGTTAAAAAATTGAACAAAAATCCTTTCAATGAATTATTACAAAATATAAAGTGTGTATCCGGGAAAATAAAAAAGTGGATTGATTATAATTTATATATGTGTATAAATAACACCTGTAGTGTGTGTGTGTAACGTGGCGATAAATATATAGATATATTATAAGCGTGCTAAGCAGCATACTCAAAAAATTCAATATTTCGAAAAATATTGCGAGTCGCCAAAAACCCTTTTAAGGGGACTCTTAGATAGTCAAATGTAATGTCTGTGCCAAGTTTTATGAGAAAATTCGGTATCTACTTTTCGCTTTCTTATATAGAGCGTACTAAACAGCGTACTCAAAAAATTCAATATTTCGAAAAATATTACGATCCGCCAAAAATCCTTTTAAGGGGATGCTTAGATAGTCAAATGGAATGTCCGTGCCAAATTTTATGAGAAAATTCGGTATCTGCTTTTCGGAAGTACACCCCAATACAATTACAAATAATCAATATTGTTAACCTAAAATAACCAGCGCAACAAAATGGCGGATTAAATATTTCTGTACAACCCACCCAATATGAATATCAAATAAAAGAACCTAATTCGTAAAATATGATATACAACAAAAAAAAAACAAATCCAAGATGGCCGCCATCAAAAAATGACGGATTACACATTTTTGTACAACCCACCCAATATGGATATCAAATGAAAGGGCTTAATTAGAAGAAAAAAATACACCATGAAATAACATTCAAATCTAAGATGGCCACCATCACAAAATGGCTGATTACAAATTTTTATACAACCCAATATGAGTATCAAATGAAAGGGTATACTGACTAAGATAAGCTTAATATGATATATAAAGTGATTTCATTGTAAATTCAACATGATAACGGTGCATATTAGCGATTTGAGTCCAATTTTGCAAGCTGAATTAGTACCACTTCCTTTTCTATCCTACGGAGTTGGAAATATTACATTTTGGTTCATTTTCGATAGCAATGCATTCTTATGATAATGACCTGATTCTATAACCAGGATCGGCTCCAGACGACAGATAGCTTCAATATTCAATGACATAGACACACATTTTTTTTTCATATAACGCGTTCAATTAAGACATCCAATTTTAAAATCTACCATTACCTGGCTGCCGTGCCCAGGTTAGCTCCATATAATAAATGTTTTCAAAGTTTAACAATACATTCGAAATTTTGTGAACGCGTTCATTTAAGACAGACTATGTATTTTAAAGTCCACTATTACGTGGCTGCTGCACCCAGGGATAGCTCCATATCACAGATCTTCTCAACCGTCAATAGAACTGAAAAGTAAATGGTGGTAAAAAGTAAAAAGTAAATTGGACACATACCTAACAGAAATTACGAGTATATGACCCTGCTTTCGAAGAGTACAAATGGACGAACTTGACATACCATCCGTCCGGTTAGACTTCGGCAAATATGGTGTTCATGGAATTCAATCCAAATCGATGCAATTTTCGGGAAAATATAACCATGACACTGCTGAGCGAAGAATGTTGCCAATTGTATTACGCTGGGCTAGCACTGTTCATAAAATGCAAGGGAAAACTGTTGACTATGTCGTTGTATTTAGGATCAAAGCTCTTCGCTGCTGGCCAAACATATATGGCATTAAGAAGAGTCATGTCACTTGAAGGTATGTTTATCGAAGAACTGGATTGTAATGAATTAACAGGCAAGAGACGTATCAGTAAAATAATATTGAATAAACAAAATTTTAACAAAAAAAAAAAAACCGATTTCAAAGCAAAAAAAAAAAAGAAAAAAAAAACGGTAAAACAAAAATGCACTAAAAAGTAAAAAAAAATAATTACGTATTTTTTTGTCTTTAATCAAATTATTACGATAATATGTATAATGTACAATTATTGTTGTTTTTGGAGTCGGTGTCAGCCAAGGAAATATGATAATATACCAGTTTTTGTTATATATATTATTTTTGTTTTAAATTCGTTTTTTTTTTAATTTGTTTTTATTTCGTGAATGAGTGAGTCTGTAGTGCGATAACTAGTCTTATTTATACTAAGCTGGGTGGTAACAGTCACTATTGTTATTGCTACGTATATATTGTTATTATACTACTGCATGAATTTAAACAAAAGTAGGCATAATTTGAGTCCACAGTACGAGCTAGGACATTAGGCACTTTTTAATCCGAAATTCGATACGATTTTCTTGGGAAAAAAGACAGAAATTAAAATGTATACTTAGTCGTAATTAATTAACGCATAGTCCGGTTTTATTTTAATATTCTTCTTTTTTGTTTGTTAAAAAGGTGATATTTTAAATATTATTCGGTAAATATTACGTCTTTCGTTTGCCAATCAGAAATAACATATATCATAACCCTCGGTATTAGGTCCATATTTAAACCCGAAATATGCAGAAATCTTTGAATGTATGGTAGTTATCTTAAGCTGGCACACGAATTTTATTTTCACTTTAATAAAAGGGATGGCAATCTTGAAGCAACAAAGAGAAAAACCACTAATTTACTTTTTAATTTTATACACTTATATAATTATTATATAGGGATATTTTATAAATTAATATAATATCAAGTACTTACAAATAGTAGTAGATTATAGTGTTATCATGTCATAACATAAAACGTGTACTCATACTAAAAACAATATAAAATAATCATCATCATCCTCAGGATTTATCAAGTATTTATATCTTTTTGCAGTTTTAGATGCGGGATTCAAGTTTCCAAGAGGAGTTTTCGCGCTGAACGCTGTAGATTTAGGAAACTATAACCAATGTCTTAATATGAAAAGTGAGATAGAGGATATGGAAATCGAAGGAAAATATTACTTACTTCGAATACCATTAATTCAAAGACCACCATCCCAAACTCCGTTCAATCTTAATGATACAAGCAAGAACGTTGTACGAGTTAAAAAGTTGTTTAACGAGGTTCAAGAATTTGCTATTCGTACTGATGTTGGTCTTCAGCGGTAAGTAAATGTTACACTAATTATTTACAAGCATTCTGATGTAGAAACAACCGTTTTATTTTAGAGGTGATACCGAATGGTGATGATGGCTGACGGTCTCTGGTTCGTTTCCAACGCAAAGCAGATATTATTTTTTATTTATATAAATATTTGACTTAGGAATTTTCTCATCTTGCCTCGGAGAGTATGTAAAAGAGTCGGTCTAGGTTGTTATTATACCTAAAGATCTGATAACAGTCATTATTTTTGCTATGGATTACCCGTTAACCCGCAGTGGATCAGCTTAGTGGAGCCCCAATTCTGATGTAGAGATGACCATTATGTCTTAGAGATGATACTGAATGGCGATGATGGCTAATGGTCTCGGGTTCGTTTCCCACTCAAAGTAGATATTATTTGGTATATGTATAAATATTTGACTTTGTATTATCCCATCTTGCCTCAGAGAGTACGTAAAGCAGTCGGTCTAAGTTGTTATCATAAAGATCAGATAACAGTAATTGTTTATGTTACGGGTTATCTATTAATCCGCAGTGAAGAAGCTTGGTGGAGTCCCAACCCTTTTCCTGTATAGGCGAAGAAAATTTTAAGAACTTTTTAACACACTTACAAATTGGAACTTTTAAAAGCGTTTCAAGTCAGTGTAGTTTATTGCAGTAACTATTTATTTTGTAATAAAAACTAATTTTATTATTATTTTGAATGGTGAAATGAAAATACTGAATATTGCGTAGCCATCAAATTAAATAATATAAGCCTAAAGTAAATAAATATAAATAAAAAATGAAATGTTTTGCAGACTGGATACAGATTCCTTGATTGAATTGCTTTCAATTAATGTCGCAGTATGCGTGCCAAAGCCGTGCACAACACAAGACTGGATCACGAACGTGCTTTTTAACGTTTCCAGTATTGGCTTCAATTATGAGGAAGTCCTGGTTCGCTTACCAGACGACAAGCCTTGGGTCCCAGCTGACTATGTCGCTATGTAAGCTAAATAGTCGTATGATATAATTGTTCATATAATATTTGATATAATAATTATTGTTAGTATAGTATTGCTGATTTACTACTTCGAATTATCAGAGCTATTACTATTGTGCTATTATTATTGTGATTTGAAACGGGATCTGACGGAAAAACGAAAGGTAAGAGACACAAATACAAAAATGTGTAGGAGAAAATGAGATAGTATGATGTCGCGTATTCTAGCAACGCGTAAAAAACGCCTAAATAAGTAATAGAATATTTAAACTTAATATTATTACATTTTAAATTGAGTTTGCCAAAAATGTTTCACTTCTGACATGCTTACTTAGTACAAACGACATTTTTATTTTTATTTTTATTTTTATCGAAGAGTTATTGCAATGATGAAGTTCGTCTGAAAAATTTAAAAATCTATTTTTAAAGAAAAAGAATTACCAATTAGTTAACATGATAACAATTATAAAAGATAAATATAGTTACTCATATTTTATTTAAAACGTGTGTTTTATCAAACACACGTTTTAAATAAAATCCATACCATCAAGTAACATTAAAATGACCATTTTACTTTTACATGAACCTGATTTATTAATAATCTCCAAGGCTAATCACGACATTCTGGAGATATCTGATATATGTGAAACTTAAGAAAGTTTATTTGAATCAGCAATAAATAAAATATTGAAGTATAATAATTAGTAATAAAAATTAATACGTGTTTTTGCGATAAATTTACTTATTGTTATTTGTTTTTTTTTTTTTTTTTCATTTCGATAACCTTAAAAAAATATTTAGCTTCCATACAAAATTTTACGCTATATTTCACCACATTAGACGTTTCTAAATTTAAAAAAAATCACGATTCTGGGACCACCTGTTCTTTATTTTTTCTAATTAAAATTACAAATATAAAATTTTACTCTTTACTTTTCAAAAATGACAAAACTCACAAAGAAACTCATACACACTTTCATTTATGTGAGAATGGAATTTTCTAAAAACGTGGAAACTAAGTATTATTTAATTAATTACTATGGAAATCTTTGAAAATAAAAAAAAATATAATAAGCATGATAATAATGTAAGCCTTATTTATTTCACCATTCTGAAGGTACAATTTTCATTATTACTTCCATATCGAGTGTATATATCGTATAAAAGCACTACTTGCCAGAAGTCATGTTTCTAGTTTCAGTAGTTTACGCTCGGCAATGATAAATCATTTAATCAATGAGTCAACATGTTTTATTTACACAGATAAGTATATTGATATTATAAAATTTAATCTGACATAATATCCGGGTCTATATAAATTATTAACATACACAATTTATTGTTATAATGCTTTGTTACGAGCAAATAATCCTATATATATATATTTCGTAATGATAGAATCCTTAATAATAAAGAAGTAATAAAAACTTCGACCTTTGTATCGTTTAGAAAAATATTTATGTGATATTACGTCTTAACTTTTGATACGAGGTTTAAGTTTTATCACAGATATACATTTATCGAAGTCACAGTTATTCTAGGCTATATTGTTACTAGTTTTATTTGTTTCAATCAAGAATTGAAGATGTTAGACAGAAATCGTTCAACACAATATAATGGATTTGTATATAACGATTAGTATATTATCACACATTTAATAAGTACAACTAAGATTAACCATTGTTCCATGAAGAAAAAATAATTGATTTTGCACAAATTACTATTCAGGATCAATGGCATTCACTAGTGCCAAGATGCAGAGGTGACTTTACCAATGTCACGTATAAAAAATTTGCACGAAAGCTTAACACTTTATTTTGTTAAAGTTTAACTGTTTCTTTATTTTAAGCGCAATCTTCTCTCTACTGGGTTTTATCACGCTACTTAGCACGTTTTATGACATCAACCATATTATCATCGAGAAAAGAGGTAAGAATTTAATATTTAAGATTACTTCAATTTGTAAAGTTATATTATCTCTTACACGAGAAATCATATAATACAAATATTGTTTTTGTAACTATGTTAGATATAACTCTTTAAGCTACTATTTATGCTTGATTGTGTCACGGCTAAGTCAATATTCATTAGAAATAAGAATAAATTCAGTGAAAATAAAATTAAAATGACTTGGAACATCATAAATGCCGAAATTGGAAGAGTTAAAGATCGTAATGGTGTCATTGAAATGATCATTGACAATCGCTCTATTAAATCAGATGAGCAGATTGCAACAGCTTTAGAAAAACTCTTTGCCAACATTACACTGTCGACAGCTAAAACGCTTATATCTTTGCACCGAAGTCGCTGAATCGTTGATCAAACTAAATGTAAATGCCTGCAAAGGTGATTTTACGTTCGGATCCATAGACACTAATGAGATAATCAAAATATTTAAATCTTTAGATATTAAGAAAAATCGAAGATCTCTGAGGTATCTCTGTTAAAATAATCATTTATAATTCAAAACAGTAGATTCTGTTTGATTGCTTTAACGTACTAATCTAGATTATAGGTCGTAGCTCCAAATTACCTTTGCGTCAGAGAGCTTTTTTTATTAAATACGAGTTTAAATTATTCGGACACCCACCACCTCAGTCCCCCGAGATCATGGACGCTGTAAAGGGTCCGAAACGTCGGGAAATAATTTAATTAAAAATCGTTAAACTGTAGTTTTAAAACAAATAAACGCGATAAAATCCGATTTAGACTTTTAATTAAATACGAGTTTAAAATTAAAATATAAAAAAATAAATTAAACGAATTAAATATTGTTAGTAAAATAACCCAATAGCACGGAACCAATAAGACGTTTTGTGATTAGAGTTTCTTATTTTAAATTATATATCTAATTTTATAAATTGTGATTCATTTGTTTTTCTTCCACTGTAATGACATTCACATATACACATCCAAATATGGTCTTAACTCTTCAAAATCATGCCAATTCTTAAAAAAAAATACCAATTGTCATAAAAATAGAATCTCGCGTGATCTTGGAAATTTTTGTTAAATTATTCCAGCGGCTTATAAGTGAGCGAAGTAGATGACTTCACGCAAAAAAAAATTATAACATACATTATCTTATTATAAATCAGTCGAAAATTATAATATCGTGAAACAATTATTATACTTCAAATTCATCGGATATACTCTAAGCTCTCTATTATAACAGTGTAATACTTAAAATTTGTTTGTAAGAAATAAAGTAATGTATACGTGCCAAATTATATGTCTCATTGTGATTAAGTCACAAGTATTTTATTAGATATCAGAAAGATATTGTCCTGTAGTGTACGGCATCTGAAATGTCGTAGCCCTTTTTCAAATCCCATGACACCAAGTGTCTTCCTTAGAACTTGGTTAACGTTTAAATATTTTCTCTCAAACTAACGAGTCGTTTAGTCACTTGGAGCTTCAGAAGTAAGTTCTTGCTTCTTGGAAATTCTTCAAAAAACCTAAACAAAACCAAACACCATACACCTGTAGAGTATTACACTAATCTTCGGGCTGTTGATCCCCGATATCAGTTTTTTCATCTTGACTGGACTGGCATTCAACGCTATACAAACTAACTTAGTTTTGAACTATGTATTTTGATGAACCAATATAAACCGATGGCTTAGATCATTTAGGTTTTCTATAATGTCCTCTAGTATCATAACAATAGGAGAAAGGAATATTTTCATTTAACCTTCAAGCGGGCGCGTGGTCGCTTGTAACGGCAGCGGTCGCGCGTAGTCGAAAAGACCTATGGGATATATGAGAGAAATAAAACATTAATTAATTATCCAATAATCATTTATTGTTTTTGTAGACAGATATATTATCATTTTATTTAAAGTATAATTGCTATAAACAAGTTATTTAAATTAAGAAAAAGAAACAATTATTAAAATCAACTAACATAGCTCGAGTATTCTTTGGATCAAACAATAATTTAGGAATACAAAACCTTTTTACATACCTCAGACTAGTTTATATACATAGTAAAGACTATAAAAATGGCAAAATAATAATAAAACATAATAAAACTATGATTTAGTATTCATCAGGCTCAGTTTCTTCGTCAAAATAACATTTATTGCAAATGAATGTAGTGTGACTGCTGCAAATATTACTTCGACACGATGTGCATTGTGTCTTCGATTGCCTCCTTTTTTTGTTGGACATATTTTACGGCTTCCGAATCCGAGCTGTTTGATTCCTCAGCAAATTGAGAACCCTCTGAAGCGATGTGGTCGGAAATTTCTGAGCCTGAGCGCTGAGCTCTAATTCACTCTCTTCTCCATCTTCTCGTAGTAATTCCTCAAGTATTACACTTGGTGCTAGCGGTCTACGACTCATTTTATAAATAATAGCAGTATTATAAGCTTAATTCGATAATATTAGGTGATAGTCGAACAAATATTATATCGCATTGAGCGTCGCGCGTAACCTTTTCGACGACAGGCGCATGGTGTGCTTTCGACGCCTGTGCCGCGACTAAAACAATAGGGATTTATGGGGTGTGAGGAGAGTAATTTGCGGGGGGAAACTTTCTATTTTGCTCATAATGACAAAGCGACAGGCTACTAGAAATGAGAAACACACGTGACAAGTAATAATAATATTATGAGCGAAAATGTATTGAGCACGGTCGAATCGACGCCGCGCGACCGCTTGAGGGATAATGGCTAGGTAAACAAAGCTTCGCATCTTATGCCGTAGTAGGAGTGGTATCCAAACCATGTGATGATAGCTGGCGTAGCACTAAAGT
This sequence comes from Euphydryas editha, assembly GCA_036937285.1. Classification (NCBI taxonomy): domain Eukaryota; kingdom Metazoa; phylum Arthropoda; class Insecta; order Lepidoptera; family Nymphalidae; genus Euphydryas; species Euphydryas editha. The sequence continues at coordinate 16,946,723 of JAUPFZ010000011.1, read as the reverse complement.
ACGTACTTCAAGTCCTTCCATCAATGCACATGTAAATTGTAAAATTTTTCAGAACCCTATAATATGTAAACCATAAAACCCTTGCCAATCTTTTTACAGATATCCATTCAGGTAAACATGTAGGTGCCATGTAGGTTTAGACTAAGAACTATTATGCCTTTTTCAGATCCAAAGAAAAAAAACATTTTCTTAAGCTGTTTTTCTGTTTACACCAACACACAACGACTTCTTACGTTTACTCCCAATACTAATGCGTTAGATTGTTTGGATGGCATTAGAACTATTTCCATGTTATGGGTTATTGTTTGTCATACATTCCAAATGTATAATTTTACTGCTAACGTTTTGGATTCATTGCAGGTAAACACATTATTTAATATTAATGTTTTTAGGAGTTATTTTGAATTGTCACTTATTTTATTACTCTTTTCGGAACGGAAAACTAAGGTGTAGTTATAAATGAATTTTATATTTATAATTCCTTAATAATTTGTTCCACATTATTTATTTATTATTTTATATTGTAACAGAATATTTACCTGTAATTAGATTTTATTATTTAACATCTTATTCATGTGTAATTTTTTTAGTGGTTGACATCTGGTGATGCTGTATGGATCACGACGGGCCATTACTCTGTGGATTCCTTTTTTCTGATTGCTGGTATTCTATTAACGTACACTACAGTAGGAAAGATGACTAGAGGTATATTTTATTTTAATGTTGACAGAGTAAATTATTATTAAAAGTAAAAACTATTTTTTTATATGTTCACAATTTTTCTGACATTGAGTATTGTAATAGTAGGTAATAGATTTTTGTTTGTTTTTCATTAATTTATTATTAATTGGTATAATATTCAGAATTGCAATTGCTTTGATATAATTAAAAACGTCAGGTTAGATTACATAAACATGTATTAGAAATCATTAAGTTGTAATTAATAACAACAAAATTATCAGCAGTAAAATTATCATATATTATGTATGATTAAAGTTTAACAAATCTTATAGGGCAATTAATTAAGCGTCTGCACTTGTTTTACCTCAACCGACTGCTACGAATGTTCCCGTTGCTAGCCGCACTAGTGCTACTTGAAGCATCCGTTTTTCATCGTATAGCAGATGGACCATATTGGGAAGAGGTTGCAAAAAATGTTCAGGATTGTAGATCGTTCTGGTGGACGACATTGTTGCATGTTCAGAATTTTGTGAATCCTAGTCATTTAGTGAGTTATTATTTGTTCCGATAAATTCAATGTATTATTTGTTAAAATCTCTAACGAAACTAAATTATTATTATTATTTATATTAAGTACATTGTATATCTTCGTTGCGCCTGCCAAATTCAATATGTGCATTTTTTTATAATTTGTTTTTTGTACTAAACTTAATCTCCGCTTCATTCTCTATGTGTTGATACAGTTCTTTTTGATATTCGAACTAGAAACAAATTTAAATTATAGATATCTGACGTATTAATTATCCAAGAGATAAAACATACTGATATTTTTTTTCTGTTTCGTCATCAAACTCTCTCTCTCTCTCTCTCTCTCTCAAGAATCTCACCCGGAAATTCTTAGTACCCTCTGCCCTTCCGTTAGCCGCTGCCGTAGCCGGGAATAGTAGGGCCAGTGGGGACTATGGGACTGGGCTCTTTTTTACTGTTCATATGGTGATCAACTTATGTGCAAGATAAACTTTATCAGCAATCGGTGAAATCGGTTCATGATTATTTACGTATATTAAGATTGTTATTATTTGTTATTTAATCTTTCTATCTGCTTATTAAAAAATAAAACACGTTGGTTTCAGTGCATCCAACATTCTTGGTATATTGCCATAGATATTCAACTACACATCGTCTCGCCCGTTATCCTGTATTGGACACTTGGTAAAACCAGAAAAGCTGCATGGATTGCTCTAATAGCGGGCCTATTGGCAATTTTAACAACATCAACAGTATGGAATTTCATTCAGAATACTCGTTCGCCTTCATCGTCACTTATGTAGGTTTTTGATAAATTCATATAAACATTTATAAAATAACTTTTATACAAAGTTTTTCTGTAACAATATATATATATATATATATATATATATATATATATATATATATATATATATATATATATATATATATATATATAAGAGGAAATATATTAGACATGTGTCATTCACAATTTTATTATATGAATGGTTGTTTAGATAGACAATATATTTGAATAAGTATTTTGGTGAAGATAAAAAGTTCTTGTCTTTTTTATACAAAACTTTTATCTGTTTTCACAGAGACATTTCTGAACAAAACAATTACTTGTATAATTACTACTATCTTCCATGGACTCGGGGAGCGCCATTCTTTTTTGGTATGATAGTTGGCTACGTTATATATTTATACAAAGGAAAGAAAGTCCACTTAAACATGGTTAGTTATCATTATTTTTGCACAATTTCAGATTTTTACACACCTTTACTTTTAGTTACACAAATTAACATTTTTTTAAAATAATTAATATAATATTTAGAAAAAAATTATATTATACAGATGGACACTGCAAAACTTAAAAAAAAAAAATATTTAGATATAATTGTGTTATAAATCACATCCGCGTGAAACGATGCCAAGAATGCTGACTACATTTCCCCGTTTAATTGCAATCCTGGTTCTTAGGGCAAAAAATGCACCAACCCTCCTGACACCAGTGGAAGCTATGATTTCACTTTATGTCGTTTCTTTTATCTAATATTAATTTTTTTTAATTATAAATGCAAAATTTTACTACAATGGAAAATCATATCCAAAAAAAATGTATTATATATATATATATATATATATATATATATATATATATATATATATATATATATATATATATATATATATATATATATATATATATATATATATATATATATATGTATTATATTGTCTTAATGCCATATGGTTTTTTATAGGGATTTGTACTAATGTCATGGGTAATATCACTTAGTATGATCGCATCAGCATTCTACTTATCATACGAGACCTTACAGTTAGATTGGGATAATCAAATTGCAGATAACCTTATCAACTCATACATGAAGTTAGTTTGGTCTATTGGCTTAAGTTGGATCATCTTTGCATGTGTAAAAGGATATGGAGGTAATTATAATATAGTAGAGTAAAATAGCTATAACACCTCATTGTTGAGCTTTCTTGAACAGAGTGATAAAATTCAACGCCTTGTCATTTATTTCTCAAAAGAATAAATTTATATACATGAAAAATTTACATTACCTTAAACTTAAAATTATGTTATTTACATCGCAACACAATAAAAATAATATAAAGGCGTGACGAGAAAAAAAATGGAAGAAGTAATAGAATATTCCCAACAGAAAGTGTCATAACAAAGATAGTTCCCAACAGGGATTTGATTTATGTTTCACGATACAATAAAAACTAAATTATTTTCGTTTACTTTGAATGAACGTAATGGCAATATGTTTATTTATTTATTTTTATTTGTTTATATACTTGATTAATTTTATTGAGTTATTAGTTTTATTTTAATATTATATATTATATTAAGAGTTTTATAATAATATTCTTTTAAACAAATATATATATATATATATATATATATATGTGTGTGTGTGTGTGTGTGTGTGTGTGTGTGTGTGTGTGTGTGTGTGTGTGTGTGTGTGTGTGTGTGTGTGTGTATGTGGGACGTGTAGTTTTTATTAAAAAAGCTATTTGTTACATTTATTTTCAGGTCCAATAAACTGGTTGTTAACGCTGAGTGTGTGGAAATTGCCAGCACGTCTATCGTTCGCTATGTATCTTTGTCATTATCCCATCAGTTTTATAATATCAGGAATGCAATTAGCACCTGTTCATTTCTCTGTGGGAGCAAAAGTAGGTTTTGGATATTTTATTTATTTTGATGAATGTAGTTAATAATTGGCTTAACAAATTTAATAAGCTGTCACTACAACGCTATATATAACACAATAGATACACAGATTTCTTTTCTTTACAATTAATTTTATGTTAGCCTACATATTATTAGTAATATTTACATCATGTTCTTTTATTTTAACCTTTTGTTCTCAGATATACGAATTTCTTTCTCTGCTTATACTGTCATTTCTTATATCGTTTTTCTTGACAGTGGTCATTGATGTTCCTTTCTCAATACTGATCAAAATATTATTGGTTAAAGGTGAGTTTAAATATACAATGCTATAAGCATTTCAAAGTAATTATGGTATTAAAATATATGAAGAGTTATTTATTTTATTTTAGTCACATTTTTCTTATTTAAGGACAAAAAATAGGTCAAAGAGTACCTCAGAATGGTGCTACCACAAAAGCTGGCCCAATACCCAAAAATAATTTAGAAGATTTAGAAAAACCAAATGTTACAACTTTGGAAAAGAGCGATTCATCTATTCAAGAATTGGAGAAAAAATTTAATAGTGACGAAAAAATTGGAATTTCGGACAAAATAGAATACAAAATAGAAGAGATTGGTGCAACTTTGCCATCGCGTAAAGAGACCTAAGAAATCTAAACAAAGAAATCGAAATATTAATTTGGTACGAGTTATTATGGTTTTAGAACGATAATTCAAATTTTTATTAATATGATAAATTAGATAGTAATTTATTATTGTATTTTACAAAACGAGAAAATAGTTGTACAATCTTGTAAACGTCGCATTTATAGGCAAAAGCCACACTATCTACCGAAAAAATCAATTTTGTTAGCATGTATATTGTTGATAAAATATGTAGTTATTGATTAATTATTATTTGAAAATGGTAAGTGTACGTAATGGTAAGTACTACGTGACGATTTCGTTTAAGAGGTAATTATTTGTCAATTTGTACCATTTTTTAACAACTCAAATGAAGAAGTTGGGTCTATGTTAGAGAATGAGAAGCTTCTATCTTATCTATATCTCACTCTATAGGTTCATTTTGTCGCTATAGGTTCCATGGTCAGCGGATAAGAATGTGATGAAGAAATCTCAAGGACATTAAGGAAACTTCTCAATAATAATAATTCTTAATAATAATTTTTATATTTACGTACATCGATTTACATAATATATATATACATATATTTTAAAGTGAAAAACCACCTAAGAATTCAATGAACACGTGGTTATTATTTAATAATGAATAATTAGTATAACCCCTCAATCGTTGTTAGTAAATCAAAAACGATTCATAACTGTAGGTACTGGTAATACTTTTTAAGAATATTATATACTTTTAATTATCAAATAAAAAAACTATGATTTAAACGCAATATTATATAAAAATCTAATATGTAAAAAAATCTTTCAATGTACATAAAGATTTGGGAGAGATATATGGCAATACTGAATTATAAAATACAATGACTTTGATAGAAGATGTTTACGTCTTCGTTTTCAAGGATATCTAGCCTAGTTTAACCTTGTCTGGCGTTTTATTTTACCATGGCATCCCTTTTTAAAATATTTTAAAGTAATAAGAGAAAAACAATTACTGTATTTTGAAATAATATGGTTTTAAAACCATACCCTGATACGGATAAATTGATGCCATGTTTGAAAAAGTGGAGCAAAATTGGCATGTCAGTAGTTACAACATATCCCAGCAACTGATGACTGACTTTTGACGTTAAAAGTCTGGCTATACGAAAAAAAAGCTCGATATTAAGGTGCCACACGAGCTTACTGAAAGAAACCTAATGAATCGTGTACTCATTTGCGATTATCTATTGAAATGTAATGAAACTGTAACATTTTTGAAAAGATTGATCACTGGTGAGGTTTTGTCTACTTTTTTAGATTACTTACGAAAAGAACGTGTGAAAAAAATCATGGTCAAAGGTAGTCAAGCTTCACGGATTATAGGGAAACCCTAACCTAATACGCAACAAGGTAATGCTATGTGTATTTTACTGTCGAGCAAAACCAACTATTCAAGATTCAATGAGACTCTTGAAATAAATTGAGAAGAAACGGTTGGAAATGATCAATAGAAAAGGAGTGATATATGATCATGATAACGCCAGACCAAACACATCTTTGGTCATAAAACAAAAATTGAGAGAGCTTGGTTAGGAAAAGTTAATGCATTACACCGTATAGTTCTTACCTTGCAAACTCATATTTTCATCTGTTTCGTCTCTTCAGAATTTTTTGGGTTGTGTTAGGTTAATATCAAGAGAGGACTGTTGAAACTACTTGTCACATTTTTTGATAAAAAATCCCAAAATTTTTCTACAGGAAAGGGATTATATCACTAGCTTGTAGACGGCAACAAGTTATCGAACAAAATGACAAATATACTCGTACATTATAATTTAATGTAAATAGACTTTGAAAAAACTATTGAATTTGTATATAAAATACGAAGCAACATTTTCCCCGACTTAATATATGAAATTAATGCTTCATTATGTATTAACTATGTTATACTCTTGACATTTTTGTAAAACGACACTAGACCTCGATTTAAAATACCATAACCTCGATTATAATTTAAAATATTATCGATATTATTAACAAAGAATATTACTTATATACTAAATGCTATGTTGAATATTGTAGTTTATACAATAAACTAATTACAGTTATTTTAACAAGTTATGTGAATAAAAATATTGATACGACATAATATGGTCTGATTTTTTTTTTTGGAAATTTAACTGCTCTATAATCTTAATTTAATACCTTACTGTATTTTATAATATAAAATCTGTTTAATATATTCGGTCGGTCGTTGAGTAAATATGACATCTGTGTCTTTTTTTTTTCGAAATGTCTATTGCTGTTGGCCCTAACTGCCTTTAGCGAATTATAATAATTATTAGGAAGATAGCCCGTAAGTAGAAACACCTATCTGGAGTAGTGGTGCGAGTTGTCGCCTCTAACCGCGCGGTGGTGTTCGCGGGTTCGATTCCCGCTTGGGACAAATATTTGTTTTCGCTTCGTTTGTGCCTCGGAGAGCACGTAAAAGCTGTCAGTACCGGTTGTTATTGTTACTTATGGTAGGGAAATTATCCGTCAACCGCAGTGGAGAAGCGTGGTAGATTAAGATGCAATCCTTCTTCTATAGGGAGAAGAGGCCTTCGCTCAGCATTGGGTTGTTTACAGGCTGATACAATACAGAACAGTACCCGTAAGTATTGAGAGTAGTGGTTGAGGTGGAGGAAGAACTTCCTCTTATTTTACTTTTCCTTATAAACAACACAGGGTTTTTGATTCATCCTTCCATTTCAAAGCAGAACAATATTCTCAGACAACAGACATTGTATCTATTAAAACCACAAGATCATTCATATATTCAATAGAAGAATCATAATTCATAGCAGAATTAACTTTATTGGACCACTAATTAAAAGTTCTAGATTCGGGAAATTCTCTGACTCCAAACCAATTAATATTAATTTAAATACACAAATAATATATCATCACTACATACATCATCCAGTAAGCTTAAAACACAATAGAAGAACAACATCACAAACAAAGATAAATACCGTCTTATGTACACTGATATAAAAACTATCTTCTTTCAAGAAAAATATTCTTGATCCAAGAAAATTATTTTGACGAGAACTAGTTTTCTTACTTTAAGAAATTCTTGTCTTGATTGAACCTGAATAATTTTACTTAATATTCTTTTTAATAAAAAAAAAAAATTACAATATGAAAACTATGTGAGGTTTAATAGTAAAGAGATTTGGAGATTAGGAAGATACACTTAAATTAAAATCTCCAGTCAATCAGTACACGTATATTCACAACTCACATAAAACAGTACAGAAGGAGTGAAAAGCTTTATAAGATAGCATACAAATAGGCACGAGAAGATATAGAAAGTTAGAACACTAACGCCGAGTTGCACGAAACATATTTTAAATTTAAGTGTTTATTAAACTAATTTAATCACAAGAATCGTGATTATCTGTTGCATGAAACCTACATCTGATTAAGTTAACAAAAAAAAATTAGTTTAATTAAAGACCTATCTAACGGATGATTAATTCCAACAGCTTTAAATTTATCATAAGATCAACTAATTTTAAGATTAATTGCAACTTAACTAACGGAAAGTTAGCGACGGTTTCGTGCAACTCGCCGTTAAATATATAAAGCGGAGAAGTTAATTACAAACTATCGTATGTCTAACAATATTACAAGCTGAGAACTGCATCCGAATGACAAAGGTACGCGGTACGATCCGCGGCGACGGCAAGCGGCCGTAAACACCACGTGTCGATTGCATGCAAGCTAAACAACGCGATCCGCTCGGGTTTGTTTTGTGATTAATATTTATTATGAAAATATTTTATAAATAATTCAAATGTTATATTGAAATAAACTCACGGCCTTATGTAATGTATATAATATGGTATTATATGTATATAAAAATGATTATTAATTTATAATTTTTTTGAATTTAAAATATATATAAATAAGTTAATGGTTTTATTTTATTTAGTGTATACACATTACTCCTACAACTATGTAGATGCTTAAGTATATTACATAATTATGTGTATTACAAATGTTAAAACACGTAGTATACTAGGTACTTTAAAATAAACGTAAAAACCAAAAGTTAAAATTTACAAAATGATAATCTATGTATATACAGGTTGACTGGTGAATTACTATCAATATTTAAGGTACTACTCGGTACACGATTCTCATTTAAATTATGTAAAAAATAGGTTCTTAATTTTTAATCAAATTTTCATAAATTTCAATTTAAATAAATGAAGCGAGGACACATTTCCAGTCATGCCGGCTGCGCGTACGACGTTATGTTGTACTATGCCGCTTGTCATATCCTTGCCCCGCGGCTAATTTTAAAGAATAAGAAGAAGAAGAAGAAGTAAGATTACGTCCGTCAATTAGGATTTCATCAAGACAACTTCAACGATTTCAAAGTTATTCCAACCCAAAATGACGTCGGAAATCTAACTTTAGACCAGACTACTTCCTTAAATGGCCAAGGTAATTAATATAGGTACTTATTTAGATAATGATTAATATTTATTAGGAGAAATTAGCCTTGCAAATAAGGAAATATTTTTTAAATTATTTACTTAAATTAAAAGATAAAAATGGTTACTGTGAGTCAACCTTAGGAGATAGATATATATTCTTATTTTTTGGCTTTTTATGGTATTCAATTCCGTGGTACATTATTGTGATTTTTTTAAATCATTTTTGTAACGGCTTCATCACAAAACATAGAATTTTCCCTATTATACAAGTACTTTATTATACTGTTTGGTATTTATAAACCTTCGGGAATAAATTTTCTAAATAACCGTGAAAACTGCATCAAAATCCGTTGCGTGGTTTATACGAAGAAAGATCACGAACAAATAGACATAGATGGAGAGTGACTTTGTTTTATACTATATGTAGTGATTTTTGGTTATAGTATATAATTTCATTTAACAAGGAACATAATAATATATTGTAAATATGTTATTTCATGCCATGAACCTATTACGATCTATCATAGCCATATTTATTGGCATTGGCTGGTCAATTAAAATCAATTCACCGAAATCAACGCGACTAACATTATTACTATTAATAACACGCATTCCAGTTTACTAACCCACAATACAAGTAAAGCAACACTTAAATTGAACGATCATAAAAAATACTAAAGACTAGAAATATTTTTTATTTCATTTTATTACACATATTATAGAATCACAGCATTGTAAAAGATTTATAACAAATGTGTAATGGCAGCGTCATCACTAAAAGCTATTTTTTACAGACAACCATGAGTAGAGAATTTAAATTATATGATATACATATACACATATGTATATGATAGATTTAGGAGTAGGAGGATATCTTCTCTGCACCATACGGTACAACTACTAACTACTGTCGCAGGATAATGTAATTTTATACATTAAATGTAGTCAAACATACTTACAAACAAGTTACATGTATGAAATAGTAATTTCATAAATGTATATTTATAATATTTATAATATAATATATAAAGACATAAATACTATGTATATACATATATCATACGTACATATAATAGCTATAGAAAAATATATAAAACTGTAACTTCAGAGTAGTTGAAATAGCTCGGATCTTCTAGTTGAGAAGTGTAAATGTAAAGAAAATAATTTTTGTATCATAATTTATTGTTAATATTAATCTTAGTTTTTCTTTTATTAACTTTAAGGAAGTGTAGGTAAAACATTAAATTAGATATGTGTGACCTTAAAATAAATTGACCGTTTGATGATTCTAAGCAACGGCTCTAATAAACTCAGTCTCGAGAATACTTTCAACGAGTCTATTTCAAATGACTTTAAGATAGCTTCAGAAGTTATTGTAAATAAGTGATTTTATTTTGTTTATACTATCGTTATGTATACGTAAAAATGAAAAAGTTTTATAAAATTTTTAACGAAGGCAGCAAGATCAATCAAATATTATGTGCAATTTTAAGTAAGTATTAATATTAGCTGTTACCTAAGACAATTATTGTACAAAATTAACGTTAAGAATGATAAAATGAAATTAAAACTTTACATTTTCTATTTTATCTATTTAAAAGTTGAGTAATATTTTGTATTTCAATAACATAAAAATATATTTATATATTTGATTAAAAGGCTATACCTGATTTTATCGCGTTTATTCAAAACTTTACAGTTTAACAATATTTTAAATTATTTCCCGACGTTTCAGACCCTTTACAGCGTCCATGATCTCGGGGGACTGAGGTGGTGGGTGTCCGAATAAAACAAAAAAAAAAAATCCGGTATAGACTTTTAATCAAATGAGTAAAATTCGCGTAAATATAAGAGAACAGTTGTAATGTTATTAAGATTCAAGTGTCAAAAACTATACTTTTGTAATAATAGATTTCAACAAGGCTATACAGTTAATTTGACTATCTTTATCAAACATTTATATAGCAATCATTTGACATGATCTGCGACAAAAACACATCGATTGTATTTTGGAATCCTAACTTGCGACGGAAAGTTTACTCTGAGCTAACCAAAGCATTGCTGTCCGGTGACCGGCAGAGAAGAATAATCCCGGCCACTTTTTTGTCGAGATGTCGTAAAAGGCGACTAAGGCCTTAGTAGTGCGAACAACTATACACCAACTAGGATGGTGGTGTATAGTTGGATCATGGATACCGCCCATCTCGGGATAGATGAACGGTTATGTCAGACTTATTTTCGCCATACCCTTTTTTTTGGGGCTGTGAAATGCGTTTATGCATCCCGCCACCCGAAGGCGACGTGTATATGGGACTTGCGGACTGTGAAGTCAGAATGCCCACTAAAACACAACGGTGCCCTCATCGTCGTACAAGGACGCCATGGGACCGTGACGCCCCGACGATTGGCTCGCCTATGCGGGCCGCCTTCGCACATAAAGCGCTCGCGGGCACCGTGAGCGCTCAATTTCCGCTGCGCCAAGGACCGTCGAATAGGAGAAACTGCGGCAGGTCATGAAGACATAGCCGCAGTCTCCTCCGTGACCTGGAGCGTTGGATTTTCACCATACCTTTTTTTAATGTTTTTTTGTACGCATACCCGGCCGCTGGGAAACGACCGGGTTATGTGGGACTCCTGCCGGTGCCTCCCGCCGCCCGAAGGCGACGGGTATGTGGGACTCGCTGACTCTCACCGCTAAAGCCAGAATACCCACCAAAACCCTTCGGCCGTTTACGCCGTAGTGGGGTGCCACGGGATCGCAAACGCACACAACAGTGACGCCCGACGCTGAGCCCAGCGGCTCTTCTGTATGTGATTGGAGCCGCTCGACCGGTCCATTCTGCTAGTTCAGAGAAGTACCGGGAGCGGCCCAAGCACCGAAGTGGAGGGAGAGAGTACCCTCGATCGCCCTCCATCCTCCCTCCACCGCTCTACTAGTCCACTCTGCACAAGGCAGAGAAGACAAGGAGCCCCTCCTCCTCTCTCCGCGCCATCACAGTGCCACGCCCTTACCGACTGCTCCTTCCGTGCCAACACACTTCACCGCGCCTCCGCGCCCCACCGTATGTAATTGGAGCCACTAACCGGTCCACTCTGCTAATTCAGAGAAGAACCGGGAGCGGCTCAACCACCGAAGTGGAGGGAGAGAGTACCCTCGATCTTCCTCCATCCTCCCTCCTGCGCTTTCGCGCCCACCGCTGCTGGTTTTGGTCCGCGGGTGTCCGAAGACCTCAACCACTCGTGGTGGGAGACGAGTGGTACCTCCTATCCACCACCCGGGGACGCGCCCAGTAGGAGACCAGCAACTCCAGTTCGGCCAACCGGCCTACCAAGCGTAGCGAGTGACTATTGGCAAATCTTACGTTCAGCAGTGAACATCCAACAGCTGATGTAGTACTAATATGAGTAGTAACCATAGCAAATAATACATTGTATTTGCAAATGTTTTCAAAAGAACTATTTACTGAAGATCATTTTAAAAAGTTCATCATCTAGCGATTTACGTATTTTCATTTTGCTTAAGGATAACATATTATTAATTTACTCTTATGATAACAAAGTAGATGCAGTCCTGTCACCTAAAGTGACTTTCAAGGAATTTATATACAGACTGAAATGCGCACGTGCACTCAAAAAACGTTCCGGAGAGAGGGATTGCATTTCTTTTTAACATAGATTCATGGAAACTCGTAAGAAAGAGACAGAATACCAGTAGTCAACGAAATGGTCGGAACGATTTTTCAATTTATATATTGGAAACAAATGTCAACCTTATGTCAGTCATTTCAAAGTGCATATTTAAAAATACAATTTCCTTAAGTGAGTGTTCCAGTTATGGTATAAATTCCTTGGTAACTTTAGATTCACAATGTTTCATATCGACATTTTGACAATTTTTTTACACATTTAAATGTCTTCTCTCTTGTCTTAGAATTACTTTTTTATTTTTTATACTAATAACACTATTTAAATTTGAATTCAGTCTATCAATGTTTTGTATGCCAATGAAGATTCCCTGTTCTTTATTTCACATAGAGCGAAAATAAAATAAATGTAAAAATTAAAGGAAATTATAGTTTTTTTTTTTTCTGTCTTCATATTAGCATATGAACTCAATGAATCAGCCTTAAAACGTCCCACTGCTAGCGAAAGGCCTCTTCTCTATATTGTCTTATCCACCAAGCTGCTCCACTGAGGGATAGCCATCCTAGCATATACATATTATTATATGCTTAGATTATTGTATGTAATGATTAATGAATATACTATATAATAGTAATAAATAATATAAACTAACAATACATATTATTATTAATTGTTAGATATTCCTATATCTAACTCACACTTGGCTGTTAATGTATGTTAATTGTTAAACATTATTATTTTAGTAAATCTACCTGTATTTGCGTACGGGGCCAGTATTGGATGGATGTCACCTATGACGCTTCTGCTTCAGTCAAAAGATTCACCCAGAGGTGTACCGTTAACAGATACAGAGGTAAAATAATGTTCTTTTTTTTTTTGTTTTTATTTTTTTAATAATGTTGTTGTAGTTATTTTTGTTTACTTAATATTAAAACAAAAAAAAAGCGAAAGCGAAAAAAAAAATCGCTTAATAAAGTGAGTAAGTGTTGCCTTGCATATAGAACTGAACTGAATCAGCCTGCAAACGACACACTACTGGGCAAAGGCCTCTACTTCATGTAGAAGAAGGGTTGGAGCTTAATTCACCACGCTGCTCCACTGCGAGTTGGTAGATATTTCCCCTACCAAGAGTAACGATTGTTATCAGGTGTCTATGAGAACAATCGGGACCGACGGCTTTATGTGCTCTCCAAGGCACGGCAGGGAAACCCACAAGGACACCAGACCCACACATACACTCAGACTGGAAACAAATATTTGCACAAATATAAATATCTGTCCTGAGCGGGAATCAAACCCGCAATCGCCGGCATTAAAGCTTAATTACAGGTGTTACAATAATTTCAGAAATCATACTAATATTATAAATGCGAAGGTAAGTTTGTTTGTTACGCTTTCATACCCTAACTAAAACCTATCGCCATGGGGTCGCTTTCGCATTCAACCATAACGCCCCGGCGCAGGCCCGTCTTCCCGTCCATGTAATTGTAGCCACTCAATCGGTCCCCTCTGCTGAGGCAGAGAAGTATCAGGAGCGGTCCAACTACCGAATCTGAGCCACTCGCGACCGGCTCTCCTCCGCAGAGCAGAATAGTGCCATCATTGAGCGACCCAACCCCCACCACCGGATCGCAGCCAGCCCCACAAGAACTGCAAGACGCCAGGCTCAACCCAGGTGGCTCGCGCACCACGCGCCTTTGCGCTTTCGCGCCCCTCTTTTCTACGCGCCCTCTCGACGTCACTCTCTCAACGGCCGCACATCCATGCCACATCTTCAGCCGCGCTTTCGCACCCCACCGACCACTGGACGCCCAGCTACCCCATACGGCGAGCCCCTGTCAACTGAGCCCGCACATCAGCTGGTCCAGGGAACCCGGCGGCTTGCGCGCCTTATCGCCAGTCAACTGCGCTTTCGCGCCTCCAAGTGGAAGGGGAGAGCAAGTCATCCCCCTCCTGCGCTTTCGCGCCACTCGTGCTGGTTTTGATCCACGGGGGTCCGAAGACCCCGACCACTCGCGAGGCGTTCGAGTGTCTTCCCCTATCCACCACCCGGGGGTCGCACCCAGTAGGAGACCATCAACTCTCTTCTTAGTACCCCTGCCCTAACGTTACCAGGTTCGCTGCCGTAGCCAGGAATTGAATGACCATTGGGGACTGGGGGCCTAGGCTTTTTTTTGCTTGTCATATTTTGCCAATACTCTCAACGCTTGGCAGGCATGTTAGTGAGCGCATTGTGTTATTCAGTGTCAGGACATGATGACGCTGCTTCCCGACACCACCCTACTCGGTGCACAGTTGTTCGCACCGCTATGGCGTTAGTTGCCTTTTACGACACTTCGGCAAGAAAGAGGTCAGGACTATTCTTCTCTGCCGGTCACCGCACGGTCACGTTTTGTGATTAAAGAAATTTAACTTAGACTAATGAAAGAAAAAGGGCTATTAACTACTAATGAAACGCTGATAACGTCACAGGTACCAGCTAGTTTACAAATAATTGTCATTAAAATAAATTGTCATAAAAGAATACCGGTCTTTTTTTTGGTCTGTACGTGCAAAGTCGTACATAAATATAGTGTTTATATAGCACGAATATTGTATTTAAATTACCATAATTTTGTCTAGTTGTTTCTGCATTCATTTTTACCAGCTTCTGCCCTCGGCTTCGCCCCGTGGATGTCAGTTATCGCGACCAAAAAAAGTATCCTATGTTATTTCTAATATCTCCAAAAATATGTGTACAAAGTTTCATGATGATCGGTTAAGTAGTATAACGTTGTGTTTAATTGTAGATATTACTTTAATAATTTCAGGTCTCTTGGATGGCTGCAGTGCCATATTTGACTTGTATACCTGGAAATATTTTAATGGCTTTCTTTGGCGATACCTTCGGAAGAAAAATTACTTTAATTTTTATATCCGCTACAGGGGCTGTATGTTTCAGTATATATTTTTATTTTATTTTAAATAAAAGTTCTAGAATTCAAAAATTTTTAAACCGTATTGTTTATATTTCATCAAATTTAGGACTCATTGTATAGTTTAAATCAAAACTCATATTATTGAATTAGTTATTATATTAGTAACTAATTATTTTCAAAATGCATGGCCAATACTAGGAAGGAAGGTTTTTTTTTTATTTTCTGAAAGTGAAAATAAGATAACACATAAAAAGAAGAATAAACCACTGCTGCGCCAAGTCTGACTCCAAGTCATCTTGGCTGCAACTAAGGCCGACGTTAATTAAATTTACTGTGACTACTTTATTTGTAACAAAATTTAATATAATTATTTAAGGCTAGTTGGATTCTTTTATTATCTTCAATGGAAGTTTGGAGTCTTATTCTAGCACGAGCTCTGGTCGGTATAAATATGTCAGGATGTTACGTTACTTGTCCTATTTATACCAAAGAAATCAGTGACGATAGTATACGAGGATCACTTGGATGTTTGGTAATAATATACGTTTATAGTATTTGTATAATCGATAATAATTACATAACAACTTAATTGTAATTAATTTTTAGTAAAAAAAAAATCCTGAATGCAGATAATGTGTTACTAGTGTTAGTCTTTTTTTATAGACATACATTTGCAGAGTAATTGTCTTAGCCGTAAACTTTATTACCCTGTTTAAATTCTCAAAAAGTTATAGTAATATGCCTGTAATAGCAGTATATTATATGTAATAAAATATTATATGTTATTGTGTAATTTTGAAGTCTAACAATACGTTAATATAATGAAAACTACATTTACAGATTATCTTATTTCATACTACGGGTAATTTATTTCTTTACATAATAGGAGACTTTTTAAGTTATCGAGCCATTCTTTGGGTTTGCTTGGCTTTTCCTACCTTTCATCTAATATTATTTATGATAATGCCCGAAACGCCTTCTTATTTAGTAAAACGAGGAAAATTTAAGGAACGTAAAAGAGAATAAAAACAAGTATTAAAATGAGAATAAGACTTATGATTAATGTAACATTTCAAGGACATTTCTATTGTTAACTTTTAGGCAGCTATTAGGGTGCTAGCGTGGTTAAGGTGTAAGAAAGAAGACGATGTTTCTATTAAAAACGAACTTGATGTGATAAAGAAAGAACAAGAAAAAGATAAAGTAGCCAATCATTTTCTCATAAAAGGCATAGGTGAGAAATAACCAATCATAAGATTGATAAGCTATGTATAGATGAGATGTAAAATTGTAAGCAATATATACATTTTTGATTATATTAATTGTATCTCCACGCTTATTACATGTTCTATTTTCAGTAAAAGACAAAATAATTTTTAAAGCTTTTAATATAGCTATGATCGTAACACTTGCTAGAGAAGCATGTGGTGCAGTACCAGTTCTAAATTTTGCTGCAGAAATATTTTCCCTTGCATCTAGTAATTCGGGTTCAATTTTGAGTCCAAATCAACAAGCGATGTTGCTTGGTGTTGTACAAGTAACTGGTTCAACGCTTGCTTCTCTCGTCGTGGAGAAGGCTGGAAGAAAGGTAAGGACTATTATAAAACAAAATTACCAACTAAAGTTAATAATGATAATATCTAAATCAGGTTAATTATTATTAAGATTAAATATCTTAACAACTATTTTTTTTTTGTTTTAGGTATTGCTCTCAGTAACGTCGCTGGTATCAGGACTTAGTATGTGTACTCTGGCGTCTTGGTTTGTGGCACGAGACTATGGAGTTAATACACCAAACTGGGTTCCCGTTGTGACACTGTGTTTATGTATATTCTGTGATTCTTCTGGTTTACAGCCAATATCGATTGTTATTCCTGGAGAGATTTTTTCATTTAAGGTATTAATTGATCTATATCGAACAGATTTTCTATTTAGTTTAGAAAGTGGACGTAACATGGACTATTATATTTTATGTATAGATTATTATATTAGACTCATAATTTTCTAAAAGATTCGTTGGTTGTTCTGTCAAAATTACATACCTATATATTGTATAAGCATTTTCTGATTTATCAATTTTTTTTTCAATACGATCATCTTTCTACAATTTACAAAGTTTAACAAACATAACATAGACACATACATATTTTAAAACAATATAAATATACAATACAAAACGTAAAAAGTAATTGCTTAGAGATAATATTATGTTACCCAATAATGTCCACGTGGAATTTAAATAAATGTTATTTTATTTTTGACGCGATAATGTCTAGTAAATCAATGAAAGCCGGCTGCACACAAGAAAAAGCATGAATCAATGTCACGTTTCGCGAGCGAGAGATCGGTACAAACGATAGAGAGTCACAAGCCTTCGCGTTCGGCTGGTGTCGTATCTATCTTTCTTCATGAGTCGATGTGTCTGACTAGAAGATACAGCGGTAGCACGCAACCTACGCGTGAACTATTTTTAAAAAAGCTGTTACTAATAAACGATGACTAGTATATACCTATAATATTAGTATTGCGTTTTATTTCTCAGTATTTATTCTTTCATCTATTACCTAAAAATTATTAGAAAATATGATGCATTGCAAGTAGCCATTTTTATTTGTCATCTTATAATTATAATGAATCATATTAGTTACAGGATAAAGATAACTTTAAATTTATATACAGAAATTGGTTTCTTTTTACCAATGTGTTTTTTTTTAAATTTACTTTGTAGTTCGTACCAGTTCAACGATATTTTAATAAAATAAAGTTAAAAATTGAAGATTAAATTGTAAGATATTAAAATTAATTTCTATAACCACTATCTGTCGCTAGTTGCTAATAACTTCATTAACAATAATTACGTTACGCTACAAGCTTGTAAGTGAAAATTACACATGACGCGCGCCACTATTTCGGTGCATCGTTTTATTATAAGTATAACTTCTTACGTCCGTACATAATTATACACACACACTTTTTACATCAATGTTTTCTTATGACGTTATCACGTAAAATTATCGTCCGTAAATCGACTTTACAGACAACTAATTTTTTTCCAGCATCGAGGTACGGTAATGGCGTTAACGATGTCGACTGCAGCTCTTGTTGATTTTCTTCAACTTTTATTTTTCAAACCACTAACTAATTCTATTGGTATTCATGCAGCTTTTTATTTCTTCGGTACAATATGTATATTAATGGCAGTATATGTAATAATTGTAATACCAGAAACCAAAGGAAGAAGTTTGGAACATATTTATAAAATATTAAGCAAGCGTAAAATAACCGTAAATAGTAATTCTAACTAATATTTTTAAAGTTTATTATTAAATTGTTATTAAATTGTTGTGTTTTATTTATATGATTATACCACTGTTTCTTTTTGACCTTGTAATATCTGTTAGATCTAAGAATCAGTTCTATACACTTTTTTGATGAAAATATATGTGTGTAAAATGAATACATAATAGGTTAACACGTACATTAAGGATATTTTAAAGGAAATTATTTATATACTCAAAGATCTCATGAATATCGACTCATCCGTAGAACAGAGTCCGATGTGATCATGAGTCAAAAATGAGTTAAATAGCTAGACGAAATAAGCAATTTGAACTCTACAAACGTGCGTTTTTAGAATTTTCGTATTTTATTTAGTTTCGAAAATATGGAATCGAATAACGTTCAATCTGACATTTTGCTCCGCATAAAAACGCACGAAGTGATCAAGCGACGGCGCGCGGGTAGCTGAAGCGGCGCAGGCGCCACGTCCGTTCGTCACTCCGGCCGCTGTTTGTTGGAGAACGGGTGTTTTTGTGACATGCGCTTAGCTTTATTTCGCTTTGATTTAAAAGTATAATTTATCAGTGTTTGGCATGAAAAAACATATTTTTAGAGATGTCACGATCTCGGAAAATGTTGGATATGCTCAAAGATGATGCAGAAGAGCTTGATCTTAGTTCAACATTTACAAAATATGATGTTGTTTATACGAAGAAGATCATAAATACTGGTAAATTGACAATTTTTTGTTGCATTATTTCGTTATATAACATTTAGATCTTAAATTAATAAATATTACTTTTATATCGAGGGGTAACGGGCTATTTGGTTTAAGCGACATTTTTGCAACTTTACAGGAGAGCCTTTTAAAGTTTAAAATTTCGAAATAAAATTCATAACAAAAAAACTTCTACAGTTATTTAAACGGGGTAAACTGCATTGAAATTTAATTAAAAATTTCTAGTTGTTGATGCTAATACCAAATAAAGTGGACCTTTAATTACAAAGATAATTGTCGCTTAATACAATGTGTCCTTTTTTAGAGACAGGAAAAACGATTTAAGTGACTTCATAACTACAACTGGCTACAGGGGAAAAAAATTAAGCGACGACGCATTCTATTAACGGAGTAAGCCAAAAAGTATGAAGTAACGAAACCCAAAATTAGTAGAAGCAAGCTATTTATCTTAACTACCAATTTAGACTAAAATGACTGACAGGCTAATTTACTTAAGTGACATATAACATTGAAATTGTAACGTTTAATGTTTATGGTTTATTTACATCTAAGACTATCAATGGCTGATAAAACAACCAGGATATATTGCAATCACCGAAAATCTCAGGTGCTTACATTGAATAAATGAATAAATAAACACAACATAATAATCAATCAAAGTATTTATTTAGAATAATTATTATTATTGAACAGTCTCAATAGGAACATCAATTATAATTATGTATTTACTTTTCAGTCTTAATCAGCAAAATCAGTTACATTATTAGTATTTTGTATGATAATTAAGTAAAATCAGTCTCAATGTAGGAACATCAACTATAATTGTTTATTACCTATTCATTCAGTAGGTATTATTTGAGATCGTGGCGGAGGTTCTTGCCGAGACCTATTCATATGTCTCGGGTAGGAGGGCTCTTGGTGAGAACCCCACGTTGGACGGGATCCTACGTGTGCGTCGGATAGGGCAGGAAGCGCTAATGCGGAGGTGGGGGGAGGACCTGGCGGTGCAGCCATATGGCACACGCGTAACGGCTGCCATTCGCCCGGTCCTTGAGCGGTGGATGCGTCGAAAACGCAAGCCCCTCACCTTCCGTCTGACACAGGTTCTCACCGGGCACGGTTGCTTTGGTGACTACCTGTGTCGGACGGCCCAAAGGGAGCCGACGACTGAGTGTCACGATTGTGGCGCAGCGGTGGACTCTGCCCAGCACACCCTCGAGGTGTGCCCGAGATGAGCAGTGCTGCGTCAAGGTCTGACGTCGGTCGTCGGAGGGGACTTGTCGCTCCCGAGCGTCATCACCGCGATGCTCGGCGACGACGAGTCCTGGAAGGCGATGGTCTCCTTCTGCGAGACAGTAATGTCCCAGAAGGAGGCCGACGAGCGGATGAGAGAGGAGGCCGCCGACGTGGCCGACGTGGCGCGGGCGACGAATGGGGGTGCGTAGGAGGCGATACTTAATGCGCCTCCTGTAACGCCCTTGTGCCCGTGTCGGGCCGGGATGGGAACCCGGTCCTGCTAGACACGGCGTCGTCGGGACTGTTCAGAGGTTAGCCGGACAGTCCCCATGGAGGAGAAGTCTGGCCTTTTCGCCGAGGCCAGCCTGTCGCTGGAGGGATCCTGTTGCCTGCAGATCCGGGACCCTCCAATTAAAGCGGCTGAAGGCTCCCGCAGGGGTTTAGTACGGTATTGCACTCCCAAAGTGCCGAGTCCGACATAGGTCTAGGACTGCCGACCCGGGCGTCCTGGATATCATCCGTAAATGGATTCCCCTGCGATAAAAAAAAGGTATTATTTGAGATCAGTTTTCATAAAACTTTCTAAAAGTATAATTAATCATAATCAACAATTGTAAAATAAAAATATAAATCAACAAAGAAAACTTCTAGTAATTATAAAACACAGCTGATGCTGATAATAATCATAAAGCAATGAAAAATAACGTAGGTATTTAGTTATCTTTTTCTTCGACTATATCCTCTATATCAGTATCTAGTAAAACTTCTTTGGTATTACTTTGTTGGAGATTTAAATATTCTTAATGAAATATCTTGGGTATAACCCCAGTGTCGCACAATTTCTTTAAGTCCATGTATTTGGCTTTGGTAATCGGTAAACTTGAAATATATCTACGATTGATAGCCCTAGGTCTCGCAATCATTTGTATGATCTCTTCCTGTGCATCATCTTTCATGGAATATTTGACTTTCATCTGGTTTGGGTGAGATTTCTTAAATGTTGCTGTGCGGATTTTACTAATTTTACATCAAAATCTAAAAAATCCTCGTGAGTCAGATTTTCAACAATACAAGGAGTCGGTTCTTTTCTCGCTAGCTCACATATTGTAGCCCATTGCGAAGGAGCCCATACAGTAATATTTCTTACAGATTGTTCGATTGTAGAATGTATGCTATCTACCGACATTTCCGTGTGGCCAGGGAGAAGGTAATTAATTTGAATTGTATGTAAATTGGTCGATTTCAACAAAGCATTATGTATTGCTGCAAGGATTATTTTGTTCTTGTTTTGTCCAGGACAAGAATCAGAATACAAGATCAAAGACGTGATAGTGCCTCGAGTATCCACGTTCTGTATGTATTTTTGTATAATCGTAGCGATTTTATTTGCACCTCTCTTTGCTTCGGTTTCCCCCCAGATAAAACAAAAACCATTTCTCGTGATGCTTTTGTAGAAACAGCGGTACTAATTTTTTATGTTCTTGAATTCAACCAGAAGATAGAGTTTGGTAGTGTCTTTGCGGCAGTAATGTGATGGTACTGCCGGTAGCCTTTTGATGATCTTTGATGAAAATTTTGAAAATGTGTCTTCGGCGCACTCTGGAGTGTGACTGAAGCGCCCGCGCACGATCGTTCAGTTGAATGATCACGATTTTTAACACCCGGGCGAGGAAATAAATATGGTATCATATGACATGATTGAATTGTACCATATATAAAATTTAGTGATTGAAAGACCGACTTGTATTTTTAATAATACTGGCAAAATGTTTCAATATTCATCATTAATTTTATCGTTTGTATTAAACGACATGCATTTTAAAAAAAAAGTAGGACTACAATGGTTTAACGACTAAACAAAATATCTGAACGAAAACGAGTATTTGGTTTAAGTAGCACCCTGCATGGAAAATAGATGCAGCTAAAAGAGTTTAAGCGACGACCCATCTCATATTTGGGTGACGTACAAATGGTTTAAGCGACATCACACCGTGTGATTAGTGGGAAGTCAAAATGATTCAAGTTACTTCTTAATAAAATTTAGAAACAGGAAAAACGCTTTAACTCTTATTCGCTTATTTATGAGAGATAAGGTGACTGGTTTATGTCTCGGTTATTAATATGCTGTTATGGTTCAAGTATATGATTGTAATAAAAATGCAAAATCCACGTCGTTTAATACACTGCCACTTTGGAAACGACACGAAAATAGTATTGTTTGAAACGCCAAAAAAGTGCTCCGATTTTAATGAAACCGGCATCATTCGACGGAGAAAAATTCGCTGATTCCAAATATGTATATAACTCAATATCACCCAAAATGTCGCTTAAACCAAATAGCCCGTTACCCCTCGATATATTTTTTTATCGCAATAACTAATTGTGGGCGATCGATATTTATATAAGACGTTTTTTGACAGAGTTGTAGTGAAATAGCATTTTGAGTACGGAAATACGTTTCTCGTAATACATATTCACTAGATAGCTATTATTTATGTAATAATAAACAACAAAAAGTAGAAGTCCTATGTAATATTAGGCCAATGTTATACGAATAAAATTGAAATTTGAAGCGTTATATGTGACTATCAGACGTTTTTCTACGGCATCTGTGCTACGATTTATCGGTTCGATATTAAGATGGGACGTTGTTACAGGGAAAATTGAATCAGTTAGGACGTTGTTTGTTTTTAAATATTGTTATTTGTAAATATTTTTAATTTAAAATTTGTTTAATTAGTTGCTATGTACACTGTCTTGATATATACATATAATATTAATAGCAATTTTATGAATACCTACAATAAATAGTTTATTTTTATTTTTATTTTAGTTGTGTATGATAACGAAACCGCCATGACACATCAAAGGACACCATTGCCTCCTGGTGCGAAAAAAATTGGTCAGGAACTAGCTGATGTATGGGAAGAAATTCTACATGAAAATGATGGAACCAAAAAAATTACCTGCGACAGCTCAATACCGAATAGTACATCTGATCCGTCTACCGAGAGAGTCTACAGCAATCAGCCTAGTATATTTTCTTTGAAAGCACCTTCTAGTTTCGAAAATTCACCAATAATAGAGCTTAAAGACTTAGAAGTTTCTGACGATAGATCTACTCTGATAAATTTGGAACTATCAGTGCCAACTCCCATTCCGTCTCCTACTAATGTCCATAAGTTCTGCGATAACATATTCTGCGCTATTCATGTAGACTCCGTGATTTCTTCACCCTCATTTAGCACTACGAATACACCCGTTCTTTCGCACTCAAGCAATTATATTCCACCTACTAAAACTTAGGTAAAATACATAACAAAAAGGGTAAAGCCGTAGATGAAAAAACAATGGGGCTATCATGTAAATGCCGTTACAAATGATCTAATTTCTAATAAAATATCTCACCAACAGGCTGGACTGCTTTACAAAATTCGGCAATTGGGTGATCAAGCTTTGCAGTTGAATTTCATCATCAAATGTTCTAATAAAATAAAGAAAAAAAAAATGCCTAAACAAAGACACTCCTAATAATAGGAAACATACTTTTAAGTATTATCTCCCGCTGATTACAGGTTCTCACTGAGAAAAAATCGAAGTATGTCAAATTATGTTCATTCATACTCTTGCAGTTTCAACTCGTATCTTAAAAACTGTTTGGAAGAAGTACGATGGAGGTGCTATATTAGAAGAGGATAGACGGGGTCGCCACAAAAAGTATGCTTTTTTTACATTTTTATAAATGATGCAATGAAAGAAGGTGTCTGTGACCATGTTCGGGTATTTGTACCCATTGGATGTAAAGTAAAAACAGCCAAAAACTTTACCTAGAAGGGGACTTGAGTATTACGAAAATTTTAAAATTATATGTTCAATGGTTCGACTCAGAGAAATACATATCTAAGGCTATAAAAGAACGCCAGTATCGTGTCATTGTCAACAAACTTCAATCTATCTTTCCATATTCCCATTTCCAGTCCATATATATGGACTTAATGGATATGTGCATGTTATTTATTCTCTTAGAGTATCATCTATACTTTAACTCTTTGCCACATCACATTACTGTTGATGTTTCTGAAGAATCGGATGCTGACCTATCGGAATAAGATATATTTTATAATCCTTTTTCTTTTTTTATACTTATTTTTAGACCTAATTTCTTTTTACTAAAATAATGTTAATTATAATAATGTATTTTTTGTCTACGTAATATTTCCTTGCTATTAAGTAAGTGTATCTACCTACACACGTCTAGGTCACGATGTAAGAGTGATTTATAAATTAATGAAGCTGATTATTAAGTGATTTATTTTGAATTCAGTCACTAGTGAAATATTTAAAAATACGTTTTATCCGTTGTTATGATGAATATTTAAGTACGTACCTTTATAAGTTTAAGAGTCCTATTTAAGTTCGTGCTGTAATTCCTGTAGGCTATCTTTTTACTAGTACAATCAAATAATAATGTGATACGATATGCCATTTAATTAGATACTATTTTAAGTTTTAATTGTTACGCCACCAGTTTATAGTATACATACAGTTTAATTGTAAAGTATAGAACCTCGCCTAGGTGCTTCTAATTGCGAAATGATAAAAGCTGAATGTTATTTGAAACAAATATGTTATTATTGATTTTATAATTAAAGCATTTATTTTATCAGGAGCATAGTTCTGTAAGTTCTAAACTAACCTAACTCTGATGTGATTGCTATTTAAAGTGATGACATCTCATAGTTTTGCTACCTATTTTGAGATTTTTTTTCAATTAAAAAACAATTAAAATGATATTTTCGTCTTTTATTTAGTTAAATCGGAGAGTAGTTATAATTAGGCTAAAATTATGTTTTATATTTCAAAGTAATTATTCACAATGGACTCTTAAAGTTATGGGTAATTCCAACAAAAAGCGAACCATTTTAATATGGAACGTCACTTATTTTAGACGTTTCCGTAAAACAATGTATAATATACACTACGGACCCAAGTTATTCCGCAATAAAACGTCATATGGTAACATGGAACTCACTATCTCGTGTAATAAAAGTTTAAAAAATATACGCTACAAAGCATTTTACTAGACAGGGGCGATGTAACAACATACCAAAAAATCAAAATGTCAAGTCTCACCGTTTAAGAGTTACAAAAGTCAACAACTTCTTTAGCCTCTACTGAAAACAATCAAATCTACAGATCGGACTTTATTCTACGGATGAGTCGATATGACTATAAAGTAATTAACCGTCTATAAATATATATTATAACGAAAGTAAAATAAAAGTAATTAACCGTCCATAAATATACATATATTATAACGAAAGTAAAATATACGAGGTACATAAAAACTAAACATGCTTTGTTACAATGCTTTATTATTAGCCAGCCACATAAATAAAATTGAACGTTACTAACATATATATTGGCTACAGACAAGAATTCAATCAACAGCGCATTCAAATGAAACCTTTATTTCATTTTTTTCCACAGTACAGCCTTATAACAATATCCAAAACTACCTTAGCTATCAAAAAGGCGTGTTGACCGTTTGTGCTCCGTCCAAATAATGCTCTCCACTTCACACTTACGGTCCTTTTTATCCCTTCTCCTAGAAACATCAATATCGTTTAACCATTACACAGTACACACACGCACATCGTGTTTATACGTCTTCTGCACCTACACACACAGTGTGGCTGTGTCATATTTGCAGACAATTAATAAACATCGTAAGTGTTTAGATTAAACTAATATCTTATTATAACTTGGTTGCAAACTAAGTCAATGTTAATTATTTTTTAAATAAAATAAAATAAACAGGTTTAACATACAAACACAGGTATCTATTCCTAAGGTAGGCAACTTAATGCTTGTGATTCAGGTAAGAGCCGACTAACATACATATTCATATACATTGTATATGTAAATTGTATCTCTTGAGTTTTGTCTGTTTTATTAGATGGATAAGAGAAATATGATAAGAAATTTTGAGGATTCCGATGACTCAAACAAGTCGGACCCATTCCAGGATTGTGGTGACTTTGGATCTGAAAAAAATTTTGACCCTTAAGGAGATACATCAGGTAGACAAAGTTCTCGTATTTGTTTTCACCAAAAATCATCAAAAACCTGTGTCAAACTACATTTAGAAACTGTTAGTGCCTCGACTCAAAAACCTAAGACAAAACTAGCCTCTTGATGACCTCACCGCAACCAGAAGGAAGCTCCGGAGTCACCACCAGTTCCTGCATGGACCAGTCTACTAGTAATAAATAAATAAATATAAATAAATATGTTTAACACACACACAAGGTCGTCTGTTCCTAAGGTAGGCAACTTAATGCCTGTGTTTTAGGTAACAGCCGACTGATATACATTTTTTTTAAATAAATATACATATAAATAATACATATATAAATAAACATATATTACACCCAGACTCGGGGCGGGAATCGAACCCACAACCCTTTGAGCAGAAAACATGGCCACTGCAAACTGCGCCAACGGGTCAGTCAAAGTAGGACTTTAACCAAATCCACGCTAATAACATTGTAAGTTGG
Source organism: Euphydryas editha (assembly GCA_036937285.1). Taxonomy (NCBI): domain Eukaryota; kingdom Metazoa; phylum Arthropoda; class Insecta; order Lepidoptera; family Nymphalidae; genus Euphydryas; species Euphydryas editha. The sequence goes on along the minus strand of JAUPFZ010000011.1, from coordinate 16,919,346 downwards.
TACAATAGTTTTATACTTACATATTTCTAGAACCAAATTAGAAATAAATGAAATTTGCTGCCCGTGCAGTTAAAAATTTGACGGAAATTATTTCCAATAATAATCCAGTATTCTTTACGCCATTATTAATTATTATGGATGTTATTTTGTTAGTATGTAAAAATTGACCCAATTTAATGGCCTGGATGGTAGTTCAAGAAGCTGTGTCTGAGACTTTCCTAGAGACGTGGACTAAGAAGGGACTTTTGTCGTCATCTGTATAGCATTTAGGGGCCTCGGAAAAATATGAATAAACATAAACAGTTTGCATCGAAGGAATCCAAAGCGTGGAAGGATGATTAATGGCAATTTTAGATTGGTTGTGGTTGGGTCGTTAACCTCTAGGGCGTGGAGGGGAATGGAGGGAGATTGAGCTCGGTCTTTCCCTCCGCATTAGGCAGTAGGGTTGGGTGGGTTTACTCCCCAAGCCCGGCCGGGGGTGCGAAAGCACACTGAAAGCGCGTGGAATAGTGCGATAGCGGTCAAATGCCTGTCTATTTGTCATAAAAAAAAAAAAAAAAAAAAAATAGTGCGAAAACGCGGTGGGGTGTTCGGGACGCGGGTGCGGATGGTGTGGGTCTGGCGCCGAGAAGACGCGTAGAAATGAGGAGAAAATTTGTCTCCCCATCCGGTGGCCGGTAGTCGCCACGGTGGTGGTGGTCTGCTCTGTTCAGGGGGCGCGTAGTACGCGGGCCGCCTGGGTCGAGCCTGGCTCCCTGCACTTCTTGCGGGGCTGCCTATGGTGCGATCCGATGGCGGGAGTTGAAACGGAGAACAAAAACAGCTGACAAACCTTGTCTTACTACACTACTTACTAGATGGCGCCACAAGTATGATTTACTTACATATAAAAATTAATTGTCTGTAAAGTCGGTTTACAGACGATAATTTTTACATGATAACGTAACAAAACATTGATGAAAAATTACATACTTTTATGAATGGAATTGAATTATTATCACTGAATTATCATTATTTTGTATAACATATATTTATTATATATCATTGTAATATAATCTATAACTGCACTCGCCTTCCGATGCTACTTTTTTAATAATTATAGAACAAATATATGAGATTATATCGCTAATCAAATTCTTAAAATGCAAGAATTAATTGATCGTGTCTCTCTATCGCTTGTTCCGCGCTCTCGCTCACTAATTGTGACAATGACGTCATGTTTTTCAGACATGCACCCAGTAGCTTTCATCAATTTACTAGACGTTATCATGTCAATAAAATTTGCATAATACAACATAAATAATTCAACCGTTACGAAATTATCTTGGATTAGGCTCAAAAATATATGGAGTATCATACAATTATGTTTTGTGAGAATTTAGCGTTGAAAGTGGAACACGAGGTTAATATAATTATTTTCAGAGTAAAAAATATGACCACGCGTCTTTTTATTTTTGGGATAACGTTATAAGTAAATAACCTCAAGTAATTAAAAAGGCCAACTTAGTTTTGATATATATATATATATATATATATATATATATATATATATATATATATATATATATATATATATATATATATATATATATATATATATATATATATATATATATTTACAATCTATCGAGGAGACTAGACAAAAATTAAATAAAAATCAAAAATGGATGCCACCCTAAACACACGCACAAATTTATCTGAGATATTACCAAAGTTTGAAAGGATGGTCATAACTAAGATAAAAGAACTATGTACCTGCTTTACTGGTAAATTATTTTAAATAAGACCATAACTCAGAAAAATAAAAAATATACATATAAGTTTCGAATCGACATTTACAATATTTTTTATTTTAAGAATGTGAAGGTATCATTGTCTCTTAAATAAATAAAAATTTATCACTCAGATTGTTGGTAGAAATGTAAAACGTCCCATATATCTTGTGATATTTTTTTATTTTATGCTTCTAAGTTGTATATGTAATGGTATTCATAATTTTAGCAATACATTCTCCTTACTGTTGAAATACTTTAGTTCAAACCACTGAGTGATTTTGCAATAGGCATACAAAGTCTTTTCAATGAAGATAGTTTACAATCAATATTAGAAATTCGGTAAATATCATCTTCAACTGCTGTAAAAAATTGTAATGTTAGTTCAAAATTGCAGAAAATCATTGATTACATTAACCCTTAACCACCTACCAGCCACCTCAGAGACCGCAATGATTTTTCAAATTCAAATATTTCCATATGTGAGTGGGGTGAGCCACAGCGCGTTTATGTAAAATCAAAATCAAAATCAAGAACAACTTTATTCAAATAGGCCCCATGAGCACCTTCGGTGTTGGTCATGGTGGTTAAAATTTTGTTTTTTTTTCTTGATTTTTAGTGAATCTGTAGTTCGATAACTGATTTATTTATATGAAGCTGGGCGGATATAGTTCACAAGCTACAGGTACTACAGTCGAAAAAGCCGTAATCGACCTAAGTAATTTTTTTTTTTGCAAAAAATCCACACCAACTAGAAATAATACGATGATTATACAAATCATCCTATAGATTTTTTTGTCAATTTAACATCTATGTTATTATTATTTTTTTCATGGCTAAATACATAATTAATGTATAAAAGTAATAATATGCACTAACGTACCACAACCTTCGATCAATTATACCCTAGATTCCGCGTAAGCGCATCAAAAGTAACCAAACTAAACAGTGCTTATTTCATAATAAGCACTCTTTCACTGTCAGTGTCGCGCCGACGGTCAAGTGGAACGATGCCGAAGTGCTCTATGAAGTTAAAATAATGAAAGTTGATGTACGAAAGAGAAAACATCATGGCATTTCGTATTTTCGCTAAGTTTTATACTTTTTACAAATTCTTACAGTAGTTAACAACCGAAGTACTCTAGTTTTCATCTCCAAATTGGTAGGTATTTCAAGAAGATAAATCCTAATATTTTTGCTACGATTCCATGTTCTATTATAGTTTTTACTGTTAGGGAAATCAAAACGTCCTCAAGTCGTACGCATCACAAGTAATTTTGAGCGTTAAAATTATTGCGTTAACGTTTAATTTTACTGGATACCACTGAGGACGGCAAAAAAAAATTATGAGTTTTTGTCAAAGTCGCGGAGCAAAAGCGTAAAAATCGTTAGATAATAGTCGAAAACTAATCCTTAGTTTCTTGCAATAAAGATAATTATTATTAAAATATTTGAGTGGCATTGTGATTTTTTTTTTGTATTGTCCGTAAGATGTATGTATATTTCAATGGGTAGGAACATATACATCGATGGGTAGGAAGGTATAGTAAACTCAAGCCGTTTTTGTGCGTTGTGTCATTATGAAATGTTGCATCTACAACAAACAACCCCAACAGGATCTGTACACCATGTGCGTGTTGCAAACCAACCACTGTTGATACTTTTGAATATTCCTTGTATTATTTGATTGATTTATAATATTATTTGTATTATTTGAATTTAATGAAACTGGAAAATAAATCGGAATCAAGACAAAACAGTGAGTCGTCATAATTGAATAAAAAAACGGTTGTTTTGAATTATTAATTTAATAGTAGATTCCAAAAAACATTAAACAGTACATGATAAATTAATTAAAAATACTAGCGGCCACTTTTTGATAGGCAACCCTGTACAATCATAAATATATGAAAAAAATAGGTTTTCAGCAAACGTTCGATGAGAGCACTTTTTTTGCAGCCGGATCTTAGACCATTAGAGTAAACAGGAAAACTTCGTAAGTAAATGTTTGCTTGCTTTGGATCTGAAAGAAAAAAAAAATTAAATTAGGTTTTTTTTTTAAGAAAAGATAAAAGAAACATTCGTGTTTTTAAAAAGAAACATTTGTTTTTTTATGAGAAGTCGTCGTGTATTAGACTAAACAGAAAAACTTCTACTACTACTACAAAAAAAAAAAAAAAATGATTTAGTTTATTTATTTTTAATTTGTTTTTTAATTTTTTTTTTTTTTTTTTTTAGTTAAAGAGGAAACATGAAAAATTGCCAGAAATACTCAGTTTAAACATAAAAATAACATAGTAATTTAATGCTTAAATCATGTAGATTACCATTGAATAAATGAGTAACCTGTTCTACATACTTGTTGATTGTATTGATTAAAATCAGCAATATTATCACTCAAAATTTTAAAATGAATCATAATTATAATGAGATTAGATCAGCGATTTCATAACATTTTATTTTTTATCAAAATCGTTTTTGCTTCCATTCTTTATATATGTATATATTTTACAGTTAGCAGGAAATCGGACATAGGATGTTAATCAAAATACCAATTGTCAATGGTGCGACGTTTCGGTCATATATTTGACCTTCATCAGTAATCTAAAATTTAATTACACAAAACACATATTACAAAAAGCTGTACACAACTAATATAATTTTTATATGAAAAACATATTTACCTTAACTCGTAGTATAAAACTAACATCATATATATTGAAAGTTTGATCTCATTAAGATACAAGTTATATTATTGTAAACCCATACTTTTGTTGAGTAACTACTTCGAAACATAAATGTGATAATTAAAAACATAAATATAGAGAAATACAAATTATCAGTCATTAATGTCTAATATATTGTTCCTACCCACAAATACTTACAAATTCAAATAATGCTAAATATAACAATTATGTTGTTACCCACATATTTTTCTTTTTTTAAATATTATTTCGAACCGATTCTCCGATATATATATATATATATATATATATATATATATATATATATATATATATATATATATATATATATATATATATATCGGAGAATCGGTTCAGATTTCCGAACGCAAGCATATTATTTGGAAGAGCCCTAGAATATGCCCACTGAGTCCCGTATTTCCTATTTCGGCAATATATATATATATATATATATATATATATATATATATATATATATATATATATATATATATGTATATATAAATATAATAAGTTTTTTTTTTTTTGTAAATTAAATTGAAATAACGATATATAGAATTTCTACTGGTTTATCGTACAATTTATAACGCAATGTCATTCTCAATATCAATTCTCTCACTCGCAGACATTAGAATTTTTTAACAAAAATGTATGTTAGCGGTTTCTTGTACAAAACATTTGCACGGAATATCTGTAAATAATAATATAATATTTCTTAAAATATCAACTGATTATTTTATTCATTTTTTTTTCACATAATATTTTATTCATTTAATTAAAAAAAATCATTTTCATAATAATTGTTTCTGTGTTATTTGTTATTAATTGTAATGTATTTAGTGCAGATTCTCTAGATATCAGATCTCAGATTATCCAGAGGAGATGATATGAAATTCAACAGTTTAGTCTTTTGCCAATGCATAAATTGAAAATTGTAAATTCAGCACAGCTTGCTTCGAAAGTTAAAAAAAAACCGCCACAAAGTAATAAAATAAAGCATATTAATAAACAAAAATGTAATAATTACATCACCACTTTTTCTACTTTTATTAATGAATGCCGGTGATATAATGGAACGATAAGTATTTGATAGTGATGGAAAGAAAATAATATGTCAAAAGTTTCATTAATATAAAACATTTTTTATTTAACCTTATTTCTTGTTTAGATAAGGCACATCAAATATGGTTTATTAAGTAAATAAAAGCATGCGATGACTATATCTACAAAATATTTGTTGAAAAAAAAATATATAAATATATATATATATATATATATATATATATATATATATATATATATATAAATCGGTGTAAAATCCTTTCTACAATATCAGTGTAAGATAAAGATGAAGCTTATTTCATAATAAAATTAAAAAGTAATACGTGTTAATACTGTAATAAAAGAATAAGATATTATAATCTTTTAAGAAAGGAAAGTGTAGTGTGTAAGTGGATTTTAAAAAATAATATTTTGGTTTTATTATACACATATGCGTGTCTTTTTTGGTGTAATCGTGTTCAGTTTAATATTTCATTCTATCGAATTTCTAATAAAAGCTTTAACTACGCAAGGGCTTACAAGGCTTAATGAATCGGAAATTTGATTTATAACTAAGATAATGTACCTAGTATCCTACCTAGTATTAATTTATTATTTTAATTTTAATTCTTTAATTATAGTAATTGTCTGTCAATAAAATACAGTGCCGTGCGGTGACCGGCAGAGAAGATTAGTCAAATTATATCGAAGACTTTAAAAATTAATATTTCATTATGGTAAAACTCTTTATTTTCCTAATGTAGGAGTGTACTATAATCATATAGCATTTCATCAGTATAAAACCCTATTTATGTTTGATAATATTGAAATTAGTTTTAAAAAAAGCTAAAATAATAACCACAATCGGCAGTGAATTTAGTATTATTACATATATAACTGATATGATATGATGGTTAATAAGTCAATAGCTAAAGATATCTATTTTTCTCTAGTAAAAAAATCTTGAAAAAATAATTATTTAATGCCATTTAATATGTTTCAGATAATAATAATAATAATAATAATAATTAATAATAATTAAAAAATGAATTAATAATAATAATAATAATAATTAAAAAAATCAGCTATTAAAAGAATCAGAGTCTAAAACGATTTTAAAATGCCTGATAATTTACGTAGCAATGAAGTGTTGTATGATAATATTTTGAATGAAGATATCCAAGCAATATTTTTTCCATTTCATTTAATACAATTATTTTTTTTATTACCAAGATGCAGGATAAGTCAAAATTTTCTTACTTTTAATAGCACTATTGTGGAGATTTTGTCATTTTTAGGTTTGATAATACCTTGCGCTATTTACGGTACACGTTACGCGATGATGTCACCCATCCCTGGCAATTTCGCTCTAATTTTCATAATTACATTTGATCTAATATTTCATTCGTTTGGATTTATTATGAACTTCATTTTAAATCTTATTCATAAAAAACTTTATGTAGAATTAATACTCAATATACAAAGGATATCAAAAATGTTCGAGTACAATCAATACAAAGGATTTAGATTATTTAATTTACTTTCTTGGTTGTGTGTAGGTTCAGTTGTTATGTGCTATCTGCTATTTTTTATTTATCATTTATTTTTCACTGACAATAATATATTAGCGGCTTATTCTTCTTTTACCCTTGTTTATTTTGATATTAACATAATTTTTGCAAGTCGAGTAATTAATATGCTACAAATCCAATTAAATATGTGGATTTCTGAATTGAGACATCTAACATCTTTGATACAAGCAAGTGCTGAAAATGAAGGAAATTCCGATCTCACGTTTATAAGATCAATCATCCCACCACCAGGTAATATGAAAAAAAAATCTTTAAAATTAACTTTAAAAGACCTTATAAAATTTAAATTAATTTACAAACAGTCATACTTCACTATAAAAATCGGTTACAATGTTAATTTATTTATTTTAAATCATGCTTAAGTATATCCTTATATTAATTTATTTCGTTATGTTTAAAATAAAATTAAATGTTGAATTATATTCCATATTTTTAAAGCGCATAAGATAAAAGAAAAAGAAGTAAAAAAGGAGTGGAAAAGGTTATTGAAAATTTATAAGATGATAATAGAAACATATGATATTTATAAGAAGATATTTCAAGTTAGTGTAAGTAATTACACATTAATATGCATTCCGTATTTTAACGTAGTGAAAGTAGTGCCACTCGTATTTTTTTAATGAAAAATTGAACATAAATTATTTCAGATCTTATTTCATTGCATAGAAGTTTTTACAAATATGATATTTTTTACGGAATTTTTTATAAATGTTAAAAATAACCCAGATGTCACTAATGTAAGTATAAATTTTATTTGGACGTGGATTTATTCTTTGGGGTAAGGAAACGTACCCATACTACGTAATCCGTTCTGGGGCTGTCTTCAAAAATACCACACTTGGTCTTTGGGGCGTGAGATTGCAACAATACGCTACACTACCAGTACTACTACTGAACAAACTTTCTTAACATTCTGTTCGCAAAAAAAAATCAGTCAGGTATAACATTCAATCAATTAAAAATCAAAAACAGCAAATTGTAAAAAATAGGTCAGGTAGTATGGATACTTTCTCTTAGCGCCATCGATATTTTCTTTTTGCTATCTGTTTGTACCATAATTTACCGAAAAGGCTTGCAATTTTTAATTAATTTATTTTATAGCTGCGGTTAAAAAGTCATAAAATCATAATAAAGTACATAGTATATATCAAAATTGTACATATATTTCGTAAATATATTTTTTCTGAATTTTTCATAAAAATTTCTGTAAGGGTCTAAAATTCATTTTTATGTCCTTCTTATAAATGTCTATCTGTCTTTATATTTATTTGAAAACTGCATCACTGCTAAACTACATACTACTAGTACTACAGTGAATGTAAAAAATAAATAAATTATAAGGTATATCTTCAGGTCAGGGTTAGTCTTTATTTCATCAAAATGGCTTCACTTGAATCATCATATGAGCCATTGGATGTCCACTGCCGAACGTAGGCCTCGCACTTTCTTGGCCCTGGATCGTCTGAGGGCTAGGAGGACGGCACCAGGGCCGGATGGTGTTCCAGGGCAAGTACTGAGTATCGCTCTGGAACAACTGAGGGCGGCTTCGGGTTCTGTTCGATAAGTGCCTCAGCACCGGACAGTTCCCGAAGTCGTGGAAGACTGCCCGGTTGTACCTGTTACGCAAGGAGGGTCGACCATCTGACTCCCCCTCTGCATACAGGCCAATCTTGCTGCTGGACGAGACGACCAAGATGCTTGAGAAGATTCTCGCTGCCCGCCTCGTCTAGCACCTCGAAGAGTCGGGGCCTGACCTCTCAGAGGCACAGTTCGGGTTCAGGGCGGGACGTTCCACACTGGACGCCCTGAATGCCCTGAGGTCTCTTTCCTCGGAGGCGGTGGCCAGTGGAGACGTTCTCCTGGCCATCTCGCTAGACGCGGCGAACGCCTTCAACAGCATTCCTGTTGAGACTATCGTGGAGGCACTCAAGTTTCATAAAGTGCCCCACTATCTTCAGAGGCTGTTAGAGGCGTACCTTCGGAAGAGAGAGGTCCTCTGGGAGGGGGGCGACGGCCGACTGTATCGACGTCGCATCGGATGCGGCGTTCCACAGGGTTCCGTCCTGGGACCGACTCTGTGGAACGTCGGCTTCGACTGGTTGTTGCGGGCACCCCCACTCCCCGGGCTGAGTGTCATCTGTTATGCTGATGACACCCGGGCGAGGAGCTTTGAAGAAGCAGCCCACCTAGCTGAAGCCTGCACGTCGATAACGGTCGACCGTATCGAGATGCTGGGCCTGAGGGTCTCTGTATCCAAGACAGACGCCCTTCTATTCCATGGCCCACACAGAAGCCCCCCCGAGGTGCGCGTATCATCGTCCAGGGTATGGAGGTGGAGGTTCGGGCCCAGATGAGGTACCTGGGCCTGACCCTGGACGGCCGATGGAACTTTGGTTCGCATTTTGCGGAGCTCGCTCCGAGGCTCGAGAGCGCCGCCGCTGCGTTGGGCATACCCTGCCCAACGTAGGAGGACCGAACTCCCCTTGCCAGCGCTTATACGTCGGTATAGTGCGGAGAATGCCGCTGTACGGTGCACCCATTTGGTGTGACGCACTCACCACTCGGAACAAGGCCCTTTTGAGGAGGCCTCAGAGGGTCATAGCGGTGAGGGCGATACGTGGATAGCGTACGGTGTCATGGACGGCGGCAACACTTCTCGCGAATGATCCGCCCTGGGAACTCCAGGCGGAGGTGCTCGCGGAAGTGTACCGTTTCTGGTCGAGCCTCAGGGCTAGAGGACAAGTCCCAAGTGCGGACCAGACGGCTCCGATCAGGGCTCAGACTCTGATCCAATGGTGGAAGGATGACCTGGAGTCCCCAGCGGTGGGCCTAGAGACAGTGGACGCTATACGTCCACATCTCATCTCTACGGGGTGCTGACCTTCCGACTGACGCAGGTACTTACCGGTCACGGGTGCTTTGGTAAGTACCTGCATCAAATTGCAAGAAGGGAAGCCACACCTGCCTGTCACGAGTGTGGCGCACCAATAGACACGGCGCGTCACACTCTCGAGGAGTGCGCCGCCTGGGGGCCCCAGCCCCATGCCCTGGTGGCCGTGATAGGCGGAGACCGCTCGTTGTCGAGCGTGATCCGCTGCATGCTCGGCAGCGAGAGATGCTGGTCGGCCGTGACCTCCTTTTGCGAGGAGGTCATGGCTTTGAAGGAGGCTGCGGAGCGGGAGCGTGAAGCAGACGTTAACGCTGACCCGCTCCGGAGGATACGACCGGGGAGAAGGAGACGCCGCTACGCGCTCCTTCACCCTCCGAACTAGAGTGGGAGGGGCACCTATAAACCTCCCACTCGCCACTAGGGCAATAGAGCGCTCACGGTGCCCGCGAGCGCTCTATAGGCGAAAGTGGCCCGCATAAGTGGGCCGACCGTCGGGGCGTCACGGTTGCATGCGCGAGCGATCCCGTGGCACTCCATTACGACGATGAGGGCACCGCTGAGTTTTAGCGGGTATTCTGGCACGTTCTGCGTGCCAGCGAGTCCCACATACCCGCCGCCTCTCCGCGGCGGGATGCGTAAATGCATTTCCCACCGATTAAAAAAAAAAATTCCTCGCACTTTCTCCACTTTAATAAAAGTTATTGTTACTGTTAGTAAATTGATTACTTTATTATGTTATGTATGTACACATGTAGTGTTTAAGTATTCGTGTGTAGATATTTGTATATAAGTTTATTATTATATAACTGCACCACCTACCCGCTCTCTCTTAAATTACTCCAACTTGTTTCGGGTGGTCTGGAAGAAATGGCTAACTAGCCATAAGACCGCCCCTTATACTACACATTTTGTAATTGTCATAAACTTATCTTGTTTATATATTTATGGTGTGCAAAAAATGTAAATAAATAAATATTTTAGAACTGTATCAAGTTATAACTTAGAAATGTTACGTACCTAAGACATTAATATTTTTTGGTACAAAAAAAAACATATCAGATAAGTAATAATATAATTATTATGTCACTAGGGAGGAAAGTGATACATTGCAACCTCGGATCATTGTTCTTCGAGCCGAAAGTGAGGAGAATAAAAATCCGAGGTTGCGATGTATCACTTTCCTCCCGTGTAACATATACAATTTTTATAAAGCGAACGCTAGGATTGACAGTTCGGTTGTAATAAAAAAAGAAAATTATTATTATTATGTTTTTAAAATAATTTACCTCTACGTTTGATATTATCGATAATGTCGCGTATCCTAGCGTTGTTATAACAGCAGTATATAAGTATATGAAATTATTTCATTGAGTGAAAAATGATATGAAATATTGAAATGAAAATTAAGATGGAAAACAATAAGAGATTAGTGTTATTCTGTGTCAAATACGAATTATTACAAGAAAATTGTGAAATTGAAACTATTTGATCTGTCATAATTTTAACATTGAAAACAATATATTTGCATCAGGACGAAAGTTGACGCGTGCGCTCTAAAACTTATCCATCATTTTACCGGGAGACAATGTGGCATTTTCGTCCTTAAAATTACAATCGAAAATCGAACTTTCGATCCAGGTGTTAAAAAAAATATTTTTTACAATATTTTCAGGTATTTAGCAACTGGAATATTGATGAAATATTAATGAGCCTCTTTATAGCTAAAAACATTGTAATAAATTGTTTTATAAGCTTTTCATGTCAGGGCTTTTACATCACTGTTAACAAGGCAATTCTTGCTTGCATCGCAGTTATGGTTGATCGTAAAAATTTTGGTAAACATTTTGAATACTATCTTTTACTTAGTTATAACAATATAAATATTTAGTGATGGTTATACAATTAGTATAGGTATGAAGTATATTGACATTATAACGTTCTTTACTACTATTGTGAGACTGGATACTTTTTTTTGTTTGTTAATATGATGAATCTAGTAAAGATTTTATCGGGTACACTCTTAGTCAAAATAAAAAATCAGTAACAACACATGAATTAAGAGTATTACTTTAAAAGTTCTAATACAATTTTTGATTAAATTGGTATTTTGTTTCAGATGTAAAACAAATTTGTAAGAATATACTGCGTTTAAACGAAGTAGCATTTAGTAAGATGGAAGCTTGTCGACTGTTTGCAATAGATTCGAAGCTACCCTTTGCTTTATTAAGTTCTGCCGTTTATTACATTATTGTAGAGGTACAATTTGCTATGTTAGATAAATGAATTACAATGCTTTATCGAGACTAAGAAAACTTAAATAAAGTTTCAAACAAAAACAGCTAGCATTTTGTGTTCCTCGTACAATCCCTTTTACTTTTAGGTCGTCGTCTGTTAGATAATGATTTTTAACAATATGACAGCTTTATTGTATAACTCCTAACTTTTATTGTTGTTTTTGTTTTTGTTTTATAGTAAAAAATGTCGAGCCCTAACCGCTGACTATCTTTTATTTACAATAATTACAGACAAAAATCAAGTTTTACACATATTATGCTTTAATGGATTCTAATTATTATAAGTTTTGTGTTATAATTATCATCATATTTGAATAAAATAATAAAAATTAGGAAATTTGGGGTTTTAGGTACATTAAATAATTTTTCTAGCATTATTATTAAATATATATCGCATAATGCTTATTGGCTATGAGACAGTCACAACACATGGAAATACGGAATTAAGATAAATATGACATACGATTGTACAAACAAGATTATACAAAGCTTTTGAATCAATCATGTTAATAGTATATTACGTTACTAGGGAGGGAAATGAGATATTACAACCCGGATATTTGTTGAATAAAAACTCCAAGGTTGCCATGTCTTATTTCCCTTCCGTGTAAAGTAAAAAAAAAAAAAAAGTTATAACGCTAGGGTTGAAAGTTCGGTTGTAATTAAAATAAATAAAAAAGTGATTATTAGGTTTTTAAATTAATTTACTCATACATTTAATATTCTTAATGATTTCGCGTATCCTAGCAACGCGTAACTAAGCAATATAATGTTTATTTAGTTGTTATAACACCAGTATATGTAAGCATATGAATTTAATTCATTAAATGAAAAATATTATTTTGAAAAATATGTATGTGTATTTGGCCGGGAAGCAATGTGGTACCAAATTTCGTCCCTAAAATTACAATTGAAAATTGAACTTTCGATCCAGGCGTTATCCTATTAATATTATGAATGTGAAAGTTTGTCTGTATCTTTGTTACTCTTTCAGGCAAAAACTACTAAACGTATTTAGATGAAACTTTACAGTAACATAGCTTATACATCAGAATAACACATAGGTTACAATTTATAAAGATTTTGTGTAATTTGGGCATAATATAATATATTTTAATGAATATCACGCTAAAACGCGTAAGTGCTATAAACTATGGCGCTAACGATCTTCTTTTCGCGCGAATTAGACTAGTCAGAATGGAGCGCCATTAAACGAAATTAGAAATGTTCACGTAAAAAGTATCGATATTTTTGTCGATAAAATATATGGTTCGAAAACTATATCAATTAATTTTTCGATCCGACATACGGGATAAATATATATATACTTTTCGATATATCCGATAAATATATCGATAAGTATCGAATAAAATATATCGATAATTATCGGATGAAATATGGCGATATGTTTCGACATACTGGATGAATATATCGATAGTATTGATGTGTCGAAAGTGCACACGAAAAAACAGGTCATCGCTTCAATGTATCGATATATATCGGATAGAATACTATACTACTCGATATATATCGAATGAAATATATCGATACTACTCGATAATTATCGTATAAAATATATCGATACTACTCGATAATTATCGAATGAAGATACATATATCGATATATATCGAATCAAGTATATCGATAATTATCGAATGCTATAACTATCTAATATATATCGAGTATTTACGATTTATCGATATATATCGCACACTCCTATGAATCAGCGCGGCGTGTAAGTGGGTAGAGGGGCGGTCCAAGTAATGACGCGCCATCGCCGAGTCAGCGCGCGAACGGCGAACCGAACGCGGGCAGGCACGCAAGAGCAGACGTCATAGACAGTTGTTTTCATTTTGAGTGTTTTTCTAGCTAATTCGATTATCAGAGCGATTTATTGATTACGATTAGTACAGCAGGCAAAATTATTATTTTTAGTTAGTATATTTTAAGTAGAAATATAGATTACTTTTTATTTTTATTTCAATCGTATTAGAAATGTTTTTTTTTTGTCTTAAATTTGATTATAGTATAGTAATTTTAGTTTAGTTTGTATTTTATGTAAATTTATGTTTCGTGGCTAATCTGCTGCGCCGTTTGTGATGAAATTTGATAGGACATATTTTACTTTTTACCAATACAGTCGCGCGGGCGATGCCGCGGGCGAAAGCTAATAAAAATAATATCAGCAGAGATTGACGAAGCACAATCAGTATAAGAAGCAGGATTTCATTCAGGCTACGGTCCGACAGACCAGCTGAATTCAGTAGGACAAGTGATAGAGAAATACAAAGAATTTTAGAAAACTCCATACATAGTGTTAAACAGCTGTTCTATATGATCAATTTATATAACTATTAAATATATTTTTACTTTTTTTTTACTATTAAAAATCGATAGTTCATTATCTTAAAACTCTTTGTTTTATAATATCAAATAAAATAAAATACCCAGAATTTCACTCGTACAAATTATTATTTGTATTTGATGATGTTGAGATAAGCAGGTAAAATAAAATGTTTCGTATTAGTACATAAAACATTTTATATTCACTAAATCGAAAGGTCGTAATCGAAACTTTGACAAAAAATTATAAACACATATTTCAATTTTTAGAACCCGCAATAAACTGTGCTTTGTTAATTAATATATCACTGTAATTTAAAAAGAGATCAGAGATTGAAAAATGCTAAGTAAATGTTCATTCGAAAATGAGAAAATTAAGGTGGCTGTCAAGGAAATTTAGATGACTTGTAAAAATGGCCAATCAATTATGCTGTAATGAAGTATTGTACGATAACTTTTTGGATGAAGATATCCAAGCAATGTTTTGTCCATTTCATTTAATACAATTAATTTTTCTATTACCGAGATGCAGAATTTGTCAAAATTTTCTTACTTTTAATAGCACTACTGTAGACATTTTGTCATCTTTAGGATTAATAATACCTTGCACTATTTACAGTATACGTTACGCGATGACATCACCCATCCCTAGAAATTTTGCTCTCACTTTCGTACTTACATTCGATCTAATATTTCATTCGTTTGGATTTATTATGAACTTCATTTTAAATCTTATTCATAAAAAACTTTACATAGAATTAATACTCAATATACAAAGGATATTAAAAATGTTCAAATACAATCAATACAGAGGATTTAGATTATTTAATTTATTTTCTTGGTTGTGTGTAGGTTCAGTTATTTTATTTTATTTAGCGACTTTCATGTATATCATACTTTACTTTGAAAATGGTATATTAGACGCTTTGTTTTCTTTTACTGATGTTTATTTTGATGTTAACATTATTTTTGCAAGTCGAATTATTAACATGATTCAAATTCAATTGGATATATGGATATCTGAATTGAGATATCTTTGCATTTTAATAAAATCAAGTGCTGAAAGCGAAGAAGATTTTGACCTCACATTCCAGGGATTAAGCAGTCAACCATCAGGTAATATTTAATATTTGATTAACTTAAATTTTTCATTGTATGAACAAATTTTTGAATTCACATTATTAATATATACTATGGCATGTTTGTTTTAACAAGTGACATTACAAAAACTGCAACTCTTAATTGTAACCATAGATTGAACACAATGGTAATATTATTAATTAATGTTACATTAAAGAATTTCCCAGTAATTATTAAATTGAGATTAAGCCTCGAATTGTAATTATATCTTTTCAAAGCGACTAAAATAAACGAAGAAGAAATAAAGCAGGAGTGGAGAAGATTAATAAAAAATTATAAAAAGATTATACAAACGTACGATATTTATAAGAAAATATTCGAAGCATCTGTGAGTAAATATATTTCCTCATAATTTAATTAACTGAATCAAAGGATTGATTAATTAGTTTCTCTCATATTTTGCAACAAAAGCTTCAGTCAGTTAGTTCAAAAATTAATAATTTCAGATATTGTATCATTGCATGGAAGTTTTTACTTTTATGGTATTCTATACGGAAATTACAGTTAATATTAGACAGTATAATGATGGCAATAACGTAAGTATGATACTTATTTTCACATAAATATACATTACTCGTCAGACAATGCATCTGCTCGGAAAAGATAATTGTATAGGAATCATATATAATATATATTAGATAAGTAAGATTATTCACATTATTATTATTTTTCAGATATTTATCAACTCGAAAAACGATAAAATATTGATGAGCCTATTTATAGTTAAAAACGTTTTATTAAATTGTTTTATAAGTTTTTCGTGTCAGGGCTTTTACATCACCGCTAAGAAGGCAAAACTTGCTTGCATTGGAGCTATAATTGATAATAAAAGCTATGGTAAGAATTCTGATTACCAACCTTTACAAAGTTAACTTTTAACTAATGACATGACGTCTCACAAACGTCGCATGTTTTGCAAATGATTAGAATTGTTGTTAATTTCCACCAATGGTCATTACCCTGTGCCTCTGTAACTTTTGTTTTAGTAGTAACACTATCATAAAAGGGGACAGATGTGTCTCCGGTTGTTAAACACGTGAGTAATGCTTATAAAAAGGTCGATCGGTAGCTTGTCCAGCTACATTTATCTTTTTGGCATACAAAAAAAAAATATTGGAATTACTATTTTTCTATTGTAAAACGACAGAAAAAGTGGGAATAATCAACTTGCTCACTCACAATCACTCTGCGAACCAGGGGACGTAACCTTCCGCTGACTTATTTTAGGTGAATTTTATAGGTATTATATAATTTTTACAGTACATATTCATGTTTATTTCGTTTTATATTATGGTAATCATGGGATATGCGAACTGGTATGGGTGCGTATATCCTATAGTTATATTTAGTATTTATGTATTATTAGTATTCAGTATATTACTATATAATGTATATTTTTGTTTGTAAAAAAAAGGATTGATACTTGTCGCGCTGAACCTAATAGGTTATCACTGAAAATCAGTGTTGGGTTTTTTCTTTCAAACCCAACTTAATGCTGAGTGATAATCCTTTTTGGGGTACAACACGAGGTTACAGATTTATGTTTTATTTCTATTTTATTTTTTATTTTTTGTTATTGTTTTATTTTCTTTTTCATGTTTTAATTGTTTTCTTAAGGATATTTTTTTTTGTTGTTTTTTATATTTTAATTATTGATTTTTATGTTTTTTTTTTCTTTTACAAGTTTGTTTTTTTTTTAAATTTAATTGTTGTTGTCTGTGATTTTGTGTAATGTCCTAAATAAATGTGTTTCATTCATTCATTCATTCAACTTCTGAGTTCGATATAACTCAACTACAACTTTATTCCAGCAGTCATTTAACGACAACATGGCCAATGATGGTTTGGATATTTTGGGTGGTTTTACTGTATACTAGATTAGCGCCGTAAGGGCGCTTATATACGGTATCATCATCGTCATCATCATCATCATATTAGCCATTGAAAGTCCACTGCTGAACATAGGCCTCCAAAGAGACCGGTTCGAGGCAGCCTTCATCCAACGGCTTCCTGCGACTTTCCTCAAGTCATCTGTCTATCGCGTGGACGGCCGTCCGACGCTGCGCTTGCCGGTACGTGGTATCCACTCGAGAACGTTTCTACTCCATCGGCCGTTAGTTCTACCAGCTATGCACCCTGCCTACTGCCACTTCAGCTTGCAGATCCGGTGGGCTACGTCGGCAACATTCGTTTGTCTGCGGATCTCATAATTTCTGATTAGATCTCGCAGAGAAATACCAAACATAGCCCTTTCCACTGCACGCTGTGTGACTTGAAGCTTGTTTGAAACGCCTATAGTCAGATACCACGTCTCAGATCCGTATCAAGACTGGTAACAAAAATTGGTCGAAGACTTTCGACCTCACGCACTGAGGTCTGATGGATGTGAAGACGTTTTTAACTTCCTAAATGCTATCAGGTATCAGAGTAGGCACGACATAGACATTTGACATGATTTTTATCTTTTCCATGTATATTTTAATGCCCACCTGTTGAGAAACTCCATCGAGGTCATAGCAGAGCATAATGCTGATAGCAGGAGCATAATGCTGAGTTCTTGCAGAGATTCTGGCACAAACACGATATCATCGGCAAATCGAAGGTGAGTGATGTACTTGACGTTTATGTTGATGCCGAATGCTGCGGTAAACATTTTTAGAGAGGTGAAATCTCCCTGTCATACACCTTGTTGCCTTGGACTCAGTTTCGTATAATGCTCCTGTGCTCGAACCGAAATACTAGCGTTATTGTACAAGCACTTCAACACTTTGATATACCACCCAGGTTTCGATCGAATCGAAGTCTTTTTCATAGTCCACAAGCGCTTAGCACAATGGCCAATATTACCGCAGTGTTTGTATGTGGTCTATGGTACTATATATAGCTTTTCCGGAAACCGGCTTGTTCGGAATGCTGGCTACGATTGGTAATGACCCTAAAGAACAGCTCATAAACGTGGCTCAGAAGCGAAATGGGCCTGTAAATCTTCAACAAGGTGTAATCGCCCTTTTTAAAGAAGAGCATCACCATGCTTATGTTCCAGGCTTCCGGCGTTACGCCCTAGAGCAACACGGTATTAAAGAGACTCTGAAAAACTTTAAGTACCGGTGTTCCGCTTTCAAAAGCTCTGAGGTAATACTGTTTTCGTCCGGTGCTTATTGTTTTTAAGCTATCCCAGAGCCATACTAATCTCGTGGAAGCTGATATCCTGGATATCTTTGGAATAATGTCGGGTGAGCTCGGCTCATGGATCTTCAGCCGAGCCACGAACAGAGTGGTTGACCTAGGTATACAACTGTCCTAGGTGGTGAATGCTAGCGCGACCCCATATCGCCCCACCCAGGCGGATGACTGCTCACACGTGGGGTTTTTAGCCCGCAGGAGTCAGGCATAACCACTTCGGTGCCCCCGCGCCGGAGTATGTATGTACATATGTACCTCCATCCTCTATTTTCAGCCCCGAAAACTAGCTTGGACCAACAGACGAATCCCTTGAGTACTTCATCAGGCGTGACCGTTTCAGTTTAACATGACATTCAATGTACCTCTAACGAATAGATGATCACTCCCGGTTTTCACCCTATGGATCACGGAGACTTCATTGGATATCTGTCGTCTGGTGGTCATAATGAAGTCTATTTCATTTTTAGTGGAACCAGCAGGACTTATCCAGGTCCATTACCTGCAAGACTGCTTCTAGGAGAAGGAGTTTATCATAAAGATAAACCAGTTCTCCTTGAGGCGCATTAAGTAACGCCTCCTACGCACCCACATTTGTCGCCCGTCGATGGATGCCACGTCGGCGGCCTTCTCTCTCACCCGCTCGTCGGCCTTCTTCTGGGACATTACTGTCTCGCAGAAGGAGACCATTGCCTTCCAGGAATCATCGTCGCCGAGAATCGCGGTGATGACGGTCGGGAGCAACAAGTCTTCCCCGAGGACCAACGTCAGACCTTGAAGCAGCGCCACCCATCTCGGACACACTTCGAGGGTGTGCTGGGCAGAGTCTACCACCGCGCCACAACCGTGATATTCAGTCATTGGCTCCCTGTGGGTCGTCCGACACAAGTAGACCAAAAGCAACCGTGCCCTGTGAGAACCTGCGTCAGACGGAAGGTGAGAGACATGCTTTTCCGGTGCATCCACCGCTCAAGGATCGGGTGCAGCCGTTACGCGTGTGCCATACGGCTGCTCCACCAGGTCCTCCCCCTATCTCCGCATTAGCGCTTTCTGCCCTATCCGACGTATCAGTAGGATCCCGTCCAATGTCGGGTTCTCACCAAGAGCCCTCCTACCCAAGACGTATGAGTAGGTCTCGTCAAGAACCTCCTATGATCCTATGATGAGCTCCTACGGGAGGTCGCCGGCTAGAGCAATAGCTGCAGCCCACGATGCCGTACGGTACCCTAGGATCACTCTGAATACAGCTGACTGCAGGCGGCGCTGGGTCCTCCGAGATTCGAGAGGAATCTGCTCGGTGCACTCGCCACCTTCACGACCTTCGGTTCCACCATAGCGAAGTGTGGGCCGAAGGTCCACCCTCCGTCGAGGAAGAACCCCAGATATTTGATTTGTGGGCTCATCCTGACCCTCCCCTCTCCGATCTGCAGTGTAGCCCCCTTGTGTCCGGTCCAACGGAAGAAGAGGGCTTCGATCTTGTTAATTCTGACATGAAGCCCTAAATTCTTTATGCGGCTGATCAAGAGGTCGAGTCCGACCTCGGTCAGCCGCGCCGCCTCCTGACTTCAGATAAATCTAGTATATCCCAATGTAACTCTTGCAGCTCAACAATCTTTTCATCAGACCTCAAAGTGCGAATCTTGTGTGTCATCAGGGCCAGGTGTCGTCGTGAGTGGCAGCGGAATCTCACCTGGAGATTTTTCGCACCGTTACCCAAGCCGCTGCCGTAGCCGGGAATAGTAGGGCCACCGGGGACCGGGGGCCTGGGCTCTTTTTTGCTTGTCATATGAGTGGATTTGCCAAAACTCGTCGCGCTTGGCATGCGTATTGGTGAGCGCAGTGTATTACGTACGGATTTGATAACGTTGCTGTCCATCACTACCCCGGACGATGCACAGTTGTTCACAACACTGTGGCCTCAGTCACCTTTTATGACACCTCGGCAAGAATGTGGTCGGTACTATTTTTCTCTGCCGGTTACCGCATGGCAATATACGGTATGTCATGCATCAATCCAAGTTTAAACAAAGAGGAGATTTCCTTAGGACTTTAGCTTATTCGCTAGTACTCATTCATAACTCGTCTCTATCTCTGGTCTTAGTTTACAGTCAATTACCGAGAGAATTACGGTTAGTGATAAAGTGAATTCTGGGTGATGATATGGTCGAATATGTGTAAAGTCGTGAAATTAGTTAAAGAAAGTCAAGGGCATGCAAAATTTGTGTACCTAAGTTGCGCAGCATTACATTTTAAGCATGTGTTAAGTATTGTTAGTCAAAATCAGGTTCAGTATGCTTGCAATATTCTTTCCTTTGTGGAAAATTTGCCAGGAATATATTAATAAATTATACGAAATTGAATCGTTGTCAGAATTTTTATATTTTGTTTTCAATAATTTTGCGATTTTTTTCATGTTTTGATTACTTTCCAAAGCTGTTATAAATATTAATAACATTTTTAAAACATCTAAATAGACTTAAAAATTTGTCATGTCATGAGTTAAAGGTTAAAAAAGTAAATAATTTTATTACGTAATCATTTAATTATAGGTAAGTTATTATGAACTCTTACCAAATATTCTTAGCTCTGTAGTTTATTTCCATCATGACGTTCTTTGAAACTAGGTATAAGACTATGATTTGACTGTATTAATTCTTATTCAAGGTTGATAATTAAGAAAAAAATACGTTACTTAATCTTGATACTTTTAAAAGTGCATATAGTAAAACAACTAGTTAAAATTTTTAAATAAAAATATATTATTTTCAGGTGAAAAACAAACCTGTAAGAATATAATATTGCGTTTAAACGAAGTGGCATTTCATAAGATGGAAGCTTGTCGACTTTTTACAATAGATGCGAAGCTACCCTTTGCTTTGATAAGTTATGCCATTTATTACGTCATTGTGGTTATACAATTTGCATACTAATATAACTGAATTATAATACTAATGTAAATAAATTGATTTATAACAATACAATTCCTTAATGTCTCTCTTTTATTGCTGTTTTATTTGTTTTATATACATAACTTTGACTCTTTACGAAAGAATGAAAAGGCTGAACTAAGTTACTTGCTCGTGGTATAATCAAATTATATATGTATGTAGACAATCCAACTCGTCTTTGCGTACTGCACTATGTCTGCGTATACGGTATACCCTACATATAAAATTATAACAAGCCGATGTCTGTTACAACTGATATTTACTATGTAAAACTTAAGCTATTTATTTACAGACAGTTTTGGTATAAATCATGTCCACGTGGAATGATGACAAGAATACTGGCAGTAATTCCGCGTTGAATCGCAGCTGCGATTCTCTAGGTAAAAAATGCACCAGCCCTTCTGTCCCCAGTGGAGGCTATGAGACGTGGGCTCAAATATTTTAGATTTTTTTGGTACTGCTACTCCAAGGTCTAAGTATTTTTGTTATTTATAATAAATTTAAAATATATAGATTTTGCTTGTGATATCTAATTTGTGAAGATTCATTTCACGTTGTTTTGGTCAGACCATTCTCAACTGGTACTTTCTGAATTACCACCGGCATCACATTTGCACGTTCGGGTTCGATCCTAAGCAAAATTTTCTTTCGGTAACACCGCGCTTATTGGATGAGTCCGAGCACTGCTTTTGGAAACACATGCTCACAGTCTGCCATGAACGCTTGCTTTTGTACTGTGAACAAGACTGAAGACTGTGAACAAGAGCAGTGTCTTACGGGCCTGTTGTCACTCGCTGTGGAAGATACAGGCTTAGGAGTAGCAGAGTTTGATTGTGCACTAGATTGCTGTGCCAATTTATCAAGAGTCTTGCGACTGAACTGATACGGAAAATGCTCAGTATTACGACAGATGCGGCATCTTTTACTTGTATGATTATTAGTGTTCCTAGTAAGTCGCGTTTTTGTGGCTGATATGTGCCTACGTTTCTAACAGAATGAACAGCATTATTCGAGTTGACTTAACAAAAGAAGATAAAAATTCGACTAATCATTTTGACGATGATTTGGAGTTGGTTGTTGCAGCTTTAACATAGTGATCGGTAATGCCGCATGCTACAATTGTAACTTTCAACTCTTCCGACAGTCCCGTAACGATATTCAAGCGCAGAAGCGAGTTACGAGCATATTCCGCGTATGTCACGATATATATATCCGAGTTCGTATTCATTACGTCATACAATACGGTAGCTACTTTAATATTACGCGTACATAATAATCTGAATTCAATTTTAAAATTACTCTATGAACGGTCATTCGTTATCACTGAGCCACGATCTATCATCCCCACGTAAACTACCGCCTAACACGCCCCAGGCATTCCCCATCATCCCAGCTATTTATTTCTTTAGCACGATCAACTTCCACACTACATACGTCAAAATTATGTACATTTGGATCAAAAGGAGAAATATAGTAATTTTGAGATCTTACTTTAGATAACGCCTGTAATACACCAACGATGACTCAGGCAGCTGACTGAGTCATCTGATCGAGATTTGATTATATATATATTTATAAACCTTTTAACTTTTAAAATAAAAATAAAACTAACGATAATTACAACAATACAAAAATTAGACAGAGTAACGCTATAACAAAGACAACCGTTCTATGAGAGCGCACACCGACGAAAGAGGGCTGAGTGGCGATTCTGTAACTCGCTATGAGCATAACGACTCGGGGACGGTATCGTAACCATAACGAATTTCACAACGTGTAACGACAGTTCTATACCGACGGTGTTATTCTGTACTTACGAATAGCGACACTTCGACGTTACAGAATGGGATAACGAATCGTCGTTATGGACACCGACAAAAATTGACGTATGTGACAAATCTTTAGTAAATAACTAGAATTTTATCGAAACTCGCCTTAAAATAGTGTATGTGTATCTGTGGTTTAAATCGAGGCGCGCACAATCAGTCAGTGTCAAATCCATCGAATATTGAACATTGTAAATATAAATATCAATTCAGTGAAGTGCATTTTTGTTTTGTTTGCATCGTTACTATGGCTTCGATTGGGAAGTTAGTATAATCAACGATGTTTGTAATACATGTTATGTGTGATGTTGTGAATTATATGTTATGTTTTTGTGTGGCTTATAGGTTATGAAAACATGTGAAAATTTAATTCGTTTATGTTTCCGTTACTAATTTTGATTAATTATAATTATTAATGAGATTGAAGATAATAAAAGAACAGCGTAAATAATAAACTTAATAGTAAAAATTAATTATTAATGAAAGAAATGAATAATTATATCTAAGCAACTTTATAGGTTCTTCAGAGCAATACTACAATTTATAGGTTATGTGTTTTTTTTTTTGGAAAATAATGAAATCTATTCTACAATTTTTTCTGAAGTCAATCTGCATTGATAATTCCTAATTACTGCAAAATTTAACTTACTTGTTATTTCAAATGGCGTAATTATTTTTCACTTTCAAAGCACTTTCTTGGAGTCAAGAATAATATGGGAAACGCACACCACTCCTCTAGCTCGTGTGCAAAGTATCGTTATAATGGTCGTTATAGCGCACCGAGGGGTCTCTGAGCCTCGCTATCCGCTCGCACCGTAACGTCATCATAGCGACACTTTTCGTTACTAATAACGACAAAACTCGCTATGAATAGTGTACAGAATCGCATTTGTCATTATAATAGCGACGCGGTCGGTAACATAACGAAACTTGTCATTATGAGTCCATAACGACAGCATAGCGAGTTACAGAATCGCCACACTGGCAGCGTTGAGCGAGCCGTTTTTATATGTACGGGGCGGGGAGACGTCATCAGGCCATCAGTCTTTTCCTAACAATATATATAGCAGCATATAGGAGTAAAAATATTTACTAGTAAATAAGCTGTGTGTAAGTAAAACTTTAGATATATTTCTATAGCTGCGTATTAAATATGTAATGCATAAATAGTTTTAAAAAAACAGTAAAATTAATAAAGTATTTATAAAAAATAAGTAATAAAAAAAAGTTAATAAACTATTTATTTATATTATTTACTAGCTACCTCGGCAAACGTTTTTTTGCCATATAAATTATTTCTAGTAAATATTTTGGTAGTCAAATAAAAAATAACTAACTGATTGTATGTGTGTAGAGATGTGGTATATGACTGAAAGAGGAATGGAGCGCTGTGAACGATGACGGCCTATAAAAAATAAAAATAAAAATTATACGTGGCGTATAGTTTTCTGTATGAAAACACAGTGTGTCCAAATCTAAGCCACACACAGACATCGTTTGGCCGGCCTTGAGACTTATTGATTGTCATTGCGAATGGAAATCTAATTGGGAATTGAGCCCATTTGAATAAAAAAAAAGCTTAAAGCTTATTGTGTGAAAAAGACAGGAGACCGGCTTCGTTCTCATCCCTATTCTGAGCTGTTTACGAGGTGAGAAGTGACACCGGTAGACGCCTGGCAGGAATAACTGATCGAGTGGTAACTGATCAATCATTTATCGACCGCCGAGAGTAGAAGATTATTAAAATACTATTATCGCTATTAAAAAATAGGGGTTGGTGGTAGAAAGGTGAAAATTTAAGGTTCTACTCGTATGTATTTTATCATGTCTAATCATAAAAAATTAAGATTAAATAATTTAGTCCAAAAATTTTTTTTTTTTTGCGGTGGACCACCCTTATTACTAAATGGTATAAAAAATAGTTTACGTCGTATTCTAAGACCTATTGAATACATACATAAAATTTCATTAGAATCGGGCGAGCCGTTTCAGAGTAGTTCAATTACGTACACCGTGACACGAGAATTTTATATATTAGATATATAAAACATGCTTTGATTATAGTAAAAATTCATTATATAACGGTTTGAAAAAAGTAATTAACGAGTTCTAGTTATTTCTAAAAAACCTGATAAACCTACATCATCAATCGATATCAAAGCCATTAAAACCTAACATTTCAATACCTATCATTAAATTATTTTTGTTAAATTAGTGTTATAATAATATTAGCTGTGCCTGCGGCATCACCCGTACTAAGTTTTTATTTTATGTTTTTTGTATGTAGTTGTGTTAGTGACTGAAGTTAAGCGATTGAATTACTATATTAACTAGCCGCGATAGAATATCATAAAATAATTTTTATCTGCATCATCTTTTATTGTAGTGTCATACTTAAAACTGTTGTAAAAAAAACCACAATCCGCTATTTTGACGTTTTCTTTGTCGTCGTTTGTTTTTTGTTTCTTGTATTTTTTGTATAAATAACAAATGCTTTAAAGTTATTTTACATAACGTTATTAGAATTTCGCGAATCACATTTAAATGTATTGACTTTTCCCTATTGCCGTTATTCAAAATACAAAATTAAAGTTACAATAATGTCTGATAGAGTAAAGCGATTTTAATGAAATAAAGACTAAATGTTACAGGATAAGTTTTATGTGTTCATGTTCAACCAAAAAGACAGACATACTAATAGACAGACATTTCTAAAATGATAGAAATGTATTAAGTTAGTGATTTTAGATCCCTACATTAATTTTCGTCAAAATATATATATAAAAAAAAACAGACACGTGAAATTCACAATTTTGTTATATGTTTAGATATTTTATTTAAAATTGATGTGCCTGATAATATTAAGTTAAGTAACGAAAAACGCTATTTCGTGTTGTTAGTACAAAGAATATGTTGTATTGACGGAGACGGTATTTTAATATGTAACAATAAATATAATTATTAGCACCAGAAGAGAACTTGATATTGTAAATCAGTAAATAAAAGTACCTTCCTACTTTTTTCTGCACGACAGAGAGCGAAGAAATAATCCTAAGGAAGTGAATAAGCATATTCCAGATAATTATCCAAAACTAAGTAATCTATTAATGAAGAAATCTAGAACTACTTGAAAATGGCCAATCAGTTACGTTATAATGAAGTATTGTACGATAATATTTTAGATAAAAATATCCGAGAAATATTTTTTCCATTTCATTTAATACAATTAATTTTTCTATTACCAAGATATAGGATATATCAAAATTTCCTCACCTTTAATAGTACTGGTGTCGATATTTTGTCATCTTTAGGATTTATAATACCTTGTAGTATTTTAATTATACGTTACGTTATGATATTACCGAAAATTACAAATGATTTTTCTTTAAATGTTGTAGCTACATTCGATCTGATATTTAATTTATTTGGATTCATTATGACTTACACTTTAAATCTAAGTCATAAAAAGCTTTACGTTGAATTAGTACTTAATATACAAAGAGTATTAAGAATGTTCAAATACAATCAATACAGAGAATTTAGATTATTTAATTTACTTTCTTGGTTAGCTGTGAGTTTGACTGTTACGCTATATATACTTGTTTTCATTTATATTTTACTTTACACCAAAAAAGGTATAATAGAAGCTTTATCATTATTTATTATTGTTCTTTTTGATATAAGCGTTATTTTTGCGAGTCGAGTAATTAATATGTTTAAAATTCAATTGAATTTGTGGATTTCTGATATGAGACATCTAAGCAATTTATTAAAATTAAGTACTGGAGGAGAAGGAGGCTCTGATCTCACATTTGTTGGATCAGCAATTCCACGGTCAGGTAAACAAGTGAACTAACTTGTACAAATGACTTTATTCAAGCAATAACTCTTAACTATAATTATCAGTTAAAATATTAACATTATTAATTTATACACGTAAAAATGTCAAAGTAAAAAGTATTTCCTAAGTATATTTAAATTGAAAGTAAATCTCGAATTGAATCCAAATATTTTTAAAGCCCAAAAGATAAATGCAGAAGAATCAAAGCAGGAGTGGAGAAGGTTATTAAAAATTTATAAAATGATAATGAAAACGTATGATATTTATAAGAAGATATTTCAAGCATGCGTAAGTAATTACATTTACAATGTTTATTTATTTTGTACATTTTGCGATAGTGTTATTTATTTTAATATATATAAAATTATGCATTAAAAAATGAAATACATAAATACATATAAAATACATATCTACATAATTTATTATTTTCAGATTTTATATCATTGCATAGTAACTTTTACTTCTATGGTATTTTTTGCGGTAATTTTTGTAAACTTTCCAAAAAAATCTGGTAGCATTGTCGTAAGTATACAACTCATCTGTAAAAGTAATAATTGTATATTGAATTATTTCGAAAAAATAGCATGCCATACTATTTTTATTATTAAAAAATAAATTTACATTTTTTGGAGTAATTTGCGTCATATTCTTTTTGTTAGGAAATTTATACTGTGGAGAAACTTCTGTAGTAATCTGTTGTTGATCTGATGATGAACTCTAGATGAATACAATAGAACTCCATAACGGCTGTTCGTATATTAAAACTGATTCGAGATTGTTGCTGATGCTACTTATTCATTTGTAATAGTGGGTACGTTCGCGGCCCTCTTCTGATTGAAGATTTTCTTCATTTTGATAGGAACGTATGCGAATGTCATAATACATTCAACGTGCTCGGTAATGGAACAACATGATGTGCGCATGCACCCTTACCAAAGTAAAGCTAAGAAGTAACATGCCCCCTTCACATCATTTGTACCCATTACCGTGCTTACTGTAAACGTATTCAATAAAAAAAGAAACCAAAAGACAAATACTTCAAAATTGTACGAATGTGAACAATAACAAAATTATCATTTTGTATTTTTAGAGAATTTTTTTTTTTTTGGTTTGGTTTGGTTGGTTTGAGAAAAATATTGATTTTACGTATGCCTTAGTAGTATGTCCTAGTAATACTCTTACTAAAATCCTTTGCATGGTCACAAATGTTTCACCGTATTATTATCAACAATTTGCTTTTATAATCAATCTGTTGACAACAGAATTGTAAACCGAAACAATCTAGTCCTGGTTTTTTTTTTTCCAATTACGGAGGATTAACAATTTTTACGGTTTCCAATCGAATTATTGTTAAATTTGGTTCAAAATCTTACGCTTATTTATTATTTATATATTTAAATAAAAAATACCATCAAAGGTTATAATTAAACATAGACAATTAAACTTTTTACTTATTTTACTTTTAAATTATAGGCAAATAATATGGCTTGCATTTAAATTAAGTAAATATTATACAAACAGCAACATTACAATTTTACTATCATGAAAATATGTTATATGTTATAATAAAATTTATAATCAATATTTTATTTTGGTTAATAGTACGTACAAATATGATAATATTCGTAAAAGAAATACTATTAAGTTTATGAATAGACAAGGAATTTTTAAAAATCATACTTAATGATTGAATAAATAAAATATACTGCTTTACAGTATACAATTATTATAATTACATATATTTAATAATAGTAATATTTTAAAAAAAGGTCCTAATTCTACGAATCAAGATGTCAAAAGAATTATTTTTATGCGAAATTACAATGAATTTTTTTACCGATTAATGAGGATTTTGTGTATGTTACGGTGACCAGACAATCTAACAGTATTTTAATTAATATCTAAGAAAGCTAACGTAGAGCATTATAGGTATATAAATTATTTGCTTCTTAATGGCTGGTCTCAATGGCATATTTATATTATTACTAGCCATCCTAGATATTCGAAACAATAAGCATTAGGTAGGAATTTACATTGCTTAGCACCTATTAAGAATAGGCAATGTATTAATAAAATGCAACATGTACAAAATTATTATCAGTCTTAAAATTTTTTAGTGCTAAAAAGTCATAATAAGAAACACACACACACACACAGTTTTTCCGATTTCCGAATTTTCCGAATTCTAAATTATTTTAACATCATTTAATAACATATTTAATTAATATGAATCCGTTTCGTTATTGTAGCAAGTTTTTGATGCCTCGGAGGGAGACGTTATCTGAAAATCAGGATTCTATCTATTATTCTATTTATGTTTTGTTTGTAGATAAATGTCTAGTAGGTGGTAATCTACTTTGACTAATAATTTATCAGATTATTTAAATCGGTATACGGGGCATATTGATACGGCAGATCTATTTTCTGATGATGCGTTATAAATTTTTGAAATTATATCGCCGTTCTAAATGAATACCTTAAGAATGCTACATGTTAAGAATGTCATCAAGATCAGATATTATTACTTCAATCATTTTCAGATGACAAGTAACTTTGAAGTTGAGAGATTTATAATGAGTATCTTTGTAGTAAAGAACATTTTAATCAATTTTTATATAAGTTTCTCGTGCCAGGGTTTTTACATCACTGTTAAGAAGGCAAATATTGCTTGCATTGGAGCTATGGCTGACAATAAAAGTTGTGGTGAGTATTATATATTTTCACGATCTAATAATTAGTGAAATGATTACCTAAAACACTCATTTTTGATTTGCCAATATTGTATGCTTAGAAACTAAATATTGTTAAGTTAAACATTCTTTAATAAATCAATTTAAGATTTTGGTTCTATTGCGCAAAAAAAGTAAATGTATCGTAAAGACCTTTTTAAAATAGTAAACTATAAAAAATGGCATGAGAATTTTTTGAATTAATTTGATATTACATTTCAGGTGCAAAACAAACTTGTAAGAATATTCTGCGTTTAAACGAAGTGGCATTTCATAAGATGGAAATTTATCGACTGTTTGCAATAGATGCGAAGCTACCCTTTGCTTTGATGAGTTTTGCCGTTTATTACGTTATTGTAGTGATACAATTTGCTATGTAAGATATATTAATTACAATACTTACTATATTAATTATGATACTTACTGAGTTCAAAACCCAAAATTGAATAAATATACATGTAAAACGAGTCAGTTTTTATCATACCCACTACATTTCTTTTTAACTTGTCTAGTACAGCAGTGAGTTTCAAGTTATCTATACTTAAGCCAAATTCGAAGTGGAATTTTTGTAGACAAACCAAAAGTCATAATGTTAATAGGGTTATCACACTTTTATTAATGAATTTTTTTACTTTATCACCTATTTCCTAGTTATACATTAAAAAATTTTCTTTAACACTGTTTCCTACAACTTAACCGCCAAATACGTAATACGCAAGAAAATTAACTTTTAACAAAAATTTACAAATTTTTAATTACTAATATACATCTAACAACCCCAAATTTTAGCAGTGACAGGAACATTTCGCAGATAAGCAACATCTGTTTTTTTTTTTATCAGTTGTTATAATGTTGAAGAGTAAATTGTAATCGATTTTTATACACAACTTTAAAAATATTATGTTTATTTAACGTAAGTAAAGTAAAATAAATAATACAAGAGAATGAGTGCCCGAGCATAGATTTTTAATCACAATAAATCCATTTTAAAACAAATGTTTTATTTTGAATGCTATTCAGGGATAGTGAACCTATTTTTAATATAGGCAAATACATATTTATGAAAATATTTAGAAATCATTCAGTGGGAAATTAGTTATACCCACGTTAACAAGTAATTTTTTACCTCTATTTAGCCGATAATTATAGATAATATATAAATATATCTAACTCCCTGGCTTATTTATTTCAAGTTTTATGAAGATTGTACTACTGTGTATAAACATTAAAAAATATAATTATTATGATAATTTTCCAATAGGTTGTCAATCCTCCTATGGTTGGTTGCTAAGCAACGGTTTGTTAGTAAAAATTCCATATCGAATTGCCAAATTAAGTATAGTGTATACTTTTTAACCATAATAGCGCCATTGTATTTATTGTACGAGGATCTAATGGGACACTACTACATCTTAGTACTCCCAGCCAATCTCACCTGCACGTTGTGCATCGTGCCATTAAAAAAAGAAGGTTCTAGCGACCGACTAATAGCGGCTTAATCATTTTACCTAGGCGTTGCTAAATAGCAGCGACCAGTGATGGGCAGAAACTTTATCTACGATAAGCCATAGCTCGATCTCTAACTTGCTTACCAAGCGTACCTAGTAATTACGGGCAAAACCGCCTGTAGTTCCCGGTCACCTCGCTGCTCCTGACCAAGGCCCCGGTCATGGTAAGGGCGGAGCAGAAGTGCTAAGAATTTTAGAGCTATGTTAGACCTCCAGCATTGACTGACTCTGGCTTTGTATAACGGACACATGCCACGGCTCAACGAACAGCCGGTACAGCTCATACATATCTTTCTATTATGATAAATCCGAAAAAAATGTGTAAATTTAAAATCAGGCATTCTTATGTAACATTGGATTCCCGGTTCACACGTTCTTCTCTGACTACATTTTAGGAATATCCAGTGTGTCTGCAAGGGAAACGTATCTTCTGATTAGACTCACCAAATGGTATTGCATCAAGCTCATCCATGATATGTTTTACTATTAAAGTTTCATATGCCTTTGAACAAAAACAGTTTTAACAAGAGGCAATGGGTAACTAACGATCCTGACTTTTTCTTGTTTCCGTTATTAGTGGTATATTACACATATTTTCTATATCTACGCATGCGTTTGTATATAAAATTTCACTATCGAAAGAACATTTTCTTGCGCATATACATTTGTCGTAGGATATCGATTAGTAAGGTAAAAAAGTAAAAAGGGTGACACTTTCAGTAATGGCCGCTGAGTGCGTTAATGCTTTAATAAATGTGTTTTGGTAGCTCCATCACATACATATATTATGCAGGAACATAAATTGTTTTCAGCCCAAGGCTTTAAATATATGAATACGAATGTAAGGTTTGATCTAAAATAATTCTAAGATTCTTAAAAATATTATGTATGTTTCGTATTGCGACTTGCTAATAATGTAATTTGTATAGACCAACTCAATTTATCTTTAATGATAACACCTAGGTACCTACTTAACACTACCTACTCTTATGAGCAATTTACAGTCACAATCGACAACTTGATCGTACTTTATACACTTATATACTGGTAAACGTGATGGTCGAACTACGGTTACATTACGGAAAATTAGTTGGAAATGATCATTTATTTTTCCTGAAGCATATGAACTCATTTTTGCTTATTCTAAGAGACAGTAAGCTATCTTCAAGACAAGTGATAATCTTATTAATCAAAGGACGAGTAAAATTTTTTTATAAATTTTTCAGAGATTTTTTTTCCACTAGGGCTCTATCTAAACGATACTGACATCTTTTTCCATTTTTATCTATTTGTTTTAGAACAAGTCTCCGAATTGTCTAAATGGTATATTATATTGAACTTATATAATAATTTTATTTATTTATTTGGAACTCATTAGTAAGACTAAAATACAATTCTAAATATATTTTAATTTGACAATACATGTGTTCGTAATCAAATCATTAAATAATTCTGTACGCCATCTTATGACTACATTACAAACTAAAAAGGAAAGTAGATGGGAGCTAGAGACAAAAAATATAATATAATTATTTAGTTCTACTTTACAAGCTCAGACAAATTAGTACTGAATGTTCTTCATAGATGGTGCTGTTAGAATATTTCAAATAATTTTATAATCGCATTTCTCATACCTTATTCTGATATACATTTAATTGTACTCTAATAAATTGTACATAAATTAAAAAAAGAAACATTTTAGTTGTTACTAAATCAGCTGTATTAAGAGAAAATTTATATATAGACTAGCTTTTAGCCCGCGACTTCGTCCGCGTAGAAGACGAAAATTGTTCAAATAGGATTTTAATAGGTTTTTTACGTTATTAATTTTGTTGTAACATATACATTATTATGTTAAAATGTTTAAATACTTATAAATTATAACAATATGTATTATAGAGTAGGCATTTAAAGTAAAAAAAAAAACATTTAAATAAAATTTCCTTCGGGGTGCTAAAATCATCAGGCTACTCTGGAACATGCCACATACAACTGGCTGTGAGAGAAGCAGCTTTCGCTTAAGTATACTCCCGCTACAGTAAGAGTTTGACCTTAAGCTTTGTTTATGGTAAATACATACTCATATACACTCATACATTATATTATTATATGATTCCCGGAAATCACCATTTCCTATTTTAAGCAACAGGTCAGAGAACTGTCCGGCAGTAACATCTCCCCTCAGATAGACTCTAATATTTATGTTAATGCTCAGTTTCGTCACTGACGGACACAAATGCTTCTGTACTGTACTGTATTGTATCAGCCTGTAAGCAACCCACTGCTAAGCGAAAGCCTTTTTTCCATATAGAAGAAGAATTGGAGCTTAATCCACCACACTGCTCCACCGCGGGTTGGCGGATAATATCCCTACCATAAGTAACGATTATTATAAAGTATCCATGATAACAAACGGTACCGACGGATTTATGTGCTCTCCGGGGCACGGTGAGGAAACCCAAAAGGACATACACCCAGACCTAAAACAAATATTGGCACAAATACAAATATCTGCCCCGAGCAGGAATCGAACCCGCGACCACCGGCATTGAGGCGAGGCGTTAAGCCATTCGCACCACTACACCAGAACGGTCATCAATGCTTCGTTTGTTGTATCGTTAGTATAATTACACCACAAGTCAAGAAAGATTTTGCCTCTTAGATTTGAATAAACCCGCAATTATTTTTTTAATTTCGATTGACTCGGCACAGTTGGTAGTGACCCTGCTTACTGCTCCAGGATCATGGGTTCGATTCCCGTCTCGAGTCTGGGTGTAATATGTATTTATTTCTATATGTATGATTTATATTTATATCTATAATAAAATGTATATCGGTCGGCTGTTACCTAAAATACAGGCATTAAGTTGCCTACCTTAGGAACAGACGATCGTGTGTGTATATCAAACATATATTTAATAATAGTCCAAGACAGCTTTTATCTCCTCCTTCTTAGTTTTAGTGTAAGATAAAGTTAAATGGGTGCATGATTTATAATGTTTTCCGATCTTGTTCCAACATTAGTCCGTGGTAACAATCTGTACTAATTGGGGTGTTAACGCCGTATAATTCAAAAATGTATGATAATGAAATATCTGTATCATTGTGAACTACAGATGCCTTGCTGATGAGTTATTCAGTTTAAAACCCTTGACTTAAAAACACCAACATTGAAGTAAAAAATATTATATAAAACACTATTTTACAATAAAGCTTTCACACAATATATTTACAACTCAATTATGTTACATTTAATATAAAGTCTTGCCTTTTCCACCAAGAGCACCCAAAAAAAGATATCACCTACACATGCGTCAATACTGGAAAATATTATATGTCTGTATAGACGGATTGAGTTGTCAAACATGTATCAAAATAAAATGTAATTAAAAAAAGCACTAAGGAGTATTTATATCAAAATAACTTTCTACCCCCTTTTAACCCCGTTAGGGGATGAATTTCGATAAAATACGAAACACGTCTTCAATCAATTTTGTTAAAGAATATTTATGCAAAATTTTAAGTAGATTGGACAAAGGAATCACGTTGTCCCATACAAAGTTTGCCTCCCCTCTTCATCCCCTTAGAGGTAGAATTTCGTAAAATCCATTCTTAGCTGACCTCTACTCGGTAAAAGGAATATTCCTACTAAATTTCAAGTCTCTAGGTCTTATAGTTCCAGAGATATCGTGATGAGTGACTATATCTATAGAAAGTCTCTTATATATTATATGCGATTTCCAATTTGCGTTAAAAACAATACCTACATAAAAAGAGTTTAAAAAAGAAATCACAATGAGGTGTGGTCAGCGCACACAAGGTATCAAATTATAAAGTGGATGGAGTAGAAAACTTCAAACGGTTTTACAAGTTTCTGCCAACAAGAGTGACCGTAAACAAGGGTCTCGGGCTTTCAAATGTTACAAAGGGTAATGCATTTGCCTCTCGTATGGGAATGGGGCTGCGGAACCACTGGATTTCATACAGGGATATGTAAAAACCGTAACAACAAATGGCTTTCTCTTTATGCCCTAACGGATTTCCTGCGACGGTTTTTATGTTTCGAGTGATCTTCACAATCTCTGTTCGTCTGTGGATAAGATTTTTTTTTTCGTTTTTCTTTCTTAATAATTCGTTATGTGGGATCCTGTCTGTTATTTACTCATCAGTTTTTCATTGGATGAAAATGTAATTAGTCGATTCATTGAGATATTTTTTTAGAAAAACTGTCGATATGTTTTACTCGTAGAGAAAGAAATAAGCAAGAATTCGGTAAAGATTCGTTGATATGTGTTTACTAGGTAAAGTAAAGCCTTAGATACGACACACGCAGATATTCTGACGATTTTTTTTTGTCACCGTATAATAAGAATAATCTTGAAACACAAATTAAAACTAAGCGATACTAGCATAGATTTTAGCCCATGACCGATTTAGGTACATAAAAGTTTCCCGTTTTCAATAAAAAAAGAAAAAAAGTAAAATAATAAAATAAGTGCAAGTTGTCATAGAAAAAATGTAGTAATATAATTTATTATTTTATGAATCAAAATTAAAATAATAATAAATCAAATTACTTTTCATTAATCATTTTAGTGCATAACTATCAAAATAAATCTTCCTTAACCCCGGTATATATCGAAATCCTGATAATGTTCCTCCTTTGAAGCTCACAGCTGTATTTGGGTCACTGCATATTATAACACCGAATATCAATCATCAATGTGAAGTACCTGGATGACCGAGCTTTGCTCGGTTAAATTATATTTAGATACATTTCATACTGATGAAACATAAATAATATTTTCGATCTTACCGACATAATAGTAAAATAATATGAAATGGTTTTTTTTTTTTTTTTTTTTTTTTAATTTTTACTTTACATCCATAGGCTTTATTTGCCCATGCCTTTTTTTATGAACATTTTTAGAATTTTATTATTATTATCGTTAGTGCGTACTTATTAAGACAACGAGACTTAAACTACGCTTAGGATCTCTATATCGCGAGTCCTTGCACTGACCACAAATTTACTTATTTAATGTATAAATATAAAACTTAACTAAAACTTAAATAATAACTTAAGTTAGTTTTTTTTTTTTTTTTTTTTTTTTTTTTTTTTTTTTTTTTTTTTTTTTTTAGTTTGTATTATGATAAGGTACCTTACTTTCTATTTACATCTATTCCTTAATATACTAGCTATTTACAAGCTTTATATCTACGTTTTTTTTTTTTTTTTTTTTTTTTTTTTTATTTATCCGACTCCGTCCCAGCCCTCCCAGAGGGACTTCTCAGCTGTCCGAGCACATCCTCGATGACGGCGGTATCTCTTTTTTGTATCGCCATCTTAAGGGTGTGCTCGAGTATTTCTTTTGATGTAGCCTCCACCGCTCTTTGGACAAAACGACCGATTGCATCACCACCGTCGTCGGTGTAGTAGACACAGGTCTTTGTGTGTCTAGTCACCGCTACCACAGCGTGCGGAATACTGTCATGAATCCGTAGCCTCCTAGTCTTGGTCTGGATGATGATGACTCCCTCGCGTGTCTGTCCCTGCGCCTCATGGATAGTCATGACACTCGACCCCCGCCCGGTACCATATCCCTGGCTTAACAGCGTCTTCTTCTCCTCTTGTGTGAAAACCAGGTATAGGGTCCCGTCCTGTCTTTCAGGGATTCGAGTGCCAGTGAATCTCTCCATTCTCAGAGAGCGGACAATGGGGTTTGAGGAATAGATGTTTTTATAGACCTCGTTGATGGCGAGTGCAACATCCTTGGGGTTCCGATGCGTGCAAGACAACTCACATGTGATGTGTATGGTCATGTTGGGTCTACAGTACCGCATTATGAACAGGTTGTCCCTGTCGATATACGGTAACTGATTGATATCTCCGACGAGGACCACTTCCTTAGCCTCCGACAGTCGGGCGGCCATCACTATGGCCCCGAAGTGGTTCATGAGGGCTTCGTCCACCGTTAAACGGTTTATTTTTATGCTCTCATGAAAACCATTCACTAAGATAGAGGCCATAGTGCGCACCTTTGATTTGGCTTTTTTGCCATAGCGGTGCGCTAGCTTTTCTTTCAGGTCTTTGGCCGCTTCGAGTGTGGTGGTGGCTACTATTTCACCATCTTCGTCGAAGTTCCCGACTATATGTGTTGTCTTGCCGCACCCGGGAACCCCATTGATCCATTTCAGTGCCGGCAGTTCCCAGGCCCCGAAGACATCGCCGGCTTCCGGACCACTCGTGATGGTTTTTGACATCTCAATTATGCGGTCGCCTAGCATCACTCTCGTGCACCTGGCCACTACCACCACTGGGTCCCCTTTAGGCGTATTAAATGTCTGAGGTCCTTCTTTTGGTCCCTCAGCCTCGACTGCGTCCACGAAGCCGGCTGTGGTGTTATAAGCGGCCATATACAATCCCGACATGTTGCCCTTAATTACTTGGCAGGTGTCGTTATTGTATATGGCTGCCTCGGCTTCATTGAGTTCCACCTCCAGCAGGCCTTCATGTCCGTACTGGTAGGTCTGCATGATTTTTTCGCAGATAGCCAGGCTTACCTGTCGGTTCGCTTTTGTGATGGCAAGGAACTCAATGTATGCATTTTCTGCATGTTGTTGTGGTGTAGACGCTGGTCGAAGCTTTGGTGGTGTGACTTGCCCCTTGTCAGCTCTCGTTCGATTGGCTGGTGGCACTTGAGGGAGCTTCGGACTTTCATCTCTCATAAACCTTCTCAGTGCCCCCGATTGCCTTTCAACAGGAGATGCCGATTTTGGGGCAAGGTGGGACAGTCGGGTGCCTCTCTTTGGGGAGATCGTTGCCTGGATCACTGTTGCAATCGCCGTCAGACGGGACTTGGAGCTGCTATTACCATCCCTGGAGGTACGCGACTCGAGCTCCGCTCTTTGGGCCTCCACCTTTGCCTGTAATCGCTCCGATCCACTGAGCATAGTCTCTTCAAGAGCCGGTCTTTTAGGGGGTGAAGGTGTTCGAATCTGATCCTTTAGATATCCCAGATCCTCCCCCCTATCAAAAAATATGAAATGGTTAATTAAATAAAAAATAAAAAGAGCTCTCAATAATAGTTTATCTCACAAAAGAAGAAATTTGGAAAAAAAATGGTCTGTAGAGACCTGGATTCGAACCCATGTTTTCTGATTTAGAATCCGCCCGATTCCCATCCGAGCTATTATAAGCTTATCAATGACAGCGAAATTTACCTTTGTATTCTAATGATGTTTTTTAATTGCGTAAAAAAAGTGATAAAACGACATTTTCTAAAAATTAATCCTAGCTAGATCGATTTATCGCCCCGGAAACCTTCTGTATACTGAAAATCGTTTGAGGCGTTTCCGAGATTCAGATTATATATATATATATATATAACCTGAATCTCAAATATATACTTATAGTCTTTAAGAAAAATATTTAAGGTAAAATAGTAACTACGTCACATAGACAAGGAAACATCAACGTGTTCTTATAGGTATTGCCTTTTTTGTGTTTTAGAATATAAAAATATATATTTATAACTTTTCGTATCGTTAATACGTTTTGTATTAAAGACACGTATATCATGTCTCAGAGTTTTCCATATCCGTCTCTTGATCCGCTTATATGCTTCAGCGTCAATAGAGGATTTCAGATTTAAAAGGCGTTGTTCTTCCAGGAGACTTTGAGTTTGGCCAGAGAGTTTTCGGAGGCCGCTTTTACAGTCGGGTCTGTAAAATCGACTCCCGACTGTATGGACAGTATTCACCAACCTGCTGTTTATATCGTCCATAGAAAAGAAATCATCAAGACAATCAAAACGATTAGATAATTCGAGTTGAAAGCTCTCGGAGTTTTGGATATGTGCGTTAGATGGTCGCAGTGTAGACTTCATAAGGCGTGACTGTTCCAGCTTAACACTGATATATTCAATGTACCTCTAACTAATAGGTGATCACTCCCGGTTTTCACCCTATGGCATACGGTGACGTCATTGAATATTCATCGTCCGGTGGTCATGATGAAGTCTATTTCATTCTTAGTGGAACCATCAGTACTTATCAAGGTCCATTTCCTGTGAGGCGGCTTCTGAAAGAAGTAGTTCATCATAAAGAGTCCCTCCTTCTCCAGAAAATCAGCCAGTCTTTGTCCTCTTTGGTTCCGCTGTCCATATCCAAATTGCCCCACTCTCAGCTTATCTTTCTTTTGCCTATCTTCACGTTAAAGTCCCCCATGACGACATTGAAGTAGGGGCACCGTACGTCGCCATACTCCGGCAGAAACCGGCGTACAACTGCCTGCAGGCGGCGCTGGGTCCTACGAGGTTCGGGAGGAGTCTGCCCAGCGCACTCGCCACCTTCACGACTTTCGGTCCCACCATAGCGAAGTGTGGGCCGAAGGTCCACCCTCCGTCGAGGATGAGCCCCAGATATTTGATTTAGGGGCTCATCCTGACCCTCCCCTCTCCGATCCTGTCCCTGGAGGGATCCTGTTGCCTGCAGATCCGGGACCCTCCAATAAAAGCGGCTGAAGGCATCCGCAGAGTTTTAGTGCGGTATTGCACTCCCAAAGTGATGAGTCCGACATAGATCTAGGACTGCCTACTCAGGCATTTTTTTTTTTTGGAGTTTACTCCTTAAGAATCGATTTTCATATATAAGGCGCCCGGTATGAGAAAAATATGAGAGGTAAAATCTACTTATGAATGACCTCGTTACTTTTTCGGTGCGCGCGCACCTATGGTGCGGTGCGAAAGTAATGTTGCTCTATTTAATATTGAAAAATAATATTTAAAAAATAAATGATAATTGTCAGATAATAATAATTACATAATTTATCAACATTCCTAATGAAATATTTGTGCACATCTGAAATTGACTATTGTGAAAAGTTTAATGTAAAATATTTCGCCGATTAGTTATAATAAATGTATATAAAATGAATAAATATATATTTATGTATGTATATTATTTTCATTAATTTGTTAATTTACCCTTTCATATGGTATCTTATATCTTTAAACGAGCAATTCTTGTATATATATATATAATCTGAATCTCGGAAACGGCTCCAACGATTTTCATGAAATTTAGTATGCCGAGGGTTTCGGGGGCGATAAATCGATCTAGCTAGGATTTATTTTTAGAAAATGTCGTTTTATCCCTTTTTTTACGCAATTGAAAAATATCATTAGAATACGAAGGCAAATTTCGCTGTCACTGACAATCTTATAATAGCTCGAATATGAATCGGGCGAATTAGATATAAGAAAACTCGGGTTCGAAACCAAGTGTCTACAGACCACTTTTTTTTCCTTTTTTTTTTCAAGGTTTTTTCTTTTGTGAGAAAAACTATTATTGAAAGCTTTTTTTATTTAAATTACCAGTTCCTATTATTTTACTATTATGTTGGTAAGATTGAAAATATTATTTATGTTTCATTGGTATGTAATG
Source organism: Euphydryas editha (assembly GCA_036937285.1). Lineage (NCBI taxonomy): Eukaryota > Metazoa > Arthropoda > Insecta > Lepidoptera > Nymphalidae > Euphydryas > Euphydryas editha. The sequence goes on along the minus strand of JAUPFZ010000011.1, from coordinate 16,878,090 downwards.
TATCTAAGATGTAAATATTATTTAACCGAGCAAAGCTCGGTCATCCAGGTACTTAATCTTATTTTCAGTTGGATAAACTCTTTTTGCGTATGTTTAGACAATCGTACTTAAGGAGTAAACTCCAGTCGTGCGTCGGAGCTGACACACAATTTTTTTTTAGCGCTGGGAAATGCATTTATGCATCCCGCCACGGAGAGGCGGCGGGTATGTGGGACTCGCTGGCACGCAGAACGTGCCAGAATACCGCACTAAAACCCAGCGGTGCCCTCATCGTCGTAGTGGGGCGCCACGGGATCGCTTTCGCATGCAACCGTGACGCCTACTCAGGCATCCTGGATATTATCCGTAAATAGACACCCCTGCGAAACAAAAAAAAAAAACATTGAAGTAGGTGGTTGTTCATGTATGATGACATCAGTAGGTATGGATCTACTGATGTCCTCATACATAGCCTCTACTTCATTATCTGGGGTGTGCCGAGGTCGGTGCGTATACCTGTATTACATTCAGCGAGTATCTCTTAGATACTCTAAGTATAAGGTATGCAACCCTGTTCGACGCACTTCAGATGGTCACAGTGTTGACAATGAGGGACCAGTGGATCATAAACCCGATACCTCCTTGGGACTGTTGGTCCGCCTCCGCGCCCAACCACTGCGCTTTTGCATCCACCTGTCCGGGACGGAAGAAAGAAACCACCCGCTCCTGCCACCGAATGGGGGGAAAAACTTCCCCCCCATTTCTCCGCGCCCTCCCGGCGCCACGCCCTCGCCGAACGCATCTCCCGTGCCCACACTCTCAACGCGCTTTCGCGCCCCGCCCACCACTGGACGCCCAGCTACCCCAGATGGGTCCGCACATCAGGTGGTCCAGGGGGCCCAGTGGCTTGTGCGCCTCCGGGCCCAAACTACCGCGCTTTCGCACCGCTGAATGGAGGGGGAGAGCGAGTCATCCCCCTCCTGCGCGTTCGCGCCCACCGCTGCTGTTTTTGGTCCGCGGTAGTCCGAAGAACCCTTCCACTCGCGAGGCATTCGAGTGGCGTTCCCCTATTCGCCACCGGGGGACGCGCCCAGTAGGAGACCAGCAACTCCCTTGGGAGACTGCTAATAAACCTAGTATATCCCATTGTAATCTATTTATTTTTTATTCCAGCTCCACAATCCTTTCATCGGACCTCATGGTGCGAATGTAATGATATATAATTATGTATAATTTATTATTATTTTTTCCATAATAATTATAAGTAAGTTGGTATATATATATCAGCTTACTTGTAATTATTATGGAAAATAAATAATAAACCATCTCCTTTAACAGGTTCAAATTTAGTGGTGTGAGCACAGAATTAAAATTGTATTGTGATCTTGTAAATCTAACTAATTTTAATTTACTAAATAAATTCACCTCTATAGCTTCGTTGTGATTGGGTTAAAAGAAACGTTACCAAACAAGGTGCGTAAGTGAATTAAAGGTTCACTGGTAAGTCAACACATTTCGTTACATATTTGGATGGGCCCAGCTTTCGGAAGGGTAAGGTCATATTTGAACGCAAGCGGTTAAGTGTAAATAGGAAAACCTTAACATTACCTATACATTCTTTTTTGAAACTAGAATGATTTTTGTTTTTTGCGTTTATAGATTTATTTATTTATATACTTTATTGCACATTAAGAAATACATAAAAGAACAAAAACAAAAAAATATACAAAATAGTGCGGTCTTATCACTGATAGTGATTTCTTACAGATAACCCTTGTCTATATAGGACACATTGGTAATAAGGTAAAGGCAAACGGTGCATTTGGTTTTTAACATTAAACATTTAAAATATAATAACACAAGTTATGCCTAAATAGTAAAACTTAATGTTGCTAATAAAAGATATATAATATGTATTTACAGCATATACAATACAATAAAAGCTATACATAAACATACATACAATTACACACATTTACATAAAAATGCATAAAAAATAGTTACATTTAGCAAATATTTATTTATTTATGTATATATAATAAATAAATAAATAAATATTTGCTTAAAATAGTATACAGAATGTCCCAGTACTCAACGTCAAACCAAAACAGGGTGACAGGATTGATTGTAAGCATCATGAGAAAAATCAGAAAAAAATCTATCCCATGCAGTTTGGAAATTATGGGCATTTAAGCAAAACTTAGAAATTTGGTCAAACTGTAACCATTTTTCGTTTATTGTGGTTAATTTTTATTATTTTTGTTCATTTAAACTTTGGAACCGTAACCCTAAATAACATTTCTAGAATCACAGTCAAAAATAATGACACAATTGCCTCAAGTTTTCTAGAATTAAGACTATTTGTTAAACTAAATTTTCAAAATTTGTCGACGTTGAAAGGCCCTCCTTTAAAAATGTACTAAAGTGCCTTGGCAATTGCCATTAAAAGTTCGCGCATTTAATCAGAATTGTAAAATGGTACAATACTTGTTAGTTTCATACTAAAACAAAACTAGTAAAAAAATAAAAACCTCAAGTAACCCGATTTTTGCTAACCCATTATACTCAGTTCACATGTTTTTTATTCGCAAAAGTTCTTGGTAGGTTCTTAATTTTACGGCAAAATGATGAGAGAGGTGGATAGTGGACATGATTGCCATGATCGAGCGAGACAGATAGTGATGCCACTTTTACCAAAGTCAACAAAAGTAAGTAAAATTAATAAAATAATGAAAAATCTTGACTTAGTTTAGTTTAGATTTATTAGAATAAAAGTCCGATAGAGAAATAACATTTTTTATTATAATAAATGTTGGTGTAGTCGACTCTAACTGCGCGCCGACAGTCGCAGGTTCGATTCCTGCTCGGGACAGATATTTGTATTTGTACAAATATTTATTCCGGTTTTGGTGTATGTCCTTGTGGGTATCCCCACTGTGCCTCGGAGGGTACGTTAAATCGTTGGTCCCAGTTGTTATCATAGAAACCTGATAACGATTGTTACTCATGGTAAGTAAATTATCCGCCAACCCGCAGTGGAGCAGCGTGGTGGATTAAGCTCCAACCCTTCTTCTATATGAAGAAAAGGCTTTCGCTCAGCAGTAAGTTGTTTACAGGCTGATACAGACTAATTTCTTTGCTCTACATTTCTGCTCCTTTTAATGTATGTCCCGTCCATCTCCAATTATTTTTCCAAATTAAAAATATAAAGTTTTCTGTTCCTGATGTTTTTCTAATTGTTTTGTTTTTTACTTTATCTGATTTCTTTATGTTTAATATACTTCGCTCCATTGATTTCAGACAGACTTCTAATTTGTTTGTGTGCAGCTTGTTGAGGGCCCAAGTTTGGCACCATATGTTATCATGTATAGTTTCCTTTTAAGTCGTCGAAAGCCTTGCTGTATTCTACGAAGCAACAGTACAGCGGCAAACCGTATTCCCTACTTTTTTCGAATACTTGTCTTGGGACATGAATGTGGTTGAGTATCAAATAGCTACTTCTAAATGCTGTCTGTTCATTTGGTTGGTTCTCGTCTTTCTTGACATATGGTTGTAAATTTTCTTAGAAAATTTTTATACATCAAACATTAAGCTGAATCTGCTTATCTTAATCTGCTTCGTCACTTTCTAACCTTGCATTAAAGTCTCCCAAAAGTAGATTTATACTTTCCCTATCTTATCCCTTCTTCGTTCTCCTTCAATAAAATTAATTTTTTGTTGCATTTTTTCTACCTTTGTTGTCAAATTTTTAGTTTTCTCTACAACTGCCATTTTCTCATAGACACTCAGAGATGATTTCGCCAATGTCACTTAGAATGGAGAATATACGAAGGATATTGATCAGTGCGGTCGAGGTTATAACCTTTGTTAAACTATAGAGGAAAAATGAAAAAAAAAGACAATGAAAAATAGTAGTAATTTAGTTGTTTTCGGACGTCAGCCGTCAAATGTTTGCTATCAGATGTCAGCTGTCGGATGTCAACCATCAGACGTCAGCCGTAAAAATTACCAGTCAGCTGTCAATATCTTCAAGCAGTTTGAGTTGACTTCGACACTCAGATAATTTGTGCTATTATGTTGGCAGTATTCACTAGCTTCGCATTGTTCGACTACTCTCAATGATAATGACATAATGTGACCTCTCGTGATGGTTATTTGTGCTTTTTATTGTACTGTACCTTTTTCTTTTTCGCTGTTATTGATATTCGCGAGCTGACCTGTAACATTCATTTAGACTCTTGAAACGCCTTCATAAGCTTTCAATGGATTTTGCTGATGTTTTCTTAGAAAATATGTGAGAGTAAGAATGATATATATTTATTCACTAATAACCTATCCCATTCCGGTTGCCATTGAAAAATCACTTTGTTGTAATGGGTGGGCGATGAATTAGTTAACATTGAAAATTTTGTAGAAAAAAAACAAAACAAAAAGACTTATTTAAAAAAATATTTATTTACGAGATAGCACATATACAGGAAATTACTTTTAAAAAATAATATCATTTAAATGATCACCGTTGCGACTTCGGCATTCTTCTAATCGAGCACGGAAATTTTCGAATACTCTTCTGCATAAAGAAACTGAGATTGCTGACATCTCATTTCTAATCTTTGCTTTTAATTCAAATAGTGTCTTTGGCTTGTGGCAATGAGCGTACACACGATGCTTTAGGTATCCCCATAAAAAAGTCTGCTGGCGTCAAATCAGGACTCCTGGGTGGCCACGGGATGTCACCTCTCTGAGAAATTAGCTTTTTAGGGAAAATTTCTTTCACTACTGGCAGGGACTCGTTAGAAGTGTGGCAAGTGGCTCCATCTTGCTGGAACCACGTATTTCGATTATAGTCAGTAAATTCCTGTAGCTGTGGTGACAGAAAATCTCGTAACATTCTCACATACTCAGTAGAGTTAACAGTAACCGTACGTCCGCGAAAATCCTCAAAGAAATATGGCCCGATGATGCCATTAGCTGAAATTGCTGCCCATACAGTTACCTTAGGCGAATGAAGAGGTCTTTGATGTTTAGTTTTGGGATTTTCACTACTCCAGTATCTGCAGTTCTGTTTATTAACGTGACCGTTAATGTGGAAATGGGCTTCGTCGGAAAAAAAAATGTTTTTGAAGTTACGAAATCGATCCAACATTGTTTCGGCAAACAATTTACGTAAATTTAAATCATCAGGCTTTAATTCCTGCACCAATTGGTTTTTGTATGGATGTAATTTCAAATCCAATTTTAAAATACGGCGCAAGGTAGTGCGAGATGGTCGTAATTCGGCCGAACGTTTGCGCGTAGATAAATCAGGACAGCTTCGAACTGAAGCTGAAACTCTCTGCACGTTCTCTTCGCTCCGTAATGTGCGTGGGCCGCCGGTTTGTTTAACATTTAGCGTCGATCCCGTCTCTTCAAACTTCTTTACCCATTTCTTTATTAACACGGAACTCGGACACTGACATATGTCGTGTAACTTGTAATAAACATGAAACATGCGCCTCACAGTAATGAGCGAATTATATGCTATTATGTTGTGCTATATACTATAATGCATATTTAAACAAAATTGTTTTACGCAAAAAGCGCGTTGCGGTCCCGTGAACTGATTCATGGCGATTGAATTTCCGAGAAACGAGCTAGCCGTTTGAACACTCCCCTCACCCCGCATTGCTTCTTATCGCGTGGGAAATAAAACTTAAGTGTAAACTAATTCATGGCCTACCCGATACTTCGTTATTAATACCCTGACTCTGACCCTAAAAAATCTGCTAAAGATAAGTTCATCCTTACAATTTTCTTTTGTATATTAATTATTTTATGTATTTAAGCTCCATTAAAGACCGATTGTTTAATTACGTGTTAAATTAGTTCCTGAGCAAAATTCTCATTAAAAAAAATATGAAGATATTCGTTCTCAAGTATTTTTTACGGTCTGAAGGTATTCATCAAGTTGTCAAACAGAGTGGTCTCAGAGTGTTTGCTTCCGCTAATTACTTTGAAGGAGGTCGAGTTGGCACATCGATCTCCAATCTTAAGTATGAAAACCGTAATTAGTTCTCTTTTACTCCGAATTCGAAAGAATAGGAATTTGTTATTTTTGAAAAAAGAAACTGTAATAATGAAAAATGAAGTAACTTCTATCTTTGAATAAAAAAAAAAATTATTATTAAGAGCTTTAATAGTAAAACTTTCTTGGCCAGATTCTATTCGAGCGTTTTATTGCGACGTTCGACTAATTTAACTGGCTAGTTGGTGCAGTCAAGCCAACTACCAGTCAAGACTGATAACCATGAACAAGATTACATTATATACTATGAGTAATAAATATTGAAACAATAGCCTTAAAAATCCTTACTAACAAGATTTGACGTCATTAGTAACATAAAACATGATTGAAACACAAATGAAACATGATTGAAACACAAAGTTGTCAAAAGAAATTCGATACATTGAAACAATCAAAAATTTTACCTCGAAAGAAACAAAAGCAGCATGCAATATAAATGTCTCGTTCTGAAAAGTTCATTCATAGTAGTAAATGCTGCAGACATCTTCTTATCTTTTTTCAACTTGTGACATCTATAGGATATTTTCATGCCGTGCAGTTCTCCAATGAAATAGCCCAACCGACTCTCTTAGGAAGTATTTATCCATTCGTAGAATCAAAGATAAACAAAAAAAAAAAAACGATCATGTAGCTTGTGTCATATCATAGAAGTAATAAGAATTCATCTCGTACAGCGTGATAACATTACAATAGTGCTAGGTGCTACACGACTACAAGGTGCGCCCGGTTATTTTGAAGTTCGTTGTCAACGTGTCAAGTCGTGTGCGATACATAGCAAAGTTCTATAAACTACTGATATGAGTACAGCACGCAGATTGTGCTCAAACTATAGATCTACTATAGTATTTGATCATATTAAACAGGTTGCACAACCATTTAAACACTTTTGTTGCTCTTAAGCAAAGAAAATCTGGTAAGTCTATTAATAGTAAATAAATATTTTTATTTTTACTGTTAATTTTAACAAGTTCAAATGTAATATTTATAACAGTTGATGTTTAATGGTGCCTTAGAAGTCGTAATTAGAGTTCGCCCCTCCTAAGATCAAAAGTCCTTTGATAAATATAGACTCGAAATTTTAATGAGCTCACTTTCGACACTTAGATACTGTTTTAACGAATCTAAGAATTGTTGTCTTAAAAGATTAAATGAAACTTAATCAATTATTTGTTTTGTTTCTTGATGATTACTTGCTCACTGTTCAAAGAACAATGCACAACTCAAATGTAAAAGTAAATTATACCGTCTTCCTTATTACTCAACGCCTCATGGGCTTTTAATCGTATTAAAATTATTAAGTTACGTTTCATTTCTACGAATCATAATGTGATATTTTATAACCTTATTATAAATCCTATTCTATCTCCATTCCTATGGTTATTCTATTCTCATTTATACATTACTATATTATATGCTGTGACTAAATATAATTATTATATTTCTATCAACAACTACTACTACTTTTTCCTATTATAAACCTGTGTTGAAATAAAAGTCCAAAGATTGGTTTAAACTAAATAAAGTTTTATTTAACGATAAAATTAACAAATATGCGTAGCGAACAAAATGGAGGGAAACGACCAGAGATAATTAATAGTTAACATCAGCACATCGTGACACCTATTGGTTGTGTTCACAAATCTCAACAACCTTGATACACATTTTTCTAGTATATTCTAAAAATAGATATAATAACCCTATCTTTACTCGACATTATATTCCGCAATTTGTCTACCGCCATATTGTTATTCGATTTCCATTGTAACTCGTACCAGTTCACCTAATGTACAAGGCACTCGAACAAGAGGTGAGAGATCGTTTCCAACTGGTCAGGCTCGCAGGCGCACCATGGGCTCTCCTTTAACTTAAAACGATACAAGTACTTGACCATAAGTATTACGTTCCAGTCGATTTTAACTTTTTTTAGCCTTTCATGCAATAGAACGAGGCTGCATATTCGTGAGCAGTACTATAATGGACCTGGCAGATTTTCCCTTTACACCTAACCTGTGACAGAATTTCAGGCTTAAAGTCGGTAACTTCATTTAAGTGGTTAATACTGTAATTATTTTCTTTAAGGCATCTTTATACTTGTCTTCCTTGATATCATGAAAGAAGGATATTTCTTCAGAATTTAGTCTTCAAGCGATCCAGATCATTTGCAAGAAGTTCCACTTGGATTTGTGTATCCAAAGTGTCTTGCATTTACAGTTTTAAAAGTATAAAATTCTGGGGCTATGTCTTTTACAGTAAGGTTAGCGGCACTGGAACTAGGTTGTTGGAGGTTTTTCTCAAACTCAGCCATTCTGGCATTAAGTAAAGAAGATAGTTCATCCATACTCTTCATAAGCTGTTCAACTGGGGAATCCATAATTCAATGAAGAGCAGTAGTGTTAAAGTCAGCTTTAGATCAACTTAAGCATTGTTAATATAAACTTTAATACATATGCACTATAAAATTTTAAATAATTTATATTAATTAATATTGAGCTACTAATATTACGCCTGTACTCATTTGTATGTACCCGTCAAAAAGGTTATATAATATAATGTAAGATAATGAAATGAAATGTATTGTTATGTAATATAATGTAATGTAGTGCAGTGCAGTGCAATGCAATGCAATGCAACATAACAACATAACATAATATATTATTAGTATCACTACATATTATAAAACAAAGTCCTCCACCGGGTCTATCTGTCTGTCTGTCTGTTTGCGATAAACTGAAAAAGTAATGCACGGATTTTTATGCGCTTTTCATCAAAATATCTGATGATTAAAAGCATTAACGCGTATTCTTTTTTGTCGATGTACATAAAAAGATACCAGCATATTTTATTACAAACGGTTTCACCCCAGGACGTATGAAGCGTTATCATCGAGAAAAATGATCCAAAATATTACGATATTACATTTGAAGTACACGTTTGGTACCGAGGGACTTGTTATCAAAACATTGGTGTGTGTGCGTGTGTGTGTGTGTGTGTGTGTGTGTGTGTGTGTGTGTGTGTGTGTGTGTGTGTGTGTGTGTATGTGTGTGTGTGTGTGTGTGTGTGTGTGTGTGTATCTGTTTATACTGACCTCGGTGTTGGTATAAATTTTTTTAATTCAAGAATCTCTAACCTGTTTTATCAAAGACTAGCTTACGCCTGCAGCTTCACCTGCGTGAGAGTATTGATAAAAGTAGCCCATATCCTATCAAATTTCATCACAAACGGCGCAGCAGATTAGCCCCGAAACCTACATTTACATAAATAGAAACTAAATAACTAAAATTAAAATCCTTAAAAAAAAACTGAAATAAAAATAAAATGTAATCAACGTATATTTCTACTTAAAATATACTAACTATAAATAATAATTATGCCTTTTGTACTAATCGTAAGTAATAAATAACTCCGACAATCGAATTAGCTATAAAAAAAACTCAAAATGAACACAACCGTCAATGACGTCTGCCCCCACGTGTTTTCCCACGTTCGGATCGCACTCTCGGCGATGGTGTGTCATTACTTGAACCACCCCTCTCCCCCGCGCTGCAAACCGCGCCTGACACTCCATCCAGGTCAAGCGAATTTGCGCGAAAAGAAGGTCGTAAGTGCCATGAAATAGGCGTCACTTACGCGTTTTCATGTGATATTTTTGAAACTATATTATATTATGGCCAAAATACAAAAAAATCTGTATAAATTGCAGCCTATGTACTATTCTGATGTATAAGCTATATCACTGTAAGCTTTCATCTAAATCCATCTGTAGTTTTTGTATGAAAGAGTAATAAACATCCAGACAAACTTTCGCATTTATAATTTTATAATAATACTTGCCAATCAAGAATTTATTTAAAATTCAATCAATTCAAAATTCAATAACATTTTATTTTAAGAAACATACGAGAATAATTATTATATAGGTTTCATATTAACTTTAGATACCACAGTGAAAAAACTAGCGTATTTCGAATTGAGAAGATTTGATGAAATTGATGAAATTTAGAAGACAGAAAAAAAACCACTTCAGACACTGATGACAATCATATGTATATTAACGAATAGTTTTTAGTAATTAATTAAACAAAATATAATAGTAAAATACAAATTGTGTAAATATATTTCTTGTTGTAAAATTTATACAGAGAGATGTTATAATTAGAGTGTAACAAATAATTGGAATGATTAATAATTGAATAACTTGCAAATATTTGGATAACTTGAATTACCTGATTCTTCTGTTTTCTTGAAGACGTTAAAAAATAAGTATAATATCAATTTTAGTGATGCAATAAATGCAAGAAATTAAACAGAATTCGATTCAACGTTCTTCCAGGTAATAAACTTCAATTTATTTTCAGCATTACTTGTAACAAGTTAACACCTCGTGTGATGGGATAGCCTCCGGAAATTTATAACATAATCAACATATCAAGGAACATTTTAGTATGGAAATAGAGTTACAAGCGATTCATCTTCTCGATTGTTTTGGTGAATTGTTTAAATCTGGGATCTTCATAATTTAACGTTTAAAATTTCAATATATATACGGGGAAGTAGAGTCATAGTCTTTTAATAGATTAGATCCTTTTTCTTTGCAGCCAGTTCCATTCTAGACAAGGTTTTTTTTCTGATACAGAAGGTATAAATTCTTGTAATTTATTGATAAATTTAAAATTTATTTATGAATTGTATTTATTATATTTTCTATATCCAAAACCTAGATTACGAATCTTCGTCGATTCGACGACGCGGGTTTAGAAAAATCGATTTAACTTCTATGCACTCGGTAGCATCTATTCTATAATCTGGCTAATCTTCGTCGACGCTTCGGCTTGTCGGCTCGTCGAATCGAAGAAGAAGAAGAAGAAGAAATATACTTTATTGTGCATACAAGTTAAAATACAATTTTATCTTAAAAATAAAACATACAAAATAATAATATGCACAAAGGCGGTCTTATGGCTAGGTAAGCGATTTCTTCCAGACAACCTTGGGTTGAAAAGAAGGTTAGTAATAACGTTATAAGTATTTTACTATTTATGGTTTGTTTCTTTTTGCCTTTTTTTTCTATATATGTTTTATTTATGTTCAATGTTTTTTATTATTTTTGATTTTGCATGAAAACTATGATCTCATTTGTAAGGCTTTTTGCTTAATAAATGTGCTATATAATTGATACTAAAAATAAATACACTTTAACAATATTATATATATATATATATATATATATATATATATATATATATATATATATATATATATATATATATATATATATATATATATATATATATATCATATAACTTCATAAAATCCTATAACTCCCTTAATTAAAAAACGTAGTCGAATCGTCGAAGGTTAGTATTAAGCATTGAAAAATAAGGTTAGTTATCTAGGATTAAAACAGGGCACAGTGCTGTGTGTGCATCAAGCTTGTAATTACATATATAAAAATAATATAAATATAATTATATTTACATAATACCGGCGCGATTATGTGAAGATGATTAGTTAAGTACCTACGTTGTATGTTGTAACATACATTTACATAAAAATGCACGTTTTGTAATATATAATTAATTATGTCTTCACAACAAATTTATTAAATCAAATTAATAAATTTATTATGTAAAAATATCTATTTGATTTTTAATTAAATTTATTTAATTATTTTTTTATTACTAATTAATAAAAAAAATATAACAATTTCCCGACAGGTGGGCCTTAATATGGAAAAGACAAAAATCATGACGAATGTCCATGTCATGCCCACCCCGATATTGGTTGAAGATTCTACTCTTATGTATATCTATATATATCTCATCAGATTTGCAAGCTGAAGTGGTAGTGGGCAGGACACATAGCTCGAAGAACTGATGGCCGATAGAGCAGAAAGGTTCTCGAGTGGAGACCACGTACCGGCAAGCGCAGCGTCGGACGGCCGTCCACGAGATAGACAGACGACTGGAGGAAAGTCACCGGAAGCCGTTGGATGGAAGCTGCTTTAAACCAGTCGCTCTCAGGTCGATGGGGGACACCTACGTCCAACAGGGGACATTCAACGGCTGATATGATGATGATAATGATTACAACAAAATATCGGATTTTATATTTATTACTTTTTACTGCGAATAAGGCCTTTACACGAACAAAATAAGTAGATAAGGGTACATAACATTTGAGCTGCGAATAACATTCTACATGAATTCATGCCTAAACATGTACGTAGAAGAGTCCAGTGTCCCACCCTGGACTCTTCTACTTACATCACAAACCCCCAGGTTTGTTGATGGTTTTAAATAGTATTATACGTCCCTGATCACGACAAATGTACCTAGACATTTATTTATTATAAGCAAAAACCGTATCCGTGACCGTTAGTGTTACAAATTACTATGACTAGGGACAACTTTAAATCATTAGCCTTACCATAAAAAAAAATTTTTTACAATAATTATTAATATTATTGTATTATATTTTTTCGTAAAATAGAAACCATCAACATCTAATACAAAACAAAGTTCTAATCGGATTTGAAATTAAATTAATATTAGTACAGTAAGCTGATTGAAGTCAGAGTGCGAAGTTAGTATTATTCAACATCAAGGGGATCTTATCCCACGTGTATAATATAACAATTTCATGTTAAATGTCATGCTAAAGCCTACATTAGCGAAAAAATAACTTCTCAAGTGATTTACAACATTAATCCGCACGTTCAGGACCCAGCAAATTGGGGATCTTACTGATATAAATATTCGAACAACATTTATATCGGTTATGTATTCTTATCGCGTTCTGGTTTAGGTTACATTTCATCGGTAAGACACTTGGATCGTACTAAATCATGCCCTTAGACTAACCCCATCATTGACTGAATACGTGCTATAACAGTAAGTGGAACTTTGTGTAGAAACAGATGACTTGGCGAAAATGTGAAACTTAAACCTAAACTCACATACTTTATTCAAGTACGGTTTATAAATTACTTCTGAATCATAATTTTGCAAGTTACTTTATTGGTATGTGAAGCAATCGTTGGCCTAAAAAGTAGTCACAAACTAAAAAGAGAGCAAGTTAGAAACTCATATTCTCATCATTCATCTTCAGTCTGGATTCCGTTCTAGTCATAATACGATTTCAGATCTAGTCAAAGTTATCGACGATATTCGATTGGCTATAGACAATTAACAACTCACAGTTTCGACACTGTTGAATTTTAGTAACTCGTTCCATTGTCTTGACCACGATATTCTATTGAGTATGTTACGCGATTTTAACGTATCTCAATGGGTGACTGACTGGCTTCTGAGCTACATTAAAAGGTGACGATAGCTTATACGCTTACCCTTCTTCTATATGGAGAAGAAGCCTTCCCTCAGCAGTGGGTGGTTTACAGGCTGATACAATATAGTACTGTATAATTGATTTAATCAACAGTGATTTAGCTAACATTTTTGAGTAGAGCAGACGCTACGGACTTAATGTTAACCCTAGCAAATCTCAGGTCATAATTATAATGATTGGCAGTTCAAGCTTATTATAATAGTATATAATAGTATTAGTTTGCCTTACTGTGCTACCAAAAGGGACCTTGGTATACAACTAGATTCGACTTTGTTATTGTCAGTACAATCAAAAGAAGTCAGCAGAAAAACTTTTGCTGCTCTGAACTCCCTACGGCATTTTTACCAATTTCTACTAAAATTCTGTTAGCGAATTCACTCTTCCTATCAATTCTCGACTAAGCAGATGTAAATTTTATTAATCTAACTGAGGACAAATTTATTAAGCTTGAGCGACTTAAAAATTTTGCCATATGGTTTATATTATATCTTCGCAAATATGAGCATGTTTCTAAATTTCTTTCTCCTGTATATTTTATCTCTTTTGTACTGTGTGTTATTTGATATGAGCGCCATCTGTTGACTGTGTATTCAACTATATCTACACTACAAGTACACGGGGCGCTACCTATGAATAATTTTCTTGTAAATAATATGACAGCTATGACATTATTTGCATTTTATTTGAGTGTTTTTAATCTATCGCACAAATTAATAAATATCAGCTATAATTAAGCCAAAGTCGATATAATAATAATAATAATAATTTATTTGCCAGAATATGGTATCAAAGATGTACAAGGTTAACATTGGCATAATCCAAACATATTCTACCTTCTGGTGTGCAAATATTAAAAATATATGAGGCACAATATAATTAATTTACCATCATCAACAAAGGATCGTCATTCAATCAGTTATACATCGTTGATATTAAACTACTTACAAAAATAAATCACACTAAAAATATTAAATAAATAAATATAAAAAAAACAAACATTAAATTACTTACAAAAAAAAAAACATCCAATAATATTACAATCATTATCATATTACAATTATTACATGTCACGTTCAATTTATTATCTTTAAAGTCTTCTAAATGCCGTGTGATTAAAAATCGTTTACATCGTAGTACATCTTCAGTAACAGCAGATCAAACATTTTTTTTAAACATTGTAATTGTGAGCTCTTTTAAGTTATCGGGTAGTATGTTATAAATTTTAATAGCCATGCAATATAAATTTTTTTTTATAGAGAGCTAGTTTTTGAAACGGTATGTATAACTTTGGTGGGTATCTTGTATCTTTGATCTGCATTACTTTGAAAGAGATACAGATGTTTTTTTACGAATACACAAATTTCAAAAATGTACAGTGATGGCAATGGTAGCATTTTCAATTATTTAAATAACGGCTTACAAGAGTCCAGATATCCGGCACCGCATAACGATCTTATACACTTTTTTTGAATTTTAAAAACTTGTTGAGCGTCTACAGAGTTGCCCCAGAATATTAGACCATATCTAAGGTTAGACGTAACATATCCATGATATGCTAGTAGGCCGAGTTCAACAGTTGCTATTTGATATGAGCGTTTTAATACATAAACAAATCTGTCCAATTTATTGCACAATTTAAGTATATGCTCTTTCCAGTTGCAATGTTTGTCCAAAGTTATATCTAAAAATACAGTGGAATCTACACTATCAATTGTCGAGTTATTGTACGTAATATTAAACCTCGGAACATTGCTATTAGTAGTTTGAAATTGTATAAGCTTTGTTTTGGCCAAATTTATTTTTAGGTTGTTTTGCGTAAGCCAATCTACGATTTTTCTTAACGTTAGAGATGTTTCAATTTTCGTGTCATTAATATCTTTTTGGCAGATGGTCACTGTAGTGTCATCGGCGAATAAAATAAAGTCGTGATTAGTAATATCCGGCATGTCATTTATATATATAAGAAATAACAGAGGACCCCAGAATACTGCCTTGAGGTACACCATATGCGTTATGCTGGTAGGTAGATTGAAATATCTTTTTTTCGTTATTAACAATTTTTATAATTTCTACGCATTGTGTACGATTGGACAAGTAACTTTTTAACCATTCGAGTGCCTCCCCTCTGATGCCATATTTGTACATTTTTTCAAGTAAAATTGAGTGAGAGACAAGATCAAATGCTTTAGTCATGTCCGAAAAAATTGATACAGGATAGATTTGCTTATTTAGGCATTCTGTGATGGTTTTGATTAACGAGAAACAGGCCAGATTTGTTGAGCTACCTTTTTTAAATCGAAATTGTGATTTTTTTTATATATTAAATGTGCAAAGAAAGTTATCTATTTTGTTGTACATTACTTTTTCGAATATTTTTGAGAGTACTGGCAGAAGTGTTATTGGCCTGTAGTTTTCAACATTTTTAATATCATTCTTTTTATATATGGGTTTCCCTATTGACTTTTTTAAGCGTGATGGAAATTTTCCCTGTATCAAAGAGATGTTAATTAAATGCGTTAAGAGAATAATCAAAAGTGGCGCACACAACTTTATAATTTTCGTATTTAATAAATCATATCCTGTAGAGTTCGTATTATTTAACGAAGATATTACTTTTAAAATGTCATATTCATTTACCGGTGATAAGAAAATACTATTTATTTATTTATTTATTTATAATTCTTTTATTGTACACCCCTTTTGAAACAAAAATTACAGAGATATATGCTTAAATATTATTGCACAATAAGGCGGTCCTTTTGCTAATAAGCAATCTCTTCCAGACAACCTTACGTTGTGAGGAATTGAAACATAGCCGGAGTAAAATGGAGTATGGTGCATAAATATACCAAATAACACAAAATAAATATAATTAGAAATAATAATAAAAATAAGAATATACGATATAATAAAAATATATACTGTAATTCAGTTTTACTTTGAACTAAAATATAGTTAATACTAAACAATAAAATACTCAATATAGGTATATATACACATTCACAGAGCGATCGAACAAAAAAAAAAAAAAGATACCGCACAGTTAATCTGCATTAGTTAAATAAAAATGTTTAAGGTGATTTTTAAAAATTTGAAGTGTCTGAGATTCTCTTATGCCTAAAGGTAATGAATTCCATAATAAGATGGAGTGAACCGTGAAAGATTTTTTTGTAAAATTTAGATGTGTGTGTTGGTATCTTGAGAAGAAGTCGACGACATGATCTTACATTAGTTCCTGGCTTACCTGAGTTGAGTGCGATATTGAGACACATAGTCATATTTGCGTAAACCAAATATGAACCGGATTGACATGTTTTGAAGACGCTCAAGTTTATTTAGCTGTTCTTCAGTAATATTAATATAGCTTGCGTCAGCATAGTCATGAATAGGAAGAAGGAGTGCATTTGCTAGCTTACGCTAGCAAATGCCTTGGTGGCAGTTGGAAGAAAAGAACGCAATCGTCGCAAGGAATTCATGGTTGCAAATGTCTTCTTACTCAATACTCTTAACTGTTCTGTCCAAGATAAAGTGCTAGCAAGGTATATCCCAAGATCTTTTACAGTTTTGCTATACAGTATTATGACACCATCAAATAAAATTGGCGGTAAGTCTGCCCAAACAACTCTTGAAATAATATTTTGACTACCTATAATGATGGAATGTGATTTGTTAGGATTTACCTTCAAACCGTAGGAGTTACTTCACTGTAAAATTGTCTCTAAGTCTTTATTGATACAAGAAACAGCATTAGAGATATTTTCAAGGGACGATTGTGCGTAAATTTGAACATCATCTGCATACATGTGATAGGGAGAAGAAATGCAATGAGTTATTGTATTACTATTAAATGGAATTTTATTTTATTATCTACTATTATTATTTAATGGAATTTTATTTGTGTATGTCATATTATCTAATGTAATTTTATTGTTATATGTCAAATAATTAAACGGAATATTATTATTGTATGTCCAATTATTAAATGGAATTTTATTATTAGATGTCAAATTAGTCAATTTATTAGTCAATTTATTATAGACTTAGGAACAAACCAAAAGTCATCGTGTATAGGGTTGTCATACTTTTATTAATGAAAAATTGAAAATTATCACCAGTTACATACATTAAACTTTTTACCCAAGAAAATTAGCTTATAACAAAAACTAATATTTTTTTATTTATACATCTAACAACCCTATATTTTAGCACTGATGGGAAAATTGCGTAGGAAAGTAAAATTGGGGTTTTTTTGATCAGTTTTTACATTAATAAAGGTAAATTGTAATTGATAATAATATCATAATGCTATAAAGAGTTAACGTTTTGAATTACTAAGAACTATACAAATTATTATCGATAATTGATTAACTCATTATTGTGATATATTCAATATTTAAATGAGTACAATATTGTGCGAAATTTTAGCAAGGGTCAGCTAGTATACTATATATTATATCCGATCGGCGTAGATATACCGACGGAGTGTTTTCGTGGACATATCGAAACACTTGCATGAAAAGGGCCGCTATGTAGCACAAAAGAGCAATTTAGGTAGATCTATTGTTTACGATCCTAAAGAAGAATTAATACTTAATTTATTTTGGAGGGATTCCAGAATCTCCAAGGGCTCTGTGGCAAAATACTTGGATTATACTAGTGAAAATTTTGTTTGTACATACTACGCAAACGATAAATATTAAGATAATTCAACTGTATATCACTTTAATGAAAATGTACCACGAACATATATTTATTTTTTCTTGTTTACAAAACTAAAACATTTTTTTTTAAAAATGTGATGTCTTCATTTATAATTTTTGAAATGTATACAGAGGTGTAATTTTAGTTACTTTTAAAATCTATTTTTAATATAAGAAAAATAATGAAATAATTGTAAGACAAGAAGTAAAATGTGTTTCTGTGACTAAAAAGTTCATAAATTGAAAAAAAAAAAAAGAAAAAAACGCTGGTGACGTGGTACACCAGATGGGAACGAAGTTCCTTACTACATAAATATTAATTTCAAGTTATAGTCGAGGTAAAAAGAAAATAATTATTCGGCTATAAATTTTTTATTATGATTTTTTTATCGATAAAAATAGAAAACTACTTTATAAAATTATCTTAACACTTTTATTTTATTCATTATTTTTCCCCCCGCACTATTCAGGGCGGTCTAACGTAACTATTTTTGCTCTCGCTTTACAAAATTTTAATAATGGTAAAAAGTTGACTTTCTGAATATTAAATTACACTGTTGGATAGCTTATCTTGTGGGTTTTATATTGCACTATTCAGTTTTACAATCGAGCAACAGACAAGGAAGATATCACGGTATTATTCAACAACGGCTACAAAACGTTTGAATTAACATCTGAGGCACATGAGTCACTTGGTCGACGGACTCAAGCGGTGCATTGCAACGGTGTCAACGACCGGCCTTCGCTCGGTAAACTTCGTGTTCTCAAGTACGTACCGACGGCCTCCGATATACTTACTCGGAATTGGCGGCGGCGTGGTGGCACAGTGACTGCGGTCTGCGAGATAATAATATTATCTCTGGCATTAGTAGATACTAAATACGGCTTCGTGAGTACAGCTGTTTGCTCTTTATTTTTTACACTTTATTATATATCTTTATTCCTATTTTCACTTCATTGGAATCGATTATATACATATAATATCGATATATACCTTATCACTGGATAATCACTACAATGCTTTCATCTATCAAAAGAACCCCACCTAATAGTCCAGCGCCATCTCATTACGCCTCTGAACCTAATCTAACATTAAAAGCTTCTAAGGACCATACAGGTGATGATGATACCTCAAATACTAAACAAAGGAAGAGAAAGCGTAGTGATAATGATTGGGAACGAATGGAGAAAATGATGAGTGAGACGAAGGGTATGTTTTCCCTACTAGTAACAAAACAAAACCTACTAAACGATAAAATGGATTCCTTACACTCGGCACTCGACGAAATTGGATCCTAAAATGCTATCATAAGGACTCAAAACGCTGAAATAAGCACACAAAATACTGAAATTCAGAAGACTATTAAATTTCTCTCTGATAAGTACGATGAGGCTCGTCTGGAGATAGATAATTTAAAAAAAGAATGCAGCAACAATAAAAAAACTATAAAAGCTCTGGAGGGTAAAGTCGACTTTTTGGAAAAACCTATTAAAGCAGCTTCGTTAGAGATTAAAAATCTTCCGTCCACAACACCAGAAAATCGTGAAACACTTACTATCTTTGTAAAAAAATTAGTAACATCATCAATCAACCACTTAATGGAAACGAAATTCAGACTCTTTGGGTACAGTTATAGTCGAATTTACGTCTCCAAATCTTAAGGAACAGTTCTTGAGTTCAACTAAATCTTTTAATAAACAGAATCCGAAGAACCGCCTTAATTCAAATCATGTGAATGAAAAAGGTTTTTTTTTTTTTTTTTTTTATTGGAAATTTGAGTGCGTTTGACCTCAATCTTGTCTGATGGTAAACAATGATGAGGTCTAAGGTGAAGCACGCAAACTCAAACAATGCCTGTTCACTCTTGCCTTAAAAATCCCTAGGTTGTACGCATCGGGAAACAGTGACGCAGGAAGAGAATTCCATTCCTTTGCAGTTCTAATAATGAAAGATGATGCGAACCGCGAGGTACGAACCGGAGGAATGTCGACCACGTATGGATGGAACCCCTGCCCTCATTGAGTTGTCCGATGGTGGAATGGTGCTGGGGGAATTAATTGATGCAATTCCTGTGCACACTCACCAAAATGTAACCTGTAGAAGACACACAGACTAGCAACCAGTCGGCGATGTTCGAGGCTCTGGAGCTGTCTTGAAGTAAGCATCTCATCACCAATGAGTTTCCTGGCACGCCTGTCGATAGCTTCCAGGGCTTCGAGCTGGTACCGGGCGGAACCATCCCACAGATGGCAATAGTACTCGATGCAGGAGCGGACTTGAGCTGTATAGAGCTTTAACAGCTGGTCCGGTGTGAAATAATGACGGACCTTGGAGAGGATGCCCAGTTTTTTTGAAGCAGTCTTAGCCCTGGATTCGATATAGCTTCCAAAATTGAGTTTGGACGATAAGTCTATACCGAGTAGTTCAAGGTGGTTCGTGACTGGAACAGGCACATTTCGGAAAGTGGGAGCCAAGTTAAACGGGCTCTTTTTAGCGGAGAAGAGACACGCCTGGGTTTTTGAAGCATTGAATCTTACTAGATTGGCATCACCCCAGTCGGAGACAGCCTGAAGAGTAAGATTGGCACGGTCGACCATTGCTTCTCTAAGATCGTCCACTTCAGTTTATCTTGTTCTTGCACTGGAGAAGTATCTCTCCGCGACGGTGCTGTCATCTGCGTACCCAAAGATACCGGGCTTAAGCAGATCGTTTATGTGAAGCAGAAATAGCGTTGCGGAGATAACAGATCCTTGGGGTACCCCGGCATTGATAGTCAATAGGTCAGACGTGTAGCCATCAACAACTACACGAATTGACCGTTCCCTCAAGAAATCGGAGATCCAAGTACATAGACTGGTGGGAATGCCGTAAGCAGGAAGCTTCGCAATAAGACCATCGTGCCAGACCCCGTCGAATGCCTTCGAAATGTCAAGTGAGACAGCTAGGGCCTCACCATATTTATCGAGGGCTTCCCCCCAGAGATGTGTAGCGTTCACGAGAAGATCCCCAGTAGAGCGGCGTTGGCGAAATCCGTATTGCCGATCACTGAGGAGATCATTATCTTCCAGGTAAGCCAGAAGGCGATTGTTGACAACACGCTCCATTACCTTGCAG
Organism: Euphydryas editha; assembly: GCA_036937285.1. Classification (NCBI taxonomy): domain Eukaryota; kingdom Metazoa; phylum Arthropoda; class Insecta; order Lepidoptera; family Nymphalidae; genus Euphydryas; species Euphydryas editha. The sequence goes on along the minus strand of JAUPFZ010000011.1, from coordinate 16,856,888 downwards.
AGGGTGGAGGTGATCGCGATTGGGCGGTAGTTTGCAGGATCAGCACGACTACCCTTCTTGGGTACGGGTTGTACGTTCGCGAGCTTCCATGCTTTCGGAACAGTCCCAGATCGAAAAGAGAGGCGATACAGACGTGTCAGGACTGGAGACAGTTCGGCTGCGCAATTTCTCAAAACAATAGCAGGAATACCATCAGGACCACTGGCTTTGTTCACGTCCAGATTGCGTAGTGTTTTTAGAACCTCCTTTTGGTAAATGTGAATTTCAGGTATTTTGCATCCACAAGGAGGTAACTGAGGTGGAGTTTTATTACCGGCATCTAGACGAGAATTTTCGGCAAATAGAGAGGCAAATACATTAGCCTTATCCAAAGCCGTGTGTGCCAGTGTTCCGTCAGGTTTCTGCAGGGGAGGAAGTGAGGAGCGACAGAAGTTTGCTTCAACACACTTCGCCAGGGACCAAAAAGCTTTACTGCCCGATGGATACGAAGCGAGTTTGGTTCCCACTCGGCCTATGTGGTTGAAGCGCGCTTTTTTGAGCACTTTTTTGTAGGACTTAGCTGCTGAGTTAAAGGCTTTCTTCTTATTTCGCGTATCTGGAGCTTTGTGATTTCTGGCTTCTAACCAAGCGTGGTATGCTGACTGTTTTATAGCCTCAGCTTTTGAGCAGGCAGCATTGAACCAGGGTTGAGCTCTGATGCGAGAGGGCTGGTCGGAGAATGGAATATAATATTCCATCGCCTGTCCAATAACTTCGGCAATAGCGCCAGCGCAGCTCGACGGATCGCTTGAAGAAAAGCAGACTTGCAACCAAGGGTAAGATGCTAGGAAATGTCGCATCTCATCCCAATCCGCTGACTTGTATCGCCACACCCGCCTAGTTCTTCTAGGGTTGGAGTCGGGTGGAGGACACGTGAGGACGGACTTCACCAGACAGTGGTCAGAACTCCCAAGAGGGGCTGAAACAGACACTTGGTATCGGTCCGGTTCAGTCGTCAGCAGAAGGTCCAGGCAATTTGCTGTGTGGTTCTCAACATCAGGTACTCGAGTCGCCTGGTTAACCAGCTGAGAGAGGTTCATGGTCAAGGCAAGCTTGTACGCCTCTCTACCAGCATGGTCAGTTTTAGGTCCTAAGCAACCACTATATATCTCGGAAGTTCTCACTACTATGACAAAACGGCTACACTACCTGGCAAGAGAGTTTGTAAAAAGCAGTGAATATGAACAATGCTGGACTGCCAACGGCAAGGTGTACATACGAGAAAAGGAAGGAAGCCCAGCCAGCTTATAAAGTCTGAAGAAGATCTTTCGCGGTTACGAAAACAAAAGTGACTAGTCTGGTGTATACTCATATCATTTAATTATTGTAAAACTACGATTGCGTTTTGTGGGCCTATTAATTTGTCAAATATTTTGAGCAATGTTGAATTAACCTACAAATACAAACAAACATATAATAAAACTATTTAGAAAATACACTACACAACAAACACATACTACCATCAAATTATAATAAAAATACTAATCTTGTACACTTCTACAACTAAACTCTTCTTAATGATTACAAGAATTGACGATTTTTTTTTTGGGACTATCTGTGCTTTGTATCAACATTATAATTTATTGTTGGACTCTACTAAATATATTAAATTTCTGTAAAATAACATTATTTAAATGTAAAATGATAATAAATTATAACAAAATTCGATTTAATACAAAATAATCTTAACAATATCGACTCTGTCTCCGTGTCTGAATCTTCAACGTGTGACTTGGACCATTGTATCCCACCAAACTTTAAACCAGACCAGTCATTGAAAGTCTTAAGTCAAAACATACGAAGTATTACAAAAAACATGCCAGGTTTTATGACCATACTGGCTAGGACCAAAATAGACTGGGACATAATCGCCTTAACTGAATAATGGTTGCCTAATACACAAAATATCCCAAACTTACCACACTATAACAATTTTAAGACAGTTAATAACCGTACACAAAACGAGGGTGTGGTCGTTTATATACACAAGGCACTGAGAGTCATGGTAGTGGAGCCCACTTTTCTGGATGCTAATTGTCTTCAAATAACAATTGACTCTAATACTGTACTGCTAGTTATATACCGACCTCCTAGCTTTAGAGACATTACCAACTTCTTGTCCTCCCTCAATGACATACTAACAAATGTAGCTCATTTTAAAAATATTACATCATTTTATTCTTTCTTCTTTTATTTATTTCTTCTATTATTTATTTCATTATCATTACGGGAGATATAAACATTAACATTCACTAACAATGCCGGAATACAATCAAACATAGTTACTTAAATCTATTAGCATCACATGGCCTACTGCCTGCCCATTCCTTGCCCACTCGACAGAATGCCTGTCTTGACCATTTTATTCTCAAAACTGGGCTCGCACACTCTGCTTTAACTGATCACGACACAGTCTTATTATATCTTGCAAAAAAATTAACTAAAACTATAGTAAAAAAAACCCGACTGCGTAAAATACTCTTATTATAAACAAAAAGAATAAAACAATTTACTAGCTTTCATTTGATACCCATATTGCTACAGTAAGAAAAAAAAATTCAACTCCCCCCCTCATTCCGCCATTCGTGGGCGCCATTTTGAAAATTTATATAGTCTATGTCACTACTACAATTTAGACAAATCCAACGACACCTCATATGTCAAAAACCGTCCAGCCGTTTGGGCTGTAGGGCGTGCCAAAGAAATGGACATACATACATACATACATACATTCATACATACATACATACATACATACATACATACATACACTCGAAAAACATAACCCTCCTTCTGTCGCAGTCGGGTAAAAAGAGTTGTTGTCCATATTAATTATGAACAGTTGGCTGCACGTATGAAGAATCTTGACTTTAGCGAAGTATACAAGACGCAAAACCCTCACGATGCTGCTCAGATAATGATAAATTTAATAAAAAAATTTAATTGATTCAAATTCTAAAACAGTTAAAATTCCTAATAGAAAAGTAATTATAAAACCATGGATTACTCCTGGACTACTCCGCTGTATCAGACACAGAGACGCATTACATAAGAACCTCAAAAAGGCACCTAGTAATGAGATCTTGCGAATCACTTTTTCTAGGTACAGAAACTTTTGTAATAGACTATTAAAAAATATTAAATTAGATTATGATAGGCAAGCAGTAAACAAAGCAGGCAGAAACTCAAAACAAATATGGTCAGTGATAAATAACATATCAGGCAGAACCAAAAATAAAGTAAATACATCTTCTAATTTGTTGAATACACTAGCCACACCAGATCTCTCAGTAAACTTTGTTAATGATTTTTTTTTTCAAACATTGGCAAACAGCTTGCGGAACAAAATATAAACTCACAGAGCGAACCACTTAACACCTTGATGAAAAATAAAAACCCGCAATCAATGGTCATGTTGCCAACTGATGAGGAAAAGGTTGCTAGGCTGCTAAGATCACTCCGTAGTGACTGTGCAATGGGTTGGGACAACATTTCCAGCAACCTTTTAAAAAACATGAGTTCGCTATAGTACCGCCTTTATCCTACATTTGCAACCTTGCGCTCTCTACAGGCAAATTTCCTAAGGTGTTTAAGAAAGCCATTGTACACCCGATCTTTAAGAGTGGGGATGGAGACTGTGTTAATAACTATAGGCCAATAGCCGTACTTCCTGCCCTCTCAAAGGTACTGGAACGAATTATGAATAACAGGCTTGTTAGTTTTCTGGAAGGGGGCAATCTTCTCTCATCTGCGCAGTTTGGCTTCCGTGCCGGTAGATCCACTTCTGACGCGGTAAATGAACTTACCAACTTTATTGTGTCAGAAGTGGATGGGGGGCAGAAAGTCTTAGGTATCTTTCTGGATATTACCAAGGCATTTGCCACAGTTTCTGTACCCCTTCTTATCCGGAAAACGGAAAACCTAGGGATAAGAGGTATACCTCTATGCCTTTTTAAGGATTATTTGAGTGGGCGTACCCAGAGAGTTAGCCTTTAAGTATTGACGTGGTTAGTTTGAGTAGTTAGTTGTGATGTGACGTCTCCCAGACGGTTTGTAAAATTATGTATTATTTTATACGTTTTAAATGAAATAAGTTCATTAGATTATTAATTAACATTTTAAAAGTATGTTGAAAAATATAAATAAAAATACGGAATAAATATAAGCAAAATCAACATTTATTTGGAATTTCTTAAAGCCATATGAAATAACAGTTTTACAATTGTGACTTATCTATTATACTATGCTGTAAGCGTTATAAAGAAAAACTTTAACTAAAAAATGCTATAAAATATATTAACATACAACGAACTAGCATTAGATAGAAAAGACATGGTTTGTACTATTCTGAATTTCAAAGAATTTCAGCGTATTCAATACATATACTTTCTGCACACCCGAGACAGATAGGCTTATGACTTGTTACACATGTATACTTTATATGCCTCTTAAGTCTTGTGGGACACATTTTACATATTTTTTTGACAATTTCTGTAGTAGCTGGTGGAGATCTATCCAGTTCCGGAGGCAAATCATTCCCAAGAAAACGATTTATTGTTAGTCTTAATCCTCTAGGCAGATGATCATTGTACACTTTGCGTTTAAGATGTGGCAGAACTAACATGCAGTCTGCATTCGAGGTATTTCAATAATATTGTGTCTAAAAGAACGACACGATCTTCCAGCATGTTCTTCAGTAGACCATTTGAAACCATTTTTATCAAAATAATATTTTTGTTGTCCAGAATTTTCTGGTTTTTGGTAACAACCGTTTTACAGGGTTCTGTATCTGAGATATGAGAGGCAATATGTTATCATCTTCATCAAGTTCGGACTGCTCAGGTTCAGTTTCGTGTTCACTTTCCATGTGAAAATCCGGATCAACTTGATCGTCATCAACATCGCTGAAATGACCCTCTGATTCCTGCTCTAACCAGGTTTGAATGGTTTCGACAAAGTCTGGAGCCCTGCTAGATACCATTTTCTTCTTTTACTAGTAATTTCAGAAGTACTTAGTTCATCCATCTAAAACATTTAAACGATTAGTGACGTGACGTTTACGAGACACTTCTAAACAAATACTCAAACAAGGACGTGACGTCTCAAAAAACATACACATTAATACTGACCTCACGTCTCTGAGACACCGAAGCACCACACACGTGACACTGTTTACTTGACGAGAGCGCCAGCTCGACTAACTAATAGGAATCGCAAACCGCGAAGCTAGCCGGGCGCACGGGTAGAAAATATTTACAACAGTAAAATTATGAACGAATTTGTCAACACGCCGTCTGTGGGACACCCACGTCACTACTTAAAGGTTAGAATAGACGAATACGTAAGTGACGAGCGTACATTGACTTATGGCACGCCGCAAGGTAGTGTACTTGGACCGACTCTATTTCTCGTTTATATTAACGATCTGAGTATGCTCGCTCTCCCGGGGTGAAAAATAGTCTGCTTTGCCGAAGACACTGCTCGCTTATTTACTGCAGACACATGGGACAAGGCTTACAATTATGCTCAATTGGGCTTCAACACTGTCTCGAAGTGGTTGCGAGCCAACCTATTGACTTTAAATAGAGAGAAAACCACCTATATAACTTTTTCCCTTAAAGGCACTGTACCGCATATGTAAACGAAAACTAACTGACTGGTTACAGAGTTTGAACTATGATGACACTGAAGCGATTCTTTCTTCCCTGACCTAGAGTACTCTTAACATACTCACACCCACATGCCCCTCTCACTGTTTTCTTTCTCTCCCACATACCTCCACACACACACACAAACACACACACACACACACACACACACACACACATCCACAAACACAAGCTAATCCGTATTGTATCATGAATAACATAAAATGTACTAAGTTTAGATATAAATAGATAATTTTTCTATCTCATATTATATTTTATAGAAGGAAATTGTTAACGACTGTATTAAGGATAATAATTGAAATGTACTTTATTAAGTGGGGGGAGACCTGGTGTCCTGAAACACAGGCCTCGAGCCTAGCTTAGGCACCAGTCTCCCACAATATTAGTGCTCGTTATATATATCATTATGTGCATATCCAATGTTATGTTTGCAATATTGTGGTGAGAAAATAAATAAATTATTATTATTATATTATTATTATTATATTTTTGATTGCTACACTCCACCCGTTCAAGATATACATATACACATATAAATAAATATAATATATATAATACAATATATAAGGAATATAATAAATTTACATAAACTTACACAGATAAATATAAGCGGGTGGAGGATTACGTCCCGGCAGTGAGATCAAACGGCCGGGGGTTAGGGCTGTAGGCTGAGAAATCGGCGGACAATCCTAGCCGAGTCGAGTAATACCGCCTTCTGCATCCTGGCTGTGAGTGAACCGTCACAGATACCTAGCTGCCTCAGATGGTGAGCGAGGCTAACCGGGATCAAACCGTTGGCAGATATAACGATAGGGATGATTTCAGTGGACTCAACACCCCACATGTCGACAATCTCGTGCGCCAAATCCAGATATTTACGCTTTTTCTCTGTTTCGGCTTTCACGAGGTTCTCGTCATGAGGGATGGTGATGTCCACTAAAAACACCCTTGACTGTGCCCTATCCATCACCACGATATCAGGCTTGTTCGCCAGTATCGTCCTGTCCGTGGCGATAGGTAGGTCCCAGTAGAGCCGAACTCCGTCGCGTTCGAGTACTGGCGCCGGTGTGTACTGGTAGTACGGCATCCTCTGTTCCAGGAGACAATACATTAGAGCAAGCTCTTGATGAAGAATCTTGGCCGCTTGGTTATGTCTGTGCAAGTACTCAGTGTTAGCAAGCGCTGGACACCCCGAAAGCACATGTCTGAGTGACTCGCCGGGATGACGACAAGCTCGACAGAAGTCGGGAGTGCTATCCTTCAGAATGTGCTTCCGGTAGTTGTTCGTCTTAACCACCTGATCCTGTATTGCACAGACAAAACCTTCGGTTTCCCCAAAGAGGTCCCCGAATCGCAGCCACTGCACTGAGGCCTTAACATCCACGTGAGGTGCGTGGAGCGCCTTGTAAAACCGTCCATGTAGCTCCTTCTCCATCCATACGGTCTCCCGGTCAGAGGTGCTAAGTACAACCGGTCTTCGCCATTCCTCTTTGGCCAGGGATAACGGGGTGAGACCTTTGTCACATACTACAACATCACCGTGCATAGCGCTCTCCCTCCTCGTCTCAAAGTAGGCCCTGAGGCTGCACACCTCCCGGTTATGCATGGACTTGGCGCTTAATAGGCCTCGGCCACCACACTTCCGTGGGATGTACAGTCTCATGACCGACGATTTCGGGTGATGCATGCGATGGTGAGTCATAGTCGTGCGGACTCTTCTGTCCAGGGCATCGAGCTCGGTCTGAGTCCATCTGAGCACGCCAAATGTGTACAAGAGAGTGGGCATGACCCAGCCGTTATAAGCTCGGACCTTGTTGGCGCCCGACAAGTAGCTCCGAAGAACTTTTGTCAGCCGTCCAAAAAAGACCTCGCAAACTGCCTGTTTCATATCCACCTCCTGCACCCCTATGCATTGTGACATGCCCAGATACCGGTATGATTCAGCTTCGGAGAGGGTCTTGAAGTTGGAAAGCTCTAGGCTAATTCCAGCCGATTGCGTCACCTGTCCCCTGTCTACATGTACGACCGCACACTTATTATATTATTATTATTATTATTATGATTCATAAAAATATATAATAATTTTTAATCTGTACTAACATATAGAACATATTAAAAATTACTTAATTTTACAGAATTTATATTCTTCTCGAGGAAGTCATAATCACAACTATTCTAGTAAGGAGCTGATTTTTGTATATTATATTCATATAAACCAACATTTACTTGTAATTGGTAAATTTAATAATAATTATTAACTAGTTTTTAGATAATTAAGATTATGAATAAATAGTGAGTATATGTAACAGGATGCGTAAACTTAGAATAAGAAACATTTAAATGCATTGCGTACTAAACTATAAAACATAGTACACTCAACTGCAAGTCTGTTAGTAATATTTCTTGCTGCGTAGGTTTTGAAGTCTTCACTATATATAGGTTCAGGAATAAAACCGTTAAATTGGTAACTTTTATAAAAAATAATTAATTGATAAATTAATTAAATATTAATTTGTTTCTAAATAATTAAAAAATAGGAATTACAATTAAGAATAAATATTGAAATGAAGTGAATATTAATTTTTATTTTCGAATATTTCTTTTGTAGAATTCTATTTAAGAGATTTTTTACCAGTTAGGGTACCCCGTCGTCCCATAAGGATCTTCGTTCCAAAAACTCCAATCTGTAGAACCTGTCTTTCAATAATCTGCTAGTTTATGCTTTTTAGTTAATAAAACATTTGATTTACATGTAGTTCAGGATTTTTCATGTTTTTCTTTTTACTTGTTATAATTTATTGTTTAAATATCTCTGGAGGTCTTCCAGTCCTCGGAGTATTACCCCTGTTTATGGTTCTTTCTCTGCTTCACTGATAGAGTAGTAGCAAGATATTTTATAGCTTTCTTTTATAAAAAAGTTTTGTAAAGAATTAATAATTATTAAAACTAGTCTTGCAATTTCCAAGATCAGCGTCTCCAATAAACAAACCCTTTAACTTTATCATAATAACTTACAACAGAACAACATATGTTACCCCTACAGATTAGACAAAATAATTTCATATTTATTCAAAAATAAATAACGCCACGTAACTTCGCAAAGTCACCACTCATAAATCAAATAAGTTTTGAAGGCACGTAGCGAGAGTTCTTACCGAGCTTCGTTGTGGCTTACATTTGGACTACATGTACTCGTAACGGATAATACTACTTGTTGTTTAAGTTATTTGATACAAACGCAGAATTTTATATTGTATTTTTTCCTTATGCGAGACAGATGAAGTTTAAAGTGTTATTTTCGGATTATAGATTATTTGAAGTACAATATTATTTGTTCAGTAAACCTGTTTGTTTTTGGTATCAAACGACTTAACCGGTTTGTATAAAAAGCCACAACACAGTGTATTTATGATTCATATTGTTATGGTCGAATATTTTTATATCATTATTATGAAATGAACCGTAGATTAGGAAACTCTAGAATAATGGTAATCTTGGACAATGGGCTCCCCTTGTGACAATGATACTCAGTAATCAACGTTTGTTTATCGTAAAGTAGATCTAATTATATGTTAGCAGTAATAGATACAGATACCTGCCACAAAACAGGGGGCCTCAGTGGATAATAGCGGCCTGGTTGCGGCTGTTAGATAGCTTAGCAAATGCAATAGCAATAACTCTGTGTAATGTTTAGAAGCTTTTTAGATCTAAACTAGAATAATAAGCAGAAACAAAAAATAAATAGTTAAGATTCTTTTTACAAAAATATTTCGTACTTTTACAACCGTATTATAAGACTAAATAAAAATAATGAACGAGAAACAACGGATCGTATATTTTGTCATGTTTCGTAAAATAAGCCCATATATTCTCTAGATCAGAATATTTATATAAGTTACAAAAAAAAAAAAGATTATGAAGATACAAATCTTTTAAGACCATTAAAGACATTCCTTTTTCCTTTATTTATCAACCTCATGTATTATAGCATATGGAACGTCGGAACATCAGTTACGACGTCTATAGTAATGGAGAGTAGTGGGCGAGGGGCAGCAATGGAATTTTAGTATACATAAATATTTTTATTCGAATGTAATGAAAAAATAATTATGCGCTAAGTTCGTGAAAACACATGTTTTTACAATATTCAAGGAGCACACAGCTAGAAGCCATGATATGAAAATTTGAATTAAATGTTTAAAGAGTTTCTTAGCGTGTCTTCTGATGTGTATGCCAAATAAAAAAAATAAAAAAAAAAACTAAATACATTGAAATTATCGAAAATAAATAAATAATCAAATAATATATTTAACTCCAATGACATATTAAAAGTTTTAAACAAAAAATAGTATGTATTCTTATTTCAAAACTAAAATATTTCAATTAATTCAAGTTTTAATATAAAATATTTTTACGACCACCGTTGTTACAAAATTTCCCCCCGAAACATTCTGAAGGCGTTCAAAAACCACTACAAAGATTAAATTGGTCGGAGGGAGGCTAACCGCGACGCTCTTTGTAAAATTCCTTCGGCTGTCAAAGACGAAGTTTCCTTATAAGTAGCGTTAGAAATTTTATAATAACCTTTAAATTTTTTCGAGGTAAATCTTTCGTATTTTACGCTTTTAACTAGAGCGACGGCTTTTAGTGTTATTGTTATGTAACTGTAAATGTTTGTAGTGTTACTACCGCGTAACAAAAATAAATAGTTTAAGCGGAGATTGTTATTTTTTTCACTAGAACTCAATTGTGGTTGGGTCTAGCTATAACCAATAGTGTAGATTGCTTACTTTGGCTAGCTCAACTTTTAGTCCCTACTACGCTAGGTAGCAAGAGCAAAGTTGTAATCAAAATTACACAAAAACATCTGAGTTTTTAAAGAATAAATATCTCTAAAAAAAATCTTCTGTTAATCGGCGGTGAGGTAAAACTTCGTTAAAAATCATTCGTTAAATTCTTTGAAAAAAATCTCGAGGGATTCTACGTATGTGTGACAATTTAAAATATGTTCCTCAGGAATTCGTTGCTAATTAGATCGTCCTGTTTTGATACAGTCAAGCACTCGATATTGCAACTAGAGAACCATGGAGTAATGCGATGAGTACTTAGAGTATTAAACTCTCCATGAGTTATCATAAGACCACACATTTTTCCAGCTCTAATAGCGATCAGTAATTAGTTGCTAATTAGTTGCTCCTATTCTGATACAGTCGATTACTCGGTATTGCAACTATTGTACCAAGATATCATTCTAAAAGTAGACTCAACTCCATCCTATAATCCTTATATAAGAAGAGGTCTATAGGTATATTCATAGAATAAGTCTATATTCAAAATTAGAAAATTTACAGGCTATACATTACTGTCGAAAAATAGCTAAAAATGCGTGAAGACACGAGATACGTTTAGTGTTAAAACAATCGTTTAGTGGGTGGTACCACCACAAGTCTAAACGTCAGTAAAAACTTTATCGTAGGTATTATTTACGGTAGCAATCTTCGCTTACGATCTTGCGAAATGCCGGTCGACCCACTGATAATAAATATTAGAACATTTACATTTGCTGTTATTATTCTAAAGGGGTCCGAGGTTTTTGTACATTTCTCTAAGTAAGACGCCGAAGCGAATATAATCATATACGAGAATGATTCAGTTTTAAATTTTATTTAACTTTCTTGTAAAATATTTAAATGAAGATTTAAACTCTTTTTACCCAGTCTCAAGTATCATACTTAGATGATAGATTTAAATGAAAACTTAAGTGCATACAATCAAATTATAGTTAATAAAGAGAAAAGCTTTCTCATTTTTGGTATTAAAAATGAGTTTTTATATTGCTTATTCTGGTATTTCATCAACTACGCGAATTTGAAATTACAATATATGTACAAGGCATAAATTTTTCTGCATATTTCAATACTACGCAATTTTACTCTCTCATACGTGTTAAGAGTATTTTATGGAGTTTCACATATTTTGATATATAAGATTTCAACACAAAACGGATATTAAAGTTAGAGAGGTAGATTCTTAGATCTGAAGGTCATGGAACTAAGCAAATACTATAGCTTCGTAATAATAATTTGTCGTAATATTGAAATAGATTGCGTGTTTCAAAAGTGTGGTCTGTAATAAACGAAGGTTTGCTTAGGCCTTTATTTTAACTATAATGATTATATTTTTTCCGTTAACTATCATCCGTCAATCCGTCAAATAGTATCCATTATGTTAAGCTGCCGTAATCCGAAATGAGTCAGACGAGTGTTTGGGCGTCTAGACTATGTAAAAAAAGGTATATATATATATATATATATATATATATATATATATATATATATAACGAAAAATACAAATTTTTTTATTTCTAAAGACGAACTTATTTAATTTATTGTATGAACAGTTTTAATTATATCAATATATACTTGAGAAGTATTACAAAAGTTTTTATAAGAAAAACATTCAAATATTCAACAAAAACTGTCTGCTGAATTATAATTATGTTAAATATAACATTTGATACGTCGCTATTAATATTTTACAAAGAAAAAGGCCAATTTAATATAACATATATACATATCATTCGTTAAAATATATTAATAAAACTATATCTAATGAGATTTGATTTCATTAATTCTGATAAAAAAAGGGGTGCAAAAATACTAAATAATGTTTTCAAATTTAGTTAAATGTAGTAAGTTTATACTACACTAGTTTACGTCTATATTATTGTTACAAAGAGCGACTTCACTACTAGAGAGTAACGTTATCTAAAAATAACATAGGCTATTAAAGATCATACTACGATTCACAGAAGTGGAACAGAACAGGGACTATAAATATTAATCGATCTGATGAGAACAACGAGAGATGAGAGAAGAAGAGAGAAAGCAAAGCAAGTAAAACGTGAGAGACGTTATAGTGTTAATTTTATCTAGTCGTGATTACGGTAAAAATTACTGGAGCGAAATATTGATATATTTAGCGAAATATTGATATATTTCGCTCCAGTTATTATAAAGTACCTGGATGACCGAGCCTTGCTCGGTTAAATTATATTCAGATACATTATACACTGATGAAACATAAATACATAATATTTTCGATCTTACCGACATAATAGTAAAATAATAGGAAGTGGTTATTTAAATAAAAATTAAAAATTAAAAAGAGCTTTCAATAATAGTTTTTCTCAAAAAAAAAGAAACCTTAAAAAAAAAAGGAAAAAATGGTCTGTAGACACCTGGATTCGAATCTGTGTTTTCTGATTTCGACTCCCATCCGAGCTGCTATAAGATTATCAATGACAGCGAAATTTACCTTCCTATTCTAATGATATTTTTTATTTGCGTAAAAAAAGAGACAAAATGACATTTTTTAAAAATAAATCGTAGCTAGATCGATTTATCGCCCCCAAAACCCCCTGCATACTAAATTTCATGAAAATCGTTGAAGCCGTTTTCGAGATTCAGATTATATATATATATATATATATATATATATATATATATATATATATATATATATATATATATATATATATATATATATATATATATATATATATATATACAAGAATTGCTCATTTAAAGATATATAAGATAATTAATATACGTACATAAAATACTTTAAAAAATCACAGTGCAGAAAAATTAAATTATCTGATACTAGCTTGTATCATCATCGTATCTGCCGTTGGATGTCCACTATTGAATTTAGGCCTCCCCATCGACCTCCAGAGCGACCGGTTCAAAGTAGCCTCCATCCAACGGCTTCCGGCGACTTTCCTCAAGTCGTCTGTCCATCTCGTGTACGGCCATCCAACGCTGCGCTTGCCGGTACATGGTCTCTCCATCGGCCGTCAGTTCTTCAAGCTATGTGCCGTGCCCTCTGCCACTTCAGCTTGCAAATCCGTTGGGTTATATTGGCAACCTTCGTTCGTCTGCAGATCTCATCATTTCTGATTCGATCTCACAGAGAAATACCAAGCGTAGACCTCTCCATTGCACGCTTTGCGACTTGGAGCTTGTTTAAAAGGCCCATAGTCAGAGACCACGTCTCAAATCCGTATGTCATCACTGGTAACACACATTGGTTGAAGACATTCGACTTCAGGTACTGAGGTATGTCAGATGAAAAGACGTTTTTCAACTTCCCGAACGCTGCCCAATGGCCTGTATGTGTGTGTCGTAATGAATATGGAATGATCAATAATAATTAAACACAATGGATTATAGAAATCAATATTTCATTTAAAAAAAAATACATTTTTTTAATGTAATATTCCTTAGTAAGTAGTAACAATAACACACAAATATACAAATACTAGGAGAGGATAAAAAAAAAATATTTTTTTACTAAGGCACTTTAACAGTTATGAGATCAAATTAAATTAGGATAAAAATTATGCTGCTGTCTGGGAGAGTCGTAAAATTATAAAAACGCCAAGGTTAAACTGTTTTAGACAATTCTAAGTCACGTTTGCATAAATTAATTTCAGTCAACATAGCACTCTCACTCAGATGGACGTGACGGGAAAACGAATGTTAAATCTCAGAAGATTTGAAAATAAGAATGAAATAAGTAGCTCATGGTTTCGAAATGAAGTACGTTAATTAAACGGCCAGCCCAGCTGGACGTCCGACATGTGTATCGAGTGAAAATGTGCTTTGTTTCGTTCGAATAGAGTTGATATTTAATTAATGCTTATACCGTAAATTAAAAGTTAAAATAATATTGCTTCATATTTTCCTTTATTTCCCGCGAGATGCATACTTTCCATTTCAGTAAATTAAATAACTTTTTAACTCATGCTACGTCATTCGTCACTGGGTAATTTAGCAAATGCATTCTGAATTTAGTTATGTTTCTAAGAATAAAATAATCAACACAGAATAAAGGCTAGTGCTAGTGCAAATTTGTACGGGAAAAGCAAAGTGGTTATCGTGGCTTACTACACTTAATATTTTTAATATATATTTGAGAATATTATTTTTTTAAATATTAACATTCAAATGATTGTCTTTTTTGTGTATTCTATTTCCTATCCAAATAAACCATTAAAAATGATAAGTGTATATCGATTTTAATTATTTATCGACATATATAAATATTTATATATTTATTGGTAAATCTCTTCCACTGGTCTCAAATAAACAATGCACACAATTGAAATAAATTTTTAAATACCAAAAACATTTCTAAATATTACGAATCTCAAACTAAAAATATATTAACCTTATTTCTAGATTGTTTTTATATTATCATATTTCATTGTTTTTATTAAAAGTTGTTTGGATAAAAGAATATGCTTCACAATTTGGATCGTTCTAAATTGTTGTGATATTCGACCTCCTTTGTAAGACTATTTTTTTTTAAATGAACGTAATAAAAGTACTGATGCTATACAATTGCTTTCAATGTTTTATTAAAAATTAACATATATCTCATATGTATTTGTAATTATATAATAATATAAAACAGTGGAAAACTAAAATAAGAAACCGTAACGGTCGTCCAGAGATAATTCCAGTCATTTTTTCATTTCTTCTCAAGCCCTTGTGTCCAAGTGACTAATGATGTCTAGTTAATCACGTAAAAGCTTTTTCATACTTATCTAGACTCACAGCACTGTTGTTAGAACAATGGATCGGAAAAATCGGTTAAGTGCAAGTCAGGTTTTGTATGCCAAAGGTTCTATCGTTAAAAATTTTACACATACTATTGAGATCAAGCTAAAAACGAAAAAGAAAACGTGATTTGGTATAGGTTAATTTCATTTTTCAAAAAAATTATTTATTTTTATTATTTTGCTATGCTATAACAATTATAGGCATGTCAATACTTTATTACAGTTCTAAAGATACAGATTTCTAACATAGAGACAGATAGCGCAGTGTTAGTAAGCCCGTTGGTACGCTTGTGGTACGGAACACTTAGAAGACTCATTCATCTTGTTCCATTGATAACACATTATGTTATAATATTGGGAGTTTAAATGCTTAATAGTAGATTTTATTTTTTGGGAAAATAAAGACAGAAAGTTAAAATAATATCAAGCGGTCTTATACATACGCTGGTGATCTTCGCTGGCTGTTTGCTTAATGTATACAACACAGATTACACTGTAAATAACATAATTATCTCATAACATAAAGCAGGGCTGTCCAAACTACATACCTTTGCGGGCTAATTAAATTTACTATAAAAGCTGGAGGGCCGAGGAAAAAAAATTTTTCAGTTTTCATCATATTTCTCGATCGATTCGTCATGGGGATTTAATGTTACAAGAATAAAGATAAATAAATTATACCAAATATTGATATATGTTTTGACAAATAATTCTATTATCCAAACTATTTATGTCCAAAACTATTTTTCTGATTAAAATTACACGCGTCGCGGGTCGCATGAAAACAAGCCGCGGGCCGCATGCGGCCCGCGAGCCGTTGTCTGGACAGCCCTGACATAAAGAATATTGTATTATATTCTATGTGACGCTATAACTTACATTTACTAAGCAAATTGATTTAAGTTAATTGATGTAAGCTTGCAACCCAAAACAGTATAATGTTATTTAAAACGTTTACCTAATTTAACATGTTTTTATTTAATTAATTCCCAGTTTAATTAGCCAGCAACGGCAAATTACCTTTTCCTTAATTTATCTCATACAAGACAAATGGGTTTTAAGGCGTCATTCACGAGACGCCGACGGTAGGATGAAATACAATGGTTTAGATTAACTTTGATGAAACGAATAAAATGTTAACTTAATAAAATATTGTTTAAATTATAGATTAATAGTTTCGATTTGTGAAAATCGTTCTTTGGAGTGGAGAATATAAATGTAATCATTGTTATCACTATTACATATCTAAAGCTAAATTAATAAATAAATACCGTTTCATATTTTTAAGTTAAATTAACTTAATATTTCTAACTTCTAACTAATATTTCATTTTATCCCCTTAAATACCCTTTTTTGTGACGCAGGGGAATCCATTTATGGGTAATATCCAGGACGCCTGGGTAGTCCTAGACCTATGTCGGACTCGGCATTTTGGGAGTGCAATACCGTACCAAACCCCTGCGGGAGCCTTCAGCCGCTTCAATTGGAGGGTACCGGATCTGCAGGCAACAGGATCCCTCCAGCGACAGGCTGGCCTCGGTGAAAAGGCCAGACTTCTCCTCCATGGAAACTGTCCGGCTCACCTCTGAACAGTCCCGACGACGCCGTGTCTAGAAGGACAGGACAGGGGCTTGGTATGTTTATAGGCTGGTTCATGTACAATATATAACAGAAATACCAGTCTTGATGACGGACTTGACGTTTCTAAGCTTTAATTTTAATAATTCCGTAATTTTAGAATTGTTTGTGAATATATATGTTAAACAATCACGATCTATTTAAAGAACCTTATTCTTGGAAGTGGATCGCTGTAAAATCGATTACTTAAAACGTTTTAAGCATTTTAAGATCTATTTAGGTAATTAAAAATACAGGTAGATATTTCACTTAGGTACCTCTTAAAACTTAAATGTATACTTACTATATTTAATTATATATCATTTTATTTATTTGTTTATTTATATTATTTAATTATATATATTTTTCTGTGAATTTATTTTTGAGTCACTCGTCCCATATGACAAAATTAAGTATTTTTAAAATAGTTATTGGATATATAAATATTATATATATATATATATATATATATATTTTGCATTTCATTCGTCAGTCATTATTTTTTCTAAACTATATACTTATCTAACCATGTACAAAATGCTTTTAATCTTAAAGACCTTTTCGTATACTCAATTTTTATATATATTAACGGATACTGAAAAAAATCCTCATATACATAATTTATTATAAGAAAGTATTATACAAATAAATATATAATATAAAAAATAGACTAAAGTTACCCCAATATAAGCTTTTAAGCAGATAAAAAGGATATTCTCGTTTATACCGTAACGACAAACTTAGTTTTTTGCTCAGAGCAATATAACACTTTACTGCAGTGACTTGATAATGGAATTTTCGACCCCCGGCTATAACCTGTATATTAACGTGATAAATATTTTGTTCTTCAATTTTATACTATTTTTTACTTAACACGCCAGTCACTGACTGACACACTATATAGTTAATGTTACTGTATTAATTTCTCCCGACATATAAATTTTTAATTACGATGTTTGCCTTCTCCTTTATCCATAAGATTAGTTTTAATAATAACATAAAAATCAGTAATTACAAGCCTTTATATATATTATAAGTACTTAATTTATCGGTTAAGATATATGTAATAAAACTTATATAATACCTTTTTATTAATATCATGCCATTGTTCAATGTACAGATTATTTTATATTTCGTGAATTTCTTGAGACTTACTTGATCTCTGTTTTTTCTATAAAATTATGAGAAATTATCTAAGTTGCCCAGCACTTTTGGAAAAATTTATGTTTAGAGTTCCGCTTCGGATGCCTCGCAAGCCGGTTAAGCTACTCTATCGCCCATTTCGTAGAACAGTTTTGGGTGCAAACTCGCCAACCTTACGAATTTGTATGCTCTATAATAAGTATGGGGGATCGGTTGACGATAGCATGTCTCTAGCTAAATTTAAAACAACAATTGTCCATAGGCTGAATCAGTAGCTTTTTTTTCTATTTTTGTGTTTTCTAATGTTTATGCGATTTTAACTAATCGTGATGGGGCAGCTTTTTCGAATTTTGACGTGGTCTGTTGGGTTATTTGGATGCCCGACGTGACCATGGTTGCCGCAAAGTATCCGAAACGTGGGACGTCTGAGAGGCCTGTTGGGCCGCGGTGGAGTCCGGAGGGGATGTTTCATTATAGTTAGTAGTTTTTATTATTCTTGGTGTTTAGTATAATTTAGTTTGTAAGAATTTTTGTTATGACATGTATACATACTATAAAAAGCATGTGGTGTATACCTGTAACTGATTGTGCAATTAGCGCAAATAAATTAATATTAATGTTGATGTAAGTAACATTGTAACAATCGTAGTTGTACCAAATAAATAAATAAATAAATAAATATAGCTTCAAACTAGCCCATAGAAACTGCAATTTATCTTTCAATCAATAAATATACAAAGATGAGATCTCGTCGTTTGAACCATGGCACGATAGTTGAGAGAAGGAAGTTGGAAAGCCACTCTTGTCGTCGATTCTCAGCAATCGACTATTGACGTATAAGCTGCAATTGAGATTCGAATGATTGCGTTGAAATTGAATAATAGTATTTGGTGCATAGATGTGCCATATTTCAGTATAACGATTTATCTATAACAACAATATATACTTTGTTTGTTTGTTTGTGTAAAATAATCTAGGGTTACAATGATTCATTAAAAAAATGGTATCTGAAAACTATTACTACAATAACCATAAAAATGTCGACAAAAACAAAATTCTTTTTACGTGATTTGGTGATAGACAATATTCTGTTTTTCCTAATTTAACACATTTTATTTAAAGAGTTAAGAACTCACTAAATAATTTTTAGTTAACTTATTTAAATCTGATATCGATCACATGAAGATAAAAGAAAAATAATGTTTTTTTTTTTTTTTTTTTTTTTGGAGTAACATTGTGAAACTTGTTTAATAATTACAACAATGAGTAGGCGAAAAAATTGTGTGAGTACATTTGAATTGAGTTATAAGTCAGATTTTCTAAACAATTTAAAGAATAAATTATATTTAATAATTAAATAATTTTAGTATTCTTCTTATTTCTCCTCTTCGGATTTAATTAAGCTGGCAAAATGTTACTGCAAGCCGAAGAAAATTGAATTTTCAATTTACTTAGGAAGCGTAACTGCGTTAAAACTTGGGATGACTTGTTTTCGAGGCATTAAGTAGAGTGCGCTGTAGATAAAATTTGGACAAAGTTATAGCTAAACACATTGTAATTCGAAGACGATTATATTGTTCATTCAAATATTTCTATATTTTATATCTTAGATATAAGTATAATTATATTTGTCGAGTTACGCAACAATAATTAAGTTTTACTTCCAACACTAAATTAATGTTGTGTAATTTGACGAATATAACGGCTGTGGTGAAAAAAAAAATATTAGTAGTAATATTTCAAGATAAATATTATGAATTAAATTATAGCAATTTTTTTACTTCCGTAGGGTTATAAAAATTGTTGCACGAGTTAATCGTGTTACGTCCCTCAAATTTGTTACATAGGAGCAATTGCTTTAATTAATTATAAGGAGAAAGAAATTACTTAAGTCATATTCATATCAAATTAAATGTACGTAGGTACGTTTCGAGATAATTTGCCAGTCTTGATCCGATAGGTCCGACAGCTACTTCTATGGTCATCTTCGAGGTTTGTCCTACCCCTTTTAAATTCACTGAACCATCTAAAAACTGTTGATCGAGATAAGGCAGTTTTCAATTAAACCAAATTTGAAATCATAAAATATCATAGCGCGCAAATTTTGGCAGTTTAGCTCCGTAACTGTCGTAGTTAAATGACCTGGGTTCGATTTTTAAATAAATTTGCTTTATATAAATATATTTATTTATTTATTTATTTAATACTTTATTACACACAATAATGAAGTAACATTGTAAAATATTTACAGCAAATGTGCAATGGCGGCCTTATCACTAAAAGCGATTTCTTACAGGCAACCATGAGTAAAGGATTTCTGGACACAAAGCGGTTGATGCGTAAAGTACTAGTATCATACATACTAAGTTACATACATAAAATAGTAGTTTAATATAAATATATAATACATACACACACATACACATACATACATAGATACATACATACATACATACACATATTATCCATACATAGATACATAAATACATACATACATACATACATACACAATATAATAACCGTAAATTATTGACATACAGCGTTGAGTAGGCTATGCATTTTGTGTTAGATAATGCTGTTTAACACGACGTTTAAATATATCAACCGATTCAGATCGTCTAATATCATCCGGTAGCGCATTCCAAAGTTTCACTGTCTTAACAGTGAAAGATTCACTGTAACATTTTGTTCGATTCAGAGGCAACTCGAGTAGATTGTTATTTCGGGACCGAAGGTGATGTGGGAGTAGGGAGTTTGAGCCCAAGAACCTAAATCGTTCCTTGAGATATAGAGGAGTAACAGGATTATAAAGGATATTATAAAGGAGAGAGAGAGCGTGTAAATGACGTCGCTGTCGTATTGTTAGCCACTCAAGTTGTGTTCGGTATTGCGTAATGTGATCATACTTTTTCAAGCCGAAAATGAATCGTATTATAAGATTCTGTAGGCGCTCAAGTTTATTGATCAGTTGCTGAGATAAGTCGAGGTAACAGGAATCAGCATAGTCGAGTATAGGCAGAAGAAGGGTGTGAGCCAGAGATATTTTAGTTTTTGTTGGCAGCAGATTTTTCCACCTTCTTAGTCCACCAATAGCACAAAAGATCTTACGGCTTAGTTCAGCAATGTGGGGCACCCAGGACAAAGTACTATCCATCAAGATACCCAAGTTCTTTACCGATCCACAATACTCCAGACAAACACCATCAAATAAAATTGAAGGAAGAAGAGGAAAGTCAATTTTGTGAAGTTGTTTTGAGTTACCGAAAATACATACTTGAGACTTACTAGGATTTATAGACAACCCAAACGATTTACTCCAGGTACTGATAACTGTTAGGTCGGAGTTTATATCGTCAATAGCCCGAGCAATATCGTCTACAGTTGCTGTCTTATAAATCTGTAAGTCATCAGCGTAGAGATGATAAGATGATGATAAGTGTTGAGTGAGAGTGTTGATGAAGATGGAGAAAAGCAAAGGAGAAAGCACTCCACCCTGCGGGACGCCAGCACAGATAGGAGAAACTGAAGATTGCTTCCCATCGAGACTAATAGATTGTCTGCGACCACATAAGTAGGAATGAAACCAGTCCGTAGCATTTGAGGAGATATTTATGGACTTGAGAACTGCTAAGAGTATATCGAAATCTACTGTGTTAAAAGCGTTAGAGAAGTCTAACAGAGCAAGGATTGTAATTTGCTGGTTGTCAATTCCGTACCTAATATCATCGCAGACCTTGTTGAGTGCCGTAACTGTACTGTGCCCGGGGCGGAAGCCAGACTGGAAAGGGGATAGGATATTGTTGCTGTGTAAATGTGAATATAGTTGTTTGTGTACAATGCGTTCAAGAACTTTAGATAGAAAAGGAAGTATTGAAATTGGTCGATAGTGTGAAAATGTTGTAGGTTTGGATATTTTCGGAATAGGAATGACTAATGCATGACGCCACACATCAGGAAAAACGTTAGAAGAAAGAGAGAAGTTAAATATGTGACATAGGATAGGAAGAATAGAATGGAGAGATAATAGTATCATACGCCGACTTATGTTGTCGCTACCAGTAGCATCAGATTTGATAGCTATCACATGTTTGCGTACCTCCGCAGTCGTAACAGGTGTGAAATGGAAGGTTGTAATAGAAGGATCAGGTTCTAATGATAAGGACTGGATAGTATTCATTTTAGAGCCGCTGGGTATCAAATTAACAGTTGTAAAATGCTTATTAAGCAAATCACAATCTTTGCAGTTAGTTAAAGTTGTTGTGTGGTGTGTGCGCTTGCCTCCGATTCCCATCGTGTTCAGCAGTTTCCAAGTTTTCGCAGGATTATTGTTATCGATTGACATGTGGATATAGTTACGTCGAGCATCTCTAATAGTCTTATTGCATCGGTTCCGTAGTATTTTGTACCTTTGCAGGTTTTCATCTGTAGGACGTTTCTTATATTTAGACTTGGCAGCATTTCGTTTGGTCATGAGTAACTTAATATCTAAAGTCAGCCACGGAGCAGGAAGATGCTTCAATTTAATTCGTCGTAATGGCGCGTAAATATCAAATAATTCGGTTAACATTGAATTAAAGATGTTGATCTTGTCATTAATAGAGGAGGCATTAAATATGCAATCCCAGTCAATGCGACTGAGATCTTGCATGAACCTTTCATTATCAAAGTTATTGAAACATCTTCTCATTACTACCGTAGGTTTTAATTTGGGTGGGCGAATTTTGTAAGATAGGTAAACAAGGTCGTGATACGAAAATGCCTCCGCGGACATTTGGCCAAAAGTAGCTACGCGTTCAGTGGATGACACAATCATAAGATCCAATAGTGATGGTGTACAATTGGGAAATAGGTGGGTTGCATTGGTGGAAAGAATATTAAGATTTGAGCTGTCAACAATAGTTCTTAGTCGACTTGCACGTGAGTCATTCTTTATTAGACACGTATTGAAATCTCCCATTATAATAGTATGATCAACACTTGGAACATACCCTTCCAAAAGAGCCTCAAAGGTGTCAAAGTAATTTACATGTAGGGTAGGACTATAAAAAACACCGAGTAAAACTTTAAGTGTACCTAACAGGACCTCTACAAAAATATGCTCTGAAGAGTTTGAATAGGGTGAGGGTGATTTGTCTAAAACTGTAAAAGGAATGTGACTACGGAGATAAATAGCAACTCCCCCCCCTCCCTTTCCTGTTCTGTCATTACGTATTAAGTTAAAACCAGGCAAAGCATATGCAGATGAGGGCAAACATGGTTTAAGAAACGTCTCAGACACAAGTACTGCATGAATATTTTTTACAACGAGTGAATCTAGCAAGTCAGCGTAATGCGCTGGTACACTCTGCGCATTAATATGGACAACGTTAAAATTCTTTGGGAGTATAGAAAAGGTATTATCTAAAGAAGCACTAAGAGGCATAGAAATGCTATGAAAACTGTCGTCTGACAATGTGGAATTGCACGGATGAAATATATCGTTAACTATACTAGTATCACTATCAACACTGTTATCGATATTCATACTTAAATATTTAAAATAATAATTAAAATCTAATAATAATATAATAAAGAATAATATTAAATTAAAATATATATAAATACAAATAAATAGGTATTTTTGCAAAAAATTAATACAATAATATAAATAATGTAAAAAAATAACAAATTATAATAATGAGCTACATCCGTCTGTCAGCAGTTATTTAGTGACAAACAATTATTAAACTTGGTTAGCGTGTAAAGAAACTGATCTCAGCAATACATTTTACATTATTATCTATATACTCTTTGTTATCTATGATTACACTGTTGTCATCTGTCACTTTGCATCATACCGACAAAAAATACGAAAGTTCTAAAAAGAAAAATAAATACCTACAACAAAGAATCAAATTGAAGAATTAAAAGATATTTAGATAGAAAATCTGTGGGTATTGCTACAAAATGCAAAAACACGAATAAACCAAGATTAAAAAGATAAAAAACAAGATTACAACAATATGAATAAACAGTCACAACAAATTATAAAGAAAACACACACATTACTTTTTATTAATTCTTCTAGTACGGATAGCTTGCTTTGCTAGCTTGCTTTTAAATATAATTATAATACAGATGCGTTCCATTTTTAAATTACGAGCATCTCAAAATTTTACAAGTGACCTAAGTCTTCTTAGTAGTGTACATTAAACTAGAACAGAAATAAATTAAAAATTGATTCTCAACTAAACTGAACTAAGTCAGCCTATAAACGTGCTGGGCAAAGGCCTCTTCTCGATATATGGGAATACTTAATCCAGCACTCTACTATGGGTTGGCAGATAATATCACTAGCGTGAATAAGGATCGTTATTAGAAGTTTGTCATAGCAACAGGAACTGAGAGTTTTACGTGCTCTCTGAGCCACGGTGGGTAGAAAAACAAGGACATACATGAGAAACAAATGTTTGCACAGATACAAATATCTGCCCCGAGCGGGAATCAAACCCACGTCGCGACCACCGGCGATGAGGTGACTACTCGCACCACTACCTAAATGGATGTCCGAAATTGATTCTATAGCAAAATATTATTAAACCTTACTCATAAATAGCATATATTATTTACGTTATTTTAAGTAGAAGTTTAATCTTGCATTTATTTTGTATATTTATAATTATTTAATATAAAATTACATTAATGTACATACTTGTGATATCAAACTCAAAAAACATTTATTTGCAGATAATAATATCTGGAATGATGGTAGAATTTTTTGGTACCGGTAGAGGCTGTAATTTGTGAAATTAGTTTTAACATATTTATTAGCTAAGGTTAAGTAATAATAACCTCGGAGGACCCAGCGCCGCCTGCAGGCAGCTGTACTCCGGAGTCTGCCGGAGTATGGCGACGTACGGTGCCCCGGTTTGGGCGGATCGCCTCACCGCGAAAAATAAGGCGGCGCTGCGCGCTGCGCAGCGAACAATCGCGGTGAGGGTGATTCGGGGGTACCGTACGGTATCGTGGGCTGCAGCTACTGCTCTAGCCGGCGACCCCCCGTGGGAGCTCGTGGCGGAGGTTCTTGCCGAGACCTACTCATACGTCTCGGGTAGGAGGGCTCTTGGTGAGAACCCCACGTTGGACGGGATCCTACGTGTGCGTCGGATAGGGCAGGAAGCGCTAATGCGGAGGTGGGGGGAGGACCTGGCGGTGCAGCCATATGGCACACGCGTAACGGCTGCCATTCGCCCGGTCCTTGAGCGGTGGATGCGTCGAAAACGCAAGCCCCTCACCTTCCGTCTGACACAGATTCTCACCGGGCACGGTTGCTTTGGTGACTACCTGTGTCGGACGGCCCAAAGGGAGCCGACGACTGAGTGTCACGATTGTGGCGCAGCGGTGGAGCCCAGCACACCCTCGAGGTGTGCCCGAGATGGGCGGTGCTGCGTCAAGGTCTGACGTCGGTCATCGGAGGGGACTTGTCGCTCCCGAGCGTCATCATCGCGATGCTCGGCGACGACGAGTCCTGGAAGGCGATGGTCTCCTTCTGCGAGACAGTAATGTCCCAGAAGGAGGCCGACGAGCGGATGAGAGAGGAGGCCGCCGATGTGGCCTCCATCCGCGGGCGACGAATGGGGGTGCGTAGGAGGCGCTACTTAATGCGCCTCCTGTAACGCCCTTGTGCCCGTGTCGGGCCGGGATGGGAACCCGGTCCTGCTAGACACGGCGTCGTCGGGACTTTAGGTTAGAGGTTAGCCGGACAGTCCCCATGGAGGAGAAGTCTGGCCTTTTCGCCGAGGCCAGCCTGTCGCTGGAGGGATCCTGTTGTCTGCAGATCCAGGACCCTCCAATAAAACGGTTGAAGGCACCCGCAGGCGTTTAGTGCGGTATTGCACTCCCAAAGTGCCGAGTCCGACATAGGTCTAGGACTGCCGACCCGGGCATCCTGGATATCATCCGTAAATGGATTCCCCTGCGTAAAAAAAAAAAAAAAAAGGTTAAGTAATAATGAGGTTAAATTTATTTAATTAAAAAATTTCCTTATTACTTAGACATTTCTTTAATATCTGTTTTAATACATGTTACATGAAAACTAATTATATTATATGCTTATTTGAAAAAAAAAAACCACGTGTGCGTCTCGGGACGCCCGACAGAAGTGATAACTTAAACTAATCTAAGTTGAACTATTTAATTAAAAGTCTAAATCGGATTTTATCGCGTTTATTTTTTTTATTTTTTTTATTTTTTTTATTATTTTTAGTCCCGCGAGATCATGGACGCTGTAAAGGGTCCGAAACGTCGGGAAATAATTTAAGTTAATTAAAAATCGTTAAACTGTAAAGTTTTTAAAAGAAATAAACGCAATAAAATCCGATTTAGACTTTTAATTAAATGAGTGAAATTCGCGTAAATATAAGAGAACAGTATGAACTATTTAATATTGACATTGTTTTGTTGAGAAAAGCTTAGGTTACTTCTTAAATTTTACGTATATTAATATGATAATGTAAGGAAAGGTAAAAAAAAAAAATTAAATCTTTTATTGATTATAAAATCTATTTTATTATATATTATGATGTTATGTTATGTCCATGTTAATTGTGCCATTCTTTCCATTTCTAATAGGTCGCTGTTATTATAAAAACTTATTAATTTACCCAGATAGTATTAGTAGATAGTAGATGTATTTTTCGACTTGTTCTAGTGGCTAATACGCCTAGCGCTGTGGGTTAGAGTGAGGGAGTCATATGCGTGAGAGAAAGGGAAGCCAGACAAACTGGTACCGTTACGCGTTACGTAAGGAAGCAGTTTACCCTTCTATAAGAATTTATTACTTCAAAAATCATACTCCTTTTTTAGACTGGTTCATCCAAAAATCCTTCTAAAGTCGTTAAAAAATCGGGCCGTAAAAGAATCGAGTCATTAAAAATCGGGGCTAATCTATCTCAGGAATTTAGGTCGTTAAAGAATCATTTCTTTTTCTTCAATATCTCTTGCTTGCATTTAGAAAATATAATAATACAAGTCTAGAAAATATAAAATTGAGTTTTTGGTACATTGATTATATTGTTATTGCGTGTTTCAATTTTTTTTATAAATTATTTTGTATAGGTACTGATATATCCTTATAATCATTTTGCAGTAACTAAATATTGTTCGTAGGCATATAGTTATATGTATATAAAGTATTGTTTTCGATCTCACTAAAATAAATAAGATATATATGTATTTTTATTTATAGAATGCTTTATTTTATTTATGAATGGCTCTACTTCGCATATGTTAGAAACTGTTAATAGAAATTAACTATAGCTAACAATCGTAGTCCTAGCTTTTATTCATTTCATTCTGCCAACTTAACCAAGGTAGTGTGTACCTCACTCCAAAATAAAATCGGCATAAAGCAGTCTATATTTGTGATTCGTTCGGTAAGTGAGAATGCCTGAAAGACAATATCCTTTTCCCTTTTCCTCATTGTTAGCCGTCCCTACTTCCTCTTATCCCTTTAAGATGTCTACTTAATACAAAGTGGAAGCTAGTTTGCTACCGATTTTATAGAATAGGAAATAGAAGTGCTGAATACAATAAAAATATTTACGTATTTATTTTATTTTATTTCAATACTTTATAAAATACGGGCTAAATGATAAAATAATTCTCTATCAGCCAACCTTAGGACATACAAGATACAGAGTTTGCAAGTAAGCGAAAGATGAAATTGAGTAAAATTACATTTTAAAGACATAAAATTGACGACCGTTCTGGTGTAGTAGTCGCCTCAATGCCGGTGGTCGTGGGTTCGATTCCCGCTCGGGGAAGATATTTGTATTTGTGCAAAAATTTGTTTCCAGTCTGGGTGTATGTCCTTGTGGGTTTCCCCAAAGTGCCTTGGAGAGCACGTAAAGCCGTCGGTCATGTTTGTTATCATAGAGACCTGGTAATGATCGTTACTCATGGTAGGGATATTATCCGTCAACCCTCAGTGAGGCAGCGTGGTGGATTAAGCTTCAACCCTTCTTTTATATGCAGAACAGGCGTTCGCTCAGCAGTGGGTTGTTTACAGACTGATACAATACAGTGGAAAATTGTCTGTTTGGGCTCTTTTTTAATTCGTGTTTTTTTGATGAACTTTCTAAAATAATTATATGTAAAAAATTATTCACTATAAATTTGATTGTTTTTTTTTTCTTATTATTATTTTAAACTTAAAACAGTGAAACAAATATTTTTACTAATATAAAAATCTGTCCCGAGCGGGAATCGAACCCACGACCGCCGGTGCGCAATTTGACGTGACTACTCGCACCACTACACCAGAACGGTCCTAAAAAAGGTCATTGAAAAAAGTAATTTTTATGAAATGCCAATAAAATTGTGTGATGTTCATTTCTAAAAATTTTCTCTACATGTTTTTTAGAACAACAGTAACAAATTTAATTTGCCATTGAAAACAGAAAAATAATTGAAATGTATCGATTCTATATAACCGACAAACAACGCGTAACATAGTATATTGGAGATTAAAAAAAAAAAACTATTTAATATATTATGTTTTTCTCATCGTATATGACATTTTCTTCATTTAATTGAACTTTTGAAAGCTATGGCGAGTCAATACTTAAAAAATAAATAAATAAATAAAGTAAAATAAGAAACAATACTTCTGTAATACCTACAAAGGAAAATTTTATTATTGTTCAAAGAAAGTTATTTTTATAATAAATTTAATAGTGGAAGTTCTTCTCATTAAATTAACCAATCTATTGTGAATCCTTTTAACTCTCGAAGGTGTCGAAATTCAGTAAGTGTTCAAAGAAAATTCGTTTAAATACGAAAAATGATTGAAATTAA
Organism: Euphydryas editha; assembly: GCA_036937285.1. Classification (NCBI taxonomy): domain Eukaryota; kingdom Metazoa; phylum Arthropoda; class Insecta; order Lepidoptera; family Nymphalidae; genus Euphydryas; species Euphydryas editha. The sequence goes on along the minus strand of JAUPFZ010000011.1, from coordinate 16,827,956 downwards.
TGAAATTTATCTGGGCTTAATCGAATTATTCATTTAAAGAATTTTTGTACTTTGTTTTACAGACGATTGGTATTAAATCAGTCACATTTTTTATCTTTTAAACTTAAAATTGAATTGTGAAGTTCTTTTTTTTTTAAATAAAATTGTATTATTTATCTTTTTTTTTCCGTTTTTATTACAATTTTATTGCTAGTTGTAGCTAGTTTATATAATTCACCAGTAGCCTTTATACGAACCATAATCATAACAACACAGCACATTTATTTTAAATTACCACTTACTACTACTTTCGTAGTATTCTTAACATCATCAGTTTACATTAAAAATATGTGTGCTGTCCCTGATGATCAAAAATAACGTGGCCGACGACGCCGTGTCTAGCAGGACCGGGTTCCCATCCCAACCCGACACGGGCACAAGGGCGTTACTGGAGGCGCATTAAGTAGCGCCTCCTACGCACCCCCATTCGGCGCGTGATGCTGCTGCCTATTATTATCCGGTTTAGTGTAAAGTTGTCCGCATCACTATGGCCTTAGTCGCCTTTTACGACAAGTTGCACCGCAGAACAACGGCACGTCTATTAAAGTCACTGCACATCAATCTACCAAAAAATATTATTTACTCGTTTCTTTCACGTTATACAATTAAGAAATACGCTGTCTACTTGACTTATTTTAACCCTTAACTGGTATCGTAAATTTGACATACGTAACTGGTATCGTGGGGGCCGTGCGGCCCCCATAGTATGTTTGCTCCTAGCAAGTAAGTTTTAACTATGTACTTTAATAAATGGTTAAAAATAATAAATAATAAGCTTGTTTTATGTAATCAAATAGTTTTTTATTAATATAAATCTTCTTACTTCAATACTAGAAGAGATCACAAAATAGTATAAACATTTTGGTACTATTTTTTTCTACGTTACAAATATCAATGAAACTTATAGTTTAAAAAGTTTAAATCAAAAATAACATAATTTTACTCTAGATTGAGTAAAATTATGTTATTTTTGATTTAAACTTTATATTTTTGATTAATACGTAAACTAAAAAACAAATAACGTTTTATAATCTGTAATCAAAATTTCACAAAAATCAACATGAAATAAATCACTTGTAATCTTAAGGCTAAAAAATATTAATATGAGACTTTGTTCAGTCTAGACAATTATCACATAGTGTTTTTGTGCTTCTATGGACTTTATGTGTTTATGATGTGTTCTTTGATGAGTTCTATACCAACAGATTTTATGTAGTCCTTTCGCTTCATCTTTTTCTCAGTCTTTCAACCTTTCCACAACACAACCGTTTACACAAGCAATGTTTAGAATACCAGCAAATACTACACTTGGCACTGAGAAAGACGCTTCCGTATCAGAATCCACGTCCTGATTATCGTTCAACAAGTCAAGTGTTACTGAATCTTCACAATTACTTATAACTTCACTGTCACTACAACATTCTTTTTCTGACCTGTTACCATTCACAGATTCGGAATCTGAATCTTCGTGTAAGAGTTCTTTTATTATTTTATCACTCAAAGGCCGCGGTATCTTGAATTAATAACTGTCAAAAATAACAAACATAAAAAAATGCTATGTAAAAAAACTTACGTAACTGGTATAGTGGGGGCCGCGCGGACCCCAAAACGTGCATACCTGAGTCCCAGTAAGTGATACAGCACTGAACGTCGAGCACCCACCGCAAATAGCGACATAAGGAGAATACTTAAAATGGTGGCTGCTCACGATGATTAGTTTAATAAAAAAACAAGAAAACGTCATGCGTGGGTTAAGGGTTAAAAACTAAGCAGCTCGATTTCATACTTTTGACTGACCCGTTGGCACAGTTTGCAGTGACCCTGTTTTCTGCTCCAAGGGTTGTGGGTTCGATTTCTGCCCCGAGTCTGGGTGTAATATATGTTTATTTATATATGTATTATTTATCTGTATATTTATTTAAAAAAAATGTATATCAGTCGGCTGTTACCTATAACACAGGCATTAAGTTGCCTACCTTAGGAGCAGACGACCGTGTGTGTGTATTAAACATATTTATATATTTATATTTATACTCAGTTTTTATATAAATATTATGGCTTAAAATAAAGAAAATAGTATTGAAACTTAGCAAACAGTACTAAGTAGGTACTATGTAATATTACAGGCTGTAAATTTTCAACAGCTCGGCTGAGTACTCTTCTGCCATTAAGCAGTTCTATATATGAATGTAATGTTTTATGTATAAATAAAGGGCAAAGGAATTTATTTTTTCTTAGACCACCGAACCTTGGATCACATTAATCTTAGCTTTTTCATTTTCTTTATTTTTTTACGTAATAATGTGGCTATATAATTTATGATTTTATAAATCATTTAGTTTTATGGTTCAATAAAGTCGAAAAAAATATTTTATTATATTCATGAAAGCTCTAATGAATACAGTAAGAGATTAAATAAAAAAATAATATTAAAAGTCAAGTGTTCATCATTTAATTAAAAAATTATTGTATCTTGTCCATATTATGTTAGTTCATAATTATTTAGTGTACTTCTATTCTTATAATAACAGTGTAACAGGACCAATTATATACATTGAAGATGTCTTGAAAAAAAAATTAGAATATGCGATAATCAATACTAAAGTCGAAACTATAGTTTCTTAATTTTTTCTGTCTATATGTCTGCCCGTGTCTTGGGCGCGTACCACACTGAAACTACTGAATAGTGAGAAGAATTTGAATGACTTGACACAATTTAAGCCCATACTACGAATAAAGACTTAATTAGGGTAATTTTATCAAGAAATTCGTCGGAAATATTCTTCTCTACCAGTCACCACACGGTAAAATATTACAATTATCATTATTTAAATCAATTTTAGATACTTTTATGAAAATAAGTCTGTTGGACAAAAAACAGTTAATAATTGATTATACAAACATTGTCTACCACACTCGGTTACTATTAAGTGTAGCTAGTTGAAAAAATCAAGGTTTCAAATAAGTTATATAATAGTGACATATTTTGAATTTAAATGGTCTATAAAATCAGACAATTTATTACAAAAATACCAAAAATATAAATTAAAAATAATATGTTTTATTTAAAAATCTATATATTTTATTACAAAACTTTAATTAAAATCCACTCAGTCTGAGTTTAGTCTCATCATTAATAATTAATTATTTATTATTCTTAACTTGTTTTGTTTAAATTATTCGATTTTATAATATTATAAATAATTCATTTTATAACGCTTAGCTCTTTAGTAAAAGAATCAAATAGCCTGGAATACAATACTGAAACACAATGAATGAAATGTAATACTTTTTTATTACGTTTCCCCGCATCATTCATCACGAACAAGAGATTAAATTTCTTTGTATCTGAAACTTAAAGCCCTTTAAACCGTGACTGAAGAAACCCTTACGTCGAAAGGGCCGAATCTTACGTAGGTTAATAATGCGAACATTTTCATTAGACCCTCGCATATTTTATTTTAAGCTGTCAACAAAGGTTCGCAAATGCTCGTGTAACGTCTTTAAATTCTCATTACTCTTATACATGATAATTTAAAAAAGTTATTTAAAATGTTGTAAACACGGCATAATTTAAGCCTGATAATTGCAAAATTATCAAGCAATCCAAGTGAACATTACTGTAATTTTAGAAGCCTTTAAAAAGTTACTTCACAGCTTAGAAAAATCCTCTTATATTAAGGTGAAAATAAAACCAAGTAAAAGCCGTAAGTGACAGTAACCTTGACGTGATAGAAGAGATGTGAAATGGTAAATTATTCCTGACAATTAACGAATATTTAAAACCTGCTTATATGGCCACCTTGTAGGTAGTAACATTATCCTATTCCTGTACAAGACTTGGGATGTTTGAAATGCGACAATAGTATATCATATTTTTATAACGCTATGATTAAAACTTCGATTGTTATTAAAATTGATAAAATAGAAATGATTAAGTTTATAGGTGTTAGGTTAGTTATAGGTGATCCACTTTTCATAATCAGTGATCAATGTTTTCAAAAATTAATCAAGTTTATAGCGTTTTGATAGAGAATCGCAAATGAGTTCACCATTTATTAAGTTTCTTTCAGTGAGCTCATGTGTTACCCAAATATCGTGCTTTTTTGTATAGCCGGACTTTGTCGAATGGGTCGAAACTATGGTCAACCATCAGTTCCTCGGCTTTTTCGTAACGACTAATATGCCGATTTTGCTCCTTTTTTTCAGAAATGGCATCAACTTTATCCATATTAGATGACAATGTGAGAGTATGAGAGCTGCATCTTTGACATCAAAATGCTCACACTGAAAACGCTTGAACTAGCTTTGTGCTAACTGACGCTAAATGAGGTCCATAAATGTCACAACCCTTTGTAATAAACTTCAGAATGTATCGAATTGCTTTGTTAAATTCACCCATTTTGACGGAAAGAATAACAATTGAATAAAGGCGGGAAAGTGTTTTTGAACTTTTTATATTTCTTTGTCTTAATGTCTTATATTTATAAATATCAAAACCAGCCAGATACAAAGAGTACAACCACCCGGTTTTTCTTCAATTTTATAAATACAAAATACGAAAGACATTTTCCCCGACCTATATTCACATTTTGACAAACAAGTTTTAATCGCTAAGTCGTTTGTCCAACTTCGAGGGTTACTGACTTTAAAACAAATTATAATCATCCTAAACAAAACAGCCGCAAATCTTGACCAGAAACACAACCTGCAATTTCTGTAATGTTGCATACGAGTATATCCATGGGTACCAGTAACAACTTAACATGAGGTGAAGCTGTCTGCTCGTTTGATCCCTTTTATTTAAAAAAAATATACTCATAAGCGAAAGTTGATTTGAAATAATAAAATATAAAATTAAATAAAAATAGAAAGAAAGAATATATTAACCCTTACTTAATATATAGATAGATAGACCTAGAGACCTAGAATAGTGGCAAGCAACTGAACAAATAATTAACCAGCTTTCTATTTAGAAAATTTAAAATTATTCTTCTAATTCTTATTCAAAATGTACTTTATTCAAATGGGCTCTGCTAACTACTTTAATATCGTTAAGTTGCACTTAAGCGAAGCTAGCAACAGCGAAAGTGCCAGCCAAAAACTCAATACTTTCTCTTTAAAATTCACTTCTGTACATATTTGTCGATCAATTATATTGTAGAATTAATTACATAGAAAATCAACACTCAATAGTTCTTTCTTTGAGATTTTTAAATAATTCTGTAAAATATGTTTAGTTATTAATTATTTTTAATCGATTTAAACTTGATGAGTGTAAATGTATGATGAGTTATACTAGCTTAAGAAAAACTAAATCTAAGTATTACTAGCCGCTGATCTTCTTTTTATTAATAAATTTTTGTTGTCGCAAAACAAGTAATTCGATTTTAGCCTACAAGCCTACTGAAGTAGTACAAACTGAGAACAGTAAGTATTATTTGTTTTAAAATTGATATCTTTAAAAGAGGTTAAATATTTTATATACAAATATAATAAATTGCATAAAATGTCTGTCGAAAACTAAACGAACCACAATAGACTAGAATAGATTCAACAGCCAACAGAGTACATCTTTCAAACAGTTGAAAACTAACGTGATGCCAGTGAATGACGGAATCACAGCGGAATTACTTTTTTTTTTTTTTTTTATGATAGTTGGATAGGCAAACTGGCAGACGTGCCACCTGATGGTAAGTGGTCGACGTCGCCCATGAACATAAACTAGTTTACCTGGAACTAGCCCAGCCAACTCATTTATGTGTTGCCTATCCTGAGACATATGATGTTAAGTCTCGGTGCCAGTAATTACACTGCCTGTCTTGCCCTTCTTTCCGAAACACAGCAAAGCTGTTTCACGGAAGAAATAAGCAAGCAAGATGGTGGTACCCATGCAGCCGGGAGCGCGGCACAGCGCATCCCTCCCACCGGTAATACTAATGTAGTTCGGTAAATAATCTTTTTAATATTTTAGCTGTGGTTGAATTCCTTCATTCAAGAGGGAATAATGGCAAAGGCAACAAAAAAGTAATGTTTTCTTTTTATAAAGATGATAACTTATTGAACAACTATAGAATCACATAGCTGCTGTGTCAATTTTGACTGTTTAGTTATCGTGTTACTCTCTCCGGAATAAGACAGATACCAACGAGGGTTCAGTTCCATAAATCATATCCGTAGCCACAAAAGATTTTACAGATAATTAAAAAACGAGTCAATTGTCACTTTGTTAAGCGTTTTTCGAATCTAAGAAAGCTGACAATTCGAACAACTTCAAGTTATGATGTGAAAGAAACTATCTAAGTTTTTAAATTGATTATACAAAAACGCCACCGTGTTAGTCCGTATACAACACTAAAAGATCACCCCTAAACTCGTTTTTAAACTACAACTCATTCCTACTTGTCACTATTTAAGGGAGCTATTTAGCTCGGTGGTTTTTATTTACAATGAGTTCTTAGTTTATGACTTCCTGTCATTCATTGAAACTGTTTAAAAAGCTTGCTTTCCTATCGTGACTGCAAAGAAGATTGTACCCCGTTTATTATTTGTCTGTTTTTCTTTATGTAGCTTCCTCACGTGTAATAAAAATCAACGTCTTCTTCCTCATCATGATTATTGAAAAGAGCTCATCTGGCTGCAAATCGGAACGGTTTTTCAAATGTATCGGTGCATTTTGATTAAACCGGATTACGGACATTTTGTTGGTTGTCTGTAAGGTAGGTAAACGTACAGTGCGTATACAAGCCAAATAATAAAATTGACAATGAATAATTTTAAATAAGTATTAAATCTATTTTTAATCAATATTCTGTTGTACTACATGTATATTTCTATCATAATATTCTGATTTCCACTTAGCATCATATACGGTGGTATACATGTTTTATGTACAAAGGTATTGTAATAAGTCAGAGTTCCGTTACGTTAAACTATGCATTATATAATATATGTTTTTTGAGTAGCAATATTATGTCTCTTGCACTTAAATGTCAGGAACATAGGATTCCATCTTCCCCAGTAAACTATCGCAAAAACACTTTTTCATATTAGACTGTTATTCCTACCTGGTGCTATGTTTATCACTTTTAAAATCAGAAATAAACAGACCATACAGCTTTATGATATTAATATGGGATGGGATGAAAAAGTCTAGGGCCTGTGTGGTAAACCCATTTTTAATTGTCTACATACAAAGTTTTAGAAACATGTTAAATATTTTAGTTTTAGATACAAAATACAAAGTTTTATAAAAAACATAGAAGTTAAAAAACGGAACAGGTCACAACCATCACTCGATATCGTAGATACTAAAAATATAGCTAACCGTTTCAAAACATCTAGTACAGAAACAACTGAAAGTCGTCTATTATTGCGGCAGTCAACGTGTTAATTGATATTTCATGCTACCGAAAATAAGCTAAAAAATCAATGTCTGATATGAAGGTCCACATTTTGGGTTTTATTTCAACCCTATTTATTAAAATATCAAACTGGATGTTTTCAAAAGACAATTAAAAATATATAATTACATAACTTTTGCCTGTTTCCAACTTTTCTTCGGATTATCAGCTTGTTTAATGCTTTTTAATTAGTAAAGTAAATTACTTCTAATTTTGCTTTTTTCTTTTATTGCGGTCGGGTTCTTTATTAAGTACTTTTTTGACGCTACGGCTAAAATGAGTGAGGCAATAGATATAAACATCAATTAATATATCAAGAATCAAAATTAAACGCGAGTGTTTTAACAATGTAAAATATAAAGAAAAATCTTCTTGAAAATTGTTGGTTGTTTAAATTTTTTATTAGTGATATATGTATTTAGACCAATATACATTAAGCTACTTTCGAACTCCTACTAAATGTAGAAACTTCACCTAAGTCAATTTACGCTAGAATTTCCAACTCGCTCTACACACCTCAAAATTGTCATTAAAACTTCGAAAGTCAGCCACTTCTGTTTTAAGATGTATTATGTTCTTCTAAAATAACTTTAATCAACAGTTATCACAATAGTGCTTAAATTAAAAAAATAAATAAATATAATAATAATAAGATTTCGTTAGATTTCTATGAACCACTCTTAAAATGACTTTAATAGGCAACTTTCAATTTTACTATAACTGGTATCATAATATAATAAAAATTAATAATTAAATATGAGTATTTCTATTTTTAAATTATTCTTTTATTTTTTTTATTATCTAAACATAAATTTTTATTACCATCACATTTTGGTCAATTTTAGTGAATTGATTAACATTGTTTTCTTATTTTATTTCGCATTACATATTGAAAGTGTAGTAATTAAAGTAGTAGTTTTTTCCTTCTAGGTAGGTACATTAATATGATGATAGACATTTATTAGTCCAAGAATACCTCATAAGCCCTATTATGTATGAGACTATCTAATAAGTTTGGCAGCATGTATTAAACGCATATTAGACACAGATTACATACAGATGACAGATACAGATACAGATTACAGACATATCAGACCATCATAAGATTGAGATTAATTAGTCAAAGCTCCTTTCTAAATATCTTTTGTTCTATATTTATCGACAGCTTTAGTAGAATTTATTCGTAGCCTCGTCCGCTACTCAATCTTATATCTTTAAACGAGCAATTCTTGTATATATATATATATATATATATATATATATATATATATATATATATATATATATATATATATATATATATATATATAATCTGAATCTCGGAAACGGCTCCAACGATTTTCATGAAATTCAGTATGCAGGAGGTTTCGGGGGCGATAAATCGATCTAGCTAGGATTTATTTTTAGAAAATGTCGTTTTATCCCTTTTTTCAGGCAATTAAAAAATATCGTTACAATACGAAGGTAAATTTCGCTGTCATTGATAAGTTTATAATAGCTCCGATGTGAACCGGGCGGATTCGAAATAAGAAAACCCCAGGTTCGAATCCAGTCCCCAGGACTATTTTTTTTTTAGTTCGTTCTTTTGTGAGAAAAACTATTATTAGGAGCCCTTTACTAACTGGATGACCGAGCTTTGCTCGGTATTTTATTTTTAATTTTTTGTTATTCGTGTTTTTTGGAAACTATTTTTACATACGAATTACGAACTGATGATAAATGAATAATATTTTTCGATCTTACCGAAATAATAATAATAAAAAATATGAACTGGTTATTTAAATAAGAAATCACGAGTATAATTAAAAACTGTTAGAATATTATTACAATACGAAGGTAAATTTCGGCATAATCTACAAGGTTATAATAACTTAGGTGGGAAATCAGTATACCTGGTTTCGAATCCCGATGCCTCAAGTCCCACTTTTTTTTTGCTTTTTTTTTTCAAGTTACCTCATTTGTAAAAAAAAGAACTATTATTGAGAGCCCTGTACTACCTAATTTCCGAGTTTTGCTCGGTATTATTATTATTTTAATTGCTACACTCCACCCGTTCAAGATATACATATACACATATAAATAAATATAATACAATACTTATATAAGGAGTATAATAAGTTTACATAAACTTACTTAGATAAATATAAGCGGGTGGAGGATTACGCCCCGGCAGGGAGATCAAACGGCCGGGGGTTAGGGCTGTAGGCTGAGAAATCGGCGGACAATCCTAGCCGAGTCGAGTAATACCGCCTTCTGCATCCTGGCTGCGAGCGAACCGTCACGGATACCCAGCTGCCTCAGATGGTGAGCGAGGCTAACCGGGATCAAACCGTTAGCAGATATAACGATAGGGATGATTTCAGTGGAATCAACACCCCACATGTCGACAATCTCGTGCGCCAGATCCAGATATTTACGTTTTTTCTCTGTTTCGGCTTTCACGAGGTTCTCGTCATGCGGGATGGTAATGTCCACTAAAAACACCCTCGACTGTGCCCTATCCATCACCACGATATCAGGCTTGTTCGCCAGTATCGTCCTGTCCGTGGCGATAGGCCGGTCCCAGTAGAGCCGGACTCCGTCGCGTTCGAGTACTGGCGCCGGTGTGTACTGATAGTACGGCACCCTCTGTTCCAGAAGACAATACATTAGAGCAAGCTCTTGATGAAGAATTTTGGCCACTTGATTATGTCTGTGCAAGTACTCAGTGTTGGTAAGCGCTGAACACCCCGAAAGCACATGTCTGAGTGACTCGCCGGGATGACGACAAGCTCGACAGAAGTCGGGAGTGCCATCCTTCAGAATGTGCTTCCGGTAGTTGTTCGTCTTAACCACCTGATCCTGTATTGCACAGACAAAACCTTCGGTTTCCCCAAAGAGGTCCCCGAATCGCAGCCACTGCACGGAGGCCTTAACATCCACGTGAGGGGCGTGGAGCGCCTTGTAAAACCGTCCATGCAGCTCCTTCTCCATCCATACGGTCTCCCGGTTAGAGGTGCTAAGTACAACCGGTCTTCGCCATTCCTCTTTGGCCAGGGATAACGGGGTGAGACCTTTGTCACATACTATAACTTCACCATGCATAGCGCTCTCCCTCCTCGTCTCAAAGTAGGCCCTGAGGCTGCACACCTCCCGGTTATGCATGGACTTGGCGCTTAATAGGCCTCGGCCACCACACTTCCGTGGGATGTACAGTCTCATGACCGACGATTTCGGGTGATGCATGCGATGGTGAGTCATAGTCGTGCGGACTCTTCTGTCCAGGGCGTCGAGTTCGGTCTGAGTCCATCTGAGCACGCCAAATGTGTACAAGAGAGTGGGCATGACCCAGCCGTTATAAGCTCGGACCTTGTTGGCGCCCGACAAGTAGCTCCGAAGAACTTTTGTCAGCCGTCCAAAAAAGACCTCGCAAACCGCCTGTTTCATATCCACCTCCTGCACCCCTATGCATTGTGACATGCCCAGATACCGGTAAGATTCAGCTTCGGAAAGGGTCTTGAAGTTCGAAAGCTCTAGGCTAATTTCAGCCGATTGCGTCACCTGTCCCCTGTCTACATGTACGACCGCACACTTATCCACTCCAAGCTGCATCCTGATGGAGCCGCTGAACTCAGTAGTGATTTTCAGCAACTCCATAAGGCGTGCAGGATTAGGTGCTAGCAGCTTGAGGTCATCCATGTAGAGAAGGTGGGAGACTTTAGTACCTCCTCTCCGAAACTGAAAGCCTGTCCCCGAACGCTCCAGCAGAGTGCTTAAAGGGTTCAAGGACAAGCAAAACCAAAGTGGGCTCAGACAATCACCCTGGAAAATACCCCTTCGTATCCGGATACGGTCATCGACACCCGTCGTCAGTCTCTCGCCCTGGAGACAAAGGATCGTACTCCATTGCCCCATGCATACTTCGAGGAAGTCTCGAACTGCACTGTCGATCTTGTACAGCTCGAGGACCCTCAGAAGCCATGAATGAGGCACCGAGTCGAATGCCTTCTTGTAGTCGATCCAGGCAGCAGAGAAGTTCCGACGGTTGCGTTTGACAAGCTGGCCCGCAACAGAGTCAATGATAAGGAGCTCCTTTGTGCCGCGGCCGCCTCCACGGCATCCGTTCTGAGCTGCAGACAAGATGTTAAATTCGTCAGTATGACGAGAAATCTTGCAGCTCAGAACGGATGTCAGTGTCTTGTAGATGGAAGTCAGACACGTTATGGGGCGGTAGTTGGTAGGATCCGCGGTGTTGGTGGACTTAGGAGCTAGGTGAGTGATCCCAGTAGTGAAGAGGTTCGGAAGCGTCCTCCGCTCTATCGCTTCTTGGTATTGTCGAGCCAAGGTCGCATGGCATACCGAGAACCCTTTCAGCCAATAGTGATGCAGACCGTCGATCCCCGGACTCTTCCAGTTCGGTGCCCGACGGACCGCATCAGCTACGTTTTCCGAAGAGATGGTGATCGGGTTCATCGGTTCGATTCTAGCACATGCTTCCTGAACCGCCGCAATCCAAGGGCCCTCCTCATGCTCTACCTCCCGTGACCATATGTTTCGCCAAAAGGCGACGAGGTCAGGCGTATTTATTATTATTTCTTAATTGCTACACTCCACCCGTTCAAGATATACATATACACATATAAATAAATATAATACAATACTTATATAAGGAGTATAATAAATTTACATAAACTTACTTAGATAAATATAAGCGGGTGGAGGATTACTATTATTATTTTAATTGCTACACTCCACCCGTTCAAGATATACATATACACATATAAATAAATATAATACAATACTTATATAAGGAATATAATAAATTTACATAAACTTACTTAGATAAATATAAGCGGGTGGAGGATTACGCCCCGGCAGGGAGATCAAACGGCCGGGGGTTAGGCCTGTAGGCTGAGAAATCGGCGGACAATCCTAGCCGAGTCGAGTAATACCGCCTTCTGCATCCTGGCTGCGAGCGAACCGTCACGGATACCCAGCTGCCTCAGATGGTGAGCGAGGCTAACCGGGATCAAACCGTTGGCAGATATCACGATAGGGATGATTTCAGTGGACTCAACACCCCACATGTCGACAATCTCGTGTGCCAAATCCAGATATTTACGCTTTTTCTCTGTTTCGGCTTTCACGAGGTTCTCGTCATGAGGGATGGTAATGTCCACTAAAAACACCCTCGACTGTGCCCTATCCATCACCACGATATCAGGCTTGTTTGCCAGTATCGTCCTGTCCGTGGCAATAGGCAGGTCCCAGTAGAGCCGGACTCCGTCGCGTTCGAGTACTGGCACCGGTGTGTACTGGTAATACGGCATCCTCTGTTCCAAGAGACAATACATAAGAGCAAGCTCTTGATGAAGAATTTTGGCCACTTGGTTATGTCTGTGCAAGTACTCAGTGTTGGCAAGCGCTGAACACCCCGAAAGCACATGTCTGAGTGACTCGCCGGGATGACGACAAGCTCGACAGAAGTCGGGAGTGCCATCCTTCAGAATGTGCTTTCGGTAGTTGTTCGTCTTGACCACCTGATCCTGTATTGCACAGACAAAACCTTCGGTTTCCCCAAAGAGGTCCCCGAATCGCAGCCACTGCACGGAGGCCTTAACATCCACGTGAGGTGCGTGGAGCGCCTTGTAAAACCGTCCATGCAGCTCCTTCTCCATCCATACGGTCTCCCGGTCAGAGGTGCTAAGTACAACCGGTCTTCGCCATTCCTCCTCGCCTCGGCCACCACACTTCCGTGGGATGTACAGTCTCATGACCGACGATTTCGGGTGATGCATGCGATGGTAAGTCATAGTCGTGCGGACTCTTCTGTCCAGGGCGTCGAGTTCGGTCTGAGTCCATCTGAGCACGCCAAATGTGTACAAAAGAGTGGGCATGACCCAGCCGTTATAAGCTCGGACCTTGTTGGCGCCCGACAAGTAGCTCCGAAGAACTTTTGTCAGGCGTCCAAAAAAGACCTCGCAAACCGCCTGTTTCATATCCACCTCCTGCACCCCTATGCATTGTGACATGCCCAGATACCGGTATGATTCAGCTTCGGAGAGGGTCTTGAAGTTAGAAATCTCTAGGCTAATTTCAGCCGATTGCGTCACCTGTCCCCTGTCTACATGCACGACCGCACACTTATCCACTCCAAGCTGCATCCTGATGGAGCCGCTGAACTCAGTAGTGATTTTCAGCAACTCCATAAGGCGTGCAGGATTAGGTGCCAGCAGCTTGAGGTCATCCATGTAGAGAAGGTGGGAGACTTTAGTACCTCCTCTCCGAAACTGAAAGCCTGTCCCCGAACGCTCCAGCAGAGTGCTTAAAGGGTTCAAGGACAAGCAAAACCAAAGTGGGCTCAGACAATCACCCTGGAAAATACCCCTTCGTATCCGTATTCGGTCATCGGCACCCGTCGTCAGTCTCTCGCCCTGGAGACAAAGGATCGTACTCCATTGCCCCATGCATACTTCGAGGAAGTCTCGAACTGCACCGTCGATCTTGTACAGCTCGAGGACCCTCAGAAGCCATGAATGAGGCACCGAGTCGAATGCCTTCTTGTAGTCGATCCAGGCAGCAGAGAAATTCCGACGGTTGCGTTTGACAAGCAATTTATTATTATTATTATTATTATTATTATTTTGTTAATCGTTCTCTTTTTTTGGAAATTATATTTAGATACGATAGAACTGATGAAATATGAAAAATATTTTTCGGTCTTACCTATATAATAATATAGTATTTTGTGTCACAAGGGGATGAAAGTACTATTTTTTTGACCCTCATATGAAATTGCCGCCCGAGCCGAAGGCGAGGGTAGCAAACATACGGGAATGGATGTAGTACTTTCGTCCCATGTTGCACATACTTTTTTTTCCTACCTAGGACGAAAGTTCAGGTTTTGTTCCTGTGAAGCGGGGACAGAAAGTGTCACTTTTGTCCCGCTTCACAGGGACGAAAATCAAACTTTCGGCAGAGGTAGGAAAAAAAGATATAAACTGGTTATTTAAATAAAAATCACGAGAGCAATTAAAAACTGCTAGAATATCATTAGAATAAGAAAGTAAATTTCGCCACCATCTGTAAATTTATAATAACTCAGGTGGGAAATCGGGCGGTCTTGAAAACGGAAGATTTTTCCTTTTTTTTTTCAAGTTCCTTTTTTGGTGAGAAAAAATATTATTAGGATCTCTTTTTATTTTTTTATTTATGTAACCAGTGACTATTGTTTTATTATTATATCGGTAAGATTTAAAATATTATTCATATATTATCACTATGTAATTTGTGTCTAAATATAGTTTAACCGAGCAAAGCTCGGTCATCCAGGTACTTATATTTATTGTCATAAGCATTTATGACTTACTTTACTTTTTACTTTTTATATTATTAAGTATTTCTGTTTTATTATGTGGTAATTTAAAGTCTGTGTATATCAAATATATATACAAAGATATTAAATATTTTATTGAAATTTATATTTTTACACTCGAAGTTTTTGAAATATGATTTTTTATGATAAATTTGAATATTTCTAAAGAATGAAACACAGACAGAACTTTTTAAAAACTATTCGTATAATTTAAAAAGTGTGATTAAGTAGGACGTCTATAGCCTCGAAGCTACTGTAAGGGATATGAATTAATGATGAGAATTCGTATTGAAGAGCCGACGGTCTGAGGGTGAAATTAATATTATTAATTAAAACAATACCAAGGTCTTAAATTTAATTGCCCGTGTAAGTAAAAATGGCAATTTTATGGGGATACAACAAAGGCACAACTTCAAGTAAACCCTACAAAGACTTTGAAAAATTTATAGCGTTCGCAAATAAGCCTAGGCTCAGTGCCTTTTTAGAAACATTTTTTAGATTCTTTAGAAAACTTCTTGTTGTACTAAGGTATTTTTCGCTATTGAAATTTTGCCTTCTTTAGTTTTCCTTAAATATCTTCCAATATCTTAAGATATAAAAATATTTTATAAATATAAGTAAATATATAACATTTTAGACAAAAATATCAATTTCCTTATGACAACAATTAAACCATACTATAAAATAATAAAATATAAAAATGTTGTAGAATTATACAAGCTAAACACATTACTACAGCATGGTTTTGTTTATTAATGTGTTTTTATTTTTATTTTACTTCTATAACAACCTAATACTTAAAATGCATGAAATTAAAATTTGGTTAGGTTTTAAGTTTTACGAGTTTTAGTATCAGCTACGACTGACATTAATAATGACCTCATCTTCTTTGTTCACATCCCTGAGGGATCAATAGGCCGCATTCTCGGAGGAAATTAGTGGTTAGGTAATTCAAATGCCGTATCCTGATGTGAACTAACCGCGAACTTAGTGGAGCTGGAAAGGTTCATTGTTGGATGCTATAATGTACATTATTCAAGCCGTAAAAGCTAGGATCTATAGTGTTTTTATCTTTTAAATATCTAAAAATACTGTTTCATGTAAACAAATTTGAGTTGGGAGCAAAAGGTACTATTTTATTTATTCATGTATTTCTACTGTTCTGTATCAGCCTGTAAACCACCCACTGCTGAGCGTAGGCCTCTTCTCCATCTAGAAGAAGGTGGGAGTGGGGCGAGTAGTAATGAGTTTTTGGGGGTTTTTAGAGAGGGTACCATTGAAAAGGGAGGATCCAAAACCAGACGGGTGCTGTGTCTGGTGGGCTACTGCCCCAACGGTTATTGTCGGGTTCTTATATATATATATATATATATATATATATATATATATATATATGTTCAATCGCTTTGATAACTTTGATAGCGCGATGTAGGATACGTCAGTTCGTATCTGGCGAGTAAGATGCCGCTACAAGTTTATTTCCTTGCAATTATCCTTAACGTTAATTCGAGCAAAAAAGCCACATATTTGTGATTTTTTTGACGACATTTTTTTTTTTATCCTACTACTAGGACCGAGGATTTCTGTAACATCAAGGGCTTCACACTAATCTTAGCGCCGTCCACTACCACATTCTAGACACAGAAATCCTGTTCAGCCGATACCTCTTATCTCTCCTGCCCGGATACAAATTAGAACATTTTTTTGTACCGCGGGCTGGAATTTGCGCATACGTCAGGATATTTGCTCTCGTTGCCTTGGCAGTCTTAAAGGTAGAGACCTCTCCATTCTCTGTTTGCGCATAGACAGCAACGACCATCCCCGCGTCTATGCCTGGCTATATAGAATCCACAGCGGTAATGACGAAACCGATCAACTCATACAATACATCCAAATGGCTACAGATTCCGTGCTACAACATATTTCATCCACAGAGATCGTCATACTGGTGTACTAATTACCATATTATAAATATTTTATATGGAGACACACGATAAGCGTGGATGTTTAGACGCGAACCGGACCCAGACAGGGCGCTCTGATCTGTTTAAGATTTTGCCTCAGCAAATGATCTGACAGAGTTGGTAGTATCACCAACGCGTATCCCTATTGTGGAACATCATATGCCTTCCCTGTTGGACCATCTATTGACCTCTCACGTGGACAGTTAATTGGTTTCTGTAGACGCTCCACTTGGCTCGTCGGACCACTGTCTAGTCCGGCGTTCTGTGCCAATCACATGTCCACCATGACTTTGCTTTGCAAGCAGCCATCGCGTTTTGCAATATAGGTCAGCTGATTGGGATGAGATGCGGTCCTTCTTTGCATCCTACCCATGGGGTGAATTCGCTTCTCGCTGGATGATCCAAACATCGTAGATGATTCTGTTGCCGAAGTGGTGCTGCAAGTCATGGAACTTTTCATTTCATGCTCTGCGGTGCCTATAAGCGGCAAATCCCAACTCTGGTTTGGTCGACCCTGCAAAATCGCTGCATGCCTTAAGCAGGAAGGCTACCGAGTTTGGGCCAATGCGTCGATGTCTCAGGATGTAAAGACCAGCGCATTAAAAAAAAGGATAACTTTGCCTCCAGGTCCTTCAAAAGAGTTATTGCTAAGGCAAAGGCGGAGTACGTGAGAAGAAATGGCGAGAGATTGGTTCAACTTCCTTCGGGAACTAGTGCATTCTGGTCGCTACTCGCTTGCTAAGACTGTTCAAAGGAATTTTCGTAAGCCCCTACTATCATTGCATATGAGGGTCGACTCGTTGGCCCACACCGCGAAAGAGAAGGCGATCTTCTCGGTTATCTTTTTGCTTCCAACTCGACTTTGGATGACCGGGGAAAAATACCACCGACGATCCCTCGGTGTATTAGATTAATGCCGGAAATAATTTTCCGACGGAGCTCCGTGCGCAAAGCCGTTCGTTGAACATCCATAAGTAGAGTGGGCCTGATGGCGTCCCTCCGTTAGTGCTACGAATTTGTGCTCCTGAGTTGGCAGCCGTCCTTACGCGTCTTTTTCGGCACTCAGGCGTCGTCCCACACTTGTGGAAGACAGCTTTAGTGCACTAGATCCCTAAGAAAAGGGACCTCTCAGACCTGTTCAATTACAGACCAACAGTTGTTTCCTCTATTACTTATTTGCTCTCTAAGATTATGTAATCCATAATCAACTTCCAGCTCGGGCGGTATTTGGAGGTAGACCAGCTGATTAGCGATCGCCAATATGGTTTTCATCGTAATCGCTCGACTGGTTATCTTCTAATATTCTTAACTCAGCGATGGGTGGAGGCAGTTGAAAACAATGGGAAAGCGCTGGCGGTGAGTTTAGACATAGCGAAAGCCTTTAATCGTATATGGCATGAGGCACTTCAAACAAAGCTACGATCCTATGGGCTTCCCCAGAAATTATGTAAATGGATCACGATCACTAGTTTTTTGGCAGACAGGAGCATCAAGATCATTGTTGACGGTGCATTCTCGAACCTCAAGTCTGTGTTCCAAGGCTGGTGTTCCCCAAGGCTGTGTACTATCTCTTACTTTGTTTCTTCTGCATATCAATGACATGTTGCAAACTAGTGGCTGTAATTGTCATGCGGATGACAGCACCGCAGATGCCTTATACACAGGCCGTTCTAATCTTTTGTCAACAAACTTGTGTCTGAAATCGAGTCTCTTTTAGCCAAAGTCTCGCAATGGGGGTGACTTAATCTAGTTCAATTTAATCCCAACAAGACACAATTTTGCGCGTTTACCGCTAAAAAATCACCCTTCGTCGTTCCTCTCCAATTCTAAGGCACTCCCCTAACCACCGCAGCCAGTATTGGATTAATGGGCGTCGACATATCGAGTAATGTGCAATTTCGTGGTCATTTGGAAGGAAAGGCTAAACTAGCCTCAAAGAAACTTGGCGTGCCCAATAGGGCGAATCAGTCTTTCATGCCTTCCCATCGACTACAATTATTGTACAAGGCACAGATCCGACCCCACATGAAAACCTGCTCTCACCTAAGGGCTGGAGCGCCCCAATATCAGCTCCCTAGTCAGATTGGTGTTAAATGGTGGGTTATAATGGTGTGCTGATAGCAGAGAGCTGTTCCTGCAGTTTTGCAGTAAAATTTGTAAATTGGTAAATATTTGTAATAAAACTTAGTTAAACTATGTTGTATCTTTATAGTATGTATAAAAATAGTAACATAGAAATAGTGGTAATAATAAAGTAAGAACTTGCTGTACTTAGTTTTAGTTATTTCTGTATTAATTGTCACATAGAAATAGTAAAAAAATGTAGTTATTAGTAAATAAGTTAATGTTATGTCAATAAGGTCAGTAGTTTAAGAATTAGTATTAGTAATTAAAGATTGTACCTCTTAGATATAAGTTAAAAACTGTAAAATAAATTAGTAGATATAGTTATAAATAGTAGCATAAGAGAAACAATGTAAAGTGATAAAATATTATAAAAAGAAGTATATAATTTTATGTTCAAAATTGTAATATTTAAAATATGTAAAAGAAAAGTCAAAAGAAAGAAAATCTGTAATAAATAAAACTACACCCCCCCCCCCCTTTTTCCCCACTGTCTCTGTTGTTCTATCTAGATTATTATAGCCTTAAGGAATAGTAGATTTTGATTTGTTGGGTAAAATACCCGTGGATTGAATGTGTATGTTGAAAGATGAAAATGGTATGCAGTATGGAAGGATGAATAAAAGCGTGAATGTATGACAAAGAGGACTAGTTTTAAATTCTTAAAATTGTAAAAAAAGACTCCGAACCAGACTCTCGGAGGTTTAGCTTAACCCTAACTCACTAAACTTATTTCGTTGTTACTATGTCACTAAACATTCGACTGACAGACTAACAAATAAAACTACAAATATTTGTTTTATTTGTTATATTTATGAAAAAAAGACAATTTGGAACGGATGAGTTATTATTATATATTGAATTTTAACAAATAAATGTGTGTTTTAACTACTCCTACAGTCATTACAGGTTGGAACGGGTGTGCTCCCCGCAAATGGCTTTCTTACACAGGTACCATGAGTATTTGGTAATTTTGCGTTTTTTATATGGACAAAATCCACAAATTTTTGAATTCTTGAGTTGAACTAGAAGCAGGTTCAACGATTTTCAAAATATCTTTTAAGGTTGCTTTTATATCTCTCCTCAAAGTTGGTGTACCATAGCGTTCGTGCAGCCAAGATTCAGTAAGGCCATCAGCTAGTCTTTGGATGGAGCTGTACGTTTTAAGGGCTTTTGACATGATTAGATACATAAATGACATATATGTTGACCATGGTCAAATTTAAAATATTATAAAATGTTGCTTGAGGCCACCTATTACGATTAACACTCATACCCTATCCTAATCATTATCTGACTGAATAATCGTATATTGATTTAGAGCTTGAGATCAACGAGTTTCTTCTGGTGGGGTAATTTCACCATCAGAATCTATTATCTTTCTTCAATCACGATTTCTTCTGCTGACAATAAGGTCTTTAATTTGTAAAGAATAATCTTTCTTAAGAATAATCCAATTCTTGTTCGCTTTGGTCAGTGTCGATCACAAAATAATTCTCTAAATTGACTTCAGTTTCGTCAGAATTTGAGCTATGACAACTACTTACGTCTTGAGGTACTTCCTCTTCATCTTCGCTATCGCATTTCTCAAGAATACTCAATATTTTATTCTTATATTTTTCTAAATTCATCTTAAACAAAAACAAAAAAAAACAAATACATTTAAAAACACAATTCGACGATTAATACACATATAGCTAATAAGAAATCTTCATATTATTAACAAAAACGGTAGTAGGTGTATACTAAAAAATAAAAATAAAAGTTAAACTGCACCTTGAATTTTTTTCATACGGTGTCACTAAACATTCGTTTGTGGGTCGAATAAGTCGCAATATCTCCGGAACTATTATGCGTGCATCCGTGTCGCTTCCTTACGTGATAAAAATTAACCAATCAGGAAGGTACTAACGCGGGCGGTGCGGTGAACCTTTGGGAATATACATGCACACCGAATGCGGAAGGGGTCTGTCGACTGTGAGACGAATGATAAGTGATCTAGGGTTTAAAAAAAAAATATCAGCTCCTTACATTTGACCGCGTTCAACGCCGGGTGACTCGAATCATCGACAATAAGGTTCTCTCCAACCGGCTTGATTCTTTGGCACTGCGTAAAGATGTCGGATCACTCTGCATTTTCTACCGCATATATTACGGGGAGTGTTCTGCGGAATTGTTCGGATTAATACCTGCAGCAGAATTCCACTACTGGTCATCGCGTCAAAATCCCAAATTTCACCTACATCACTTCGATGTCCGGAAATCTACAAAAAATCGATTTTTTACGGTATTTCCTGCCTCGCACGACCACTATATGGAACCAGCTGCCACCTAGGGTATTTCCGAACCGATACGACTTAGGGACGTTCAAGAAAAGAGCATACTCATATTTTAAAGGGCGGCAACGCACCTGCTAATCCTCTGATGTAGCATGTGTCTATGGATGTCACTTTGACTTACCACCAGGCGAACTGACTGACCGTTCGACGCCTATTGCATAAAAAATAATATTTATTTATAATTTTTTTCTGTTACTTTATTGTACAGAATTTCGAGTCCTTCCCATAATTTATATGCTAGTCTTCTGCCCAAAGGTTGCGATAAAACCGCCTTTTTTATCGCTGGGAAATGAATACCCACTAAAACCAGCGGTGCTCTCATCGTTATAGTGAGGCGCCACGGGATCGCTTTCGCGTGTAACCGTGACGCCCCGATGGTTGCCCCAACTATGCGGGCCGCCTTCGTCTATAGAGCACTCGCAGGCACTAGAGACTCGACCCGACTCGAGAGAGTAGACTCGATCTACTTGCCACATGCAAGATTAGGTCGAGCTCCTTTTCCAGCTGCTAGATGAGTGCAACTGCCGTCTGGTTAGCGTCGACGTCAAGCCTTAAGGCCTTTCGGGTCTTCTCGGCGTCACGTGCGTTTGCCTTAGTCTCTTCTTCGGCAAGCAGCAGGTCGGCCTGCATTTTTGCTACCTCTTTTTGGCTCTGGTGACCACGTTTCCCTCATTCCCACTCGACGGCGAGAATAGTTCAGGTCTAGGGCGCTTGTGAGCTTTCAAAAGCCTTCTACGATCTCCAGACGCCGTCGAGCAATCCGACCGGGAACTGGCTTCACAGTCGATACCAATGCTATCATCTGCGTTTTCTCTCTTTGTTTGTGTTTAATTTTAGATTTTTCCGTTTTGATTAGCGCTAAGGCGGCCTGTTTAAACTAATGCAAGTTGATTGTTTTAAATACCATTTATTGTTACTATTGTGTATTGTTATATAAATAATTGAAAAAAAATGTACATATTATACGTGATGTTTTAATATCAACATTTATAAGCCAGTAGGTTTTTCTTACTTAAAATAATCATAAATTATCGTACAAAATAATATTGTAAGTTTACATATAATTATATTTTGGATATCCATTAATAATTTATCTGTATTATACGTTAACTAAAGTTACTCGTATAACTATGGAATAAATATCTAGTTGTTATTGGTAGGTCACATCTAGAGAGCCAGAATCGTCAACTCGTGTTTATCGCGTACAGCTCGATACAATGGTTGAGTTGAGTTGAGATGTGAAACACACCCACGAGACTAGAAGTTACTTAGCACGGTACAACCCTCATGCAACATCACGTTCAACGATAATTTGATTCAAACATTGGATTTTTGTCAACTAACGCTAATTAACTAAATTATCTTGCACAAAAACCTCTTAAATTATGCAGTATTTGTTTCTCTATCAATTTTTTTAACCTACATTCAATTGTTGTAAATTTTTATGTTAATCTCTTGATTAATTGGCTCGTTTAGCTTTATAATCATAAATAAATGCATTGAATTAACAAATGAAAATATGAAATAAATAATATATAACATAATCATATAAATAATCAATCCCATAAATAAAACACAATATTATCACTGCCACACACCACACACTTAACTGCTCAAACCTTTTGTAACGTAAACTTTCCGCTCCCGCGCCGTTATCCGCTATTTGTTGGCCACCACCTTACTTCCTCAAGCGGTATTTTAATATTCGCACTATTTTCACATAAACTTTTAACTACCTTCTTGTACTATTATATATTTTTTGTTATGATTGTATAACGTACAACTATCATATTATTTATCATAATTTAGTAATGTAATTCAGTTACGGTAAGCGGTGATATTATAAAGTAATTAGTTATAGTTTTCTCTCAATAAGTGATGTAATGTCTTTGGAGAAAAATAAAGTCTTAAACCATAACCATAATATTCAGGTTATTAGAGCGTAAATAATTATGCAGTCGTCCTTTTGTTAGTCCATCGTAATGTATGAACGTATTTTAGAATTTACATCACGTTTTATTCTATTATTGCACTGAATTGGATGCTTTTGTTCATTATTGGTCCAAAATTGGACCAAGTCTTGATTTCAATTGTAGTCAAAGAGCAATTTCGTTACAGCGTTGTGTATGGAATTAATAATGGCCTCTTTTATTAGTAAAGTTCAACGGGGTCTGGACGAGCAGTTTAGTTTAGCAAATTTCTAAGAAAGTTGTTATGCTTTGAAAAGAATTTCAGATAATAGGAATTAATATTGTAAGCTTTTTGTTTCGTTAACCTCCTAAAGAAACACTAAAGCTCTCAACAGTTTATTTATAGTTTTTCAAGATTTTATTAATATTTCCTTGAGATTAAAAAATAATAATTACCTGATTTAAAAATGTGTAAACCAATTCATATTTCGTTTTTGTTTTTTACCTTAATTTAATTTATTAAAGCAACGTTTACATTTTAACTACATGTGGAACAAACTCTAAAAAATATTTTAGACCACTCTTTTTCTGAATATGTGACATATTTTTTGTTTTTTTATCTTTACTTTGATAATGTGCTTAGAAATTGCTTTAAACATAATATTTATTTCTTTATTATTTTTTCCTTATTTTATTCCATTTACTTGTTTATAAAAAAGCACGTATCATCTTTGAATTTACGGACTAAGTTATAATTCATTACAATATTCTTATATTGTATTTAACCACAAATTAAATATTTAAATCGTTAGACATATTGTAATAATGTAATGTCATCGAAATGGTACTGAAATAGTTTCGAGATATAGTGACAAAATTAGTATTAAGTTCTGAATGTAGGTCAGCTACAAGCTATCTTGAGGCTTGCAAATGATTCATTAGTGACACACATACGATGTGCCTTATCTTTGTGAAGGAAAGCAGTCCTGAAGGCTGTGCATGAAATTTATGACACAATTACGCTTTCGTTACCGAAAATACTTAAACGCTAAAACATTAACTTTTGAGAAAGTGAAAACTTAAATTATAATAAAAAATAATTAGTTTATGGAAAATGTTCAAATTAAATACGGTAACTGTCCCTATTTTATATTAAACAATATGACATTTTCCTCAAAGTTAACTATTATTAAAGTCTAGATCTGATTGGTTACTGATCTTACACAGTCTGCTTATCCTGATTCCTGTAATATTATTGTTTTGTAATATTCACTTTAGGGCAATCCGATAAAGTAAATTTACGTTAGTTAATTATTAGTTATTGCTTAAGAGATTTTTTCCCTTTTCTTTGTCTTTTGAAGTTTATTATGTATGCAAATTATATATGTTTTAATTTAAAAAAAAAGATTTTTCTGTCCATTCGTTCGTCCATCCGTTGCTTGTTTGTATGTTTTTTTCTTGTAATTGTTCTTATCATTCCTATAAATATTAACTTGACCACACGATGACTTCGATAAACCTTAGTATAATTATTGTACTGTATTCTGTTATTTTAAATATATTTTTGAAGCAGGCGTTATCAAACGTGTCGCAATCGTTGGAACCGGGAAGAGAGAAGGCTCCACACAGAGGAGGCTGTCCACAGACTCAAAGATACCGTTTAAGCGCAGATATAAAAATTAAAAGATCTAAATATAGAAAATCTATATAAAAAGTAATTACAGTACTTATATCTAGTCATAATTTAAGTAGTAAAATATCACGTTACTATTAATTTAAAAGTAGCTATTAACATGAATACTAACTGCACTAAGATTCTTCAGTCGAATGGATTTGAACTACTTACTTAATACGTAACCAACCAAGCTTTTCGCTATATGTCTAATAATATTATTCAGTGTAAAAACTTAACCCAAAACGCTTCTACCGTTATATTTCTAGCTCTGAAGGCTAACAAGTATCTGCACTTGAGACAAATCTAAGTCTAAATTCTAACATCATGGTAACTATTATATAAATGTATAAGCTTTAGCAGAATATTGTTTCTAAGAAACAATTGAATCAGTCTTAGTTCAAGAGTGTTTCAAGTGTTTCAAAAAAAATCTCAAAAAGTTTCAGAAAAGTAAACGCAATAGTAATTGTAATTCTATGTTTCTCATCTCACAAAATACAGACAAATCGGTAATAGCATTAATGCTTCAGCATCAGTTGCACTAAATGATCATAATTATGCGTTTATGTGCGTTGTAGTAAATTAACATACTAGCACTCTTACTGTACAGAAAGTACTATAATTAGAAATTGGGTGTCCTGACTATACAACGCACTTAATTGTTAGTACTTAGCTATTTTTTACCATTATTCTACTACGAAAATCGTAACACACGAGGTATATAACTATTTTGTGTCCTTGAATAATAAAATAGCTAATATCTCTCATATTTATCAAACCTTATACGAATAGGTCACGGATTTTTCATTAATTTTTTATTAGAAAACATATAATTGATAAAAGTGGCAATAATTATTTTTAGAAATTGAACTGAATTGAACTGAATCAGCCTGTAAACGTTCCACTACTGAGCAAAGGCTCTCTCCTCCAATAAGAGAATGGTTGGAGCTTAATCCACCCCGCTGCTCCACTGTGAGTCGACAAATAATTTCCCTACCATGAGCAACGTAGTAGCACGGTAAAATTTATATATTAATATACTGTGGTAGTAGTATTTAACATCAATAAATTTTAGCACTGATATGACAATTTCGCAGATAATCAACATTTGGTCTTTTTTTTATCAGTCGCTATATTGTTAAAGGTAAATTTTAATCGATTTTTATACAAAACTTTAAATATTATAATTATTATTTTTATTCAACGTGAGTAAAGTAAAATAAATAATAAAAGAGAATGTCTGACCATAGATTTTTAATCATA